>JAFIRS010000090.1:0-1306948 GCA_018342105.1 Gonioctena quinquepunctata
AAAATATTTTTCTTGAAACAAATTAGAACATCCTCCTTCAAAGTGAGTTTTCCAAATGATATTGTCTTGAGATTTAAATACACCACTTCACTAGAGTCTTGAAATGGATAACACCACAAAAAAAAACTGGAAACGAATACAAAATGGAAATATTTTAGGAAAAACTAAAAAGAAAACAGACAAACAATGTACTTTTGTCTGGTTTGCATTTTCGCCACTTTCGCATCTAATTTTGAATTCCCAATAGTTTAGTCGAGAAGTGAGTTTCCTGCGGAAAATAGTTCCAAGTCTCCAAAAAATATGAGCAATAGCTCATTTGATTCGGGATGCAATTCTGAGAAAGATGTTTTTTCTGCTATTTTCTGCTGACGAAAATTACATGTCTAATATATCTTTATAAGCTGATAAATAACAGAGTGGATGATGCCTATATTATGTCATTAATAATTGTGCCTGCATATAGAACAAGATCTCCTAAACATTCTATGTTGATTCGGTACGTACGAATTATCAGACTAACGCACCCCTAAATGTTATGTGCAAAGCCTACAATGATGTTCAACATGACTGTGATATTTATTTCCAAAGCCTGGCAAATTTCAGAGTGTATTACAACAAATCCTGTGATATGAGTCGAACTAATATGAATTATGAAACATTGTGATGTAACAATGGTCCAATTTGTTTGTGTTTTTAGGTGCAGTTGTGTGCATAAAAAAGTCGTACAAGGTTTGTATGGTGTTAACCTGCCTATGATGTTCCAGATTTATAAAAAAGTAGTACACGTACACATTTGACAAAAATAGTTTCACGTTTGACACTACTTGTCAAAGTCGATAAGAAGTTTAATTAAGATTGACAAGCCTGACTCACAATAGCCTATAACTGCTGTACGACTTTTTTATGCACACAACTGTACTTTAGCATTTAAGTATTTGTAACTTTCTAGTCCCTCCTTCCTGCTCTGTAATTGGGTCCCAGACCTGTTGAGATTATATTACTAAATAAATTAGCGTTATTATTCGTACCTCGGCATAAATGTTTGAATGATAGCTCTAAAATGTTAACCTTTTTGTATACCCTCGTAAGTAAGTATAAAAAGTTAGTGTCTCGAAAAATGTTAAAAAAATGTTAGAATAAAGTAATCACCTCTCGTTGTCCTGGACGTCTCCATGAAAAATAGATACAGCGATACAAACACAAACAATGAGCCTTTTTCCTGAGAATAGTGTGGCAAATTTGTCACGAGATGCAGCACTTGTGACAAACATCAAACCTTCTTCATTCAAGATAGTGATACAGTTGAATTATTTAAAATAATTAAGAAAATATATATAATTTTTTTTTTTTCGTGCAATCGCACGCAAAGTGAGTATTTCGCGTTCTCAACACAGTCCGCGAAATTCAATTTCGCGACCGTTACCCATAGCAACAGCCGCCAAACCAAACGTCACTTCCAAATTTGACAATTCTAAAATACGACAATGACAAGGATTATTTTACATTCTGTTTGTCAGACCAATCTTTAAACTCGCTGTAACATTTTACGTATTGCCGTTTAGAATTTTCAGGAATTAAAACGGGAAGCGTCAAGTTTACAATACTTTTTAGCTCTGGAGGAGTGCAATGTACTAAAATATCAGTATCAGTACCAGACATATTTGCGTTTCATCAAGAACTTCCCAAATGGTTTGTATATATTCAACCATACCATTTCCATAGCAACGCTGTGAAGTTGTTGTTAAATTGAACTGCTGTCGTTTTGAAGCAGTTATATTTATTTGCAATTATCTAGTTTAATAATTCTGACAATTGCACGAAAATAGTGTGTAGCGAGTCTTGAGAAATTATCCTGCCTCGGCCGCAAGCGGCCTCGGCATAACTTTTCTTTCGGTGCTAAAGGTATTTCGCGGCCTTGGCATCAATAGTTTTGTGTGCCAGGCCGCGAAATCTTTAGCATACCGAAAGAAATTATCCCGGCCGATGCGGCTAAGCAGATAATCTTGAACCGCTGAAAAGATCGCGGTCATGGCATACCACTTTTTTCGTGCAATCGTCAAAATTATCAATTTGATAATTGCAAATAAATATATATCGCTTAAAATCAACAGCAGTTCAATTTAATTACATTCCCGAAACATTTGTATTACACGAGACAAATCTTGAGGAACTGATGGATACAATAAATCATATAAAAAACAAAGCTTCCAGTGGCATTGACAATATTTCAATAAAAATCTTCCAAAATTTGCCAATCTTCGTTCTCGAACTGCTGGTCCACCTTATTAATGATTCTTTTACCAGAGGAACTTTCCCCGACTTCCTAAAAACCAGTATAGTGATCCCCCTGTATAAGGGTGGTGACCCCTCCGAGCCATCAAATTTTCGACCTATCTCTTTAATTCCAACCCTGGGAAAAATTATCGAAAAATTGGTAAAAACTAGATTGATGGACTTCTTGGCTCACCAAAAAATCACATCCTCAACAATTCGGTTTCCAACCTAACAAAAGTACTGGAGATGCAATTTTTCATTTTCTAAAAATGTATACTCAAATCTAAATTCGAAAGAAGCAAGCGCCGCAATATTTTGTGATTTGTCAAAAGCATTTGACTGTGTGAATCATGAAATATTGCTTCGTAAGCTCCACCATTACGGGATCAGAGGCCAAAGCCATTACTGGTTCGAGTCTTACCTAAGCCAAAGAACACAAATTGTAAAGACCAACAGTTTTTCCAATATAGGTTTTATTAAACATGGTGTACCTCAGGGCTCTGTGCTTGGACCTATCCTGTTCTTGTTATATTTTAATGACCTTGCGAATATTAAGACTGAAGGTGTATCCACTATTTTCGCAGACGACACAACGGTCTTGTGGCATGATCAAAACCCTAACAAACTTTTTAGTAAAATGTCTAGGGATATTAACGCTGTGAGAGAGTGGTGTAACTCGAATCAGCTTTCATTCAACACTAACAAAACGAATCTCTTATCATTTCAATGCGATATACCGGATATTTCCAGGGGGAATGAAATTATTTAATCTAATAATTTCAACACCTTTCTAGGTATTCACTTAGACTGTAAACTCAAATTTGAAGATCATGTACGTCATCTTAGAAAAAGCTGTCCAAAGGGTGCTATGCTCTACGTGTTATCTCAAGAGAATTGGGTGAGACAACTGCAAAGTAGTTTACCATGCCTTATTTGAGTCGCATGTCAGGTATGGTATCCCTTTTGGGGTACCTGCAACAAACAGTGCTTCAACATAATATTCACTCTCCAGAAACGTGCAGTACGCTATATCTGCGGGTTGGACCTCGAGTATCATGTAAGAACTTTTCAGAAAGCAAAAACTCCTCACCATTCCATCTCTTTTCATTCTCGAATCGGTATGCTTAGCACATAAAATAAATCAACATATGATACCATTTCTGGTTCTACCCGCCAAAATAACAACCTAAGGCTACCCATTCCAGCTTCCAATTTGATCAAAACTCCATTATTTATAATGCTGCAAAACTATATAACCATCTTCCTGCCAGCATCGAAACCATTGAATCCCTCCATTTATTCAGGAAATCGGTTAAACTCATTCTTATGGATGAAGTATTTTACGAAGTTCAAGATTTCAATAAAAACATAAGTGGTTGTATTAGTTAACATTTTTTTTTTTTTTTAAATTTTTAAATAAATAATGTGCTTATTTATTTTTAATCTTGACAATGTGATATTCAATTATATTTATTTTTTACTTTATAATTACCCTGTGTTATCTTTGTGGTAACACAGATAGTATTTTTGATTGTTTGTGTGTTTCTATAAATATTTATTAATTCTTTTTAACTATATTGTGGGTACTTAATGCTTATTGTTAATTTTATGTTCTATGTTGAATATTTAAATGTATGTTTCTTTCTTTTATTAGAATCTAACAAACAATTGTAAAATATCTATATTTTTTAATATTTGTAGTACAAGCTTTGTCAATAAGATTTATGTCTTCGACAATAAAGCATATTTTTGATTGATTGATTGATTGATTGTTAACAAAGTCACAGCGTTGCTATGGAAATGATATGGTTGAATATATACAAACCATTTTGGCAGTTCTTGACAAAACGCAAATATGTTGATACTGATATTTTACTATCTTGCACTCCTCAGAGCTAAAAGTATTGTAATCTTGGCGCTTTCCGTTTCAATATCTGAAAATTCTAAACGGCAGTACGTGAAATGTTACAGCAAGTTTAAAGATTGGTGTGACAAACAGAATGTAAAATAATCCCTGACATTGCCGTATTTTAGAAATGTCAAATTTGGAAGTGACGTTTGGTTTGGCGGCCGTTGTTATGGGTAACGGACGCGAAATTGATTTTTGCGGACTGTGATGAGAACGCGAAATACTCTTTTCGCGTGCGATTGCACGAAAATAACTATTTAATAACCACAATGCCAACAAAACATTGTAGTTTTGCGAACTGTACTTCGGATAATAGATATCCAGAGGAAAACGTGTTTTTTATACCATTCGTAAAACCTCACATTGATGAGGTTAGATGAAATAAATTGATCCATGCCTCGAGGAGAGTGGATTTATCAAAAGAAAAAATAAATAAATATTCATATGTTTGCTCTAAACATTTTATTGGTGGTAAAGGTCCAACTGAAGAAAATCATGATCCAGTTTCTCCAGCGATTAGTAAGGTAGGTTATTATAAAATAATTAGAAAAATAAATTTTCTCAACTTTGGGGTTGAAATATGAAAGTTCATTAAATGATAGTCTGTGTCCTAACAACATAATAAATAAAAAATACATAGCTAATTAATTTACATTAGAAAAACATTGATTACAAAAATATATAACCTATTGGTTACTGAATCATATTCACTGTAATGTATTAAATGTATCTTAATTACCAAATATAGGTATTTGATTCATTTTTCATTCTGAAATCAATTTAAAATTTATGATTATTTTAAACGGTCTGATATCAGAGTTCAAAAATATCGCTGCATAATAACTAAACCTTGCGTACTGACCTGTCAATCAATTCATTTTTTTTTCCGGAAATTTTGAGATTTTGACAAGCAAGCAATGTGCTTTTTTAATAAATATAGCTATAAGAACTGGTAAATTTCCAGCAGCTTTTAAAAGTGCTGTAATAAAACTTATTTATAAAAGCGGAAGTAAAGAAAAAGTTATTAATTACAGGCCTATATCACTTATAAGTAACAGCAAAAATATTCGAAAATATTATTAAAAAATATAATAATAAAATTTCTTGACAAAAATAAAATAATTTCAGAAAAACAATATGGCTTTAGGCAGGGTAAGTCAACAGAGACAACACAAATCTATGAGAGATTAGACCAAAGTAGACCTTCTTTATGCATATTTGTTGACTTAGCAAAAGCCTTTGATACGGTGTGCAACGAAAAATTATTAATAGGACTGGAAAAAATTGGATTTCGTGGAATTGCATACGATCTAATGAGGAGCTACCTTCGAAATAGGCTATATAGAGTTAAAGTGGGAGAACAAATCAGCTCTGCTAAAACTATGGCATATGGAGTATCCCAAGGCACTCTATCAGGTCCGCTACTTTTTAATTTATATATTAATGATCTCTTCAAACTCGATGTATCTGGAGATATAGTCAGCTTTGCCGACGATACGGTGGTTATGTATCAAGCTGAGACGTGGCTTGAACCGGGAGAAAATGTGCAAAAAGACTTTCCGACCATTCTTAAATGGTTCAATAGTAAAACTCTCACAGTTAATGCAGATAAGACATTTTTTATGCCGTTTTCTCATCTATCCAGTAATTTACCCACTTACAACACTTTACAAATGTCTGTTCTGAATACGATAACGAAAATAAATTCTGCAAACAAGATCAAATACCTAGGAATGATAATGGACAATAACCTGAAATGGAACCATCATATCAAGTATATAGTCAAAAAAGTAAGAAGCTTAATATTTCTTTTCAAGTTTTTGAGGAGGATTTTCAACCAGACTCATCTCGAAATCCTTTATAATTCTCTAG
The DNA here is from genome assembly GCA_018342105.1 of Gonioctena quinquepunctata. Lineage (NCBI taxonomy): Eukaryota > Metazoa > Arthropoda > Insecta > Coleoptera > Chrysomelidae > Gonioctena > Gonioctena quinquepunctata. Next base: position 6,056 of record JAFIRS010000090.1, read on the forward strand.
TGAAACCTCATATCAATTATGGTATTTCAGCATGGGGAGGGGTGACCAACAATCACCTGAAAAAACTAGAGATAACACAAAAGGGGATTCTGAAGATTTTGTTCTTCAAAAATTTCACATACTCAACTGAAGAACTATATAAGGAAACTAGAGCGTTTGATGCAAGACAATTATATTATCAGCGCATAATACTAAATCATTATAGGCCTAGAAATACATTCAGGCAAATAGAACATGGTTATAATACAAGATACAAAGCCAAAACAACGACTATACCAAAAGTTGAAAAAACCCTAACCCCTTGGTCCCATTCTGTATGCTAAAATTCCTACCGAACTGACACGAATTAATGCGTACGGTCTCTTCAAAAAAAAATTCACTGTTTGGCTTCAGTCTGTCCCTAGAAAAGAAATTCACAGCTTAATCGATAGGAAAAATACCTATAACTTATGAATTCACTAATGAAAAAAATTAATATAATAACATTTGATCCTTCTGATAGTTGATATTGATGTGATATATGCTGCCTCGGTCCGCTTATACCTATATGTTATGTTCAAATTCTTTTTAAAATTTGTTTTATATATGTATAACGTATGTGTGAATGAATGTAAGTATATATTTGTATAGGTGTATATACTCATGGATGTGTAATATGTGTGTATGTTAAGATACCTATATACCCACGCACAGGGATTCATCCCTTTGTGGGTAACCTGTATTTACCTGCTGTACTGATATTGTCTCTATTTTAAATCATTTTATTATTTATATCTATTTTATATCATTTTATTGGTAAAATATATTATATTATATTATATATTATTTTAATCGTTGGATTTGCGGGAATTCGGTCGAAATGTTGAAGAAAACCAATTTTTAAAATGGTCGACGTTTCGAAACTTGATTGTTTCATTCTCAAGACTCTGAAGTACAAAAACAAGAACATACAATTAAAATGAGAATCTAGAAGGTGTGTTTTTTTTTATCAAAAAAAAAACAACATTTCGACCAAATTCCCGCAAATCCAACAATTGAAATCATATTCAACGGTCGCCATTATATTATAATAATGTAGCAATATTAAAACTTGCTACATTATTATCTTTCACATATGCAAATTTTTGTTTGGCTCCTGGAACGTCGAACATTTTTTTGATGTTTATTTTCACATGTATTTCAATGTGAGTTAGGTAATGTTTGTCCCTACCGAACTACTAGCGCTGCTAGTGGGGAATTTTTCGTACTTGAGGAAAAAAGGATCATTTTGAACGCTCGCGTCTTTTTTAAAAATTTTCTAAAATATGTCGCGATTTAAAGTAGTAACGCTAGAAGAGATCGATCAAAACATTGAAATTCTAACCCCAAAAGGTCTAAAGCTTTGATTTGGAGACAATTTCAAGACTTCCTTGCTGAAAAACAGTGTAATAATAGTTGATACTTTTGGAGCACTCTGTACTGTGCAATTATACGATAATCGTGCACTAGTGCATGATTATTATATGATGATTCTCATTGGTTCAAATTAACAATTAAAACATGTCAGTTTATTGTTGGAATGTTAGTTTTGACACTTGAATGAAATTCTCAAATCAATCTAGTTCACCATTTTAGCCTTGTATATATTTCCAGTTTGACTTTTTATATTTCAGGTTGCAGAATGAAAAAACAAAAAGAAACGTACAGAGGCTTTCTGTATCCTCAATTGCAATCTGTTTTTTCAGTATGTAGACCAAACATTCAATCCTATGATATTATGGCGTTCTCTTGGAAAAACTAGGTCAAATAATAGCACAGGCACTGAGAGTTTCCGTTAAAAATTATTGCACGTACACCTAGCTATATATACAGCCATAACCACGGATCAATAAATAACAAAATCACGTTTCTCACCTTCTCCTCGAATTGATCGAAATAATAGAATAATCTGGTTATTACATGTCTATGGCGTCTTCTACAGGAAAATCGCTCCAACAGATGTTATATGTTCAGCCATAAAATCAATACTGATAATTATGCAGCTCTGTGTAGTTTCCCAATGGCAAAATTATCACAAGTACATGTATTTATAAATATACAACTGAATGGTAATGAGTTGGAAGATGACTTACCCCTGGAATGATCTGAACGATACTGATTTCACACGTTTCATTTCCGAATTTTCCACGCCCGTCTACATAGCCTCACCGGAGTCTGCGAATGAAGTTGCCCGGAGTCGGGGAACGCGTGCGCATTTTCAATTGCGTATTCCGTGAATTACTATAGTGGAAAATGTTCCCTGCGACCTTGGGATTCTCTCGATGTCGAATCATTGAATTTCATTTTCACAGGAGTGGTCCACAGATAGATATTATTTTTCAATTTGTCGTCTGGTTGCCAGTTCTCAATATTTTTTAACCGACGAAACCAAAAAGGAGGAGGTTCTCTAGTCGACCCGTATTTTTTTTTCCATCATTTTTTTTATGTATGATCACGCATAACTTTTTACTGGGATCTTCGATTTGGATGATTCTTCTTTTATCAGATAGGGTATACCTCATAGTTGATCATATTTGGATTTCGAAGGGAATTATCCACCCTTACGGGTAGAAAAATAGCTTGTTCGAAATAGTTGGCAAAAAGTTCAGCAATCTCCACTTGATCTGTAACTTGCTGGTTATCGACAGATATAACTGGGGACGGTGATTCAAACTTTCTTCCTCTGATGCATGTAATTTTTTGCCATACTTCTGTTGTAGGAGTTTCAGTGGTAATAGATGACACGTAATTTTGCCAGGATTGTCTCTTACTGGTGATTATACTGTTCCTTGCTTTTGCTCGAAGGCGTTTGAATTCAATCATGTTTTCTTGAGTGGGTGATCTTCTGAAAACATTGAAAGCATGTTTCTTTTCAGAAATCACCCGCGTGACTTCTTCATTCCACCAAGGTACATTTTTGTTTCTACGAGTTCGTCCTGTTTGCGGAACTGTTTTCTCGGTCGCCAGGAGGATAGCATCGGAAAAAGCCTTTACTGTATCATCGATGGTTCCATCAGGAAGTTGAAAAGTAGACACAGCATCTTGGTATTGGGTCCAGTTCGCTTGTTCTGAGCGCCATCGTTGGGGAACATCCTGATTCATGAGACGATCGGCACACTCTATGGCAACCGGAAAGTGATCCGTACCATTATGGTGACTCAGACAACTCCATAAGAAGTCTGCTGCTATTTCAGCTGAACATATTGTCAAGTCGATTGCAGAAATGTTATTTGATCTTGAATTGAAGAAGGTTCCATCTCCATTGTTCATGATTACCAGGCCCATGTCATTAATGAATTGTTCCACAACCCTTCCACGAGCATCTACTCTGATAGATCCCCATAGTTGGTTGTGCGCATTGAAGTCCCCTAGAAGTAAATATGGTGTTGGAAGCTGTTCGACGAGTTCAATCAAATCGTTAAGGGTCCAGTTGTATTCAGGTAAGTATATATTACAGATGGTCATTTTATATGGAAAGTCTAATTGTACTGCTACAGCTTGGACATTAGTATTCAATACAACGTGGTTGACAGGAATATTTTCTTTGACGAATGTTATTACCTCACCGTGAGCACGTAGATCTCAAGTTGAAGGGTTCTCCAGGTTTGAAATGGGATTCTTGGAGGCATATGCAAAAAGGGGATTTTTCTGCTAATATTATTTTCAATTCGCCATAGTGTGTCTTACATCCATTGCAGTTCCATTGTATTATATTTTCTAATTTAGCCATTAAATGAATAAAAAATGTATATGTACATTATTTCAAAAGGCGATAATAGAAAAAAAAATGAATAAGTATATGCATACATATATACACACATAAAAGTAAAAGTCTATGAACGAGTATAATTGAGAGATGCGATATTATCATAGATCTATCACAGATTCGGTATAGTTTTATCACAGTTTTATCACGATTTTTTCCGGTTGGTCATTGGGTGTTGCTAATTCTGGTTCAGGTTGACTATTCAGTGGGATTGCTTGAGCTTTTGGGGGTTAGAATTTTTCGTTTCCTTCCCTTTTCCCAAACAGGTTTTTTCTTTTTTTTTTCCCTTACTTCTGATCGATTGATCCGATTGATTTTCGTCTGATTCAATTGAATCCTCAAGGCCATAATTTGAAACAGGCGTTCTCTTTCGTTTTTCAAATACACTTGGTTGTGTTGAGACGTCCGATACCTCTAGATTATTTTCCATGTTTAAATCAGTAGGTTTGAGGCAGGTTGGGTCATAGGAGGTTGCTTGTGTACTATTAATCGAGTTATTTGATTTTTTTTGGTCATCTAATATACTTTTCACCAGGTTCGTTATAAAAGGGGTAAGATCGGTAATAACTTTCTTGAGTTCGTTTTGGTTCGAGTTCGTGGTCTGCGCTACTTGCGAGTATGATATTCCAATTGTTGGGGTTGGTGGTATTACTTTTCGTTTGGCTTCAAAGTAAGATATTCCCCCAGTTACCTTTATTTTCTGAATCGCCATTTCTATTTTATAGTTACTACACGTTTTAGATTTCGCTGAGTGTGGTCCCTTGCAATTGACACAAACAATGGGTTGTTCACAAGGTGTCCCTTCGTGTAATGGTTTACCACATATACATACTTGATTTCCTTTACATCTCAACGCTGTGTGTCCAAATTGTTGGCATCTAAAACATCTCATGGGCGCAGGAATGTAAGGTCGGATTTTCAGATGATAAAAAGCTGCTACGACACTTGTGGGAAGAGTGGGGGAGTTGAAAGTGAGAATGATGTTTGGTGTATCTACTAATGTTCCATTCAATTAAGTCATCATCCTTTTGACCTATATAACGCCTTGATTTTTGAGTTCGTCTAGGATTCCTTCAGTAGTGCAATTCAATAAGTCTTTGCAAGTTATGATACCTTTAGGAGAATTAAGAGTTCCATGTGGGGTTACTTCAACATCAAAATCTGAAAAACGTTTGACTTTCAATAATGTTTTGGCTTGGTTGTTCGAAGATGTTTCCACTAGTAGACCATCTCTTATATTTTTGATATTTTTTGTACTTCCAGCTAAACCATACAATACTTTCGAGATGACAAATGGGTTAACTTTAGAAAAGTCCCCATCAATTCTTTTGATGAGTAAGAACCGGGGAATGCGTTCCACCGTCTCGTTACTCATTAACAAAATTTTTGAGTGTGGTTGAATCATTTTGAGTCTCACGAGTTAGGATGAATTGAAGGTCCATTGTGGCAGTGCACCTTAACATAACAAGGCTGATTACAACCGAAGGTCGCCTGATATCCGGAGGTAACCGTTTATGACACAATCACGCTTGTGCCATACATCTCGTGAGCACGATCAACACTGTGAGATTGCAGTTTTTTGAAGGTTCACTCCTTATATTCGAGCTGTCCTTAGTTTCGTTACTCATCTTCGACCTTACCGGCATGGGTGGCCCTACCAGGAGTATAAAACTCCCGCCGGCATCGCTCTCAGAATCATTGTAACTACTGAGCCCCCCCACCACGTCAAGGTCTCACAGCTCCTTGGAGGGGTATTATTATTATTATTATCGTTTTCATTCTAAACACTTCCAGTCAGCCCCTCACTTCCGAAGCTCCGACCCATTCGAAAGGGCGTGCTGGTTACATAAACCAATGACCTTTCCCCACATCCGTGAGATGAGAGATCATTGGGTCCGAGAATCATGTGTCCTGAGCAGACGTAACGATCCGAGAATGACTGCCTTCTGCATGCGGCCGGCTAGAGATTCTGCCGATTTACGACATGCCGGTATAATTTCCAGGTTTGAGAGTAGCGTTGGCATCATTCCACCAAGGGCCCCTATAATCAAAACCACTATCTTCACAGAATGGTCTGGATAGAGTCTGCGGAGCTCGAAGAGTAAATCTCGATACTTCGTCCGTTTTTCCTCCTCTTTTCGCACGATATTCGTTTCGCCCGGAGCCGAAAACTCTATGACGTATATCGTTTTTTCATTGCGGTCGAAGAGGACTACATCAGGCTTATTTGCTTGTATTTGCCTGAGGGTGGGGAATGAATAGTTCCAATAAATTTGGCACCTCTCATTCACCACAACGGACTCAATATCCCCCGGAGCGTATGGCAGCACTGGTGTCTCATCGATACCGTACGAGTGTCGTAAATGATAATACAGCACTCGTAACGCCGCGTTATGACGATGGCTGAGACCGCATATGTTATACATGCTGACAGCAAGTGCATGATGGTCTCAGGCGCTCCACGGCAGGCCCTGCATCTCGTATCAGGGACCTATATACCCATCACGCGGCTTCGGTAGACGAGAGTGTTGGAAACACCATCCTGGCAAGCCATGATAAATCCCTCAGTCCCCGACCTGAGTCCACCTGACCTGAGGAAAGCAAAGGTCAGCCTTTTGGATGAGCCGTGGTCTTCAATATGTTTATAGAAGATTCCATGCATCGGCTTATCCTTATGAAGCTGTAGATATACAGTATTCTCTGCAGCTTTTATGTGGACTCTCCGTCGAGCGGGCTCCAACTGGGTGATAGAGTCTTGGATTTCCCACTCGGTGTCGAATATAAGACCGAGTTCATCGGCTGCACGGATTGCTGCCTTAAAAAAAACGCTCCTTTTCCTGTGATCTCATGGTCTTTGACCATGCAGAGAAGGGGATCCAAGCTCCTGATGACTTTACAGGCTCCATCCAGAACCATCATGTTGTGTAGACACTCCAAACTCAGAAGTCCACGGCCTCCTTGTTTTCGGGGGAGGTACAACCGTGGAACGGACGATTTCGGATGCAAACTATGTGCATCAGTTTACGAGTCTTCACGTCGATTCCACGCAGCTCTTCCAGGGTCCACTTCACTGCCCCAAAGGAGTAGATTAGTATCGGAACGGCAAGCATGTTGGTGGCAGAAACTTTGTTCATGCCCGACAGTTCTGATGACCAGATCTGCCGGAGTTTCTGCTGATACTTACCGCGGAGAGCGTTTTTTACCGCTACTACCTCTTGAGTGCAACGTTGTTGCACTCCTAGGTAGGTATACGCCTCTCCGGCATCCAGATGGCGGAGGATGCTTCCATCTACCAGCTATGCTTCCTCTCCGTAATCCTCGCATCGCCCTCTTCTGAGATGAACCAGTGCACATTTATCCATCCCACATTCCATACCGATAGCATGCGTGTACCCTTGCACCACCCTCAGAGATTGCTGCAGATCTCCCTCACCCGAGGCATAAAGCTTCAGTTCATCCATATAAAATAAATGGGTGACCTTATGCCTTCCGTCTCTGGGGGTACCGCAGTTGTAACCACGGGTTTTTCTGAGTTCAACGGATAATGGCATAAGTGAGATGCAAAAAAGGAGGGGGCTGAGGGAATCCCCTTGGAACACACGTTTCCTGAAGATAACCTGCTCCGTTTGGACTTTGGCTCCAACTGATGTTATGGTGAAGCGAGTCCTCTAGAGGGGTATCAACTGTTCAATGCATCTCACTATTTGATCGGGTACCGCAAGGCATCTGAGCAAATACAAGAACAACTCATGCGATGTTGAATCAAACGCCTTGCGGTAATCGATCCAGGCCATCGAAAGGTTGCGCTTATTCTGCACGGAGTCCTGCGTGATACATCTATCGATCAGCAGGTTCTCCTTGCAGCCAGCAACACCTTTCTTCGACCCTTTCTGCTCATATATCCGTTCGAACACCGTGTCAACTGCGAGGAGTATTCGCGTGTACAAAATGCGCGTAAACAATTTGTAGCACGTGTTCAAGCATGTTATCGGTCTGTAATTCTTGGGATCAGACAAATCTCCGTTTTTGGGGATTAGCACGGTTCGCCCCTCGACAAACCAAGCCGGAATCTGCTGCTCTCCACTAAGCCACGAGTTGAAAACTCTGGCTAAGTGGTGGTGGGTACTAGGGAACTTTTTCCACCACAGATTGCTCAACCCGTCTGGGCCTGGAGCAGCAAAGTTCTTCGAGCCCTGTAGAGCTTCCCGAACTTCTTCCGGGGTTATCGGTTGGCGCAGTTCATTGGGATGAGGCTGCTGAAACCTCCTACAGAAGGCTCCAAACTGCGTCAGGGCTGGAGTGTCTATATTGAGTGGCTGCGGATATTCGTAAATCTCCTTCCAGAAGTTTTCCACCTGATCAGCGGTCGGCGGGTTTTCCACAACAAGTGGCGGTTGCTGGAATAAGCGAGAGGGTTTCTCGCGGAACTGTTTGTTTTCCGCGATTCTTCTCGCTCGCCGTACTAGTGACTTTTTTGCAGCCACCAGCATTCGTATCCTATCAAGGCAGTGCTGTTTGATGGTAACAGCACTCCTTAATTTAATGTGTGATGGACTCGTCGCAACTTAGTTGCGATTCGCCGCACTGTTCGCGTAAATGGCCTATTGGCCACTACGTAGTCCATCACACATTGGATACGAGATGCGTGTTGCCTCGCCGACTTGATTTTTGCTTCCATCTTCTGCATTCGTCTCTCATGCTTTCCAGTCGAGGACGCATTATTCTGCGTGTCCGCACGGGAAAACACAAGAGCAGCGTCATACACGGCGGTGTTGATTTGCCAGATGTCAGCTTCTTCTGGAAGCGCTTCACGAATCTCCGCATCCACTCGAGCCAAGTCTTGAGGCTTCAGGGGCTGCAAAGTGCGGAGCACCCTGCGTGTTCTGATAACCTCTTTGGCTGGTTCGACTCGTGGCACTTCTGCCACTTCGTTAACCTGCCTAGGAGGCGGTCTCACATAGCCACGGCCACGAAGGTAGGATACATAATCCTGTAGATTTTGTGGGGAAAATACGGCATATTATGGGTGTGCCACGCACCACAGAGCAAGCATTCGCGCCATGTATCCCCTTTGGGCGGGCTCGCTACTCTCATAGCAACGCAGAAGGCCATCTCTCATTTCGTCTGTCCACTCAGAACGTTGTCCATTGCGTGAGTCGTCATAAGGCTGTCCGTCAATTTGGGCCCCACCACCTTGCCGTTGACCTCCATCCGGATGAGGTCGGTTGTGGGGGCCCTGTCTCCTCCTTCTAGGAACCAGAGTATGGTCCTGCGAGGGGGTTAGCCTAGCCGACACCAGAGGAAGTATTTGCTTTTTTCCTCCCGGATGCACTTAAGCATCCGATTTTGCATCCTTGGCTGGGTTAAGTGGTGGCGCCACTCACCAAGGTCATTGCTGGTGTTGTTTGACCTACCCTGCTTATTATTATTATTATTAATTTTATTATTAGTATTATTATTATTATTGCCTTGGGACCTATAATGGCGCCGCGATCTGGACATCTGCACCAGCTTTTCACATCGTCTCGACATTGAACCCAGTGAAACCTCTGCATGATCTTGTCCAAAATTTTGTTGACTCCCAGATGTATTCCTGATTTTCCTCCATGAATTTTCTTCAAGACTTATCCTCTTCCTGGGCAAAACCTATCGTGAAATTGATGACCTCTCATCCGCTGACTCCCATATCCGTTTAAGTAGTCCATTTTTCACAACCAAGAAATCCCAGCATTGTGCCCACATTCTCTTGAAGTTGGTATCTCTGTCCAAAAAGTTTTTCCAAGGGGGTCTGTTAGTTCCGTCGTCTTTCCCCAATGTTCGATCATGTCTCATATATGCGTTAGTCCAGTCGTACTGAGGTAACAGTCTCTTTGGTCTGATATCAATGTCTCCTTCATGGCATTCAATACGTTGACCATGCTTACAGGCTTCTGGACTCGGTCTTCTAGATAATGTATCTGGATAACTATGTAATCGTCGTAGTCAATGTTTCATTCTGAATTGGTACTGGTTTAGCTTTTCGATCCATCTGGGATTTTCATCTCAATCGGTCCTCATGAGAAACTTCTTCCTGGTGTGACAGTAATTTTTTTCAGGCTTGGACATCACTCTGCTGTAGTATTCGATGACTCTTTCCTGACTACCTAGCACCTGTGATAACACTGGTCCAAGTCCGGCATTGGTCAGTATGAACAGGCCTTTTTGCTGTGGGTGTACCAAAATTGGACTTGGAAAGCTTTATTACATTCGATAGACCAGTGGAAGTTAAGTGCGATATCTGCAAATCCTTCCACAGATCGGCGGTAATAAGTGCATAGGCCTAAGAAGCTTCTTCCCTCGTGTTTATCTTTTGGTCTAGGACAGTCTCAAGTAGCCTGTTTTCTCGATTCATTGGTTTGGATTCGTTCTGTCAAGACTGTGTGGCCCAAGAAATTTACTTGCTTCTGAAATAGGGAGCACTTCTGAAGATTCTGCTTGAGGTTGGCACTTCTCAAACTTCCGAAAACTTCACCCAGGTTGGCCAGATGTTTCTCGAAATGTCTTCCTATGATCATGACACCATCCAGATACACCTGGCAAGTTTTCCAAATGAATCCACGCAATATCAGCTCCATCCATGAAAAGCTGATGCAGAAGATGTCCAGAGTGCGGCGATACTAACGATCCCAAGACGAGGTTGAGGGGGGAAATGAAGAAATACAACGTGGGGGCAAGGCCGTACCCAGGGGAAAAATAGAATGTGTGTGTGAGAAAATTCGGTAAAAATGTACATTGCATTATTTATTCTCTGGGTACGGCCTTGCGTGGGGGCATAATTCGAACGGATTGTAATTGATATAGCTGGACCCTTTCCTGTGACGGACGATGGCAACAAATACATGGCTTTTGATCGGGATGAACAAAATTATAGAGGGAGCCAGTGTTACGAAAATAAGTACAGTACGCCCCTGCGTGTTTATACGGTTGTTTATCACCCGGTAGACAATGTAAAGGTTGGGAAATTCCGATGACAAACATCGAATCATCTCGATATTTTCACGAACTGCTCGATGATTCTGGAAGCCAAGAATTAGGATACATAAGGTCAGGCGTACGATCAGTATTCGGTCATAGCGAGTTCAAGGAGAATTCAGTGCAGTGCGGTACATTTCAGTAGTAAACTGTGATTGAGTATTTTATTCCCAGCGAGCACAAAAACATCTCAGAGATGTTAAAAGTACGAGATTTTGAGACATTGAACATCCACTGGGATGTTCTGTTTATACATGAATAGAACTTTTATAGAACAGCCAATGTCCACCGCAGGTGGCGATTTTCAGGATGTGCCTGGGATGTCACAAAAAGAACTTGTCCTAAGTTTTTTTGATAGCCTTTTCATAGACACAACTGAACTTTCGCAAAACGTTTTGCGCACATTAGATCGCTGTAAATGAAACATTTTTGTACATCATTTTCTGAAGCCTTTTGTAATGTATTTGGATATTTGAAGGTGTTATATTCTATTTTAAATGGAGTTTTTATTTTATTTTTATGCCACCAGGAATACATCCCTCTTTTAGGATGTTTATCATGTGATCTAAATAGAGATTCTTCTTGAAAAAATGAACTTGACACATTCTGAGTGAAACTTTTCCAATTATGTATTCTGTTAGGATGATAGTAATGACGTTGAAAAATAAAAATTAAGTTTTTTTATAACTTCCAAGGCTTTTATATTTCTTGAGGTAGGTACTGAAATTAAGATCTCATCTCGTGAAACAGATTTGATGTGAAATATACTAACCACCAATTTTGGAGATAATTGCAATATGATATTTTCTTATATATATATAATTTCAATTGTATCTCTAGGAAGGAAAATGTAGTTGAAATTATATTCAGAAAAATATAAATTTTCACAGTGATTCTTCAGTTGTATCACAAACCGAATTCTTCTATTTGAATAGTCAATACATTTCAGTTCGCATAAGTCTGTTGGAAAACATGACGAGTTGTTTTTTATCTTTCAACTTCCCATAATCTGAAAACTAACAAAGTTCCTAAGGGAAAAATGTATAAAGAAAACAGGCCTTCTTTCCAAGAATCTTCAATGATACAGTTTGAACATGTCATTACAGATTCGAACACCCTATCAAAAAATACACATTGTTTGCTTTTGAGGTTATATTATTTTCTGGACTATGCTAATGTCTACTATACCGGGTGATTCTCTAAGGTGGTGGCTCACCCCCATAACTTTTTTATTATTGAAGATTTGGGGGTTATGTATTACAGTTCAATTTAAATTTTTTGACATATTTACTTACTTTGAAGTCCTTCTGGTTTGACCGGAAATTATACCAACTTTCGATTTTCAAATGGGACATCCTATATATTTTTACTTATTTCGATCCTAAATCCTAAATAAAACAACACCTCACTTGTCAATATTTGACAAATAAAGTCACTTTTATTCCAATTTTGCGATCTAGAATGCCATGGATCATGTAAATCGCTTCATTCTTGAAGTAACATGGGAAAAATACCACTTAGAGGCTATGACTTCACAGTCGTTTTGAGAATTGTTTAAAAGTCGCAAATATGAATTTTTCCAGTTAACTTGATTTTTTCAAATGGAAAGGGGGTGGCTCGTGGCCTTTTTGTGAAATTTTCTAACGAATAATTTGATACCACACACTTTCACTTTATTTTCACGATTTTTCTTAATAATTGCAAGAAGCGATCATACCTAATAACGAATAATACGTATTCGGTATACTTATGCATTAAGTTCTGTTATTCTAGTTATCCGTGACAAACAATTGAAGCTATTGCTAGGACTACCTAAACAAATAGGCTAATGAATATGCTGTCACTTTTATTTGTTGCGTAGTTTATAATTTGATATGGAAAATTATACTAGAAACGAAAAAATTGACATGTTGCTAATTTACGGAACAGCAAAAAAGAATGAATTTGATGCAGCTCGAATTTATGCTCAGAGATTCCCTAATCGTTGCCATCCCACTCGGCATTATTTTCCAAAACTGAAAAGGAAAATGCGAAATGTACCAGAAGAAAATGTCAATAACTTCAACGTCAGTGAAGAAAAGGAAGTAGACGTGTTGGCCTATGTTGAAGTGAATTGTACGGCGTCAATTTGACAAATTGTTTCTGAGTGTGATATAAGTTATTCGTCCGTTTGGAGAATTCTTCACAAATACAATTATCGATCATCTAACTTTTGGAGCCAATAATTTTCGATGGACAACTCACTGCGGAAATATATTTACAGTTCCTTAGAAATCAAATTAATGATTTCATTGAAGATTTACCACTGGCTAACCAAGTTTATATCAATTTTCAACAAGATGGAGCGCCACCTCACAATTCTGAAGTCGTAAGAGAACATCTGAATGACACCTTCCCAGAAAAGTGGATTGGCACTTATGGACCTATTCAGTGGCCTGCGAGTTACATTCTTAAATTGTCATATTTTTCCATAATGTATTATTTCTTTTTCATATTCTAGATCACCAGATCTTACTCCGCTAGATTTTTTTTCTGGGGAACAATTAAAAATCAGGTGTATAACACAGCAACAGCTACTCGTGAAGAACTGGAGTATAAAGTAAGGGTGGCTTTCCAGAACATCACTGCGGAACAGCTAATCAATGTGGTGCGCGCAACAATTGAAAAAGTTGAACTTTGCCGTGATCAAAGAGGTCATTTTGAAAATTTAGAACCTTAATGGACTAATTTGCGACTTTTCAATAATTCTTAAAACGACCGTGAAGTCATAAGCCTCAAAGTCGTATTTTCCCCATGTTAATTGATCAAGAATGAAGCGATTTACACGATCCATGGCATTCTAGATCGAAAAATGAAAATTGGATTAAAATGACTTTATTCGTCAAATATTGACAAGTGTGGTGTTGTTGGATTTAGAATGTCATTCTCGATCGAAATAAATAAAAATATATAGGATGTCCCATTTAAAAATCGAAAGTTGGGGTAATTTTCGATCAAACCGGAAGTACGGCAAAGCTAGTGAATAGTCAAAAAATTCAAATTGAACTATAATACACAACCCCCAAATTTCGTTTTCCTATCTTCAATAATAAAAAAGTTATAGGGGTGAGCCATTTTGGAGAATCACCCGGTATAACTGATAATGTTCACTACACTTCAAACCTCATCACTTTCCACTGTTGTTCTGTGAGGTTTATCAGGTGAAAGCAGAAAATGAGTGGTTGGTCATTTGGATATTGATTTTCTGAGATGAACCTCTCAAGGCGAACTATGTTATGTCTAGAAAGAACATCCACACGTTAAAAAAAATTCAACTTCACCAATACCTCTCAGTAGGCATACAAAGAAATGCCACAGAAGAACAAAAACAATACTTTCAATATTTTTTAAAGTCCTCTTTGGGAAGTGGATATTGCGTCTCAAAAAAACATCCTTATGGCAACATTTTCAAAACATCTCAAAACCTCCCAGGGATGTTTGTGCTCGCTGGGTTATTGTGTATTAATCAAGTATTTTTAATAAAAAACGAGCCCAACTTCGTTACAATAATATCTACTCTTTACAAATGGAGTATTGAAACCAAATTGATATGTAATTAAAACCAAATTGATATGTAATTATAGTTGAATTCGCGCAATTCTCAAGAAGGCCGAACACGGAAACATCGCGTAATCTTCCTACCGACCTTAGCTATTTATAGGCGACCTCAAGTAAATAGAGGGTCAGTCCACTATGAGATTGTTTCTTGACAGTATAAATGTATTAACCCCAATTTACCATTTCTCGGAAGGTACCAAATACCTCTATACCCCCCTTTTTTTAGGAAATTGTGACGCCATTTGTATCTTCTTTGAGAAGTTTTTGAGATCTATATCTCCGGCAAATGTCTCCCCCCCACCCCGAAAATGTTAGAGATTTGAATAAAAACTCTTGAATAAAAAATTAAACCGACGAAATACGGAACTGAATAGTAAAAAATAAAATAAAATTCTTAGTCTCAATAACTAAGCTCCTGAATTAATGTAAGTAACTAATTTTGAGTCGGCGCCAAACAAACAAGCAAATTAATTGGGTAAGGCGTAAAATGATGGCATCGAGTTGCGCGGTGACATTTTGATAATTTTTTTGAAGTAATTTAATGATCTTCGTTGATTGATTAATTAGTTACTTACATTAGTTTAGGAGCTTAGTTATTGAGACTAAGAAGATTTATTTTATTTTTTACTTTTCAGTTCCGTATTTCGTCGGTTTAATTTTTTGTTAAAAAGTTTTTATTTTTCAATTTTTTGTGGCTAAAATCTACTTATTACTACCTACTTGTTTTTTGATAACTTCCAAAATACTTACTTACCCACCTTACTTCAACTATTACCAGTTTAATAATATGATTATCTACTTTTACTATTTGTTGTAATATAAATTATTTTTGCTGTTCTGGTTAGTCTATTTCATTACTTTGTTTATCATTCCATCCTCTCATAGAATATAATGATTTTGACGGATGTAGGAGACCAAAAATAATGACAATAGCGATCTGTCATTGCCAATGTTCACAAGTAAAAAATCAATTATCGCCTATTTTTCTACCCATAACGTTGGGAAATTCCATTCAAATCCAAATATGATCAACTATGAGGTATACCCTATCCAATAAAAAAAGAATAATCCAAATCGAAAAACCCAGTACAAAGTTTTCCTGATAGAATCGGTTAACGGACCAGAATTCAGAGGGTGAGTGATCAATATCCTTCATTTTGCTACCCTTAGGGGTGGATTTCATCTTTCAAATTCAAATGGGACCAACTTGGAAGTACACCCTATCCACTGAATTATTGGAATCGGATGTCTCAGTAAAAAGTTATGCGTGGTCATACATAAAAAAAATTATACGCGGCGACTAGAGAACCTCCTCCTTTTTGTCGGTTAAAAAACACACAAAATGCCTAAATACAATGCCAAAAATGCTTTTCTGTCTGCGATATTTCCGATCTGGCGGGGATCCCGACGGTTATCACAGCGGCGCACAGTGGAGTATTTATATTTTTAATGTGTTCTGAAGTTAAAACCATTGCTGAGGATTTTTGACTTACTTCGCAATGGTAAATACTTCTGAAAATATAATGTTTGAAATGGAAAATGATCGGTTCCAGAAATGTTTTAGACACATATTTGTGAATTATTGAATAACTTGAGAACATTGATTTGCTTTTTATTTACGAGAAACTTGTACGTATCCGTTTACGCGATACCTTAATCATTTGCCTGGACCTGGACCTCCCCCCGAATAAAAATTATGGGTACGTACTTGCCCCCGGGATATTCTTAGCGAGGTCTTAGCGATATCCCGCGTGGAAATGTTTGAACAATACACTCTGGCAAGATCTCTGCGAAATCTTGTGGCGAGTACTTTGGGAAATTCTCATTTACATCTCATGTCGAGGTCTCTGTGAGCTCGCATGAAATGATCATCGCAGGCAGTGTCTATGGTGAGTTCTGTGAGAACTTCGCATATACAGCCTTTTGGCGAGTTCTTTGGGAAATGCACGTCAACTGCTTTTGTTGAGATCTATGTGAGGTTGCTTGCAGTCTTCTGGCGTGGTCATCAAGAGTTCGCATTGCGAGTTGTACAGGAAATTCTTATATATTAAAAAAGAAAAAACGATCTCAAATGAAAATTAAAAACAAGTTTTTTCAGAACTAGAAAAAAATCTACGATGAAAAATTGAAGTTACTTTTCGTAATATCTAACAGAAAACAACTACTTCCCAGCCACTATAGCATGCTGGACATTAACTGATATATTGAATTTATATTACAATAAATATTGTGAAACATCCCTAAATTTTCACCTGAAAAATTCCTATAGTCCTATAGTGAATATTTGCATTGTCATTCTGATATTGGAATAAAAAACTTTCTCAATCAAGATTGGATAAAAAGTTTTTCAATCAAATATCTCAATCAAAATGTAAATCAGATTTCCTCAGGTTAAAAGTTAGGGATTTGGCACAATAGTTGTTTTCTGTTAGGTATTACAAAAAGTAACTTCAATTTTTCTTCGTAGATTCTTTCTAATTTGTTTTTTCCATCTTTCAATTGAGAATAATGTTTCCTTTTTCAACATGAAAAACCTTCTAAGAAGTTATCCTGAACGATGAAAGATATAGTTTATAAAGTTTATCTTTCAGTCATTTTATATAAGTTATTCTTTTGTGATACATATTTGCGAGCATATTTGTATGAATCGCTGATAAGTGCAGGGCCGGATTAAAAGGTGTGGAGGCCCTGGGGCAACAAAGGAGTGGAGGCCCCTAATTATTTTTCAAACAAGTTTTTTTTTTTATTTATTGCGGCACAAATCAAATTATTTCGACACGAGCATATGTAGGTATAATAAAATACAAGAAATCAATTAAATTACAGCGTAAACAAAGGGATTCTTGCGAGCTTTTTTCGACGAAAAATCATTGATTATTTCGGTCAAATCCAGCATCCGGAGAAAATCATTCTCAATGCTAAGAAGCGATAACTTTGATAGGCGGCTTTGTCTCATCGTAATTCTCCTATTTTTTTCATTATGGAAAATGAGCGCTTTTCAGTGCAATTTGACATCATCACATTCTCAGTTGTAATATCACAAGAGAGTGAAAATAATTCGACAGATTTTCGAAAACTTGTTGCCAGGCAATAGACAAGAGAGACCAACTGGCTCGAGTGGCTATTGTTTGAGAAAGAATCTAGATAATTATTTTCTACTATATCAAACTCTCGTGTGGTATTCTTTAGATTATTTTTTGATGTTACGATCATAAACACATTTCCTTGCAAAATTATATAATGTACTAAACCGGATTTGATTCATTTCACACTTTCCATGCGAATTGATGACAGACGTCAAATTAAAAATATAGGTTGTCAGACAATAAAAACAAAATACCTCGAATTATTCCCGCGACAATTTTCTAGGTGGAATATTCCCACTATTGATTGGCCAAAACGTATATGAATTATTTGAATTGAACGTTTCCATTGGTTTCTAGCAATGTCAAAAAATAATCACTGTAATTTCAATGTTTGAGAATGTAGGTCTGAAATTTTGGTTTTCAAGAATTTGATAGTAGAACATCTTAGATAAATAGATAGATAGTCCTTTTCAGAAGGATTTACATTTGTTGCGGAATGTCATCTTTCTCTTAGACTCACACTTTCAGATTTCGGGGATTTCTCTGTTACAAGCGCGCCACTCAGCGGACACTTGTCAACGCCAATAAATAGGAAAAATAGGTATAGACGGGCAAAGTGTTTGTAGAATCGGCAGAAAAATAATCAACAGAATTTGAACTTTTGTTCTATTATGGAATGCGCACAGGGCTCTTATAAATAATTTGATGCAATCATATTCATAAATTGAAATATTATTTTCTTTTGCTTATGATTATTGAATTTCATTGTGTATCTAGATCGCTTGTGTCATTCGAAGAATACATCGACAGAAAATCCTTGATTTAATAAAAAAAATATTTTTTTTTTATTCAATTGTTCTTGTTTTTACAGCTAATTTCGATACGATATAATATTTTGAATAATAGTATGATGTTTTACTTGGTGATTGTTTCTGGCATATACACATGATTCATCAGATCGAAGATTAATATTAACCATGGATTTTGACAAGAATGAGAGGAAAAAGTGGGAGAACTGCTCTTTCGTTGTCAGATTTTTTATATATAATTTTGCATATCCTTCGGTATTTGTTAGGAAATTTTACCTAAAAATTTATATTGTGGAGGCCCCTCTCTTGTGGTGGCCCCAGGGCTGCAGCCCCGTTTGCCCCCCTCTTAATCCGGCTCTGTGATAAGTTGAGGCAGCATATGTCTGAGAGCTCGTGGGAGAAATTCCCATCGGCATACTCAAACTTGATAAATCCATATTGTATTGTTTCTTCAAGTCATACCTAAAAAATTTTTAGAATAGTTGCATTCAATTTATATTTCTAGTGCTTTAATGGTTTTGTAGATTCCATACTTCAGACAAAAGTTCCCTAACTAAATAATAACTGCTGTTCTTCATGTTAGTCTGAACAAATTAGGTGAATCTTACATCAATAAGATGAAAACATTTTTTAATGGTTTCAATATAATAAGTACTTAGGGCCACATAATGTTTTTCAGTATCGAATTGGTAACATTTTTCTACTCCCTCATATGATTATTTTTCATAGATAGTACAAAGAAAGATAACAGCCATTTCGAGTTATTCATGATTTGGTAGACCTCTTGAGCACATAATTAAAATACAAGGGATTGAACTACACACGTGTGTGTTGCTGTAGTAGAAATATTAAGATCAGAACTCTTTTCATTAATATAACTACAAGATAAAGAATATTGAAAGAAGTGGTGAACTAATATGAAGTTTATTAAACATCTCATCTGACAAGATAAGCTGGAGCTATCAATAATGTATCTCAAAACAAAATCCCAAAAAAAACTGAAAAAAATTCGCATTTTGGCATAAATCTAGCTGTCACCCTCGGTAGACCTGAGCTATTATTCTAATAATATTTGGTAGAATGATTTCCTCTTGAAATTATCAAAATTTGCTTTTTGGAAACCCCCAAAAAAGGAAAAATTCGGGATATTAATTCAAATAAATTTCACCTTTGGCCCAAAAAATTAAGTTTTTCCAATAATTGCTGAATTATTTCTATTAAATTTGGTAGTGATTTCCTCTTGAAATTTCAATTCTTTATTACTTAATCAATCCACAAAATTGTCAAGCTTTTGTTTGAATATCTCTATAACGGTTGATTTGATTTTGGCAATGTGAACCATCAGCTGTTTTTTCTAAGGAATTCAAAAAACAAATCTAAAAACTGAAAAAGCTCCATAACCCCATGTAAGGCACACTGTATATTATGTCTGAAATGACTCCTATAAAAAATTTAGCGCTGTCGAGAGATAATAAGGTACCGATTTGAAATTTGAATGAAAAATATTCACCCGTTGAATTAGGATAAAAAACTCCTTTAGCTAGATTGTCATTATTGAAGGCATTATCTTCATTATGGCCTGATTTGCTTTGAATGCTTATTCGGCGCCTCTTTTGCCGATTTGCTAAGGTCTATCAGACTTATATCGAGCAGACATTCCATTTACTACTTCTAAATAATAGATAAGAAAGGTGGAAATATTTTCTAATACGCTAATCAAACCACGCGGAAACTAATTGATAAAAATGATATACGATAAAATGTCGCTTGCTGGGTATAATAATGAATCTAAAATGGCGGAAACAAGTTAACACACCTCTTTTATTACACCATCAATAGGTCTACACAACAAAAATACCCTTCGTAAACTGAGTACATGGTAAGAAACAGCACTTATCTATCCTCACTCTTCATCAAACACTTAAACACAAATAGTCTCAGAGAAGTATAGCTAACAGTATTTTTGTAAAAAATGTCACAGAGGAAGAAATTAGGGACATCATAAAATATAACTAAAGCAAAAACATTCCTGCGGTCCTGATGAAATATCAGGTTATTAGATTTAAAAAATTGCTGATTACATCATCGAACCCCTCACTCATATAATAAACATATCTTTTCAAGAGGGTGTGTATTCCACCAGATTGAAGAATGCACTAGTCTCCCCGATTTTCAAAAAATCGGCCCACATAATTTAGAAAATTACCGGCCAATCACAATGCCTCCCGTACTCTCGAAACTTTTCGAATATTCTATGCTTTCTCAACTCCTAAACTTTTTAAATGTGAATAACTTACTTCATCCCGATCAACATGGTTTCCGTACAGGACATTCAACTATCAGTGCTATTAACTCTTTTTATGGAAACATTATACAATCTATTGAATCAGGACAAAATCCAATAGGAGTCTTCTGCGATCTTAGTCGAGCTTTCGACTGTGTAGTACACGAAAAATTGCTTGATAAACTTTATCTAAATGGAATAAGAGGTAAACCTTACGAATGGTTCAGTTCCTCTTTTGAAGGAAGAATCCAGCGGGTAAAAATCAATCACACCAAAAACATTAAAACAATAACTCATGTCTTAAGTCCTCAACAAAATAACATTGGTGTTTCCCAAGGGTCCGTCCTAGCATCTATACTCTTCATTATTTATATAAATGACTGTTCTACCAAGACCCTTCACTTGTTTGTATGCTGATGATGCTACCCTGCTTTTCTATGATGAATCAGCAGTAGAACTTCAAAATAAAATAAACAACACAACTGATGCCCTACATAGTTGGCTGGGCAACAACTCTCTGTTTCTCAATACGTCAAAAACAAGTTTTACTACTTTTCATACTAGGCAAAACACCAACCCACCTTCCCTGGACCTGAACATCTGCGGCACACCCCCCTCTTGAACATAGTACATCCTCCAAATTCTTAGGTATTATAATCGACAACGATCTTAGCTTTAAATCACATTGCAAAAATCTGACTAGCTCTCTACACTCCAAATGCTACCAAATTAGAATCCTCAAACGCGTTTTGGATAAACCTAGTTTTCTCCTATTTTATCACGCCCAGGTACAATCAAGAATTTGCTACGCAATCACAATATGGGGGAGCTCCCCAGCAGCGAAAGACGTATTCATCGCACAAAAGGGAATAATACGTTGCCTTACAAACGTCTCCCAGCAGACGTCATGTCGAGATCTTTTTAAGGAACTTGGAATTCTACCACTTCCTGGTCTTTTTATCTTAGAAGTCATAACATATATTCACGCGAATAAAAAAACGTTTCCAACAAACAACCAATATCACAATTATAATACGAGGAAAAAAAACTACTTCCATTTATCACCTTCACATCTCCCCATTTCTCAAAAATCACTGAACGTGATAGGACTGAGATTATACAATGTACTTCCAAATTAGCTGAAAGTCCTAGAACAGACGCATATTTTCAGAAAAAAAAACAAATCATTTTTATTGGGCATTACTCCATACAACCTTGATGAATATTTTGAATATTTTTAAAGTTTTATTTTATTTTATTGTTATAACAAACATTTTACCTGAAACCTGTCCACATTTATAATTGTTCAGATATTTATAACATTTTTATCGATTTTGTGAGTTGATATCGTTGATGTGTGTCTCATTTTATCTATATTCAACTATGTCATTATTTATCATAAAAAAATTCAAACTGTCGAACTTTAGAAACACTCTCTTTATCAAAGGGGCAAATACGGATAAATTGCACTATACGTACAAATTCGCCAGATTCTTCCACTGTGGCGTCAGCTAAAAAGGTGCTCTAAGTCTATATACTCTCTCTTTTGGGGCATTCAAATAATATCTTGTCCAAAAACCTTTTTTCACTTACTTTATGTATTTTTTTAGTTATACTCACCTACATTTGAACTCATCAGTGATGAGAAGGATGAAGAGTATGCAATCTGCTTTTCTATATTCACACATTTTCCGCGTATTTCAGACGCTAAATCAACGGGGGGAATTTTTGTGGGTAAATTGATACATTATGATTTTGAGAACCTTTTATATCTGCAAAAGAAAAAAATTCTTGGAAATCCTTCAAAATGGCCGTCAAGAGATTCTCAGAAAATCATAAAGATGAGAATTACAGAGGAATTATAGAGAAATTATTACTAATTTATTGAAAAACTACCATGCAATGGATGTGAACATGTCTATCAAGATACAATTCCTCGATTCACACCTGGAGACTTGTTTCCAAAAAACTTGGGCGCTGGGTTTGAGACTTAATTTTTTTTAAATATAGGTTTCTGGGAGGAAAGTATGTTAGATTACTGCTGATCTGTTTTAAAGGAAACTGATCAAGAAAGTTATAAGAAGAAAGTTAAAATCAATTATTTTTAATATTCTTTGTTTTTTAATATCTTTTTCTATTTTTAGTTAATAACGAACATCTTAATGAGACCTGACATAATTATTTTTTTCATACTAAGCACCTCTAAATCTATAAGAAATGGCATATGACGAAAGTATAAAAAAGTGTAAACTAGTGTATTTAATCGAGTATTTCAATAGAGACCAACCCCAGTTTCGTAATAATATACTCTCTCTTTCAGGGCATTCAAATAATATCTTGTCCAAAAACCCTTTTTTTACTCACCTTGTGTATTTTTCATACTTACCTACATTGGAACCATTCAGTGATAAGAAGGATGAAGGGTATGCAAGCTGAGCATTTCAATGGAGAGGGCTTTATTATTTTGAAATTGATGCACGAGAAATTGACTATTCCAGTTTCGGAATTGTCATTTATGATAAATCCTCCCCTTTCACCCTTGAGTATACAAATAAAATAATGAATTTGAAGAAAAGGTTTCATGAACATAGAAGGTGAACAATAAAAATCCAGTTTAAAAAAACGTATTTTACTATTTATTAAATAGTTTTTAACATATATTATTATCTCTCCCTCATTAGTTTTATGTGAAAACTCAATTGATAGGTCAGTTCTATGTTCATCTGAATGATCACCACAACTAAATTTTAAAACTATTGTCTTTACATTTATACAATATTTACTGTTGTGGTAGTTATAAATAATAATAAAAAATCAACATGAATTTACAATACCGAAGTATCCTCGGACACTTATATTGCAAAAATATAATTAAAGTATTTACAAACTAATACTCAGAAAATAATATACATTTATTACAAAATTACTACAACAATCCACCACCTAATATTTAATCTTATCTTCAATATATTACAATATTTCCACAATTTTTGTGATAATTTTTTTATTTCATAAATTTTTTCATCCATTCTATTCACAAAAACAATATGAATGACAGCAGTTGTGTTTGTTAATACTAAAAAAATATCAATAACAAAAAACTTATTTTTTCATTTATTTTGTTGTGAAAATAATTTGTCGATTCAAGCCAAGGCCATACCCAGGGGGGGTGTTAGGGGGTTTAACACCCCCCTCCGAAATCTGTAAAATATATCTGGAATAAAGTGAAAAAAAAAGAGTGTGTAATAAAATTTGGTAAAATGTACATTGCATTATTTACTTTAGAACAGAACACCCCCCGAAAATTTTCTCTGGGTACGGCCTTGATTCAAGCAGATACACATATACTTGAAAATTTGGTTGACTTATTCATGTTTATTGTAAATTGGCATGTCCGTAAATGAATAAAAATTAAAAATAAATAAAAATAAATTGGGCCAGATAAATAATTTCGTTAAAGCCATGGATAAAAACAGCTGCTTTTCTATATTTACACATTTTCCGCATATTTCAGAAGCCAAATTAACGGAGCGAATTTTTCTGGGTAAATTGATACATTATAATTTTGAGAACCTTTTAGCTGCAAAAAAAATAATTCTTGCAAGTCCTTTAAAATCATTGTCAAGGGATTCTTAGAAAATCATAAAGATGAGAATCATAGAGGAATTATAGAGAAATTATTGCTAATTTATTGAAAAACTACCATGCAATGGGTGTGAACATGTCTCTCAAGATATATTTCCTTGATTTACAACTGGACTTTTTTCCGAAAAACTTGGGCGCTGTGAGTTTGAGACTTGAATTTTTTTAAAGATAGACAAGGGTTTCTGGGACGAAAGTATGTTGGATTACTGCTGATCTGTTTTAAGGGGAACTGATCAAGAAAGTTATAAGAATAAAGTTAAAATCAATGATTTTTAATATTCTGTTTTATTTATTTTTTAGTTGATGACGAACATCTTAATGAGACCTGACATTTTTTTTCGTACTAAGCACCCCTAAATCTATAAGAAATGGCATATGACGAAAGTATAAAAAAGTGTAAACTAGTGTAATTAATCGAGTATTTTAATAGAGACCAACCCCAGTTTCGTAATAATATACTCTCTCTTTCAGGGCATTCAAATAATATATTGTCCAAAAAACTTTTTTTTACTCACCTTGTGTATTTTTCATACTTACCTACATTTGAACCATTCAGTGATAAGAAGGATGAAGAGTATGCAAGCTGGGCAATTCAATGGAGAGGGCTTCATTATTTTCCAATTGATGCATGAGAAATTTCACCCTTGAGTATACAAATTAATGCATTTGAAGAAAAGCTTTCATGGGCATAGAAGGTGATAAATACAAATCCAGTTTAAAAAAATGAATTTTACTATTTATTAAATAGTTTTCAACAGATATTATTATCTCTCCCTCATTAGTTTTATAAAAAAGTGATCACGTGAAAACTCAATTGATAGGCAGTTTATGTTCATCTGAATGATCACATCAACTAAATTTTAAAACTATTGTCTTTACATTTATACAATATTTACTGTTGTGGTAGTTATAAATAATAGTAAAAAAATCAACATGTATTCACAATATAGAAGTATCCTCAGATGCTTATATTGCAAAAATATAATTAGTTTGAAGTATTTACAAACGAATATTCAGAAAATAATATACATTTATTACAAAATTACTACAACAATGCACCACCTAATATTTAATCTTATCCTTAATATATTACATTTCCACAATTTTCGTAATGATTTTTTTATTTCTTCAATTTTTTTATCCATTCTATTCACAAAAACAATATAAATGACAACAGTTGTGTTTGTTAATACTGAAAAAATATCAATTACAAAAAACGTTTTTTTTGTTCAATTCAAATTTTAGTTGTGAAAATAATTTGTCGATTGAAGCAGATACACATATACTTAAAAATTTGACTAAGGAAAATATCGGTCATTTAAAAATAACTGCCTCTATAACAAAATCAACTACTTGGTTGAGCAAATCTTATTATTCATTGGTGTATCTGTACATTAAAATATATCCCTGTTTCAACAACTTTCTGCAACGTATATTCTCGTCAATAGAATGGACAGAAAAGTTTGTTCAGTACTTACTACAGATCCTATATTAGTCTTTGACTTCAGCAAATTTTTTTTGTACGTGCCATATTGCAAAGCAAACCACCAAAAAAAACTATTATGGACAAGCATAAATGAAATATTTTCCCTGGTTAAAAATCTCTGAAATATTGTCTTGATTATCTGATAGATTTGGTGAGCAACCAGTATTTTTTTTAAGAGTGTGGTTGGGATTTATGCAAAACTTTAAGGAAATCAACTCAGTTGTCTGGACATTTTTTTATATACAAGGTGAAATGATCAAAATATAATAAATAGTTTCATTAGACCATAAAGATTCTGAAGAGCAATACATGATATAGATGAACCAATTATTTAACATATATAACATTGCTTTTAGGTAATTCAACATGTCGAGAACCCAACTTTCCAATGAATTTCCAGTTATAAAAAAATTCGTACTGCTCTAATGCAGTAGAAATGTTTTGTCTCCAAATTATTTCTAGAGGTAAAGATTTCTATAAAGTTGTTTACACTATACACGATATATGTTCATGAGTTCAGTTGGTCTATGTATAGAGAACTAAAAGTAGCCTGATTCTGAAAATTTGTAGAGAGGGTATATTTAAAAAAAAATTTGGATTCTTCTCATGATTCTGATTTCAATTCATGTATCACATCCTATACCCAAAATGAACCGTTTCTGAGTTATTCAAGTGTTTCTAAAAAAATGTTACAATTGCAGCCTAGGGAACATATATGCCATTTTCATGTGAATTACAATTTTTAGTAATATGCAGTGAAAATTGAACACTTGGAAGGAAAACCATGATCACATCCATTGAATAATTTACAGGGTGCGCAAAAAAGTGGATCCAGAAAGTGAATGAAAAATATTGAAAATCTCAATTTTTTCAAATGGAAACCCTATTGTTGCTTCTCATTATTCAATTATATTACGAAAATGAGCAACAGTTCGAATTCACTTGCCTATACCAAAACCCATAATTCGGAGATGTTCTATAATATTACTTGATTCTGCATATTAACTGCCTGAAATTTTGATTTATGTAGTAAGCTAGGCATATCTACCGACAAATGAATTAAATTTGTTTGCTATCAGATTCATCATCTGAAAAAGTGCAATATGGCTCGTGTAGGGTATAATAATCAATATTTCGTTAATTTATTAGTGATTTATGGTGAATGTAATAAGGTTTTCACTAGAACATGTGATAGTTTTGCTACAAGATATCATCAGAAGATTAATTTTCAACGTTACGAACAGTTTTGCTACAAGATATCATCAGAAGATTAATTTTCAACGTTACGAACAATGGATCCTTCAAGCGGAAGATTATCAAATATAACTATTGGCACCGCGATCTACCGATTTTTTCATTTGGGGTTATATGAAAAATCAGGTGTATTTTCATATGCAAACTACTAAAGAGGATTTTGAACATTTGTTGCCATGAAAATGGGAATAACCATGTACAGTAGAGACTCGATAATCCAAAGAGCGATAATCCAGATATTTTGCTAGACCAGATTGATGCCAAGCTTTTTTTTTTATTATTTATTTTATTTATTGAGGGATTCACCTTTTACAAGTAATTATAAATATAACAAATAGTAAGTATAAACTAATATTCTTATTAGGGCTTACATTTCTAATAGAACTTCTGAACCTACTTAAAGTGTTTACAAAGGGATCAATATTATATTTATTAAACCATCTCAAACATCTGGAAACCGGTGAGTTATATCCATAATTTGTGGAATGACTATATACTTATTGAAAATAGTGAAGGGTGAATTATGTACCTTGTAATCCGGATCGCATGATTCAATAATTCCGATTTGCCATGGTTCTAACTTGTCTGAACGTGTTATTTCAAAGCAGTAATTCATTTATATTTTGTTTATTTGACGGCCGGACGTGTTTTAGTGTAGTGCAGAATGGCAAAACGTAAAAAAGATTACTTTGTCTATAAAACAAAAGGGTGAAATATGCAAGTCGCGATAATCCGGATTAGCCCTAGCTTTAATTAATCGGGATTATCGAGTTTCTACTGTATAATATCAAGTACTATTATGGAATATCTACGAAATTATGGGTTTTGTGAATAGGGAAGTGAATCAGAACTAGGGTTCATTTTCATCATAGAATTGAATATCGAGAAGAAAAAATGGGGTTTCTATTTGGAAAACAAAATATTTTCAATGTGTCTCATTCACTTTCTGGACCCACTTTGCGCACCCTGTAAATTATTCAGTGGATTATGGTGAGGGATCCATTCAACTTTCAATATTCATGATTCAATCACTGCATATCACTAAAAATTGTAATTCAGATGAAAATGGCGTATGTTCGATGGGCTGCATTTGTCACTATTTCTAGTAAAACTCGAATAACTCAAAAACGGTTCATTTTGGGTATAGGGTGTGATACATGAATTGAAATCAGTCTCATGAGAGGAATCCAAAATTTTTATAAAATACAGGGAAGGGTGTCCTATTGAAAATAAAAAAAATTACGTCACTCCCAGAGAAACCGAACGTGTCACAATAACAATATTTCAGTTGGATTTCCAATGTTTTCTTCGTCTCCACAAATTATCAGAATCATGCTATTTTTAGTACTCTTTATACAGGGTGCTTAAAAATTCAGTATCAAGATTTCAGCGGCGCATTTTTCAGGTCGAAATAAGACTTTCTTTTCCATAAACGCTTCGTTACCGATCTACAGAGCATTAAACTTTGAAGATTTTTTAATTTTTTTATTCATAGCTCTTTCAGTTTTTGTGATGTCAAGATCAAATTTGAAACATAGGTTACGTTTTAGGGTTTACATCATCCAGTATGCCGAGTGATTGTACGAATCTACAGGGAGATTTTTTTTCAGGAGTCAAGCCCATTTTCGCCCCATAAACTTTTTTGTAGTGCGCCGCTGGTGGTTTATAAAATGAATTCTTTGTTTTGTTTATACATTTTTTTGTCTCTTGTAATTTTGACGCATCTGCGACCGTTATCGAGAAAAAAATTAAAAACATTTTTGTAATTCGCTAGAGTTTATTACATTTTTCAACGAAACAATGAAAAAGAGAATTAGTGGGCTTTGACTGCAATTTTCATTTTGACGTTTAGGTTTGATTTGAAGCATGTGACATTATTTGAAAGTTGGTGGATGTCTCATCCTGTATTTGTTTAACATTAAAATGGAAAATGAACCATATTCATTCGAACATCTGGCTGACATCCATTTTGTTTATGGTTTGGCTAATGGTAACGGACTTGAATCTCAGAGGTTGTACGCGCTAAAATTTCCTAGTCGCCGGCTTCCCAACTATAGAACTTTTATAAATTCTGCTCCTTCAGGAATACGGCAGATTTCAGACTCCAAGGCACGATGCTGGCAGACCGTGACAAGCATGCAACCCAGTAAGAGATGAAGAGATTTTAAATGTTAACGACGAAAATCATGGTATGAGTACTCGACAAATAGCACGGGATTTGGATGTTACTCATTCAACTGTCTGGAGGGTTTTCAGTTTCCAGCGCCTCCAAGGTTTGCTTCCGCGAGATTTTCCACGGCGCTTGCAGTTCTCCCGATGGATACTGCGCAACTGTACTAGGGATCCTGCATTTTTATCTCGTATCCTTTTTACCGACGAAGCTCACTTTACACGCGATGGAGTAGTGAATTACCACAACGTTCATATTTGGGCACTAGAAAATCCACACATGATCAGACAATCTCGACACTAAGAACAGTTCAGCGTAAACATATGGGCAGGAATAGTAGGAGATACTTTAATTGGTCCTTTTATTTTACCGCGAATTTTAAATAGAGTCACATATTTAAACTTCCTACAGAACGAATTGCCTGCATTAGTGGAGAACGTGCCTTTACAAGTTCGTCAACAAATGTGGTTTATGCACGATGGGGCCCCCCCTCATTTTCGAGTCATCGAGCACGATTCTTTAGATACAGTGTCTCCCAAACGGTGGATTGACAGAGCAGGTCCAATTGCTTGGCCCCTACGGTCCCCAGACTGCAACCCGCTGGACTTACTGAACGAATTATGGATGCCTTCCACACCGTAAGAATCACTCCCGGAATATTAGAACGCGTACGGCAGTCTATGAGAAGAAGAGTGGAAGGTTGTATCGCAGAAGGAGGAGGGCATTTCCAGAACCTTTTATTAAAAGTCAAGGGGGTCGTTAGGTTTCTTATTTTTTAGCTAATGTTTAAGGAAACTTGTAATTTAGATCACAAACCAAATAAATAGCGTTTTTTTGTTTTCATTGTGATAATAGGTTCCCCCCTTTTGTTAAAAATTTCAATGAAATGTAGCGAATTACAAAAAATGATTTTACTTTTTTTCTTGATAACGGTCGCAGATGCGTAAAAATCACAAGAGAATTTATAAACAAAAGAAAGAATTAATTGCATATGTTAGAATCCACCAGCGGCGCACTCCAAAAAACTGTATGGGACGGAAAAGGGCTTGACCCCTGAAAAAATATCTCCCTGTAGATTCTTACAATCACTCGGCATACTGGATGATGTAAACCCTAAAACGTAACCTATATTTCAAATTTGAATATAGCAAAAACCGAAAGAGCTATGAAGAAAAAAATAAAAAAATCTTGAAACTTTAACGCTCTGTAGATCGGTAACGAAGCGTTTGCGGACACATGTTTATGGAAAAAAGTCTTATTTTGA
This sequence comes from Gonioctena quinquepunctata, assembly GCA_018342105.1. NCBI lineage: Eukaryota > Metazoa > Arthropoda > Insecta > Coleoptera > Chrysomelidae > Gonioctena > Gonioctena quinquepunctata. Next base: position 36,446 of record JAFIRS010000090.1, read on the forward strand.
CCTGAAAAATACGCCCCTGAAATTTTGATACTGAATTGTGAAACACCCTGTATAGATCGCATTAACTCATGAAGATATACCCTGTATTTTGGTAGTATGGGAAATTGCTGACTTTTTTAAAGCAACTCCACTCTCAATATGAAAATCATATTGAAAAATTGATGTATCGTAACATTTTTTTTACTTTCTCTCCATTATTAAATCATTCAATATTTCATTATGGATCAGTACTGATATAACGTAAGTATGAATTTTGTTCGTGAGGATAGTGGAGAAAAGTTTAGAAACTTCATTATCCTCACAGTATCTACTCAAACCTAATCATTTCAAAGTATTTTTCGGATAATTGACTTTTCCCAGACACAGAATAATTAAATGCTAGTTTTCACAACAATAAAAACATGTATGTTTTGGTTTCTTCGCCATTCTAAAGACATAACTATTACTGTTTTGTTTCTAGTAATCATATCAATAAAAAAAATGTCTTCTGGATAGTAAAAATAATTTTAATAAACTGGCAGTTACTCTCAAATTCTGCCATATTAGAACAAGTGATATTAAGCAACTAGAAAAAACTATAACTTGAAGAGTTTATTACGAAGGCGTAGAAGGGCCAACAACAAAATATATTTTTTAAACATTTGGAATTGCCACTTTGAACTGACAATTGTCACTTTGAAGTGACAATTGTCACTTCAAACTGACAATTGTCAGTTCAAAGTGACAATTGTCACTTCAAATTGACAATTGTCAGTTCAAAGTGGCAATTCCAATGTTTTTAAAGTGACAATTGTCATTCAAAGTGACAATTGTCAGTTTAAATGGAATAATTTTTGTTGGCCCTTCTACGCCTTCATAGTTTATGAATTGATTTGCACCATCTTTATTATTACTGATACTCAGCTATCAGAACGACACTTACCCAAATGTTCCAAGAAACCTCTTTTAAGGCGCCGGGACAGACGCACCGTCATGCATATCAACTTGCTTGCACAAACTCAATTTGTGCGATTTATCCCTGCGTTAGTGCTGATAAGTTGACGGACTTATCAAATCTGTACAAACAATTGTTGGGCTTGAGCGAAATCAAACCTGCCAGATATTTTCATTGCGAGTACAGACTTGTCCGGCTATTGACAGATTTTATTTATCTATAAATGGAAAATTCATGCCATTCAAATCAGCATAGCTTCTTCCTGTTGATAAGAAGCGTAGAGTAGCGCTAAGCCTTTCATGTGGTGATATTGCTTTTCTCGTAACTGTATCCATAGTTTCGATTTGCGGCGTTACTATCTGAAGCAAGTCCATATAAGTTTCTTCGTTCATCCGTAAATAATTAAACCAATCCTCAGGTTCTAATCGGAGTTCATTTAGCAAATTGCCGAGTGATAATTGGTGTCGCTTAAGTAACCATTCTTTTGACCATTTGGAACGTTTCCTCTTGTTTAATTTTCTTTTTTTTGCTAGGAGGGCTAGAGCAGCCCCACACAATAACAGCTCATCAGCCATATTGATTTTTATAACTGAATGATAAATTGTACAAGACTGAATAGTTGAGTGGTAAAATTAATAATAGTTTAAAAAAACTAAAAAACACGCTTTTATAGAAAACCAGACTAAAAAAATAAAAACTAAGAAAAATTTTTTTTGTTTTTTTAAAGCGTGGGGTGCATGGTATCGCCTTGGCCAACAATTACCTGTGATCCGAGACATTTCTTACTTCACTGCCCTAGGTGTGTAATGTACTATATAATTATTGATACCATGCACCCCACGCTTTTTTTTAAATAAAATACATGTTTTCATTATTTTCTATTTTTTAAGTTTGGTTTTCTATAAAAGCGTGTTTTGTAGTATTTTTAAACTATTATTTATTTCCTACTTTTTAGTGTGGTTTATTTATAAAAGCGTGTTTTTTTAGTTTTTTTCAAACTATTATTTTTATTTTTTTGCAAATTAAAAAATGGAATAATCTTATCGAATTAGATAATCATAATCTCCGACCCCAAAAACCCCCACATACCAATTTTGAATAAAATCAGACCATAATTACAAAAACTCGGCCGCCATTTTAAAGCCACTATCTTGAATTTTTCAATTTTTACAAAAGAATCATAATATTTGACCCCAAAAACCCCCACATACCAATTTTGAATAGAATCGGACCATAATCACAAAACTCGGCAGCCATTTTAAAGCCGCCATCTTGAATTTTCCAATTTTTACAAAATAATCATAATATCTCGACCCCAAAAACCCCCACATACCAATTTTCAATAGAATCAAACCATAATCACAAAACTCGGCCGCCATTTTAAACCCGCCATCTTGAATTTTCCAATTTTTACAAAATAATCATAATATTCGACCCCAAAAACCCCCACATACCAATTTTCAATAGAATCGGACCATAATCACAAAACTCGTCCACCATTTTGGAGCCGCCATCTTGAATTTTTCAGTTTTGACAAAAGAATCGTAATCTCTGACCACGAAAACCCTCAGATACCAATTTTGAAGCGAATCGGACCATAATCACAAAACTCGTACGCCATATTGGAGCCGCCATTTTGTTTTTTTTCACACAAAAATTTCTTAATGCATTGTCACCATCACCTGCCAAATTTCAAATCATTCGTACGTCTAGAAGTGGGTGAAAATCGCGCCCAAAGGAATTGGTTACAAACAAACAAACAAGTGAAGCTAATATAAAGCGTGTAATGACGATTAAGTCTTGCCGTACAAGCAAGTTGATGTGCATGACGGAGCGTCTGTCCCGGCCTTTAGTCATGCCCCACAATGTTTATTACCCCTCATAAACAGGAATGGTACTTGTTTCGGACCTATAAAGGTCCTTATCAGCCAAAAAAGGATGATGGACCTTTATAGGTCCGAAACATTTACCATTCCTGTTCAACATTGTGTGGTACGGTACCACTAAGAGTTTTCTTGGAACATTCCATTCCACTCCACTTCGAGATCTTGACCACAAATTACCTACTCAAATGACAAAATGAACAACAAAAATAATTTTTATTTAGAAATATTTTGCTGGTCTGGTAGGTACCTCCTATATATACAAATATATACAAAAATAGATCTCAAATGACCTAGCTATAATACAATGAATTTTGAATAGCCAATTATCGATGAAAATTCATAATAAAAGTAAACAAAAACACATAACTATACTCTGTGCGTTCAAAAATTACCCATTATGGAGATTATGTGGCTGATCGGCCAATAACAAATGCGGCAGCGTTCGCTATTGGTCGTTTGTCCACCGTTTCATCCTGGGTATTTAGAGAATGGACAGAGTTATTTTCATCAAAGTGGGTTTTTACTGAATTAGATTTTGTAAACCTAATACAGTAAAAGTTATATAGACGAGTGTTTTTGTTTACCATATACTTACAATAAATTAAAACAGACACAACACCCAACTGCATTTGTCGAAAAAAAACAAATGCTGTATTAAAAAATATAAAGAGAAACGAACTTCATGAAAACATGATAAAACTAATTGAACTGAATTACTAGGCATATATCACATATTCAAGGAAGTTTTCCGCCCTCTCCGAATGCTATCAATATTGCTATCGCACTTGCTTACGAAAATAATTGAAAAAATAATTGTTCGTTGATTATTGTTTAGTTGACAATAAATAATAATTACATTTTCCTAATATGTACAATCTTAAAACGAAATAATATAAAATAAAAACTGCAAATTTTTACAATACACATCACTGTTGCTCTGTAGCGGACTATTAAATTATTTTGTACCACCCAGAAAGAAAGACGTGACGGAGGAAATCCATCTGTGAGAAACTATTTTTCTGGAAAATATACAGGTCATTTTTGGCACCATTGCATCTCCAACTCGTAAGAACGACAATAGTTGTGCAATGTAATGCAGTATTTTGAGATCAACATATCTCGCTTCTGGACAAAACCTGAACCAAAGTCCAATACACGGGAAATTTCCGTTTTCTTTAGTGGTTCTCTGCATGAACTGATAAATAACACACATAAACAGGGACGCGAGGCATGACAGGGCCACCCACACATACAAGTAACTACGCACACTAGCCGTGTTTTGTTTTCGCCAATAAGAGTTCGCATTGGCCTTCAGTGCGGCAGTCAGAGTGCACGCGTATATTTTTGACGATCAATTCTTTTTTCCGGCGACATTTCATCTAATTTTGGGTGGTTACCAAAACGCGTCTAAAAAGGTAAGTGTTTAGATTACTACTATAGTTTTTTTTTAATGTGTATTACTACTAACATCAACTATTGATATGTTTCGAGCAAAATCACTGTGACCTTGAATTCATTCTTTTGTTCGTTATTTAAAATTCTGTTAGGCATGGGGGCATAACGGGGACATGGCTATGGGGCACAATGGGGTACCCCGTTGTGTGGGAAAACGCAAACAACTTAAACAGAAGAAGAAGTGTTCGAATCCGAATGATCCCCGGTTGAAAAAAAAACTCAAAAAAACAAGACTCAAAAAGCTCGCTCTGATGGAGAAAATGTTAAGGAGGATGTCTTATGCATCTATTGTGTTAGCTCAAACCACACTTATTTGAAGTCTTCGGAGCGTTGGGAGGCCTGCCAGCTATGTGGACAGTGGGCCCATACAGCCTGTGCAGGAGTTCATGACGCAGATTAAGAAGAAATCCACATCTACTTATTCTGTGACAAATAAAATAGTGTACCCCGTACTGCCCCGCACTGGGTACCCCATACTGCCCCTACCCCGGGGCACGATGGAGTTTTCATGAAGGTATTGTAAAATTAAAATTAAAAATATTATTTGATTTCTTACTTCACCAAATTCGGTGCCAAATGATAAATTAATAAGTAACCAAAGAGTTGTCATTAGTGTTCATTAAAAAATATTTAATGTTTATTTTTTTATTGTTTATTTCCCTTAACGTCCCCGTTATGCCCCCCCTTCCCCCCCCCCTACAATAAAAAGAGCCACATAACTTGCAGCCTTGAATTATACAGTACCTACCGTTTATGTTTTTTTTTTCAACGCAAATAATAGGAACGAAAGGACAAATTTCCTTCCCAGTATTTTTATTCCCCTGAAAGTTTGTTTTTCTGGTCCTTTAAGGACAACTCAGTAAAACTGAACTGACCGTCAAACATGTCGGTGCCATACATTTATTAACCCCAAATATTCATAATAAGGATAGCCTATGTAAAGCCAAAACAACTGAACATCGATTTTCAAAATCGGACGCTCATAAGTGAATGCGCATGCGCCAAGAAAAAAAACACGTTTTTCATCAAAGGCGTGATTTCGTTTTTCCATCTTGTTCTAGTAGTCAGTATTTCACGTGAAAAAATGTTGGGAGTATGACGAGCTTATTTCATTTGTGGCAAATTCTCATGATGGTTACATAACCACAAAATTTCGACATTTCTTTTCACGTGTCGTTTCTCTCTCTCTCTCTCTATGGTTAATGGCCCTTACTATCTTTCTCTCTGGGAGTATGATGCATTTGGCCAGCATTCCGTCATTACATAATTTCTTATGCAATAAAGCTTCGTCCTTGGGCACACCAATATTGATACAATCCAGAAGACCCAATGTAAACAAAGTGAAATCACACCACCGGTTGAACGGGCCCCTTAAAATCCAACCTCACCTTCACGTGGTATGGTGTGAACGGGCCGTGGCTGTGCAGCGAATGGGGCATTGAGCTGCATGTGGGCGGCCGCAACTGGACTAAGGAGGCTCTGGTAAACATACCTGAATCCAAGCTGTGAGCACCGTGGCGACGGATGTATGGCAAACGTTCCTCAACGGAGCCTCAGAGAAACAGGGCGAAATCTCGGAGTAATTAGCCTTAGCACTGAGCAGGGGGCACCACAGGGCTGCACCAATCCCTTCCCCCCTCACTCACTTGTGGGACCACATGGCCACTGAGCCAAAATAATAAATAAGGGAATGAGGACAACTCTTGGCCTTCTCGGCGAATGATGTCTCTTTCAGGGCACTGGACAGGATACAATTCCGAGTGTACTATAGGATCGGAAGAGAAATCTTCAGGGTACTGAACAAACGATAAGGGCCGTCCAGATGAACCTCCAGCACTGTAAGGTACTTGGTACCAGTACTTACAGCTGCTATGAGGGACTTCGAAGTGGCCCTTGATTAGGAATCATGGATACGACATGGTGAAACAGAGGTCGAGGACGGACAAACGGAGAGCTACTGTGTAGCAAATTGGCTGAGATCTCCCGGACCAGTATTCCATCAGTTGAGATACAATGGGCCAAGAGGCTCAAGTTTCGTCAGAGGCCACTGCCTGACGAGCCTACAGGGTGGAGGATTTAGTGGGTAAATCTGATCCAGGGAGTCCCACACTATCGCAAGGTGTCCATAAAGGATTTCCTCCATGTTAAAAAAAACAGGTTCATCGGGAAGAAAATTGTAGGTTGCCTAAAAAAAATGTTTTTACGCAATACTGCGTTGAAATTCAATTCCATATCTCATTTTCCGAAAACGAGCGGCATATCAATAGCTTTCTATGCCGCCCAAACTCTCCTGTTAGTAGTATAGCTAAGGGGATTCTGGGCCACTTGAACCTCGGAGCTCCGGCGGTAAATAGAGGGAGTGACCCAGAACGTTGAACCGGCAAGGCGGAAGTTCGGAGTTTTCACCTGGGCTCTGTCATAGGCGGTTCGTTGAAGGGGTCTTCAGGTATAACGATATAAAAAAAAATTGCTGTCATTTTTTATTCATCTAGGCGGCCATGTTTTTTTCTTTCTCTTTACGATTTTGTTTAAAAATTTTCTTTAATGTCAGCCATTTTTTTTACGTATAACCTTACGTAACTATACCCAGTGAAGACCCCTTCAAGTCAACCTCGTCCTCCTATTACCGCCGGAGCCCAGGTAAAACTCCGAACTCCCCTTAGCTATAACCTTCCGTCATCATTTTTCCGTTGATCCGAGGATTCAAGTGGCAGAATCTAGCATCTCGCAGTATGTTCAGTTAGTTAGGGTGAGTGAAATTGGATATGGAGATCGGAAAATCGAGGTAACTTTGCTGGCAGCTCAAATATGGAAAACTCATTAAAATTTGAATTTGTCATTTATCTGTTTTAATAATTCGAAATTGTTATTTTGTCATTTAAAAAAGTGATACTAACTATGAAATTTTAAATACGGACCTGGATTTTTCATCACTTTTTTTAGGCATCATGATAAAATATGACCATTGAAGCCTAAAAAAGTGATAAAAAATTCAGGTCCGTATTTAAAATTTCATACTTAGGGGTGGCCCAAGGAAAACAACACCCTGTAGAACACTTTCGTTTACATATTTTTACAGCCCATTGAAAGTTGCAATGACAAAGTGCAAACAGTTTCTGGAAATCTATTGTATTAAAGCAGATATAAGTGAAAAACAAAAATCAAATTTTTCGTTTTTTCCTGTTATCTCTGAAAGTGAGAGGGCTAGCTCAGATTTTTCAACATAATTCTAATGAGCTCCATAATACGCAACTTTGCCTCCATTTAACCCTTTCTGTAGCTCTTACCGTTTCCGAGATCCCCATGCGTCTACTCGAATTTCACTCACCCGGTATATTAGGATACAACTCATTTTCATGAAGATGACATAGAACCTTTTTTGTAGAAAATGTTGATATCTACAAAAATATGCCGTTTCATTTATCAGATACAGTAGAGAATCAAGATGCAAGATATATATATATATATATATATATATATATATGTAAATATTGAATCAACATTTCATTAAACATATACCAAAGAGCCACTAAATCAGCAGAGCGTATTGGGCCAGTGTATCAAAATTTGGTTCAAGAAAATACATTCCAATGGATGGCAGTATTGTTAGTGAAGTACTTTTTCATATACCATATTAATGGAATAAAATTATCTTTTGCTGGGAATGACTCGAAAAAAACAAATTATATTTTTAAAATCCATAGGTTTCGAATCAATGAATAGTAAAACAATATTTTGAAACATTTCTTCAAGCCTTATTTTTTTATAGAGCAATTATGTTTCTGGGCAAATGTTTTTAGAGCTTTTCTAGCGATGTAATAGACATTTTGAAATGCAACAAAAATTAGAATTAAGAATACCTAATATCCTAGAAGAATCAAAAAAAGGACAATCCATCAGTTCACCCTAAAAATAAAATTTCAACGATTGAAGATATAACGTATTTAATTCAATGAAACTTGTGAATCGATTAATTTAATAGTTCTCAAGATTTGTAAATAAATGTATTTACAAAAAAATATGAAAAAGGAAGAATTTTCAAAATTAAAGAATAAATCGTAGATTTTCTTTGGCAAGAAATAGTAGATCAATATTCTTTATTAACCGACGAAACCAAAAAGGAGGAGGTTCTCTATTCGACGCGTATTTTTTTTTATGTATGATCACGCACAACTTTTCACAGAGCGGTTTGATTCCGATTATTCTTTTTTCATTGGATAGGATGTACTTCGAAGTTGGTCCCATTTCAATTTGAACAACAAAATCCATCCCTAAGGGTAGCAAAATGAAGGATATTGATCGTTCACCCTCTGAATTTTGGTCCATTAACCGATTCTATCAGGCATAACTTTGTAGTGGGTTTTCCAAATTGGATGATTCTTCTTTTATTAGAAAGGGTATACCTCATAGTTGATCATATTCTAATTTGAAATGAAATGATCCACCCCTATGGATAGAAAAATAGGGGATGATTGATTTTTCACTTGTGAACATTAGCACACATATGTAGTTGACATTGACAGACCCTCCTACATCCGTCAAAATGATTACATTCTATGAAACTAGCAATTGAATTAGGTAAAGCGTAAAATGATGACGGCTGCGTTTTGATTACTTCTTTCAAAGTAATATAATGATCTGCGATAATTGTTTGTTTGGCGCCGACTCAAAATCAGTTACTCACATTAGTTTAGGAGCTCAATTATCATTTAGACCAAGAAGATTTATTTTATTTTTTGCTTTTCAGTTGATTTTTTCGTCGGTTTTATTTTTTGTTAAAAAGTTTTTATTTTAATGATATTTTTTTTGGTTTTCAAAAAAATCTTCAAATAGAAGCTTAGCTCAGATTTATCCAACCTTTTATGTTTGTCCTATTAATGAATGAGTGCTAAAACTTTAGATTTCTGTGAAATAATTCAGAATTCATGGTCAGGTGTTGACAAATTCAAAAGGTAATTAAGGATATTCCCATAGGTAATTGAATATAATGAACACATTCTACAAAGGATAAATATTGAAATTAAATCAAAATAATGAGGAGATTAATTGAAATATTAAATAAATTAGAATTGTTCAAAATTCATTGAAGAATGTCCTAGTTAATTTTTTTTTTTCGACCTATCAATTCGAACAGAGACTATTGCAAGAGGAAGGCTGAGAAATGTGTGCACAAAAAAAGTTAGTTATCGAACTAGAGTCAAAATTTGAATGAAAATATGTTTATAGAATTCATTGACTTCCACACTATAGATTCTAGAAATGAAATGTATTCATCAAGTTATAACCAAAACTTTTTAAGATAATTATATTCCACTACGCATAAACGAGACTAGTGCGAAATGTAATGTACAAAATCCTAACGTAACCTAAAGCTATTGTGGATCCGATGAATTCGATCTCCTTCGAATGTTCTCCAAAACACTAGGTTGATTCAAACAAATTTGTTGGAACTGGTGTAGTTGAGCTTGTTTCTGTAGTTGGCTTGCAATCGCTGGATTCGAAGACAATGTTGCTTGCGAAGCATCTGAGATGAAATTCAATGTTGTTCAATCAAATTAAATAAAAATGTTATTTTGAAACAAAAAAAAGCATGCATTACTCTCACTAGTGATCAAAGTTCTATGAAATGAGTCAAAAGTGACTGTCAATTATCGAAATTAATCTTCAAATCTGTCAACTGACTTGCGTTTGGTGTTGCCATCTTGATTGTGATTGGAGTAGTTCTTTGGAGAGTCCTAGAAGTCAAAGTTTGCTGGGGAGTAGTTGCCTGTTGCATTCTTGGCCTTTGTATCGGAGTAATGAGTTGAAATTGTTGGCCTCCTTGACTTAAAGAGAGTGTTTGAGGAATGGAGTTAGATCGGATGCCTTGCTGAGGTACACCTTTCACATTTGAAGTTACCAATTGAGCTGAAAATTTCGACACACATGTTTTCTTTAATTGTACATAAAGGCAACACTATATAATGAAAATTTCAAAAAGACAAAAATAGGGAAAGACGAAGGTTGATTCTTAATTATTTCAATCTAGGTTCCAGTTATTTTATTTACTGTCCATAATAACCATGTAAAATTAGATCGTAAAAGGGAAAAATTAAAAAAAAACCTAACAAGCTAGATTTCCGAGTGGATCTTCATGTTCATTTTTCAACCTCAAAAGTCCTCATAAATACAAAATATGTTTTCCACTGTAGAAACTTTTTCGTAGCAATTTTTTTTTTTTTTAACCGATAATTTCCAACAATTGTAAAAAACCTAATTTCAACCACTATCACTTTCATTTTGTATGGACAGGTATGAAGGATGAGGTCTCTTGAAGTTTTGTTCAACATATTTTTTAATCTGATGGTGTGAGATGAACAATGTCACGTGGCACTGAAGACTGTCTTTTTTGTTTTTTCAACAGAAAAAGGGACCATGCATCAGCTACAAAATATAGCAAAATAAAACCTGGGCTGTTAAATTTTCTGTTAAAGTTGAACAACTTAAGAGTCATAAAAAATGCTGGGATTTACATGCATAGTTTTCAGTTACTGTTATCAAAACTATATTACCCACGTATTTGGTCTTTTTCAACAAATATCCATCAACACTTCATAATCTCACATAAATGTCTCAGATTGTATTTAACTTAATTCAATGGATATTTATTAGCTACTTAGTATTGTTCTCTGCAAATAAGATATGTATTTCAGCTTGTAAAATTTGCTTCAAAATAGATGACAAGTCAATGAAATTGTGCTTTCCATTATAAAGACTGTTATTTCTATGAAAAAATGGCAAAATTTTTGAAAAACTTCCAATATAATTATAAAAAACATAATTTTAGCTTGTTAATATATGATGTTATAAGATGAACTTAAATATATAAGTGACAGCAAAGAGCAATTATTGTTTTTTACAGAAAAAAGAGACCATGCATTAGCATAGACTTATTTTCCTAAGGGAGCAGGGGGTGCACGATAATCCGAATTTTCGATTGTCCGGATGGCCCAAGGTTAGTCTGGATAACAAGGTTTTAGTGTACCTAGATATAGAATAACAAAATCCTAGAATAATTCTCTCAACTACAACATATACCTAATGTTGTACCTGTACCTGAAGAACTAATGAAATAAAAAAAGTCTTGAAATCATTATTATTATTATTATTCCCACTAGGCAATTATTTCTACTCTCTCAAGGATCATGAGAATTGGCTGAAACAGGGCATTTGACGACTCATATTCTCTTATCCGAAGATAAATTTGAATTTGTTCATGACTTTTGATTGTTTTATTTATACTCACTTTTAATCTCTATTTTATTTATTGTCTATACTAACTGACCTGACAGACTTTGTCCTGCCCAAATTTCTATATTCTCCAAAAAAAATTCCTGAAAACTCTCGTCCACGTAGAATTTCTTTTTTTCAATGTTTTTTTTTGTGTTGTTCCATCTAGGTTATGCCCATGACACTTCCTGCTTCCGTTATTGAGTTATACCGTTTTCCCGTTATCCCGTTTTCCCGTCATCTTATTTTCCACTTATCCCGTTTTTCCGTTATCCCATTTTTTCGTTATTCCTTTTTCCCGTTATCCTGTTTTCCCGTTATCCCATTTTTCCATTATCCCGTTTTCCTGTTATCCCGTTTTTTCGTTATCCCGTTTTTTCGTTATCCCTTTTTTCCATTCGTTATACCGTTTTCCCAAAAAAAGTTAGCCGTTCCCAAGTTATGAGCTCACGAACACAAACAGACATTAATTTTTATTATATATTATATATTCCTGAAAATTTTTCCAGGACAAAGAAATTTTCTAAAAATTCTTTCTTTCCCTAAAAACCTTATACGGAGTATTACGAACCTTCAAATATACAATCAGCCCAATCAGTCCAGCCGTTTGTTTTTATAAAATAAAAAAATGTTACCCTGACCGGGATTCGTTTCTTTGACCTTTGCTTGGTAGGGGACAGTGTAACCGCTGAGCTAATTTCTCTTTGGTAATAAATGACTCGATAGTCTTTTTCTTCGCCAAATTTCGTATATACCCGAATTTTCCAATTTCCGGGCAACTTTCCTAATTTTTTTTTCGTATCAACCATCCTCGGGCTATTACGAACATTTAAAAAAAAAAGCCAAATCGGTCAAGCATTCTCACGTTTTGCCCTTACGAGATTAATTTTTATTATATAGATTATTTTACTTACACACAAATATTTGTTACATTTGAAACAACAAGATTGTACCCAAAATTAAGTTTGGAAATTAAATGTGCCTAGTTGGATGCCTCTATCATTCCCCATCAAGTTCTGATGGGGATTTTATACAAGATTTTGAATCAGTTTGTGATTGTCGGTTTTCTGCATTTTGGTTGGTGATTTTAATATTGACTGGTTAGTCCCCTCTTTTTATAGCAACAAAAAATATTGTACACTCCTATGGAATTAACCAATATGTAAAGAAACCAACTCGCATAACTAATAGGTAATACCAAAACATTAGTGGATTATGTATTATGTAATCGAGGCAATATAGGCTGATCTACATGACTGTCCTAAAATAACCGACCATTTTTTTATAACAGTTAGGTAATATTTGCAATAGTATCAATGCAGAAGAAACTGTTAGAATATTTATGAGGAACATTGATGAATATAAAAACTTATTTTTACAACTTTAACCTAAATACTACTAACGTGGAAATTATTTATTATGAAACCTCAAAAAATTGTGAATCTGTAATGAATAATATTGCTCCTTTGGAAACTAGTAAATCCAAATCAAAATTGCCTTAGTTTGATTATGAAGTCCATAAAAAAAATTATATGATGAATAAGGCATACAAAGATGACAAGCAAAATAAATGGAAGGTCTTCAAATAGCACAGAAATATTTTTAAGCAAAAATAATCCAAAAGAAATATGAAAAATCTTTAAAAAAAACAATTAAAGATAATGGTAACAACCAAATTTGCGTTAATGTTGAAACTTGAAGGAGGACAAGTTGTTCTTAGAAACAGTTCAGAAATAGCACATAGTTTCAACAGATATTTTGTTGAGAGTATTGAAAATATTGCTACAAATATTGATAACCCTGGAAATGGGCATAACTTAAATTATATCATACTCAATATGAACAATTTGATCAATTTGAGATGCTTTCCATATACGATTAGAAAAAAAAATTGGTATTAGTTTAAATAGCAAGTTTTCCTCTTTTTACATATTGAACTGTAAGCTTATCAAAGTTTTTGAGACTATCAGTCTTGTAATGCTCCACTTTCTTAATACATCTCCTAATTCCCTAGAAGTTAGCACCATTGTTCCTATACCAAAAGTAGCCAAGTCTTTCAAAGCAGAAGATTTTAGTGTAATTAACATCCTAGAACATATTGAAAAAATATTGGAAATTGATGTTTATGATAAAGTGATACAACACATTTCAATTAAATTCAATTTTAATAAAGAACATTCTTTTGAAACTGCATTGCAAAACACAATATACTATATTAAGGTAGTTCCGCCACGAGACAGTTGAATTAGGAAATTATTAAAATTTGGCATACGTATTGTTCAACATGTGAACAACACCTCTATAAAATTTTAACAAGTTTCACCATCCCGAACCCGAGATATATATAATTGAAGTTGACTCAATTAACACGTAACATATGGACCATGAATAGGCAAACAGCACATTATTAATTCTACCTTTAGTACTAAAATTAAGAAGTTGATGAAAAACGAGGAGCTAGAGCAGGATATCACAGATATTGTGAAAAAAAATCAAAGTGATTGACCATCTCGTTTGACAGATATAATCAAAACTACTCTCGTTATTCAAAATAGTCCACGGGGAAGCGCACAGCCTGAAGGGGGGGGTCGTAGAGAAATGCGGATTGTGCCAGGGGACTTTTTAAAGAAGAACGGGGGACCATTCAAGGGTCTGAACCCGAAAAAAAAACTCCTTCACCTAGTTGACTCCATCATCGATTTTAACGATACCCTCCCCTTTCCCCCCCCCCAAAAAAAGGTTCAAAAAGAGTACTACAAAAAAGTTCATTGAAGTTTTATCGAAAAACTATAATTTTCTAGTGAGGGGGGGGCCGGGTCTGAAAAAAAATGTTTTGCTTCGCTTTTCGGGCATTAATTTTTGAGTTGCTGACTTTCTATAACGAAGAAATTTTCTTGAATCGATTAAGGGGGCAAGTGCCCCCCTTCAAAAAAAAATTTTTTTCGCGTTTCAAATCAAAAAGTCCTTTGAAATTTTTCGATTCCGTCGAAAATAATTTCCTAATTCAACTGTCTCGTGGCGGAACTACCTTAAATCCAACTTGGACTCGGACAAGTATGTGGTGGCAGTATTTTAAGAGCTCATACAAGTTTTCATTAACTTCTGAGGGTTTTTAAAACAACTGAGAAAGCGGTTAAAACACTTTTGATGCTGATAGTATAAATTTAAATATGAATGGTGAGAGAATAGTTAAATACTTAGGATGTCAGTTGGATATTTTTTTCATTTTGATGTTCACTTTGATTATGTTGAAAAGGGAAACATCTCAATTGAATATTGAATAGACAGATCTTCTGTGAATTGAAAAATCCACGATACAATGAAGTTATTTTTATGAATATCTAGCAGAAAACAACTAATTCCCCACACTGGACGCTGAACTACATCTGCTAAATATTGTGAAAAGACCCCAACTCGAAAGAAAAAATCTGAAAGTGAAAATTTTCATTTTTATTCAGATTATTTGATTTTCTATTCCAGTCTTAATTAAAAACTAATAGAGATAAGTGAGGTAACAAAAAAAATCCAAGAATTCCAATACATTTTTGTCGCCAAAAATCTTCTAGAAAATGTGTTTCCCAATTCCTCCAGTCTTCCTGATAATCGTGGAAGTGTGAAATAGATTTTCGACGACAAAAATGTATTGAAGACCTAGTGAATGTGATGCCAGTCCTTCATCAATGTTACAAATGAAACTAATGACATAACCATGATTGTAATGAGTTTTCCTTTCTGAAGGGCATTAGGCTGTTATACAAATCACAACCACAAAATAAATAATAGTTTAAAAAAACTAAAAAACACGCTTTTATAGAAAACGAAACTAAAAAAATAGAAAATAAGAAAAATATCTATTTTATTTAAAAAAAGCGTGGGGTGCATGGTATCAATAATTATATAGTACATTACACACCTAGGGCAGTAAAGTAAGAAATGTCTCAGATCACAGGTAATTGTTGGCCGAGGCGATACCATGCACCCCACGCTTTTTTTTAAATAAAATACATTTTTTTCTTAGTTTCGATTTTTTTTATCTGGTTTTCTATAAAAGCGAGTTTTTTAGTTTTTTTAAACTATTATTTATTTCCTACTTTTTAGTATAGTTTATTTATAAAAGCGTGTTTATTAATTTTTTTTTAAACTATTATTTTTATTATTTTTTTGCAAATAAAAAAATGGAATAATCTTATCAAATTATTGTATTGTCATCGGTCCTCGATAAATCTACAAAGTTTGAATGAAATCTGACCGTTTAAAGTGGGTCAAAATCGCGCCCAAAGGAGTCGGTTACAAACAAACATACAAGTGAAGCTAATATAAAGCATGTAAAAAAAGAAAACTCACCTAGATTTGAAGTCCCAGCATTAGCCAAAACCACAGTTTGAGGCGCCACCCCGATACTACCAACACCACTACCGCTACCGCCAGCCGCTTGTGTCACAGTATTAGAAGTATGACTAGCCGTCGTAACTGGTAGAGACACTATCAAACTCGTCGGATGTCCCTGTATATTCCCCGCAGACGAAACATTCAGCGAGAGCGATATAGGCTGCGCGAAACCGGGCAGTTGCACCTGCAAATTCTGCAAACCTGGAATACTCTGCAACTGAGTAAAATTCAGTCCCTGAACGTTTATGGTGTTCCCGGCTTGAGGAGGAGGGCTCGACATGGGACTGAGTACCGTGTTGCCCTTCGGCGATTGCACCATGAATTGCTGGTTGCTTTTGGGACTTTGAATAAAGTGGGTGGTCGGTTGGGAGTTGTTGGAAGTACCACCCAGTTTCTCCAAGAGAAGAGAGTTCGTATTAGGTCCGACGATGTCGGGTCTATCCGCTGCAGGGGTACCCACTAACAAGGCCGATAAAGCCGATTTATTGCCACCACTTTCACCGGAACCACTAGTCCCCACAATCCGCTGCCCCACCACTTGCTGTTTAACGGGAACCGCGGTAAAGTTCGTAAAATTCGCGTTATTCACAGATGTCAGTGTTATAGTCTGAGGTTGCTGCTGACTGAGCTGCGTCAAATCTTGCAAGTTCACCCTGTTGTTGTTCAACGCTATAAGGTTACTGTGATTCAACACGCGGGCGTTGGCAACATTGGAAAGAGTCATTTTACGTGCTAGTATTTTTTGGTGATTGATAGTCTGAATTTGTTGAGGTAATAGAGGCGAATTGTTTATAGCATTTACCACTGCTTCATTGTTAATGTTAGTGGCAGGAGAACTTTTCAACAAATTTATTATGGCAGCGTTATTGCCAACTAATTTCTGTTGCTGTTGCTGCTGTTGTTGCTGTTGTTGCTGCTGTTGTTGCTGCTGCTGTTGCTTGGCATTTGCTAAGGAGGGAATAATATCAGTCAATCAAATTTATTCATCACTGAGCCAATAGAACGTTTATAAAATGACACATGAATAAATGAGAAGAAATGAAATATTGTTTGAAAAGTGGAAAACTGCCAAAATATGCCCAATATTCAAATCTGGAGCAATCAACAATGTTGCAAACTACAGACCAATAACACTTCTCTCCAATTTTGCAAAGGGCTTTGAGATATGTCTCTACAATTCACTATTTCCAAACCTAAAAAATATCATCACAAATGACCAACATGGATTCATGAGCAAACGATCAACGGTCACTAATCTGATGTGTTTCACTCAGGCGGCAAGTTCTGCACTTGACAATCATTCTCAATTGGACACAATCTATACCGACTTCTCAAAGGCCTTCGACAAACTAGATCACCAGATACTTCTGAACAAACTAAACTTCCTTGGCTTTGACACACAACTAATTAAAAATTTTCAATCTTACCTCCAAAACCGCACACTTTTTGTTGAATTTAGAGGACACACATCCTATCAATTCATCGCAAGCGGCGCCCCACAAAGGAGCAACTTAGCCCCCCTCTTATTCTCATTATTTATAAATGATATTGGTAAAAATATCTCCAGCAACTTGCTGCTATTTGCAGATGACTTGAAAATATTTCGTAGAATTCAATCACTAAACGACTGTACAATTTTACAGGTAGACATTCATGAACTTCCGCAATGGTGCACCGAAAACAAACTACCGTTAAATGTCCAAAAATGCAAATACACTACTTATTCTCTGAGAAATGCAATCATTGATTTTCAATACTCCCTTAGCAACACTCCATTAGAGCACAAAGCACAAAATAAGGACCTCGGTGTTGAATTTGACCCGAAACTCAACTTTTCCCAACACTATAATAACACAACCTCCTCTGCAAAGAGGATGACCGGTCTCATATTCTGTACATGTAGAGATTTTCAAAACAAAGAATGCCTCACCACCCTATACAATGCATAAGTAAAATCAAGACTGGATTACTGCTCTCTGATATGGTCACCACTCTACAAATGTCATATCGATGTCAGTACAGAGGCTCTTTATGAAGTATGTGTCATTCAAGACAGACGGAGTCTACCCTCCACAAGGTTTCAACAACAATATGTTATTGAATAAATTTTCATTCCTGTCACTAGAAAACTGTAGAACATACTATGCCTGCTTGTTCATTTACAAACTCGTACATAACTTAATAGACTGCCCCGAACTGTTAACACAATTGAACTTTCATGTTCCACGTATCAACAGCAGGTACGAAACTTGCTTCTACTTAAAAAAACCCAAAACAAATATTCTCGTTAAATCTCCTTTGCACTCAATGTGCAAAAAAACAAATGAAGTCTGCACAAACATCGATATTTACAACGAATCAATAAGTTCCTTTAAAAACAAAGTAAACAAATATTGTATAGCAAACAATCACTTCCATATCCCCAATAAACAATTTTGAGCTTATTCTATGGTTCCCACACATGTAATTTGTACCTTTTAGTTTTAGTTTATATATTTGGCTTAGTTATTTCTAAATGAAACTTGCTTCATCTTTTCAACTGTCTTGTAATTGGGTTCTTCCTGTTTAGACAATAAATGATTTTTTTTTTTATTTTTTTTTTTTTCTAACGGAATAGGTATGTATCACTATGTACTGATTGTAGCAAAACGCATAATATCTATTTTGAAGGAAAATATTTCCTTCTCAAGATTCGTCGGAATTCATGGTTAACAATGACAATGTAACCAAACCGATGGTCTAAAAGTGAGATATTTTGAGATGATTTCTTTTCAAATTAATCGTGGACAGTTTACAGATAAACATATGTTTATTTCTTCAAATGGTCTCCAAAGGGACGACTACCCAAATCAATTGAATGGGCTATTTACGAGCATATTTCCGGACAGAGTCGCGAGAAGTCCAAAACAGGTGATCAGTTAGCATGGTAAATATAGGGAAAATAATGCACGAAAAGTTCATTAAGTTTACTGGCAGAAATGGGTAAGTTATTTTATCGATATGAAAAGCCATTTAGTTTTCAAATGATGGTTTACAAAATATTTTTCTGAGATGATAGATAAAAGAAATTATTTTTATGAATAAGGAATTAGATGAGCAAGAGAGCCATTTTTTCCAAAGTGTTTTTTTTTCTAACTCCCACGACAGTAAGTATTAAAATAGTTTACTTTTAACCAATGAAGACATTCCGTGGCTTTGGAAATAATTGTTAATCATATATGGTACATATTTAAGACCTATAATGACCAGACTAAATCCTGTATTGATGGGACCAGTAATGTTTGCAAAATGTTAGCCTTGAAATAGTAAGGAAGAATACGGTTCGTGAGTCAGTTGGGTTCCGAAGCTCTTAAAGTAACATCGACCCTATTTTACAGACAGGTTTTGCCGACCTGAGTTTTTTTAGTCGATTTGAATTTTTATCATTCATTTAAGTCATAGTATAGTCCAAAAAAAAATAACACTTTCTATTAGTTTTCATTACAATTCAAATACTAAAAATGACCTTCTATCTTTCTGGAATTTTATTAGTGTTATGGTAGGGCCTAGAGGCTAATGAAGTTAATATCTGTTTCAAGATCAAACATGTGTTTTTTTTATAAATGAATGAGAGAGAATTGTAATAAAATAATTAATAAAAAACGTTTTTGAAGACATGCTTTTATTCAAATGCCCTAAAAACTAGAAAATAATTGCTTTGGATGTGTGACGTAGGTTATTCCGTGAGTTATAAATTCAAAAGCTTGTAGCTCAAAGTTTTTAGTTCGAATACAAAGCGACAAGCTTTTGAATCTGTAACTCACGGAATAACCTACGTCACACAACCAAAGCAATTATTTCTTACTTTTTAGTGCATTCGAATAAAAGCTTGTCTTTAAAAAGGTTTTTTATTAATTATTTAATATTGTGCTTTTTAGTACTTAAGTACGCCTTAATCAATGCATTTTTGTTAAAGCATCATTATTATGAGGCCTTTTTTTCCTGTAAGTTCTAAGCTATCTAGTCCTTCAATGAGGAGACCATCAGAAAATTAACTCATCCGCCATCTTGGGGTTGCCATCTTCAATTTATGAATTTCAACTAAAAATCAATAATCTTCGACTAAATTCATAATCTCCGACCACAAAAACTATGACAGACCAATTTTGAATCGAATCGGGCCATAATTACAAAACTTGTCCGCCATCTTGAATTTGTGAATTTTGATAAAAAAATCATAATCTCTGACCCCGAAAACCCTCACATAACAATTTAGAATAGAATCGGACCATAAACACAGAGATCATCGGCTATCTTGGAGCTGCCATTTTGATTTTATAAATTTTAAAGAAAAATTCTTAGTCTTCGACTCTGAAAACCCCCAAATACAAATTTTGAATAGAATCGGACCATAATCACAAAACTCCTCCGCCATTTTGGAGCCGCCATCTTGAATTTATAATTTTGACAAAAAATTCATAATCTCTGACCTCGAAAACCAACACATATAAATTTTGAATCGAATCAGACCATAATGATCTTGAAATTTTTACAAAAAGTTCACAATCTCCGTCCCCGAATAAGGTTCCAGGGCAAAGACAAGCAAAAAGGCTTCTGAGCTCATCGCCAAAGAAAGCTGAACAGCTTCTTGAGTTGGACAAGACTTGAAACTGGTAACAGGACTGCTCACCGGACATTGTCCTCTGAGGTATCAGGCAGTGAACTGTGCCGTGACTGCGAGATCTTCGCTGAAAATGCAGACCACCTGCTTTGCGACTGCCAAATGCTGTTTTGCAAAAGTCTCGGAATCCCAGGTCTTGAATAGATGAAGGGTAATGTACAAAAGATCTCACACGTCGAGGTACGGAGAGGCTGAAGAGCCATATTGACCCCCCTACATCTCTCATCTGAATAATATTCTCAGTTTTTAAGGACGTAAATATAACGACCAAAATAAAAATCATGCTAATGTAATTATTATAACTTATTGAGATGTGATTTGTCAATAATCAATAGACTTGAAGATATTATTTATGAATAGATATTTGTGGGTTACTCATCTAGTCTGTGTTACTTGATGAGAGTTAAAACTCATTATAAAAAAAAAACAATATTCAATGGTTATACTTGCCTGCTGCCTGAAATTGTTGAGCAGAATTCATCAACTTAGTCGCTAGAGCACTAATAGCTAATTCTTGATTAGAAATTGCCTGAGAGGTAGCCTTAGCCGGGGTAGTTTTCAAATGGCTTTGCTGAAAATAATTAAGAGTTTCGAATAAGGTCAAAATTGTATCAATCAATTCAACTCACCAATATTGGAACGCTACTCGAACTCTGTACTTGATTCTGCTGCCCCAAACTACCACCAACATTTCCGTTCATCACAGGGGGAACACAAGATTGACTCTGCAAGCTCTGCGCAAGCTGATTCAAATGCTGCTGCGGCAAATTAGGCTGGTTAGAATTCTGCACTTGAACTTGTTGAGTCTGCGCCTGGGCGTTCGCGACACGCTCTTTATAACCGGCACTCAAACCGTAACGTATCCTAACAGATTTCCGCCCACTTTCGGTAAAAATTTCCGTAAACTGATGAATGTACCTGTTAGCGTTCGCCCGTGAACCCAGAGTAAATCTACAAGCCACCCCGTTCTGTTTATCTTTCTTGTGATCTCTATCCAGATAGAGTTCGCCGAGGTATTCAGAGTTCGAAGGCCTCTGGAGTATAGACAGCTTGATGTGGTATACTCTAGGGGTGCCTTTGTCCTTCGAAGGCATATCCGTTTCCAAAACGTACTCCTCGATCAGCTGCGGAAGACAATCACTAGTTTCTTTCGGCCTCTGATAAGTCTTGAACTCGTTTATAACAACGTCCTGCGTAGGAAGACCGATCAATGGAGAATCCAAATTCGGAACAGGTACAGGCTTGATTTCTTCCGGGGTCTTTCTGATTGCCTTCGGGGGTAAAACTGTCGAACCTATCTTTGGTTTGTTCCGAGTTCGGTTGAGGAAATCGTAGAACTCCAGACCGTGTCTGTGAGTGAAATGATCCAATTTCCTTTTGCGATTAACAGTCACCTGCGAGTATTTCTTTGCCATACGCCTAAATTTGTGAGAATTCCATAACTGTTTTTGATTATTGATGGCGATCACCTGTTGGCAAACGGAGTTGTCGGGGTCTAAGCAAAGGGTCGGTTCGTGCGCCAACAATATCTGACTTTCCAATTGTTCTTTCTCGTCAGTGCCCCAATCAGGATTCTCTTCCGCTATGTTATTGATGTCTGCCATAATACTCTGAAAATCAATAATATGCAGGAGGAAAAACTGGATAGATTGATCTTCATTGAATAGGAAAGCCTGATGTACAAAATTCCGTATAGCAATTATGGTATATATTAAAAAAATTGAATTTGAGGAAGTCCTAAGACACAATACTGAATCAAATTGAAATAAATCTCAAAATTTTCCACTAAAATAATATTGAGCACCAAAAACTGTATTTTGACAAAAAATTTCATAACTTTAGTTTCATTTCCAAGGCACTCTATGGTTTTTTTTCTTTGTCAAAAACGGCAAAAGTTTATTAGGCAATTTTTGTTTTCAAATTTGACTACAACCACTGGATTTGTAGTCGCTATCAATAAAAACCATCAAAATTTCATAAAAAAATATTGGTTAACAACGAAGTTACAACTTAAATTTTGGAAACAAAGTATTTGATTATAATTTTTATTTAGATTATAGACATATTAAAAATCTGGCAACACTGCCGATACAAAGTAGATCACCAGTGAACTTGTACAGTGAAAATCCGAAGTCAATAGCTCATTCCGTTCTACAGTTATAACTCCTGAAAGTATGGTCACAGTTTATAGCTAAAGAAGCAGTTAGCTCACTTGGCGTCGGCACTTTGATCTTTATGTTCCCGTTTGTACACTGCGCAACTCTGATTTTTATCCCTCGCGCATACCGCGTGTTACTGTGTTACTAATACTGACATTTTTCGGTTACTTCGAAGAGCGATAATCGCGTACAGTCTTCTGCGCATCCTGAATTCTTTCCCTGGAGTGGATGTTACCTTGGAACATGCATTTGGGCCAAGTGAGCTAACTGCTTCTTTAGCTATAAACTGTGGTATGGTAATGTGAGCGATTTGAGGTTGAAGCGATTTTGTAATAAAAATCTGACTACGCCACTGGATTTGTGCCGAAATTACACCTCAACAAATAAGAAATAGTGTAAAAAATATTCGGAAGAGATACGATAAATGTGTCAAACTAAATGGAGGTTTGGTAGAAGCCACAAAAATTCAAATATTTAATTTTACAGTAATGTTTATTTTAGTTTTTGATTAATGTTTTATTGTTGAATAAATACTTTAAAACTTGTTTCTGTTCATTTCGTTTTTATCGGCTATGGAAGAATGTACTGCTGTATAACTTGAAAATGAATTTCAAATTTTCTGTTCTTTCCGAATACACTTAAATAAATGATTTTAAGGGAATATAATTTACAAATCCAGTGGCCCACCACAAATCGCTCACATTACCATTCTTATAACTATAGTCCGGTCAATCTAGACCAAAAAATGAGAGTGAAGGTGCATAAAATCACAACAAGCTGAAAATCAGTAAAATTGTTCAAAACATAATTATAAATAAAATTTTTAAGTTCCCCATCATTCCCGTGTATGGAAAAAATTTTACTCGAGGTCAAAGGTCAGAAAAATGAGTTCTTCGCGATTTTAGCAAAACGGTAAGTTTTATCATAAAATACCCCAGACAAAAATTGTAGCATAAAATTATCTATAAAACATGTATCAATACTTTTTTTTCCTACGAGCCACCGTTTCTGAGGTATAACGATTCAAAAAGTTGTAAAAGTTGTTATTGTCATGTATATACATCTCTGACGATAACAACTTTTACAACTTTTTGAATCGTTATATCTCAGAAACGGTGGCTCGTAGGAAAAAAGTATTGATGCATTTTTTATAGATAATTTTATGTTCTACAATTTTTGTCTGGGGTACTTTTATGATAAAACTTACCGTTTTGCTGAATCGCGAAAAACAAATTTTGACTTTTGACCTCGAGTAAAATTTTTTCCATACACGGGAAATGATGGGGAACTTGAAAATTTTATTTATAATTATGTTTTGAACAATTTTACTGATTTTCAACTTGTGATTTTATGCACCTTCGAATGTCTAGATTGACCGGACTACTATTTGTCTTTAAAAATAGAAGTTACTTTGAAAAACATAAGCCATCAGGAGTATATACTACAGACAAATAAACAACTATAATGTACCTGCTCATCACCTTTCCAAAACAAAACAAGGTGCACTCTACTCCACTATTCGCTTCTATAACCACCTACCAGAAATAATGAAAAAAGTAGAAAATTTTAATGAAATTAAGAAATCATTAATAGACACACTCATAAATCTGGAGCCATACGAACCTGGCGATTATATTAATCATGCCTTTTAGCTAATTTTAAATGTGTTTTACTCGTCTTATTTTATCTATGAAAATCTCAATTTATACCTTTGTACGCTTCTTCTACAGAAGATCTTCTTTATGATTCTTTCATGTGACTGGCTTGAAATGTTCCTCTTTTTACATAGTGCAATAAATTTATTATTATTATTATTATAGAACGTAATGAGCTATTGACTTCGGATTTTCACTGTAAAAGTTCACTGGTGTTCTACTTTGAATCCACGGTGTTGCCAGATTTTAAATATGTCTATAATCTAAATAAAAATTATAATCAAATACTTTGTTTCCAAACTTGAAGTTGTTGTAACTTCGTTGTTAACCAATATTTTTTTATGAAATTTTGATGGTTTTTATTTATAACGACTACAAATCCAGTGGTGTAGTCAAACTTGAAAACAAAAATTGCCTAATAAACTTTTGCGTTTTTGACAAAGAAAAAAAACCATAGTGTGCCTTGGAAATAAAACTGAAATTATGAAAATTTGTGTCAAGATACAGTATTCGACATTTTTTTTATATTGATTGAAAAAGCGTATTCTACATACAGGGGTGGTTCCATTTTAAATAGGTCACACTGTATATCACAGGTAAAAATAAATCTCAACATATTTGTGAAAAGTTATAGGTAATTCCAAAAAAATCAGAAAATGGCCAGATTTCATTTCATTTAGTTAAAACTTTCCACCCTAATATCCAATATGTACTCAACAAGTTTCTTCAGATTTTCAATATGGCTTTATAGTTCCATTGTATTTTTTTTTCTTGATGCATGTATGAATGCTATTGTGAGTAAACAAATACAAATGTCCACTTCAATATTAATCAGGCGTGATTTTTGAACAAGTTAAATATGGCTGTAACTGGTATAGATCACCTCTCAACAGTTTTTTTACAGGGTGTAAACTAACTTGTTGCACTCTCGTGAATGACGGGTGTATTATGTCATCTTATAACAAAGTACAGTGGTTGAAAATTGTAACAAAACATTTTGGGAACCATTGCTAATAACCTGCTACTCGGAGCCGTAAGAAAACACTGACGGATGCAAGATATACATTTAAATATGTGGAATTTTGAACTGATTGTTTGAGAAATGTAAAAAGAGAGTCTGAGAATCCTTATCAACATTCGTTGCAGGCAACCGGCGATACGTATCAGAGTTGATAAAAAACATGTTTTTTTTTAACAAAACATGTATTTGATTTAAACCATGTTTTTTTTGTTCGTTTGAAAAACATTATTTAAAACACTAAAAACAAAATTTATTGGTACAAATATTTGATTTGACAACATTTTTATGATAGTTTTAGGTAAAATATTTAAATCTGGCAACACTGATTACAACTATTCACAGATGAATCTGTCCTGCGTGTTTGTGTTTAATATAATGTTTGGGAGAAAAAGAGATACTATTTGGAATAAATTCAAATTTACTCATTACTCAGACAGACAAACAAAAAGAGTGAAGTGCCAAAATTGATGACAGTGATGACACCAAATCAGATTGATTTTATTTTATGTTTATTTCCAAGTTTTGAATCATATTATTTATTTTTTCTAGAAGCCATGTCAAATTTTTCTTATTTAATGGAGAATAGTTTTGTGTTTCGTTTGTTTTTGGTAATTTTAGTGTTTTTTCTCATAAAAAACTATTTAAAAATTAATATTTTAATCAGAGGTTCATGTTTAAAATATGTCTCAAAACATAAATAAATATGTTTTAAAACATGCCAACCCTGATACATATTCAAACAGTGCCTCTGCAGTAAGTTAAATTTTTTACTTATCAAAACAAGGAACCTTTATTTAAACTGTTAGATAAAGTCAGAACTAGTAGATAAAGTCAGCAAACTTTAAAGCACTAAACAAACCACAATCATCAAAAATTCATTTATAAGGCATTGTAACACAGTTTTTTACATTGGCACGAAAAGTATATGAGATCGACCGACCAAGTGACTGAAGAATGTTTACAATTGACGGCCAAGCAGCGTTGCCAGGTACGAAAAATATTTAGTTTCAACAACTGGGTCAAAATGTACAATTCGCGCGCCTCTAGCGATGAATTTGAAAGCTGTCTACAAACAATATGACGTTTGTCAGATTCAACTACTGTTTTCTGATTGGCCGGTAAATGAAAGAACCAATCAGAAAACAGCACGGGATGTAATTTGAACATTATTGTCCTTCTTGAGCAGCTTGCCATCAGACACAATGATCCACCTATACAACTTTGCTAGACCAAGGGATTCCTGTAGAACCTTCTTCAAAAACCATAAAATTCTAACGGTAACTGCATTATTCATACTGGAATCCGTGTGTCTAATAAATAAACATATACTAAACTTTACTGCGTCTTCTTCCCACTATAACACCCGGAACAGCAGACACACTCTGAAACTCACAGTGCCAACTAAAAACATCACGAGAGACTCCATATTTTTCAATGGTGGGAAAATGTACAATCATTTACCTCTGTACATAAGATCTGCCAATATAAATGACTACCAATTCAGGAAGCTAGTCAAACAATTTCTATCTGATAGACCTTTTTATACTTTCCAGGAATATTTTAACAAAAACTTTCAACTTCTTATATTTATTAATCAAGGTGCATTTAAATTGTTACCTTCTATGTTTACTCTTTTATAAATTTGACTATTATACACTTTTATATATACATATATTTTTATACTCTATTTACTTTTATATCGTCCATATTAACATTGTTTGTACCCTTGCAGTTTTTATTTTTTATTATCTTTTGTCTGTATTGCATTTTTTTACTCTATGTGTATTCACTAACCAAGCTTTGTCAACAAGATTCTGTCTTATGATAATAAAGCATATTTATTATTATTATTATTATGAGATTCTCCTCCCGGGCAGAGATGAATGGGAGACGAAAGAACGAGAACTCACAAGGGCCAATCTACAATGGTACACAGACGGCTCCAAAACAGAAAACAGAATTGGGTCCGGAGTACAGCCAGAATTTACCCTTAGTGTAAACCTGAGACAGTACGCCACAATATTCCAGGCATGCAATAGAACTCTGCCTGCAAGAAATTCCGAACAGAAACAGTAAAAATCAATCGATCAAAATCATGTCGGACAGCCGAGCAGCACGAAAGCTCTGGCATGAAGTCAGATAGAATCCAGATTAGTATGGAACTTCATGAAATCCCTTCAAAGCCTAGACAGGAACAACAGGATAACTCTGCCCTGTACATAAAGGCTTTGAAGGAAATGAGAAAACCGACCTTCTGGCAAAAGAAGGCACTATGAAGGAGTTCATAGGACTGAACTTAGAACTGAATAGGAAAAACCTGAGAATTATAACAGGACTACTGACAAGTCACTGTAGATTGTGAGAGCATCCTCAAAAATCGGACTTGCGGAGAGCGCTTAGTGTCAGTTTGGCCAAGAAGAGGAAACAGCAAAGCACATCTTGTGCAGATGCAAGGGTCTGGAACGAACAAGATTGTACCGCGTGCATTATGGGCAGCTAGAGTCTAAAGACCTGGAAAAGGTATCACCGAGCATCATCATCGACTTCATCAGAAGCGCGGGGTGAAGGTGAACTCTAATTTAATTAGGATCGGGCCACAATAGATCTACGCAGCTTGCAAATTAAGGAGGTCAGTAGGCAGATTGTGAATTATTAATAAAATACATTATTTCGATATTATATTCAAATATGATGATAAAAAAACCGTGAATATATCATCATCAAAATACAAACACAAAAAATGATTATAGAAATATCCAATATAAATGTCAAAATTGTCAAATGTCAGTTCGCTGAAGTTTGTTCTTACTACCTAACACCAAATTGTTCCATGCATATTTTGAATTTTCCATTCGAAGAGCCCTTCCTCTTCATCTTGTTTGGGACGTTTTGATCCCTTTTATTTCACAAATAGTGCAATATCAATAATTTAGCAAATCAGTTTCAGGAACTCCTAGGAGCATTTCCAACTCGGTAAAATGGTTTGCAATTTTTTTCAGCATATTACATAATGTAAAGTAATACAACATTCACAAATTTTTGGTATCTGAATTAAAAAAATTTCATTATAACCAAATTTAAGGAGCTGTAGCAATGGGAGTAGGGCAGCCAAGTTGTTACTTAATTCTTATTAGTCTCTGGATAGGAAGACAATTGTGTCAACAAAACGACACTTTCAATTATGTCACAATGCTGCCGAAGAAAATTCAGCGATGACCGAGGTAAGACTGGCAACATCGTAAAAATAAAAATCACTGAACAGCAATTATTTATGTTGTGTTTACATTTTGAAAAATTGAGAAATTTGGGACAACCGCAGTTATACGTGTAAAACAAGAGCTGTTAACACGTGATTTTGGGTGTTTTGGTTGAAGAAATGCGAATGTTGAGTGTTTTCAGTAGCCGAAAATATTGCTGAAAAAGTTCGTCCTCTGAAAGTATTTAAAAGGGCCACATTTTGACTTCGGATTCGTGTTCTGGAAGCATTACGTAAGTTCCACCAAACGGCATATTCCCAATTTACCCAAAATCGAATTCTGGTTCATTTCAATCGAGAAAAAAAACAGCAGTCCGGAGGTTAACACTATGAGGGTCAAGGCTAACTGACACATGTTCGTTGAATAATCCGGCGGTAACCAAATGAAATTTTGGTAGGTAATTTTTTTTCTCACTCATTAAGGACTTTTCGTAATCATTTCAAAGGAAGAATCTTTTTATTTTTTATGGACTATCAACTGTTAGAGGTAGTTCAACGAGTTAGTATACACCTTGTAGATTTCAGTCAACACAGTTTCAAGTACTTACCTTGAGGGTAGGCCTGAGTAAAACATGATGAATATCGCACTTGAAATGAGGATAAGCCCGTCGGTAGTCCCTGACTTCAGCTATGACGCAACCATTGTAGAAGAGGTAACTAAATTGATTTTCTAGCAAATCTATTATGAAAGGTGGAAGTTCTTCATTATCGACATATCGAAGGAGGTCGTCCTTCTCGTAAGGCCACTGATTGGTTTCTATCAAACTGGCAGTATCTTCAATGTAATTGGGATCGGTGCGCGACTGAGTCCTGAATGCCAAGGAATAACCTTTGTTGCCGGGATAAAGGTTTAAAATCATTGTGTTCAGTCTTTCTCTCGCTACAAGTTTTTCTAACAGATGTGTGTTGGATTTCAGAACCTGAAAAATAATAATTTCAGGTC
The DNA here is from genome assembly GCA_018342105.1 of Gonioctena quinquepunctata. Lineage (NCBI taxonomy): Eukaryota > Metazoa > Arthropoda > Insecta > Coleoptera > Chrysomelidae > Gonioctena > Gonioctena quinquepunctata. The sequence continues at coordinate 66,073 of JAFIRS010000090.1, forward strand.
GTTCATTTCATTTGGAAAAGACTACTAAATAAATAAATTACTGTTATTATTTCACAGTTAAACAAATGGCAATATATTGACCTCGTTTAAGGACGTCTGTTTTTCAACTCAATTCACTTCCTTGCCATCTAAGAAAACCATAGAATAGAATCTTTAAAAAAACATTGAAAATAATTCATACCAGAATGAGCCTCTACAAAATTGACGATTTCAGTGAATTACTTAAGTACTAATTTGCTGTATAGTTTTTACTGTATTTTAGCCTCTTATTTGTTAACTTTCTATACTATGTTAAACAGCTGTAATGATATTTCGACTTAGTCATTCTTTCTTTGTATATGTGACCTATCCAAAATTGCAAAATTAATGGATTTGTTATGTTAAGGGCCTAGAAAAATATCCCGAATGGAAAATATTTGTTGTACAAGAGCAGTAAGAATATTGTTATTTAGGTCAAATACTCATGTCAGTTATCAAATAAATAATAGTTTAAAAAAACTAAAAACACGCTTTTATAGAAAACCAGACTAAAAAAATAGAAAATAAGAACAATTTTTATTTACCTGTGATCTGAGACATTTCTTACTTTATTGCCCTAGGTGTGTAATGTACTATATAATTATTGATACCATGCACCCCATGCTTTTTTTTAAATAAATTTTTTTTTTCTTATTTACATTATTATTAATTTATATTTATTAAATTTTTTCACACTATTCTTAATTTAAATTTATTAAAATGTATTTTCTATTTTTTTAGTTTGGTTTTCTATAAAAGCGTGTTTTTCGTTTTTTCGTTTTTTTAAACTATTATTTATTTATTTTTTAGTTGGGTTTTTTATAAAAAGCGTGGTTTTTAGTTTTTTAAAACTATTAGTTATTTTCTACTTTTAAGTTTGGTTTATTTATAAAAGCGTGTTTTTTGAATTTTTTTAAACAATTATTTGTTTTAATCTACTATTAATTCCGTGGTTACTATTAGTAACTGTAATTATTTTCCAAATCATTAATGTGTACAGCTGTATTTATAGTCAAATCTCGATTTTAGAAGTAATTCACAGATTTTAACGTTGTCAATATATACAGTGAGCCGCCATCTTGAATTTTTTTAATTTTCACGAAAGAATCATAATATTTGACTCCAAAAACCCCCACATACCAATTTTGAATAGAATCCGCCCATAATCACAAAACCCGTCCACCATATTGGAGCCGCCATCTTGAATTTTTCAATTTTCACGAAAGAATCATAATATTCGACTCCAAAAACCCCCACATACCAATTTTGAATAGAATCGGACCATAATCACAAAACTTGTCCACCATTTTGGAGCCGCCATCTTGTTTTTTTTTCACACAAAAATGTCTTAATGCATTGTCACCGGAATTATGTACACCTGCCAAATTTCGGACCATAATCACAAAACTCGTACGCCATATTGGAGCCGCCATTTTGTTTTTTTTTCACACAAAAATGTCTTAATCCATTGTCACCGGAATTATGTACACCTGCCAAATTTCAAATAATTCGGACGTCTGGAAGTGGGTCAAAATCGCGCCCAAAGGAGTCGGTTACAAACAAACAAACATACAAGTGAAGCTAATATAAAGCGTGTAATAAAAAAGGATGTAATTCTATATTGTTAAATTATCATCCTAGTAGTATGCTGGCTTGTTTTCAAAAATATTTGAATATGTTGTGGAAAGAGACATATTTTTCTTTAAAAAATATAGCTTTCTTTTTCTAAACCAACATGGATACCTCCAAGGTGTTGCAAGCATTTGAGGAAGGGGATGACTCCTGCAGAATATTTCCGGACCTCTCCAAAGCATTCAATTGTTTTGATCATAAAATCTTATTGAAAACTGTATAAATGCAGTATCAAAGGAAACATTTTCGAAAGCTTCAACTCTCATTCAAAAGACCCCAAACAGCTAGTAGAAGTAGAACACGAAAATGGCAAAGCGGCATTGGAGATTTCTAGGGGAATACCGCAGTAGAGCAGACTAGTAGAGCAGATAATTTTCCTGAACGATATCAATAATACAATTACGAATAAAAATCTACAAGACGATGCAAATTATGCTGAAGACACAAATGTATTAATCACCGAAGAAAACATCATTGATCTAACAGACACAGGCAGCATTTTCATGAACTTTATCAAATTGTTCTTTTTAGAGAACAAACTTATTTTTAATGACCAGATTTAAAGGATATTTTGATAATCCCCTACACAGGAAAAAAAACTTTGAAAGGAGACCTTATATTATAAATGTTTGAAGTTCAATCACCAGTCACAAAATAAATGAGTAAAAAGTGTGATAGAAGAAAATGAGTGAAATTTCTACATAATTTTTTTTTTAGGTTGAGCAGTATATTCCATCGAAATATTTTTTCAATGGTTTTAATTTGTTGAATATATTTACTCATTTTTAATAAAGCGCTTCTTAGAGATTGTTTCATATGTTTATGTAGATCTACAGGTATTTCATCTCATTTTCTCAGACCTCATATTTCTCAGACCTCATATTGTATTGTGTTTTATCTATTGAATTAAAGAACTTACTTATCATTAGTAAAAATATAAGGCATTTTTTAAGTGTTGAGGTAGTATTTTCCAGAAAAAAAAATTTGTGGAATATGTTTCACTGAACTGGTTAACCTAAATCAATTTGTGTTGTTCATTTACCGGAGTTTCATCCTCATCACTTTCTTCGTTTGCTGCATTTTCTTCCTCGTATAATTCTGATAGTTTGGCAAAGATGTCGAATGGAGGTTTTCCGGAAGGGTTTTCTGTAATTTCTTGTGATGTAGATGCCGATGTTGATGGTTCCTGGGGGCATAGCAGAGGTAAGGAGGGGCGACTTGGCTTGAATCTTTTGACTGAATGCTGAAAAAAAAAGGTAAATTTTACTTGGGCCAGATTCAAACGATATGAAAACTTTTTTTTTCATTTTGTTACTATTTGTGTACATTCCATGTTGCAATTGTTATACCACACCATTTAATCTGAAATACATTTAATTTAATTTAGTGGATAGCCTAACAAAGCCCTCAACAAAACACAACTTGCATCACAGAATTGCACAAAAGATATATGGAGAAAAACAAATTTATTTTCCACAAAGAGGTTCCTGCAAGTAAAACAAATCACCTTATTTCCCAATAAACCAAAAAAATATGTCAATATTTATAATATTGATCATATTACAAAGGGGGTTCTAAAAAATGTGACTCGAGTGTGACAAGAGCGGAAGCATAGAAACTAACCAAAAATACCATGACATATTTTCTGGGTCCACTGTAACACAGATGTAGTTTATTCTTGTGAAATATCTTTTTAATCAGATTATATGGATTTGACATGATTGTTTGCTTTCCTCTTCTGCATTTGGCTTATAAAAATGTAATTTGTAAATTGGAATAACTGTAGATGTAGAAAACATATCATTCAATTGATCAGTTTTTTCACCACATTTTGTCTTTCACCGAAGTTTACCCATGCAGATTCTTTCATTAGGAATTTTTCAGAAACTGAATTGAAATATTTAAATATTTTTGTTAGTTAGTGAATTGTTGTTTGTTTGTAATTTCCATTTATTTTTAACAAAAAATAGGGAAACGGAAACGAAAATTTTTCTGTGGTAGTTGAAAAAATATCAAGCTAATCAAATTTAGTATTCATTTCTACATCACCCAATAGACATAATTTTTTCTAATGTAGGTTTTGGATAATGAAGCAAAAATTCCCAGCCTTGATGAAGTACCCCAGCAAATAGCTTCAACAGCCCATACATAAAAATGGCTGAATTTGTTATGATTTTGGTTTTGATTAATTAATATATTACAATACAATAATTGTGGAGATTTCAAGAGGCACCATGCCCTTATCTTCCAGCTGATGTAATCTCCAATGTAGTGAATTAGTTATCACTGAACTTAAATATCAGACTCTATTTCATTCAATGGTAAAATAAATGTCTCTCATGAGATGAATGGGGTTTTTATCTTCCAATAATCAAAGAATAGTGTAAATAATAATAAATTTCAAAAATTGAATCAATAAGTTTTCACATAGAAATTTGTGTGATTTTCAGTTATCAATTATATTGTGTAATTAGAGAAAAGGAAAGTTCAGTATATTTTACGATTTTTCTATAACAAAGATCGTAAAAATAAAACCCTTTATATATACAACACTAAGTTCAAAGATTAATAATTTCAGAGACCTTGGTGTTATCTTCAATGAACAACTTCCTTGTACCGATCACATTCATAATATTGTAGTCAAAGCTTCCAAAACTCTTGGTTTTGTGAATGGAAAGAACAAGCAGATCTTCACATATGCTTCGAAACCAGTTTATTTGTCATGAGATCAGGGATAGAGTATGTATCAATTGTATGGTCTCCAATCATATTCCATTCATATAAATCAAAACAAAACAACAAAATATTTTTTAGACAGTGTGCTTTTCATTTGAATTCTAATCCAGAAAAAGAAGCAAGGCATTTCAACTTGTTTCATATAAATACCAATGATAAGTTACCTCCATAAAACAACACAATTATTTTTGCATGCTTCGTCTGTCCTTGAAGGAATTCAAAACAAGCTTAGCAATAATTATGATAAACAAATAACTTAAATTATCATAATGATATATTTTATTGATACCTACATTTGAATTTGGTATCAAAATATTTGTCCAATAGACAACTGAAACAACTAAATTCTTCAAGAATTCACCTTACTTTGGAAGATCTTAAATATTCAGACATAAAAAATTAAAAATATTTATTCTTTGTTTGTAATGTTTATATCTCGATGCTTCCAATCAAATATTAGGTAATAATTTTTGCAATATTTAAATTGTATAAATATATTAAATGATAATTATTTTCTTGAATGAAGTACACTGTGGAAACATTTGAAAAAGGTTAATATTATGTTTGACATAAGATAAAGATGTGGAGACATCATAATTTTCCCTTTACTGAAAATTCAGCAACCACATGTATCACAAACAAAAATGGTTAAAATGTTCGGTTTCACATAAGATAATATTAGAATATAGAATATTTTTATCAAACTGAAAATAACTGCAAACTAACCATCTGTATCAAAAACACTCCTCATCAAAACACAAATAGTTGTTCAATACACAACCTTTATTCACCTGGTTTGGATCATATATATTTATTTGCAGATGATACTGCCTCACATACAAATAACTGAAGATTTTTAAAGAAAATTAAAATATATCTACAAGTTACTAAACTGGAATTGGGTATCAACAAGCCTAAAGCAATGATATATCAGCAAATTCAAATGAGAATGACTGATATCAACTCTGTTGATATAAAGAAACAAATTCAATAGCCATCTCGAATTAATAAAGTGAATTATTGGGATTGGTTATAGACCATCAGTTAACATTGTGTAAACAAGCTGAATATACAATTAGAAACGTGTTACAATTGCAAAATGAGATTAAATTTCGACTACAATGCTTCAACCAAAACCAAATGAGGCAATAACAAAATCAAAGTATGAAACTAATCTTGAGATGTAATCAAATTTATGTTAAATACTCTACAATGACGGCAATACACAAAATTACAATTGATCCAAAACCACAAGAAATTAGGAAGATGCTCACGAAGCAAGTTTGCTTTTAATGTAGATAGGAAAAATTATTATTGGAATTACAAATGGTGTCAATAAATAACTAGAATGCTTGTTTCTCTTTTATTAATAAAAAATCAGGCAGGGTTTTATGGCTCATAAGACACACTAGTGCTTTATTGACCCCATAAGACATTTGTAAACAGAATAACATGCCAGCTGTGGATAAAAAAATATGTTGAACCAACTATAAGAATAGAATCCCTAAGTTAATTGTTTGTTAAAGGTCTACATGCGCTAAGGCAATGAAATTGAAATTCATTAGAATAAATCAAACTGTAAAAACTAATAAAATTTAATTATATATATTTCCTAAAGTAGAGTTATTACACAATTTTTAAACACTACTTTTCGTATTTCCTTGTAGAGCTCAATGTAAGGCAGACAAATGGGCTATCAAAAAATGTGTTATGATCATGTGAGCTACATAGGGTATTTTTTTCCAATATGGCAGACACTAGGTGCGTCTTTTTATTTGCATGTCAATTATGATCGAGGACAAAGACTGATGGGATGTGGTCATAAGAATAAAAAATTAATACATTAGTACACTCTACATAGACGATATGTCATGAACTAACATCCAACATGGCCCTCACGGTATGCCATTTTTAGGTAGAATTGACATTGGAACGAAAGGTTTATACAAAAATATAACGAAAATATATCACTTTTTTTCTGATACATCTGAATCAATAAATAAATTCCAAAATCTCCGACTGATCGTTCCATCATTTTTTTTTCTTTTCGTTCAAATGAGGTATGAAAATATTTGTTACAGTCACAAGAGTAACTTGGGCTCAGTTTTGCAATCATTGTATTCAGTAGTTATCCATTTTGAACAACCTTTCAGAACTCCAAATTAGTGAAAGGGGTTGTTTTTTCAATTGTTTGGTGAACAATTTTTCTAAAGAGATTATTTTTATTGGACTCACCAGAGAATCATTTAACATTGCAACAAATAAAAATTGAGTTGTGTATCAGTGATTTTATAAGTAGGATACTTGAAAATTATAATCAAGTGTCTCACAATGTTGACATGTGATATCTCAGTTGTATCTTCTTCTGCAGGTGCCATCTCCATTTAATGAAGGTTGGCGACAATTTCGGCATACTTATTGCGGTCCTGAGTGGTACGAATTAAAGTTGATGTGTTCATACCGGTCCAGTCGCGTATGTTTCTTAACCATGAATGTTGTCTGCGTCCAGGACCACGTTTTCCTTCGATTTTTCCTTCTATTATTAATTTAAGTAGATTATACTTGTTATTACGGTATATGTGGCCCAGATAAGCGGTCTTTCTTCGCTTTATTGTTGTAATTAACTCTCTCTCCCTTCCCATACGTCTAAGCACTTCATCGTTAGGTATATGTTGAGTCCATGATATTTTTAGTATTCTGCAGAAGATCCACATTTCAAACGCCTCTATTCTGTTCATGGTGTCCACTTTTAATGTCCATGCTTCTGCTCAGTTGTATAGGTGAGACAAAATCATAAATGACTCTATGGGGTTTCTTTTTTATTTCAATTCTACCACATATTGAAACTCTCTTTGTATTTTTACTAATTTTTTTCAATCTCACTAACTGCATTGCAATTCATTTGTTTTCAACAAAGAGAAAAACCATATTCCATAATGTATAATAATCAGATTTATAATTCCAAGGTACTTGCAATTGGTTCTATGTTTACTGTAGACTGACTGCAGAAAACCTGGCCAATCAAGTAAAAAAATGAAATGTTAGTACTCACATAAGAAAAATAATTTGGTGCCTGGACAAAATTTGTGCATAAGTTTTGTATGTCCTTTTTTCGGAAAAAGCAATCATACCAATGGAGTAACAGCTAGGAATTACTTTCAAGATTTAGTATTTACAGAGTTGGTCGAGTGGTCTAAGGCGCCAGATTCATTCATAATCTCCGAACCTGAAAACCCCCATATACCAAATTTCGAATAAACTATGACCATAAAAAGAAAACTCGTCGTCCATCTTGGGGCTGCCATCTTGAATTTATGAATTTTGACAAAAATTTACTAATCTCCGACCCTGAAAACCCCCACATACCAATTTTGAATCAAATCGGACCATAATTACAAAACTCGTCCGCCATCTTGGAGCGGCCATCTTGAATTTATGAATTTTGACAAAAATTTCCTAATTTCCGACCCTGAAAACCCCCACGTACCAATTTTGAATCAAATCGGACCATAATTACAAAACTCGTCCGCCATCTTGGAGTCGCCATTTTGTTTTTTCCATAAAGCATTGTCACCGAAATTATGAACACCTGCCAAATTTCAAATCGGCCGACTAAAAGTCGGTCAAAAACTAACAAACGAATGAACTAACTAACTAACTAATAAGTGAAACTAGAAACTAAATACAAGCTTGTAAAAAATTATATATTTTAGTGCCTTGTTAAACTTTGTTTTATTTATCAAAGTCTTGCTATATTATTAATATGTTCTATTAGAGAAGTATTCAGGGATAAACAATTATAATTATTTCTAATAGAAAAATGTTTAAAGTGCAATTTGGTAATGAACAAAAAAAAACAAAAAAGGTTTGCGCCAAGGCATTAGAAGATTTAACTAGGTTATTCAACTAGGAGTATTAATCGCCATTTTAATATACGAGTTGATTACAAATTTTTTCCAACGACCTCGTCTCTGAGGTCAATGTGAAATTATCTATATCCATTTCCTGCAACTAGGAGAAAATTTACAATATTTGGATTTTGAAATACATAAATTTGACAGCGTGAAGGTAATATGATTTGACACTTGAAGAGTATTTGAATTCGTGTATGTTTAGTTGCCTATACCACAATGACGCATTAATAGAGAAATCGACCATCAATAGGTTTGCAAAAAGAGACAGAAATCTGTAACATTTTCGATAGCCAGCCATAATTTCATTAAAAATTAAAAATGTCTTATTCCTCAAGCAGCTGACTACAAAAACCTAAACAATACACCTATTAATACGAGGTCGCTGAAAAAATATATTATTTCTTTACTCTATAAATGCCAAATTTCAAGAGTGTTACTCCACTGATATGGTTGCAGTACGAGAAATGTTCCAGAGAGAGAGAGAGAGAGAGCATACAAATTCTGCCCAGTCACTAAATAATTTTTCTTATGGTCTCTGTTCATTCTGTTAGCCAGCTCTTAGACATGAGAAACTATTTGTTTTGTGATAGAATTAAGAACCTAATCGCATACGTTATTACCGAATATCAACATGGGTTTTGCAAGGGTCGATCTACCTCAACAAATCTATTGATTTTAACATAATTAATTCTCAATGCTATGAAAAATGGATAAGTCGACGCCATATATACATACTTTTCTAAAGCATCATAGAATCTTGGGAACAAAATTGCATAGGTTTTCATGGTAAAAGAATTATATAAGTGGTAGAACTCAAGCTGGAAATGTTCACGCTTATGTTCCCGATGAAATAATAGTTACGTCTGGCATGCCACAGGGTAGTCACCTCAATTCTTTCCACAATGTCGCAGAACCGTTATGTGATATTGTGAACAGCTGTCTGACTCAAGGAATATTCCCAGATATTTGTAAACCAGCAAAAGTTCTTCCACTTTATAAAAAAGGTGACGAAGCCCTCCCAGAAAGCTATAGACAAATTCATATCCTACCTAGCATATCTAAAATTATAGAGTATGCTATCCTCGATCAGTTGTCAAGACATATTGACGAACATGACATTTTAAGCTCTACTCAGTTCTGATTTAGGCATGGTAAGAAAACATCAGATGCAATTGTTTTCCTCATGGACACCATACAGGAGGCATTTGAAAATAAAAATTGTTGCATAGCCACATTTACATATTTGACCAAGGCCTTTGACTGTGTCAACCACTCTATTCTGCTAGACAAACTAAACTCATACGGCATACGAGGAGTTGCAAATAATCTCATAAAGTCATACTCAACAAATAGACCACAAACGGTGATCGTCAATAATAAAAAAAGCGATACACGCATTATGAAGCGGGGAGTTCCACAGGGGTCCATCCTTGGACCTCTCCTCTTTCTTCTCTACATAAATGATCTACCAAATCACATGAAAACCTTTGATAACACATCACAAATAACCACAATTATGTATGCAGACGACACAAATTTTACTTTTCATCTAAAGCATGAGGAATCCATGGGAATAGACTTAACACGTTGAATGCCAACTACGAGATAACTCGTAGATTGCGTTCTTTGCTAGGACGCCGACTACGAGTTATCTCGTACTATGTTTACTTACCATTTTTGCGCAGCTACGATGAAACTCGTAGCATATCAGTGCTAATATGGATAGATGGCTTCTGGGAAGAGAACAAAAAATCAATGCTGGCTACATGAACAGAAATTTTATTAATAATAAATCAAGAAGTAAAAAAATATTTTTATTGTTTGTGAAACTTTTTAAAACAATCTTCCACACAAAGGGCTGGCTTCTCTTCACAGGTCGGACAAAAATAACGCGTTTCTCGGCGTTTTTTTGCTTGGGTACATATACGACATGGCTTTGTCGGACGTTGTTTTTTTTCGGTAGGTGGCAGACTCTCTAAATAATGAAGCTCTTGCAATCTTATCTTTTTCGAAACTGGTTGAATCTCTTCTCCAATCAACGCGACGACGAATTCTTCTCTAAACTTTATCAGTTTTATTTTAGAAGAAGTTACTTTTTGAAAAATTTTGTGCGCATTGTGTAAATATATCTCTATAATATGTAGTGAAACCTTTTTAGGCCATCTAATAGTCTTTCTTAGAGATGTGTAGTACGACAGCATTTGATCTGATCGGTCAATTCCAGACGTTCCTTTATTGTAATCTCGAATTATATTCGGTTTCATAGAAAGTTTTCCATTGCGATTGGACACCTCTACCATTTCAACAACATGCATGTTTGAAATGGTAAGGACATCTCGTTTGTCCTTCCATTTGCACACAGTAACAGGTCCATTTTGCTGCCAAATACACTCTCCTTTTTTGAGTTTACGATGTACCACATCTCTGGGGTTTCCCTTTCTTTTATTTCGTAGAATTCCACACACGTAAGTTTTTCTTGTATTTAGTAAGTTAGTTAGAGTAACAGAATTATAAAAATTGTCCATATAAAGCTTGTATCCCTTATCGAGATAGTCCTCGAGTAAATGTAACACAACATCAGTAGTGTGACCTAAATTATGGTCAGTTTCCTCTGATTTTCCGCTGTAAATTTTGATTTTCATTACAAGACCGTCGGACTCACATAGTTCGTACAGTTTGACACCGTATTTGTGTTTTTTATTTTTTATGTACTGGCGGAAATGCAATCTTCCACGCCACAGCATCATGGATTTGTCAATACAAATATTTTTATCTGGTACATAGTTTTCATGCATAATATTGTTGAAATGAGTTAGAATTGGTCTCACCTTGTATAACCTGTCGGCAGATGGTATTGTGTTCAATCAACCAAATGAAAATAACGAAGTAACAACTGGAATCGATTTCGACTCATATTTGAGCGCCAAAACATTACATTATATAGCTTGCTTGTGCTCCAGTAATGTTCAATTGATGGGAAAGAACAAGGCCCCATTTGTAACAAAAGTCCAATAAACACTTTCATCTCTGCAGCACTGACGTCTGTCCACTTTGATACCCTGTTAGATTTTTTTATTGCTGTGCGTTTTGCAATTTCTTGCGCAGCATATAAATTAGTTTGTTCGACCAGTAATGCAAGAAACTCTTCCGAAAAAAATAAGTCAACCAGCGTTTGCACTGTAAAATTTGACGTATCCAATTTCAAACCAAGTTCATCATCATTATCATCTGGATCGGGAACAACTTCATCTTCATTTTTTGGAAAATAAATAGTTCAGGATTTTGTTGAATGTCTGTCCACAAATTATCATTCGGATTTGATGTTGTTGCTTGGGGTTCATCATCATTATCATCTGGATCGGGAACAACTTCATCTTCAGGTTCGGAGACGACTTCATCTTCAGGTTCGGAGACGACTTCATCTTCAGGTTCGGAGACGACTTCATCGTCACTATCACTTGAATTCACAGAAGGTTCATAATCGCTACTGTCGTTACCATGTTCATAATCGCTACTGTCGTTACCATCCTCGCCGAAAATCGCGTCAAATTCTGAATCACTTAGATTAGCGTAGTACTCAAGTTCATTTTCAGTCATTGGTCTTTTCTTATCCATATTGGTTTCTTAATTTATAACAATAATTATAAAACAACACTCTCAAGAAAGACGTAAATGTGAAGCACTGGACAATATCTGATATACTACTGACGAATATGGACGCATATATCTGATTCAGCTTTAGCGAAGCGACAGGTCTAAACGTGTCTGAGTACGAATTAACTCGTAGTTGGCTTCCGCGAAGATATTTCTGTTACATAAGCCAACTACGAGATAATTCGTAAGACCTTTTTTTTTTAAAATACATTTTATATGCTTCTTGATAATTACTATGTAATATAATTAGAGTTTTTAATAATATAAAATGATTAAATGAAATTGGCTTTTTAGACCGGAATTCTGAAAATTGCCGTGGCAGCCAACGTGTTAATAATTAATCAAATTCTAAATCATGCTCGGGGATGGCTCAGTCCCAATGAACTATATTTAAATGAAAATAAAACTGACAAATGCGTCTTTTCACATGTCGGTACATCAGAAATGTCTCATATAAAATTTCTTGGGATTTTATTTAACCCCGCACTCTCGTGGATACCTCAAATTAACTTCATGTGTGGCAAACTATCCAAAGAAGCTGCTCTCACCTCCTACTATGGGCTATTTCATTCCGTATTAACGTATGGAATTTTAGGGTGGTGCAATGCCTCCCACATACATTTACAGAGAATTTTTGTTCTACAAAAAGCTGCAGTTCGCAGCATAATGAAAGCAAAGTTTGAGGAACACTGTCGACCCATCTTTCAGGAATTAGGAATAATGTCACTATTCTCCATGATTGTCTTGGAAAATCTGATGTATATTAAATGCAACATAAATAAATTCTCTTCACATAGGGACATCCACTCCCATAATACACGAGGTCAGGATAAGCTACTACACTCTCGTAAAAGGATAAATAAATCAAGAGTCTTAGGCATAGACCTGTATAATGCAATACCACATGTCATATCATCCCTACCCAAAGAAAAATTCAAATCAAAGATGAAAAACATGTGCTTATACAGTATTGAGGAGTTCTACACAAACATAGGCACGATAGGAGGAGAAGATTAACTCACCTGTGTATACAAGTTGTCTATTTTTAATTATTGTTCTGTCTTATATGTACTTGTCACTAATGTGTATACATATAGGCTTTTTTCTTTCTCTGTAATTCTGACGTTTCATCAAATGTAAATTTAAAGGATGAATAAATATTGTATTGTATTGTATTTAACATTTACATCAATGATATTAATTCATATCTAAAACACAGCAGACAATGATTGATGTCTGCTTATCCGAATGGAACGATCAAAATTCATCCACCTATTAGTTTTCTCCGGATTTAGCCAAGCAAGTGGAAAAAGACAATTAGCTAACGCCATCCCGACTTCAAATAATGCAACAACAGTATTCGAAAGTGTCATCTTCAATATCCAGACAGAATAAATCTGCATTACAGACATTTGTGACAGACATATAATGAGTCATTTCAAAGATCATGGAAAATGTCCCATTCTTCAAGACTGCCCTCTACTATTACTTATATAATAGGCGTATGTTGAGTCGAACATCCATTGGAGAACAACTACTTTCCTGGTTTATGCTCTGTATTTTGCTGATGACCTGCTACTCTTTAAAGCCATTAGTTTTCTGAAAGACTGTTGGAGTGATAATGACATGGAATATCTGTAAATCTTTTACTTTAACTTTCAGCAGAAAAACAACTCAAATAGATCTCTGCTACTGCATATCTGGTGAGCCACCTCCACAGGTTACCTCAGCAAAAGACTTGGGAGTTACTCTGGATAGTGGCCTTCAACCTTTCCTATGAGAACATAACTAATAGAGCTTAACAAATGTTGGGTTTTGTATGCCAGAATACGCGGGACTTCTCAGATATCCACTGCCTCAAACTTCTTTATAACTCTTTTGTACGCTCCTTATTGGAGTATGCATCTACAGTATGGTGTCCCTTCTTCATTATGCACAGAACTTAGAAAAAGTTCATAGCAAGTTCCTCAGGTTTGCAGCATACAAACTCAACATTCCCTTACAACATAATTATCTTGAAAATATTCTAAACACTATTGGAATGTCTAGTTTAAAAAGTCGTAGAATACAGGCAAACTTGACCTTCCTTTTCAAATTGATCAACGGACATATAAACTGCCCATCCTTGTTATTACAGATTGGTTTACCTGTTCCTGCTAGGTGTACAAGAAATACTAACACGTTCTCAGTTGTAATTATGGACATTTCACAGATGTAATTATGGACTTTTCTCGCCGGTAATAGAATTGACTTAGATTTCTTCTGTCTCAACTTGGAATCCTTCAAAAGCCGTATAAAAGGATAAAATTTGGTTGTCATTGATAATTCTTTAAACATAAGACCTTTGTTCTCTCTTTGACTCTTTTCTTGTTTGTTGTTTTCATCTTTCTCATTCTTCTGTATAGTTTTAGTGTTTTCAGCACAAGTTAGAATAAGTAACTTTATATAATAATAATAATAATAATAATAATAAATTCATTTAGTGTTAACAATAATAATAATAGTAAGGTACATGGTTTTAAGATATAATAAATATAAAATCAATGAAATATGTTTAAAATTAGATTATATCTATTCTAAGGATTCATATAGTTTATCAATAAATGATACTCGATAAGTAAATTAATACTTGTTTCGAGAAATAAACATACATGTACATATATGTATAGAGGACATGTAGGACTTATTTGTACTAGGTATTTGTAGAACATAAAGAATAAAGATTAAAATTCACAGTATGTATAAGCAAGAATGAGTACATGTATAACAATAATAATAATAATAATAATAGTTGATAAGAGGTACAGTTAGTCATTAGTCACACGAAATATTATGTGTTCTCTGTTAAGTTTTTAATCGTTTCCCTGGGTTTATTGAAGATATGTTTTTTTAATTCTTTTTTGAACGGTAATAGGCCATTCCATGTTTTGACGGTGTCAGGTAGCGAGTTATACAGCTTGGGTGCCATGTATGAATAAGATCTTTTTGAAACCGACTTATGTACAACTGGGATTGTGTGAAGATGCCGTTTTCGTGTGCAGTAGGTGTGGATAGGTATTTTGGATGAGTGTCTGTTTTGGTGGTATTTTAAATTTACTATATAAAAATATAATTGCCTTATGTCAAATATCTTGGCTTCTGAGTATAGTAAATTTGAACCGTATCTGTTTGATTTTGACAATATCAATTTCAGAAATCTTTTTTGAAGAATCTCGAGTGCGTTAATATGGGTTCTCAGAGCTCCACCCCATGCTGTAAATGGCTCTCCACTAGTGCGTAATAAAGAGTTCTGAGGTACTGTGCTGGTAAATATTTTTTCAGATATTTAAATACGTGCAAAATACTTCGCAGTTTTCTTATTACGTAGTCTATGTGACAATCCCATCTGAGATGCGTGTCTATTATAACCCCTAGATACCTAATGTTTGTCTTGGGCATAATTGTCAGAGGTGTTTTTGGTTTTCACTTCAAGCGTGCTAAAAGGCGGAGTATTAATTTTGTTGCATGTAAATGGCACATAATTAGTTTTTTGTAAATTTATCGTAAATTTTTTATAATCCATCACTTTTTAATTTTGTTGAAGTCCTCTTGCGCTTTCATTTTTAACTCATCCCAGTCGTGTGCTTTGTAGAAAATAGCTGTATCATCCGCGAATCCGGTTATTTCTCCGCTACTCCGGAGTGAGAACAGGCCGTTAATGTAGATGTTGAGTACTAGTGGACCTAACACGATGCCTTGTGGAACACCGTAACTAATTTTTTCCTTTCGACTGAGTGAGTCACCGACCCTCACAGACTGATTTCTGGAAGAAAGGTAGCTTCTTAGGAGTTTGTGGCAGTTATTTCGTATACCCATTTCTTCCAGTGGTAAAAGTAATTCGTGACTCACCGTGTGGAAAGCTTTAGAAAGGTCTATAAATATGCATAGGCACGAGTGGACTTTTTCTAATAAATTTGTAATGGCATTTTGAGTAGAGATCTTTTCGCGAAATCCATACTGTTTTTTAGATATCAGCTGAAACTTATTTAGGTACGATAGCGGTCTGTTTTTAAGTAATTTTTCGATAATTTTTGACAGGTGGGTTATCAGTGATATCGGTCTATATATATCTAGAGATATAGAGAGAGATATAGTCTTGTCGCCTTTTTTATAAATTGGTATCACCAAGGTATCTTTAAAAACAGAAGGCCACAATCCTTCATTAAAACTGTAATTTATGGTGTATAATAGTGGATGGATGATGTCGTCCACTATTGTTTAAATTGTTTCGGCTCTTATGTTGTCCGATCCAGCCGATATTTTTGTTTTAAGGTTTTTGACAGTTGCTCTTAGTTCATTTTCATCGACTGGAGACAAAAACATTGAGTTAAGAGTGAATAGCCGATCAGGTTCGTAATTGGGATCACTTTTTATTTTGTTAGCTAGGGTTTCTCTCATTTTAACAAATCTGGTATTGAACTCGTCAGCTATTACTTTTTTTTCAGTTAGAAGATCACCTGCTAGATTTTTTATTGTTTTGATTTCATGATTCCCGCGTTTATTTTTACTCAGTTTGTTGACTATTTCCCATAGCTTTTTTTTGTCTGTATTATTTGCATCAATTTGTGTTTTATAATAGTTATACTTGGTTTTCTCTATCAAGGTGGTTAATTTGTTCCTGTGAGCTTTATATTGTTCCTTGAGAACATTGTTAGTGGGATTTCGTTTGAGATTCCTGGCCATTTTATTTTTAGAGTATATTGATTTGAGAAGAGCATTGGTTATCCATGGCGTGATTTTTGAGTATTTCCGGCGGACTTTTTTCACTACTGTACATTGTTGGATAGTTTTCGCAAGTCTATCAACAAGTTGTTCAGTTGCGGTGTTGGGGTCTGTTGCTGAATATACCTGATTCCAGGATACTGTTTTGATTAGTGCCTTTAGTTTAGTCTCACTTATATGTTTGATTTCTGTTGTGGGTTCAGATGTCCCTCTTGGTCTGTCAATGATTATTTGCAATGCAGTTGTGTAGTGGTCTATGATATTTGTTTCTATTACTAATGGTAGTATTCTATCTACGGTGTCATTTTTTGTTTTGATGAAGATGTGATCTAAACAAGATTTATGGTTCTTGTGTACCCGAGTTGGTGAATTTATGGTTGAAATGTATCCGAATTCGTTTAGTGTATTGAGATATTCGTTAGTATTGTCACTTTTTTCTAGTAGATTTATATTAAGATCTCCAAGAAATATATGATAGTTTTCGGTATTGTTATTATTAGTTTCTAGGTAATTTTGTAGGTAAGTGTTGAAAACTTGTATGTCTGTTGATGGGGATCTGTATATAGTTGTGAGTATCACATGTTCTCCATTGCCTAGATTAATTTCTACTTTAGTCGCCGTAGAGTTGTTCAAGAGTGTGTTGGAATGTCTGTAGTGTAACCCTGTTTTGATATATATTACCGTCCCATCGTTCTGATTGTATTTGCTGTTATTATATATCATTTCATAACCATCCAAGCTGTACAATTCGATTTTCTCGATAATCCATGTTTCCGTTAGTACTATGCAATCAACATCCGAGCCCAATTCATGTGGGAGAATTTTGAACTCTTCCAGATTTTTGTGTATACTTCTTATGTTGTTATGTATTACTTTAAAATTATTGTTAGAGCTATTAACTTGGAGAACCTGTTTACACTCTTGAATATTGCCCAGTGAAAATGTTTCAATTGATTTTATCTTAAAGTCTCTTATATACGGGTCCATCACAGCTTATATAAGTCAGAAGTTTACATAAAAAAAACACTAGATTGTGTGGTACATTATCAATAAAATATGACTATACTAGTACTAGCACATTGACAATAGAAAATGTGATGGATGGGGTTAGTTCATTTTGGTTATAGATCTGGTTCTAACCTTGGGTTCTTGTGAAATCGCATATGTTTTGTGAGTATTCTTCGTGGATTTTATGAATTTTAACGTTTCAGGTTTGAAGTTTCCATTTTTATTTGATGGTGATTGCTTTTGGAATAGATCGGGTACTCTCTCCACAGTATTTTTTATTCCTCTGGAGTGTTGTGTGTGTCTCCTGTAGGTTTTTCTGCTTGATATGTATTTGGTGTTGACAGAGCACTTTTTGGGGGGTCTGGAGTGGTGCTGATATTTTCTGATTCAGTCAGTTCTTCAGGGTTATGGCTAGCCGTTACTTGAATAGCTTGTTACCCTTGATGAAGCATTCGTCTGTGATCTTGTTTAGCAAGGAATAAATGTCTCCTGAGGATTGGGAGAGGAATTAAGGTATGAACTATGAAATCTGTTTGCCCTTGAGTTTATAGCAATTTTTCAGGACGTGTTTTTTTGCGTATTGGGAGAGGAATTCAATTTTCACTGGGCAGTTATCTTTTTTTCCCAGTGGGTAGATATCATTGAAATCAGCTTTAGATAGGTCAACTTCCAATAGTTCCTTTAGTACGTTACAGATGTGTTCCGGTGTCAAGTGTTCTCTATGTTCGTTTAGCCCGAAAATAATGATGTTGTTTTTATTTTGACCACGCTTCCAAGATTCATTTTCCTCTCTCAGCAATTCATTTTCATGTTTCAACTTTCTAATATCGGTTTTTGCCTCTTCAAGACACAGTAATAGCTTCGCCTCAGTAGCTTCTATGAAATATTTTATTTGATTTCTGTTTTTTTCAAGTTCTTCCTGTAGGATAGCTAGTGTAATAGTTGTATTGTACTCATTTTTCATGTTTGCTGTCCGAAAGCTTGAATTTATAATGAAGTGTTCACAAAAGACCAGTGGTGTGATAGTTTTACGCCGGAACTCCTTATCAGCGTATTGTTTATTTGCGTATGGGATTGTAGGTTAATAGTCTTGTAATATGTAATTTAAGAGTTTTAACTCACTGTCTATATCCAGAGATGAGTATCTTCACGTTAACTGCCCTAGTATCACAGTTTGCGGATTTAATTTTATTTCTTACTAGAAGTTTAAATCACTTTTCACGAGATAGTTGGAGAGCATTACCTTCTGCACCAATGATCAATATAGTGTTGTCACAATATCAATTGTAATCTCAGAATGTAATGGTTTATCCGTAAATATATATAATAAAAATGAATCTCGATTATTTGTGAACGCAAAATGTGACAATAACTGGACCGATTTGGCTATTTTTTTCAATGTTCTTTTTGCATGAAGATGGTTGATACGAAAAAAAAATTAGGAAAGTTGCCCGGAAATGGGAAATAGCTGAGCGGTTACACTATCGCCTACCAAGCAGAAGGTCACAGGAACGAATCTAGGTTAGGGTAACATTTTTTTTTATTTTATAAAAACAACGGCTGGACCGATTTGATTGTTTTTTTGAATGTTCGTAATACTCCGAATAAGCTTTTTAGGGAACGAAAGGATTTTTAGAAAAGTTATTGGAAATTTCTTTGACCTGGAAAAGTTTTCAGGAATATATAATAAAAATTAATGTCTGTTTGTGTTGGTAAGCTCATAACATGAGAACAGTTGGATCGATTTGGCTAATTTTTTTCGGGAAACGGGATAACAAAAAAAAATGGGAAAACGGGATAAAGGAAAACAGGAAAATGGAAGAACGGAAAAAGGGGATAACTAGAAAATGGGAAAAAGGGGATAACGGAAAAACTGGATATCGGGAAAACGGCATAATGGGAAGCGGGCATAGTCAAAGGCATAACATAGATGGAACAACACAAAAAAAGGAAAAAAGAAATTCTAAGCGGAAAAAAGGACGTCTGTCGGGTCAGCTAGTTAATAAAATAAATAAGCAAACGTCCCAAAACAAATCAATTCTCAATTTTTAAGGGAAAAGTGAAAAAAAAACTGTCAGGTAGGGGGTTTGAACCCACGCTCCCTATGAGAACCAGTGCTTAAATCTGGCGCCTTGGACCGCTTGGACAACTCAGTAAATACCAGATGTTAAAAAATTTCCAAGCTGTTACTACATTGGTATGATTGCTTTTTCCGAAAATGGCCATACAAAACTTATGCACAAATTTTGCCCAGGCAGTACCTAAAGATTTTACTTATGTTTGCTGTGAGTACTAACATTTTAAAAACATTTCATTCTGTTACTCAATTGGTCAGGTTTTCTGCAGCCAGCTATTAGTGCGAATTTACACAATCCAATAAATTGGTCAATTTTGTGTCAATATTGATAGGTGTAAACAGAAAATTGTTGTCAATTTGAACTTGACCGATAAATTGATGAGTTTAGAATCGGTTCTAATTTTTCATCAATTTTCGGTGACAATTTTCAGTAACTTTTGGCCATGAATTGGATGCCTGCTAGAACAGAGATTTTCAGGTTATGTTATTACTTACGCGATTTCACATACTCTACCCTAACTTCGAGAAAAATGATTATGCGAAAAAAAAAACATAATTTATGTTGCATTACATTCGCAGCAATGTGCATTGCTGAATATAAAAGAAAGAGATGTAGAAGATGGTGGATTAGACCTTGGATTGAGAAAAGAAGGAAGAGAAACTTCCCCGAAGAATTTCTGAGTGCAGATCCTGATCAATTTAAACGATATTCAAGAATGGATCAGAGTCAATTCAATAAGCTATTGAAAAATATTCGGAACTTTTCCTAAGTTGAACCATTTCTTGTAAGTATGTTGGTATTCTTGAGTAAAAACTGTTGCCAAAATTGACCAATAAATTGTCACTTATAATTGCACGAGAGGTTTGTATTTTATCGGGTAAATTTGGGTTGTTTAATGAGAAACTGTTGCCTAGCAATTAGACGAGAAAAACTGTCAAGTATTTAGGTTGACAGTTTTTTGAGTCAAATTGCTAAAGGAAACAGTTTAGAAATTGAACAACACAAATTTACCCGATATCAATACAAACATCGAGACAATTTAATGAATAAGAAATTTAGAAACATATCAATGCAAACTTTATTTATTTTGGCAACCAACACCGCGATAATTGATAAACAAATAAATAAGTGAAAAAACCACAAGTGCATTTGTTGCTATAAAAGTTGCAGCTAACTTTTGCCGCTGTCAAACTGACAATTGCACTTTGGCATGTGCGATTTTTTATACATGAGTTGAATTGTCAGGTGTAAATATAACCCATATTGGTCAATTTTATTGTTCAATTTATTGATCAATTTTATTGGATCGTGCAAATTCGCACTTAGCCTAATATTTAATCTATCTTTGTGTTTATACTCATTTTTTTTAAGCTCACTAACTGCATTGTAAATTAGTTGTCATTTGTTTTCAAAGTGAAAAATCAAAAATTCCATAATGTATAA
Organism: Gonioctena quinquepunctata; assembly: GCA_018342105.1. NCBI lineage: Eukaryota > Metazoa > Arthropoda > Insecta > Coleoptera > Chrysomelidae > Gonioctena > Gonioctena quinquepunctata. The sequence goes on from JAFIRS010000090.1 coordinate 87,317, forward strand.
TAATCAAATTTATAATACTCAGGTATTTTCAATTGGTTCCATGTTTAGTGCTTCTGTGTGGAAAACGAATCAAAAAGCGCCTTTGTAGAACATTTTCATTTTCTTAAACAGTTGAAAGAGACCATCTGAAAATTCCGCAGCTGCAGTTATACCAATAGGCTTTTTCATTTAGATGACAAATGACTAACTTTGTTTACCTGTCAGACCCAACGGCATTAACGGCGATTTTTTTTTTTAAAGAAAATAAAATATTTCCGAGTTTTTCTATGCATAATTGACTTGAATTTACATGGAGAAGAAAACTCACCATTAGAAAATATTCATGTACATTATTTTATCTACGAATGAAAGGTTTTTGGCGGTATAAAATAGGTAATAAGTTCTTAACCTACAAAGAAAGTTACGAACGCCAATGTATGCAGGTGCATTTGTCATGAAGTTGACTGTTGACATAATGTGAAAATCCCGCTAATTTTGAACTAAGCCAATCTCAAATTGTTATTTCAAAACTTACCAATGGCTATTCACTTTCCCAATAGCCAATCAGACTTTGGGTCTCAAAACGAGCGCATGCACCTTAAAAAATCATCTAAATGAAAAGGCCTATTTCGCACAGATCTCTAGAAAATGATCTCAACAGGAATGCATTAAGAAATAGATATTGGTTGAGTACTGTAAAAATTAAGTTTATGCTTACTTCACCCTCCTCACATGCTGCCTCCAGGCTTTGCATCGTTGAGTACAGTCAAATATCAACATTCAGGTAGCCACATATTATTTCAAATGTCCATTGTTTAATATACAGAGCGAATCTGATTTGGGGATTATCTGAAATAAAATGCAATATTCAATACATGAATTTCTGTCATAACAAAAACAAAAATTCTATTCTAAGCACACTTGACTGTCAAAATCATGTAGTATGATTCGCTGACTTCATTGGATCCTTTTCGATTTTCGTTTTTTTTTTTTTAATGCAAAGGATTTTAGATTTTAGAAATTGTAATGACAGTTGAGAAAGTTTCATCCCTTGAAGAATGACTTTTGTAGGTCATATAAGCAGAACAATACATTATTCAGCAATGAAACTCACCTGACATTTGCGATAATGTATATACAAAAACATATCAACTTGGCTTTGTACAATAATGTTTGAGAAAAGGTCCCACATTCCACATTCGTATCTTACGTTTGCAATAAGGCCGCAAGGGTAACCTAACCCCTATCCTCACAAAAATATATTTTTCACACAGCTTACATTGAATAAATATCTATCATCATACTGTTGACACCTGGAACTCGAACTGAAAATGTCTAAAAACAAACCATATCATCTCTGGATATCAATATTTTGGGAAAAATGTAGAAAATCCCAGTTTACAAACATACTGGGTACCCATGGCGGACCTCTATCGGTATTTTATTTCGCGACCAATCACGTATGAGGAAAGATTTGGCGGGATTTTTTAAATTATTCATGTAATGAATATTTTAATGAAATACCATGGTCTCATCGGAATTTAATGACCTCCGATCAGAAAGAACTATTTTCAAGACTGAATACAGGGTGATTATCATAAAGTTATATGTATTCAGTTACTTATGTATGCTTCTTTCGTATAAGCAAAGCAAAAATGCCACTAGGAACGCCACCTTCCTTTGACAACAGTAAACAGTCATCTGTGACATCTGTCATTTAACATAACAAATGATGACCTATCCGTGTAAAGATCAATGCACATAACGCCGAAAGCAGTCACCCCACCACACCCTACAGAAATATTAGCTATTATGTCAAACATTGTTCAATTCCCATCACATATCATTTCATTCATTGTTGCCATCAGTCAGTTTCTTGATAGACACGAGGTGTCGAAGAAATTCCCAATTCTGCATAACTGCAGGATCTCCACTAATGGCGTACCCTCCTTTCCAAAAAGGATGTATAAAATCGTAGGAGCTGCCTCCCGCTTTTCACTGCACAATTTTCATAGCTTGTAATTCTTTGCAACACTTTTCAACAAATGGAATGTATGGTAGGTGGCAGGATAGAATTAGAGCACTTGCGCGTGAAAAAAGAGGCATATTCCTTTGAAAAATCGAATGGAAAGTATAAAGTTGGGTACACATTCAGTGACCAATCAAAAAACAGTACGCTGTAAGTTGAAACACGAAAAGCTATCATATGAACTCAGCGTTGAGCAGATCTTTCACTCCGCAGTTTTTTCAAACATGGCAGAAATTTTCATTGCGTGCAAGTGCTCTGATTAAATCTTGCCAGGTGCCGCAATGGTTTAAACGTTTTATAAATGAATTGTATGCAAAAAAATGTTTATGGATCATATATTTATTGAATATTTACCATAAGAAACAAAGTTAATAAAGCAATATTGAAAGAATACCTAACACATTCCCTCACGACCATCAAACAGCTAATATATATATATATATATATATATATATATATATATATATATATATATATATATATATATATATATATATATATATATATATATATATATATATATATATAAAACAAGAAAAATATTGCCCGAAATGAAGCCGACTTACGTACTAACATTATCTAAAGATACTAATCAAGAACAGAAGTACGTTTGGGCAAAATTGGACGGGGTCATCTAGCGATGGTGCCCACCGTCCTCCAATGAAAAACCCATTACAGTGACTAACTATCTTCTTTCTCTTTAAACAATGATGATATCTATCCAGCTATAAGCTGGATTTATAGTTAGACGGACTGTAACGTAGACGCACTGTATACGTAACAAACGGACTGTAAAATATCATTGAATTTATAAATCGACAGAACGGAATTTTTACGCATGGGTAGAAGTGATAGTGATATTCAACATAACCTACACATTACACGAATCATAAACAGCCTGTGTTGGTTTGGATTTGTATTATATTCTAAATATTTATCTATACTTCGTTTTCTGTGTCACAATGGATTATGAAATACATGAAGGTATGCTTCTTGGTGCCGTGGGACTGTTGTTGTGTGCAGTAGCATTGGAAAAGTATCGACAAACTCGAAGAACAATAATTATGCGACAAGACGTTACAAAACAAGACCCATAAACCATAATAGAAAAGTAGAGAATGCCTACAATAATTTTTTAAAGATGAAGACTGCTGATCCAGATCAATTTTTTAAGTATACGTGAATGACTGTTCCAGTATTTAATGAATAATTACGTCATACACATAATTCTTTATTTTGATTGGCCGGATGCAAGAAACGTAGTGTAAAAGATGAAAGTTGGCCAACTCTTCCGTTCCAGTCCGTTTCACTTACGTTACGTCCTGCGGTTACGTTCATTTAGGCTACTTTCAGACAACGCGGATCGCGGAAATGTCAAATTTTAATTTTAGGCCAATGGAAACGTTGGAATTCAATCTCAAGGTCATTCCGGCGTAAATTGTTAAATTTCAGTCAACTTTTTCTGGCGGAAGCATAAACAAGATACAAGAGTTATATATGGCGGAAGTATTCAGCAAACCTGAAAGAAAACGGCAAGGTAACGTATAGTTATTTGTAAACAAGTTGAAGCTGTTAGTGATTCTCTGAAAGTTGTATTCTTTTTATTGATATTCGGCCCTACAATACATAATAGTTGCTTGAATATTTGAGGCGACATACGCATATAATTGAAAAATTTATCAGAGTCATAGAGCCTCATTTCCTCAAATAAATTATTGCTTTCTCCTTGCTTCATTCTCATGTCATCAGTAAAAATCTCTCGAACCCAAAATCTTCTCTTATTCCTCAATGTTTTTCCAGCAGGTATAATTTGTAGATCAACAATTTTTTTTCATGTTTTTCTCTAGCTCTTTGAGACCTGTTTTGACTTTTGACTGATTTGAGGCACATAGCTCCAATGACTAATTTCAATTTATTAGACTTCATCATGGATGGAGATCGGTATTTAATTAATTAGAGGTTAACTTTTCAAACGTTTGATGATAGTTGGCGCCAAACATCTGATTTCGCGGTTCCGCATAGTGAGAAAGCATTTTTATTTATAGCGGAAAAATTATAAGGAATTTGACATTTCCGCGATCCGCGTAGTCTGAAAGTAGCCTTATAAACAAGTGTACATAAAATCTATAGTTGATCTTTTTGCAGTGCGTCTACGTTTACAGTCCGTCTAACTATAAATCCAGCTTATGAGTTACACAGAGGAGAAGGCTAGACAAGACAATCAAAATTAGAGAGAGATGGAATCCTATCTCAAGTTATAGTCATTTTTCTTCGAACTTAACCACGCAAACCAGGTTAACTATTGTATGACGTCACAGTAGACTTCGGTTTAACTTGTGATTCTTGTGAACGTTGACAGATTTGGTTTTTGTTGAGGGTTAAACATTTTTATTACGGCGTTGATTAATATTTTGTTATCTTCTCTTTACTTACGTGTGTTTCGAGTTCTTGAAAATACAATGAAAATGAATGTGGCAAATTTATTAGTACTGGAATTTATAGAAGATATTCAGATTTCACCACATCCTTCTTTAGTGGCTATCAATTCATCGGTAAATTAGCCCCGGGAGAACTGTCGGTATTATGATTTATGATGCCCTTCTTTACCTACATCAAGATAACTGTAAATATCAGTGAACTCTATATACATACTACGTATAGTATAGAGTTCACTGGTAAATATACAACTGAAGAGGTTATATACGGCAATACCAAAGAGTAGAGAGAGAACAATAATATTTGGCAATACCTCCATTTTGAATGATGACGTTTGTTATGACACAGAATTGCCAACTCCACAAAATCTCAAATTAATCAGGAAATTCAAGGAATAAATGATATTATTCTACATAAAACTCAAGCATTTCAACACTATATACGATTTTAAATGCGAGGTATCTATTCATTTTTCAAACATTTTTCCGACCTTATCACTTTTGTTGGCAGAATTGTCGTAATTTCAAATAAAATATAATTTAGAACTGGCAACTGTGCCTATCTCGAGTTGAAGGTCCGAGGCCAATGAAGCGGCAAATGAAACATCAAAATCAAAGGAAATGGGCGGAGCTTCCCAAAGAGAGTAAACTGAATAGGAGGCACTAATAAGCTCTAGCCAATCAGAATCTTGTAGCATTAACGCATCATAGTGACGTACTTGGACATGAGTACAAGTGGCCCACGTAACATACAGAGTGGTCCAATATACATTCAAGAGCCTGTAACTCTCAGATACCAGAGTTCAGAATGCACTAGTCCGCCACTGTCCAGAGTGAATGGTGGCCATGACATTACCATATACGTCACTATGACTCACAAATGATCTTCCATCTCTTTCTATTAGTGTCACCATTGTCTTATTGGGAATAGACTCTCCTATAACGTTTATTCTCTTTGGGAGCTTCCTATCTGTGTGTATAATCTGTGCTTTTGGTACAGTATATAGCTAAAGCTATAAACTGTGCTTTTGGTGTCAAAATTATATATCTAATAACTAGGTATATTGATATTGAGGATAGCCTCTATGAAGCCAAAGCAATTGAAAATGGATTTTCAAAAACGGGTTCTCATAAATGAATGCGCCAAGAGAAAAACATATTTTGATCAGACCCGATTTTGTTAGTTTATTTTCTTCTAGTAGCCATTGTTTCACTTAAAAAAATTCTGAAGTATTTGTTGCAAAATCTCACTATCATTGACTGAAAGAGAAATAAATCCAAAAGGAATATGAAATTTAATATAATTCAAATGTTGAATAAAAATGAATCTATATAATTGGAGAAATTGATTAATCAGAAAACCATATCTTGCCAAAATGTCAAATAAATAACCTAAAACCTAACCTTAAATATTAATGTCATGTGTCGTAATTCAAAAGTTGCGCAAACGCAATAGTTTTTGAGCAGCCTCATGAAAAAGAACAGACTACATTTCGTTACAATATTGGTAGTTAATAAATATATGGTCAAAAACATGTACACAAGTACAGTTCCTGAACTACAACCAGAAGGAGTGTCTCATTTTGGATTCCCAATAGAGAAGGAAATCGACCGATGAGGACGCCACCGTTTTCTACAAATGGCGACAAAAAGAAGGTATCAGTTATAATTTGAATTTTGTGTTTACATTTTTATTTGTGCGTTTAATAACATTTAGGACTCTTTAGTGAAGTGGTGGATAATATATTGTGACTGAGAAACTTTCAATAGAGACTATTTGTGCGCTTGAAGACGTGAGAATGCCCTCATTTGTTGAAATTTTCCCAATCTGTCCATTTTGGGTTTTAGATTTGTTCTGAAGTTTTGGAGGACTGAATTTTCTAGGTATTTAACTGATCAATTACAATATCATTCACTGATTGTAATAATTTCATTTGGCAGATTTAAACTTGGAACTGCTATTCTTTTCAGCCTTTTTGAGTTGCACAATCTGAAATCATTATTACTTTTATTTGATTCCTATATAAAGAAGTAGAAAAACAAACAAAAAAAGATTCCTCTAGGTGACTGTCATCAATTATATTCCTAGTATATAATGAAAAACACCAGTTTACAAAATAGACACACTATTTCAGACATTGACAGAAGTTACAAGAGAAATGTGGTGAAAAATTATATTTCACAAAACTACGTTATCCTAATCATATTACTTGCATCTAGTGATAAAAATGAAATATTTCATAAAGAATACATTGAAATGAATATATAGGTATACTGGCAATTCAATTTCGTTGTACTCACCTGGTAAGATGAAATCATCCCTTGTGAAATGAAGAGAACATACCATTGCCGTTCTCGAGCCTGGTTTTTTTAATTTAAGATTATTTATCCAAGGCTTGTAAAAAATTTCCCGGAGTCCAAGTTTGGTGACTATATATATATATATATATATATATATATATATATATATATATATATATATATATATATATATATATATATATATATATATATATATATATATAGTACGCATCATATGGGAATTTTTTTTAATATAATATTTTGACAAATGTCGATACATGCAATCGCTTCTGCATCAAAAGAAACCCCAGAAGATGTTGTACAGTGCCGTTCGTCTTTTCTTATTTGGCGGGAAATTTAAAAAAATTAAAAATTATGTCTCAAAACACACTTATTTGGGAAAATATTGAAAAATGTTATTTGGAAAAGTTGTTTAGAACGACATTTTATAGCTATGTACAAGTTTTGAAAAAATCTGAGATAAAAAAATAAAAATCAATTTTTGCCATAAAAAAATTTCAATTTGGAAAAATACATTTCTGACAAAGAAACTCATTAGTAAAGCCCTAGAGTAATATTTTGAATAATATTTTGTAAAGATTCACCAGCTACTTCTATTTTATTCGAAGAAAATTTTAAATCTGTGGATTTGCATGTGTTCAGCTGCTTCATAAGAGGTCACAGAAATATCTTCAGGACATTATAATCCCGATACTGTTTATTATTGACAAAGAACCATGTATCTACAGAATTTTAATATGAATTTTTTATTAGAACAAAAAATTGATTCAATTTTTTACATAATTACATTTTATAATAAAAATAGAAGCTGAAATAATTATAAACCAAACAATTTAATGCTTACTCGAAAGTTTGTAATCAATTTATTTTTTGTTTGAATAAAAAAATCAATTTGAAATTATGTAGATACAAGGACCTTTATTAATAATTAACAGTATCGGGATTATAATGTCCTGGAGATATTTCAGTGACCTCTTATGAAGCAGCTGAATACATGGCAAATCCATAGATTTCAATTTTTTTCCGAATAAAATAGAAGTAGCTTGCGAATATTTACAAAATATCATTTAAAAAATTACTGTTGGCCTTACTAATGAGTTTTTTTGTCTAAAATGTATTTTTCCAAATTGAAATTTTTATTAGGGCAAAAAATTGATTTTTATTTTTTCATCTCAGATTTTTTTCCAAACTTGTACATAGCTATAAAATGTCGTTCTAAACAACTTTTCCAAATAACATTTTTCAATTTTTTCCCAAATAAGTGTGTTTTGAGACATAATTTTTAAATTTTTTAAATTTCCCGCCAAACAAGAAAAGACGAACGGCACTGTACAACATCTTTTGGGGTTGCTTTTGATGCAGAAGCGATTGCACATGTCGATATTCGTCAAAATTTATTAATAAAAGAATTTCCAATATGATGCGTACTTTCTGCCGGTCACTATATATATATATATATATATATATATATATATATATATATATATATATATATATATATATACGGAGTACTTAATTTTTTCGGGAAACTTGAAAGGAGAGGTTAGAATTCACGCTTCCCCTGCTATTACAACCAAACACCCAACAGTATGTATGACTCAGCGAACGACCTTTCGACATTGTCTTTGGTATAAAAAAATCCCAATTTGTTATTAGATAATATTCACACAGCGCATAGTGAAAATAACACGTCATATGGCGGTAATATTTATACCTTTTCTGAACAGTTCAGTTCAGTAGTAATATAGACACAAGGATAATTTTTCCAGTCCCCAAAATTGATAATTCGAAGGTACGCTAATGTCGAGTACTTAAATCAGTGAAATTAATGTACTCTCACCACTCTGTGCTGATGTGAATTGACCATGATGGCTCGTGTACTATAGGGTGTGGTCTGAATTTCGTTGTTTTTAGGGAGACTTTTTGTAACACAGACCTCAACCCTCCACATCAAGTATTTAACTAGAACACTGTAGTCAACTTTTAATATTGTGTTTGTGACTGAAAGCTGGAATGTAAATTGTGCTATGTCACGAGATGTAAGACTAGGAAGGGAAAACATTCCAGTGGCCTAGTTGAATACTTTGTCATCCATTGTGTATATCTATTATATTTTGTACTGGTCCACTGGCCCGAGTACCTAATGTTCTAACCCATTTTAAAACCTATAGTCCGTGATTTTATTTCCGAATCTGTATAAACAGCAGCACTTCGTGTAACAGGGAATCCATTCAGAAAAGCGAGTGGAATATAAGATTCAGAGTCCAGTGAAGTACGCGGAATATTTTAGCAGTATTTACTGTTTTGTGAAGAGTAAATAAATGGAGAATAATTATTGCAGTATTTTAATAACCAGGAACCCCAGATTCAGTATTCATATGGAAAAAATGTGAGCGCATAGCTGTAAATTGCTTTGCTGGAGGGTTGGATGATTTTGAATTAAATTAAACAATCATGAAATATAATATTTTATAATGAAATTAACAAATAAATGACTCAAACTATATATGATAAAGAATAATCACAGATAACTTTCACTTATAAATAACAATATAAGATTACATAATGGTATGGATATTACAAAATATCAGTTCCTCTCCTGGCAGGAATAATGAACTACGTCTCCATTTGGATACCGAACAAGGGCACTGAAAAAAAATTTCACATATGCAAAAACATATCCAAAATATTTCAAAAAAATATCCAATAATATTCAAAGAACCTATGTCATATTCATTTATTCATGTGCAGTTCTTCTAAGAGGAGAAAACACAATTACACTTAATAATTAGAAAGGAAGTACGTTCAAAAATGTTTTTTGGACATATTTTCAGCAATATCTTCTACGAAAATCCCACACTTCTGAAAATAATAGTTATAGAATTCTTATAAATAGCACTTTGAAAATAAAATAAAAATGGATGGAAGATAGTGACTAAAGTTTAATTTTCAACCGCAGGTGATACCAGATGATATCTGATTTCATGAACACTGTGTTTATATTTTCAAACAAATAAATAATAAAAATTATATTTATTCATATGAAAAAAGTGGGTGAGATGCATAAAATATAATGGAAAGCAAACACTATAAATTAGAGTAAGAATAATGAATGACAATTGATTTTAACAATCCATGAATATTGGGATGAAAACAATTAATAAAATAATTCTATGAGAAATCTTATGTGTACTGAAATATTATGAATGTAAAACATATAGAATACACAGGGTGTCCCCGAGAATAATGCGTTTCCTGAAAGGTAATGTAGATAGTTGGTTGGTTGAAAGCTGACGAGCCGGAGACTTAGCTTCCCTTGACACTGCGACCAGCTGGGGTCTATTGTATCACTCTGTCGTCAGTGGTTCCTCATTCAAACAGGTTTGTGCCTCTAATTAGGTTTAGTAGCCTGTTAATAAGGTTCTTCCGATTCATGCCTGATTCCGGGCTGATCTCTCCAAAGGTTCTGTGTCGCCTTCTACTTAGGGCGTCACAGTTGAAGACAATATGAGAGGCTATTTCCTCCTCTTCATCACATAGCCTACACTCCACGGTTTCACTGCGTACTCCCATGATGTTTAGGTGTTTTCTTAGGCCGCAGTGTCCAGTCAACAGACCTACTATTATACATGCCTTCGTTCTGTTCAGGTTCCGGTCAGCCGTCAGGGTCCGGTTTGGGTGCCCTACCATGACAGTTTGATCCCAATATTGTTGGTGTCTTCTTTTTATCCACTCGTCGATCAGGGTCCTGCATCGGTTTTTGCTAATCCCATGCACAGGTTCTGGCCCTGTGAATAGCGTTTCAGATGCTTGTCTAGCTAGCTGGTCCGCTTTTACTGGACCTGAACCCATCTTGGGAATACCCAGCAGCCTGGCAATCTCAAATATGGAGGAACTGCTACAAAAGCAGTTCCTTAAAACATGGCAAGAAGCGCCAGGCATGAGGCAATCAAAGCTCCACAGAAAGAAGCCATCGAAAAAAATGTCTAAAGAGATCCTGTCACTTGACAGACGGGACATCAAGACTGTGACTGGGCTCTTAACGGGACATAATCACCTGAACAGGCACATGGAACTCATCGGGATCACAGATGATCCTCTATGTAGATGGTGCCTGGAAGATGACGAGACATCGTCGCACATCCTCACCGAGTGCCCAGCTTTGGTGCACCAGAGGGAGATCAACCTTGGGAGTAGCGTGGCTTTACCGCAGGTAAATCCACAGTCTCAAACTTGTGCCACTTTACAAATCATGCCTTTGATGCTATCAACAACCAAAGTCAACTTGACACAATATACACCGATTGCGCCAAGGCATTTGACCTTGTTGACCATAAAATCCTTATCAAACAACTAAGCAATCTAGGTTTTTCTTATCAGGCTTGTATATTTTTTGCAAAGTATCTTTCAGACCGTTCATATCAAGTCAAGGTTGGCAGTGCTTACTCTGAACCATTTTTTCCAACCTCGGGTGTACCTCAAGGAAGTACTGTGGGCCCCCTTCTCTTTATTATCTTTATCAATACTCTACCTAAGTGCATAAAATACTCATCCTGCCTAATATTTGCCGATGACTTCAAGATTTTCAAGCAAATCTCTTCAATATCTGACTGTCTTCAATTACAAGAGGATCTCGACTCAGTAGCTGACTGATTTGTCCATAACAAAATGCGCCTCAATGCAGGAAAATGCTTTACGGTAACGTTTACCAGAAAAGTTAACCCCCTCATCTATGAATATACCATGAAGGACAATATTCTTCAGCGTCGACAAGAAATCAAGGACCTTGGAATCTATATGCAGGGCAATCTGAAATTCACTACACACTACGACTTTATCGTTAATAAAGCTTACCAAAAACTGGGGTTTATAATTCGCTACTCCAGAAACTTTGAAAGCATCAGCACAATAATCAAACTGTATAAAGCTCTAGTGAGACCTCACTTAGAATATGCCTCGATAATCTGGTCACCACTGGCCTACTGCCATTCTGAACGTATCCAAAAGAAATTCCTTCGCTACATATATGTCAAATCAAATAATACATACCCAACCTCATTTCGTATCAAAGTATGCTGGACTCGAATAGACTTCAAAAACTATGTGATAGAAGAAAACAACAATCTGTGATTTTTATATACTTCTTAATAAACAACATTAAATATCATAAATGTACACTTATAAATTCTATAAACTTTTCTGTGCCAAAAGTCAAGCTTAGACCCAAATGTGATAAACTTTTTAGTATTAAGTACCCATCTGACGATCCTTTAAGCCAAATGTTAATACTTTGTAACAACCTCTTCAATGACAAGGATGTGGATTTCTTTAATACTGATGTGGAAGCCCTAAAGGAACTTACAAGGTAATGCTTCACTCCCACCCCCTTGTCTAAAATTTTACTCATCAACTTCTGTATGTATCTGTCTGTAATCTCTGTATATATATATTTTCATTTTATTTTTCTAAGTGTTAGTGTTAAGGAAACTATATTGTGTCTTGCATTTTAATTACTCCTGGGTGTTCTGTAAGACTTTAATTAAATAAATAAATAAATAAATAAAAATAATTCTGAACCCAGAGGACGTCAAGGAGATTCAGCTGAGGAAGTTGCTGAATTTTGTCAAAGGAATCGGCATGCCCAGCTGATTTTCTCAGAACAAGTGGGCGCACAATGGGCCCAAATAGAGAGGCCTATGTGCACGGGGTTCTTCGGAACCAGCCCACCTTGTGCGAAGAAGAAGATATACACTGTCTGTGAAACTTTTACTTTTGAAATCCAGTCTATTCTACTCAATGGCGTTTTGCTATGGGGAAATTCATCAGCTCCACAGTATTTATTCATGATCCAGAAAATGGCCTTGAGAACTATAAATAACACATCATTCAGACACTCGTGTAGACCTCTATTCGGTGAACTGAATATTTTGCATCTGGCATGTCTTTACATTATGGAGGTTGCCTGTTATATCCACAAAACTAGAAATATCCTTCCCAGGCATACACATCAAACCCGAAATAACCAGTCCATTTACCCTCATCATGACAACCTCCAGTTAACATCAAAGGGACCACTTTTAACTGGAATAAGTCTATAATAAACTACCAGAGGACATCAGAAATCAAACTACACACTTCAAATTCCGTAACTCCATGAAACATTTTCTACACATAAATTTGTTTTATAATATTGATGAATTTTTTGAATTTTAATCGTTTTTAACATGTTATGTAGTTTCATTTATATTTTATCTTGTCTTGCCATTGTGACCAAGTAATCGGGCATCTTTGCTATTGTATTGTATTTCTCTATATCTCTTCTTACATTGACGTGTTCTACATCGGGAGGGGTCTCTGAATGAATAAAGATTGATTTGATTAACTCACCTCTGGTTCCCGAACCTCTTCTTACAAACCGGACAGACATTCATCTCCGTCACTAGCACATGCTGACTCTGCAGAACCAGCTTCATTTCTTGACACTGCAAGTGCTCAGCGTACAGCAGCCCCTTCATCAATTGCATGCCCCGACGTTCCTGTATGACCTTTTGCAGGGAAACGGAGAGGAATTTGGTTATGCGCGAAACGGCAACGCTATCTGGAAGAATAGCCAGAGCTTCAAGGGGGTTCATGTGACTGGCGTGCTCTTCGAGGAGTTTCAGAGCCAGTTCGAGGTCGGGTTGAGCGGTTTTGGGTGATAAAGTTAGGCCTGGTAGGGCAAGTGGAGTACTGTCTGGTTCCAGGATCAGTTTTATTAGACAGACATATACCTGCAATGACAGAACTCGGGAACATCAATAGTATATTTATTGCCATAAACAACATCGATTCAAATAAAAATGACGTCAAATTCAGAGGAACCTCATGATTCAATGCAGTTATCTCCTCAATATAATTCAGTATGAAAAATATGAAAACTACTGTAAACCACGAGTATTTGAATATAGAGTACCTCAGGGAACAGTATCAGGTCCTTTACTATTCAACATGTACATTAATGGTAATAGACCTAAGAACAAAGCCCAATGACTTCTTAAAGAGTTCAGTGACTTTGACTTGGAAAAGAGGATATGTTTTTTTACAATACTTACATTTTCACTACTGGGAATCCCCATTTCATATATCTTCTTGCAGTAATCTTCAGCTTTCTTAATATTCCCCAAGGCACGTACATAAATAGCAAGGGACTGATCGTGTTTTCCCAATCTTCCAAGTATGATGGCCCTTTCTTCCAACAAACTGTCCGTTGGAAAATTATTGAGAATGTTTTCCGCCGTATACTGCCGACTGCTTTCCAAAAACTGCAGCAGTTTTTTCTGGGTATGTTCAGCGGCGGCACACCCCTCGGTTACAATTTTTTCGCGGTACTGATGGATCAAGGCATTGTGAAAGAGGGGATTTGTATCTACCCAAGTATGAACGACGTGCTCCAAATACGGAATTACTACAGATTTGTGGGATTTCAATAGGAAGTCTAAGATACGAGGTCGAGGAAGAGATTCCACTTCTGCCATATCTTCAGTAAATATCTGAGGAAAAGATCAAGAAGTATAAGTTTACCAGGTCTATCAACTATAAATGTACACCTTGGAAAAGTTAAGTTTTGTACAAGTTACAGTATTTTTATATTTGCTCTGCTTGGGTTTGTTTTTCGATAGTCAGAGGTTCATATGCTAAAATTGTCAATCCTCCAAATATTTCAATGACCTATAAGAATTTTGAAAACTATTGGAAGCTGAAAGAATTATTGATTAATTATTTGTAAAAATTCCACTATTTAAATGAGATTATGTGAAGATTTCTGCAAAATGTTTGGTTTTTCATTAATTTATAATACCAGAAAAAATTCAGATTATCAAAATAATATTTTCTGTCAGAGTCCAATCCAAACATTCAACAATAACAAAAAGTAAGAAATACATACAAGAGACAATTTAAAATATTGGATAGTATTGTTATTAATATATTTGAAATAGTATTTGATACAGTTTAATAGCAGCAGCTGTCGAGTGAAGACATATTCAGTTCTACTGAACAAGCTAAATAGTACGTGAGCCAACCCTGAGTTATGTCCGAGTCAAGTAGTGACAGTGACGAGGATGGATACAGTGAGATGGAGGTGGAGGATGATGGAGTTTGGAAAAGGGTCAGATACAAAAAAATAAAAGTAGGAAAAAGCCTTCCTAATACATCCAAGAAACCAAAACACTTATCACAACAACAAATCCTACAAATAATTGGAGGTGCAAGCCCAGGTGCTGATACTAACAGCACAAGAAATACCCAGTTCACAAAAAACACCACCAATACAAAAAATAACAATCTCGAGATTCTGACAAAAACAACCGAAACTTCTCTACAAAAATGAATGAGATTATAAACCAACAACCTTTTTTATATAAATGTGCCTAAAAACATTAATAGAATCGAAATGGCAGACATTTGGGAGAACGAAAAACCAGGCAATACAGATATAATTATCCAAACAACCAAAGGGTTTCTTTTAAAATCTGATGCCCCTAAACTGCTCCTAACTAACCACCTGGAAAATCTAAAAAAACGAGATATATCAAAATTTACCGAAACCAACCCATCAAAAAAATCTAACCCTACCCAAAAAGTCCAAGAACCCTCATACTCCGCAGTTATTTCATCGGTGGAAAAGGTCATAACAGACGAGAATATCAGTGCTGCCCTCACTCAGAAAGGAATCGAACACAGATACTGTAAAAGGATAATATCTAGAAGTTTCACCACCTATATTAGGATAATAAATACTTCTTTGACATCCTATGAGAAACTGCTCAACAAAGTCCTTTTTTACAAAAACAGGCACTACCCAGTATATACCAGTAATCCACCAGTACCTACCCCAATACCATGCAAAAAGTGCCTCCAGTTCACACATACAACTGAAGACTGCAACCAAGAAATCAAATGTGCCAAATGCGGACAAAACCACACAACCAACCAATGCAAAACCAACCTACCACCTAAATGCACGGCCTGCAATAGTGAAGACCACCAGGCATGGTCATTTAAATGCCCCAAAAGGCCAAGACAACCAATAGAGGGGATCCCCAATGCAACAATCAAACCACTAAACAAAATGTCAAGAGAAGTCAAACCAAAATTGAAAAAATGCAAAATTCATGCTCCATACACAATACACGATCACATAGTGAACACTTATATTAGGAAATTGAACAAACCTAAACACCAGAACAGGACAGAACTGCTACAGAAATTGAAAAGGAGATTTGTCAAAGAATTCAATATCGACACAAATGTGGTCTTCCCGGGACAAAATGAAGCCTTTGTTTTTATGTTCGACCTTGATGAACCAGACAAACCATCACCAACTGAATCCACGCTGGGAGAAATCATTGCCGTTAATGTTCAAGACTCTTAAAATTCTATATGCCAACTCAAGACTCTTAAAATTCTATATGCCAACATAAACAGCTACCTACCCAAAAAACACATTATATGCAATTACATGTAAGGCAACGACGTTAACTGCGGGCTTTTTTTAGAAACAAAAATTGAAAAGGACACTAAAATTCAATACCGAAATTGGAACATCTATCAAAGAGCCGGAAACATAGCGAATCAAAATGTCAGAGGAGGCAGCCTAATGAAGACTCACCCAACACTGAACATGAAAAAAGCCAACCCTCCAAAAGACAAGTTACATGTAATGTTAGTATCCATTGTAATGCCCCATAATTACAGAAAAACTTTCATTTCTAAAAAGAAACATGATATTACTGAATACGAACTTTATAACCAGAAAATAAATTCCAGGAGTATGAACATAGGTTCTAAATTCGAATAAGCGACAAAAGCTGAAAAGCACATTCCAGTTTAAAATATGTCGTTATCCGAAAACAATTAAAGGCGAGTAAGATAACTCGTCCACCCGCGGATCACCATAATCTATTGAAATTAACGATGTAAACAAAATCATAACTTCCAAGATTGTTGACAACTCCCCATAATTACATCGAGCCCCGAAATATCATAAAACTTTGTTTATGGAATTATAACAACAGAAAAACGCTATAAATTTATAGATGATGACAGCCCATTAAAGATAACTCATTACCAATAGAGATAAACTTCATCGTATTTATTCATGCGTATAGGACCAAAACAAGGCCATTAATTATTAAGAAAATTAATTATTATGACAAGGGGAAGATAATTATACTGTCAGCCATTGTTACCCGCGGCTAGTACAGCTATCACGTGATCGGGCAACGCATTATAAAAGAGCGCGTTTTTTCGAATCAATGATCACTCGGTGTTCAGCAGTCAAACAAGTACGGTCAAAGATGAGGTTAGAATTCAGTCAATCACGACATAGTGAAATCAAGATGAGAAAAGTACGAATATAGTTGTCAAGCAGTGAACTTAAGTAGCCATTAATAGAACTTATATTCAGTTTAATCCGAGTTTCCAGAACGTGAATAAGTCAACAAAAAACCACAAATCGATAGTTCATGATCTCATAGTAAACCATATCCATACACGCTATACTAATATACCGCGAGTAAAATGAAATAAACAATTGCCGCGAGATTGGTCAATCTAATATTAAAATTAAAGCTAATTGTCGTTTAAAAACCTACTCAAGTGAATAAGTTTGAAACCTGGTAAGTCATATGTATTTTTCTGTATTTATTTGTGGCAAATTGAAGTTTATATAATACGAATGTGTCTTTAACTGTATCTCCATAATTTTCTGTTAACAAAGATTTCAAAAGATAATTATTTCCAGCCGTTTGTGGCAATTGATGTCAAGTTTGATTTAGTAAATCTATTTCGATTTTGTAGCCTAATGTAAAATTAACTGCCAGTAAACTACACTCTATTTGCTTTTCTGAATATTGTCTCATATTATTCGTCTATAGAACGAATGAAATTATTGTGTCAATTTTTATTAAATATATATGTATATCCTTACTATTTTTATGAGTGCATTATTATATTTTTCGAATCCTTCTGAAACGGTACGTACTTCCTGAATAAACAACTCCACGCTCCGGTATTAAGAGAAAGGAAATAGTTTCTGCAGGCCGCTCCAGAGACATACTTCCGGTTCGACCTTCTTCAGATAGTCGATGCTCTTAATACTGTTTTTCGCAATCTAACGAATAATGTCTGGTATTACAGGTGTGGTGTGTTAATTCATAACACCCCATAGTCCGGGCATATCAACACCCATCCAACTTCCAACATTGAAAGATTCATCTGCCCAACGCAAACGGTGTATGAGTGCCTCACAGCCATGCAAAAAGGATGAAAAATAAACTTTTCACACAATTTTTAATGTTTTTTTTCTTTTTCATAGACTTTGATAAGCCACCCTTATCCCAAAATATGCAACAAGTATAATCAACAAACTTATTTTATCACACTGGGCAGAAGGACCTCGGTCAATAGCCCGTTGAGCATTTTGTATTTATGTTCAATAAAGTACTTTTATTATTATTAGTATTTGATATATTTAGAAATTGTGTAAAATACCCCAAATTTTTTCAAATATATTAGTAATTGAAATACCCTAAACATACGGAAATACAAACACTCTTACATATAAAAAATAATCTTAAATACCAAATAAAAGCTCAAATACCTTGAAATATTCAAAATCATAAAGAAGTAATTTGAAAAATATCTAAATTCTTTCTCATGTATTTATTATAGCAAATAATTTTCTTGGGTAATTTATACTGTTCTGGAAACTTCAAACATTGATATCTACGTTTTCCACCAACCAATTCATGAATTATTTTATATTCAAAACAGAGCTATTTAAAACAATAAAAATGAAAAATGAAACTACATCAAAGGAAAAATTCACCTTTAAACCATTCTCGGGCGATTCTGTGAGAACCCAATCGGCAAACTCCAAAATCAGTCCCATGTTATCTGACCCCAGATGCTGCAGATACCCGATGGTCCGTTCGATGCTCCCTTCGGACTGCAGAAGCTCTAAAGCCCTTCTATGTTGACCCTTAGTCTGGTACAGTATAATCAACTCATTGTGTTTACCCATTTTTTTCAGGATCTTCTCCGTTTCGAGCAGATGGCAATGATTGAGTCTGAGGAGAGGGGCTACGAGTGCATCGTTAGTCTGGAGGTAACATTTCAGGAGAGTTGTGTCGATGATTTGGAGCAGTTGATTCGTGGATTTGTTAGTAACTCTGTCATTCAGGTTTCCTCTGGCATTAACATTACCCTGAATAAATCAATATCTCAGTTGTTTCAAATTATAAAATTAGATTAGAAAGCTACCATTCAATTCACTGACACACAGGCGAAATAAACAGCTAAAATATCAAGAATTTGTTGATATTAATATGAGATATATTCTCATTACGACAAATCTACTGTTATTGTATGTCATAACAAAATGTGGACTTTTAACATTAGAGCTTAAAAACACTTTTTAACAAAAAATTAAACTGACGAGTATTTTAACTGACTTTAAGCTGTCTTGATGTTATTTTACTATGATATAATATTTTAACTGTTTTTTAAGTTGTCTTAATGTCTTGAACTCTGATCTTTATTGATTTTCCTATCCTGTAATTCTATTCTCTTTATTCTAATGCATTGACAATTCCCATATAATTGTAGATTTGTCTAAGTGGAAATATTATTACCATTATAAAATTATTGAAATGAAACTTCTTTGAGCTACAACTCTGAATGCAATCCACGTGAATTGATAGTATGTCTATGAGTAGATTATTATATTTAATGTGCAATTATTGAAAAAAAAGCGAAAAACAACTGAGAAAAACTTTTTGATCAACTGTTCCTACAGGCGACACTCTAAGTCATGTTGTCTACTAACAGTGCTGCACCCTGTCTTTACTTCAGCTGGTGTTTTGAAACTGTCGTTCAAACCAAGCTCTGGTTAGGACCGTACTTGAATTTTATACAATTTTCAATCTGCGAGATCTCCGTTAATCTATGACTTTTATCTAGGTGATTTTTTAGTGAAAGCTCTTATTTTGATTGACTTTGATAACACCCTGTATAATGCTAATATACATTGAGAAAAATATTTCTATTTCATAAGTGCGAATTTACATGATCCAATAAATTGGTCAATTTTGTGACCTCGAATTTAATTGATAGGTGTAAACAGAAAATTGTCGTCAATTTGAACTTGACCAATAAATTGATGAGTTTAGAATCGGTTCTAATTTTTCATCAATTTTTAGTGACAATTTGCAGTAACTTTCAGTCATGAATTGGTTGCCTGCTAGAACAGAGATTTTCAGGTTAGGTAAATATAAAGTTACACCACACATCACACATGCACTCTGAATATGGGGAAAATACTTTTCTTATGTGTTTTTGCCTCCTGAACACGAATCGGGAAGAAAAATGTGGCGGTCTCATACCGTTCCCGAGTTAGAGAACTTAAAAAAAAATATAACCTCATTTTCAAGCACCGTTTTCTCGCACAAAACTCGCTCAAAATGCCTCCTTTTTTTTAACAGCATAAGTAATACACCCTAAATCACTTATTTTCGGCACAACTTTGCACAAAATATCGTCGTTTTTATCGAAAAAATCATCCTTACACAGTTCCAAATAAATCAATTTCAGACTTTGACACATGGAATTTATTAACTTTGCCTTATTTTTCATGTTGGTGATAAATGAATCACCGCCAACTTTTCGAATTAAAATGTGAGCAATAGTTTCCCCTTCATTTATGTGTGCAATTGTTGTGGGCGGTGATTCATTTATTACCAACATGAAAAATAAGGCAAAGTTACTAAATTCCATGTGTCAAAGTCTGAAATTGATTTATTTGGAACTGTGTAAGAAGGAGGATTTTTTGGATAAAAACGACGATATTTTGTGCAAAGTTGTGCCGAAAATAAGTGATTTCGGGTGTATTGTTTATACTGGTAAAAAGAAGGAGGAATTTCGAGTGAGTTTTGTGGGAGAAAACGGTGCTTGAAAATGAGGTTAATTTTTTTTTTAAGTTCTCTAATCGGGAACGGTATAAGATTGCCGCATTTTTCTTCTGGATTCGTGTTCAGGAGGCAAAAACACGTCAGAAAAGTATTTTCCCCATATTCAGAGTGCATGTATGGTGTAACTTTATATTTACCAACTTGACATTAGTCCATGAAGAATTTCTGAGTGCAGATCCTGATCAATTCAAACTTTAGAATAGATCTGAGTCAATTCAATAAGCTATTGAATGATATTTGTAATTTTTCCTGTAGTTGAACCATTTCTTGTCAGTATGTTGGTTTTCCTGAATAAAAACAGTTGCCAAAATTGACCAATAAATTGTCAGGTGTAAATATAACCCATATTGGTCAATTTTATTGGATCCTGTAAATTTACACTAATCCTTTATCCATAGCAAGATTATATTTTATCACCATATATTGATGAAAAAATATTTGTCTCATGAAAATGTGAATGCTTATTATAGATTTCGAGAATTTTATCATTCATTAGTTTTAGAATTCTCAAATATTCTTTAAATGAATTGTTTTAAACATACCAGAACGTGTTCTATTTGGAAGTTATGTTTTCAACAATTAAAAAATGTGTCCTTTCAATTACTGCGAAGTGCAATGTGATTTGTATTTCACTCAAAATTGCTGTTGAAGATGGAAAAAATCATAACTAAAATAAACAGTATTCACCTGAAGACGATTGCAGATACAAGCATTCGAAACGTCGTGAAAACCTTTTGAATCCATTAAGACAATGGACGTCCGAAACAAGAGTAATTAAAATAAACTTCATCAGCATATAAAGCACAAATCAAGTTCAATTTAATGAATTTGCCTGTTTTTTTTTCAATTCCTGCTACACCTGATTGAAACATCACACTGAAAATCTTTATTTATCCTAAACTGCTTTCCAATTCGAACACTTCAAACAAATGCCTCTGCGAAAACATTTCGTCTCACCTACCTGTGTATCTGTAGACTGCAACTGATGCCTCATTTCAATCAAATAATCGATCAATGCAAGACGACTGGTCTCCAATTCTTTATCTGTCAAGTCCCTGACTGGCTCAGGAGCCTCACTGCCTTGCTGCTGCGGCAGCAGGTCAGGAAACAAACGTATTACATCGTAGACATCCGTTTCCAGTTTTAAAAATTCCTTCATACTCTCGTGGAATTGCTTTTTATGAAATAGATCGTATGCTAATAGAGTTTGGATATGGTGTATTTTTTCTTTCTTCTCATCTTCAGACTCACTGGAAATTTGCTGGAAGAAGCATCAATTTATTATCTTAAGAGAGAATAACTGATGCTAGTATGATTTTTTTTATATGACTACTGCATCTATTTCCTCCTCACTTCGATTTCTTTGAGTATGTATACCTTGAAGCAAAAAATATATTTTTTATTTAACTATTATTTCATTTTTAACTTTTTAGTTCATATTGCTACAAAAGCATGTTTTTAAACTTTCCGATGATGGGAGAAAAACTCTTTAATTGATTCATCCACATGGGATTGGAGTTTTTACTAACTTTTGATGAAAGTGCTGAGACCAAACCAGTGCACTCACCAAATCTTTGTAATGTAAATTAGACATTTTTTTTTCTGACGTTTTTGGTGAAAATACCAGGTCATAGCTATGAAATCATTGTATTGTCATCGGTTCTTAATACGTAATACGTGTGCAAAATCTATATAATAAAAATGAATCTCGATTCTTTGTAAGCGTAAGACGTGAGAACGGCTGAGCCGATTTGGCTAATTTTTGAAATAGCCCAAGGATGGTTGATACGGATTTTTTTTTAGAAAAGTTGCCCGGAAAAAGACTATCGAGTCATTTATTACAAAAGAGGAAATAGCTCAGCCATTATATTGTCACCTACCAAGCAGTAGGTCACAGGAACGAATCCCGGTCAGGTTAACATTTTAATAAAAATGTTCAATAATCTGCCAATATGCATTGGATCAATGTCTCTATATATCAAATTTAGGCAGAAGTATTTACTATTGGATAAAGCTTTATCGACATTGGAGGAATATTATGAAGAAATATATCAAGTGCTAAATATTTTTTTATTTTCTTGTTTGCATATTGCCTTGAATCATATATGTTTCTTACTATTAATGTAGATTGTTTAGAAGTTATTCAGTACTTTAAGAATCACTTCATTGGCCAGAATATATTCAATCAATCAAATATGCTTTATTGTCCGAAGAAACAATTCTTATCGACAAAGTCATTGTAGAGGTGCTAAAAGTTAAAACCTAAAGTTAAGTAATAAAAATAGAAAAAACACTAAAAATGCTAAAAACGGTAGTGATACAGGCGTTTTAAAATTTGTATAGGTAAAATGTACAAGCACAAATGTTAACTGGTATGACATTTAA
This sequence comes from Gonioctena quinquepunctata, assembly GCA_018342105.1. Classification (NCBI taxonomy): domain Eukaryota; kingdom Metazoa; phylum Arthropoda; class Insecta; order Coleoptera; family Chrysomelidae; genus Gonioctena; species Gonioctena quinquepunctata. The sequence continues at coordinate 110,476 of JAFIRS010000090.1, forward strand.
ATAAAATGATAAGCAAGTACACATGATGCAAACATATTGAAATTGATACTCGAAATAAGGGGAAGAGCATATTTTAGTGCTGACGAAAAGTGTCACTATTAAAAAATTCTTCCGTATTGTAGAATGGATGGATAAGAAGCAATTCTTTTACAATTTTTTTAAATAATCCAAGTGATTCAATTTCCCTTGAATGAATTGGTAACTGGTTATACATTTTTATACCGTTATAAATGAGAGATTCCTTAACAAGGTTGTTTTTAGGGATAGGTAAGGATAATCTCAATTTTTGCGAGGATCTTGTGTTATGGTATGAGGGCAGTGCATTATATTTGTGGCGATTCTTGTGTATAAGGCAGGTGGTTTCTAGAATGAATATAGAAGTAACTGTGAGGATTCTATGATTTTTGAATAGATCTCTGCAAGAATCAAGCTTTTTCACTTTACAGAGGGCTCTAACGGCTCTTTTTTATACAACCTGCACCATTTGTAGTAGTTGTTTGCTGCACACTCCCCAGAAGGCTATGCCATAGACCAGGTGGGACTCGATAAGGGCAAAGTAAGCTGATTTAGCAGCTGTAAAACCCAATTCATGTGATATAATCCTGATGGCGTAGCAACCTGATGACAATTTTTTGCACAACTTCGTGACATGGTCATTGAATATTGTTCTTTAGATAATAAAGTTCCACTTTCTCTTCACTATAGGTACCGGGTGAGTAGTAGGGTGAAATTCAAGTAGATGCATGGGGATCTCGGAAACGGTAAGAGCTACAGAGAGGGTTAAATGGAGGCAAAGTTGCGTATTATGGAGCTCTTTACTATGATGTTGAAAAATCTGAGCTAGCCCTCTCACTTTCAGAGATTACAGGAAAAAACGAAAAATTTGATTTTTGTTTTTCACTTATATCTGCTTTAATACAATAGATTTCCAGAAACTGTTTGCACTTTGTCATTGCAACTTTTAATGGGCTGTAAAAATATGTAAACGAAAGTGTTCTACAGGGTGTTGTTTTCCTTGGGCCACCCCTAACTATGAAATTTTAAATACGGACCTGGATTTTTATCACTTTTTTTAGGCTTCACAATCATGATTATGACCATTGAAGCCTAAAAAAGTGATAAAAATCCAGGTCCGTATTTAAAATTTCATAGTAGTAAGACAACACCTAGAAACTTCGTTACATATTTACACCCATTGAATGTTGCAATGACAAAGTAAACATTCTGAAATCTATTTATTAAAGCAGATATAAGTAAAACAAAATCAAATTTTCGTTTTCCTGAATCTGAAAGTGAAGGCTAGCTCAGATTTCAACATCAATAAATACTCCATAATACGCAACTTGCCTCCATTAACTCTCTTAGCTCTTACGTTCGATCTCATCATCTCATTTCACTCACCCGGAATAGTTGGACAAAACTTTGAACTGACGAACTCAGTATTCAAATATAGAATATGAATATTTTTAATCAATGATCAATCAATTGGATACAAGTAGAAGAACTTTATTTCAAATAGGCAAGCCTAATATAAACATAAATAATGTACTTTATCTATACGTAATACATACAAAATTAAAACGATGAAAAAATAAAACAAAAATCTCAACAAAATAACAGTAAAAAAGAAAAAACTACATCGTACATACTCTAGAACAACAAAGGCCTATAGTTATTATTATATTTTAAGTATAGATTAGATTTAACTTAATTTAATTTGTCGTTATAAATATTATCAAATCCCTCTTGAATATACGGATCGGTAGAATTTTTTATATTATTTGGCAATTTATTAAAACTACCCAAACTCTTGAAAAATAATGAGTTCATACTGCTTCGTGCGTTTGTCCTTGGGATGTGGAAATTGGTGTTCGCTCTGGTATTATGATGATGTACTTCATTATTTCGGATTAAAAGGTTCTCTAAATATGTTGGTTGCAATTTATTTATTATTTTAAATATAAATATCATAGTTAGGTAGTCTTTGAGAAACGTTAAGCCACCTTAATCTGCATAGCATATCTGGTATAGGTGTCATTCTATTGCAGCATAGTATTATTCGCATTCCACGATTATGTAAGTTTTGTAATTGGTTTAATTTGTTCTGGTTAATAAGATATGAGAGTACCGCAAAAATCATAATGGGTTTTTTACTTGCCTTCTAGGAATAAAACTTACAGTGAGCTTCAGGGCAAGCTGAAACTGTTTCGCATCCACTAACACGGCCCTTTGTTTGGCAACATCCAAAGCCTGTACACACCATATTTGACTGATAGAAGCAGCATATAATAAACCTTGTGCTGATGAAATGATATATCTAACTTTCGGGAGATCTGCCAAAGTTTGTACTAAACCACTTGGTTCTAAAGTCAACACCTACAAAATAAAATTGAAAATGATTCATAATCACATAACGTGGCTCACAAGAGTTTCTATCTAGTAGTTCTTCAAGTGCTACAAAAACAGACAATAAAAATAGTCCTAAAAAAACTTAATGAAATCAAATATTCAAGTTGTTGGCAATCAAATATTCAAAACAATAATGCCCAAGAGTTTTTTTAATATTTTTGATTGAAATATTGCAATTAGCACCTCTATACTATCTGCGAGTATTCCCAGAGCATAAGGTTCATCCCAAGCTAGAGTTACAGGCACATCTGACCATCTTAAAGCCTTGTTTCTCTCTGTTTCTCCTTTCACATTCACAAGGACTGTTTGGGTTTCCCGGCATAAAGCAAATGTTGTGTCAGAGACACGGATTATGCAGGGTTCATTCGAACGAGTACTACTTGTGGGGAACAGGTCTTTTTGTTTGCCATCCAACTGGAAAACAATAAAATACAGGTCATTTTGATCATAACACAAAAACAATTTTTCATTTCTAGAGATGATGACTGATGTTCAACACGTTAAGCCCCGCTATGAGTGAGAAAAAATCGTACTGTTGGGACCGGATTTTTTTTTTCTTAAAAGCCTTGATTTTGTCAATAAAAATGTCAATATCATTGAATTTGTGCAAAAGAACAAAATAGATGTTTTTTGAATATAAAATGAGGCATTACACAAACATTTATGTAATTTTTTTGTATATTGAAATGTTCCCAACCCACACCCAGCGATGTACTCTTGAGACCGGGTCTTTTTATTTGCCATAACGTTATCATTGAAGCGTGTAGCACCCACCTGGCCTAAAACAAAATGTTACTTTGTGTCAATACTCTGATCCATTGAAGTGAGGCATCAGTTAAATGCCATATGGGGCTTAACGTGTTAAAAGTTAAAGAATAATAATAAATGGTTGAAAAAGTTAAGATAAATCCAAAGCACACCTCCAGAAGTGCATATTCTCCTCGATATCCTACACAAATAGATTCCTGGCACCATACCATAGACCGGGGTATGTCATTCAGATTTATATCATCCATCAGAGGCAAAAACTCGTTATTTTTCAAATAATACAATTGCACTTTTCTTTTTACTGCAACTGCCATGCGAACTAAACTAGTCACCTCCCCGGTCATAGAAGTATGTCTCTGAAAATAAAGTTAATAAGTTTGTGAAACAAAATGGAAGTGATTTATAATCACCTTCACGTTGGTTGCGAAAAATGTTGCACCTTTTGATTTCTGAACCTGGTGAATAGTTGTGAAATGAATAGAATTCAGATCATGAACTTGAATTAGATTGTCTGAAGGAGAAAAAAGTTTTCACTATAATATCCTCAAATATTTCAATAAGTTTCCTACTCCTATAAATCCAATAACCACAATCAGTATGGAGCTATGTCTAAACGTAGAAACATGGAATTCACTCTCGGAAATTTTAAATCCGGAGTATATAGAGGAATATAAACATTAGCCACAAAATGTTAAAACCTAGTAAACTCACCTGTTAAACTTATAAGGATATTATGGTATGGAATCACTTCTAATTGTTGGACAGGTTTCTTACTAAATGATTTGTTGTACCTCATTAATTGAACTTCACATTTATCGTCACTTCTAACCAGGTTATACATACACAAATGTCCCTGTCTCGTACCAACCAGAAGAATATCATCTATTGAATAAAAATTATATCAGTACATAGAAAAGGTACATTTTTCAAACTTACTGTAAGCTGCGATAGATTCAACTTGATAGGTAACTTTCAATAAGGATGATACCTGGTAAGCCTCGTGCATTTTTCTATTTATGTAAAATAGAACTCAGATTCAAATTCCAAATCAAAATATTTTCAATAATAATACGAGACCTTGAACCTTGAAAATGACATTATTTATATTTCCTATTGACCACAGAACTTAAACATAGTTTAAGTTCTGTGCTATTGAAATTTCATACAAAAGCCATTTTTTCTTGTGAAATTATTTGTAGTGCACATTATAATGAAACCAGATAATTCATTGACAAATATAAAAACAATCAAGTTGATTACTATGAAAAGGTTCGATACCACAATATAGCTAAAATGATTTTATTTACCGAATGAAAAGGAATCCATTTACAAAATCTAACTGAACTTCATTGAGCATGCGTATTCTGTTGCTTTGGCGTAATACAAGGATTGTGTCTATCTCTGTTCGTTGTACAAATACCCACGAAGTAATAAACTAGACTTTGCATCAGAAATAAATGCATGTGATAGAATCCAAGTAACATAATCATAGAAATAATAATTTGATGTGGCTTATGTTTACGTACCTACTATTCTAGCTGACACTTTACTATAAAACGCTATAGCACAGTTTATAGCTAAAGAAGCAGTTAGCTCACTTGGCCCAAATGCATGTTCCAAGGTAACATCCACTCCAGGGAAAGAATTCAGGATGCGCAGAAGTCTGTACGCGATTATCGCTCTTCGAAGTATACGAAAAATGTCAGTATTAATAACACAGTAACACGCGGTATGCGCGAGGGATAAAAATCAGAGTTGCGCAGTGTACAAACGGGAACATAAAGATCAAAGTGCCGACGCCAAGTGAGCTTACTGTGTCTTTAGCTATATACTGTGGCTATAGCTTCGGATTGTTGGCTGAATGCGCCAACTAGAAGCAAAAGCCAATAAAATAGAGAGCTTCGGATTGGTTTGACGCAGAATGCCTTCACCAAACCACAAAGCCTTAAATTTTTCCAATATTCAATATCGACCCAAAGAGTATATAGGGAAGGAAATCGACCAATGACAGCGCCACCGTTTTCTGCAATTGGCACCAAAGAAAAGTTATCAGCATTTTCATTTGAGCGTTTAATAACATTTCTGATAGAAAGTATTCACACAGCAAATCCTGAAAATAACACAACAGTTATATATAGCGGACATATAAACATCACTTCTCTTACCAGTTCAGTTCATCTCCGACAGGGGTAGTATCAGGATGGTTAATGGGGAACACGCATGTATCCCTCTTCTAGAATATTTTGATTTGCACATAAAGTTTTCCACCTAGAAAGCTCAGCAACAAACTCTGAAATCGATTTTTTTAAACATTTTTCATAATTCGAAATTGAAAACGCCATTTTTTTCATCACATTCAAAAACGTACTCCTTGACAGATATGTAGAAGATGGTGGATTAGATCTTGGATGGGGAAAAGAGGGAAAGGAAACTTGACAGTAGTTCAGGACCTAATCAATTCAAACGATATTTAAGAATGGATCAGAGTCAATTCAATAAGCTATTGAATAATATTCGGAACTTTTCCTATAGTTGAACCATTTCTTGTCAGTATGTTGGTATTAGTGAGTAAAAACTGTTGCCAAAATTGACCAATAAATTGTCAGGTGTAAATATAACCCATATTGGTCAATTTTATTGGATCGTGTAAATTCGCACTAAGAAATAGTATTGTCTATCAACATTCCTGTTTGAAGGTCAAATCGAGTTTGAATAGGCTTTCTCATTTAGATGACAAATGACTAACTTTGTTTACATGTCAGACCCAACGGCATTGACGGCGATTTTTTTTTTTTTTTGAAATAAAATATTTCCGAGTTTTTCTATGGATAGTTGACTTGAATTTACATGGAGAAGAAAACTCACCATTGGAAAATATTTGTGTACATTATTTTATCTACGAATGAAAGATTTTTGGCGGTATAAAATAGGTAATAAGTACTTAACCTACAAAGAAAGTTACGAACGCCAATGCATACAGGTGCATTTGTCATGAAGTTGACATAATGTGAAAATACCGCTAATTTTGAACTAAGCCAATCTCACATTGTTATTTCAAAACTAACCAATGGCTATTCGCTTTCCCAATAGCCAATCAGACTTTGGGTCTCAAAACGAGCGCATGCGCCTTAATGAAAAGGCCTATTGAGAGGCACCTTTAAATTTTCGACAAAACTGAGTCAAAGAAAAATTAAAATAAAATCATGTGTGTTCCCTATTCTCATGAAATTTCAAACTATAGAGAACTAAATTATATTTCTGTTTTGTCAGGTCATCGGTTTCCAAAAATATCAATAACTCATCAAAATTCTTATATGCACTTCTAATGTTCAGATGTAATATTTGTAGTTATTAAAATTTGTTTTTTTGAATGTCTCATATCTTCCATTTCTCTTTCTAGATTATGCTCATTTCCTAGGTTATTTAAAACTTTTACTATAAAGGTGTTAATCTATGAAGGAAAATAACATGAAAATATTTCGAGACTCGACAGTGGAATATTAAGATAATGTAGAGTTATTCAGAGTAGTAATCTGTTTTGTTTGTTTTTTGTACTATGTTTTGCAGTGATCAAGTTTGTTTTGTACTTTGCAGGGCCGGATTCAAAGGTGTGGAGGCCCTGGGGCAACAAAGGCGTGGAGGCCCCTAATTATTTTTCAAAGAAGTTAAACATCTTTTTTCTTTCAAGTGTTTGAATAATTTATTGCGGAACAAATCAAATTATTTCAACACAAGCATATGTAGGTATAATAAAATACAAGAAATAAGTCTAAATAAATTACAGCGATACGATATGTTTCTATTTTTCCATGTGGATGAATTCATTTCTTCAGTATATAATAGTGTGATGATTTACTTTGTTATTGTTTTCCGCTTATACACATGATTTATCGGATAGAAGATTGATATTAACCATTCATTTTGACAAGAATACGAAAAACGCTTTGGAATGTTTAAAACGAAAAATGAGTGGAAAAACTGCTCTTCAGTTTTTATATATTGATTCGTTTGAAAATATGAAGAGGATGTTCATAAAATCAGGTGTGGAATCATCTGCGACTGAAAGATAAACTTTAATCACTATCTTCCATCGTTCAAGATAACCTCTTGTGGGGAATTCATGTTGGAAAGGGAAACATTCTCTATTGAATATTGAAAAGAAATATTTTTCTGTGAATTGAAAAATCCACGATAAAAATGAAGTTATTTTTTGTAATATCTAACAGAAACAAGTACTTCCCCGGCTAAAGCCACACTGAACATTTTGCATATAATTCGGTATTTGTTAGGAAATTTTACTTTACGATTTCCATTGTGGGGGCCCCTCTCTTGTGGAGGCTCCGGGGCTACAGCCCCGGTTGCCCCCCTCTCAATCCGGCCCTGGTACTTTGTGTTAAACACTTTCTCTGCTTAGGGCATACATTTTCTTCATGTTCATCACTACACATAAGGGAACATCAGTCTATTTCTACATTCATTTTTCTGGTGGTAGAATCCTTGTCATTACAAATATCTAGGTATTTCTGAGCCTATGTCTCTTCTCTCTAATGATTTGATTGAGCAAGAGCTGATGCTTTACATTCATAGAATGTTGTTTTACATCAATTTTTCAAATTTCGAATGTGACTTATTTTAATTAAAATTGTCCATTTTTATTTTTATCATTTTTACAAATATATTTTTAATTTGTTTCTCATTTCTTTTTCCAAGACCTCAGTTAAATTTTTTTGACATATCATAATAGCCATGCCTGAGTTAGTAGTTTTACGGTTTTTGATTCCAATTTTTTTTTACTATTTTTGGAAAATTATTTGTATTTTGTTTGAAGTTTGCTTTTTTGCATTTTATATGTTCCATTCCTTTTCCCATTTTATTCCTCCCACTACCTGTTTTTAAAAACCCTACGCTACTAGTTCATTGAGGAGCAGTTTCTGTTTTATAGATTCTTTTCCTTATCATTAGTTTTTTGGACCTTGCGAGTGTTTTATGTTTATTTTTATCACTTCACTTAGATTACATTAACATTTTTATATTTACATTTCTTCATTTCATGAATACCGCAGAAGTTTCGTAATCTCTCTCCTTTTTGGTATAATTTCTGACTGTTGAAGTTCAGTTTTACCACTTTAAACGAGTCCTTTAACACACACAGTACTGTTATGTGTTTATCACTCTGATGCTATTACTTTATAACTTTTTTATTTTTCAATATTTTTACACTAAATTTTGATCATCTTCAAAGTATTCTCTATTGACATATATGCGCTTGTCCAAACGTTTTTTCCATTGTTCAAAACAGTTCTAAAACTCACTCAATAGTATGTCCTTCAACCCCTTCGGCGAATTTTGTTTTACCTACTCTACAGTACCAAAACGTTTCCCTTTTAGGTTTCTTGAGTCTGGGGAACAAAAAGTCACAGGGGGCCAGGTCAGGTGAGTAGAGGGAGTCATTCAATTTTTGTTCAAAAACTGCCTCACAGACAACACTGTATGAGCCAGTGTGTTGTTACGATAAGAACCAATCCACTGTGCGCCAAAGATCAGCCCTTGTCTCAACCTGTAGAAAAATATTTTATGGACACCTTTTAGGTAGTGTGGGACTCGCTCTTTGAGTTTTCGGGTCCCCTTTCCTCTGTGTTATCCACTAAAAAACTCCACCCAGTTGGCTCGTCACCCATTCCAGTAATTTCAAGTTTGTACAGGTCGTTTGCTGGGTGTGTGCTGTACAGTCTCAGTTCACCAATTGGTTGCCCGAAAACTGACTGTCTTCTGCGATCCAAAGCCTCACAGTATGTATGCAGTGTATACTGGTTCCTTGCCGCAAAATCTGCATGTTAGGTCGCCGTCACATTTTATTGAGGTGCTCTTTTACTGGAGCATGTACAGTCATGAGTCCCGTAATAATTTTCAGTTGTTCCCTGTTTAAAGTTAACAGGTCTGCTGTTTTTATTGTAGTTAATAAGTAATTGTATCACATTTTGCCAGTTAATAAGACTATTTATGATAAATTAATTCTAGAAATGCATTTATTTGTAGTTTGATTTCTTTTCTTGTATCCCATCATTATATTATATTTACTGTCAACAATCCATTCCGTTAAGGTTTTTTTAATTCTGTGATAATTCTTCAGCTTAAAACAGTCAGGTAAATTTTTGGGCCCACACAGTAGATGTGGTTTTGACATGCTTTGTGTTTGGGGTTTTGCAGCTCAACCTTGCCTCTAGAGGCATTTCTTATATTTTGGCAATGTTTTAAATTTACTTTGTAGTCGTTGTTTTTTATCATGAATCTTATGACTGATTTCAAACTCTATGTTGAGTTTGAAAACCCCATCACTAGGATATCTTTTCTTTTTGAAAAGCATAATTTTTGGGACACCTGTAATTTTGCTAATGTTGTTGAGCCTGCATTGCCCCACACCACCAAGCCATAGTTTAATATTGACTCAGCTAATGAAAAGTAAATTGTTTTTAGAGTTTTGAACAGTATCTTACTCATAGAATTTGTAGATTAGTTTTCTGAGTTACATACTCCACATGTTCTTTCCAAGTGAGCTTTTCATCCAATATAACTCCAAGGTATTTTAAACTAGTTTTTCTTTTTATGCTCATACCACATTTACATTGCTGACCCAGGTTGCATTTTGATGGATTCAAAGTTTGGTAAAGTACGTGTCGATAGTGAAAACGCCACAAAATTTGTTTTTCCACATTTAGAGAGAGTAGGCCATCATCTAACCAGTTTTTTATTATCTGTAAAGTTTTTTCTGCTTTTAATTTGGTAGTTTCCCAGTCTTTTTCTCTTATTAAGATACTAGTATCGTCTGCGAAGCAGTAGAAATTTATATTTTCATCGACAAGTAGATCCATTATGCTATTGATGTAGATATTGAACAACAAGGTTGAGAGAACTGTACCCTGTGGCACACCAAAATTTACTTCTAATGTATCGCTTTCTTGCCCAGACACCAATGTGGTTTGATTACGATTTGTGAGGTATGACCTGATAAGGTTATTTGGGATACCCCTGATTGCAGCATTATCTAAACGTTTTAGTAGAGTTTGGTGTTCCACAGTGTCAAAAGCTTTCTTGACATCCAGAAAGATGCCCAATACTTTTTTCCCCTGTCTAAATTTTGTAGTATCTCTTCAGTTACTTTAACAAGCGCCTTATCAGTATTTGAGTTTTCCCTGAAAGCAAACTGGTTTGGATTGAGTTAGTGATTTTTGTCCAAAAAGGTGATTAGTTTGCTCTCGATGCATTTTTCAATAATCTTACTTATTGTACTTGTTAGTGCGATTGGTCTATAATTGTTCAATAATTTTTTATCACCTTGCTTGTGTAAAGGTATGATTGAAGTGATTTTTAATATATTGGGAAAAATACCAGAGCTAAAAACCAGATTTATTATGTGTTTTAGTGGAATACTGAGATTATCTTTGTATTTTTTTATTATATTTGATGAAATTTATCCACCAAGTATGTGAATACATCATTAAAAAATGTCGAACAACTATTCGTCAGCCTAAAAATGGGTAAAAGTAAATTCTTATTAGGTGGTGTATATATTCCTCCAAAATCAAACCTGCAAATATATTACGATCATGTTGAAAGTGTCTTCGAACTGTTCAATACCCATCCTGATCACGAATTTCTAGTATTTGGAGACTACAATATACCTGATTTAATATGGACACCTCAGGAAAATTCTCTCAAGGCTAGCTGTCCCGATTCTTCACCAGGAAAGGTTGTAAATGATAGTCTTAGTACAATTGGACTGAATCAAGTGAACTGCATACCTAACAATCATGGTGTATTTTTGGACCTTGTTTTCTCACATTTAATAACTGTAGTTGCCCTTGCAGATGAATTACTTATGGATGTCAATTATCATCATAATGCATATAGCCTTGAAATCGCTGTTGTAAATGCAGAGGAAATGGTTGAAATTTGAAAATTATTACTATTATTTCAAAAATATGAACTCAGCTGGAATGAATGATTTTTTAGCATCGGCAAATTGGGATTACTTGTATGGTCTAAGTGATATCAATGTAGCAACTCAATTTTTCTACGACATTCTATATAACAGTATTGAACTTTTTGTACCCATGAAACGTTTCAAAACATCAACTTAGCCAGTTTGGTTTTCCTACGAATTAAAATCTCTAATCTTCAGGAAAAAATTACTACACAAAGAATTTAAAATGACAAATGAGAAACACACTTATCTTGAATTTTCCCAAGTTCGTTCTCAATGCAAAGAGCTGAGTAAAGATTGTTACAAAAATTATCTAAACAATATTGAATGTAATATTCAACAAAACCCAAATTTGTTTTGGAAACATATCTCCAATCTACGCAAGGCATCATCATACCCTCAATCAATGTATCTGGAAAACCAGACCAGCCATAGTGGAAATGATTCTGTAAATTTGTTTGCCCAACACTTCGCAAAAGTTTATTCTAACACAGACTGTATAATTCCTAACTACTGTTATAGAGATACAGTTGATATAAACAAAATTAATTTTGGATTAGTTGATGTTTTTGATGGTATTCATGACTTGAAGCTCAAGTATTCTCATGGGCCTGATGGTATACCGACGGCATTATTGAAAAACTGTATCTACACTTTAACTGCACCGATACAGTTTCTTTTTAGCTTATCTCTCTATAAAGGGCATTTTCCGGATTACTGGAAAAATAGCTATATTACACCTATATACAAAACAGGTAATAGGGAAAATGTTACAAATTATAGAGGAATTTGCATTCAGTCTGTTATACCTAAGTTGATGGATAAACTAGTAACTTGTCGGTTGACCTGGGCCTGCAAGAATATAATAATTCCACAACAACATGGGTTCTGTTCGGGACGATCTACTATGACAAATCTTATAACATATGAACAACACGATCTATACCGATTTCTCGACGGCATTTGATAGGGTTAATCATTTGTTGTTGTTGGAAAAACTGAAAGCTCTAGGTTTTGGTACTGGTATACTAGATTGGATAAGAAGCTTCCCAACACAACGTTTTCAGTGTGTTAGAATTAATAATTACATTTCAGAAACAATTCCTGTAGCTTCCGATGTACCACAAGGATCACATTGTGGACCATTATTATTCAATCTATTTGTAAATGACATTGGAGATTGTTTACAGCATGCAAGGTTCTTACTGTTTGCAGATGATTTGAAATTGTATTTATCAGTTAGTGATGTCTTAAACAGTCTGATTCTTCAGAACGAATTAGATATTATATATGATTGGTCCTCAACAAACAATTTGTACCTAAACATAGAGAAATGACACGTTATCACTTTTTCCAAATAAAAAAATATCCTTTATTATGACTATAATATTGATGGAAAAGTACTCGACAGGGTAAACGAAATAAGAGACCTTGGGATTACTTTAGATCAGCAACTGAACTTCAAAAGACACTTCAATAATGTTTCTGCAAAGGGAAGCAAAATGTTAGGATTTATAATGAGAAATGGTAAAGAGTTGTCATGTAATACCCATAAGACTTTATATTGTTCTTTAGTTAGATCAGCACTGGAATACGCCTCAGTTGCATGGTTCCCATATTACAGATGTAACATTGAAAAAATTGAAAATGTTGAAATTCGATTTCTAAAGCATATATCTTTCAAAATGATGACATATCCCAACTTTAATCATCAAAATACATTAAATAATCTTAACTTAACTTACCACACGGCGCTTTCAACATGATATGACATTCATTTACAAACTACTATCAGGAGAAGTCGACTGTCCTTATCTTTTAGAAATTATTAACTTCAATGTAAAATCATACGATACAAGAAATCCTCCACTTTTTTGCATAAAAAATCATAGCACAAACTATGGTTACAACACACCGATGTCATGAGATGGTTTAATAAGTATAATGCCGATCCCCTTGTAAACTCATTGAGATAATTGAAAAAATCTATTAGTGACATAAGGTTAGACTAATAAACTTGTAAACTCATTGAGTGAATTGAAAAATTTCTTAGTGACATAAGGTTAGACTAATATTATTGTTGTCTTATAATATGTAACTTCTTAAAATGGTAGTTCACTGTTAAAATTGTAATTATATTGTTTCTAATGGTGAATCCGTAAATAAATAAATAATTATGTCATTACTTGTTACTAACACTCCTTTTTTCCCTCAAATCCCGATTTTGTGTACATCTAGTAATCTTGCTTGCCAAATGCTTTCCAATGTTACAAAAGTAAGAGTTAAACTCATTTGCCATCAGATTTTTGACTGTTATAGTCCGGTCAATCTAGACATTCGAAGGTGCATAAAATCACAACAAGCTGAAAATCAGTAAAATTGTTCAAAACATAATTATAAATACAATTTTCAAGTTCCCCATCATTCCCGTGTATGGAAAAAATTTCACTCAAGGTCAAAGGTAAAAAAAATGAGTTTTTTGCTATTTTCAGCAAAACGGTAAGTTTTATCATAAAAGTACCCCAGACAAAAATTGTAGATCAGTAGGCCTACTTCACGGGTCAGTTGTGATCCTGTTTAATTTGAAACTATTGCAAAATAACGGAAATTTTCAAAGATTGGAAAAGATAAGTCATGTAAATTAAAAAAAAAGTGGTGAAGTTCATTCGTCTGATTCGTAATCTTCAAATTCTTCCTCTTCTGCTTCATCTTAATTCTGGGTGTAAGTAAATTGCGTCAATAGCGATGTATCGCATGACACTTCATTGGAATCAAACGAATCCTCCACTGTTGGTGATTCAACATTAGAGCACGACCAGCCTTGACAATTTGTACATGCCAGAGAACAAAACAGTCCGACTTTTTTGCAACCACATTTAGCACTGCATCCCTTTTTGCAGTTGCAAAAAATTGTGTTCAGCATTTTTTCCGGCGCAGATGGGAGTATAGTTTGAACTGGCTCTAATGTATTGTTGACCAACTTCCAACCCCAGTCTGTAGGGTCTAGTTGATAACCAAGCCACACTTGAACTTGGTAATATACCCAAAAAAGATGTTGATGTGCAGCAACTGAGGTTGGAGGAAGACAAGCTAATTGAACTTGTTTATTATTTTTAGTATTTTCAACGAAACATGCATATCTAAACAGGTAGTTTTTTTAGGAGCTCCGTACATAGAAAGAAGAAAGCGGATGCCGTTGGTGATAACTTCTTGTTGAGTTGAATTACTCTTTTTCAAAACTTCAGCACATTGAACTAAATCTTGTTTTTCAAACATTTTGAAAACTGTTGTTTTACCCCTCCTGTAAAATGCAGATGTCGTATCACAGCCAGTTATTGCGTGTAAAAATAGTACATGATTTTGACACTTTACAAAAGTAGATAAACTTTTTGATGAATATATATCCGATTGATGTTGAGCTTTTCCTGGTTTTAAGAAAATAGTTTTTTCAGTTGGTGTTCGAGCAGTGAGTAATACGAGTAAGTCTACATTTTCACCAACAACAATAGTTGTATTTGTCTTCAAACATGCGACTTGGTGGAGGGTAGTTAGAATTATCAAATACTGCGGTTTGAATATCTTCGCGAATAATAGCTGCAGCTGCGTCTAGGACTCTGAATCGTTCTCCTTTTTTATTATTATTTTTTTTTCGTACCAGGCTTGATTCAAAATATCAAGATGATTATCCACTAAGCATATGAATGTTGATGCTCCCGATTTCTCAGTGATAATAAGTTTATCACCATACTGTTATCTAAAGTCGTAGTTTGGCAAACATTTTGTAATTCGTTCAAAGTAAACTGACAGTCATCGCTATTTTCAATGTAAGTAAATATTTCCTCCATTGCCAGATTCGTAGCTTCGTCTTTAGGACGACCGATTTTAGCTCCAGTGGAAGGTTTTAAGAAAGTAACATAGCAATCACGATGATACTTAGCTTCAGCAGCAACTAAATCATATTCAAATTCGACTCGAGCAAGAACAGCTTTTGCTATAGCATCGTCACGAGTCCGAGCTGCTTCCAGAATTGAATCTTTAAATTGAAGTGTACTTACTTCCCAAGTAGCACACAGAGGTCATAATTCGGTTGTACAGAGGTCATAATTCGGGTTACAGATGTCTACTAGACCTTTCGCATAAGTCCATGACTTATGTCTTGTAATATGCTAAGACGTCGCTATGTATGCCAATACGACAAAAAGGCACACTCTTGCGACGTCACATCGACGTTATAAAGTACTGGTAATGACTTGCCAATATAGACTTATATAAGCCAGTCGCAAGAGGGTCGTTCTGTGGTCTTAGTGTAGAGCTCATCCAGTATTGAAACGACCACTTTGGCCTTCCCCCACCTAACAACCAATTTTTATCGAAGATACCCGAACCATTGTCTAACTATGGCTATTAATAGAAATTCCAAAGGCGTACCAAATTATTTGGTATAGGCGATTCACGAGACGTAGAGAACTTAGACTCCTATAACTTTCCTAACACTCCTATTTCGTTTTCCGCCACTGAATAGTACTTAACACTGGGCATTTTGGCAAGGTAACGAGTAAACTATTGCAAAGTTGAATAAATAACTGCACTACCTATTTATTAATTAAACAAACCTAACCTTTCAAACGCTGCATGCCAAGACACTGGTGAAGATTCGCCGTAGCACGGCAAATCGTGTCCACTCGTGTTTTCCCTCTCTCTACCTACCAAAAGGTCGTTTCAATACTGGATGAGCTCTAGTCATTATATCATTATGCATGAAGGTCATAATCTTTCTAATATAGTATTACAATATGTATACCATATCAAAAGATTTTATATAATATCAATATAATATATAAGTCAGCCTTCCTTTACATGTTCATGATACTCTGTGACCGTGATAGTTATGGAGATAAAATGATTTTCATTTATGTGTCTTTAAGAATTGTTCTGAAACTCTAGTGACCAAGCAAATCCATTTTTACGACCAAAATCCAATTCTACTCACTTAAAATTCATGCGCCTCGAAAATGAAGAGAGATAAATATTCATTTCAGAAAAAATATATTTCATCAATTTTTCTCATTAATCGTTGAAATATGTAGACCATATTACGGAAGATACTTGATTAGCACATCTCCAATGATTTTCAAATTGATATAACACCCAGGGCCCCATATTTTTTATTTTAAATAGTTTTGTTCCAATATGGCTACCAGAATGATGTTATCAATCAATCAAAAAACATGGATGCTGTCCTTCTAGTGTCGAAAAATTGTCATTACTCCAGTATGTACTATCATACGAGTGTCGCAATATCTTACATAAAAAAGTTGTAATGTAGTCGCTGTGACCACAAGTAGCAAGTTTTGTTGTACTAACGTCGTAACGCTATCAAAACAGAAAAAGATATACACTGAGTGCATAAGCATTCCGCTAGTTCCGCCTAACGGAAAACGCTAAAAATAACTGACATTTGCAATAGAGGTTATGTTGAACAGATATATTTTTTATTTATCACTCGAAGTGCACATACATATTATTTATGTCTTTGCTTGTTGTGAAAACAATTGAAGGAACTGGATGAACTTCATTTTTTTGCAGTGTCCCAATAGACTGATTAATTATTTCAGATGTTAATGTTGGGGTAGGCACTCATCCTTCCTTTTTATATTTTTCTATACGCTGCAGTTCTCTTGTAAGGCAGATTGGATTTTTGTGTTGGCATTTTAATCATTCATACGGAACTGAATATTCTACATACATAACACAATATACCTATCCAACAAAAATAATCTAACCTAGATACATAATGTAATCATTACGAGCAAAGTTCATCAGTTGATAAAACTACATTACATGAGTACAATATGTAGTCGTAGAAACGTTTCCAAAATCTATTCATTAGAACCACATATGTTCATTGTCATAATAACCTTAAGTTCTACTTAACGACACATACAATTTATTTATATACAAACCACAGTACAACTTTATCTCGAGAATTCTTTATTGTACTCTCGTTATATCTACTACACGACGTCATAGCAACGCCTGAAGGTTATAAAACGCACATTAACTTTTTGGTTTTGAAACATACAAATACGTGGTCTTTAAGACGGTATAAGAAGTCATTATGTTAATTTTATGACTCTGTGCTACTTGGGTTGGCTAATTCGACGGCGAAAATCTGAGGATTTTCTTCTTTCATACTCTTCATTCAATTTCTGGCCACAAAATAAGCATAGTTCTTTAAAACAAAAAGCTGATTCACTGACAAGTGATCTAGTACGAGGAGGACTTACTATGGATGTACTGGCTTCTTGTTCTTCGCGTTGTCTTTTATTAGCTGCAGCAATAGAAGACTTTCGAGTATAATTTTTACGACAATTTTCATGTATTGTCACAGATTTCTGAGATATTCCGAAAATTCATCAGCTTTTTCGATACTTGCATTAATTAATGTCTTCATACCACGTTCAACAGTAACAACTTCACTTTCAGTTGAAAGCTTAGCACAAATAAAACAATATTCTGACATTTTTGTTATAAAACTCAAAACAGCATGATATAGGTTAGGATAAACACGTGTTATCACTACAGAGTGGCGCTCAAGACTAACGGTATTTCATTTATCATAGCAGGTATAAGACCACGCACACAATAGAACAAGAGACAGATGTTGTCTCGAAGTTACACTAGCGTATAAATTAAGGGACTGGGTTTCATTTTACCTGATATTCTTATAGTTATAACGTATGTATATTTTATATTTCAAGTATAAGTTACAATGACAAATAGAAAAAAAATTCAACATATATAACAACTCTAGAGATGTATATACGTGGCGTACTCATGCATATTATGACGATAACAACTTTTACAACTTTTTGAATCGTTAAATCTCAGAAACGGTGGCTCGTAGGAAAAAAAGTATTGATACATTTTTTATAGATAATTTTATGATCTACAATTTTTGTCTGGGGTACTTTTATGATAAAACTTACAGTTTTGCTGAAAATCACGAAACTCATTTTTTTCACCTTTGAGCTCGAGTAAATTTTTTTCTATACACGGGAATGACGAGAAACTTGAAAATTTTATTTATAATTATGTTTTGAAAAATTTTACTGATTTTCAGCTTGTTGTGATTTTATGCACCTTCACTCTCATTTTTTTGTCTAGATTGACCGGACTATTAATTCAATATTTTCTTGGTTGATAATGCATTTTATTTCTGACTTACAGCCCTGGTCATTGGTGGCCTCTCTAATCACTTCCCATTGTTTTTTTGGGTTAAGTTTTTTCGAGCCAAGGATTTGTAGTAAGCATATTTTGAATTTTTTATTAGCTTACTTAGCATTTTTCGATATTCTTGGTATCTATTTGAGATAATGTGGTTGTTTGGGTTAATGGTACAATTCCTTTTAAGGCGGTTTCTATTTCTAATTGATATCAAGAGCCCACCAGTGATCCAAGGTTTTAATTTCTTTTTTTTGTTTGTTATTGTTTTTGTAATTGTTGATTCCCTAATCATATTTTTTAGTTTGTTTATAAACATATTTGTACATTGTTCTACATTATTCTCGCAGAACATCCCCCCATCATTCAGCGTCCAATTTTTTTGATAGGTTTTCATACTTTAATGTTTCGAATGTGTTAAATTCCTTTATGTTCACGGAAGATGTTTCTAACTGGACATCGAGCAAAATGGGGTGGTGATCTGATCTCAGGTCTAGCACGTCCCTGTTTACAATGCTTACAATTATCATGTGTCCTGTCCCAACATTTATGTTGTCCAGTGTTTCTCAGTAGAAGGGTTGGTCAACTGTTTGGCCTGGAAGAACAAATTCTGCGTGCACAACAACCTCTGATGTCTCCAACATGGTTGTCAGTCCTTGAAGCTGAGGGGCGGCCGGAACGAGGATGGTCTTCTATTGTCATATCACCCCTTTTAAACCTCGAAAACCAGTAGTAGACCAAGTTTAACTTAAAGCATCATCCTTGTAAGCTTTTTTCAAGTATTACAAGAGTTTCCGCGGCTGTTTTCCCCAACAGAAAACAAAATTTTACCGTTACTTCTTGCTAACGAGGATCAGCCATATCAAAAAGTTGTTGAGATTAAGAAAAATGCTATGCACGAACAGGTGGTCTTACGGCAAAGAAACTTCACACACTGACCATCAGAGTTCTCCCGACAACACCTCACCACCGGAAACCCGAATTTTACCCGAGTCAACGATAAATTTGTTACTATTTTCATAAAGCCAAATGGAAATATGTACGGTTTACCTTCTTGGGTATTGGCTAATTAGTCATACCTATAAGTAATCAACAAACTGATGCCCCATGCTTTCATATAGATGCAGAGTATCAAAAATGTTCGCATTGGTTGGATCGAAATGCTGTGTATCAAGAATGATGGAATCCCAGAAACAGAAACAATCTTGAAAGCACCTGAAGGTTTTAATTACTCCGACGATAAAATTGGAAGGCATTGGTAGTACCGGGAATATACAAAACTTTATTGAAAAATACATTTAAAAACATAAAATATCTAAATCTACATCTAAATCTTCAAATTATATCTTTTTTTGGTAACCTCGAAAACCTTTTCGAGGTTTGCTCGTAAACAGTCTAATTCTCGTAGAGTATTCTGGTCAAAATCTGGTATTTGTGACATTCTCAGTCCGTTCTGTGGTTGCAAACTCAGCAGGGTTCCATCGCTGAGAGGAATATTGATGTTTGCAGTGTTTTCCGTTACAACAGGTGCTGTAAGAAGCGGACTTCCTTGCATTGACAAAGCCACTTCACCCACCTTGGGTCGCCTCAAAAATACAAGTGGTGTGTTTGGTTTGCACTGAAAAGAAATCAATGTTAGCAGACGACTGATGGAAACACAAAATTCTAATGAGAATAGGCAAGACAAAAATAACTCCAGGAAACCCAAAGTGAAAAACTAATGAATGCAGAAATAAATGCCAAATTCTACTGCAAAATGAAACACATTTATTCACTTCTGTTGAAAAGAAACTTAATGTAATCAAGTTATCTATCGACTTTTAGGCACATACTGGAAATGATTGCAATGACTTCTGTTGATAACAATTGAATAAATTTCAAATAACTTACACGTTTTTTATTGGCAACCCATCTCAATTTAGAATTGAAATATTACAGTAGTACTAAAAAAACAAAACCCAAATTGTGAACAAAAATATTATCATTCAAATGTCTCTCCTGCGTCAATGTTACGAATGATTTCTGGTGAGTACTCTCTTTTGGAAAACATTCTTCTTTGCCTCAATCATCTTTATGAGTTCTTAAATAAGACTGGAATAGAAAATAAAATAACTATCTGAATGAAAATGCAAATTTTCAATTTCAGATTTTTTCTTTTGAGTTAGGGCCTTTTCAGAATATCTATCAGATGTAGTTCAATGTCCAGCGTGGCTTTAGCCGGGGAAGTAGTTGTTTTCTGTTAGACATTCACAAAAAATAACTTCATTTTAATCGTGGATTTTTCAATTCACAGAAAAATCTTTCTATCAATATTTAATTGAGAATGTTTCCCTTTTCAACATGAATACCCCACAAGAGGTTATCTTGACAATGGAAGATAGTGACTAAAGTTTATCTTTCAGTCGCAGATGATTCCATATCTGATTTTATGAACATCCTGTTTATATTTTCAACAAATCAATCTATCATACCCCATGACAGGTTTTAATGTCAGAAAACACTAAGTTCAAAGTGTCTCTCCAAAAGAAATGATTCTAACTTTTTCCATCTTTGCAAAGTGAGATTGCTTCTTGAAAATGTGTTTCCCATTTCTTCCGGTCTTCCTGATGATCGTGGAAGCGTGAAATAGATTTTCTCGACAAAAATGTATTGAAGACCTAGTGAATGCGATGTCTCTCCTGCGTCAATGTTACGAATGATTTCTGGTGAGTACTCTCTTTTGAAAAACATTCTTCTTTGCCTCATTCATCTTTATGAGTTCTTAATTAAGACTGGAATAGAAAATAAAATAACTATCTGAATGAAAATGCAAATTTTCAATTTCAGATTTTTTCTTTTGAGTTAGGGCTTTTTCAGAATATCTATCAGATGAAGTTCAATGTCCAGCGTGGCTTTAGCCGGGGAAGTAGTTGTTTTCTGTTAGACATTCACAAAAAATAACTTCATTTTAATCGTGGATTTTTCAATTCACAGAAAAATCTTTCTATCAATATTCAATTGAGAATGTTTACCTTTTTAATAATTTTCCTTTTCACAGTTGAGAAAAAAAAATTGGTGTTACTTTTTCTCGTGTCAAAATGCACACTTACCTTAGGAGTTACAACTCCATAGCTATTGGGGGTCATTTTGTTGGCAGGCGTGTTCAGTGTCGAAGTCTTCTTTTTTGAATTGCTTTCTAGATAGTTGTTTTTAGATTTGGAAAGAGATCTCGACGCTCGTACACTGGCAGTACCCTTGGGTGCTCTAGTTCTCGATCTCCTTGGACCTGAATTATTGCTCTCTGTAGTAAGGTAGCCTATGAATAGAAGAACGGCACCGAAACCAGGATTAGATGTTGTGAAAAATGTTGTTAAAACAGGTGAAATAGATGCATAGGAATGAAGTTCTGTGATATGGATGAAAGAAGTTCAAACTCCAATAAGCAAGTTCTAGTGTCTACATGAATTTCTCCGATTATTCTTAATGGGCATATAATATTTCTCTCATACAAATAAAGACCTGCCGTGTCTCTTTTCTTGTGTTTTCAGAAGAATACTCAGCTTTATAACGATATATCTGTTACATTTCTTATTGATATGCTCAGAGATTCATTCATTTACTTCAATCGACAATCCCTATTGAAAACCGTGGGCAATGGAACAGTCACAGGCTGAGAATAATGTGAGCGAACGCAGTCATTCTGACAGCACGATGATGTTAAAAAGGAATGAAGATGTGATTCTCGTCCCTTATCGAGCGAGCTACAATAGCGATAATTTGTAAAGTTGTGTTCTGAAACTTGTCAGCCATTATACAATGAAGTAGAATCTGTTCATGTTAAATTAACAAATGAATTAGAGCATTTTCCCTTTCTTCTACGAAAGTAATTTCAAATCAGTGAATAATAGTGACATTAAGCAAGGTATGTGGAACTATTTTTGATCAAGTAAAATATAAACCATCTTGGAATATATTTTTAACGATTTTAGAAGTATAAACTGAGCGAAGAAAAACCACATTAGATCAATCATTATTATAGGTCAAATTAGATGGAATAGACAATTAATAAAACTGCCATCATAGAAAGTGTTATATTAGTTTTTCTCAAGAATCTTTTATACTTGCATAAAAAATGTTAAACTTCAACAGCGTTTCTTACCCTTTCTACATTTTTGTAGAAATGTTCCAGGAGAAAATAAAAGATGTATTTACATGCTTTTCAAAGAATTCCCGTTATCCAGTTTTTGGGGTGAATTAAAACAGGATTTATATGGAAATTGGAACTAGAGCAATTATTGTTTTTTTTTTTCAACCAAATATCAATGTGCAATGGGATTGAAAATAAATTAGTCACGAATTACACGTAGAACCAGATACGTGAACACAACTTCCTAACATCAACCCAAATATCACTGATCTAATAACAATCCCCTTAGCATTAGACATTGTAATTTAGTTTATGAATGAAACTTTAAATGTATATAGTATATCCAATGTCAGTTGAATGGGCTGAAAAACCCCAGCAAAATATAATAGGATGTAACTTTGCCTATTTTTGTTTAAATATGTTTTTTCAAAGTCAATTGAGTGTGCCAAAAAAATCGAAAGAAACATAATTTGTTGTTTTGATTTCACATCAAATTATTCTCTTTTTCCAGGCTTGAAACCGGCAGATGTTATCACTAAGCGATCAAAGATAAAAAAAAATCAGGAAAGTGTAGAATAAAAACAAAACGATATATCTCTGTTTATTCAGTGTTCTGAAGAATAATAATAATGTATTTATTTAGCATCAGTGCTACATACAAATTATAAAAGTTTTCAATAGTCACAGGTGGTTTATTGAGCTCAATCAAGCCTTTGCAAAAAACGGAGGTGTAACATCTCTCCAGTAAAATCAATTCAGTACAATTTCTAGTATTATAATAATCTTAGATCTTTAAACGAGCAATTCTTATATATGTATATATATATATGTATATATATATATATGTATATATATATATATATATATATATATATATATATATCGGCTATCTCGGAAATTTTTATAGTAGGTTAGTTTAGAACTGGCGAATCCACCAGATTCAACTACGACATCTGGAATACCGGTAGGTTACTTTAAACGAGCAATTCTTGTATATTTCGGCTATCTCGGAAACGGCTCTAACGATTTGGATGAAATTATGTATTTAGGTAGGGTTTTGCTTTGTAAGTTCATCTATATAGGTGTCTTTCCTGAAAAACGCGATTTTACACAAAACACATGTTTTATGGTAGGTTAGGTTAGAACTGGCGAATCCACCAGATTCAACTACGACATCTGGAATACCGGTAGGTTAGGTTATAAAATTTTGTGTAAAATCACGTTTTTTCCAAGAAAGATAACTTTATGAGATGGCATTACAACATAATCCGAATATTTCAAGTTTATCTAAATAAGTATTTCCAAAAAAACACGATTTTACAACAAAAAAAAACACGCCGAGCGAAGCTCGGTCGCCCAGGTATTCATCTCTAAAAACTTTTAGTTTATCACAGATATATTCAGGTAACAGATTTTGTTTCAGTTTAAATATGAACAAATGTACATTGAGCATACTTCTTTGTTTGACAGACAACATATTTGGAACACTCAACATGGATTCAACAGATGTATAACGATTACATTTTAAAATCAGTCTTATAGCTCTGTTTTGAATTTTTTTCAACTGGCTTATTTTCTCATAGTCTGCATGTGTATGAAATTTTAAGTTTGAATCTAAAATTGTACCCAAATTTTCTTTATCATAATGAATGTTTCCCCATTTAAACTAATCTGCATATTCTTAATATATACAGAACTTGTTTATTTACTTTTTCGCAAACAAACAACAAATTTATAGTATACAATAATCATTAATAATTCAAATTGAACATAATCAATACACACACCACACCAATGACATTGGAAATACTATAACCCCAAATGCAATAGAAATAATGTGCGATGATTTATGATAATTAATGCAACAAGTGGTCAGCGAAGTTATCGGCGAACCGTTTCCACTCAATTTGGTCTACTATACAGGGTGTTTCCTAACTACGGTACGAAACTTCAGGGGGTGTTTCGTTAGGTCATTTGACAAAAAAAAGTTTTTATGAACATATGTCCGGAGTTGCTTCGTTTCTGAGATACAGGGCGTTGAAGTATAAAAAAAAAGGTATTTATAAAATATCCTGAAACCGATGTGGTTGAAATGTGGTACAGCTATTTGAAGTAATAAGGCAATTATTTGGCCCTAAGTAGGTCCAGTGGCGTCTCAGTGGGCACCACAGCCAACAATACTGAGAAAAAAATTATTTTCTCCTTTTCAGTGCATTTGAATATAAGCGTGGGTTTTAAAAAGTTTTTTATAAGCGTGGTAAAAATACAACTTTTTGGCCTCCTGTGTTTTTTTCATATTTAGCTTAGTTTTCAAGAACAAAAAAAATGAAGGCACTCTACAATCATGATTGCCTGCTATGGAGATCAGCTGACAGTGATAGTATTGTCATATCAGTAAAAGTCAGAGATGTCAATTAGCAGTGATTCCATCATGAATACTTTTACTAACGCTGAAATGGCTGACATGCACTTTATTTATGGATTAGCAAATGGAAATGCGGAAGAAGCACGGAGAATATACCAGGATAGATATCTTAACAGAGTAATTCCATGTACTAAAACATTTAGAACGCTACATGCAAGATTATGTGAAACTGGAAGTTTTAATAAAAATGTAAGTGGTGGAAGACCAGAAACTGTAACAACGCCTGAACTAGAAGAAGCTATACTTGATGCGATTGAAGAAGATCCTTCAAATAGTACCAGGAAGATTGCACTGCAGCTTGAAGTAAGCCCAAAAACAGTTTGGAAAGTTCTAAAAAGAAACCTCCTATACCCATATCACATACAGCGGGTCCAAGCTCTACTGCCTAGGGATTTCCACCCAAGATTAATGTTTTGCAGGTGGTTGATTCATACGATGGCACACAATAATAATTTTTTACCAAATATTTTATTTACGGACGAGGCAAATTTTTCACGAGATTCTATTATGAAGTTTCACAATAACCATTTCTGGGCCGACGAAAATCCCCTCATTATTAGAGAAAGTCATTTTCAGCAACGATTTTCGCTGAACGTTTGGGTAGGAATTATTGGTGACTACCTAATTGGACCCTTTTTTTTACCAGCAAGATTATCAGGTCCATCCTACACGGCTTTTTTGCGAAATCATTTACCCATTTTGTTGGAAGAAGTACCCGATTCTGTAAGAGGCAACATGTGGTTTATGCACGAGAGCTCCAGCTCATTTTAGTGTTCTTGCTCGTCAGCATCTCGACATCACCTACCCTAATCGCTGGATTGGACGTACAGGACCTCAATATTGGCCCGCTCGCAGTCCTGATATGAATCCTCTAGATTTCTATTTATGGGGTCATCTGAAGGCTCTCGTTTATAAAACCCCTATACTAGATGTGAATGACTTGAGGAATCGAATAAGTGACAATTGCAATGTCATAAGGAATACTCCAGGTATTTTTGAACGTGTCAGATAATCAATGACACATCGATTGCAGTCATGTATTTTATCAGACGGTGGATATTTTGCTCATTTACTTCAAGGTCGAAATTGTTTATTTTTTTATTTTAGGTTTGTATTTTATGTTGTCCATGGATAATTTGTAGAATAAGTTAAAGTATTTTTTTCACGAAAACGAAGCTTGATATGAATAAAACACAAGGGACCAAAGAGTTGTATTTTCAGTTGTTTAATCTGAAAATATAAAATACTACCAAAAAAAAGTACTTTTTTTTTCTCAGTATTGTTGGATGTGGTGCCCCCTGAGACGCCCCTGGACCTACTTGGAGCCAAATAATTGCTTTATTACTTCAAATAGCTGTACCACATTTCAACCACATCGGTTTCAGGATATTCAGGATATTTTATAAATACCTTTTTTTTTAATACTTCAACGCCCTGTATCTCAGAAACGAAGCAACTCCGGACATATGTTCATAGGAACTTTTTTTTGTCAAATGACCTAACGAATCACCCCCGTAGTTAGGAAACACCCTGTATACTTCATACGGGAAATTATATTTATTTATCATTCCGTTTTCCTTCATTAATCGACATTATCATTTTGTATGATTTTGAATGAACCCTATATTTTTATTTTATTTATTTAGTGTCATCTAGTCTGTCAGCCAGTCTTCACCTTTATTTTTAGTCGAAGATAAAGTTAATTAACTGACATTGGAGACAAGAATACATTAGTTTTGAATTCTTGTCTCTTTATACAGTGCGGCTTTTTATAGCCCCCCCCCTTGTTAACTTTTGAACGGTTCGACTTAGAACAATGGGACAAAAACCGTATTGAATGGTATCAACGATACTACTTTTTGAAATAAAAGACATTGTGATTGCTCGATAGATGGTACAGGAGGGCACATCAACTTAAAAATTTCAAATAGCATGAGGGTCAAGTGAAGTAATTCAATCCCCTTTAACAACCATATTATTTTTTTCGAATTTCGATAATACGTTTTTTCACAATATGCATTTGAAATGTCAAGTATAAGTGCGGATCTGCATGGTACCCTTACCTCAATAACTTTTGAACGGTTTGATGTGAAACAATGGGACAGAAAATATTTTGAATGGTATTACCGATCCTACTTTCTGAGAGAAGATACATTACAATTACTCGACAGAGGGCGCTGGGGCCACATCAACTTGAAAACTTCGTAAGGCATAGAGTTCGAGTTGCACATCGTTGAAAAGGTAAGAGTCACCAGAAGAATGAGAATAACACAAGTGAAGTCACCCTGTAAAAATGTGGCATTTTAAAACTGTTTTGGAATGAATTGTTATGGATTTGAAATAATGAAAAAATAGGTACGAGAGAATGATGTTAAATTGAGACCCTTTCTCATTCTATTGCTCAATTTCTCGTAGATCTATAGGTAGAAGTTTATGAAATACTGGACAAGTGGACATAACCAATTTTATATATATATATATATAGAAGAAGGGTAGTCTCTTGACTGGACTAGTTGAAAAAAACTGAAGTTTAGAATACACAAAAAACCATAATTTAATGTTTTCTTTGAGGTTGCAGTCAATAAGAAATGGCCAATGTAAAGAAGACTCTTTGTTAAATTGTCGAGCTCTCGAAAAACTTTATTTCATTATCAAGACGTTAATTGGAGGTTGCTAACAGGAAAGCTTTTTCTCGATGATCCATGGCAGGGATAACCACGTGTTTAATTCCATCAATCTCGACTCAAATTATCATAGTAAATATGAGATTTTTCAATTAGTTTTTAAAATTTGATATTTAAGATTTGATTTATAATGTGCACCGATATTTTCCTGTTAGCAACCTCCAGTTAATGTCTTGATAATAAAAAAAGTTTTTCAAAGCTCGAAATTTAACAAAGATCTTTTTGCCATTTCCTATTGACTGCAACCTCAAAGAAAACATTAAATTTTGGTTTTTTGTGCTTTCTAAACTTCAGTTTTATATATATATATATATATATATACTAGCTGACCCGACAGACGTTGTCCTGTCCAAATTTCTATGTTCCCTAAAATGTTTTTCCCCAAAACTCTCGTCCGCGTAGAATTTCTTTTTTTCTTGTTTTCCTTTATGTTGTTCCATCTAGACTATGCTTTTGACTCCTTCCGCTTCCTGTTGTCCCGTTATCCCGTTTTCCTGTTATCCCGTTATCCCCTTATCCTGTCATCCCATTATCCCGTTTTTTTGTTATCCCGTTATCCCATTTTCCTGTTATCCCGTTATTCCCGTTATTCCGTTTTCCTGTCATCCCGTTTTTTCGTTATCCCGTTATCCCATTTTTTCATTATCCCGTTATTCCCTTATCCCCGCATCCCGTTTTTTCGTTATCCCGTTTTTTATTTATCCCGTTATTCCGTTTTCCCGTTATTCCCTTATCTTGTCATCCTGTTTTTTCGTTATCCCGTTATCCCGTTATCCCGTTCTCAATTTATCGTACTACAATTATTATATTCGATTGCCATCTTGCAACCCTATTGCGGATCTGTGGATAAAATAAAATTAAAATCGCGATGGAAAAATAGGGGTTGATCGTAGAAGGGTGAAAATTTTGGGTTGTATGTATTTTTTAATGCTGTTTTATAAAAAAATTAAAAAAAAAGATTTTTATCTAAAAAATAAAAATAAAAATTAAGGGGTGGACCACCCTTAACATTTAGGGGGATGAAAAATAGATGTTGTCCGATTCGCAGACCTAACCGATATGCACACAAAATTTCATGAGAATCGGTCGAGCCATTTCGGAGGAGTTTAATTACAAACACCGTTTCACGAGAATTTTATATATTAGATATATATATATATATATATAAATAATTGATTGCTTCTACAGAAAACAACATACTGAAAATAAAGAGAAAGTAGCTGTTCAAAGAGAAGCATGAATGAATTGTGCGGGAAAGACATTCAAAGCAAAGCAAAAGAATGTGGTGAAATTCATTCATGAAACTTACCCTCATCAGTAAAAGAAGAGCTTCTTGTTATCCTTTTCTTTTTTGTTGTACTATTTACAATGTTCAATACATCTTTCGTAACACAACTTTTGCTCATCATTGATATAGTATCTTGTGATCTGAAGGAAGCCAGTTTTTTCTGAAAAAAGGAAATAAAAATTTAAAAAACCAGTACCTTTATTTTCAAAACAAAAATGTTATTCTGGAGGATAGAAGATAGTAACTGAACTGCAGTATATTTTTCAATGGCAATAAATGACTCCACCCACATCACATACTGAAAATTTAAAGAAATATGAAATGAAGAAAGAAATATTAAACTTACCACTTCAGACATTGGAAGATTCAGAATTTTTACAGGGATTTTTCTTTGAAGATCAATTGTATTATTATCAATAACATCATAGAATGCTTGCCGAATATCTTCCCACATCATTATAATTTCCTTTTCTGAAACATAGTAAGTTGGTTAATTAAAACAGTCTGCTCATAAACTATTATCTTCACAGAATTTATTAATATGGACAAAACACGAAAAATATCCCCAGTTTGTTTGAGTATGAGGATTGATATTTTTATTACATATTGTATTGGAAACGATCTAGATTGTAGGTGGGACGATATGGCTCTTCACCCTCTCCGTACATTAACATATAAGGTCTTTTGTACATTACCGTTTATCTATTCAAGAGCCGAGCTTCCGAGACTCTTTGCAAAGTGTATCATTTTCTTGGGAGCTAAGTTCCTTATATGAGCAGTAATGAAAACCCTCCGGGGAACTTAAAGCTTTTGCAAAACAGCACTTGTCCATTTTTTTGGGGGGATACCTCAAAGGAAAATGTCCAGTGAGCAGTCCCATTACCAGTTTCAAGTCTTTCTTGTCCAACTCGAGAAGCTGTTTAGCTTTCTTTGGCGATGGGCTCAGAGGCCTTATTTCAGTGGGTTTTGATTTGGTCAGCATCCCAGCAACAAAACTCTTCCTCAATGTGGGCTTTGGAAAGACCACAGAAGAGTTCTAGGCCAGGAAATTGAGTGTTTGCCCATTCCCTG
This sequence comes from Gonioctena quinquepunctata, assembly GCA_018342105.1. Classification (NCBI taxonomy): domain Eukaryota; kingdom Metazoa; phylum Arthropoda; class Insecta; order Coleoptera; family Chrysomelidae; genus Gonioctena; species Gonioctena quinquepunctata. Next base: position 140,452 of record JAFIRS010000090.1, read on the forward strand.
GCAATGTTTTCTGCTTCCTCATTGCCTTCGATTGTTCGTAGCCAAGTGTTTTAGGGAGAGTTCGCAGTCTCAAGTCAGTCTAGACTCACAAGTGTGTGACTTTAGAGCTTTTAGTCCTGCTTGGCTGTCTGATAGGATACAGATTTTTGCCCCTTGGAGCCCATTTCAAGGCATTCTTGGGCGCAAATTTCTATAGCTTGGATTTCTGCCTGAAAAATTGTTGGGGCTTTACCTGATTTTGAGAGCCTAAAACTAGGACCTGTTACTTCCACTCCAGCCCTTTCATCAATCTTGGATCCACCAGAATACCAAACTGATGCATCCTTTTCTAGTTGAGGCCAGTTCGCTGTACATATTTGCTGGCTGTTTGAAACCATTTCAAAATGCAGTGGTGAGTGTCTGAAGGCACTCATTGCCGCTTCCTTCATTCCACACAAGTGCAGTGGCGGAAGGTTCAGCATTACCTCTAATTCTGCAGTGGGGCATAATAGAAAGTTGGGGGTCGTCCTTCTCATCCCCACGGACAGTAACTACTGTTAGATTCACCTGACCAAAGTATGAGGGAAAGTTACAGATATGCCGGATAAACCTGCTAAGCAATCCTAGCTACCATTATAACTAAGCCACGTTGAGGCCACCTGATAACTTACAACCCCATAGATCTCATGAAAAATTTACCAACACCTAGCTGTTCCTTTTTTCTTGAACCAGTTGTTGAAAATGAAGTATTTAATGCAATCACATCCCTTAAGAATTCCTCAGCTACAGATATATTTGAACTCAGCAGTATGTTATTCAAAGAAAACCCCTCCTCTCACAATCATCATAAATTATTGTTTCAGTTCTGATGTTTTCCCGATTCATTCAAAATTTCTAAAGTTCTACCTTTACTAAAAAAAGAAAATGTTGATTGTTTGGAAAATTTTCGACCCATTTCCATTATATCTACGCCCTCCAAAGTAATTGAAATAATCTTGAAACACCGGCTATACAAATATTTCGAACTAAATGCATTATTTGACAATGCACAATTTGGTTTCCGAGGTGGTAGCTCAACAACGAAAGCGCTCTTGCGAGTTATAACGGACGCAGTTGAAGGTCTTGAGGAAGGTAAGCATACTAGTCTTACGCTATGCGATCTAACCAAACCCTTGGACTGTGTATCCCATGAGATACTAATTAGCAAACTCTTTCACTATGGAATAAGAGATATTTCACTGAAACTGTTCGATTCATATCTATCTCGGAGAAAACAAATTGTTTCTATAGATGGTATTATGTCTGACCCAGGTCACATTGAAAATGGTGTCCCTCAAGGGTCTATTTATTATTTACACTAACGATTTTCATAATTTTTTACTGCCGAATAAATCTGTCTTATTCGCTGAAGATACTACCATAATAAACTCCGCCAAGAATATCAACACTCTCGAACATGGATAGTGGAATTGAAGCCAATAGATGGTTTACAGCGAATAAATTGAATCTGAATCAAGCCAAGACACAATCTTTAACCATCTCCTCACATACAGAAGTCACACAGGGTTTGGCAGTGAAATTATTAGGTGTACATATTGATGACAATTTGTCTTGGGTCAGTCAGTTACATTATTTATGTAATAAATTATCAAGTATAATTTTCCTGCTCCAAAGACTGAAACCAATACTAAGTTTCACAGCTCTAAAAATTGCTTATTTTTCAGTGTTTCACTCGCATATACCGGGTGATTCAAAAGTACTTTGACAAACTCCAGGAGGTGATTTCTCACCACAATATTCTAATATGAATTGCCCAAATAAATATATGCCCGGAAACGCTTCGTTTCCAAGATACAGGGTGTTGAAGTTTTATTTTTATTTTTTTAAATAACTTTCGAAATACTGACCTTAATTAAACGAAAATTGGTATTGAGAGGTTTTTTGAGATGTTGAATTCGAACCTGATGTTATTATTACTCTTGCTCGTAGGGGGCGCCACCTACACGCCTTTTTCTTTTTTGAAGATTCATAATAATAATAATAATATTTCTTTATTTCTGAATTAACCTTATATATACATGTATACATAAAGCTAAAAAAGCAATGACGTCAAAAGTGTGGCACATTTCAGAAGATATGGTTCATATAGTCATCTACATTGTACGGTTCTAGATCTAACATGTTGAGCTGCTTCCTTATAGTATAGACGTGTTTTTAATTGGCTCTCGAAAATGAACTATAAATGTTGTAAACTAAAACCTTTTAACCATTATGTGTGCACAAAGTGTTCCAGTGTTTTTCACAAAAGCTGTCTGCAGAAACAAATGAAGAAAAAAGTAAAATTTGTTGAAGATAATAAAATAATCTGTTGCCAAGATGACATTGAGGCAGAACACGAAGACGAAACAAGCCTTCTAGAAAAAACAATAAATGAACTTGAGGAAGATGGATTTTTGAAAGACAAATTCATTCAAAAATTAAAAGATGAAAACCGAATTGCAATACAGCAGGCTTTAGAATCGGAGAAAGAAATGAATTCACTTCTAGAAAAGCAAAAAAACACATTGAAGAAATGGAACACACAATTAAGGAACTAATGAAAGAAGCTGATGAAAAAGTGATCTCTGTAAAAACAATGTACACACAAACTAGCACCCAGAATATGAATCACCAGACTACAATGACTGATCCCTTTCTCAACAGTGGCGTACATATTAAGGAGCAAAAGGATACAAAGAAAAAAGAGAATTAAGAAGAAAGTGCAACTAGGCACAACATCTGTGAAACTGACTAAGAAAAATATTCCAATAATCAAGAGAATCAGTAGATGCCACCGGTGTAAGAATAATAAAATCCCCAACAAAAATGAAATGGAAAATAAAACCAGTGGAGGGTACCAGGATGAGAAAATCAACAAAGATCCAACCCTTCATGAGGACATCCAAATAGTGGAACAGCAGGATTGTATGGAAAAACAGCAGGAAACGCAAGATTCTATGGAAAAACCTGAGTATATTGATAATAGTTCAGATATAATAGACAAGCAGGTAAGAGGCATATCAAAAGTCCTTATTTTAGGTGATCAATATGCGACAGGTTTTTCAAAGGTAGTGAAAAAGACTATGATGAATATGCACTGCAATGTGATGGAAATCATAAAGCCAGAAACTGAGCTATCAGAATTGACAAGTAATGTTTTTGACTACAGTTTAAGCTATGGACAGAACGATTACATTATAGTGATGTTTAATACAAAGAATGTGAGCAATACTAAAACTTTGAATTCAGCACTAAAAAATATTTTGTTGATCAGTAAAACTACTAATTTAATAATAATTTCTGAATGTGACACTCCTGCTGATCGAATAATAAATCATAAAATAGGTAATGCTGTGAACCGTACCCTTCGACTTGTGAAAAACTGTTCTATCAAATTTCTTGTGGTTAAAAAAGAACACGGTAGTAAATTTAATATTTGTTTTGAACTTGAAAATTATTGGTCTGACCCTAAGCATAAAAATGTTGTCCTTACAACAGTACAGACAATTGAAGATGTAAATTTTCAGATTACACCCATCAAAGAAATAATATATGACAAAAACCTAACAGGCCCAGCTGAATACCGAAATGAATACTATATTATATTGCATCAAAATATACAATGCTTGAAAAACAAAACTTTAGAACTAGAAATATTTCTAGAAACTTTTGAATCTCAACCATCATTTATTTGTTTAACCAAACACTGGTACACAGAGCAAGAACAATATCTCATTACAGTCGAAGGATACCAGTTGGCTTCTGCTTTTGCAAGGACACATAAAATACATGGTGGATCATGTATTCTTGCAAACAACTCAATAGATATAAGTGAAATCTCAGAAATCAATAAAAAAAGTATGGAATGTGTGATTGAATGTTCATCAGTAATCTGTAAGTCTCTTGTATTAGTATTAATATGCATTTATAGACCTCCTACTGGAGATATTGAGTTGTTTTTACAAATACTTGGTGAAATAATTGACCATGTCCAAAATAAATACAGGAAGTATAAAATAGTGCTCTGTTGAATAAAGAGAAAGAAAACACCCAGTCCTTTGTAAATCTGTTATATATGTACAATCTAACGAAACAAATTAATGAACCAACTAGAATAACACTCCGAACTTCTACGTTGCTCGATAATATCTTCATAAACTTCGAAAATGGCTTTCCTGGTGAAGTAGTTACATCTGCTCTATCAGATCATGAGGCTCAAATTCTTAAAATAAATAACACTAAACAGGCTGAAGCCGTGACCAATGAAACAAGGACTAAAAAGAGGATATTTTCAGACTAAAAACTTACCCAGTTGAGAAATGAATTACAGATTTTAAAATGGGCAACACTCTACTCCTACAATGATTCGAATGAAGCATATGACTACTCCTTTGGGACATTGAAACAACTGATGGACGTAGTTGTTCCCTTGAAAAAGTTTAAAATCAAAATCTGTCAAAGGCATTTGATAGTGTAGACCACCTCTTGTTGACCAATAAGTTGTCTCTTTATGGCATTAGAGGGTTAGCACTCAATCTAATCATTTCATATCTCAGAAATAGATATCAATATGTGCCTGAATCCAACTCAGATGGCCATTTTATATCTGGAAAATTACTTATCACCCAAGGTGTACCTCAAGGATCAGTGCTGGGTCCCCTGTTGTATATACTTTATACCAATAACGTTCCTGAAGTGATTAGTGAATATATGGTTCAATATGCTGATGACTGTTCGATCATATTCAGTTCTGATGATCAAGAATCAATAAGATACAATATCACTAAAACTTTAAATACACTGGAGGAATATTTCACCATGCATCTGAAGCTGAATACCAATAAAACTCAAATCATCCCCTTTGGTCATAAAATGAATATGGGCAGCTTCAACCATGGCACAACATCCTTAATTCCAGTATCAAAACTTTCTTTTCTTGGCATCACGTTCGATTCGAAGTTAGATTGGGAAAAGCCACATGAGTGAACTGTCAAAGAACTCATCGAGATACTGCTATGCTCTGAAAGTCATCTCACAGAACATATCCTCAGATGCAGCCTTGATAGCATATTATGCATATGTTCAAAGTCATCTTAGGTATGGCATCATTTTCTGGGGAACATCTACTGATGTTAGAAGATATCCATACTCCAGAAACGCTGCCTAAGAAACATCTTCAATATTCCACGAAGAGTCAGCTGTAGGTCTATATTCATGGATAAGAAGATTCTTACCTTAACAAGTATATTGATCTATGAAGCAACTATATTTGTTACTGAAAATATGTCCCTCTATACATGCTATAACAGAGATCATAGACATAATACTAGAAATAAAAACAATCTTCTGAATATTAGGCCAAGCCTCGCATACATTCAGAAAAACATTCCCTTCTCAGTAATTTACATATATAACAAATTACCTGAATCGTTAAGAACACAGCCTACTAGGGAGCTGAAAATTAATTTGAAAAACCTTCTTTTCAAAAAAGCATACTATACATTGGATGAGTATTTCACAGACATATTGGACGGGTAATGTTCTCTTCCTTTTCCTTCAATTTATGAATTGTAAAATTTACTATTTTTCTTTCTTCTCCTGATTATATCCAGAAATATAATTTTTACTTATACGTGTGTGTGTGTGGGTTGTGTTTATATATATATATATATATATATATATAAAATGAGTGTTTTTTATCTATTAATAACTTTGTGTCTTTACTGTAACATCTATTTACTTATTTAATGTATCTGTGTTTTTATGTGTTTTTACTTGCTAGTTATGTGTAATCTTAATTATATTGACATGTTCTACACCTGAAAAGGTACTTTTGAAAGAACTAATAAAGGATCTATCTATCTATTTATCTATTTAGAGATATTCAGAGATTACGATGGAATGTATACATACATATTCACATATTACATACATATAAATAAATAAAATTACAAAAAATCAGTTGAGAGAATCAGCAGGACGCTGGCAACACAGTGTAAATTCGTGTATATTGTAAAATACGTTATGAAGTCATAATCTCAAGTGTTCAGAAGTAGTGAACATTTTCTGATTTTTTTAATTATTTTAAAATTGGAATTATTTGTTTTGGAAGTAAACATTTTTGTCAAGAAAGCATTGGCAATTTAGAAAAGAAAAGTAATTTATACAGGGTTAATCGTGAGAAAAAGTATTTACTGATTTTTACTATTGTTATTGAAATTTGGTGCATAAAAAACTTAAATATGACACCTCCACTAGAAACTCCCTCAACGACTAGTCAGGTACCTCCTGTGTTACAAATTGAACCAAATATATCTATTACTTTGGACAATGTACCTACATATAATGGGCAAACAAAAATTAAAGATTTTATCCGGATCATAGATGATTGTGCTATTTTGGAAAAATGGAATGATCTGCAAATAGTGTCAATAGTGCGATTAAAATTACGAGGGATAGCGAAACAATTAATAGACGCGGATAGTAAATTACGAACTACCGGAAGCTGGAATGAGTTAAAGAAAGGGCTACAGGAACAATTCGGTATATCAAACATTCCAGGACAAGATAAAAGAGAGTTATTAGAATGCCGTCAGAGAAAACATGAAACATGCAGCCAGTATTTGGCACGCTTGAAAGTTTGTGCGGCAAAAATTTTAATACTGACGGGAAATGATACTGTAGATAGAGTTATTTTACACAGACATGAGCAGGATATTATTACACAATTTGCATTAGGATTACTTGATCCTGTTAGAAAAAGAACTTTATCTGCCAGTCCGGATACATTAAAAGAGGCTATTGAATTCGCTGAGAAAGAGGAAATAATTGAAAGTTTGACAAAACCGATAGATAGAAGTTTCAGGAATTTTAATTCAAATTCTCAAAATACTAATGTAGTAGGGTGTCATTATTGCCAAAAACCAGGACATACTATAAGAGATTGCAGAATGAAAAATGGTAATTTGCAATCAAGAAATGCAAAAATATGTCAGTATTGTCAAAAACCCGGACATAATATAAGAGATTGTAGAATGTAAAATGGGATTGGTTTGTTGAAAATATAAACAGGATGTTCATAAAATCAGATCAATTCACAGAAAAATCTTTCTATCAATATTCAATTGAGAATGTTTCCCTTTTCAACAAGAAAAATGGGAATTTGCAAAATAGGAGCATAGTTACATGTCAGCATTGTCAGAAATCCGGACATGATATCAGAAATTGCCGAATGAAGAATAAAACATGTTTTCGGTGCAATAAACAAGGGCACATGTCATTTGATTGTCAAAATGGTACGAGACAGAGTTAAAACTTTTTATATTTTTAAATTTTTGAATTTTTGGATTTTAATGTTTTTTATGAAACTTTATTGATGTTTAAAAAAAAAGTGTATATGATTTAATTATATATATATATATATATATATATATAGATGCATGCAAATTTTAATATGTGACTGATTGTTTTGATTCAATTCAATTTTATATGATAGTGACTATTTTTATATATTTATCAAATGGTATTAACTTAATTTACATTTATATATACACGCTTTGTCAATAAGATATTATTCTTTGATAATAAAGCATATTTTGATTGATTGATTGATTGATATGAAAATAGGAGGGATTTAAACGATCATCCGGTTCTCAATCCGTCTTTGTTGAGAACTGCAAACAATCGTCAATAAATCAAAACGAAAGACATAGGAGGCCAAATCAAACGATACTCACCTATACTTCAGGGGAAGCTCAAAGAAATGTTAGAGATTGCAGGAATTTTTCGAACTATCCTGATTGATACCGGAGCGGAAGTATCGTTGGCCCATTCAAGCATTACACGTGGTACAAAAATTAATTATGAAGTTAAATACGCACTGAAGGATGTTCAAGGAAATGTTATACCGTATATAGGTTCAGTTATTTTACCCATTCAATTGAATGAAAGAACGCAAATTGAACATGAATTTAATTATTGATGCCAATCATTTAAGTACTAGAGTGATTTTGGGGCTGGATTTTTTACAAAAACATCAGGTTAAATAAGATTGGAAAGCAAATAAAATGTAATTGAGAAATTAAATTATTGACCTTCATATGGAACCAAAAAATATATATCAGACAGAAAATGATAAAGAAAATCTTACGTGGAAAGGAACTTTCGAAGATATGGAAAGGAAAATTGAAAGTATGGATAAGAGTTTGTTAGAATTAACCACTAATTGATCACCTAACGAGATATGCAGAAGCCCTTCCAATTCCGAATATAACCGTAGAAACTGTGGCAAAGAGCTTTGTAGAAAATATCATTGTAAGATATGGAGCCCCTAGATATTTATTGAGTGACCGTGGCTCCCAATTTTTATCGGTGTTATTTTTGGAAATTTGTTCTATATTGAAAATTAATAAGCTAAACACTACAGCTTATCATCCAGCTACGAATGGAGTGTTAGAACGATTTCATGGACATTTGAAAACAACTTTATCACACTTAGTGACAGAACATAAGTCTGAATGGGATGAACAACTACCTTTCGCGCTTTTAGCAATTAGAAACCAAATACACACTTCAAGCAGAGAAAATCCATTTTTTTTCATGTATGGAAGAGATATGATATTGCCCCATCAAATTACATTGCAAACACCCCGTATAAGATATGATGCTCATGAAAATTATGCTTCTGAAATGCTGCAAAGAATGCAACTGGCACACTCAAACGCTAGAAAATAGTTAGAAATTTCGGCGGCTACTTCTCACAAAAAAGAAAACAAGAAAAATAAATTAAGATAATTCTTAATAGGATCTCTAGTATATCTAAAAACTCCTCCGAAAGTTACAGCCAGAAAAGCACTCTTCAAGTCCCTTTTACCAAAACACGGTGTTGAAAAAGTTATCCCGTGTAAATTTTGATATCCAATTAGTGGGAAAAATCAAGAAACAGGTGGTTCACGCCAATAGGCTGAAACCATACAAAGGTATAGATTTATATAAGAAGAAAGAAAAATTAGAAGATAATACCAAAAAGACTGAAAAAACAGCTGAAGAGGGACAAAAAGAAGACGAAACGTCGGAACTTGCTTATGTATTAACTCCTGAAGAGTTTGAAAAGCAGTTATAATTCGATAAGGCCGAAACTCAAGGTAATATTGAAGAAAAGTTTATACATTCTTCATTAGAAAAAAAACCTCAGAACCAGAATTGCAAGTGGAATTACCCCACGTGGAAGGTTTAGAAATTGATAGTGAAGTTCAAAAAATGAACGGTACCGATAATGGTAGTGAAATTATTAATGAAGACGAGTTCAAAAATAAAACTAATATAGAGTCCTCTGACAGTGAGGAGGATGCCCGTAATTCATTTGTAACACATAGATATCCTACTGGGACAAGAGGTCCAATAGAATATTTTTCTTTAGATATGTAGGTTATAATAAAAATCAAGGACATTGAAAAGATCAGAAACAAAAGATATATGGTTGTTTGGAAAGAAGTAATTAATGAATTAAATTTTTAGCAATAAAGTATCTGAATACAGAAAATAAGTTGTAACGTAAGTAAAACCAAAAAGCAATGAAACTTAATGTTAATAGTAGCATAAAAAATGAAAAGAAAAATGAATATTTTCATTGAGAAATAAGGTAGAAAATTAATTATAAAGGAGTAACGAATAGGGAATGAGGGAAAATTAATGTATGCCTGTTACACAGTCTTGACAAGAGTTGAAATAAACTGCACTGATAGATTGCAGAAATCGCCCTGTATTTACCAAACCCAAGTCACCTGGTTCTATTCACATTCGTAAATTGTAGGGAACAGCTAAAAGGATCCATTTCAAATTATCAGGGATGGGCCCTAAATATTGTGGCAGTCCCATCATTTAGAACTGCAACCATAAAATGCATTTGCCATTAGCCAGATGTGGTTTATTTCAAGAAGAGGATTAGATACCCTGCTGAGAACCCTTGTGATATTGAACTCAAGAAATTCTGATGGGAATACCAAGAAACCAGACTATAGATTTTATGATGAAGACACATTTATTTCTGGTTATATTATTTGGAATTAAAATAATGACTATTGCAGGATTGATAGCATATGACTGCAGAAATTCTGATGGGAGTTTTTCTACCTTGTCTCTTCGCCATGCACAAAGATCTCCTGATATACCTGAGGCTTATTCTGTACATGAGACCCCTATAATAGCTTTAGAAAAGAAAAGATATGATAAAATTTCAGTTAAATCATGTCTTATAGAAATCACGCAGTTGATGATGTCTTGTGGTATGGTTTCTCATATATCCGTAGTACAGGATAGTTTGATCACTTATTTGCATACCGTTGGAAGAGAGGAATGATTGAAAATACATCAATATTTGGAGTATCGTGGATTTCCAGGAGAAATTATAAAACTCCAATCGAATACCTCACAAACAGCGCAAATTTTAATGGCGGGAGAATTAAGCGATACAGGAGAATGTAAAGGTACTACTTATTCATTTCGGGGAAGGACAAATAAGAATGTAGTGGTTACTGCAAATGCAAAAATCACCCTAAAAGATTATACCGCCACAGCCCGATTAGATTCCAATAGTATTAGTTTGGAAAATCAATTATCATGCACCTTTGACAAAGAATATTGTTTAGATGCATTTCAAGGAGAGATTGTTTGGCAGGTAGCTAAACAAAATGAATGCAAACGTTACCGAAATTTATATGATGGAAAAGCTACCCGAATAACTGAAAAATGATCTGAAAAATCAGTTTATGGTATTAAGGAAGACAAAAATATTTGCCATGCAATTGATAAAGAAAACTTTTAATTTTCACAGAACATCCAAGGATTTTGATATTAGAAATACCCCTGAATAATTCAAATTCATATCTAGATTTCTCTATCACCTTAGGAGAACCAACAGCTGATATAATCACTTATGTAAATTCGAAATTTTTGTATTTTAAACGCAATATGAATGAATTATTAGCTGATACCATACACAGACGATGTTTATTGAAGAGAGAAATTTTGAAAAATAGATTGATTATGGCTCAACAAATACCTGAAATAATTTCTATACTATTGCAAGATCAACCTGGAGTTCTAGCCAAAATTAGCGGAGAAGTTATGTATTTACTTCAATGCTCTCCTGTCATAGTAGAAGTTAGACAAGACAAGAATTGTTATCAGGAATTACCGGTAACTTATAACAATAAATCTTATTTTATAGCTCCGATAACGAAAATATTACATAAAATTGGGCAACAAATAGAGTGTTCTTCTGTCATTCCTCCTATGTATTTTTTAGAAGGAAACTGGATCTTATTTGATTCTCCGCCATATGAGTTATCGGTGTTGGAAAATAATACCATGAAATTGAAAGGAATTAAATCACTGGGTTTGGGTGAAATATACACCGAGAGTGAAATAAGACAGGCACAAGAATTGTTATTATTCTCATCAGAAAAACAAGCAGTGAATAATATATTGATACACAGAATGGCAAATAAAACATTTATAAATCAAGGCTTTTCACCTTTGAACTTATTTGATGCCGAAGAAATGGAAAAATTAGCCCAAAACACTCTTAAAAGAATATACGGAGTATTTACCATTATTGGCGATGTAACCAGTGGATTTTTAGGATTATATTTTTGTTTAAGAATTGTCAAATTTTGTATTGAAACCGGTATCAATGTTGTGATACATCGTATTACCGGTTGTTCAGGGCATTTGTTTTTTGCTATATGGAATACCCTTACTTGGATTGTTATAAACAATAAATCGCCTAAAGAAAAATGTCAGAAACCCAAAGAGGAGGATTCTCCACTCATATTAGAAATGCCAAGTATTGTGACTGAAACCCCCTCTTTTTATCAGAAAAAACAAGAACTGATTTATGCTAGGATACAAACCCATCCTTTCAAGGGTTTATCTTGGAAACATGATGGTTCAAAGTGAAAGTATTACCAGATGGCTGTTTCCGAAAATGAAATGTAGATATTTAACACCTTTTATATTGAAAAGTAAGTGAATATGGCCTGAAAAGGGACGAAAATTGTAAAACATATTTTCAGTAACCAGAATGTAAGAGACCCCGAATAAGACTCCCATAGTGAATATTTTATAACACCCCATAAATGAATGACTTTGTGAAACAAACAATAAATAGGATTCTTCAAAATTAAAAATAGGTGGGATGAGTTTAAATGTGTGAGAACTTCGGGTAGACCCAAAGGCTATGCCCTATAAAATAAGTGAAAAAGCTTAGAGACTTTGACAGTGTTGACTAAACAGTCTTAGACTACATATCGCGAGAGTAATAGATATTTAGTGTTTACTTACCGAAAATCTATCTAATTTACCATGGAAATGTTGTTATAAGTGCTTCCCCGTATTGAGGATTGGGCCACTAGACGCCAGTTATTGTTGAGCTCTGTCAACAACTTGCGGAACGACATCCTGTATTGGAAAGGGTCGGTACCTTCCTAACTAAACACTACCCAACTAGCTTACAGCATAATGTATTTCAATAAATACCACTCCGAATACATTAAACTGCTGGGCTTTCAAGGAATAGAAAGTTGTGATTGTGAACATTGCACTATGGACAGACACAGAGGGATGCCGCAACCACCAAACACTACCGCAGAATCTGCCCTGTCACCCATAGATCTACTTATTTCACATAATCCACCTTCAAATTGTGATTGTTTGCATTGCAACCGACGCCGCGACTTTTGGCCGTTATGCGGATGCGAAAAATGCAGGACAGCCCAACTAACACTGAGAGATCCAAATCAGCCGGGTCCTTCAAGGGCCATCGAGACGAGGCGGGACCTGAATATTCCGTGGCTGCCAGTGAATGGGCCCCGCAGGTGGAACTGCAAGAGCCCCACATCGTCCTCATCATCTTGGGAGAGTGATGATGATTAAAAAGGTGGAAAAACATTTAATCTAGACAATTTTTAATAGTGAAACCTGGACATTGATATTGACAATTTTTATTATTGATAATATTTCCTCCATATGATTATTGTATGTGCATGTTAGTTAAGGACAACTAGAAATGTATTTTACTATTTTTTCTATTTTAACCAGAGACCTAAATTATTTTTATTATTTATGAAATTTCTCTTATCGATTATTGTAAGTGTGCATGATAGTTTAAGGAAATTCAGATATTTTTAGAATTGATAGAAAACTGTTATTAACTTCTTGATATTAATTATACTATTATCACTGATGAACTTTATGTATAACCTTAGTTTAGGTGTCCTATAAGGAGAAAAGGAAAATATGTAATCCATGGATTGAATACATATAATAGTGTTATACTAAATGATTAATTATTTAAAATTAATCATTTCGCTTGAAAATGGGGACGAATGTCATGATCTACCTATAGAGCTTGGAAATGATAAATGATTCGAAAGAATATATTCATTTAGAAAGTTCACCTGTAAACTATGGAAAAATCCAGTATTTATATATAAATTCTTATTACGTGAAAATTATTCTATTCTAACGAGTATTGAACTCAATGAACCGAGACATTATAAAAATAACATCATATAACTATGCGTGAGACCAAATAATTCTCATAAACAGCACGTGGAATGCCATGAAGTTGAAACAAAGGTTCACAAACATAGATGTACCACGAAAATAGTACCTAATTATGAGTTCATCGGAAAATAGATTACCTATATAAACATCCGAACAAAAAAGCGATACAACTGCCATCCTAGTAGGCGAGACAATGTAACTATAGTTAAAAATAAAACAAAGCCAATTGGAAAGGGTATAGTAGACTATAGAATTTTCTCTGTATGTGGGAAAACGAGGATATATAAACAGTTTTGGACCAATAAGATTCATTCCATTCGGGTATTCATTTCAATTCAGTATGTTACTTATGATGTGCATTGGCATCTTAAATTGAGCTATTTTGATCAGATCATGTTTTAGTCAAAAAGATAAAAACTTTCGATTGTACTTCAAGTTATATTCAGATAAAAACAAGTTTAGAAATGTACCAGTTATTAGAACTCACACTGATGAGTTTATTTATCAAGATATAAAAAGTAAATCAACTTCAATATCGCAGCTACAAAGAAACCGAGTCGAACTGCATACACTGATATGTAGTTGGAAGAATTCATCCGAAATTCATCATTGCTCCAGAAGTAAATAAATAATTAAATACTTATCGGGATTTCTAAAGATTAAACTAAAAAAATCAGTTAAATAAAAATATTTGCAAGCTTAAATATCGGAATTGATTTTAGTGAAGTGATCTTCGTATAAGTGTCTAGTCTATATACAGGGTGAGACTACATATTTTTTCTCTTTGATTGTATTGTGTACCAGGCTTTATAAAATGAACATTTTTCCTCATTCATACTCTAAATTCCTTGAAGTTTAATTCATCTACTGATAAATACTATTCAATGATTATAACTAGAAACTTTTGCTATTATGTTTGAAAGTCCAACAAAAATATTAAAGTTGTTGTTTAAAGAAGAAAAACAATTACAATGTTAATTGTTTTAACTCAGATAATTGACGTAGGCGTTTTAGAATTATGTACATTAACAAATACAAAATTTAGAATATATTGATACAGCATAAAAGAAGTATTAAAAATATTGCTATGTTTGATTTTGCTATCATTGAATTAAAATATATCGTTCATGCCTCAAAATTATAAAACAGTGTATTGGATATAATATTGATTATTGCTATGATTTTATTGACATTTTTATATCCATATTTCCTGGTTATATTTTATGTAATGGTTTCATTAGATTTATTGATTGATGGTTTTGTGTATTGTTTTGAAGATTGATCTTAATTATACCTTTTAAAATTTACAACTATACTATTATTTCATTTATTCTGATAGCTTGAGATATGACCGAGTACATATATTAAACGAACCTCGATCATATACTGAATGCATTACTTGGATAGACCGTTCTCTGAGTACATTCCCTTTGTCAATGTTTTAGTTGCACAATCTTCAGTGTAGAACCTCTAACGACTTTTTATAAGACACGCTTTTGTACTGTCAATTGTGTGAAAAAGATTTAGTATTGAGTAGAGTGAATACAAATAATACCAGTATAGTTAGACATCATTTGACGGTATTTGTAAAATCCTTCTATTGGATTTTCTAGAGTGTTTCTTTGGTAAAAGTTACTGTGAGGTTCGACAAACCCTTGGGTTTTTAGAGTGGTGTGTGAATTCATAACACTCAGTATATACTCAGGTTTTAACAATGGCTATAACAGGTCACTATAGACTGCGAAAGCAACTTCAAAGAATTGGACTTGCGGAAAGTGCAGAGTGTCGCTTTTGTCATGATGGAAGAAGAAACAGCAGAGCACATCTTGTGCAGATGTAAGGGTCTGGAACGAACAAGATTCTACCATATGTATTACGGGCAGCTAGAGCCCAAAGATCTGGAAATGGTATCACCAAGCGTCATCATCGACTTCGTCAGAAGCGCGGGACTTGAAGGTCAACTCTAATTTAATCAGGATCGAGCCGCAATAGATCTGAGAAGGTCGCAGTGGAAGGGGCAGTTATCGCCCCACTCGAAAAAACCTAACCTAACCACTCAAAGGCATTTATAGTGATACGGAAATCACGAAAATAATCTGATGTGCTGTTACAACCGTCGACCCGACTGTTGGGAGTAACGTCTTGTTCCAGATGCTCGATAACCGCCATTGGAAACTTCGAGAAATGGCCGTTACAGATGATGTCATGCTCCAAATGTTAGATAACCGCCATTTGAAGACTCAAAAAGAAAACCGACCGTTATGGAACATTCCCGATCGCCAGTGTTCTGGAAATTTTGGCAGTTCTATATATAGCGGGTCATATGCGAAAGGCGAGTCAGTCAGAAGACAGCAGTCAGACAGAAGTTAGTCTTGTGAATATTGTTGTACATTATCATTGTGAATAAGTATTGTATTGTCAAAGTATACTATTGAGTTTATTTATTACAAAGGAGGGATACAAACATATAAATCCAACGAGTATCCTCTTTTTAGGTAATCTAATAGTAATCGAATAGTGAGCTAAAATAACTTACAAGATAAACAATGATGCATTATAGAATAAATATGAACAAATATGAATAAATGTGAACAAATATGAATAAATTGAACAAATATGAACAAATATGAATAAATATGAATAAAGTGACAATATACCTATGTACAATGTGAACAACATATAAACAAAATATAAACAATTCAAATGAGATATTATCTGTATATTGAAGTGAAAATAATCATTATTAGGTTAAACGAAGGCAGAACATGGATTTCACGTAGTTTTTAAATCTTTGAAATGAGAGCCTGAATATTGCGATGTCATTACAGTGGCTATTGAAAGTTCTCACCATTCTACAAATGGGAGAGTTTAATCCTGAATTTTGAATTTGTTTTTCTAAATGGTGTATTAAAAGTTTCGTGCTTTCTTAAATCTCTGTTGGGTGTACTTAAGGATATTTTGGACGATAGTTCAGAACAATCAATACGGTTATTGAATATTTTGTAGATCATTAGAAGGTCGGACATACTTCTTCTATCGGTGAGAGACAACATGGAGTACTTTCTCAGAATTGGACTATAGTTGCTGTTTAATATTGGGATATCTGATTTACGGGATAGTTGTTTCACAAATTTGTTCTGTATGCTTTCGATTCTCTGCTGATATGTGGCATATTGGGGATTCCAAACAATTGATGCAAAATTTAATCTACTATATATGAATGCGTAATATAGGTTCAAGAGAGTTTTGGCGTTCGTGAAGTGTCTAGTGTTCCTTATTATGAATCCCAATAGACGATTACAGTTGTTGACCATTTTTTTGATATGAGACTTAAAAATCATTTTTGAAAATCAATAATGACTCCAAGATCACGAATCTCCTTCACTGTTTTCATTAAATGATAATCTATTCTGTACTGATGGTTGATTATATTCCTGTTTCGTGTGAAGGTCATTGTGAGGCATTTATCATAGTTCAAAACTAAACTAGAATTTTTGCATATTTTGACGAATGAATCAAGATCATCTTGTAGTTTGTCACAATCGCCAGAATATTTTATAGTACGATAAACTTTAAGATCGTCGGCATACAATAAAAAAAATTAATTTTTGAAGCATTCACCAATATGGTTAATATAAATTATGAAGAGTAAGGGTCCCAAATGACTTCCCTGAGGTTACCACAAAGGGGTCTGATTTGTAACCGTTAATCTCTGTGATTTGAGATCTATGAGTGATATAAGACCAAATCCACTTGCGAAGATACGAACCAACACCGACTTCAGCGAGTCTTTCAATGAGAAAAGCATGGTTGAGTTTATCGAAGGCTTTGCTGAAGTCTGTGTAAACTACGTCTACTTGCGATTGATCATCCATTTGTTCTATAATGTGATCTGTAAATTCTATTAAGTTAAGTTGTGAAATAAAAAGGAAAATAATTAGTTGTTCAGGAGTTTCAATAAACAGACCCCAGATTCTTAACAATACCAAACCCTTCGAAAAGAACTGAATAGGAAAAACCTGAGAATTCTAACAGGACTACTGACAGGTCACTGTAGACTGCAAATGCATCTTAAAATAATAAAAATAAGACTTGCGGAGATCGCAGAGTGTCACTTTTGCCAAGACGAGGAAGAAACAGCAGATCACATCTTGTACAGATGGCTCTAATTTAATTAGGATCGAGCCACAATAAATCTGAGAAGATCCCAGTGGAAGGGACCGGTGTGAAAACATCGGCCAAAGATAGCAGACCAAATATCCGTAAATACCCGAACGCCAACCAATTAAGTCGTTAACCTATATAACCCATTATTATGAAATCCAATAGAAATTGTTGTTTTTGTAAAATTCCCTAGGGATCCAGGGGAAGAATTTCCTACCCTTAATTTTCAAAAATTACTTTTTCATAGAAAACTTGGCTCTAGCATAAACAGATTTGGGCAAGATGTTTCTTATTGCAAACCCATGATGAAAAAATGGCCGACTTCTCTTGGGATCCAGAGGTAGTATTTCCTACCCTTAATTTACAAAAAATTATTTCTCATAGAAAACTTGGCTCTAGCATAAACATATTTTGAAGATGTTTCTTATTGCAATCCCATAATTTCGTGAAAAAATGGCCGACTTCCCTTGGGATCCAGGGGTAGAATTTCCTATTCTTAATTTTCAAAAATTAACCTCTCATAGAAAACTTTGTTCTTGCACAAACAGATGTTTCGGCAAGATGTTTCTTATTGAAATACGTACCATCATTTCGAGAGAAAATGGTCGACTTCCCTAGGAATCCAGGGGTAGAATTTCCTACCCTTAATTTTCAAAAATTAATTTTTCCTAGAAAACTTTGTTCTAGCACAAACAGACTTTGGAAAGATGTTTCTTATTGTAATACTATCATTTCGTGAAAAATGGTCGACTTCCCTTGGTAGCCAGGGGTAGAATTTCCTACCCTTAATTTTCAAAAATTAATTTGCCATAGAAAAACCGGTTCTAACAAATATACACATTTGTATGTTTTCGTAATTAACTGAAAAAATGAACATTTTAATTTTTATGAAAATTCGATTATTGAATTGAGTAGCTAATAATAAACGTCAGTGATTAGCCCGGTAACAGAAATAGGCCGACGTTGAATAAATAAAAAAAACTAAATAAAAATCAGCACTGAGGGTTGCATTCAACGATAATACTAGTCATAACAACAATTGCATATAGTGATTTTTCCTGGTAACAAATTAAACAATATAAAATAGAATTGATTTGTTGAAAATATAAACAGGATGTTCATAAAATCAGATGTGGAAGTAGTTGTTTTCTGTTAGACATTCACAAAAAATAACTTCTCTTAATCGTGGATTTTTCAATTCACAGAAAAATCTCTCTATCAATATTTAATTGAGAATATTTCCCTTTTCAACATAACATAGAAAGTCTCGAATGCCCCAGAAGGCTAATTTAACAAGAATACTGATAATAAATGCAATAAACTTATTCAATAACAAATAATAAAACAGATAATCTTAATTCGCGAACACAAACATCTTGCTAAAATCTGTTTATGCTAGAGCCAAGTTTTTTATGAGATATACATTTTTGAAAATTAAGGGTAGGAAATTCTACCCCTGGATCCCAGGCGAAGTTGACCATTTTTTTCTCGAAATGATGGTAATGCAATAAGAAACATCTTGCCAAAATATGTTTATGCCAGAACCAAATTGTCTAGAAAAAATTAATTTTTGAAAACTATATTATTCATTTTTCGAATATAAAAGTTGAATTCCTCCCATCTTCCAAAGAAATCATCAATAAATGTATTCAAGTCAATATATTTTCAGAAATATTAGATTTCATAATAATGGGTGTTATATATGTTAACAACTTAAGCTTACCCCACTGGTTTTGGCATTTGGCTATTTTCGGAGATTTGGTCTGCCATCTTTGGCCTCTGTTTTCACACCGGTGTGGAAAGGGCTCGAAAAGGATCTAACCTAGTCTCTCCTTTGCGCACCAGCTTCTGATTATGTTTAGGGCTGTCTGCATGCGCTTGGAAATTTTCCTGTCATGTTAATTGTAACGACCAGATCATCAGCGTAATCTTGAGTCATAGTTCCAGATTCATATAGTGTTATTATGAGATTATCCACGGTCAGTGACCACAGCAAGGCTATAGAACCCCGTCTTGGGGAAAACTTTTTTCCGCTGTCGTTCTGACCGTTTCCTCTCTGAGAGTAGCTACAATGATTCTGCTTTTCAGCATTGCATGTATCCATCATATCAGAATGGAATGGAAACGATCTAGAAAGCTTACTTATACATCATAAATATATTTTTATCATAGATACAAGCCTATAGATATAGATATAATA
The DNA here is from genome assembly GCA_018342105.1 of Gonioctena quinquepunctata. Taxonomy (NCBI): domain Eukaryota; kingdom Metazoa; phylum Arthropoda; class Insecta; order Coleoptera; family Chrysomelidae; genus Gonioctena; species Gonioctena quinquepunctata. The sequence goes on from JAFIRS010000090.1 coordinate 160,400, forward strand.
TACAAAATTAATTTCACTTACTTGAGAAATCAACAAAATCTTGGAACTGCGAACATAGCATTTGTTCTGTATCACTTCTATCATTATCTATTTGTTTCTGCTTTTGGGGAGCTTTTCTTGACACTTTTGTTCGTGGCATCTGAAAAAGAGTTTTTCACTTCTAGGTATTGAATTGTATCACTGGCTGCATATCACCTTTCCTATCTATACCTCATACAATTTTTACGAAATATGGTCATTTACAAAACTAGAAAAAACATTCCTGCGTGGTATTCAGGAAAAGCTGTAGGTTTAGGTTTTTGGAAAAAGAAACATTTAGCAAAATATTTATCAACATATAGCATTTATATATCAAAAACACAAGCCTAGCAGTATGAAATCACAGGAAATTTTACTCAATGGTTCTTAGATTTTGACCGTTATATTTAAAAAACGTTGCATACCTTTCAGTAACAGAATTGTTACGAGAGATCCCAATTGATGGGTTCAAATTGTCCCAAAAAAAAAACTTTCAAAAAACTTAGATAATATCCAAAAATTGTTTTGATTTTTCTCTGAATTCAATTTCAACAGTGATAAAATGCCTCCAAATTAAATAAATTTAATTTTTTGACAGTTGACGGATTGTAGCAGTGTTGCCAGTCCCGATTATCCGAAATAGGCTTAGATCATATATGCTACGCTAGATACGGTACCTAGGTTATTGTTTTGATAGGTCCGAGGGCATCAGCGTACTCAAGCGGTAATGGCTATTATAGCTCGTCCAGTATTGAAACGACCACTTTGGCCTTCCTCTACCTAACAACCAATTTTTCTCGAAGATTCCCGAACCATTGTCTAACTGTGGCTATTAATAGAAATTCCATAGGCGTACCAAATTATTTGGTATAGGCGATACACGAGACATAGAGAACTTACACTCCTATAACTTCTGAATGGAAAAAATATTTTTCGACAAATCTGCCAGAGGGAATTTTGGCAAGGTAACAAGTAAACTATTGCAAAGTTGAATAAATAACTGCACTACCTATTTATTAATCAAACAAACCTAACCTTTCAATCGCTGCATGACAAGACACTGGTGAAGATTCGCCGTAGCATAAGCAGCCACATCAAATCGTGTCCACTCGTGTTTTCCCCCTCTCTACCTACCAAACGGTCGTTTCAATACTGGACGAGCTATACGTAAGTACGTCAACGTCCCCTTCACCCCCTCTCATCAGTACCCCTCTAATACCAAACAAACAATACAGGAGCAAAAATTAGTGGTTGACGCTATTGCCCTCTTTACCCCCTCTCATGAGTGCCCCCATAATACCAAATAAATACCAGAGAGTAGAGTAAGTTCTAACCTCTAATCTTTGTAAATACTACATGATGCCGTATCTAGCGTAGCATATATGATCTAAGACAACATATAAAGACAGATGAAATTATAGTTGACAGTTAGAAGCGGTAAAAGTTTGAACTGTGTGAAGTAACGATGCCTAGGTCCATCAGAGGCGCTAGGAGTACGTTTGTGAATTAGGCAATCCATACCACGTGACCCAATATGGCGGTTGTTGGCACACAAACCGATAATCGCCATAAGAATATCATTGTCAGTGTGTACCTTTGGCTTGTAAAAGTGTACTTTTGGTTATTTTCGGAGCTTTTGTGTTATTAATTAATAATATTCAGATGGAGAGTGATTACCTGAAGACACTATTGTTGAAAAGCAGAGGCTTTGGTGAACGGTATGCTTGAAAATATATCCCCATCTTTTGTTTACATTTTTATTAATGTATTTGTTACAGGTATAAAATGAAGTTGAGGATTGATCAGTGATTTAGATCCTTTTTACACTGAATATTTCTGAACTGAATTGTTCAATTGTTGGTGCTCCTCCTGTTACGAATATGGATATTATTTCGTATTTGCTTTTTACTCAAATTTCCCAAATGCAGATGAAGCCCTATACAAGTTAAGAATCCATACATACTTTGAATCTGGCTTCGTAGTGAAGGTGAGAACAAAAATTCAGAATCATTTATAGATTTTGGTTAGTCTAGTATGTTTTTTCCTAGGCAGCAGGTTTTTTCTAATTGGTACATGTACAGTTGCAAATCTTGAGTCATCGAAGTGAATTATTATAAATTAGGAATAATAATACATAAGAAGCAATTTATAACTTCTGATCTGTTCTATTATGTTTATTGCCACATTTGTTTATTATAAGAGACATTGATTTGATATTTAAGAATATTATTTCTCAACTTTCATAATAGTTCTTTCTAATCGACATAACTTTTTTTCAGGTCAAGTATTCACAAAAAGCAAATTAAAAACCTTCAGATGTTTGGTACATAATTGAAAAGGATGAAAGCATTTGTACTGCTCACTGTACTTGTATGGCCGGAAACAGTGAAGTAGGTGGTCATATTGGTGCTATATTAGAGGCAATGTCACGCACAGATTTGGAAGCTGTGTGGCCAATGCCATCCAGTCAAAAAATTTATTGGACGACTTGCCTCTTGCTCAGTTGTTTTAAAAAATAAAATGTTTCAAATGAATATATATAAATAAATGTTTGTTTATTTGTTGTTTTACTGATTCAGTTGATTACTCTTAATTTAATACCAATTATAAAAGACGTGTGGCACTCGGAGACTGCCACGGTAAAGCTATTGCATAGCATTTTTTATCAACTTACGCAATTATAATTATATATTTATTTTATTTATGCATTATTTTTTTTTCTTTGATATTAATTCAAGTTACACTTTGAGCGTGGTGACCGATAAGAAAACAAATTTTTTTCTTTTATTAAATAAATGAGAAGTTAATATTGTTCAAAATATTTTTTTTATCTTTCAATACATGTCGGTTCTTCAGGAATATTTATCATTGAAACTATAGGTTTATGGTAACTGAAATAAGAAACATAAGTTTGAGACTTGATATCTTCTAAATATCTGGAAAATACCGCATCAATGGTGGTTCCATATTTTGTTGTGGATTCTTGTGGATCATTATTCATTTTCAAATTCAATATTTTCGAAAGAAAACTTGTCAACCGCTCTGATTTTTTATCAGCGAAGTTGATGTTGAAATCGCCAGCCAAGATAAGTGGAAATTTATTACCATTTGTACCAAGTATTTTCGACCCTTCTTCAGTGTACTCCAGTAAAGTGCAATGAATAAAATGCTCTACCTCATCTAATTTTGGATTCGGAGAAATGTAAATTGCTACCATGTGTAGGTCATTTCTAAGTTTGCATAAGCATGCACAAATATCTCCAACAAATGAGCTCCTAACATTAACATCTATACTTTCTCACAAACAGCTGATTACGTATTCGTCTGATTTCGGAGCAGCTCGTCTCGTTTCGTGCGAGCTTCGTAGAGTCGTACCATGAAGTAAATACAAAGAGGAGGTGCCCTAACGCCGACCGCTGTGCCGGTCGGAGTGGGGGGTGTTAGGTTTATTTTCGTTACGGAATTTCTGGATTCGGTCTCCGCGCTCAAGGCCCGCGATAAAAGCTATATGCAATAGCTTAAAAAATTACACAATATTGATATTTGTATATAGTACAATTTCGATAAATATCACGATATATCCAATTTTTACTGTTAATAAATTACAATACCCTTTGAAGGTTGTAGACGATGTGGTAACTTGATTACTCTCGTCTCGGACGTCCATCGTCTTAATGTTCTTGAAAAGGTTTTCACGATGTTTCGAATGTTTGTATCTGCAATTGTCTGATTACAGTATTCACATTCAAAACATCGTGTAAACCTTTTCAAATACATTAAGACGATGGACATCCGAAACGAGAGTAATCAAATACAACACCCTTCACAAGACTTGATCGAGGCTTTCGATAATTGCCTGAAATATCTAAAAAGGGGAGGTTGAGATTGAAAGACATATTTCTAAATATTTTCATTTACCACCAGAATCCTAAAGAAAATTTGTATTCCAGTAATTCAATAACACTACCTATAAGAATGTTTTTTGAGGAGGTAGGCACATATATATGAACATTCATTTGGAGTTTTCTCTACTTTTGAAGTGGAAAATATATCAATTATATATATATTATTTATATATATATGAACTTTATTTGAAATGAGACCTCCTAATGTACAATAGTTCAGATATATACAAGTAGGCAAAATCATACAAGTAATCGTAGGAACAAATCAAATCACAAAAGTCTGAAGTTATAGGTAGGTATCCATGACGGAATGAAGGATGTTATCACGAAGGTGCACACAGGGTATGTCTGCTGCAGCCTCTCTGATACTTGATTTTCGAATCCGTAAGATCTTCTACGGAATAAATCAAATCACAAAAGTCTGAAGTTATAGGTAGGTATCCATGACAGAATGAAGGATGTTATCACGAATGTGCACCCAGGGTATGTCTGCTGCAGCCTCCTCTTTTTTTTAATTCTAGGTTGATTGCAGCTAACATAGAGCTCTTCTCCTCCTCGATAGGTCATTTTAACTGGTCAAAAACTTATGATTTGATACTGTAGACACCGAGTGAAACCCGACTCTATCCCTGTCGTGACGGGACCCACAGTTAACTACAATGCAAATAAAGGGCATTTTTCTTCAGTTGAAGCATGAATTATAATCCTAAATTGAAAAAACTACTCAAATTCGCACAGAAAATCACAAAATAAACACTTTTACTACTATGGTCGCTTATGACGAATTACAATGTGTGCCAACAGCCGCCATATTGCTTTCGTTTTGACAGGTCGATGGATTGCCTAATGTGATGAAAAAATTGGCGTTTTCGTTTTCGATTCCTAATTATGAAAAATATTAAACATTTTTTCGATTTCTAAGTTTGATGCTGAACTTTCTAGGTGGTAATCTTTATGTGCAAAATCAAAATCTTTAAAAAAAGGGGCACATGCGTGTTGCCTTTCCCTAAGGAATACAAAACATGTACTCGGTGCGCACCGATTTTACCAATGGCCAGTGCTCACTGAAATAAAATTATATCATACAGACTGGAATGCTCTTAGTTCCATTGCACATCCATATAAAGTGACAACCCTTGGAGCAAATGAAAGGAGGCACATGAAACTCAGCAAAGTAATACTTAATTGGTTATGTATGAGGGTGTGAGAGAGATATTCAACTAGACGTACTATATGAATTCTGTTATTAATTTCCTATCTTTTGTTTGTAAACACGTCATTGGTGTACAGTGTGGTTAACCAGTTATCTATTGTTTTGTTGAATTCGTTGTGTATTTTGTCTGTGTTTTTGTTGGAATTATGTCATGCTTTATAAGAGACTGTAAAACTGTGTTATGTTTGTGGACAGTGAATATTTTTCAATGTTCACTTCACAACCTGAACTTTATGAACCGTCAATTCACAATCAGCTAAACCCCAATTGCTCCGCCACTGCAAAGAGGCACGAAACAAAAATGGCGCGGCCCATGAGTAATCCATTCGCGCAGCTTGACGAGCATTCCAGTCAGTACAATATAATTTTATTTCAGTGCCAGTGCTGCCAATGTAAGAATCCTGAATTACACAGGAAGATCACTTAGGCCTGGTTGTTCAATGCGAGTTTAAACCGTTGATTATCTAAACTCGGATTATTAATTAACTATGGATTATAACGTTATGCGTTTTTCAATGAAAAACTAATCCTGGATTCCTTAACTCATTGTTTTCATATGTTGGCAACACATTTTTTCGCTTGTACCATCATTCGGACCGTTCAAAAACATCAACATTGAATCATTGTCTAAAGATACATATATAGATATATATCTTTAGACAATGATTGAATCAAACTTAACCTAAGAATTCATAGTTTTTTCAAAAGTATACAGGAAAATGTATCGAAAAGAGCCAAATGTATTCTATAAATTGTTAAGCGTCTCTTAAGAAAAAAAAATGACTCATAATTTCAATGAAGGTAAGGAAGACATTCTCGTTTCACTGGTAAAAAATACCAAGATATTGTAGAAACGGACGCAGCTACTAATTCGCAAAAATTGAAAGCGTTGGCTATAATAAGTAATACCATCTGCGGAGGTCCCAAAAAGAAATAGCACCTTAACAATAAAAGACAAAATTTCTAGTTGGGCTCTGTCCAAAGCAGATCTTGTAGATTTACAAAAACGATCATTTGAAGAACACAAGTTGAAATTAATACACATGAAAGAAAAACACCAACTTTTCTTGGAACTACAAAGGAGTAGAATCTAGAGAAAACCCATACGATTGAGATATATAAATAAACATTATCTTTGAAACATAACTCATCAACCAACAATAAATCAGCATTTGCTTGAGATTCCTGAGAACAGATCATGTAGTTTTTCATTTTGCATTTGTGATGATTTAATTCTAGATTTTTATGTCAAACGTTTTTGTTATGTAAAATAAAGATTTGATTTTTATTTGGAAGTTTATTTTTTGTAACGATTTTGCCTTTGTAGTGAGGGGTGATTCTTTGTATTTCTATTAGTTGAGAACGATTTCTTTAGGCAAGCGAAATCTATTCGAAAATTATTTTTCTGTCCATTCTTCCAAATGGTTTCTAGGTACCGCAATTTCGGGTGACTTTGGCTTGCTTAAATTCAAAGAATGTCTACGAAGAATTTGTAAAAATAAATTGGTATTATTATATACCAAAATATTGATCTTTGACCACTTTTTCAAATTAGCTATGTCAAATTGTGATTAAGACTTTGTATGTGGATATATAAAAAAACATGGTGTGGAAAGTCACCCGTATATTGAGGGCTGGCTTTGATCCATGGCTTATATTTTGCGTGATTTTCTCTTTATAGCATGTACATAGGCCAAAGTAACCCGACGGATAAAATAAGAAAAAAGAAATTTGCCCATTAAAAAATATTAAATTTTTAATCATCATAAATGAGTAAAACAAATGACTCCTGAATGGAATAGTGTTACACGTATATAATAGGTATATATACCCATATACAATAGAAAAATGACAAAAATCAATCTGATAAAAAAACAGGCTTACAAATTTTATAATTAATAATGTCTATTTATCAAAATAGGGCAAAGTCACCCAGCTGGGTTAAAGTCACCCGAAATTACGGTATGTTGTCTAAATATGGCTCTCTTTTTTCTTGGGGCAATAATATCAAAAACTTCAAAAAAATCTTATGTTTGTTATATCTTTGCAGTCAAGTATAAAAAAAAATATTCAACACAATAATAATTTTCAGAATAGTCAATTCTATTGAAATGTCAAACAATCAAGTAGGTTAGAATCAGCAAATTATCTCCTTAAACCCCCAAATTCATGAGATTAACTTAAACCATTGTTAAACTAGGTTTATCTCATAAACCCGTATTGAACAACTGAAACAAAATTAGTAATCCTGGTTTAAGCCCAATCACTTGGTCATCCTTGATTGAACAACCGGGCCTTAGATTACACGGTTGCTACGTTACGAATCGATCCCACTGAAAATGTCATTCGTTGGGATGTTTTGACTATTGGGAATTCAAATTAACTTGGCAACATTGTAAAATATACACAAGTATAATTACATTTCTAGTGTAACGGGAAGTAAGATTGGTTTCCATTGGTCAACAATCGTTCTTCTTTCTGTAGGTGTCAAAACAGAGGGAGAGAGAGATATATAGTTTCTAAATTGCAACCAGAGGGAGTGTCTTATTTCGAATTCCCGATTGCACAAATATTACATAATTCAGATACAATTCAGTAGATATTTGATGATAGTTCATTTTTTTTCAACCCACGGTACTCATCCATCGTTCTCTTTTTACTTTTACAGAATTAAATGGCGACTTTCTCACATACGCCTCTAGCGGTTGATTTTGAAACTATCATTTCGAACGACAAGACCACAGAAAATTATGATAAAATTATGAGTTCTGTGGTTATTTCCCGGGATTTATCTATTTGGCCGATTTGACACTTGATGAGATGACAGCGTACATTATACAGTTATCAATCTTCTGATTGACTGCAATATAAAATATGTCTGTCAACAGCCATTCAGAAAAAAGTAAGCAGTAGGAAAGCCAAAACCCATGTATACATCCCGAGAACAGTGTTTGCAATGTTGCCATAATAAATAATGACGAATTATCAGAAATTTTGATGATTATTAAATTGAGTTGCATATTCTCGTGATTACACGGTTTTACACGGAAAATGTCGTTACACGGAAATCGTGTAATTACACGGCAATTGGCAGCACTGCCAATGGCATCAGTAACTTTTCTTTTCTGTACTGTACTGTCCATAGACAAATTAAAAATAAAGAGACTGTTTGAAACATTGGCGATCTTGACCACCAAGTTCTTGGTATGGCCAGTCGCGCATGGAGGCGCTGCCCGCAATCAACAGACGACTGACATGATAATTTTCCAATTTCGACATTTGTCAGAAGATGACAAACCACGTAATAATTTCAGAATAATTCTATAATTGTCATCGAAAAATTAATTATAGAAATTATACTATGGACTTGAATTATGAACCCAACGTCGAAAATGGAATGTTTTGTTATTCGAGTTGACGCTGAAATTCCTCGAAATATTCTTCCACAAGGTAATATATAAGCTGCTTTTCACAATCTGATACTTATTTCCATCCATCAGTTGCAGATTTTTTTTCACAAACTGATATATTTCCGTCCATCAGTTTCCATTTCCTATCACCATTTGAGGAAGTACGAAGATTATCATCAGACTGGAGTATTTGTTAGGTATACCTACTCGTTCTCCTTTGTACTAATAAATGAACAAAATTTTCGAAGGTTTGTTGTAAATGTAATTTGTTTTTATTTTGGTTGATTTGATGATAAGACTGAAGAATATTTTTAATTTTGTTTTGTCTGTAGTTTTATTATTGTTTTGTCTGTAGTTGTACCTTGTCTTAGATACAATAAAATGTGTTTTTATAGTTATTATTCTTGTTTTATAGGATCTTTAATTTTGTTCTTGATATCATTAAATAAAGATTTACTTTGAAACTTTATTTTAACGACGAACGAACTAACAGATTCTACGAATCGATTACTGTATATATTTTATTAGTGATCGATTTGCTATTCCTGTATTTTATATGATACAACCATTCATATGGAATACAAGAATGGCAAATCGATCACTTATAAAATATATATCATATCATTCATATAAAAGTAATACATTTGAAAAACCCGCCTTATTTCAATCGGTCTTACCAACTGTATTTAGTTCGGCCAGTTGCGAGATATGTCGCCACTGTCTAAACGTGGTGCCAACTTTTACTGCAGGTTTGACAACTCTCTTTATTTTTAGTTTCTCTATGGTACTGTCATCAGTCATGTCATCACTGTCATGTGACTAGTGTCACTTGTCACTTCATCATTACACATTCACACATTTCTATTGAGGTTTTACTACCAAAAAGTTATTATTTAAATATTCCTGAAGTGATCATTTGTGTGCTATGATATTTGTTTAAATTGAAGGAACAAAAAATGGGGGATTCTCAAAGGACTCCTGACACAAGCAATCCATCTGCCGTACAAAATAACTCTGCAACTAGTGAAATATCAAATGAGGTTAATGAAAATCAATGATGTGGAATAACTTATTGAAAATTTTAATTATTTTTCAATTTCTAGCAAAATGGACAAGCCGCTACAGCCCAGGCCCAAAGACAACCCACCAAACTCGAAGCATTTCTCGCTGTAGCGAAATCTATGATCGTGAGAGGGTTGATCATGTACCTGATATTCTCCTTCTTCAGAGCCCCACAACCTCCCAAAACAAACGAACAAGGGGTAAAGACTCCTCAGGTGTCGGCAAAAAATATTTTTGCAGATGGCACAGTAATGAATTTGTATATTTATTTATCTGAAAATGAGACCATGAGTAATTATCACAGTTCCAACTTGTTTTGGTACAAAGAAGGATTGAAATATGGCGACTGGGCTTCAGGAGATGATAGTGATGGCTCCTATTTTATAGAGAAAGAACTACCAATTACTCCAAATATGAGAAACAATGGAACTCTTTTCCTGCATGCCTATTTAACTAGGTCAGGATATAGTCCTGATCCCAACTCCAGAAATTTTGCAAAAAATCAAATGTCCTCCGTTATGAAACAGTTGAATAGGTAAGTGTTAAGCATTATGTTGGGTAGTCTTATCTTGAACAAATACTAAGGATCTACATTGTTTTTGATAACATGAAATTGTTAGATATTATTCTCAAGGGTGTATCGTCAAAATATTGTGATATTTTTAACAATGATAACAACAAATATTATAAGGAAAGTAATACATCTTTAGCGTAACAAAAAAATGTCTCATCCGATTCCATCACTTCTCGATACTATTAGACAAAACTATTTTCAAGGTCATGAGCTACCTATTCTGCCGTCTATACGTAAAAAGCTGTATGTGTTAAAAAATTGAAAATTCTGTTTTTTGTACAGTTGAACTTCTTGTGAAATGAACTATGGAAAATGAATTAATGAATCTTTATTGAGTAGGAAATAATCCTAATATACATACAATAATTGATTACAATACTTACAAATGGAGATAGATAATATTTACAAATGGGTACATAAATCCGGCAAAAAGGCACAACAGAATATCTGCGGAAATGCAAAGCGTAAAAAGCTGGTGCGCTTCAAACTTCCTGTCATTAAATTTTAAGTAAACATATACTATTTTCTTCAAGTGTAATATGCCAGTCATAAGATTAGACAATAACAACCTGGTTATAAAATCAACAACAAAATTCTTAGGAATACACATAGACAATAAACTCGAATTCGAAGAATATATATTACACCTGAATAAAAAATTGGCAACAGGATGTTACGTTATCAGGTCTGTCTCAAAAGAACTTGGGTTGAATTTTGCAAGAACAACCTATTTTGCCTTCATTGATGCCCACATAAGATATGGCATTTGTTTCTGGGGAGTTTGCAATAAACAAATGCTCCAAAGTGTTTTTGTTCTTTAAAAAAAGGGCCACTAGGTAAATGTACAAGGCAAAAATGAGAGACTCCTGCAAATCACTATTCACAAAACATCAGATCCTGACAGTAACCTCGCTGGAAACTGTTAGTCTAATCTACAAAAATGTATCGGTTTTCAATACCACAACTCAAACTATAATACCCGACAGACCAACACAATTAAACTTCCCATACCTTAATGGGAGACTCACTGATTTATAATGGTATCAAGATGTATAACAAACTCCCTACAAATCTTAAAAACGAGTCTTCTTTGAGTGCATTCAGAAAAATCGTAAAAGAACTACTGATTGATAAGGCCCATTATGATTTGGAAGAATTTTTTAATGATGTTTCAATATACTGTAACGTAAATAAACTTAACTTGGTTTTAATAATTTATTTCACACTGAAATCTACAACTTAATTTATATCACGCCACTGTATAGCTCGATCGTATGGGCTCGTTCAGACTGTCCGTGCCATCTTGAGAGCTACCTATTTATCTCCGTCACAGAATTCCCGATCTTTCGAATTCCGGCAGTTGGCGACCAGCATGTTCCAATCGTTTCCAATATCGACCGTTGCTCTCCGCGGCAGAGCGACTGGACTGTTCTCAACATCTCGGGATGACCTCATCGCTGTCGACGGCAACGCGCGAGGCGACAGGTCCGGCCTAGGTTCGTTACATTGCCCCCTTCTTAAAGACATTTCGTCCCGAAATTTCATCCTTGGAGTGTGACGATATCTGCATGACTCCCCATATCTGCACCGTGAAGTTCGATGGAAGTAACACTCCACGGTCTTCATGATCGGTCGTGGAAGAAGGTTACAGCAAACCAAAATCTTGACGCCGCTGGATCTGAATATCGCCTCCAGCATACTTATTATGACTCTCCAGTCCAACCCATCAATACCACAGGACAATTTTGGAATTGCTAGATCCACCAGATTCTGGTCCACCATAGTATCTCTTAGTTTGGTGAGACTCTTCCAGACATCTTCATAGGACGGTTTATCTTGGGAATGCCTCTTGGTAACTAGGTAGTAGATGTTTCTCTGGCCTTTCTTCAACTGTAGCACCCCACCAACTTCTGGATTCTGCTCCCGAGTGTTTGAGTTGACCAAATTTCTTGAGAACACTACGGCGATGCCCCTGGACATTCGAAGATCTTCTGCCACACAGTGCGCTAGTGCGTAGTCAGCAGGCACCTCGAAAAGGTCTCGACTCCTCTCTAGTAACCCCATGTAGAACTTTCTGCCCGCTTTTAATACAAGGACATAAACTTCTCAAACGTCATATCATCCTCCGTGGCTTGAGGGTGCTAACTTGGTCATGGTTTCCAGCGTAAGGGGCCAACCTGTTGAAATGGACGACCCTTGGTTTCCTCGGGTGGCTTATGGATTCGGTACACAAGGTCGTTTATCCTTTTCACGATTTTATACGGGCCTTCCAGAGTTCCGAACTTTGGTGATAGTCCACGACGACGCTTTGGGGTTGTACAGCCAAACCAGGTCATCAACCTTAAATCCTCCAGCGCGGCCTTGATGTCATAGGTCTTTTCATTTTATCGCTGGCACTCTGGATGTTCAACCGGACTCGTTCGTGGATGTCGCCCATTCTCTGCCGAAGTTTGCTGACGTAGTCCTCTCCGCAGTGTCTTGTCCTGGCGGTATCCCAAACTTCAGGTCACAAGGCAGTCGCAGTTCTCGGCCCATTATAATACTAGCAGGAGTTTGACCGGTTGACTCGGTACTGCGGATCGATAGGCCATCAGGAACAAATGAAGATACTGGTCCCAGTCTCTTTGATGGTCAGAGACAACCTTGGACAAGTGGCGGTTGATCGTCCTGTTCATCCGCTCCACCATTCCATCGGACTGCGGATGTAGGGCCGTGGTTCTTGTCTTCATGGATGTTCAGCAGTAGACATATTTCTTGGAAACGGTTGGATTCGAAATTTCTGCCTTGATCCGAGTGCAGCTCCATTGGAATACCGAATCGACATATCCACTCTTTCACCAAGATGTCGGCGACGGTGATGGCTTCCTGGTTGGGCAGGGCATAGGCTTCCGCCCACTTACTGAAGTAGTCCATTGCCACAAGGATGTATTTATTCCCGTGGTCGGATACGGAAACGGGCCGGCGATGTCAATGGCGATTCTCTCGAACGGGCTGCCTACGTTGTACTGACGCATCGGGCCTTGGGTCGTATTCGAGGTCCATTGCTAGCAGCGCATACAGCGCACTTCCTGCACCAGTCCTGGACGCAGCTTGACAATTGGTCCAGTAAAACCGTTGCCTCACTTTCTGCAGGGTCTTCGCACTCCCAGATGTCCTCCAGCTTACTCCATCATGGATTTCCCGCAGCACTTCCTCTCTTCTGTTCCTGGGAAAATTATTTGGCGTCTGTCTTCCCACCAATATCGGCCTCCAACACACGTTTCAGGATCCCATTGTCCAGAATAAGAGAGTTCCATTGTGCCCAATAGGACTTAACAGCCGGCGAAGTAACCTCGACTTCCTGCCATGATGGTCTTCGATTGCCCTTCTTCCAGCTGACAACTAAGCCAAGGTCGGGGTCTTTCTCTTGGTCTTTCTGGATCTTGCTGTCATTCCAGTTGTCATCAATTGCACTGGTTCTACAAAGTGTTGCTTTTTCTCTTCTGCTCGCGGCAATGTGAGCAATCATCTGGACATGGTCTTCAGCGACAAGGCATCTGCATTCTTATGGCTAGTTCCGCTCGATGTTCGACTCGAAATCGAATTCTTGGAGTCTCTGATCCAACGTGCTACTTGACCCTCAGGATTTTTGAACTGTAAGAGCCATTTGAGAGCTGCATGGTCAGTTCTCAACAGGAATCTTCTTCCATACACGACTTGTAGAAGTGCTCCACTCCCTTTACAACAGCTAACAGCTCGCCTGGTGACACAGTAATTGCGCCTGGTTTGCTAAGCGCCTTGCTGAAATAACCAATGACCTTCTCCTGTCCCTCCTGGATCTGAGATAGGACAGCTCCAAGTCCCACGCTGTTGGCGTCCGTATCCAAAATGAATTTCCCTTTGGGTAGGGGATAGCTCAGTACAGGTGCGTTGATCAAAGCTCCTTTCAGCTTCCTGAATGAGTCTTGACATTTTTCGGACCACTGGAACTTTGTTTGGCCCTCCGTGAGCCTGGTCAGTGGTTTAGCGATGTTGGAATCCCAGCACATATCGGCGATAATATGTGCATAAACCAAGGAAACTTCGAAGTTGGTGAATGTCTTTTGGGATGGGCCAATCCTTAACAGCTTTGATCTTCTGGTCATCCACTGCTACTCCTTCCCCAGAGACAAGCGTGGCCGAGGTATCGTACTTCTTTTTGGAACAGATGGCATTTCTTAGGGCTCAGCTTCAATCCGAGTTCCTCAGTCGAGGAATACTTCCTCCAAGTTTTTCACGTGGTCCTCGAACGATCTGCCGACCACAATTATGTCGCGAGATACACTAGACACGGTTCCATGAGAGTCCCTTCAGCACTGTCTCCATCAATCTTTCAATGTGGCGGGAGCATTACAGAGCCCGAATGGCATAACGGTGAACTGCCACAATCCTGAGCCGATGGTAAAAGCAGTCTTTTTCGATCTTCCTGAGCCAGTTCTACTTGCCAATATCCACTTTCAGATCAAGGGTCGAGAAAATCGTGGAACCAGCCAACGTGTCTAGGGTGTCATCTATTCTCGGGAGAGGGTAACTGTCCTTCTTCGACATTATTAAGTTGGCGATAGTCTACACAAAAGCGCTGTCGATCCATCCTTTTTTCTTCACCAGTACGACTGAGAGGACCAGGGACTGTCAGATGGTTCGATAACTCCTTCTTTTCCCATATCGCTGACTATTTTGTCAGCCTCTTCCTTCTTGGCAAGAGGAAGTCTTCTTGCTGATTGCCGGATCGGTCGGCACCCCAGTATCAATCTTGTGCTGGACCACATTAGTTCGACCTCCTTTTCCTTGTCCGTATCGAAGATGTCTTGGTACTTTTGACTAAATCTCTTAGTTTGGGCTGTTGAGCTGGTTTTATATCTTTGGAAGAGATGGCAACTAATTTTTCTAGTTCTGTGGGCAAGTTGTTGGGTTGGCTAATCGCACTCATGCCCGGATCACAGATGAAACTGACGAGCAGTGCCCTAAAATTGTTCCTTTCTTTAAGGTCACTGGAAAGTAATTGACATTCATGACCCTTACCGGTACAAATTTTTCAGCACGTACAGGGTTTTCCCTAGGGCAATCCCCCGCCAATTTTCTCATCATGAAGTTTGGGCTCGAACATCACCACGCTCTCCACTGCTCGCACTCCGTCCAGGCGAGCCTCCAGGATGGTTTCAGCCCTCTCAGGTACGCTTACATCCTCAGCCAACAGCACACGGATCAACTCTTCACTTCTCCCATGAAGTACCAGCTCTCCTCCGCTGACACGTAGGACGCCGCCTTTGAAATCCAATTCAAACCCTCTGGAATTCATGATGTCCATTCCGATGATTGCATCGCCTTCGATGTCCGCTACAAGTGCCTGATGTTTCACTTTAGTGCTGCCCAAAATTATTTCAATCGTAGCTCGCCATATACAGTAGCTGTCTCCCCTGTTGCTGTGCGTAGCTTCCAAGTTGTCGGTTCAATTGTTCCGTGTTCTGGCAAAGGAAGGCCCGAATTGTCCTAGTCGCACCTGTATCTAGCAGCATGGTGCAAGGCTCGTTATTGATGAGACCGCCTACGAAAACACCTCTGTTCTGTCGCTTGCTTGTTAACCGGGGCTTGCTGGACACAGGCCGACGATCTGCCCCTTCTCGCGACCTTCTTTAGTTTTCCTGCATCGGAGTCGTGTTTTGAATTTTGGACATTTGCTACGACATGTCCAATTTTGCTACAATTCCAGCATCTTATCTGTCTTTTCTCAGGCAAAACTTCCTTAATCACTTTCCTTATGGCGCTTCCAAATTAGCAGGCTCCTGTGAGTCTTCCTCAATCATTCGACTTTACTCTGGCTTTTGCAAGATTGTTTCGCCTCGAATTCCAGCGCGTGCCAGTGCGTCTACGAGATGTGTTGGACGAGCTAGTGTCAACGCTTGTCTGGTTTCTTGGTCACGGAGTCCATCCAAGAATGCCTGAACCGCTAATCGCTCCATTACATTTTCTCCGGTGTGGCTGGATATGCGAGGCGAACCAAGCGTGCAATGTCAGCTTCGAATTCTTGTAAGGATTCGCCCGATTTCTGGCAGCGATTTTTCAGTTGGGAGTGGTATCGGTTCCAAATGGGCCTGGCCATATCGTAATTCTAGATGTTTAATCAGCTGATCATAGTCCTCCTGTTCTTGGGCGTGAGAGTTTGTAGAATATTTGTCGCTTCTCCACGTAATGCAAGTGTCAGTGCTACAGCTCTTTCCCCTGCATTCCATCCGTTTGCTTTGGCCGCTGCTTCAAACTGCCGGCGGTAATTTGCCCATGGAGTTTTCCGTCGAACTGAGGGCTTCATGGAAAGCTTCCCTATTTCTGAATTGATCTTGACATCTTTTATTCCCTCTTGAACTTTGTCCAAGTTCAAACTCAAGTCCAGCATTGCATTTTCGTTAAACATCTCTGTGGAGGGCGCACTATTAATTCGTTTTTCCAGCTTACTGATTGTTTCCTTTATTTTGTCCATTTCTGCCTCGACCCCATCTTTGATTTTATCTACCTCCGTGTTCATTTGCTCCCTAATTTTATCTATCTCTGTCTCAACGGTTCCCATTCTTTCTTCTAGAAAATTAGCCACACCACACAATTCTTTTTTATTTGTCGAATTTTCTTAAGCTTTTTCCAGTTTCTAGCATTTTTTCCAGTTCTTAATTTTCTGAAGCTTCTCTTCCAGATTTCTAGAATTTTTTCTGTTTTTTCCAGTTTGAACTTCTCTTCCAGGCTTCTTGAATTTTCTAGAAGCTTCTCTTCCAGATTTCTAGAATTTTCTTCAAGCTTCTCTTCCAGATTTCTAGCATTTTCTTCCAGGCTTCTTGAATTTTCTAGAAGCTTCTCTTCCAGATTTCTAGAATTTTCTTTTTCCAGTCATTCTCTCTTGAATTTTCTAGAAGCTTCTCTTCCAGATTTCTAGAATTTTCTTCAAGTTTTTCTATTATCGGACTCAAATCACCTCCGGGAACTTCGAATAAAAATGTTTCGGGGTCCTCACCTTCTTGTATAAGTCCTTCTGCAAATCTTTCCTGGAGTACTTGCTTTTTACCCGTTGTTTCCAGTTCCCTTTCCTCCAATTCCTGTTTCAATTCCGCTACCTTCAAGTCCGCAAGGCGCACTTTTCTTGAACACATTTTGTTTTTGAAGAGGTATTTTTGGGCGTACAAAAAGGTCTATCAATTTATTTTTCTGACTATCCACTCCACGATCACTTGTTTATTTTCAAAATCTCACTTCCGACACCAATTGTAACGTAAATAAACTTAACTTGGTTTTAATAATTTATTTCACACTTAAATCTACAACTTAATTTATATTACGCCACTGTATAGCTCGATCGTATGGGCTCGTTCAGACTGTCCGTGCCATCTTGAGGGCTACCTATTTATCTCCGTCACAGAATTCCCGATCTTTCGAATTCCGGCAGTTGGCGACCAGCATGTTCCAATCGTTTCCAATATCGACCGTTGCTCTCCGCGGCAGAGCGACTGGACTGTTCTCGAACATCTCCGGGGATGACCTCATCGCTGTCGACGGCAACGCGCGAGGCGACAGGTCCGGCCTAGGTTCGTTACAATACAGTGTGACCGATTTAAAATGGAACCACTCCTGTAGAATACGCATTTTTCAGTCAATCTCAAAAAAATTATTAAGCATCGAACACTGTATTTTGACACAAATTTTCATAACTTTAGTTTTATTTCCAAGGTACTCTATAGTTTTTTTTCTTCGTCAAAAACGGCAAATGTTTATTAGGCATGTTTTTTTTCCAAATTTGACTACACCACTGGATTCGTAGTCGTTATAAATGAAAACCATCGAAATTTCATAAAAAAATATTGGTTAACAATGAAGTTACAACAACTTTAATTTTGGAAACAAAGTATTTGATTATAATTTTTATTTAGATTGCAGACATATTTGAAATCTGGCAACACTGCCGATACAAAGTAGAGCACACGTGAATTTGGACAACGAAAATCCGAAGTCAATAGCTCATTCCGTTCAACAGTTATAACTACTGAAGGTATGGTAATGTGAGCGATTTGTGGTGTACTAAATCACAGCCTACTATTGATTTAGTACAATACCTATGCCCAATGTATTAGTTCAGATTTCCTCAAATTATTGATACCTTTTCTAAAAGCTTGTTTCAGTTGAGTTTTGCTGAATAAAAAAGGAATATTTTTTTGTTCTGCTTTCTGTTTTATTATTGAATAAATAATTTTAATACTTTAAAACTTGATTCGGTTCATTTTGTTTTTATCGGCTATTGAAAACTGCATAACTTGAAAATGAATTTTTAATTTTCTGTTATTTTGAATACACTTATAACCTAAACTTAAATAAATGATTTTAAGGGAATATAATTCACATATCCAGTGGCGTAGTTAGATTTTTATTACAAAATCGCTTCCACCAGAAATCGCTCACATTACATACTTTCAGGAGTTATAACTGTAGAACGGAATGAGCTATTGACTTCGGATTCTCGCTGTACAAATTCACTGGTGTTCTACTTTGTATCGGCAGTGTTGCCAGATTTTAAATATGTCTATAATCTACATGAAAATTATATAAAATACTTTGTTTCCAAAATTTAAGTTGTTGTAACTTCGTTGTTAACCAATATTTTTTTATGAAATTTTCATGGTTTTCATTTATAACGACTACAAATCCAGTGGTGTAGTCAAATTTCAAAACAAAAATTGCCTAATAAACTTTTACCGTTTTTAATGAAGAAAAAAAACCATAGAGTGCCTAGGAAATGAAACTGAAGTTATGAAAATTTTTGTCAAGATACAGTTTTTGATGCTTAATTTAAATACAATTTTTTTTTTAGAATGACTGAAAAATGCGTATTTTACAGGGGTGGTTCCATTTTAAATGGGTCACACTGTATTAAGACAAATGCATTTGTTTGTGTAATTAACATTTGTAGTGTTTTTATAATGTAACCACAATTAGCAAGGATATTGTGATTACCTGTGTACTTCAAAAAGAAATCCTAATTTTAATATGTGCAGTGCAACTTCTCATGAAATTTTAAATATTATCAAAAATGGCAGAGAGCAATTCTCCTTATAATATTTTAGATTTTAATTATTGGTGTTAATGCATTTTTATATATTACTATTTACAGTCGTCAATGCTGCAAATAGCATAGTTAAATGTTCGTCACTAAGAACCTATTTTTAATGTAACCACGATTAGCAATTTAGCAATGATATTGTGATTACTTGTGTACATCATAAGGAAGTCCAAATTTTAAAATGTGCAGTGCACTATCTCATGGACATTTTAGATTTTAATTAATGGTGTTACCACAATTTTTTTAATATTATTTACTCTAACGTTTGTCAATAAGAACCTGTTTTCTTCAGATAATAAACGCATATCTCTCTCTGAAAAGTAATACTAGCCTAGTTTGACAAGACAGAATTAATGGCAATTAATTGCAGTTAAGGTGGTGTGGATCTGATATAATTGACGAGTTGTTTCTTGAGGTAATTTATTGCCTTTATAAAATAATGATTTAATCGAATTTGATAAGTTACATTTGCGGTATCTGCATCCTAAATAAGTTATCCAAAAAACTCTTAATCTGCAGTATGTGAGAAAATCGTTTGATTGCTCAGGAATGTTGCAGAATGTGCTCAGTACTTACCAAAAGTACAGTATAAATGCGGGAACCGCCTTTTGTTTAAGTAGGTCATAGTTGCTTCAATTTTGATGAGTAATTGCAGTCATCCCTTTGTCTCATTACACGGTGACTGAATTGCTGGCGAGTTTCTCCTCAACCGTTCAATGAAAAATTGATTGTGGTAAAGAAATATTCTTCCAAAAATAAAACCTATGCCTCCCTATGACACTTGATGAGCACTTTTTATGCCTTTCTCAAATCAAAAAGAGACACCACAAAAATTATAATTTGGTTGGACTATTGTGTCAGCCAATACAAGAATTGGACACTCTAGTAAGAATTTCTAGTAAGAATGATCAATTCTGATGAAATTTCTGCAATAAACATATGCTTCAATTATTTCGAGTAAGGTCATACAGTTTCCACCACCATGTGGAACCTTAGATGAAATGGGAATAGAAAATATACGACTTTGATGATTTCTCAGACACCGTGCCGTTGATAGTTCTTCGAATTCAAAATGTCTTTTATTAGAAAAATTGTACACAATTGTCACAATGAAATAATAAGTGACAATTATGTCAAATATAAAAAAAAATCTAATACTATAGATTATTCCAAATTATGACACATTTCAAATTTTAAGATTGATAAAAAACGACAGGTCATACAATATCATTTGTACAAATATTCATACAATCAGAAGGACAGATTAGTTACAAGACATGTTAAAATATATAATCTAAAAACTCAGATGGCTCTACTTGCAATAAAATCTTTTTTACATCATTCTTACAATTTTTAAAGTTTTGCTGGGACATATGCTATCTGGTATAAAAAAAAATATACAAGAATACGTTGGTCCTCTCTCTGTTGCTGTGAGTCTATGAATTGGAAAATTAAGCGCCACATACCTAGTGAGTACATTGTGATTTATCTCAAACCGCACAAACTTATCTTATATACCTATATATAGACCTGCCAGTGACAACAATCCAAGCTCCTTAAATTTTCCCCTACAAGAGTTTTCAAATAAAAAATAAGAACATAATTCTCATTGACAAAGTCCTTTACAACTAAAAGAAAACAATAATTATTATTAAGTACCCAACAATTTGATTGAATTTTAGTTTAAAGTAATACATATATAATATAAGTACAGTCGAGAAAACAATTCACTAATATATAAGTAGAACCGAGTAGGCATACCAGTATTTTAAAAAAAATTTGGTACACATTACGCATTATACATTTTTCCGGAAAACCAAAAAAATATACAAAAACAAAACAACAATTACAATTAAATATATAAATTGTCACCATAGAAGTGATATAAGATACAAGTAAAAATAAATTATTAAAATTATCACAATAAAAAATTGCTTTGTGTGCTTAAAGAAAACTGATGATAATCGATAAAACATATTAAAATTTAATATTATATAACTAAGAAAGTACGACAAAGTTGAGTTAACAACACTAAAAGTTAGTACAGTAGAATTCATCTAATGAGTAGAAAGCATTAGTCAGTAGAAAATTTTTTACAGAATTTTTGTACTGTTTTTTATTACCTATGATTTTAATCTCTTTGGGCAGGTGATTAAATAATTTGTTACCATTGTAAATTATGGATTTTTTTATTAGTGTTGATGTTGGAATTGGTAATGTTATATTTAGTGTTTGTCTAGTTTATTTTTTTTTTAATTTATTTATTGTACACAAAATGATACAGTGATACAGAATAAGAAAAACAAAATATACCAAGTATGATACAAAGATAAATTAGGTTAATAACATAATAATAAAGAATAATAAAACAAACAAGTATGAATGAAAACAAACAATATATAAGGGACAGGGTATAGATTGTGTACAGAAAGCACCTAAGTGACTTAACACTTGTGTTGTGCTACAAAGTAATGTTAATTGATGTAAAATTACAGTTGTGTACAGAAAGTAAAGAATTAAATAGTGGTTTTATATCATGTTAGTGTAACTATTGATGTTCTAGTATTTTGATAAATTTGAAGTAATTTGCGAAGATGAATTTTTTTTATTCTCTCGAGAAGGTTTTATGATTTTTAATATGTTTTACCTCTACTACAAGTTTTGGGTAACGTATAAGTTAAGAAATGGTGACAAACATTTTTATTCAATTTTGGAGTGGGTAGCAATTCGTTCGTAGTGCTTCTAGTGGTATAAGCTGTTGGAACAGAATTCTGAAGTATTTTATTTTTGAATGCATACATACATACACTGTGAAAATATAATGTACGGATATTACTAATGTCTTCTGTATATATAAGGTTTGTATGGAAAGATCTTTTTTTCTTCAAAATTATTTTTAGAATATAGTTTTGTATTGTGTTCAGTTTTTGTAAAGAATTCTTATACATTGCCCCCCACACCAGAATACCATAACGAAAAAGTGATTCAGCTAGAGATTTGTAAATTAGTATCAGTAGATTTTTCGCTAAAAACTGTCGTAGCTGGTAAAATTTGTATATTAGCTTCCTCACCTTTTTTGTTAGATAGTCAATATGATTGTTCCACCTTAGATTTTCGTCAATAATTATGCCCAGGTATTTCACCTCGTTTGTTTCTTTAATTTCATCTTTCATACCTGGAACTTTAATACTGGAGAAATTAGGTCTGTTTGTTGCTGATATAGAGAAGGCGAGATAGTGGGTCTTACTAGCGTTTAATGAAAGGCGATACATACTCAGCCATTTATTAATTGCTTCCATGCTCTGCTGGACATAATTTTTAGTTTCAAGCCATGTGTTTCCACTCAAGATTGCAACCGTATCATCAGCGTATGATATAATTTTTGCTTTCCCGTTTAAACAGAGCAATGAATTTATATAAGCTTGAAAAAGTATTGGACCAAGAACGGTTCCTTGGGGGACCCCCATTCTTATAGTCATAGTTTCACTTATGGTATTGTTTATTTTAACACATTGTTCCCGATTAGCCAAGTAACTGCTAAAGACATCCAACACTGCACCACGTATACCAAACGTTCCAGTATGTTAAGAAGTATTGCATGGTCAACAGTGTCGAATGCTTTTGCCAAGTCTAAAAACACTGCAATGCATTTTTTGTTTTTATCAAGTCCCTCTGTAATACTTGTAATAACATTGTACATGGCATCAGTAGTAGCTATACCGGCGTGAAACCGGTATAGCTACTACTGATGCCATGTACAATGTTATTACAAGTATTACAGAGGGACTTGATAACTAGTGTTATATTGAGTTATCTTATGGATTTCATTTCCAAATTTGCTATGCATGAGACACTGCTTCTAAAATAAAAAGTGTGTAAAATTTGGTGTTTGAAAAAGAGTGGCTTGGTCCCTGAATTTAGCCTTGCACATATACCTTATTGCTCTTTTTTGCAAGATAAAAACCATATTGAAAAAATATTGACTACAAGATTCCCAGAAACAAATTCCATGTTTCCTAATTGAAGTTCTTCTAGATTACATGTGAAAGTAAGGATGTTAGTTTTTGATATATTGAAAGATAGCTTATTAGCAACACACCAATGTTTACTTAAATTGAGCATGGTTCTTATAACTCTTTTTGCGCACCGAATGCTCTACCATCATCATTTCCTCTGCCCCAGAAGATAATACCATATCTGAATGTTGAGTAGATGCTTGCAAAATATACATTTTTAAGATGTTCCAAGTTTAAATACTTTGACATTACTTTTAATGAATAACATGTCATGCTGATTGTTCTGCAAACAACACTCAGGTGCCCAGACCAGTCCAAATGCTGGTCAATGTAAATCCCTAAGAATTTTGTATTTGTTGACAATGCTACAGTTTGATTGTCTAGCACAATTTCTTCAGGGATCTCCAAATTACTCTGTTTTGTATGGAAACAAACAGAATAGGTATTTTCTTTATTAAGAATCAACTTATAAAAAAGAAAAAACAATCCTGAGCTGCCTTTAAGCGATCTGAAGAAATGCTTAGAAGATCCGACAGTGTTGACGCTAATGTTAATAGGTTTGCATCGTCAGCAAAATTGACAAGATGAGATCTATTATCAAGTATCAAGCAAAAAAGCAATATAATGATCATGCACCGCTTTTTAACTCACTAAAAATCTGAAATATATATAAATTTTTCACTATGAAATAAAATATTTTTTGTTCTAAGATTTCATATTTGAATTTGGATTCCCGAAAAATATTTAAAAAATGGCTTGAGACCTGTGGCGATTTTGCGATCTATAATTATTTTGCTTACCTGACTTTTGGTGCTTTTTGCTACCATTTATAGGGTTGAAAAGGCTCGAATGGCTTTCAAAAACACGAACAATTTTCAATTTTTTTTCGTTGGTTTCCGAGATATTCAATCCCGAGACTTTTCGGTGGCAAGCCAATGCCCTATTCACTAGACCAGTAACTATATTTCTGCTAATGCTCTTTCTGAATTATTGCCTCACTTGAGACCTGAGGTTCATTCGGCAGGATGAAAGGTATTTTTAACTGACAAAACCAAGAAGGAGAAGGTTCTCTATTCGACCCGTATATTTTATGTTTTTCCATCATATTTTTTTATGTATGATCACGCATAACTTTTTACTGAGGCGTCCGATTCCGATAATTCTTTTTTCAGTGGATAGGGTGTACTTCGACTTTGGTCCCATTTGAATTTAAAAGATGAAATCCACCCCTAAGGGTAGCGAAATGAAGGATATTGATCACTCACCCTCTGAATTCTGGTCCGTTAACCGATTCTATCAGGCATAACTTTGTACTGGGTTCTTCGATTTGGATGATTCTTTTTTTAATAGATAGGGTATACGGGTAGAAAAATAGGGGATAATTGATTTTTCACTAGTGAACATTAGCACACACATACATAGTTGACAATGACAGATCGCTACTGACATTATTCTTGTCCCGCCAAAATCAGTATATTTTATGAGAGGATGGAATGATATACAAAGTAATGAAATAAACTAACCAGAACAACGAAAATAATTTATATTATAACAAATAGTAAAAGTAGATAATCATATTATTTAACTGGTAATAGTTGAAGTAAGGTGGGTAAGTAAGTATTTTGGAAGTACTCAAAAAACAAGTAGGTAGTAATTGGTAGATTTTAGCCACAAAAAATTGAAAAATAAAAACTTTTTAACAAAAAATTAAACCGACGAAATACGGAACTGAAAAGTAAAAAATAAAAACTTTGAGTCGGCGACAAACAAACTAGCAATTGAATTAGGTGAAGCGTAAAATGATGGCAGCGAGATGCACGGCTGCGTTTTGATGACTTCTTTCATAGATAATGATCTTCGATAATTGTTTGTTTGGCGCCGACTCAAAATCAGTTACTTACATTAGTTTAGGAGCTCAATTATCATTTAGACTACGAAGGTTTATTTTATTTTTTGCATTTCAGTTGATTTTTTCGTCGGTTTAATTTTTTGTTAAAAAGTTTTTTGAGTATCAAATCACTGTATGTAGTGAGCTTAAAATCCCATATATAATCATTTTTGCATTTTCTGTTTCCTTATAGGAGTTAAATGTTTTGACATGTAATTTTGACAAGAGCTACTGTGGCCAAGTTCATTCTATGACATTTTCATAACAGTGTGCGCACGCAGCTCCCAATTTTACTCTCAACTAAAAACGCCAAAAGAAGTATAACTTCAAAAAGTTTATTTCTTCTTCAAGTAAGCAGCAAAGCTTACAATAGATAATTCGTGAGGTTAGGCGGGAATTTTGAATTATGATCCATCCATGGATCCGACCAATGCATTCCCCATGAATTTCTTATGGGTCTGAAAATTAGGCGAATCTCTCGCCAGTTTTCAGATACTTCGGGCAAATTTCTTAAAATTTATTTCTCTTGAAATAGATTCAATGAACCTTTGTCAACAAGCTATAATCAAAATTTTACAATAAAATTGTATATTTTCAAAATAATTGATGAATATAAAACTGGTGGGAAAATTCGATGGAAGTTTGTCTTAGCTTCATTTAGTTATTGATTGGTGGAGGCAAAGTTTGGCGGGAAATTCAATGTTATAAACAAACATACATGAGATCATAATGCAATGTGCATAATGAAGCAGTGTACTCTGATGGTGGAGAAAAACAACTTGAAATAGTGCATTGTTTTTTGCCTGGCTGCAATCACAGACACCCAAATGAATGCAATTTCTATTTAATGCCAACAAACGAAAAAGATTTAAAAATGTGGATAAAATACTTGGCATATCTAGTATGTAACAAATACATTCAGGAGATGAATTATAAATATTACTGTTTTGAATGTGAATTTTCAGCCGAACTGACAAAAAACCCAATAAAAATAGTATGCACCTTGATAATTCGTAATCCAGGATCCAAATTACACATTTCTAAATGTCCAGATAAAAGACTGTTTTCACCCCGTTGCATGCATTTCATATCATCCTGAAAGTAATCATTTATAACTGAAAGCTTTCGAAGCCATTATTTATTGTCATTAACTCAACATATAATATCATAACCTTAAGGTAGTTCCGCCACAAGACAGTTGAATTAGGAAATTATTTTCGACAGAATCGAAAAATTTCAAAGGACTTTTTGATTAGAAACGCGAAAAAAAAAAATTTTCGAAGGGGGGCACTTGCCCCCCCCAATCGTTATAGAAAGTCGGCGACTCAAAAAATTGATGTCCCCGAAAAGCGCAGCAAAAAAAAAATTTCAGACCTGGGCTTTCCCTCACTAGAAATCCTACGTCATGGGAAAAAATTTACGTTTTTCGATAAAACTTCAATGGACTTTTTTGTAGTACTCTTTTTGAATTTTTTTTTTTTGGACGGGAAGGGGGGGTATCGTTAAAATCGATGGGGTCAACTAGGAGAGACTATTTTGAATAACGAGAGTAGTTTTGATTATATCTGTCAAACTAGATGGTCAATCACTTTGATTTTTTTTCACAATATCAGTGATATCCTCGTTTTTCATAAACTTCTTAATTTTAGTACTAACGGTAGAATTAATAATGTGATGTTTGCCTATGTCCATATGTTACGTGTTAATTGAGTCAACTTCAATTATATATAGATTAGATTAGATTTTTTATTGGTTTAATTTTTAAACATTAGTGCTATGACAAGTCAATAATAAAGGTACATATAATATAAATGTAAATTACAATTGGAATATTAAAATACCGAGAAACAGTATATAGTTGATAAAAATTGTATATGATACGAGCACAAAGTAAATAAATATATAAAAGTAAAAACAGAGATGCATCGAGACAGTACATCGACGATGGTCACTCAGTAAATTGTATATAATACGAGCACAAATTAAAATAAATAAATATATAAATGTAAAGACAGAGATGCATGGAGACACTACCTACATTGACGATATTCACTCAGTAAAACAGAGATGCATCGAGTCAGTACATCGACAATGGTACTCATGAGCACAAATTAAAATAAATAAATATATAAATGTAAAGACAGAGATGCATGGAGACAGTGCCTACATTGACGATATTCACTCAGTAAAGCTGAAGTCAGACGCATCATAGTAAGCATTGTCTGAGAGGTGTTTTTTCAGTTTCCTTTCGAAATTAGCGAGGGTTGCATTTTTCATTGATAGGGGCAGTGAGTTGTACAATGGTATGTATGAGTTACATCTCCTTGTTATTTCTAATCTTTGGTTTGGTGCTCTAATATTATCCTTATTCCTAGTATTATACGAGTGGTTGGTTCCATTTGTAGTAAACTTTTGTAAATTTTCTAGAATGTGTATCAAATTGCAGTATATTACACATGAGGGCAGAGTTAATATATTGAACTTTATAAACCAATTCTTACAGCTCTCCATTTGAGCTATTCCAGCTAAAGCTCTGATTGCTCGTTTCTGAATTGTAAATATTTTCGAGATATGGATAGATGTGCCCCAGTTTATCAATCCATAAGTCAAGGAACTATGGAACATTGCATGATAAGCGGTATGGGCAGCTTCATGACCGACTTTATTTTTTATCTGCCTGATTGCATAGACCTTGCCTGATAGATTTTTTGCTAGTTTGTCAATATGGGGTTTCCAAGTTAACTTTGAATCAATAGTTATACCAAGACATTTCACATTATCTGAGGGATTATGAGACAGCGAGAACATAACTGTTTGGGTCTTGCTTTTATTCACACATAGGCTATTCGCACTGAGCCAGTCCGTAGCTTCCTGAATAACTCGCTTTACTAATTCTGATGATTCTTCATTCTTGTTTTTCCGAATGGCAAAGGAAGTGTCATCGGCGAATAGCATTGTGAATTTGTCATTGAATTTGGCAGGTCATTGATATAAATCAAGAAAAGTAATGGCCCAAGGACACTACCTTGTGGAACACCATTCAGGATCGTTTGTAAGCTACTGAGTTCTTCATTATATAATACACATTGCTTTCTCTCATTTAGATATGATGCTAGTAGATTGTGTGCTATGCCTACAAAGCCATAGTATCTCAGTTTTTCTAATAGAATATCAGTAGAGACGCAGTCGAATGCCTTGCTCAGATCGAGGAATATGCCAAGTGTTGATTCTTTGTTTTCGAAACCTACAGTTATGAAGTCGACTAATTCAAGCACTGCTTTCGCCGTGCTTCTTCCTTTCCTGAATCCAAACTGTCTGTCTGTCAAGATATTTGTGTACTCTAAATAATTTATCATTCTTATTGCCATTATTTTTTCTATAATTTTTGCAATGACTGGAAGTAGTGCAATTGGTCTGTAATTTGAAGGAAGATTGATGTCGCCATTTTAAAAAATCGGAATTATCTTTGCAATTTTTAGTTTTGATGGAAATACACCAGATTTCAGAATCAAGTTGACAATACATGTAATTGGTCGTAGTAGCGCAGATAGATTTTCTTTATACATGACCACTGAGTGATTGTAAATATCAAGCGAGCCCGAGTTTTTTACGGATTTGATGACTTCATTCACCTCTGCAGTATCAGTTTGATAGAAATGCATTGAGTTGTTAGCATTGCATGGAACTTGGTGGAGATAGTTTGAGAATGAATTATTGGGTGTGCTTATTTGATTATTCATATCCAGGGCTACATTTATAAAAAAAGTCATTGAAGTGCTCTGATGTAATACAAGAAGAGCTATTTTTGCGATTATTACTACCTATGTTTTTATTTATAAGCTGCCATATTGTTTTTTGTTTATTGTTCGATTCGTTCAGTTGTTTCATCGCCTGTTCTCTCTTCATTTTCATAAGTAATTGTTCGTAATTATATTTTTTTGATTTAAATTCTGATTTGAGTTGCTCACAGTTGTTGAACAGTTTTAATTGATCGTTCAGTTTCTGAAATTCATTTTTTGCAGCAATTACTTCTGGATATGAATGAATGCTAGGGTCACTTTTTGAATTCATTCTGACTTTCATGGGAGGAAATGATACTTCCATATAGTAGTTCAGGGTATTATAGTAAACTTGGATCATCTCGTTTATCTCATGTTGTTCAAAGAGTTCATTCCAATTTGCCGTTGTTAATTTATCGTAAAATAAGGTTTTGTTGGCAACATTTTTATTCAAAATTATTTTATATTTTGGTGGAATCTCTCGTTCTGTGTTGATGCTTATAATTTGAGAATAATGGTCAGATAGATGAAAGTCAGAAATCTTTGCTGCACCAACATCAAAATTTGTGAACATGTTGTCAATGCATGATTTTGAATTACCATAGATTCTAGTGTAGCCCAAGATTTGTTTGGATAAGCCAAAAGATGAGAACAATTCTATCATATCTTGACTGTGTTTAGAATCTATAGCGAAATCAATATTGAAATCACCACCAATGACTAGATTAAAAGTTTTGAATTTTTCTGATAATATTAACAGCATGGCAGAGATATTTTCCTTGAAGATATTTATATCTCCACATGGAGAGCGATAAATAGATACGACAATACATTTTCGTTTTAATAGCTTTATGCAGCAAGTTTCAATGTGCTTTTCCATGTTATATTCATTCAAATCATCAATTTTTTCGAACAAAATATCATTTCTAATAAAAATACATACTCCTCCGTGAATGTGGATGGATCTCGAAAAGGAACTAGCTAATGTATAATTTTCCATTTCACAGAAACGTGTTTCATCACTACTCAGCCAATGCTCACTTAGTATTACAATGCCAAAATTATGTTGCAGTACAATAGCTTCGAGTGAGTTCAGCTTATTTCTGAGACATTGTATATTAACATGCATTATCTCAAGTCGAGTTTCCGCTTTCCTAATTCTAAAAAAGTTGTCTGGGGATTCGTTACGTTAATTTCATTGTATTCCTCGCTATTTATTACCTCAATATCTCTGTCTCTTCCTACAGTACTTCTATTGACATCCCCACAGTCCTCCCTATCCCCATCCTGCCCTAATGTCATTGCTTCATCGTTCATTTTTATCGTTTTCAAAGCTAGGTGGATTTCCTTAGTCTCTAGTATAAACCTTTTTACTTCATCACAAATGCACATTTTATTATTTGATACTTTTGGGTCTACTAGAAATTTAATAGATGTATTTCTTGTTGAGTTACAATATCTTCCTATATACCTATTTACATAATTAATAATTATTCTGTCAAGGGGGCGGTTTTGTTCGGTGATGATCAAGAGATTTGTAAATTTACTGATAGGTACTATATTTTTCATAGCTCTGTAAAGACATACCTGATTGCTGATATTACTAGTATTGAACATCACAAGAACAAAGTCGTTCCCTCCGTATTGTGCCCCCCGGTGAAATAGATCCTCTGTTAGCTTGCAGATTTCAACATTTGATTGTATGTGTTCTTCAATTTTAGGGTCTACACTATTAATAAGTGTTTTCGTGACTCTAGCAAACCCTTTTGCATAGTCATCCCCCAGAATGAATACCCTTTTCATCATCATATTACTCGATATAATTTGTACAGGTGCCTTTAGTTGTTTTTTATAATCTGAATTAAGGGATGCATTCGTGATAGTTTCTTGATCACTTTCGGCTGTAATAGCTTCCTCCATTTCTTCGAGCAGGCTCAGTGAGTTTCTATCTTCTTGTCCTGTGTTGGTCGTTGTCAGTGTTTCTCCTTGTATGGTGACTGTGAAATTATCCATTTTCTGTTTTCTCTTTTTTTTTATATTTTTCTTCAAACTTTATTTCTCTTCTTTGTTACCTTGTCTACAGTGTTCAAAGTTTTTTACTCTTACAAGAGTCTAGCAAGTCAGTTAGTACTCCATATTTAGCTACTACATTTTTGTTGGTTTTATGATGAAGTCGTTCTGTGTTTGTCACCCCGTATTTTGGCTCAGGAGTTTCGGGAGAAATATTTGGCTTTGGCAACAATGTAGTGATATTGCTGTCTGGGTTGATGCATTATCCACTCTTTGTTTAACTGTTTTTTCACTCTCAACTGTTTTTACACTTGTCTGGGTATTGGCATCTACAAAAACTGGTCTCCCTGATTCTATTGTTTCCTTATCTCTGAGAGTTTTTATTACGACTTCTAATTCGAAGATGTTGATTTGCAGGTGTTCCCTTTCTTTTAGGAAATTGTTCTCCATTTCAATTGCTTCATCATAAAATAATTTATGCTCTAGGTGCATCTTGGTTATAGTATCACTTTGTGATTGTACTTCTCTTTTCAGATCTTCTATTTCTTCATCTTTAGGATATACGTCGATATTGGTTTCATTGGAGATGTTACAGTTTTTACAGACAATCTTGTGGTCATTTAAGTGGGTGAAAGACTTCGTTTGTAGAGAACAACTGGTATGAAAGACACCGGAACACTTTGTGCAGACATAGTAACCGTTTAGTGGTTTTTTCTTACAGCAGGAAAATATAAAATTAACATTTTTACTGGAGCGCACTGATAAGCACCGTTCACTTTTCGCCATCTTGTCAACTATAGCAATAGTGAAGGGGTCGTCGATATCCACGAATTCACTACAGATCTCATCCTGGAAACATGCCCAACCATGGAAGTATCCAGTGTTGTTTCGACTGCAGAACGTCTAATTCGTCGAGCCACGGAAATTTTTTAGAGGAGGGAAACACCTAGACTTCAACATGGACGAAATCTCATTGAAAATGGGTTTGGGTTCGGGATGGTGAAACTTGTTAAAATTTTATAGAGGTATTGTTCACATGTTAAACAATACGTATGCCAAATTTTAATAATTTCCTAATTCAACTGTCTTGTGGCAGTACTACCTTAATCGGACACATAGTGAATGTAGTGATTAATAATTGACACACAGCAGAAATTATCTACGACATACTGAAATTTTTCGAACAATACTCGTTTTAATTTTGATTTATGGATATATAGTATAGTTATTCTAATCCCAATTGGAACGGCAATCAAAATAAGAGCCTACGAGGGAAATGGGAAATTTATATACTACCAGTGTTTTTACTTTCAAAGCGTTCCTGGTACAATCATAAAAAAGTTAAGTGGTGTGCCCATAGTTGCCCAGATTATTAGTAAAGGCGCTATCAAATATATTTGAGGAATAAAAGCTCGGCTAGCTGGATTGGACATCTGTTATCTGAAGCCGCATGATTAACCCAGTTCACAATATTCCTTAATCAGTGCCGTGTGTTGGTGAGGTTAGGAATTATCAATTGAAAATAATTTTATCAATATGGCTTTCTGGAGACCTTTCGAAACAAATAATAAAATTCAGTTGAGATAACATGTGCCTACTTTTATATGGGGTGATCAATTGCTATGATTGTAAGAATAAGTAACTGAAAAAATAGCACTGGAAAATAATATACCGACGCTTATGTCAAGGCGGCAATTAGAAAGAGAAATCCTTCACGAAACTTTTTATGTCGGTCCAATTGGGATTAGAAATACTATACTAGATTTTTATGAGGAATGGACATGAAAACACTCACTAATAACGAGGACAGCCAATATTTGATGTCTCTATTCCAACATTTACTTTTTGATAGAATGGTTTAATCTCTAAGTTTAACCTCTATAAGACTCCCAAGTTGAAAAATTTGAATATGGATCTCCCTCCAAGAGACTGATTTTAACCTCACTAATATGGTCCATACTTCGGTTAATTTTACAAATTCAAATTGTGAATCACCATAATGTATTTCATTTTCAGATACAAGAAGCTGAAAGCAAGTAAAACTAAAAATCTTTTAACTGGAGAGACTGATAAAATCGAAGTGGAAGATGGCAAGATTGTTTCCCACTGGCATCCAAATTTCACCCTCAACTTGATCACGGACCAAACTCTATGGACACAGGGTGCTGTACCTCCTCCTCTAGACCAGTACATCAGATTCACCGAAGATGGACAACAATACAAGCCTGTTCTTTTCCCCAATGATTTCTGGAATATGGCACGTGATTACAAGCCCTTGAATGAGAGCCTCAGTCTCCGGGTCACAATCCAACCATTGAGCCTTTTCAAATGGCAATTGTACGCAGCCCAACACATGAGGCAGTCCTGGAATGTATTCGGCGATAGTGAACCTTCCCAAACTGATGAGGAACAGGACACTCTTAAAGAAACACTTTTGGACACAAATCCATATCTGCTTGGCATTACGATATGTGTTTCTATTGTTCACTCAGTATTCGAGCTGCTGGCTTTCAAAAATGATATCCAGTTTTGGAATAATAGAAATTCTTTAGAAGGCCTCTCAGTTCGTTCAGTATTCTTTGGAGTATTTCAATCACTCGTAGTTTTGTTGTACGTTCTCGATAACGAAACTAACACACTCATCAGGGTTTCCTGTTTAGTGGGTCTTGGAATTGAGTTTTGGAAGATATGGAAAGTGGTAGACATCAAATTTGAAAATGGATGGATAACATTCCAAAATAAAAGTTCCTATACTGAATCTAGTACCATAGTTTATGATAAATTAGCTTTCAAATACTTATCCTGGGTGTGTTTCCCACTCCTAGCAGGATATTGTTTGTATGCGCTTTGGTATTTGGAACATAAGGGGTGGTATTCATTTGTTTTAGATATACTTTATGGGTATCTACTTACCTTCGGGTTCATAATGATGACACCGCAGCTGTTCATCAACTACAAGTTGAAATCTGTTGCGCATTTACCTTGGAGAATGTTAACCTATAAATTTTTGAACACTTTCATAGACGATATGTTTGCGTTTGTTATTAAAATGCCAACAATGTATCGGATAGGTTGTTTCAGAGATGATATAGTATTTTTAATATTCTTATATCAACGTTGGATATATCCAGTCGACAAAACTAGGAGAAATGAATTTGGATATTCTGGTGAAGCAGAGGAAGCACAAAAAAGCATTTCTGGCACTAGTGAAAATCAACAAGTAGAACCGAAGAAAGAGAAATAAGTGTACTCCGAGATTAGTATTCCTAGTGTTGTGAATGTCTTTTAATTTTGTTAGAGCAATGTTATTGAAATCCATCTTATTATTTATGATTATAAAACGAATATTTACATCCCAAACTGTTTTTTTATGAAATGAACCAATCAATGCAGATGCAGTTGACCTTCTATGAGATAGCAAATTCAGTGATAAAGTGGTTTGAAGCAATACAAATTGAGGAAAAAGCCTTATTTGTGGGAATGATACGAGAGTGGACTGAAAAAATTCTGAGCCAAGAAAGATACAAGCCATATTTTCTTCTCCCAGCGATGCTCCCATCTATTTAACCCGTCCAAGTAGTATCTGTCGCCTTTATCTACGAAATAATTGTTTAAGAAGGTGATGGCCTCCTCGTTTGTCGAAAATCTCTGTCCTCCGAGCGAAACTTTCAGCTTAGGGAACAGAAAAAAGTCGCTTGGAGCTAGATCTTCTGAATAAGGAAGGTGGTCTAGCAGTTCAAACTGTAATTCTCGGATTTTCGCCATGGCAATAGCTGAGGTGAGTGGAATTTGAGAGAAACGGTATCTTTTGATGTTCTGAGATTGCTTTATTTCGGTCCGGTAGTCAATTTTACAGGTTTAATATTCTGGGGATCATCACACATCAAAAGGATTTTATTGCCCAAAAAAAAATCATTGTTCAATGTTCACACAACAACTACATGTAAACATTTGTTTACTAGAGAACAAATAATGACACTACCTAGCTTATACCGGGTGACACAGGATATCGGGCCACCCCTGTGACTTCTGCATTCGTGAACGGATTTTTCTGGAATTTGGTACAGTTATATAAGCAACCATTTCGGATTTGATCACATTACAATCCAATATGGCGAAAATGGCAGTAACTTTGTTTTTTCAAATGGAACACCCTGTATATTTTTACATATTCAAGTTCAACAGGTCAAAACAAGTCCAAACCTTATGTCAAATGTTTTTTTTAAAGCAATTGAAATTAAAATTGTTTTTTTATTTTACCTTGTGGATAAATGAGATTTAGTCGAAGCTATTCACAATGAGTCGCAAATAACAGAAAAACTTAATTTTTTCTGAAAAATTATTTTTTGTGTCACTTACTGCTTAATCAATTCAGTCACATCACATTTTGATCAAAAATTCATTTTTTTCAAATGGAACCCCTATGGGCCACCTACCTGTCTCTCTAGAACATACATTGAGGAAAAAAATGACATATCATTTTTGTATTTCGGTGCAGTAACAAATTGTATAAATTCAAAAATCTACAACTAGTTCATGAGTTTCCTTGCAGTTTGAATAATTTTTCAACTTGGTAAGCTGTGGAAAACAACATTTCTGAATCTTGTCAACTAATTGTGTAAGTTATACTTATAAGCACGATACATTGCATTGGTATTCCAATTCCCGTGTCGAAGCGGTTGGATCAAAATCAACATAAGCAAAACGTTCATTTCTGCCTCCTCACTTACGATCATCTTTTCCATTGGTGGGTTCTTTTCGGAATCTTCTCTCCACATTTTTGAAAAAGGTTCTTTGTGGGTGTCTTCTGTGTGGGTATCGTTCAGCGTATAACTGACAAGCGGCGACACTGTTTTTAAGACATTCTCCGTAAATTAATAACTTATCAACCTGTTCACTTCTTGTGAACCTATAATTTTGATTTTACATTTCTACTAAACTAATTCTCGGAAGTTAACTGATTTTCGTGAGTTGATATGAAAGATGACAGCGAAACACAATTAGTTGACAAGATTCAGAAATGTTGTTTTCCACAGCTTACTAAGTTGAAAAATTATTCGAACTGCAAGGAAACTCATGAACTAGTTGTAGATTTTTGAATGTATTCAAATTGTTGCTGCACCGAAATACAAAAATGATATGTCATTTTTTTCCTTAATGAATGTTCTAGAGAGACAGGTAGGTGGCCCATAGGAGTTTCATTTGAAAAAAATTAATTTTTGATCAAAATGTGATGTGACTGAATTGATTCATCAATAAATGACACAAAAAATATTTTTTCAGAAAAAAATATGTTTCTCTGTTATGTGCGACTCATTGTAAATAGCCTTGACCAAATCTCATTTATCCACAAGGTAAAATAAAAAAACAATTTTAATTTCAATTGTTTCAAAAAAATGACATTTGACATAAGGTTTGGACTTGTTTTGAGCTGCTGAACTTGAATATGTAAAAATATACAGGGTGTTCTATTTGAAAAAATAAAGTTGCTGGCATTTGCAGAACCGCCATATTGGATTGTAATGTGATCAAATCCGAAATGGTTGCTTTAATAACTGTACCGAATTTCAGAAAAATCCGTTCACGAATGCAGAAGTTACAGGGGTGGCCCGATATCCTGTGTCACCCAGTATATCTATTTGGTTTCAATAAATATAGAATATCAAATAAAGTATATTTATTGTTTGAGGCAGGGAAGCCTTTGGGCTATAATGCATAAAATAATAAATCACTAGCTATTCTCGAACGTTTTCGATCATCATCAGGAGAATTTTGTCAGAATTTTACAGAAAGTAAAGTTATAGAAGAACTGATTTTGTGAAACGTCATATATGAGTAACTTTATAATGTAATCTATTCTGAAATTAAACAAATAAAAAGTCATGAGCAGCAAAATGTCTGACCACAGAATGAAAACAGAATTACATTGTGTGGTCAGACATTTTGCTGCTCATGACTTACATTAAAAGTTACTCATATATGATAATGTTTCACAAAATCAGTTCTTCTGTAACTTTATTTTATGTAATATTCAGACAAAATTCTCCTGATGATGATCGAAAACGTTCGAGAATAGCTAGTATTTTATTATTTTATGCACTTTGCCCCCCCTGCCTGAAACTATAAATATACTTTGAAATTATATATTTATTAAAACCAAATCTAAAAGTGTATACAAATCTCCCTTTACATTATATATCTATTGACTAATCCTGTAAATCCAATGAACATAGGTTTGAGAAAAATGAGGATGTGCACTCACGTGTCACAAGACCAAAAAACAATATACATCAAACTTACTCCCGTTTAAAAATTTGCCAAAATTTTATGTAGGAACACAAATGTATAACAAATTCAAACTTATACACAAGAATGATAATTACTGTAATGCATCATTCCGGACTAAACAAAAAAAAAACTTATTGAAAACGCATTTTATACAATTGAACAATTTCTCCAATTTTGAAAATTTTTATCTTATTTTTATGTAGTATTTTTATTTTTATGTGAGTATTTTTATTTTTATGGTCAAGTATTACGATTATGTACCTGTATTGTAGGCAGATGAGTTAAGAACTGCATCACCAACCTCAAATTATGATTATATCAAATATTAAATTTCTATGTGTTTATTCTTATTCATATAAACATTCGTCTGTCTTTGGTCTTGATTGATTATGTATGTTTCCGTGATGAATAAACTGATTTGATATTCATTGTAGATTGTAAGGGGATCGATATGGCTCTTCAGCCTCGACTGTCACAATTTTATGGTTATGTTACCATAATGAGAATTTGCAACAAATGAAGTAAGCTTTGTTTAGCTTGTTATACATTTTTTCACGTGAAATAATGTCTATTAGAACGAGATGGACAAACAAAATCGCATCTTTGATAAAAAAACGTGTTTTTTCTTGGCGCATGCGCATTTACTTATGAGCGCCCTATTTTGAAAATCGGTGTTCAATTGTTTTGGCTTCCCATAGCCCATAGCTATCTATCAATATTTGAAATTAATAAATATATTAGTATATCATTTTTGGCTTCAAACCTGCGGCACGTCCAAGTTGCCGCTGTGGCCTTGGAAATAATATTATTAATATGGTTGTTCCATGTTAATCTCTGGTCGATTATGACTCCCAGGGTTAGCTGAGTTCCATTCAGGTTTGGGGCTTTCAGCTTTCAGTTCGTACTTACGACGACTCTATGTGAATGGAACCAGTACTGTTTTGCTAGGATTTACATTTGGTCCCGCCTTTGCGCACCAGCTTCTGATTATATTTAGGGCTTTCTGCATGCGATTGGATATTATCCCGTCATGTTTGATACCCGAATTATTGTACTCTTGAGTACATTTCTAGTACTCTGTAACCGGTACCCAGTACATTTTCAATAAAGTATTCGGTACTCGTATATATTGGGTAAAAGTATCCGATAGCAGCATCTCTTATGCGAGTACATTATTATGCAACGCATTACAAGACGCAAGTCTGAACTTGTCTGCGCCTATCCAACGGATGCTGGCATGCTTCACCAACAACCTATAACGGCTCAAGGCTCTATAAATCATTAGAACCTCACATTGGCGTCGCTGGCTGCTGTCCTTTCGTTTTCTTGAAGACTTTAGCACTTGAAGGCCCTTCAGTGTAGAGACCAGTGCCGGATTTGAACTTACTTACGCCGGGGGCTAATTCTTACGATGCCGCCGCCAATTAGTATTAATTTTCAGTTTCAAAGTACCCAGTTATTGTTTTTTTTTTCATAACATAGGACTATAACAAAAAATTATTATGTATAAAAAAACAAATTTTATTAACCTCGCAAACTTAAACCTTAAAACCTTAAACAACAAATATAATTTTTTTATATAAATACTTTTCTGGATATTTTTTATGAGATCTCATTAATGGCATCATCATAATTCAGCTAATAACAAGTCACTGTTGATATTTAAAATCGAAGGCTATTCAAAGTATCGAATTCCTAAGGTAATTTTTCACCCTTCTTAAAATTGATAATGACCTTTCACCACTGGCATTACTAATCATCAGGGATAGGAACATTCTCAGAGCTACTTCTACGTTGCAATAAGTATCTTTTATTTTATATTTGTGCAAAAGCGGCTGTTTTTTCTTCTTCAATCAAAAGTTTGTACCGCTGCCGCCAGGCGCCTGTATTGATTCCTCCAAGGCAACGCTCGATATCAAAGTGAATATAATTTTCACCTAACAGTGTCCTTTTGATGCGGCGGTCGCCGCAATCGTGCTTTGCCCTTTGCCGCCTCTTAAAGTTTACCGCTGGGTGCTAATAGTCCTATAGCCCCTCCCTAAATCCGGCACTGGTAGAGACCAACACAAAGTGGAAATGTACAGCACGCGGGGTGAGACGTGTGCCAACCGTATTATTAATTTACAGTGGTATTTATTTACCCGTTGCCTAGGGCCTACATAACTACTAACTAATGACAAGGTTTTTTATGTAATTCATTAGGTCATTGTTCTTCTGTTATATTGTAATATGTAGATGATCAATATAGTACCCTAATTTTGTATATATATATATATATATATATATATATATAATTATATATAAAATGTAAAAGTACTCCGGAAAATCGAGTACTTATTTTCGGAGTACTGTACTCGACAGCAAGTGCAATGAGTAAAGTACTGGGTACTTTGTACTCATTCTTCAGTTATTGTAAGTACCCAGTACTCGAGTACAATTTATCAGTACCCGGCCCACCTCTGCTTGGGGACAACCTTTGCCCGCTGTCATTCTGACCGTTTCCTCTCCGAGAGCAGCTACAATGATTCTGCTTTTCAGCATTGCATGTATCCATCTGATCATTGAGGTGTTTCAATTCCTTTCCTCTAGCGATTTGATGATGGAGTCATGTGAGGTGTTATCGAAGCACCCTCTATGCTATATGAATGCATATAGAGCCATTTCTTTGGCCAAGTATGTCTTTTTAATGCTTTCAACTAAGCATTGTAGAACATTAATCGTTGATTTGCCTTCTTGATACGCGAACTGTTTTTTGTGAAGCGGTCTGCCCAAAAGGATTTCACTTCTTATATAACAGTCTATAATGTTCTCCATTGTTTTCAGGAGAAAGGAGTTGAAATTGATGAGGCGAAATTGATATTCATAGTAAACATCTTAATTCATAGCCTCTGCGATATCTCTCACTTTAATTTGACGGTCGTCTAGCACCATTTGGTGAACTTGAGCGATATTATCGTCAGTGGTTGCCAGTTTTCTGACGTCCCGAACGTTCATCCTCTCCCAAGTTGGTACGGCCACGTTTAAATTCAGCTGCCCAACATTTCACGGTGGTAAATGATGGTGCAGAGTCATCGCACCACTCGTCTTTGATTTGCGTATTGCCTTTCAAAAACTAATATTTAATGACAGTTCCATTTTCACAAAAACACTCTCATCCACTCTCTCAAACGATTATCAAACAACAACTGTGCGTCCAAATTGGCTGCAATTTTGGTGAGTACCTTTCAAAAGATTCGCAAACATTCCCTAGCTATTGTTGACGAGTGCTGCCATCTTCATGTTCAGGTCAAAAACTTTTCCGACTACCCTCGTAGATAGATCCTGCACTGAAGGATGAAGAAACTACATCAAATCTGGCTATCTCGAAGCAAAATGAAAGAAAAACACACAGAAACAATTTATTTATTTCTTGTTTTCTTAAACATATGAAACATGTTCATTCAAAACACAAATAGGGAATAGAATGATAACAATGTAGAATTTAACTTTATAAAGGTAACAAGAAGTTGCAATGATAACAATGTAGGTTATAACTTTTCATAAATCATATGCAATTATCTAATTCTACTTACATGTATATACAAAGGCTTATTGGAATTGTTTTGGTTTTTACATAAGTCGGGCATACAAAAATCATAGATCTTACGGTATATTCACATAGAAAGATAACAACTAGAGGTGAAAATTGTAGTATGAGTCTATTCATTTTCTGTCGCTGAACATTCCTGTAAAAACTGTGACTTTCCGTCAAAGTTGTCATTGAAACTATTTAATTCAGATCAAATTTGGTATTGGCTAGTTTAAAATTTGTAATGAAAATATTTGAGGTATTATAAAATATTGGTAAATCTCGCTTTTTGTGAAAGCATATACTGCGTGAGTAAGATGTCTAAAAACCCTGGTGCTTGAACTGATTCCATACTGTTTAGATTTTCGAGGGGACACCACCTGTTGCTTCAATAGAGCTTCAATATCTGTGGTAGATGGCGCCGTCCAAAAATGTTTGTTTATATCCTCGCTTGATTTTTGGCATCTGCAGCATCTTATATGAAATTATTTTCTATTTTGTCGGTGTCTATGCGTTTTTCTTTCTCGTTGATTTGAAATCTTGCCTATCTCATTTTTCAGTTAGTTCTTTCAAAAATTACGTCGTTCATTAGTGCGTAAGGAAGAGTTAAATTTAAGCGGTGAAGTGTACAAGGGTACTTTTTGTAAAAATGTGTGGACAATCTAAAGCCACAGATTCGAATATACACCTGTATTCTGTACCAAAGGCAAGTACAAATCTTAACCAATTTACCATATTTTCTGGTAAATGATTTCAAAATATTCTAGTTGCACCACAATAATATAAATATGGTTGCACATTGAAATGAACCCAAATAAGTACTCACTATTATAAACATAAGCATTCAGTTAACCTCAAACTCAAAGGGTACAAAATACGAAAAACAATGCTTTCTTTGTGCAATATTTGGCAGATGTCACTTTTAAACCAATAGCAAAGCTAACATTAGAACCTGCGAACAGTTCGCCTCAAAAATAAAGCTGAGGAAATAAATATACCCTGTGTGGTTAGTTGTTACAGTTTACTGAATTAAAACTGAAATGAAATTGGCGCCATCTGAAACGCTAGTAATCTCTATTATCAAGTAGGCCAAGTGTCGCTAAGTTGATCCCAAACTTTATAGGTATAAGTGCAAGCACCAGGGCACAGTTTATATCTTTAGCTATAAACTGTGACCAGGGTTTTTAGACATCTTATCCGTGATCTTATGTATAGATGAAAAAAGATGAATAGCATTATAAAACCTAGGAACCAATGTCTGGGAAGATTTCAACTACTTTAGAAATGAATAAGTGACAGAAATATGAAATAACCTATGAAATATGATGAATTTAAGTAGTTTTGGGAAAGGCATTTGGCGAATTGGGAAATTTTTCCACCTGAAAAAAAAAAAATTAAATTTTAGCAATTAATGGATGAATAATGACAACATATACTACGAAATGTTATCGGGGCGGGTGAGTACCAGTAATTTTTCCATTCGGGATCCTGTTATAACCTGGGTATATACAGAGTGTTATGAATTCACACACCACTCCAAAAAACCCAAGTGTTTGTCGAACCTCACAGTAACTTTTACCAAAGAAACACTCTAGAAAATCCAATAGAAGGATTTTACAAATACCGTCAAATGATGTCTAACTATACTGGTATTATTTGTATTCACTCTACTCAATACTAAATCTTTTTCACACAATTGACAGTACAAAAGCGTGTCTTATAAAAAGTCGTTAGAGGTTCTATACTGAGGGTTGTGCAACTAAAAGTTACTGACAACCAGAATTTACCTCAAGAACGGTCTATTAAAGAATACACTCAGTATATAAAAGAGGCTTTAATCTATGATCATAACTCAAGCTATAAAAAAAAGAAATAATGATATAGTTGTAAATTTAAAAAAAAACCAGAAAATAAGAATGTAAAAACAGCAATAAAATCATAGCAATAATCAATCTCATATCAATTACACAGTTTTATAATTTTAAGGCATGAACAATATATTTTAATTCAATGATAGCAAAATCAAACATAGCAATATATTTTAATACTTCTTTTATGCTTTATCAATATATTCTAAATTTAGTATTTGTCATCTAAAACACCTAAGTCAATTATCTGGGTTAAAACAATTAACATTGTAATTGTTTTTCTTCTTTAAACAACTACTTTAATATTTTGCTGGACTCTAAAATATAATAGCAAAAGTTTTCAATTATAATCATTGAATAGTATTAATCATATTTTACTTCTTTCTAGAACAAGCAACTATCAAAATCTAATGAAATGAAGAAATATTTATCAGAATTGTTGAATTAAACTTCAAGGAATTTAGAGTATGAATGTGAAAAAATGTTCATTATATAAAGCCTGGTACACAATACAATCAAAGATAAAAAATATGTAGTCTCACTTATACGAAGATCACTTCACTAAAATCATTTCCGATATTTAATCTTGCAAATATTTTTATTTAACTGATCTTTAGTTTAATCTTTAGAAATCCCGAGATGTATTTAATTATTTATTTACTTCTGGAGCAATGATGATTTTCGGATGAATTCTTCTAACTACATATCAGTGTATGCAGTTCTACTCGTTTTCTTTGTAGCTACGATGTTGAAGGTGATTTGCTTCTTATAAACTGGTAAATAAACTCATCAGTGTGAGTTCTAATAACTGGTACATCTTAACTTGTTTGTAACTGAATATGACTTGAAGTACAATTGAAAGTTTTTATCTAGCTGCTTAAAACATGATCTGATCAAAATAAATAAATTTAAGATGCCAATGCGCATCATAAGTTACATACTGAATTGAAATGAATACCCGAATGGAATGACTCTTATTGTTCCAAAACTGTTTATATATCCGCGTATTCACACATGCAGATAAATCTATAATCTACTATACGATCCCCAATTGGCTTTGTTTTATTTTTAAATATAATTACATTGTCTCGCCTACTCTGATGCAGCTGTGTCGCTTCTTTGTTAGGGTTGTTTATAAATAGGTAATCTATTTTCTGATGAACTCATAATTAGATACTATTTTCGGTGTACATCTATGTTTAGGAACCTTTGTTTTAAATTTCATGGCATTCCACGTGCCGTTTATAATTATTGTTTTGTCTCCCGCATAGTTATATGATGTTATTTTTATAATGTCTCGGTTCATTGAGTTCAATACTCGTTTGAATAGAATAACTTTCACGTAATATGAATTTATATATAAATCCTGGATTTTTCCATAGTTTAAAGGTGATCTTTCTAAATGAATATATCCTTTCGAAACATTTTTCTTTTCCAAGCTCTATATGCAGATCATGACATTCCTGCCACCTCCATATTTTACCAGAGCGTTCGTTATTAGTAATAATGCACGAAAGTATAAACAGATCCAAATTTCCGGTTATTCC
This sequence comes from Gonioctena quinquepunctata, assembly GCA_018342105.1. Lineage (NCBI taxonomy): Eukaryota > Metazoa > Arthropoda > Insecta > Coleoptera > Chrysomelidae > Gonioctena > Gonioctena quinquepunctata. The sequence continues at coordinate 204,655 of JAFIRS010000090.1, forward strand.
AGGATTAGATATTGAATGATGATGTATGAAAGTATTCGGGGCTTGTGGCTCAGTGGCACGAGCGTTGGTCTGTTTCCATCTGGCGCGGTGTTAAACCCCCGTGATCTTAACTCGTACAAGTTTTCATTAACTTCTGAGGGTTGGTCAAACAACTAAGAAAGCGGCTAAAAACAATTATACAATTAATTAAAACAATTAAATTAATAGATTCAAATTTACGAGCGTCGGGGCAACTGAGCATCAACAATTATTTATTGGAGATCCTGCCACCTCCATATTTCGACAGAGCATTCCTTATGATCTGTTGATACTTTCATCCATTAGGATGATGAAAGATGGAGGTTGTATGATCCCGAATAAAAAAGTTCTGATACTCACCCGCCCCCATCGCTAGGAATTCTGGATCTGTTGACACTTTCGTACATTGTCACCCATATGGAACGATCTGGTAAAATATGAAGATGGCAGGATACCGAACACAAAATTGCTGATGCTCATCCACCCCCGAAGCCCAAAAATTCGATCTGTTGATATACTTTCGTACATTATCATCCATAAGGAACGCTCTGGCAATAAGTAGTAGACAGGATCCTGAATTAAATCAAGCAAGGCCGGACACGGCTGGTACTCGGATGGGGTTCAGGCCTGACAGGAAATACTCGCGTTATTGAATCCGTATAACTACAGAGTAGTAGTATATTCACAGCTACAGGCGTTATATCAATGAACACAAGATATAGCGAGAGTTATTGCGTCCTTCGGACGGGACGTAAATATGGTGGTCCCGAGATGATGGATGATGAGCTCGTTATAGATTCTTACTTCTGGAATCGCAAAATTCCCGGTTGGGTCTCCTCCACAAACATTGCTGGTCGCAGAAATAGGCCGACGTTAAACATATAATAATAAAAACTGACCCCCCCCCCAGAAATTTGGAGGATCTGTTAATACTCTCATAGATTATAACCGAATTCAAATATATTTATTTTAACTTTTATAGTATGTAACATCTGATAACACATTATTAAGAATACATTTCTACCTCAAAAATATGACATTTTCTCAAATCTTCAGGAAAGGCCAGGGATTTAGGGGATGAAATGGACTCTAATACTAACTCCTATTTCAAAATGACCACAAATAAAAGAAATCATTTTATAAAACGAACAAAAGAAATCGATAAATAAAGTAGATATTATTTACCTGGGACACGATATTTGATTTATTATTGGACACTCCTAAATCACTCGTAAATGGAGTTCGTAAACTTTGTTCCTTGCATCCTGCATCGAGTGGATCAATACTTGTGCTCAAATCCACAGAAGAGTCACTGAAAGGAATAGTTTTTAAAGTAATTAATGTCTCTTATTTTGTGAAATGTAAGATGAGCATCTTTCAGGAAATATTTGTAGGAAAGCTAATTGAGAATGAATAACTTATTCGTGAAGTTAAACCCAAACCACACATTCATCTCGAGATAGGTCATTTTGGATATGTTCGTTTTTCGCGGCTTTTTTTCTTGTTTATAAGAATATAGTCTTCAAATAATCTGTTAAAATACAGATTAATAGTATAGTAGAACTAGAAATCTAAGAAGGTCGTGAATCAATATTAGCCGACCACCCTCATTATTACCTATTTTTCGAAATATAGTTAAGCAATAAAAGTGTGTGTCCCTTGAAAGATTCCCAGGTCCGGATTAAAATATCTCAAGAAATAGTTTGGCATTTTAATAATAGTGGGCTCTCCATTATTTTTGGCTTTTGTTGACAGTTTTGTATTGGAATTTATTTGATAATAAAAAATCTCGTAGGGTTGATTTAGAACCCTTGGTAGCGATATGTTTAAATGTGTGTAAATAATAAAATTTACTTACCTGGCCACCAGACTTTCAGTACTAAAGGGTTATTATTACCTACCAGATTTGGAAAACAAGACTGTTTTGAGAACTGACCGCTTTCCAATTTCAGAAATAATCCCCCTTTTATTAGTATAGTTAAACAACATTTAGTCTCTACCTAATATTCCGTTGTGTCTATTTTGAAGTGTCTATTCGATTTTTGTGTCGTGAAAAATGTAGCGGCCATGGGCTCATCCTGAAGCTAGTACTTCAACTGGTGGTCGTAGTACCACTAGTCGACAAATGTTACACCCTCATGGGAAACAAATTATATTAAATGTTTATACTTCCCTTCTGGAACGTGGAATGTCGAAGGATCAAGCTTGCAAAAAAGTGCTTCTTTAACAAAAACACCGTATTCCATAGTGTTTAAAATAGTAAGTAATCCTATTTTAAAAAGAAAGAATCGAAAAGACTCTGGCGGTTCAAGGAAACTAGATGGTTGTGATGTAGATATAATTTGAAGAAAATATATGCCTTGTATAAAGAGCAAATTGTGCCTACATTCGATATTTTTATGCAACGGCTTAAAAAGAATGAAACTGGTATCCAGTGTTGCAAAGAGACTTTAAGGAAGTCTCTTTACAAAACGGATTTAAATTTAAAAAACTCACTAGTAGCAAAAAAATCTTAATGGAATCTGTGCGCCTTAAGAAATGGAGATTTGAATATTTATTGGCAATAAATGAATTCAGAGAATATGGTAGAACAGTAGTTTATTTGGATGAAACTTGGTTCGATACACACGATATTCCAAACAAAAGTTGGGTAGACTCATCCGACTTGTGCCAAACTAATGCGCCGTCTAATAAAGGAAAACGCATTACGATAATTCACGCAGGAACCGAAAATGGTTTTATACCAAATGCGTTGTCTTTAGCGGCAAAGAATATTAAGGACTCTTTAGTCGATTATCATGATACTACAGCCGAATTATTTGAAGACTGGTTCCAAAATAAACTCATACTCATACCACAGTCGAAGACTAGATAAAGCACCATGTTCAAATGACACCAAAGCCACTATACAAGAATATATGTTGAATAATGATATGTACTATGAGGAAAAGTACACAAAAAAACAGTTACTAGAAGTTTTATGCAGTTTTTCGATAAAAAAGAAATATTTTTGTGATTCATTGGCTGAAAGCTTGGGACATACGGTGCTCAGACTTCCTCCTTATCACTGTATGTTTAACCCAATTGAACATATATGGCATCAGCTTAAGTCAGCAGTTCGAAGAAATAATACTTCTCTGTGGTAGCTCTTATTCAAACAGAAACTGCAAACATTCCTGATAGCAGTTGGGCCAAGTGTGTTTCCCATATTAAAAAGATGGAAAAGTCATATATGGATATAGAAAAACATTCCAAAGAAAAGTTTATTATCAATTGGGTTGACGACAGTGAAAGTGAAATTGATATTCGTCAGTAATTTGTTTATAAATACCTTTTATCGAGAAACTGAACTTTTTATAAAGTATAAAGTTTGACATTTCACATTAACTAGGTATATCATATATTATTAAATAATATAATTATATATATATATATATATATATATATATATATATATATTATTATCATTTATTATATATAAATAAACATTCTCAATTATATTCAAGCGATTTTTCTTAATAATTATCTCAACCCAATATCATTATACCTACCTATAAAACAAAATTTAATGGCTAGGGCAGGTACAACTCTGCATAGAATCCACCGCCTGCTGATAACTCAAGTGGTTGGTGATTTACGACCTTCTTAGATTTCTGGTTCTACTTTACAGATTTCGATCTCATAATCAAATCTGCGAATAATCGCAGAATCGATCTCATAATCAAATCTGCGAATTGAAGAAATATAGACCAATCCCCTATAGTTAACAAATAACCTCCCTTCAAAAAAAATTTAATAGTTTGATAACAATTCTTCCGATAATACGATTTTAAAAATAGTAGGTACTATCGTTCAAGTGATCTATTATTTGACAGCTGTTTTGATTATGATTATAAACATTTATTTATAAGTATATTAGTTTCCGAGATATTTTACTTCGAAATTTTCAAAAATACTCCATAATTTTTTTTAAAAGGAATCCAAAATGGAAATTTTTCATAAATATCGTTTTTCGGACAAAATGCAAAAAGGTAGATTCTTATTCTTAGTGAGCTTTGTTGTACATAAAATTCCCATATGGAACACGGGCGGTGTTCCGTATACTTCCACCATGTACACCAAATTGAAAACGATGCATCTATTGACCAAACAAAATACTTTAAATACAGAAAGGATTAGAGTCTGATTTGTTCGAAATTATGAACAGGATGTTCATAAAATCAGATGTGGAATCATTTGCGACTGAAAGATAAACTTTAGTCACTATCTTGCATCGTTCAAGATAACCTCTTAGGGGGTATTCATGTTGAAAAGAGAAACATTCTCTATATAAAATTCAATAGAAATATTTTTTTATGAAGATTGAAAAAATCCACGACAATAATGAAGTTATTTTTTGTAATATATAACAGAAAACAACTACTTCCCCTGCTAAAGCCACGCTGGATATTGAACTACATGTGACATTATAAAAACATGAACACAAGAACGGTAACGCAAGTTGTCACCAATTATGAAGAAGTATCGGAGACATTTGAAAGACTAAGAATTAGAGCTTTTGGCCCTGAAAGGATCGATGCAATTTTTTCAAGGCACTATCCAAGAAAGTACCTATTTTGAAGCTAGGCAAGGATAAAGCAAAGATAAAGAGCTACCACCACCCTATATCACTGACAAAATCCTTCTCAAGCGTTTTGTTAAACTCGAGGAAAGGATGAAACTCATCTCGGAGGAATAATTCGGATTTGGAAATAGAAGATCCACAACAGCACAAGTGATCCGAATTGTCCACGAGGTGAAGGAGTCCTTTCATCGAAAACAGAACACGGTCATGACAGGATCAAGTTTGATGCAAAACACGTATCCCTGGGACAAAATAATTTCGATTACCCCCCTTAAGTACGCCCCTTAGTTGATAAAAAAAAATGCGCCCACCTAATAACACTCCTGCACTCGGAAGCTTCCAGTCTCAATCTCTCAGAGCTTCCAAGTCCATTCTTTTCGTCTTCATGATTATCATCTCCAAGTAAAGGAAGTTCGTCCTCTTGCATCGCTCCCTGTGATTCTTCATTATGCTGCTCTCTAGAGTTCAGTTCGTGGCATTCGCATTTACACTCATCCGGATTGACATAGTTATATAACACACTGTCTTGCAAAACGCTCTCCGGCACTTCTATGTAGCTACGCGAAGGAATGGTCTGTATCCTCTTCGGAGCTTTTCGCTTCTCCGGAATATCTTCAAAGTTGATCCAAGCCTTCTGAACCCCTTTCGGTGGAAGAGGCGGTGGCACGTCAGCCGTTGTCGAACGAGAGATCCCCTTCTCAGCGAATTCGAACCAGTTTGTGTTCGAATCCTTTTTCCGAGGCGATTTCAACTTACTCGATTTATCGAATGATTCGTTGCGAGGTAATGATATTTTCAGTTTCTCTATTGTGCTCAAAACACTTTCTGTGATGAAGCTTCCCATAACTTCTTCGCAGTATTCTTCTAAACAGCTAGGATTTATAGGTGTTGTGGATCTGGGTCTCTCTATGGGAAAAGTCTTCATCTCAAACGTAGTTCGTTGCTTTATCGGAACAATTGGTATTGCAGACGATCTTTCTTGTGGCAGTGTGGTAGGAATATAGGGTAGTTCGTCTTCAAATGAGTCTTGCTGTAGGAAAATAGCCTTCCTCTCGGGTTCAGATACGTCCAGTTCGAGCTTCAAACCCAGATCTTTTTTGTTATTGTTGTTCACGCTTCCTTCTGACTCTCGTTCGGATTCAGAAGAATTTCTCTCCTCTTCGGCGTTCGAACTCATTATGGAATTGGTGCTCAACGCACCAACTGATATTTGTGATATTCGTTTGTCTTTATCGTCCTTTTTTTGAAATCTTCCTGAGACAACACTTTTATACTTTTTGTACTTTCACACTTCGTTCCACCCACTTCGGGGATAGTATTTTCTTTGGGTCGTTCTTCGATAACTTCATTTTCATCAATTATTTGTTGTTGCTCTGCCTGTCGACAATTTGTTTTTTTGTTTTGTAACTTTGTTTCTACAATGCCATTCATGTCACCCGTTTTGACGTCGTCTTTTTTCAAATCAGTTGGAAATCTCTTGGGGAGTTTCGTCGTGAACACTTCATCATCGTTTCCCAGTTTTGTTGAAAATACAACATTTTCGCTACTTGTGCTGCTTTGCCTACTGTTTTTACTCACAGCATCAGGTTTATCTGGTGATTTTTTCCCCGAGTTTTCTTTGGATTGAATTGGCTCCACTATTACATTCACGGTTCTACTTGGGGCTTCTATAACTGTTTCTTGGGAATCTTGACTGGAATTTTTCCAATCAATGGAACGGTTTTCATAGAATGTGGGTGAATGAAGGGGTATACGAATACTAGCAGATTCTAGAGGATTTTCGTGATAATTCTTTGTTTCGTTAAACTTAAATTCTAATTTGCCTATACCCTCTATGCTAGGTAGCGTTTCTTCCGAACTATTATCAGATTCAGACTTTATTTTGTCTTTCTTATTAGATTTGAACAGAGATAGCACCGATTTATGTTTAGACTTAGTATCGATACTTTCAGTAGAAGAAGGAGCAGTAGAATGAGACGATTTGTGACTGTCTGTGTCCCTGCTTTTCGATCTGCTTCTTGTACTCAGATTGTCTCCAACGTCTCGTATCATACCTGTTATGGTGTTTTTTCTCTTTAAAGAAGGGGCAGAAGGCGACTCTGGACTCACTATTGCTTCCTTACTTTTGAACAAAGAAGCAAAAGAACTTTTTCTTGAAACTGACGGTGAAGGACTCACACTTTCTATCTTATTTTCGTCTTTGGATTTTTTTTGACTAACATTGATTGGTGCTGAAGCTTCATCTGGTTCCTTGTACGAATACTGTATGAGGTCCAGTTTGGAATTTTCGTGGATATAATTGGAACTATTCTGGATTTTATCTAGCTCTAAAGTATCCGGTTTATGCATTTCTTCTCCTTTGGGCGACTCATCTGAATAACAATTATCTGGTTTCAACTTGATCCTGATGCATTTGGCTTCTTCTTTCTGGGTGTTGGAAGGCAATGGGGTTCGGGTTGGAGTGGCTGATTTACAACGAGGTGTTGATTCAGGAACATTGGACGATTTGTGTTTTGCATTTCTGGCTTGATAGTTTGCTGATTTGACTTCTCGAAGCCCTTTCTTTCCAGAATTTCTCTCAGGGGTTCTGCCAGCTTCTAGATCGGGAGGGAGAGGGCCTTTCAGAGGTATGTAAATATATTCTACTCCGCTTTCAGCAACTATCCGACTTGGTAATTGCTTAGAATTATTGCTTTCACTAGCAGGTTTATCCACTGTTATTGTGATATCACTTATTTTGTTCCCAATGTCCGTTTTCCGTGGGGGCTTAAAGACTGCTTTTTCCACTTCAATTCCTGTAAATAATTACATATCAATGATAGATGATATTTGCAATGGAAATTCTATGTTGGAAATCTAATTCAGGGAAAGGGGTATATTATTTTATAATAATCTTCATTACCCAGAATCTTAGAAGAGTTTATATAGGTATACAGGATGAAGAACTCCTAAAAATACGTGATATTACTACAGATCGACCATTCTAGCTTGGCCTCTGAGATGCGTCGAAGAAAGAGTGAAAGAGTCATTGTGCAACAGAGATAGAACGGAAAGTTCCTTAAATGTATAGTCCGTGTACAATTATTCGTAATATATTTTTGGATAAGGGATTAAGTTTTACATAATAATTACACGGGTTCGATTCTTCAGTTCCAAAATGAAGTGTTATTAATGGCAAATAAAACTCAATTCGTTCGATTTCACTGTATTTATTACAAGCTTTTATTTAGTTTCACCTTTCCCGATGTGTGTAATCAAATCTTACAAGTTAACTTTGACCCACTTCTAGTTGTCCGATTAACGTGAAATTTGGCAGGAGTTCATAGTTCCCGTGACAATGCATTATGAAATTTTTGTTAGAGGAAAAAATAAAATGGTGGCTCTAAGATGGCGGACGAGATTTATGTTTATGGTTCAATTCGATTCAAAATTGGTTTTGAGGTTTTCGGGGTCGAGGATTATGAATTTTCTGTCGAAATTCATAAAATCAGAATGGCGACTCCAAGATGGCGGACGATCTCTGATTATGGTCCGATTCTATTCAAAATTGGTATGTGGAGGTTGTCGAGGTCAGAGATTATGAATTTTTTGTCAAAATAAATAAATAAATTCAAGCGGACTAGTTTTTAAATCATGGTCCGATTCTATTCAAAATTGGTATGTGGGGGGTTTTTGGGGTCGGAGATATTGAATGTATTGTCAAAATTCATAAATTTAAGATGGCGGCTCCAAGATGCTTGACTAGTTTTGTGATTATGGAGCGTTTCTATTCAAAATTGGTATGTTTGGGTTTTTGAGGTCGGAGATTATGAATTTAGTCGAGACTTATTGATTGTTTGTCAATTCATAAATTGAAGATGACAGCTCCAGGATGGCAGAGACGAGTTAATCTTCAGATGGTCTTCTCGATGAAGAACTAGAGAGCTCAGAACTTACCGGAAAAAGGCCTCATAATAACGATGCTTTAACAAAAATGCATAGATTACGGCGTACCTACTTACTAAAAAGCACAAAGTGAAATTATTAATAAAAAATCTTTTTATAGCCAAGCTTTTATGCAAATGCGCTGAAAAGTAGAAAATAATTGCTTTGGATGTGCGACGTAGGTTATTCCATGGGTAAATAGATTCGAAAGCTTGTCGCTTTTGTATTCAAACTGAAAAACTTTGCGCGACAAGCTCTTGAATCACGGAATAACCTACGTCATCCATCCAAACCAATTATTTTTACTTGTTAGCGCATTTGAATAAATGCTTGTATTTAAAAAAGTTTTTTATCAATTATTTTATATACTATTGATGAAGTATTTCTGACTTTTCCGTGCAGCCATATTCATTATTCTGGGGGAGTGCACATATCTGGGGAGGTGCACATAGTAGGTACACATAATAGGCGTAGTCCCAACAAAGCCAAAATGAGGGTTATGATGATTATATATATATATATATATATATATATATATATATATTGTTATGATGGGTTGTTTATATGATTTATAATTTGTATGATTTTGAGAATGTATTTCATAGAAATGAAAAATACCGGCTATATTTTGTTACCTCTTTCTTTTCTTCTCGAAACCTTTCACCTTATCCCAGCTCAGTCAGGTACGCCTATGAACATGTATGACCATTGTCTAAAGACACAACAATGGTATGACTCCTTCCCAGTAGCAAGTTCCTGTAATCGGTGTTGCCGGCTATGGCACTATCGATTTGATCATAAAAGATGTTCAGTGGATAAAAATAAAGTTAGAAATTGAAAAATAAACACAGGTTTGCAGAGAATAATCAAAGTAGTTGACTTTATTCAGATGAAAACTTAAATATATCCTACTCTGCGATAGCTACCTTATACTAGCAAAACAATGACAAAAAATATAGTGCAGTTTGATGTTTGTGATTATGAAAATTTGATGAAGAAAGTTTGAACGTATTATCAGTCTTTTGGGTATGGAATTTATAATTGTTCAGCCCAAGACAAAAAACCAGTGGTTTAGAACACTTAAAGTTCTTGGTTTTATGTGAAAAGTCGCACTTAGGTGAGTTCAGTTATTGAATACCTTGTAGCTACGTTTCTGTTGACGTTTCCAGTCCCGTGGACGTGTTTCAGGGATCTCACTGACAGCTCACCTGCCCTTCTTCCAAGGATTTATTTTCTGGACCAGGTAGGTGGAATTTTTATTTACTATGTGCTTCCTCCGATCAGCCTTTCAAGAAATCTTCCTCGTTCGGCAATTTTATATCAGGTTTTCTTATATTATGGGTAAAAGCTTCTTTTCAAATTTAGTACGTGGCTTCACTTTCTCGAACTTTTTTCAATCTTTTTTCAGAACTTGTTATCCTGATCCATGGCAACACTCACCAAATTTTTATTTTTCACAGATTTCCGAGTTTGTATCACTTCCTACCGAATTATTTGCTATTCTAACTAATGTTAATGATTTTATGAATGATATCTAATTCTAACTCTTACATACTATTTACAGATTCATATAAATTATATTTTTTCAATTTCTGCCCTTACATTTCATTCTATATCAATACTTTTCCCACACAAACTCTTTCGAATCCCATTGGTGGGTTTTCTGTTCATGTGAATTGTCATACAGGATGTTCGAAACTTATCTATACGTTGATCTGGCTTTAATTCAATATTTGCCATAAATTTCAATTTTGATATTGTTTAATCGTGGATTTTTGTTAGATGTATTGTTGGATATAGAATTTTGATATCAGAACTGCTTCAGGAATGTTCTATTTACAGACATTTATCGAATAGTATAAGGTTTAATAGTAGTTGGAAAAAGGTAAAGAAAATTGTAAAATAACATAGCATTAACGATACTATAAAAATAACTAATATTAATAATGATAATTTAAAGTTTAATTATTTAATAAAATTCATAACATAACAATATATATATATTATATATATATATATATATATATAATATATATATATATATATATATATATATATATATATATATATATATATATATATATATATATAGACATAGCCCTCAGAGAAGAGTGTTAACTTCTCCACCGTACTGATGAGGGATGTCTATTAAATTCCTTCCATTTTGTTTTTAACAGTCCCCTCAATATTCCTCTTCTTCATATATATATATATATATATATATATATATATATATATATATTATATATATATATATATATATATATATATATAATATATATTATATATATATATATATATATATATATATATATATATATATATATATGTATATATATATATATATATATATATATAGTCAGAATAAGACCGACAAACTCTGACTACAGATTCCTCATCTCATTTCGAGGTGAAAAGTTGCTATCAAGGAATGTCCTAAAATGCATCCCCTCTGAGATACAGGGTCCTTCCTGAAGGAAAAAATTTGAAACTTGTTACTCTTATCAACGTGCTAATTTGAAGTTATAATTTTTTATTTTCGTAAACCAGTAGCGTAGTTACGATGGTATCTGATCATATTTTCTTGGGACAAGTGGATGGAGCAAATGAGCGTTTGACATCAGTTCGGCTCATCGATACAGAACCTAAAAGTCATAACATTCCATGTGCCTAAAAGTGGAGGTTTCTGAGATAATTGAGAAAAACTGAAGATATGTCCTTAGTAGAGACATAATTTCCTATGTGCAATAATCGCATGATGCTAATTTCTTACAACATATCGGAATATGTGCAACCTCCTGAACATTTTTTAATGTTGGGAGAATCGGAAACATAGAACGGGTGAGTCAGAATGAGACCGATAACTCCCTTTTTTAATTCATCATATTATTTGATCGAATCGATGACGCGGATTCACTGATATGTTACGATACTTTCTTGGATATGTTTGTTTTGACGGATCAACTGACAAACAAACCCAACCTCAAATTCATAATACTCCACTTAGATAAGAGTTAAGGTCTGAAATAATTTTGCGAAAAACTGAAGATAAGTACTCTTAATTTGTTGAAGTTTATGTTGGAGTATCATTATCAAAGCCATTTGGGAGTTTGAATGCACCTCTATACAAGGTTTTGATTTTTCAATGTATCAATCCGATGATTGCCTATTACGGGAAACAAGTTCACGATTCCAGTAGCCTCTTACTTAACATAATCTAAATAAATTTCATTTTTGAGTAATAACAATCTCTTTCAGACTTAAATAAAGTGATAGAAGCATATATGGCATTATTTACATATTGAGAGTCTCCATGTATATTATCCATAATTATGTTTTGATTGGAAGGCATGTTGATCGGGAGATCCACGATTTTCCATATTGAGTTTCCTAGCCAAAATCACCATACCTTGAATGAACAGAATAGTTTTTCAATCCACTTTTCTTCCAGTAACAACCTTTTTATATCACAGTTAGACCTAATCATGGTGAATATTCTATCGGAACACATAATTTTAGGCTAATAATACAAATTATACAATTGCAAATATTTTCATTACACCTATGTATAATCCTGTAGGTACATCATTTCTTCACATAGAAATTACAATTTTGCATCTTTAGTGAAGAAATTATCGATTAATATAGAAATGAATTGTTTTGGACATCTGCAAAACCCAGTTTTATACGATAACAACCAACAATGGTTTTTGATATATTTCAATAAAAAATGATACCAACTACAACAATGAGCCAATGCAAATTCATTGAATCAAATTTCAGCACATGCTCTGTGTATACTGGATCGTTACATGGTAATTGTATATATTTATCTTATCCAAATTCGTGAATTCGTAAATGGAATTTCCCGAATATAAGTATATCTTAAACCGATGAATTCGCCAGAAATGATGAAAATCAGAACTGATGAATTCACCAAAAATAACCATTACGATAAGCTAGTGAATTCGCCAAAAGTACTGGTGAATTCGTTAAAAATGACGAATGTTGGGAACCGGTGACTTCACCAAGAATTATAAAATTTCGCAATCTTTAATCATCTTTGTCACTTCTTGCTTAAAAGGGAGTAATTAGTTCATTCAGAATGTCAGTTGTAATATCACAAGAGAGTGAGAATAAAGGTAAAATAATTCGACAGATTTTCGAAAACTTGTCAGACGATAGCAAATGGCAACAAGTTTGAGAAAAAAAATCTGGAGATTTCTACTACTTTAGACAACTGCATCTTCTATGAACATCTATGAACAAATCTACTCAATTATCGACAACGTGGTACCAAAAAAGAAGATTAATGGTAGTTTTCCACTATACTTCACCAACAGTATAATTAAATTGATAAAGGATAAAAAATGGGGCACACAAAAAATGGAGAAAGACTCTTCGTGTAAATGATTACATAATTTTCTCCGAGCTTAGGCGCAAAACCAAACGGACCACCCAGAGTGACTATAATAAATACATTGAATCCATTGAAAATGAGCTTCTGAAATTCTTGTAGGTTCTTTTTGAACTCATGAGAGTTACATTTTTTATGTTTTATTTCACATGGAAGCCTGTTAAAAATTTGCAGGCCAAGGTGTGAAGGAGCGTTTGAGGTTATTTTATATTTACAGTAAGGCACATAATAGTTATTTTTTTGTCTAGTTTCTTTTGAATGAATGTTTCTTATTTCTTTAAAAGATTTCTTGTTGTTGAAAATATATAGGCAAAGTTCCATTATCAGAAGACACGCTACAGTCAAAATATTGTTCTACATGTTTCATTCCAGCGATTATTTTTATAAGTTCCTTTTGTGCGATGAATACATCATTGGATAGCGTAGAGTTACCCCACAAACATATACCGTATTTCAAAGTTGATGCTGCCAGGCTGTGATATACAAGAAGTAACTGATCTTGCCGCAGAATTGGTCTTAAGCATATAACTCAATGAATTCAGTTTACTAATGACGGCTTGACAATGACTCCTTCAATCAAGGTTTTCATCTATCATTATCCTGAGAAATTTTGTTGTTTTCGTATTCTGTATAGCTGAACTACTCAGTTGAATCTCCATTTGAGAACATGTTTTTTGTCGGATGTAGAAACGGACTAATTGGGTTTGTTTTATATTAAAAAAGAATTCATTTGTCATGCACCACTCCGAAATATTATTCAGTACACTGTTACATTTGGAAATAAGGGTATCGTCATTTTTATTGGAAATCAATAGAGAGGTGTCATCTGCATAAATGGTGAAAAATGCTTCATCGGTTATCGTATCCATTTCGTTAATGTACAACAGGAACAAAATTGGACCTAGTAGGGATCCTTGAGGTACCCCTGTGACATAGTACGTAGGTTCAGATTTTTTTTTTATGTGTCCATTCTCCACGGATGTCAGGCTGACATATTGTTGCCTATTTTCTAAGAAGGAATCCACCCAATCACAGACATTTCCACGAATTCCATACTGATACATTTTTGACAAGAGTTTACTATGACTGACACAGTCGAATGCCCTGCTGAGATCGCAAAAAATCCCAGCGGGACACTCGCCTGCGTCGATCATTCCAACTAATGTTTCAATGTATGCTAAAACAGCGGTGTTCGTAGACCTTTTTGAGCGAAAACGATGTTGGCTGTTCGTAAACATTTTTTCGCTCTCCAGGAAGTCCATGAGGCGGTCCAAAAAACGAATCTCAAAGATTCTTGACACACTTGAGGGTACTGTCACAGGTCTATAATTCTCTATCTCTAGTCTATCAATTTTTTTGTGCAGTGGCACGATTTTTCCCCTTTTCAGTGATTGTGGAAACTCTCCTACCCGAAATGGAAGATTAACTAAAAAGGTAATGGGTTCAATCACATATTGTATAGATTTTTTCAGAAGAAATGCTGGAATTTCATCAAAGCCTGACGATTTTTTATTTTTAATCTGAGCTTCAGAAGAGAGACAAGCTCAGGTTCGGAAAAAGGCCTCAAAAAAATTGTGTTTTTATGAGTTTTTTTTGCCACATAAACTTGATTGTGAGAAGCTGGTATTTTTTTTGTTAGGTAACTTGGTGCGTTCACGAAAAAACTGCTTAAAACATTTGCCACCTGAATGGGATTGTCAATGATATGACCATCGTGTAAAATCCTTATATTTTGTTGTTGTTTTTTTCGATCAGATAACTCATTTACTACTTCCCACGTGGCTTTGCAAGTATCTTGAGAGCTAATTATTTTGTTTTGGTAAAACGATTTCTTTGTATTTTTTATGAGGAGTTCGTGTTGCTTTTTTTGAGCTTTGTATTGCTCTGTTGAGATCGGAAAACGCGATTTCAAGATCCTTCAGTTCTCTGCTTGATATTTTGATTTCGTCCGAAACCCAATTTTTGCTATTTTTATTGTGATTATAATATTTTTTGAGTGGAAAATATTCGTTAAAATGAAAGAGAAATGTTTTGTGGAAGCTGTCGAATGCTTCGTTTATGTCATTTTCTTTATATAATTCACTCCATTCTGCTCGTTTCAATGCATTATCATATATGGTCCCTAAATAAATAAATACAATGTATCCTGTTGTGTATTCATATAATTGAATATGGTAAAAAACACTATTCTATTGATTTTTTGATAACTTGATATTAAATTGACTTCAACTGACATACCTGACATAACATTCTTCACCTATACAGGGTGTTTCTTAATGACGTAATATGTCTTAACATATGGTCTTAACTTTTGAACTACAGTGCGCTGAAGTTTTGAGAAAAAATATTTTTTTTATGATAACTTTGGTATGACCCTATATATTTTTTATGAAACGTAATACGCATCTTCTATGCATTGTAGCGAGCTGTGTCAAACCGCGCTGGTTCGGAACTATTGTCCGGCAGATGACGCTGGCTTATCATTCAGAGCAATACATTTCGTTGAATCATTGTCTAAAGATGTATGTATCTTTAGACAATGGTTGAATGTTGGCACGACGGTGGCCACTTTTTTGCTAGGGAGGTTTTTTGATATTGGTGTCGAATACACAAACGAAAGATCCGACGAACAGCCTTCTGGTTGAAAGTTAAATTATTACTGCTGTTCAATAATTGTAATCTTTGCCTGGTGTTAGGTAAGTCATATTTGAAAGTGAATCAACACTGCAGGATATAAAAATGGGAATCTTTATTTTAGTTCGTCTCTGGATTTTCGGTGCTGTGAATAAATCGAATATCCCTAGAACCCGATTCTTTCAATTACCCAGAACCCCCCAAAACCGACTGCCCGACCGATTTTTATTCTTGCCCATGGCAGTCGTGCGGGATTCGCACTGAATTATTTTAAAGATAAAAGTGATACGCCACTGCTTTCTCTCGAAGAAAAAAATATTTTTGGAATTCTCATTTCTTTCTGAGCAAATCTGGTATCTTTATTTTTTTCGTTTGACGTACGGTTTTCGCATAAAAAAAATCATTAATTTGCAACTTGCTAGACTACTTACAAGAAAAAACTATTTTTGTAACTTTAAACCAAAATGTATTTAAAACAACAATTTTCAAACAGTGAAATTATGAAACTAAAGTAATCTGAATACGTTTTGAAATGCTAATACAAAATTACCCTGAACGCCCAAAGAAATAAATTAAATCAGATGTTCAAAATGTGAACCTCCTGCTCATATGTATGAATAGAATAGAATTTTATTTAACCACGTTATGCATAGATATACATTTGTAGCAAGTCGAAACAGGTAGGTACAATAATGATAATAATAAAAGTATATAAATATCGGTAAGCAATTGAATAAGCTATATAATACGTATTTATAAATACAGTGGCATGACGTCGTGTGAGTAGACTATCCTAATAATATACATAAATATAAAAACAGTTCTGAGACGAGTACAGCACTTGATAAAAAAAAAAAAATAAAAATGGTTACAAATAATTCATGAGATGCCATCAAGTTGTATATGAAGAGATCATGAATTCTTGCACTGAATAAAAACACTTCCTTTCAAGATATTCTCTCATCCTAGTTTTAAAGGCATTATAGCTTGAAATAGAAAAATCGAAAAATCGAAGTACACAGTCTATTTTCACACAAGGATTCAATATACATTGAACCACAAAATGGTAGATGACAGGGAAAAACAACTACTTTCCTAGCTAATACCACGCAGAACGTTGAATGATATTCACCTGAAAATCCATGCAAAATTCCATATAAATGGTAGATCTACCATTTTGTGGTTCAATTTATATTGAATCCTTGTGTGAAAATAGACTGTGTACTTCGATTTTTCGATTTTTCTCTTTCATTCCACTTTTCACATGGCTTTTTTACTTTCACGATTTGCTAGTCAGGCTTGCCACTCCTACTGAGGAGGAATCTTTTATTTAGAATCCTATCGAGGTGGAAGATGTATGGAGTGTTTCTTTCTGTCACTAGGTATCTCCAGTTAAAAGTTATCTTTTCCGGCGTACCTATAGATGTTATAAGCTCGATGATGATTTGTTTACGTTGTGTCTCGCTTCGGCCAGAGCTCTTCGGATCTTTGGCTGGTGACTACTCCGTACTGATGAGGGCCAAAAAGCCTGAAACCGGTATGCGGATTGTTAGGCGAACACGACGAAAATTGAACATAATCGAGCATATCAGAAAGAAACATTTGCAATAAATTTCCATTTATATGGAATTTTGCATGGATATTCAGGTGAATATCATTCAACGTTCTGCGTGGTATTAGCTAGGAAAGTAGTTGTTTTTCCCTGTGATCTACCATTTTGTGGTTCAATTTATATTGAATCCTTGTGTGAAAATAGACTGTGTACTTCGATTTTTCTATTTCATTCCACTTTTCACATGGCTTTTTTACTTTCATTATAGCTTAGTTGAGTTACATTTCGAGGTAAAGTATTATATAATTCAATGTCAAGAGTATTGCGTGTAGACATTTGAAGTCTCAATCTTGGTTGCCTAAGCTGTTCTGCGTTTCTAGTAGAGTATTTATGGTAGTCCGAATGAGTGTAGTACGAGACTTTTTTTGTGAATCTGGGTCAGCGTGTGAAATATCAGAATGCAAGGTATCGGCATAATTCTGAATCTTTTGAATAATGGCTGGCAATGTTCATCGAAAGGAACATCAGCCGTTATTCTAATAGCTTTCTCGGCATGCGAAAAACTCTGATTGCATATGTGGATTTACCCCACAGAATTATTCCGTACATTAAATGTGAATGAAATAATGAATGGTATGCTGTTAACAATATGTGGTGGTTGACTGCTTTTTTCAACTGACGCAATAGGTAAAGTTGAACTGATAGTTTTTTACATAACTGGTCTATGTGGGCATATCGTCAATTGTTATTTCTAGTAATTTAACATGAATTTAACAAGTTATATTGTTATCGGAGGACACTATAATTTTCTGCGATTTGTCTCTATTCAGCTTCAACATATTCCCGAAAACCAGTTTTCTGCTTTATCTTCAATTTTATTGGTGATATTTACTAGTTTGAGTGATATTTGACTCTGACTGTACCATTGTAGTATCATCTGCAAAACAGATGATTGTACTAGGCAACAGGAATTGAAAAATGTCATTGATATAAACCACGAAAAGTGTGGGTCCTAGGATAGAGCCTTGGGGTATACCATGAGATATAGTTTCTTCGTCTGATATGATACTATCTATGTAGACTGCTGGTTTTCTTGCTTCAAGATATTATCTGAAAAATGTCAGAGGAATCCCTCGAATTCCATAGTGTTCCAGTTTTTTTATAAGAATATTATGGCTGACACAATCAAAAGCTTTGCTTAGATCCCACAGTGTTTATTACATGTTGTATTACTTCAACTACCGCATCAGTTGTCGATTTACCCTTCATGAAGCCATATTGATGATCATATAAGATGTTGAGTTTAGCAAGAAAAATTATGAGGTACTCTTTGAGTATAATCTCTATTATTTTGCCTAAAATTGGAATAATAGATATTGGTCGGTAGTTGTCAGGTGAATTCATATCTCCTTTCTTGTAGATGGGTATTATTTTGCTTAATTTCAATACATCAGGAAAACATCCTTCAGTGAAACATCGATTTATGATAATAGTTGAAGGATTAACAATATATTTGATTGTGTCTTTGATGATGTGGCTATTTAGATTATATATGTCATAGCAATTGGTGTTTTTTAACTTTCTAATGGCCTGTTCATGAGTCACCGGCGACATGAAAAATGAACTCCTTGGTTTACTAATGCCTGATAGACAATCTGAGATATTGATGTCACTGATTGGCAGGGACTTTATAATTTTCTCAGCTATGTTTGTAAAAAATATATTAAACTCATCGGGGGTAATATTTCAATTTTTTTTAGGCTTACCACCTGAATTTCGTTCATAGTTTACCAGTTTCCAAGTATCTTTTGCCTTGTCGTTAGCATTCTGTATAAAATTATCGTAGGAATTTCGTTTGGCTGTGTTAATAGCTACCTGATATGTTTGTTTGAATCCTTTGAATATTTTCTTGTCAGCGGGGTTTTTTGAAGAATCGCTGATTGTTCTTAATATTTGCAAGGTTTCTCTCATTTGACGAAGTTCTTCACTAAAGAAGGTAATAGGTCTTTTCTTCAAATTTTTATTTCTGGTTTTCCTGAGAGAGAAATGTTGACAGACAAGAGAACTATACGTATTATTTAAAAAATCTGCTAGTTGATTCAATGGTATATTATCATCGAGAAATTTCTCCCAATCAACAAGCTCGAGAGAGTTTTTCATGGCATCCATCCCTTTTTGGTTTCGTGACCTACTCCAATTGTAGACCACTGGGCATTTTAAGATGTTTATATATTGACCAATGTGATCCGATAAACCTGGATCTGAGAGGCCCGAACTACACTCAGTGTCAGTTAAGTTTGTTATTATGTTGTCTATACAGCTAGAGGATGCAGAACTTAACCTAGTAGAGTCAGTTAATTCAGCTTTCAATCCAAAGGATTCAACAATGTTCAACCAAGAGTTTGAGAGTGAATTTTTTTTATTTATATCAATTTTAAAGTCACCAATGAGAATTATGTTTTCATATTGACTTGACATCATTGTTAGGAGTTGTTCAATGTTCTCAAAAAACAAATCATATTATCTAGATATTGACGATCTATATACTGTTAATAGAGCAGTTTTTATTTTTGGTATATAAATTCCGCAAAACTCTGCATGCTGTTTAATACAGAAGCGATCCAGTAAGAGATGTTTACAAGTTATGTTTTATTTTACATAAATGGAAACACCACCATTCCATGGTTTGCCTACAAAAAGCGCTTTCAAGTTTGAAATTGTTGAGATTGACTAACTTCAGACATACTGAGTTTAGCCAATGTTCGCTCAAACAGACAATATCATAAAAATTTTTCTCAAGATATAACTGCAACTGTTCTATTTTGTTAGAGAGGCACTGAATATTGAGATGGTAAATCATCATTGTGTATTCCTGAAGATTTACTATATTAGAGTCTACACTAAAAAACCTGCCGGCTGAAATGTCCCAAGTTCGCCTGAGAGTTTGGTGTTGTCCCCCAAAAATCTTTTACCTTCCCGGAATTCAAACCTTTCGAAGCCAATTTTTTTTGGCCAGAAATATGGATCATAAACATTCTGCATTTTCTCTGGATTGACGCCAATCATGAAAGATTGATTGTCTGGTCGAGGGGTTTGTTATTTTCAATCTTTTTACATTTATATCCTGGGTATTCAATTTGAGTTGTAAGTACTGGCTGATATGTTCTTGAGGGGTGTGATGTGGGACTCTAGTAATATATAGCCATATTTTTTTATTGTTATCATGTTTTCCCCGAAAGTTTTGGTCCTCTTCCCCAGTTCCATAACTGAGTCTATTTCGAATTTTTCTAGGTTTTACATGCTCTCAAGTTCCATATGAATCGTTCTGCTGGTCTGAATTTAAGTTCATTATCGCATTCATAGTATTTGATTATACGTTTTGTAATTCACGAGTAGTTTCACCTATTTGGGTTCTTTTTGTATTAGCGATAGCTCCTGAACCTCCTGTATATCAGCTTTTCGCATGGTAGAATAATTTTGTTGTTTATGACTACTCAGTTTTTCAATGATATTTATGTTTTTTTTGCCTGGAGGAATGCCCGTTTTTATCTCCGAACTAGCAGTGTTTTTTATTTGCTTTTGTTTTTGCAGGTTCATCATCTTTCTTTCTCTCATGAACTAACGTACTCTTTGGAAAATGCCGGGACTCTTTCTAATAGTTTCGCAAGAAACTATGATGCGATTTTTCAACTGCTCTTCAGTATGACTTGGTGTGCGGTAAACCAATGGTATAAGATGACCCCACAGGTAATAGTTAGAGAGCCGCGGGTCTGAAGCCGCGATGAGAAGCTATACGTCTTCCGTTTGGTGAGATAAAAGTCCATCCCTCGAAAACACCAGAGTCCAAATATTTTTGAAATCGGGCAGGGCCCACTCCAGTACGAAGTGAAAATGTCTATCGACTTTTTCGACGATTTCTATATGTCTCCCGTTATAATAATTTTGTTGAAAGTGACTAGTAATCATCTGAGAAAGCGGAAGACGACTTGGTTTAGGCGCACTACTCGAAACCTATTTTTGAAAATTTTGGGCTCCAAAATCGATTATCACAAAAATTCGACGTTTCCTATATGCTTACTTTTATGTTCCTTTTCTTTGCTATGGTCTTTACATCGGGAAAATCCGAGTGGAATACTTTTTTTAGTAGGGCCAGCCACAGGGATGACCAAATAAACAAACTGAAAAACTCGCGGTAGCGGCTAAGTTGAAAAATCGAAAACTGCATTGTACCAATATCTCTACTACAAAAGCATGCAGGAAGGCTATTACATTGTCGGTTGAGCTGGAAATAATTGGAAAATTGGACAGTGGGTGCGCAAATGCACAAATTTGTCGGGATTATGGCCTCAAAAAATTAACAGTGTCGTCAATTTACGCGAAAAAAAAAATCTACCAGGATGCATGTACTGTATATTTTCTTCATAGCGAACACCCTCTATAACGAACCATTTCTAGTCATTGAGCCGTTCGTTATAGCCGAGTTTGACTGTACTTAGTTGAGTTTCTATTGAAATATTTAAGTGAAGTGTATTAAAAATGTAACGAAAACGAAATAGTAACTGAAACAGAAATTAACCAATTACTGATGTTGTTACAACTTTTTCACAACATGGCGTCTGGTTGTCGCCATATTGAATTTTGATCATTACTGTCATGTCTTTATTCACAATATGGCTTTTGGTTGTCGCCATATTGAATTTTGATTACTTTTCAATGACACTCGCAAGATTAAGACAATTCGATTGAAGTAAAAATCATCAAAATCGGCCCACGCATTTGGTCTCTAGAGCACCACAAAGGAACAAACATACAAAATGATAAACACATTACCCTCGGGTTAAAAAATTAAGCATGTACGCAAATGGCTTGAGCAGATATCGTTTTTTGCTGAAGCTTCATATGATTGAGTATTATTTTCCACACCTAGAAGCATTTTTCCAATTATCTGATTATATTATTCCTTATACTTCTCAGCAATTTCACAAGAGTTCTTTCCGAGTTCAAAAACACGAATTTTACATACCTTCAGCTAGAATGGCTTCCGTGGGATCATGCTTCCTGGACAACAAAACCTCCTCCATGACCTCCGTTTCGTGTTTGGTCCCTCTTTGGTCCATTTCCGACTTGGGAGTTTTTTGGGGCTTGGTGCCACAGAAAGACGTCTCCAGTTTGAGTTTATGCGGCGAAGATGACCTTGATATTCCCGATTGCCCAGATATAATGGATATGTGACTTGCATTGGAAAGACGGCTCTGCCCCGAGCCCTGACTTCCTATGCTCGACAGTCTAGACGTTCTTCCAGATATCGAGAGCAGAACTATATCCGAACACTGCGAGTCTTTCCTTACATAATCCGACTCTTCGTGGGGTGATTGTGGTCTGGCTTTGGATCTTCTCCTTTCTGGTATCTCGTGAAAATCCAGCTCTTCAGTGGAAGACCGCAGATCTAGGGCCCCATCTTCTTTGAAACCGAGGCCGAGTTTGGCACTGTGGGGGTCAGCGGAGTCGAAAATTTCTCTCTCCGGACTGCTATTCCTCGAAACAAAAAATAGTTTACATTTTCCGTGAAAAGTACACCACGAGTGTTATAGTTCATAGGAAAGGTTTAACATTGTGATCTGTATAGAAAATATAATTATATTAGGAGATGAAATGCCATATGCCTTCGGGCATGAAAGTTGCTTTGAGTGGTTCGAATTGATGGCAGACTCCTCGTTTGAATTGGTGGAATTTCCCCACAAGACAATTTCATATGTCATCTGTCAGTGAAACAGTCCAAAATAGCTGGATCTGAGAGTATCTACACCAACAAGGTTTTTAAATCTGCGAATCAAGAACGTGACACTTGACAATTTATTTGACAGTTTATCCACATGACACTTCCAATTAAGTTTGTCATCAATGGATATTCCAAGTAACTTGACACTTTCACCTCCTTTGAAGATATAGTGAGACTCTAATTTTTGGCCGAATTGAGCAAGACCTTATTAAAGGAGAACCATTCATTGGCCATTTTCACGGTGAGTTCGGAAGAGTCAACCAATGCCTCTAAGTTATTGTTTCGCTCTATTAGAGTGGTGTCATCAGCAAAAAGAATGCATTTTTTCGGTCAAATATGATAATATAAATCATTGATGTACAGAATGAATAGGGATGGACCCAAAACAGGACCTTGAACGTTTTCCATTAGAACTGATTTGGTGCCTTCGACTGAAACGCACTGAGATCTCCCATGTAAATAAGACTTGAAAAATTCCAAAGGAAGTCCATGAATACCATAACAGAAAAGTTTCTCAAGTAAAATATCATGGGAAACACAATCGAAAGCTTTCGAAAGGTCACAAAGCGTTAACAAAGAATGCTCACCCTTCTCGAATCCATCAACTACATCAGAAATTACACTCAAGATTGCTCTCGTAGTTGATTTGTTTTTTCTGAAACCAAATTGCTCAGGATACAGCAAAGAATTTGTTTCCAGGTATGATATTAACCTTTTTTTCACTAGAGCTTCTATAATTTTAGCAATAACGGGAATTATGGAAATGGGTAATTCGATTTCACCAACCCTAGAATCGTAGAATGACCCATTAAACTATTCTTTTGTTTCAGATTCCCAGTTGTAACTGACGACAAATGATCAGCCGATAATTGGAATAGAGACTCCTAACAACATGATCACGATTCCTTTATCAACCCACTATAGAGTCAATCCAGATCTTGAAATATTCGACTCAGGCCATCCCTGAATACCTCAAATGACAATATTACTATCAGCAAGGATAAAGTACAGTTCACGGGGTGTTGTAGCTGATTTCGTTACGGAAGTTTACGTTGGTGCAAAAGGTACGCGCAATAAATGAACTTAATACATCAATCTAATGAAATAAATAGTAACGCCATGTTATACATCAGAAACTGAATGAAGTAGACATACTTTTGCATATCTTTTCGTAGATTTAACAGTTGAGGATTGGTTGAAAATTCGTCAAGGTGCGAATTAACAATCGTGAGCTTGAGATTTATGAGGCATTTACATGAGGACGAGTATGGTAGATGTCGCTTCGAGCCATAGCCATAGGCTTTGAAAGTTCAATTTGAGAGAATTATAAAAATACAGTCTCACCTTAGTTATGGAGAGCAAAATAAAGTCACTGGTTGGGACATTTTATTACTACGTTGATATAGTGAAGTTAAAACTCTATAGTGATAGCATACTTTGCAAACAAGTGCGGTAAAGAGAAACTTAGAGCAAGTGGATTTGTTAAGGGAATTCAAGTGGTTACATGCAAATTCAAACAGATGGCTCAAAAAAGTCCTTAGCTTACCTGCTGTCATGGTGAGACGAGCTGCTTGCCCTTGAAATGTCGATTCTAGGAGTTGATGGTATTATACTGGGTGTTTTCGGTAACGGAATAGTTTCGGTATACGTGTTGGCTGTAGATCCTATGATGCTGATCCCTTTACATAGGTATGTTGGAGAAGGTGCTCTATCAGTCGTGGAAGGTGTTGTAGGTGTGAGATCCTCCCTGATTCCAGGAAGCCGTACCACAGATCCGGGTAGGTTTTTATCGTCAGGGCTTTCCAGCTATAATAAAATCGACATAATGAGGGTTGAGTTCTAATTTTACTATCTCCACCTGAATCAGTTATTGTATAGTGAAACACGTGTCGTGGATTCATAAGCCCAGTTTAGTGAAATTCATTTAGTGACGTTAGTGTCTTTTGTTTGCTTAGAGTTTATTTCAATATATTCGAACTACTACTCAATCCTCAACTCGAGAAGAAATTGGTTATATGTATTCGAGGGTATATAATTTGATAATGAAAATATACTGAATGCATAGTCCCTAGTGCCCGAATAAAAGGAATGTTATATTTTGGCAGTAGGCCACTCTTTCATGATTATCTAGTTCAACTTTCAAACAATCATATGGAAGAAAGAAATCTAGGTTTATGCCTTGTGCGACTGAAGAAATGGCATGTCACTCGTTATATCCCCTTTACACAGGGTGTTATGAAAGATGAGTAATTTTTTCACCAGGATAAGGTGGAGTCAAAATATTAGGTTGTACCAAAAATTACCTTTAAAAAATCAATAATTGAAAATTCCAGAAAATTAAAGTACGGTCTTGGCTAAATAATTTCATTGAATAATGCCGAATTGATATGAAAACTTTTCGCGTTTGTGCTCACAGCGGAATATTTTCTGATAGTCCACTAAATGATACAAAATCAGTAGCCACTTGGGAATCAATAAGCCATAGGGTCTCATTTTTTATTTCCGGTTGTGTGAATAAACATGTATATGAATGGCAATGAACGCCGAAAGATTCCCGTTGAGAAATAACTCTATTGTTTGTGAGAATTCAAATGTGCCGCGACGATAACAGTGAAGTATGGAAGACGACAAGACAGAAACAGCTTTGTGTATAACAATATGGAAGGGTACAAGCGAAATAACCTCAAAATCCTTCCCCCGTATACTAGCTGAACAATATGGGGGTAGAACCGGCCAAAACAAACGCTTCCTTGGTGTTATGGCCAAAGGAGCTCTGGATCCGAGAAAAACACAAGAACTATTGGTATAGTATCCCAGGAAACATTCACTGAAAATGATACATCAAAGGATCGTGTCAGAAAAAACAGCAGATTTGTTAAATTTGAACAGGGACAACTAATGTTTATCATGTTCATGACTGGACATAAAATGGGACTGTACAATGGAGACTTAATATGCGAATCAAAACTATATAGCGCCCGTTCAGTAATGCCGGGTCCACATCAAACCAACAAAACAGAAACAAAATATCAACTCGATGTTTTTCAACAAATCTGAAACATTTAATCAACAAAACGTGTTGTGTTTCTGGTTGCAGCAACTTTTCTCGTTCCCGTTGCGAGTCGGTAAACATCAAAGGATTTCTGTTTTGCTGCAATTTCTGGCAACATTGTTGGTGCGGTGAATACATCATTGAAAAACAAAGACGAAACATGTGTATGGTGTCTGGTATCGCAGGGCCAACCAGCTGTATTAAATCTTCAAAGTTCTCGCTGGACATTCTTAAAAAATTCTGGGAACTAGAACGCATTTCTCCACGCAATCCAATATCGTCTTCCGTAAATCGGCTAATAATTTTTCAATGCAATATTTATTTCTTTCACGTAAGAACAGTTTCCCCTTGTGACAACTTTGAAGAAGCACAAAACCCCACATATTTTGTAAGTTTCTAGGTGTGGACGACACACAAAACCAAAACTGAAAAGTTTTGTTGACATTTTTTCTCTTTGCAGTGTGGACACAAGTTTCCTTGACTAAAATTATATAAAACTAGAGATATCAGAATCCAGTGACAAAAGTTCATTTATGTCAGCGATTGTTGACAAATATTCTTCAATAAAATAAAAACATTTTTGAAGAAAGTATTTTTTCGAAATTGATTTGAACTTGTGACCGGCAATACATTGAATAACTGAATATATATGGAATTCTTTTGGGATTTGACTAATCTATAGCGTGTTGTTTGAATGTAAATTGCCTGTCTCGTGTGATACTTATGGATATCTGATTGAAGGGTGAAACTGTCAATATTTTTGTGTATCTCGATGAGCTTCTGATAAATGTACAGTGAAGGATATCCCTAATTCAATGGAGATTTGTTTGCAATGTTCACGATATTTAGCATGTGCAATTATACGCATTGCTTTTTTCTGGAGTCGAAAAATATTCAAGGCATGAGTTGCGCCAGAGGATAAATCCATAGTACATTGTGGAGTGGAACATTGAAAAATATACTGTTCTGAGTGTAGACAATTCGGTGATACTTTTCAATTGCCGTAGTATGAGTATGGTGCTTGATAATTTGCTACTCAAGTGATATGACTTTTCCAGCTTAGTTTGTCATCTATTGTTATTCCTAACAACTTTGCACTATTTTATGATTCACCTCTAGTACCGGGAGTCGTTTTTGTTGAGAAAAAGGATTTCTATGTTTTTTTGTTTTTTTTCAAGTTGTTTGCTGAGAACCATTCTTCTGTCCTGTTTTCTAGTTCTTCTGTCGAGTGTGTCAAGTTTGTTATTGTATATTCTGAGAAATAATATGCATTTGCTGTCATTTAAGTACTTACAGATATCGTTTACATAGATGACGAATAATAGTGGCCCAAGCACTGAGCCTTGGGGAATCCCATACTTGACCATTTTTTCATCAGATTTGACATCATTCAAACTGACACACTGTGGACGGTTACGCAGATATGACTCTATGAGAGATAGGGCAATTCCCCGAATTCCATAGAAACCTAACTTTTCCAGGAGGATATCATGGGAGACATATATAGAGAGAGATGTTCACGTAGAGTAGACCTATTAGCAGTGCTGCGAATAAATAGCCGAATGTGTGGGAATAAGTGCACGTAAAAGTCTTAAAAGTTTTGTACAAGCAGTGATTATAACAAACGATATATGTTATTAATCTAAATCATATTGAAGAAACTACACCGCAACGAATTTGATTAATAAGTTTTTACCTAAAATGGGTCGAGACGGTACACGAAGTCAAAGCCAGAGCAGCAAGGGAGAGGATGAACTGCACTCAGTAATCAGAGAACTCGTTACGAAATTATGTACAGCAGATGATTTCATCAATAAAATAACTGAAACAATAGCTGGTATATTCGAAGAAAAATACAACAAAAAAATCGAGGAATTAGAGGGGGAGAATCGAAAAATAAACGAGAAACTACAGAAGCAGGAAGATATAATCAACACCTTGATGGAACATCAAAAGAAACAAGAACAAATCAGAAGAAACAGAAACCTCAGAATTTATGGAATCCCTGAAGCTATAGGCAATGAGGACTTAACCAATCATATCTTGGATATTTTCACAACAAAAATGAAACTCAGGTTAGATGAATCCAGTATCGAATTTTGCTATAGACTCAACAAAAGGAACAAAATAAAAACAGGCCGATAATGTTGAGATTCTCGTCAAATTACTTCAAGAATATTGTCTACAATAATAAAAGCTGTTAAAATCAACGAAAATTGTCATAAGAGAGGATCTTACGATTGAACATTTAAAGATTGTGAGCGAAGCTGTAAAGAAAATCGGGACATCTGGCACAGTATGGACTAATTCTGGAAGAATTTACGTCAAATTAAATAATCAACATGGCCCTAACAGAATTAGCAGTCTGGATGGGGTAAAGGAATTACGTCTGAACTCTGATTTTCGCTGAATCTTATAAAAAGTTTTTTTTTTGTTCTCTCTTTCTTTTCTTTGAACTTATTTTTTTCCCTGTTTGAACTGTAAGTAGACATTTAGTACTATTTTCTTTTTGGTGCGCATATTATTTTAAGATAGCAGCGCTGTGGGCAGTTGGGTCGTCCCGTTCAGGTTTTGTACCTACTGTTTTATCAGTCCCCAACAAAAAACCTTTGCATTCACTTCATTGTTTTCTGATATTTCTTATTAGTAACTAGAATTTCCTTATTTATTTTGAAGAATGTTATTAAAAATAGGCTGTTGTAATGCGAGATCATTATTACCCTCATTCCAAAATATTAAACAGATAGTTTTGGATAACTCTTTAGATATAATTTTAATATGCGAAACATGGTTGAAGGATACTATTAGTAATGACCAACTGCAATTTGATTGTTTCAATCTATACAGGGCGGACCGGAATTGCAGAGGAAAGGGATTGTGTATATATGCTAAACAAAAATTTCACTGTGAAATCATTGAGAGTAGACAGGACTATGTGTGGGAACAATATTGGATTAAAATCACTATAAAGAAAAAATCATTTGCCATTGGAGTAATTTATAAGCCACATCAACAAAACACTAGTGATTTTCTAGACGAATTTGAAAATAGCTTAATTGACATAGGGCTAACGGTGGATGAAATTATTTGCATGGGGGATTTCAATTTGGATTTGTTAGATTATGAAAATAATTGTGTGAAAAAATTCCACTCAGTATTAAAAACACTAGATCTCTGTCAAATAATTGATGTTCCTACAAGAGTCACAGCTACATCAGCAACTTTGTTGGATTATATCATAGTCCAAGAATGTGTTGAGATAGAAAAAGGAATAATTCATAATAGTATATCAGACCATTCAATTGTTTACTGTACGTTGGATATAAATGGTAACAACAAAATGTAGATGAACATTTATTTCAGATAGATTTATTCAATACGTCTTTCTTTAAAATATACGACCAACAAAATGTAGATGAAAAACTATCCTACTTGGTTAATTGTTTGAATCAGCTATTCGATAGGCATATTCCTATAGTTACATCTAGGGTTACGAAAGCAAAAGCTCCATGGTTAACAGATGTTATTAAAATTATGATGAAAGAGCGAGATAAAGCTTTAGCGAAATATAAAAAACATAAACTACAGACACACTTGGACTCTTATAGACAAATTCGCAATTATACTAATAGAGCCATTCAAAGAGAAGAAAGCATACTTTACATACCAATTTAATAATACCTCATCAAAGGAAACGTGGAAGACATTAAGGACCAATAAGTTTATTCCTGATAAAACAATGACATAGCTGAAAATCTGAAAACCCCCATGAACTAAATACATTTTTCTTGGAGTCAATCCCGCATAAAGAGCCATCGGAAAATTTATTGAATGTTTATAATAATAATACTGTTAATAATGGAAACTTTAAATTTGAAGAAATAAATGATCTATTTGTATATAAAACGATATCGGATATAAAAACTAATGCGAGAGGTTGTGATGGCATAAACATAAAACTTATTAGACTTTGCTGTCCCCACATTGTACCATATATCACGCACATAATTAATGTATGCTTAATAGAAAATGTCTGCCCGGAAATGTGGAGGAGAGCGGTTGTACAGGTGTTACCTAAGAAGAGAAGTCCGACAGAAATGAAGGATTTGAGGGGTATCAGTATATTACCCACAATGTCGAAAATCCTTGAGAGAGCTATGGAGGTTCAAATAAAGGCCTATGCACAGCGCTTTTCCTTAATACCAGATGTACAATCGGGATTTCGAAAAGGATATAGTTGTACGGGTGCACTACTCCATATTACTGATGACATAATAAAAGCGATAGATGAAAAGAAGTGCACCATATTAATTTTGTTAGATTTCAGCCGGGCATTTGATACAATTAATTATAATTTGATGATGAGTATCTTGAAATATATTGGTTTTTCCTTCAATGCGTTGAAGTTAATAGGTGAGTACATGAAAGGTAGGCAACAAAAAGTATGTATAGGTGATGCTTGTTCAGAATTCCTAAACCTTACTTCTGGAGTACCACAGGGCTCTATACTTGGTCCTTTATTGTTTTCCTTGTATACATCTCAACTTCTCTCTAAGCTTCAATTGTGTCAAGCCCATTTATATGCTGATGATACCCAGTTGTACTACAGCTTCCCGGTTGAAACAACTGATAATGCAATGGAACTAGTCAATGTAGATTTGAATAGATTTGTTGAGGCAGCTACCGAGCACTGTTTATGTATCAATTGTAGAAAGCGGTTAGTCAATGTATGGATATACATATTCTGGAAGAATCTCTATCAATTGTAGATGAAGCGAAAAATCTAGGTGTAGTGATGGATACCAATTTGAGATTTGAAAAGTATATAAATACATTGATACAACGAGCTTACGCCACTCTTAAAATGATTTATGGTAACAGGCAGTTTCTGCCATTTCAAGTGAAGAAATCCTTATGTGACTCCATCATCTTGTCTGTATTCAATTATGCCGATGTACTCTACGGCCCAAATTTAACGACATACTACAAAAAAAAGATTCAAAAAGTACAAAATTCCTGCTTAAGATTGATTTATGGAATCCGTAGACCACAAAGAACGTCATATAAACTCCAGGAAATCGGTTGGTTGAATATGGAAAACAGAAGGGTACATCATGCATTATGTTTCTTTCACAACATACTTTTGACAAAAACACCAGCTTATCTCTATAACAAAATCACATATCGTACGGATATACATAATCTGAACATTAGACATAAAGGTAGGCTCACAATCCCTGCTTTTAGAACTGAATTATTCAGACGGTCCTTTAAATATCAAATTTTCGAACTATACAACTGGTTACCAGATAACTTCAAAGCTCTTCATCCAAATAGATACAAATTAACTACTAAAAACTATTTGTTCAATTCTCAGAGCTGAATATATTTACTAAAAACTGTTTGTTAATTTCTCAGAGGAGAATACTTGATTTTGCATTGCTCAGATTGAAATTATTCAAATTTCACAAACAACATGTTGAATTGTAAATGATAGGTTTGTTTTATATTTTTTCTTTTGTCTATCAATCCATTTCTCTCTTTTAGGGGTTAAGTGGAAGAACATTGTCTGCAAGTGTTTGATTTGCAGAAAATGAACTTCGCCCTTTATTTCCTAATATTTCATGTCTGTCAATTTTGATGTAATTATACTGTACACATATGGAAATAATAAAGACGATATTATTATTATTATTATTATTATTATAATCAAAGGCCTTGGTGAGGTCATATAAAGTTAGTGCAGTTATTATCCCTTGCTCCAGACCCTCGATTAAGCCCCCAATGATATCTTGTAGAGCACGTATTGTAGAGCGACCCGCTCTGAAACCGAACTGTGTGTCACTCAAGAAATTATTGCCCTCGAAATATTCTTTTTTTTTATTATTTCAATAATTTTACCGAAAAAATAAATGGTTCGATAGTTATCTAGGCTAGAAGATTTACCTTTTTTAAAAACGGGAATCACTCTAGAGTATTTAAACACATGAGGAAAAACTCACGTTGAAAATACCTAGTTAATTAAAGTAGTAAATGGTTTTTCCAAAATTTCGGAGGTTTCCTTTATTATACGACTACTAAGGTCAAAACAGTCAACTGCGTAAGAGTTTTTCAAAGATGCTATAGCTTCTCCCACATCAGAGATGGTCACGGGCCCCATTGAATTAATCTACTGTTATATTGTTTGTGAGTGATGTTTTTTCAATTTTGTTGGTTTTGAAATTTATGATTTGCCAGCTGGCTTTTGCTTTATTTGCGGAGGAAGAAATATAATTATCATAGGTTAGTTTTTTTGTTAGTTTGATCTGGTTTTTGTAGTCTTTTTTCAAAGCCTTGTACGCAGACTCGGCAGTGGGATCTTTACTCACATTACTTATGAGTTTAATTATGGAGAGAGTTCTCGAGCTGATTCCAAGTTTTCTCTACCATATTATCGGAGGTTTCTTTGGGTATCACTGAACCTTCTCAGTGGAAAACGTTTGAGTACGAGACTTGTATGTATTTGTCAGATGAGACGCTAGATACTCTACACAACTGATATTATCGTGAATAGACCAATTTATATACTAAAGCTTTTCAAAAATTTTGTATGCCACTGTTTGTGAATGGCCTATATTCTTGAGATTCTATACGAGGAAGATCATTGCTTCCATAAATAATATACTGGCCCAGATGGTCAGCAATACATGGATCTAATACACCTGTCATAATGGAGTTTATATCAGTCAGAATATTATCAATACAACATGATGTGTTTGCAGTTATCCTATTGAAATCAGAGATCGTAGCTGCAAGACCAAAACATTGAATTTGTCAAATACCTGAGAATACTACAATTTACATTAAAGTTTATACTGAAGTCACCCAAAACAATTATATGCATAGAAGGTTTTGAGTGTCTGGTGAGTATTCGCTCCAAGTTACACAATAATGTATCACCATTTCCACAACAAGATCTGTATGTGGTGATGACTAAGGTATCTATGCTCACTACACTACAGAATTCTCAGTGAATTTCTTCGTAAAATTCTTCCAAATTCAAAATTTCATACTTTACTGTATTTTTTTTAGAACATTGCAACACCGTCATGAATGTTTCTACTTCTACAAAAATTTGTTATCAATGAATATCCGGGCATACGAATATTTTGCAGTTCCGCAGATCTTAGCCAGTGCTCGGAAGAGCATAGGATGTTAAAATTAAATTTTTCTAGAAATAGTTCGATGACTTCAAACTATACATTGTACATTGACATGGAATGTACTCACTAGTGAATTAGAAATTTTTGCAATCAAATAATTTGTATCATCATGACAATTGTCTATAAAAAAACATATTTTTCGGAATCAGCTCATTTGGGCAGCCTGGGGGTTGTCCTGTCGAAAATTTCTACTTCTAAATGTGAAACGTTGGATGGCAGCCTCTTCAGACCAAATACATGGATCATATAAGTTTTGAAAGATGCAATATTTTTCCTTTTTCTCCATAGCTTCAAAGTTTATGTTGGGTGCTGATTCATTTACAAACTGCTTCAGAACGTCTTCACTCGTTTCAGGATGAATACGAGAAACATGTAGATAGCCTAGTTTGGGTACTGACTTTATTGTTGAGTTCGTACCATTTGTTCCATAAACGCGCCTGTATTAAACCTCCGATTCATAGTGGCCATCGCATCATCAACAGCTGTCTTCACCTGTTTTTGGGAGATTTCCCATTGTTAATGTTAGTGTTTTTTGCGGCTATGTCTGGCAGGTCACTAACCTGTGTGTACGTTTTTATCTGCCTGAGGAATTGATATGTTTTCTGCCCTGTCCGTCGTTATATTTGGGTTTGTAATGGAATTTGTTTTTTGACTGCTTTTTGTACTAGTAGTAGGCCTTTGTACGATTTCGCTAAAAGTTAGGTTTGTACTTTCCAGTTTATATTCGTCAACGGCCTTTTTTAGTAAATCAATCAACATTTCTGGTTCTGATGTACGTTTTTCCAGTTGATACATCAACTTACTGTTGGCTGTATTTTCATTTTATACTTCTGTAGCACATAGGTGTTCACTGTCAATTTTGTCAGAAGCATCTGCAAAATGGTCGACTTTTTCTGCTTCCTCACTTTCCGTTTATAAACTCAATAGAGTACCCTCACTCAGGTTATAGGGAAGTTTTCTATTAACTATGATTCCAATTAGTTCGTTTTTGTTCAATTTATTCAGCTTGGTTCTGATCGCCATCTGTTCAGTTGTTTCATGAAGTTGTTCATTTGTCGTGTTTCTGTTTTATTGATTTTTTGTTTTGTTGGTTCAATGTCGACCCGGCATAGAGTGAGCAACAAGGGCCGACCAAAGCGAGCGCCAACGGAATAACGCTACTGAATTATTCCACGAACAATGAAGTAATAGTGGAACGAAGCAAAGACAACACACATTACCCATTCAATGGTATGTCGTCGACGACTATCGATTTGGTTGTTCAAAAGAACGTCAGAGGTATAGGAGAATTGACTGCGGTGCATGAATTAACATCAGACCACGTACCAGTCACATTCTACCTAAACCAAAAACGTTACCCCAAAACACCAAAAACCAGATATGATTACTATGGTTGCAACTGGAGGAGGTACAGGGAAATCCTGAACAACATTACCTTTATAAACAACAACATAGCAAAAGAAGAAATAGATTACGAAACCAGGAAATTTGTAAAGATACTCCAGATTGCTAGGGAGAAAACAACCAAAAAGATAGTCGTAAGGGGTGACAAGCTTGTTATTCCACCGAATATTAGAGAGCTCATTAAATTAAAAAACTCCGAAAGGAAGAAATGGCAAACAACTAGGAATCCACGCCACAAGGAGCACTTCCTAAGGCTGGGAGGTGAAATTAGTGAGCTCATAAATGAGCATATAAATAACAGGTGGAATCTCAAGCTTGAGAACCTTAACGTCAGGGACCATTCACTGTGGGACACGGCGAAAGGTTTCCAAAGGAAAAGAGAGTCAATTCCCGCTATAGTGGGTGGCCCAGGGCGTTCGGCGACAGAACCCTTGGAGAAGGCTGAATTGTTCGGGGAATACTTCAGTAGTGTTCACGTCATAGATGCTGATAGCACTGACGAACACAGGAGAATAACCAATGCTGCAAGCTATATTAGAGAAACTCCCCCGGCAATGTTGATACCCTCAGAACTACAGAAAGTACTTACAAGTTACGAAGAAGTTCTGGGGGTGATCAATAAGTTGCCGAGGAACAAGGCACCGGGCCTCGATAAGTTGGACGCCGTCCTGCTCAAGAATCTCCCGCGAAAGTCATTAGTCCAGTTGATTTACATTATTAATGCGATCATCAAATGGCAGTATTACCCAGACTGTCTGAAGAAAGCAGAAATCATTCCTCTGCTAAAACCAGGCAAGAACAAAAATAGCATCGACAGTTACAGGCCTATTTCGCTTCTCAGCGTGGTGGCCAAGGTAGTCGACAAGATCCTTCTGAGTCGTGTTGTGAGCTTTGAGGAAAGTCGGAAAATCATCCCGCCTGAACAATTCGGGTTCAGGAGAGGTCACTCAACTACCTCGCAAGTAGCCCGGGTTGTTCACGGGGTGAAGGAAGCATTCCACAGGGACCACAACACAGTTATGGTTCTGTTGGACACAAAGAAAGCATTTGACACGGTCTGGATTGAAGGGCTTATCATTAAAATGGCAGAGGCAGGCATGCCTTTATACCTAACGAAAATCCTGGATTCGTACCTGAGTGGGCGGACTTTTAGGGTTAATGTAAATGGAATTATCTCGCCAGAGTATACAGTTGGAGCAGGGGTCCCACAGGGGTCTTCCCTGTCACCAATCTTGTATTCCCTGTATACATATGACTTTCCGACCTTCGCTCGGACGAGTACGGCTATGTTCGCGGACGACACCGCGATCTATGCCCACTCGTTCCAGAGCGAAGTGGCCGCTAGGCAGCTCCAGATTCATCTGGATCGGTTGGTCATGCCATATATGGGGAAGAACAAGATTAAGCTTAACTCGGAGAAAACCGAAGTCATCAACTTCACGAGGAAACTCACAAATGTGAAGATCCTCGGGAAGTTGAGGATTGGAGAAAGCAAAGTGACGGAGAAGCCCTCAGTGCGATACCTGGGAGTGCAGTTGGACAAGCGTATGAGCTTGCACAAGCACATAGGGCTGGCATTACAGAGGGGAGCGGCCGCGATAAAGCGAACGTATCCCCTCATTGCACGTAATTCCAGCCTGTCATTAGATAATAAGCTTCGGATATATAAGCAAATTATTAGACCGGCTATAACATACGCTTGCCCGGTATTTTGTAGCCTTTCCAAGACGCAGATGTTGAGACTAGAAAGGTTGCAAAACAAAGCACTCCGTATTGTTACGAATAGTAACAGATACATCCGGCTGGATGATCTGCGCGAGATAGCAAATGTAGAAAAACTTGAAGACTTTATAATTAAAACATCGGATAAATTTTATAGATACCACATCCCTAAGAGTCCGCTCACAGCAGTAATTACCAACGTGCGAGCCGACCAGAGAAGGAAGCATGGGGTAATATATCAAAACCTAGAGCTCTATAGGGAGATAGAGTAGGAACCAGTCACACAAAGTTCGAAACACGAATTAAAATAATAATATTGAGCCCAATCGGGTAATACCTTGAAACATCATTTCTACTAGCTGGTTTTTATTATTTTTCCAGACAAAACAAAGCCTAATTGCAAATAGCTTACCTGAAATCTAGTTTTTAATTTTTATATAAATTAAATAACCGAAGGACGCATAAGCCTAGGCAGGAGGCGTCCAGATACATATTAACCCAAACATAACTAAGCTTATGAAACCGTCAGGCACCTGCCAACAGCAGCAGGGGCTGTCCCTTCGCCCCACTAGGAGGGCAAGGAGACAGTCAATTAGTCCCCCCACAAAAGCCACATCTTCCCTCCCCTTCCCACTCACCACCCGAAGGAGAAACAGGAAGTTGAATTTATATAGTGTAAATAGTCATTAGTTTTTAGTTATGTAAGAAACATGTGTATATAAAGATAATAAAGTACTTTTGGATTGGATTGGATTGGTAAGATACAATGTGCCAAAAGTGTCAACGGAGACCAGATGGGCCTATGGGTGGAGTTTTTAGTGGGTACATCTGAAGGACCCAGAGATTCGCATGCTATCAATGTGTGTCCACAACAGATTTTCTCAACCTACCGGAAAAAAACACTCGAGAACTGCAGCTGCAGGATAGCTCATCTCACAAGCTTAGGGCATTCAACTATTTACAGAATCATAAAACAAGGAGATGTCGTAGATCATCCTCTGAAAAGAAACGGAAAGATAAAAAAAATTAAGTTGGGGCCACTAGAGATTTTATTCGAAGCCAAGTTTATGATCTTTATAAACAAAACGTATAGTGCCCACCTTGGACTCAATCAACAAGAAATTATCCGACTATCCTGAATATACCTATAAGTCACTGGAAACACTACGCAAAATCCTTTCAGATTGTGGTTTCAAATACAAGAAAATCAATCAGGGAATGGCAATAATGGAATCACTCCGGCTCGCTCTGCATAGGCAGGAAATCTAAGAGACATTTAGTGTCTCTTGACGAGACTTTGTTTCATAGTCATGATGTGATTCGGTATGGATGGGTAGATAACTCAAAAAGCTGTTGTCTTCAAGCACCATGTTCTAGAGGAAAACGGATAATTATTGTACACGCGGGGAGTGGAAATCGTTTTCTACCAAACGCGTTGCTGTTGTCAGCTAAACAAATAGAAACATGTTCAGCAGGATATGATGATGACATGACTGCACCTCCATTCGAAAAATGGTTCAGTGAACATTTGTTACCAAATGTACCACCAAATTCCATTATTGTGATGGATAATGCGTCACCACCTACGTCAAAAGGTAAAAATACCCTCAAAAGCAACAAAAAAGAGGACATTTTGTAATTTTTTGTTTTTAATAATTTGAATTAGAATTAGAACTAATGAAATCTGCTCTTGTGTATTCATTGCATAAAAAAGGAAACACAATGGACATAGAAAACTATCGCCAAATATCCTTAATATCGGAAATCTCAAAAATACTCGAAAAATCTGTTTGCAATATAATAAACGAATATCCTGAGAAATATAATTTAATAACAGTGAGTCAGCATGGTTTTAGAATAGAAAAATCGGTTGAAACGGCCACTTTCCAATTATTCGAGTTTGTCTACCAAGAAATCGACAACTATGTTGTTTCTCTCATGTTCGATTTGTCGAAAGCTTTCGACATCTTGAACGGGGAAATTATAGTAGAAAAATTATCTGCTCTTGGGATGAGGGGTATTCTATCTAAATGGATAAAATCTTATATGTCAAACAGAAAAATTGTTGTTAAAATTGAGAACGAACTATCCGAAATGTATCACGCTTCTCTTGGAATTCCTCAGGGTTCCGTCTCAGGACCCCTGCTATTCTTACTGTATGTCAATGATCTATCTCAGTTCATTACAAATGGAAAAGTTACCATGTTTGCTGATGATACCACAATAACGGAAACCGGGAAATCTCTCGAGGAACTCCAAGAACAAGTTAGGTGTACGATAGATGAGATGGAAACTTGGTGCCAGAGGAATGCATTGATCTTAAACAATAATAAAATAGTTTGCATGAATTTTCATTTGAAGAAAATCAGTTCCCGATTCACTCATGTTGGAGTTGATAAACTCCTTGGAACTTGGCTTCATCACCATATAAATCACGTCTGTGGAAATTTGAACAATGCTCTCTATGCAATTTTCCAAATAAAGCCTCACTTGGATAAAAATAATGAGTCTTTACTTCGTATTCGTTTACAGCCACTCATCTTACAACGTAATGGCCTGGGGTTCGGCTACTGGAGGAAATAGGGTTTATATCTCACAGAAGCGAATCATTAGAAAAATCTTTGACCTTAGCTATTCCCAAAGTTGTTGGGATATCTTCATATAAAAACATATACCGACATTCATATCTATTTACATATTGAAATGTGTCACTTTCACTAAAAAGCAGCTATCAAATTTTGCAATTCAGGGGAGGCACCATGAATATGACACGAGAACAAAGAACTTGGAAATTCCCATCAGAACATAAAATTTCAGAAAATCTCCGTTATACCTTATACAATGCACTACCAGTAAAAATAAGAGAAAAACCCTGTTACAAGGGCTTCAAGAGGAGTGTCAAACATTTTTTGATAATAAATTTCTTTTATAATTTGGAAGAATACTTCTCCCACAATTTGTAATTGTCCATTTCAAACGTTTGCTTTGTCAACATTTGACTTCTTCAATAATTTTAGTTTATTATTGTCATGTCAACATTTGACTTTTTCAATAATTTTAGTTTGTGTACTGTCATTTCAAATGATATTTGTATTTTAGATATACTGTGTTTTGTTTACTGACTTGCTTTTTGTACAATGTATGTTATTCGAGGCCAATAAATACTTACTTACTTACTTACTATATTCTAGATCGCTTAGTGATAACATTAGTCGGTCCCAAGACAGGGAAAAAAAGAGATATTTCATGGGGAATCAAAACAAAAATGATTGGAAATTCAATTTTATTATGATTTTTTTGGCACATTCAAAAAACATATTTTTCTACGTTCATGCCAAAAACAAAACTTTATTGAACTATATTTAGTGTAAAATGTGGTTCTTCATTGCACTGTGCAATAATAGTATATTATGCAACGATCATGTTATAACCATTACCTTAGTTGCATACGCTATTTTTTCTACACCCGATAAATAATGAAGAACTATAAATATTATATTTATATTTGTATTGAACACAATAACAGTAATTACTCGTATTTCTATAAAAAATTCTACAAAATTGTAATTAATGGTATTACCTCGGGTATTACCATGGATATAGGAAAACTATAAACATTCTATTTATATTTAACATAATAATTGTAATTAATCTGATTTCTTAAAAATATTAAGATTAATTATTGTGCAGTTTGAAAAGTTTATTCCAGGTACCACTGATCTGGAAGTGGAAGGAATATTTACATTTATTTCATTTTTGCTAGTCTCAATAGAGTTCAATATTGTATTGGAAATGCTGATTTTATTCTGAACTGAATTTTCAATGAAGCCTTCCGCCACTGAATTGGATTTCCAGCCACCATGACGTTTTAATGCAGTAATATCACCACCGGCATCAACTAATACGGTTGCAGATGTCCTTCGAAAACAATGCCCTGTATATAAATTCGGATCAGGCAGATTTAAATATGTTGCTATTTGCTTCCCCAAGTTTCCAAATCTATTAATACCAATGTTTTGAATTGTGCATTTTCCATTAAAATAATTAACGAAAAAAGAAGGGGTGGGGCAAATTTTCGGCCGTAGATTCATATATGTTTTACTAATTTCGTAGTATTTGCCGGTAATTGTAAATGTTCGTTGTACTTTTGTTTTAGTTTCAATCACATTAACAATTGAGATTCCATTCATATCTTTGACATTTTCACATTTTAGGTCATGTAGTTCATGCCTTCGACATGCTCCCATTATTCCAAAAATCATTGCTACCTAAAACAAAAAGATAAATAAAAAAAATACAACAATAAGAAATAAAGAAAATAAAAAAATTCAAAAATGAAATAAAAAGCAGGATGACCTAGGTTAGCATCGAACTCGCGTCTCATACTGTAGTCTATAGTTCAAATCTAGCGCCACGAGTTATCAAGTTTTCTCGACATCAATGAAATATATCATGCATGAGTCGAATGGAAAATGTAATCATGACAAAAATTTTAAAAATGCAATGTTAGGTAGATACTTACTTGTATAAATAAAAACTTTTCATCGGGTGCTTCGTCGATAAACGTTTTTATTTGTTCAGGTGAAAATATTTTTGATTTTTTTCCAACATATCCTTCGGACTTTCGCTTCTTATATTTAGAAATGTCTATATTATGGTTGATATTTACCAACGATTTTATTATTGAATAATGTGTCCATGTACTAGATGATTCCATAGTTTCCTTCCATCAATTCTTGAAAATAAGCAATCAAAACATTTTCGGAGAATGTCGAAATATTATTTGTATTTCTCCAGTCCGTAAACCGTTGATATAGTTTTTCGTACACTTTCTTAGATTTTTGGGGTAAAATATTTTGTACTGCATTTTCTGCTTTCTCCGATATGTGTGGAGGAGTCGATGGTAATTCTTCTATATCGCTGATATCAGACATTTTGATAACGTAATTATCGAAGTTTAGCTATATTCTACGAAAATTTAATATCTACTGATTTTGACAAATAAAACAATTAGGTAGGAATCTAGGACAAACGCCAAATGCACAGCATGCTTGATTGAAAAATTATGGGTTTTTATTTTTTTTAAATCTGTATCGTTATGAAAAATCTGTATCATAATGGATTTCATTATGAAACGGATTATGGGCATATAAGTGTATTATTATAGTACGGGTGTAGAAAAAATGTTTATTGCACTCATCTGCCATTCTACAACTGTCATTCTACATCTGTCATTTGTGATCATGACAAACACAAACGTCAAATCGACGCAATTTTTAGTCTATTTTCTGTGATATTGTATTACATTTTAAACAATTGCATATTTTATATTATTTTTTGTTTTTGCATGAGCGTAGACAAAATATTGTATGCAACTCGTGCAAAATTATTTTTGCACTCGACGTGTTGTCCAACTCGGCCTGGCGGCCTCGTCGGACAACTTCACACATACTTTTTGCACTTGTTGCATAAATAACTATTGAACAGAAAACTTTTAAACAAAAAATTAAACCGACGAAATACGGAACTGAAAAGTAAACAATAAAATAAACCTTTTTAGTCTCAATAACTAAGCTCCTAAACTAATGTAAGTAACTAATTTTGAGTCGGCGCAAACAAACAAGCAAATGAATTAGGTAAGGCGTAAAATGATGGCATCGAGTTGCGCGGTGACATTCTGATAATTTTTTTGGAGTAATTTAATGATGTTCGTTGATTGTTCGTTTGGCGCCGACTCAAAATTAATTACTTACATTAGTTTAGGAGCTTAGTTATTGAGACTAAAAAGGTTTATTTTATTTTTTACTTTTCAGTTCCGTATTTCGTAGGTTTAATTTTTTGTTAAAAAGTTTTTATTTTTCAATTTTTTGTAGCTGAAATCTACTAATTACTACCGACTTTTGATTACTTCCAAAATACTTACTTACCCACCTTACTTCAACTATTATCAGTTAAATACCATAAATAAGTCATTTTCACTTGGAATATTCCCTAACATTAAAAAATCCAAAGGAATACCAATGTTTAAGAACAAAGGATCCGCTAATGATATAAAAAACTATAGATTAATTTGCATCCAAAATCATATTTCTAAAATTTTTGAGTCAGCATACTGTCAACGGTTAACAAATTATTTGGAATGTTTCAAGCTTATTCCTGATATACAACATGGTTTTAGAGAAAAAATGTCCACCACAACTGATATTCATGATATAATGAAATTTTTGTACAAAGCACTCAATAATAAAGAAAATGCACTATGTCTTTTTTATGACCTGAGCCGTTCGTTTGACACGATCGACCGAGATCTATTGCTGCTTAAATTAGAGGAGGTCGGTGTGCGTGGGGTACCTCTTGACTTCGAAGTCTTATCTATCTGAGCGTACACAAATAACAATGTATGACAACTCAAAATCGCAAACTAAGAGAATCTAACCTAGGAGTACCCCAAGGCTCAATATTGGGACCCTTGTTCTTTATAATATTCACATCAGACATAAAAAATACTGCAACTATCTTGAAAAAATCTTGTATGCTGATGATACTAATATTTTGATATCAAACATCGACATTGAACAATTAATTGTGAATAGTAATGGAGTTTTATGAATATTGTACTCAGAACGGTCTGCAATTGAATGTGACGAAAACATATTTTATGCGGTTTTAACCAAGGAATGTTACACCTGACCAAAATCTTCACCTACATATCAATAGAAAATCAATTGAAGCTACAGAAACAATGAAATTTCTAGATGTTACACTCGACCAAAAATTAACATGGGAGGCCCATATAAAAACTGTATGCTCCAGACTAAGCACATGTTGTTACATGATAAGGCAGCTCAGAGACTCTGTTTCTTTTAATGTACTTAAATTACTATATTACGGGCTTGTTCTACAATATGGATTAGTATTCTGGCGTTCCTCGACAAATGCTGATAAGGCATTCAGAGCACAGAAAAAAATACTAAGAGCAATGTTCAATGTCCATCCTCTATCAACATGTAAAGACCTATTTAAAAGATCGCAAATACAAACTTTGCCCAGTTTATACATATTGCAAATAATTACCTATATTAAAGAAAATGAAAACAGGTTCAAGAAAAATTAGGACTTGCACTCGCATGACACACGAATGAAAGGAAGTCTACACCAGAGTTACTCACGATTACAAATCTGCCAGAACTCGCCTGACTACATAGGAGTTAAATTATACAATAAATTCAAATGTATCTGTGAGCTTAAACAATATACCTGTAATATGTCTAACATGTCATTTAGCATTAAACTCAAACGTTTTCTGACAGAACAAATATTTTATAGTATAGAAGAGTTTCTCAACTTTCAAAATGTATTTTGTTTCTCAACTTTTAAAATGTGTTTTGTTTTTAATATTATTTTTTTATTTTTTTAATTAATAACTTTAATTTTACTTGTATTTTAACTGTACGTTAATTATCTAAAATGCATATTTACATCCTATTTTTCTGACTAGTCCGATAAAGATGCATCTGTCTTTGATCTTTGTTGATTGAATATTTATGTGATGAATAAACTAATTCTGATTCTGATTAAATAATATGATTATCTACTTTTACTATTTGTTGTAATATAAATTATTTTTGTTGTTCTGGTTAGTTTATTTCATTACTTTGTATATCATTCCATCCTCTCATAGAATATAATGATTGTGACGGATGTAGGAGAACAAAAATAATGACAATAGCGATCTGTCAT
Organism: Gonioctena quinquepunctata; assembly: GCA_018342105.1. Taxonomy (NCBI): domain Eukaryota; kingdom Metazoa; phylum Arthropoda; class Insecta; order Coleoptera; family Chrysomelidae; genus Gonioctena; species Gonioctena quinquepunctata. The sequence continues at coordinate 248,723 of JAFIRS010000090.1, forward strand.
TGTCAACTACATATGTGTGCCAATGTTCACAAGAGAAAAATCAATTATTCCCCATTTTTCTACCCGCAAGGGTGGATAATCCCATTCGAAATCCAAATATGATCAACTATAAGGTATATCCTATCTAATGAGAGAAGAATCATCCAAATCGAAGAACCCAGTACAAAGTTATGCCTGATAGAATCGATTAACGGACCAGAATTCAGAGGGTGACTGATCAATATCCTTCATTTTGCTACTCTTAGGGGTGGATTTCTACTTTAAATTCGAATGGGACTAACTTCGAAGTACACCCTATCCACTGAAAAATGGATTATCGGAATCGGACGTCTCAGTAAAAAGTTATGCGTGGCCATAAATTAAAAAAAATATACGCGTCGACTAGAGAACCTCCTCTTTTTTGGTTTCGTCGGTTACAAAATAGACAAAGTTACATTTGGAGTAAAAGAATAAATCTCCGTCTATGGTGGCCATGTTCGGTCAAAGCGGCAATACCTATTATGTTTTGCTCGGGTTTATCAGCCCATCCAGCTGAGAATGAATGTACTATAGTGCATATAGTTTTGTATGTCGTGTACGAATTAAGTGCATATAAAGTCCGTGGACACAAAATAAATTGGATATAAACGGAGTTCCCAAGGGCGTTTTGTGCTATCAGAGAAGGATACTGAACACACTGTTAATATTTTTTCATCATGTTGCTACACAAAACCCGTCTTTTGTACTTCTGGTGATGTAAACATAGGGCTGTTCATCATGTTTCAACCGATGCTGGTGCGCTGTTTATCAGACGAGTATGCGTTAGTTGAGAGCGACAATATTGCTTTGATTTCAGTCATATTATGGATGGTCAATTCGCTTTTCATGTGACTCACAGCTTTCACATGTTTATTGCGAAATTGGGCACGAGAGATTGAATCGAATTAACTGTGGCATAATTGGCAGCTTTATAAGATTATCTTACATGATACATGAACACATGATTGGGATACAATCATTCCGCCAAATGATAAACAATTGGCCGTAGATGAAATGAACACAGGGTGTCAGAAATAAATTAAATGATGAATGAGTCCAAAAACTGATATTTAGGTATCTTTATTGCAAATACTACGATTTCAAGAAAGTTAATAAGAATCAGGAATAGGAAAAAATATGTGAAAAATATGTGAAAATGGAGTTATTGGAAAAAAATATGATCGAGAGCTCATTCGATTCGGCATGTGCAAATAAATAATCTTCGCAGGTAAATAATATCCATAATTATGAACAAATGAAGCAGTTTTTTGCAGATAATTGATAAATAGATAGCGTAAATTTGAAAAAAAATTCTTGAATAAAAAAAAAGTTTTGACTCTTGGAACTCTATCTCAAACATTTATACTTGTTATGAAAGTAGTCCAAGTCAGGTGGAGTTCTGAGTTCAGTACAAAAAATTAAGTTTGTTCCACAGTAGAAAGCATTTATTTCTAGTAAAGAAATTAGCAATGCATTTCGTCAAAATATTTCGCCATCTTCAGGCTCTCTAAAATGTACATAAAAACGATACAAGGGTGACCATCATAAAAAGTTGATAGAAGACTTACCACAAAAATAAAATAACATCACTGACTTGCACACATTGAAGTTAAAATGTCAACTGATTAATAAACAGAGGTTTTCGACTAAATTAATTTCTTGGAAAGGTGTACAGAAGGACATCCCTCCTCGAGAAGACTTGTACTGACGGGGTAGATAATTTTGTTAAAATAGGTAATGGTCATCATATATCCTAAAAATTTAAAAAGGTGAAGACAAGTTGGCGTAGTGATTAGTTTTAATAAATGAATTTATATGAAATTGATCCGAATCAAGTTTGGGCATAATGGATTGTTAGAAGTGAGAGAGCCATTATCGATGTGGAGTTATGTGTGTGTGTAAGTATTATGGGTTGAGGAAAGAATTGAAAGTTAGAGTGTCAAAATGTGTTTTTTTCATTGACACAGATGTAATTAGGTGATTTGATGGCTTCATTTATTTCTAATGCTTCAAGAAGATCGAGATGTAAACTTTTCTCACATAAATGTAGCACCTCCGTATTTGTATGTGGGTCGAAATTATGTTTTGAATCAAGAATATGATTGGCAAATGGAGAGGAAGTGTTGGTAATATGGCTGTTTTTATGTTTTTGAATTTGTTTTGGATGTTCATTGAGCCTAGTTTAAATTTTTCTTTCGCTTTGTCCAATGTAACAAACATTGAGGATGGGAACAGGTGAGTCGGTATACGCGATAAGTTCTTGACTGTTTCAAAGGAAATTTGAGTGTTTTCTGACTGTTTATTTAAATGCATTGCTGATTTTTTTCCCAGAAATAAATGCTTTTTACTGTGGAACACACTTAATTTTTTCTACAAATTTATACATGTAATTAAATGATGAAATTAGAGTTCCGCACCGCGAGTATGACCCGACAGTTCTCTACTGCCGTGATGCCTATAAAATATTGTCATAGTGCTAAACCTGATTTTTGTATGATGGTATTACTTAGGGCACTTCAAAGAATATGATTTCGGCAATATTTTTTTATCAATTTTTCTATTATTGTTAATTGTGTTTTGGAACGAAGTTCCTTATCGCGCGTTGCGAAAGGGGGCTAGAAGGAATAAATTAAGACCAAAAGTTGTAACGACACTTTCTGCTGTAGTTGTAAGCCGTGCGGCGTGCGCGTGTTTCTCTGTCTGTATCTCTCTCTCTCATAGAAAGCAAGCCAGTTATTTTCGTTTCGTCTTTCTATTTCGCATTGAACAGTGTGGTGTCGCGACGATTATTTTTGTTGAGTGTATACAGGTTTTTTGTACATAATAAATAATAATAAAAAATAATAACAATAATGAATCCTGACAGTGTTTCTGCACAAGTTCCGGATATTGCTGATGGAGTTAGGTAAGTAGATATTTTATACAGACAATAATAAATGCGTATGTATTTTTAGCAAGTACGCATTATAACCTCTCTTTACTATTGTGCTAACCAAGTCATACGCGTTATAATCTCTCCATTATTGTGTGTTTAGCAAGTGTACGCGTCATAACTTTAATAAATGTAAAAGCAAATTATATTTTAATATTACAATATTAATGCGTATGTACTAAAATTGAGCCTACTGATTAAGTTTATATTACATTATATTTGTTAATAATAAAAAAAATATTATTATAACTTAAAAAAATTTTTTTATTACAATTCCTTTACTAATTAATCGAAAGGAACTTCGTTCCATCCGGGTGTCCCTTGATACCTCTCAACTTTTTTTTTTAATTATCGTTTTCAATCAGAGTCGTGTAATTGTTTAAATAATGGTACTGAAATCGTCGAGAGCTTCTCAGATTTATACTATTACGATTTATAAAGTTTTTGATATCTATTAGTCATAAATAACAACAAAAACACTAAAGTAATTTTTTATTATTTTTTAAATTTGATTTGAATGAATGTTTTTTTCAAGAAAAAATGTAATAGAAAAAATTGTTTATTTTCAGTAACCCCACAATAGTCATAATGCTATGCTAGCTTGTGTTTTAATTGTTTTGTATGTCATATGTATTCCAAATCACAATGGTATTCGGTAAATTAAATCATTATTGTCCATCAAACGTGTTTACTTTTCCAATTCTGTAACTTTATGAACTTTTGATGTCTTTGCGTTGTATTCACATACGAGATCATGACAGTTATAGCATCGATAGTAATATTACTAAGGTAAGTTTATACAGTGTCCGTCATACAGTTCGCAGCATATGGAAAACTTTTTTATTATTTATTTCTCGAAAAATATCATTCGTGATAAAAACCTCTGCTTCATCCCAAACCTGAATTGCAAACACCAAAATTGAATTTTACACGACTCTATACGAGGGAAATTGAAAAGCATGCTTTGTTTTCGAAATAATATGATCCCATCACTTTATTTCTCATGGTAGAATTCAAATACATGGGGAAATATTGTTCAAAATCGAATGCTGATCCAGAAATTCGAATCATAGCCACCTATAACCAATTTCATGTTTCAACTTTTTTCCCCATTTTTACCTCATCGCCCTGTATAACATAAGGAATATTATGCTAGACGAATGGTATTTTATTAGATATGATGATATCACTCTCTGAATGTTTTCTCATGTCTCCCTCCCATCGGAAAATCACATTAATTGAATTATGTGACGGAATTTCACAAAATCTTGCTGCAAATAGTAAATAAAACTGAATTGTCTCCAAGGTATGATACCAGAATGGTTTTTTGATTTTTTGTGAATATTTTCATAGTGTTCTATTCATTATAGATAAGAATAAAACTTTTTCATAATGTTTCACTTCACAATAGATATAAATATAAACATAACAATGATAACATAACATAACGTTTTCGATTTCTCACAGTGTCGAAAATTGATCCTCATACATGTCGGCGATTGGTTACATTTTTCAGGTGTCGAAAATTGGGACATCTGCTTTGTGTTTTAATTTATTCAATTTAAATTATTTTACTATTTTATGATTCGTTTTTTTTATCTGTCTATTGAAATTGAAGCTACAAAGATTCAGAAACTGAATATTGCAACCACATACAAATTTCCTTTGAGTTCGAAAAGTATTCATCATTCTCACGAACACGCTATTGTGTCGATAATTGGGACATTTACCTAATGATAAGTGCCTCAAAAGCAGAATATGAAGTCAACTAGTTCTGACTTTATCACCACTTTGGATATAACAAGGTTAGTTGTTTTCTTTACTTTGAAATTGAATCTATCTCAGGCAGCCTGCAATGTGTTCATTTACCACACAATCAGTTCAACATTTTACCTTATTCAAACGTCGAGCTAAATGTTTATTGCATTCGGCAATTGCCGAAGTTTTCCTCTGAGCAGATAACCTGAAATTAGGAGGGAGGCGCTACCCAAAAGTTTGTCGAATTTTACAAAGAACGAAACATGTTTTTTTTCAGATTTTTTATTACTGTAATTCGTTATAAAATAGCATTATACACTCGTCATTCACGGGTATGCAAGAGATTAGATTACACCTTGTATAAAAGAAAAACTCTGCTGTTAATTTGAATACAGGTATTCGAAAATTTGAAATCACCATCGAAAGCCACAATTTACTAGCTTTCGTTATATTCATATTCTCATTTCAATGAGAGAAATGTGAGTTATGTGTTGATGTAATTGAAAACACATCAAGTTATGCTGTAATTATTAGTAGACAAATTTCATCATAGAGGATTTTACGTGTACAAATAACTATATAACGATAAGTTGTATACTTTAACTGTTTTTGGAGCGATGACCATTTTTTCCAATTCATTCATTCTTTGATATTCGCGTCATGTTCATGCTCTTGACATACCTTATCCTTCAATATTCCGTAAACAAACTAAAAGTTTTATTCAGAAAATCCGTCTCTAGAATCTACATCCAGCGGTGGTCAGATCTATTGAGAAATATAAAGATCATAAAGTCATAAATAGGGCATGCATAAGATGTCATCAAGTCGGATTATTGTTTCAGAGAGTCCATAAAGACAAGAACGTCGCTACAGAAAGGTTTTTTTTCAAAAAAGCACTGGATAACGAATAACGCAGAAATGGTAATGAACACACTAAACACCTCAGGAATTAAATTCGGAATCTTACACTGAATAATATTTTTTTTTACTTTTCATCACAAAAAAAAGAAAAGTCGAGATTTTATTTGAAACTTGAATATACTGTCAATTATTTTCAGTTACGAAAGCCTTGAAAAAGCCTGTAGTGAATGAATTGATACTCTAAACGACTCAAAAAAACGACTACTAGAGTAATAAATTCAAAATATTACCCCCGGATTGGAGAAAATTTTAACTTTCCCATCCTTACATATGAGGCGCCGTTTAGGTCAAAAGTGTTTTGGCAAATATATATAATTTTGGGTCAATATATTTTTATAATTATAGCAATATTTATCATTTTGCGTTCCGATTACAAGCGTTCAAATATATAAAAATGTGAATTCTGATATATTTATAAATTCGATCTATTTTATATCTCCAAGAGATAGCGAAACCGACGCGTTTTTGTACACGATCCAGCATATTGCAACATGGCAAATTCATTGGTATATTATTTGGCTAATAGATGGCGGCCGAATGCATTCTCAGAATCTTTAATTACAGCTTTGATTAGTCACTGGATAATTTGAAGTCAAATAACTTACAACTAAAAAAATAAAAAGTGGGGTACTTTTAATGTTACGAAATGCCATAGTTACTAACCTTACCTTACTTTTCAGAATGATATTTGTTTACTTTGGAGAGAACAGTTGTTTCGTTTTTCATTTTCATAGGAGAACTATTAATACATAGGTACTTCATGAATGCAGCTAGAGTCGTCGGAATGAGATTATTCAGGTGTATTTCTTGTTTATCCATATTCATGGGTGATTTTTTGAATTTAGAATATTTGAAAATGTTCTAAATATCATAACCTTATGCAAAATGCTTTTAGTTAATTTTGACCACAGTTTTCAAAAAAGTATAACTCCAAGGTATCTTGTCTAATTTCTCATTAGAAAATAATGAAATAGGTAATAAAATATCAATAGAGAAATTATTTTTTTCTGGTACTCATTATTATAAAATAATTGAAGGTTACCTGTACCACAGGCTATTTAATATTTTTTCATAGGCAGGCTCAACACAAGTACAGCCCAGGGACGTCCTTCATTTGCTACTAGGACGTCCCTGGGATATCCTTTGTTGGGACATGGTACATACTAGGGATGTCCCAGGGACATCTACATTCCACCGAAAAGGACACCAAAGGGATGTCCTTCCGGTACGTCCCAGGGATGTACCAAGCCCCGACAATGGGCATCAAATGGACACCCTAGGGATGTCCCATAATTAAAGTAGGAAATCCCAGAGATATCACTGGAATATATGAGGTACATCCCCTGGACGTCCTCAAATGTCCTTTTTTTCATTTACTTAATTTGAAAATTTTTTTGGAAAATATGGAAAAAAAAATGGAATACAAAGATTTTCAACAGAAAACGAGTTTAATTCAGAAATCAATATGTTTATTGTGTTAAAATATGGAAAATAAGAAAACGACAAACTCATGTTATATATAAATTCATATGATAAACAAACAAAAAAAAGACATGTGATATTGTGTTAAATTATGAAAAATAAGAAAACTCATCTTATATATGAATTCATATCATAAAAAAACAAAAAAAGACTAGATGAATCACGTTGAAAATTGTATACATATTAGGTTGTTGCATTTATTGCAGGCATTGCATTATCTTTTTCTCTGTGGCTTCTCTCCTTGGTCCTCCTGAAAAACTTCTGCAAAGCCTCCTCAATCTAGTTTTTATTGCCAATGGCTTCAGAAGATCCTGTAACGGAAATATTATTGCAGGTGGAAATGAATTGACAATGAAGAAAATTACTAATACATATAACATGTTATAGCTCTTTTAGGATTTACAATAATAGATAAAAATACTCACCAAGTATTATTGCTGAATATGTTATGTTTGTGTTTCGAGGCCCATTCAGTTAACTTTGAATATGTTTAAATCATTTAAATTTTCAATATTTTCATGGAAGTTCTCAACAAGATAATTTTGACCTATGTCTCCTCTTGATGCAGGGCTCAATTCTCCAAGGGAAGAGCCATCTGACAAATTTTCAGAACTTGAGTCACATTGATCAACTTCAGGAATTTTATCTGAACTTGTAGAAGGTAATGTTATATGATTATTATCATTTACAGCCATTAATCGACTAGTAGAAGGCCCACTACACGTCTCTGATTCTTCATTTTCTCTTCCAAGTTTTCTTGCCCTTTTATAATATATACTCACTGTATTTTTCTCTCTCAAGCCTTGAGGATATTTTCCATATACGATCCATTACATTAATATGTACTACCTATAATAGATTGATGAATACACTATAAACATAATATTCAGAATCGAATAACCATATTATTGGAACAATCAAGTTTTCGGTCCTAAAGATTACATTCAATATTTTGATAATTGTTTCACGAACCTTAAACTCAATTTATTATTTCAATTGTTCAACTATGATATACACAACATTATAACTGATAAAATACTTCAAATGCTCACAAAAATCGTCAAAACACAATAAGGATACCGCGAATCTTTTTACATCGAACAAAGAAAAGTTGGAAACTTGCACATTTTGCAAAGTGAGGTTAACATTGTTGACAGATCACCGAAGAATTCAAACCATGTTGCCAAAGCCAAACAGAACAAAACCACAGAAACCGAAATACAATTGTGTTTGGGATTTATGTATAATTTGTATCATTCTTGGGAATTTAGATTATGTATTAATAATTTTCTGCTTGCGAAATGGTCACTTCCCAGAAATTTCTGAGATACATTACCACTTTCTTCATAATTATTTTCCAAGATAAAAACAAACATTTTCAAAACAAAATATCCACTTTGAATTTTCAATGAACATTTTGATGAGTTTCTACGATTCTTATATATGATAATGGATATCAGAAATACCAGGGACAACCTATGGATAGACCAGATGGGATGTTCTCTGGACAATCTCTTCGGGACATCTTAATCATGTCCTTGTACCGCGGTACATAAAAAGGACATCCCTGTGTTGTTAGGGGGTTATTTGATCATTGTTTAAGTTTAGAATGATTTTAATAGGATACTACAACAGATTTAAGGTTCGTAAAGGTGGATTTATGAAGATGGCCATGTTTTATCTTTTCAACTGAGAAATAACAATTATGAATTCAACGCAAGCGCACAAGGCATATTATTTTCCGACATTACCAAATAAAAAATCGCAAAAATAGAAAGTTTGAGTTCTACGAAGCAAACGGTTTAACCGAGACAGTAGGTTTTTCCAAATTTTCTGTTTTCAACTCGGAATTCGAACATAACCAAAAACATTTAATGACCACAGAACACATCCTTTGCCCTAAACCTCACAAAACACTAAAATACCGAATTTCGAATTTTAAGATCATGATGTTTATAAACGCCTCCTCAATTCTCATTGTTAATTCAATTCATAGTGCAGTTCAGTTTATAAATCCACCATTACTTTGTGATACCTCCAAGAGGACTTCAGTTATATCATAAATATCACATACCAAATTAAAGTTTGGTAAACCCCTCTCAATTATCACAAATAGTATATCTTCTATAATGCAACTGTGGTGGAAATTTGGATATCAACAAGATAAAACCCTAAACGTTTTCAGTAGATTCCAAACGTGTATAATGATTGAATACACACAGATTAGTACTGTCAGATAAATAACTATCTCAATGGAAAAACATTTTTTATTGGTTATTTTCTAAGAAAAATACATAAATTATTGATGATTTGAGCATGAAACTCGCAATTACACCAATAACCTTGGTAACTCTGAACCACGGAACTACTACTCTGCTCAAGCTCAAACGAAAGGAAGGTAGACAACTGTACAACGACCATTGCCACTGCTATAGATTAGCCACTTTATGAACTAATGACTTCGCCCTGTTGTCATATGCTCGATCGTGTACAATATCGCGTCGGTTGCGCCATCTCTTGGCGATATAAAATAGATTGAATCTATAAATATATCGGAATTCACATTTTTATATATTTGTATCGCTTGAAATGTAAATATACTGTGGTTGGTCGAAAATAAATATATATTTGCCAATTAACAAATAAATTGACTCAGAATTATATATATTTGCAAAGACACTTTTAACCTAAACAGCGCCTCATACTCAAATTCCATGACAAAAAAATGCAATTGGGAGTCTATTTGAAAAATACTGCCAATTTCTTCGCTAATAAAAAGATCGAAAATTGATTGTGAATGGGTTGTTTTTCTAGCTACTTGCAAAGCACGATGCTGAATGAGAGATAAACACCACATTTTGTATAGCAATGGAGGACTTCGGCTAAGGTTCAGTGATACCACAACAAAAATTATGGACCTAAATCTACTGACACATTTTTTGGCTATTTTTGATGATTTTAAGATGAAGTACACCTTCTGATACCCCAAACCAATATTCAAAAGGTGCGGAATTGTTGAATTATTTAGTTATTTCATAAAACACAAATGTTTAGGGAATTTGTATTTTTATAGTGATTATTTTTTCCTGGAAGGCGCCAAATTCAAAACTATAACATGAATAACTCGTACGACTTTCCACCTCAGAACAATAGTTTTTTATTGCTCTGAGCTTTCCACTGTCAAATTCGTCCTATGGATATTAGAAAAAAAAAATATTTGACTGAACAGTGTTGTGAAAATTGTTTAATAGACTTTTGGTATCTACCGCTGTTATAAAAATTGTAAAAGTGACTCCCGAAAGCGTTATAAACAGCGAGTTTTTTCCCTTTCCCAAACCAAAAAGAGATTTGGTAAAATATCTCAAGTGGATTGAACTCTGTGGAAATGAAAACCTCCTTCCATCAAAAATAAACAGAAATGCTTATGTTTGTAGCCTACATTTTGAGGATAAATGCAAGAAGAACCAGTACCATTTTCCAATCTACAAGTGTGCGAAAATGTGGCTGAAGGAGAAATTATGGTGTGTGAAACTGGTGAAATCTCAATAGACAGTGTGGAACAGAGCAACGCAGAAATAATTTCAACTAATAACTCCCAACATCTTTCTGAAACCCCTGATGACTTGAACACCATCACTGCTAATGATGAAGACATTTTAACTCAAAATGTAGGCTAAAAACTATTTCTACTTATTTTTTATGGAAGGAGGTTTTTATTTCCAAGAGTTCAATCCACTTGAGACATTTTACCAAATCTCTTTCTGGTTTGGGAAAGGGAAAAAACTTCACTCGCTGTTTATAACGCTTTCTGGAGTAACTTTTACAATTTTTTTAACAACAGCGATAAACCATTTCAACGTAAATAAAAACTAATAGGTAGATACCAAAAGTATATTAAACAATTTTTACAACACTGCTCAGTCAGATATTCAAGTTTTTTTCTAATATCCATAGGACGAATTTGACAATGGAAAGTCGTACGAGATATTAATGTTATTTTTTTGTTGAAAATATAAACGGTATGTTCATAAAATCAGATGTGGAATCATCTGCGACTGAAAGATAAACTTTAGTCACTATCTTCCATCGTCAAGATAACCTCTTGTGGGGTATTCATGTTGAAAAGGGAAACATTCTCAATTGAATATTGATAGAAAGATTTTTCTGTGAATTGAAAAATCCACGATTAAAATGAAGTTATTTTTTGTGAATGTCTAACAGAAAACAACTACTTCCCCGGCTAAAGCCACGCTGGACATTGAACTACATCTGATAGATATTCTGAAAAGGCCCTAACTCAAAATCTTTCTATCAATATTCAATTGAGAATGTTTCCCTTTTCAACATTAATGTTATTGTTTTGAATTTGGCGCCTTCCAGGAAAAAATAATCACTATAAAAATACAAATTCCCTAAACATTTGTGTTTTATGAAATATCTAAATAATTCAACAATTCCGCATTTTTTTAATATTGGTTTGTGGTATCAGAAGGTGTTTTTCATCTTAAAATTATCAAAAATAGCCAAAAAATGTGTCAGTAGATTAAAGGCCAAAAATTTTGTTGAGGTATCACTGAACCTTAGCCGAAGTCCTCCATTGATTCTTTCTCAACACGATCCATGTAAACTACGAATAATATCAAATATTGTTCAAGAACATCCTGAGATACATTTCGATAGGAACTACTTTTTTTAGCGACGCTCTCAGAAAGCAGTATTTAGTTCCACTATAAGAACAGAACTGAACCCCAAAGCATTTCCGAATCCACCTTCGGGTGGTTATTACTCATCTGAACCTGATGGCATATTCCTTATAGCGGAAGTAGAGTAAATATAATTCAAATACTGAACATAGAGCATATGTAACTGATATTTTGGGAGGAAATGAGAAAGCGTATTTCTGCTCCAAATTTGAAGTAGGGAAACAAAGCGTGTACGTTTTCCTTGAAATAAATTGATTTGCCAAAAAGCAATGATTTTTCCGATCCAAGATTTGGTAGTATGAGTTTTAAACTTATGTTGTGTATCTTTATCTCATTACCAGGTTGACCGATTCTCATACAGTTCTGTATTTGGAATATTTCAATATAGAGTAGTACATTGTGTATCTAGTATTAGAAGCAATACATTCCCGGACGCAATGTAAATTGTTGCCGAGGCCAACAAGCATTGAAGTCTGGGAATCTGCTTTTAATACCAGGTACACATACTATTTTTTCTGAAATCGCAATCAACATTATCATAAATTAAGGAATTTTTATAAATGCCTAACAATTTTTCATTACCATCTTATTGCCTATGAAATTTCCTTGACAATCACTGTTTGCTTATTGTTGTGACAAAAGTCAGAGATTCACTACTTATTTCGGTTTAATACCTACTTATCGCTAAAAAATATTTAAAATGGACAGTGATGATGATGTCCAGGTGTGCGGGACACCACCTGAGTTAGTAAATGCTGCTGAAAATGTCATCTTGAATTTATTGCCAAATAAATCCAAGGCAAAAAATGAATACGCTTACAAACGTTTCATGGATTATTGCCAAGAAAAAAAGACGACCTCCCGATCTGAAAATGTTATGATTCCATACTTTTCCGATGTATCTACAAAGTTGAAGGGATCTACGTTATGGTCAAATTACTCCATGCTGAGAGCTTACTCTGTAAAAAGGAATGCGTAAAAAAAATAGGCGTCGACTAGAGAACCTCCTCCTTTTTTTCGTCGGTTAAAAAGGCCAGACGTTCGGAGTCTACGGATTTCAAAGGAATGTCAACACAAATAATTTCAAACTTCATCAAAAAGACAGGATTATTGAACTATATAGGTAGGCTATAATAAAGGCGCAGAAATAAAATAAGATGGTTAATCCACTTCGAGATACAGAGCTTTCGAATCTTGCAGCATTTTTATACTCCATCAATCCCTTCACGTAGTGACCACATGGGACAAAATTAAATGAAATATAAATAACGAAGAACAAAGTTATGATGGTAGCATCCCAATTCCACATCCGACAAAAATAAGCGATGATGCAATAATGATGTAGATATCGATAATATCACCCAGCGCAATGAATCATTTATAGTGTTTAATAAGTGGATCCATAAACACAATCGACCATAACAGTTCTATCAATCTCTTTACGCGTTTCAATGCTATCACTGCATCATTTTTCTATGACAAATAAGATTTCAGCCTTTCATGAATTTTATTGAAGAGTTTTCTCTGTGTGTAGAACCATCCATTTGTCGTGAGTGGGTAGATTGAAGAAGGTATATTCACATAGTGTGTTTCATTAGAAAATAGCAAGAACGAATATAACGGTAGATTTCTAAGAACTCAGAGTAAACTCACCTGGCGACTTGTTGCCAATAATGGGGAAAATAAACTAATCTTGTTTACTGAGAAAGTATGGTATATTCTTCAACGACCGTATAATGATAGCTATTATTCTCGAGGATAAAAATTTCGTAACGAGCCGTAGGCGAATTTCGGAATTATCCGAGAGAATAATAGCTATCATTATACGCGAGTAAAAGACTATACTTTCTCTACGACTATACGATACTCAGAGTTTTAATGCAATCTAAATATTATTTATGAAAATAATAGATACTTCATTCATTCATTTTGAATTTCAGATTTATTTGATGGAATGATATATCACATATCACAAAATGGCGGCAAATGATGTGGTACTAATTTCAGCCGATTTGAACAACCTAAAATAGTTATTTATGTATCAAGGGCGTAAAATAGGCTTTTATGGACCGCAGCGTGTAATTAATAGCCCGAGCGAGGGCTATTAACACGCCTAGGTCCATAAAAGCAAATTACGCCCGAAATACATACAAAATTTTATGCACGACCGGTATATTTGATGTCATGTAGATATATACCTCTTTATATCTAGAACATGATAAAAATACATCAAGGCTGCCGTGAGGATGTATATTCATATCCTATCGGAAACAGAATAAATCAAGAAGTGATGGAATGAATGTTACCATGGCAACTCAGTCAATTTTTCGAAATAAGATTATATAGGCTAGTAGCCATATTTGCTGTCAATTTTTGTGATCACAGATAATTTGTTACTGATTTTGAAATGGATTCAAGCGACGAAGAAAGTGTGAATTGTACTACACCAGAAATAAGTAAAGCGGCTGAGGATGCGAAATTGAGTTTATTGCCATGTAAATCCAAGAAAATATACGACAAGGTGTATGAAGAATTCGTGAGGTGGTGCAACGGGAAAAATGTAAAAAATAAGAAATACACAGAGACTGTACTTCTTGCCTATTTTCTGGAAAAATCTAAATATTGTAAGCCCTCTACCATGTGGTCATATTATTCCATGCTGAAAGCTACTTTAAATGTACATGATAATATAGATATCAGTAGATACGCAAGATTGATAGCTTTTTTGAAACAGAAATTTTATGGTTATAAACCAAAGAAATCGAAGATTCTAAGCAGAGAAGAAATCGAGTTATTTTTGAGGGAAGCACCAGACGATTTGTATCTTATGATGAAAGTAAGTTCTAATTTTATGTTTTCTCAATGTTCAGTATGTTAATCTGACAATTTATTGTAGGTAGCACTGATTTTTGGTATTTGTGGAGCATGTCGCCGCGAAGAATTGGCAAATATCATAGTGGACGACATTCAAGATTCCGAGACATTCTTACTCATAACTATACGAGAAACCAAAACGAAGATAGATCGAGTATTTACTGTAATCGATAAAGAACATAAATCGCCAAGTTATTTGGATATTCACAGAAAATAGTCTTCCTTGCGAGATCAGAATGATCAAAAGCGGTTTTTTTTATATTATAAAAATGGCAAGTTATCGGAAAAAATACATTCGGTCAAATTCCATTCAGAATAGCCACTTACCTAGGTATTTCTAATGCGAAAGAATATACTGGTCACTGCTTCAGACGTTCCTCAGCAACTATGTTAGCAGATGCAGGCGAGGATATAATCAACATTAAAAGACATGCTGGGTGGAAGTCGACGACTGTTGCGGAAGGTTATATTGAAAATTCAGTTGCAAATAAGCTGAAGATTGCTAAGAAAATTGTAGAAAATGATGAGCCTTCTACTAGCCATTGCAGACAATCTGAAAATATTGCTCACTACTCTGAAACACCAGATAATAACATGCATTCTCTTCAGACTTCTAGTAATGAGGAATCAGTTGAAATCAGTAACTATCTGCAACAACAGAAAACAACAAATCCAAATGTTTCCATAAATAACTGTTCTAGTCAATATTAGGTTATAATTCATTTTTTGAATTAATTTATGTTCATTATTTTCGTTATATTATTGTTAATAATGTTTTGGGTTTGATTATATGATCCATCGGAATATAGATTTCTATCGATATGAGATTGAAATTCACTTTAGCGCCTGTTCAACGATTTTATCGCCCGCCGGGCGATAAAGTAGTCCGTGGGCGCTAAAGTGCTACTTTACGCCCGCAAATCCGGGCGCTAAAGTGCTACTTTACGCCCGGTCGTGCATAAAAAATTGAATATACGCGGTCGACTAGAGAACCTCCTTCTTTTTGGCTTCGTCGGTTAAAAAGTGACTTGATAGACATACTAATAACAAAAAATTACCAGTTGCAGTTAATAGTGAAGTGTCGATAAAATTCCTCGCAAACTGGAGCAAGAACACTTGTGAATGTAAAACTTTTCATGATGCCGAGGCGAACATAACCTCAAAGAGCACTGGTGCAAACAGTGCAACCTTGCAAGTACAGATGCTACAAGAAGAAGTAAGCTGTCTTCAGAAACTAACATATCATCTTGAAAAACTCACCAAAGACCAAGAAGATCTAATTATAATATTGAAACAAATCAGCAAGTTCAATGAGTCCGAGCATTTTTAAAACAAATGAGTTGTTCAACGTGACACGGATAAATATATGGAGGGGATGGCCGGTAAGTTGTTTTTTCTACGCTTCAAAACTGTGCGAAAGACCGCGCAGGGCTGTGTGCCTCACGATCGAACCTCACTAAGGTAAAGATCGTTTGATAGCTCAATTTTGATGCGGAAATATTCAGGATCTGCTGATTTTAATGAAACAATGTATCCCTTCTGGATAATGGAAAAGAAGCAAATCAATAACTAGAAATCTTGGAATGAGTACAACGCAATAAAGTCCAACACTCTTGATGAACCGGCAGTATGTTTTTGTGGATTGATCTGCTATGTTTGACCGTTTTCTTTGGCGATACGCGTTCCTTCATTTTCATCGTCGCGGTGTTATTTACAAGGTTGGGTTGCACATGCAGTTTTCTTCGTCTTATTGAAGTCGGCAGGTTCCTATAATATATTAATAATAATAAATTATTCTATTGGCTACAGAGAGGTTACATCTAGGTTGTTACAATTCAGTAATCCTACAGTCAAAAGGCAGAGTTAACGCTTGCTCGTACATGAGATAATAAACAAGCATTCTCTTACACTCAACCTTAAAAAGGAAAAAAGAAAAAAAAAACATAAACATATACTTATACAAAAACAACTTATCAACTATGGTAAATGGTAAGTAAGCTAAAGGTAACTAAGGGAAATGAAATGAACAAATCGAGTGGGAAGACAATTAAAAAATGTATGAAGCCATCAAATAGTTTTAGTTTTAGTTTTTTTTTTAAACTCTGGTGGTTTGCTTTGTTTTATTCCGTCGGGAATCCTATTGTGAAGGCTGGTTATCATATAACTGAAGGACAACTAAAATGAGGCTGTGGAGTGGCGGGGAAGGGTTAAACGTGATGTGAAACGAATGTTCAGATGATGAACGTCTGTTCTAAAGGAAATATCATCGAAAAGATATGCCGGTTTCTCAGTTATCATTAATTTGAGATATAAACTGCAAAAGTGAAGAATTATCCGTTTTTCCATATTCAGCCACCCAATGTCGTTCAGATGTTGGCTATATGACGTCTTCTACTCAAACCACAAATAATTCGAACACATGAATTCTGAACGAGTTGTAGCCGATGCAAGTTCGACTTCGATATGGCATGACCATAAATTACGTCGGCATAATTAAGATGACTGAGAACAAGTACCTCGCATAAAATTATTTTACTATTTTTATCAAGTATCTTCCTATTTGAATATATTAACTTCAGCCCTTTTTATGACAATATTGACGTGTTGGTCATATTTGAGCGATGAGTCCATATAGAGTCCTAGATTCTTTGTGCATTCCGTTTTTGGGATCGCTACATCATTTATATTGATATTTAGGAGATCTAAATTTCGAGTTCTCGCTTTTTTCCTACCGAATAGCATTACGAGTGACTTTGATGGATTTATACTCAAGCAAAACTTGTTAAAATGGTCTAAAATTTTCTCTAAATTGTAATTTATTTTAGAGTTCGCCATTAACAAATCTGATTCAGGGAAAGAGAAATAAAGTTGGGTGTCGTCCGCATAGTAGTGACTTTTACAAAATTCAATTTGTTTTCCAAACCCATACACAATGAATAACGTTAGTCCTAATATAGAGCCTTGTGGAACATCGTTTTCCACTAAAAGAGAGTTTGAGTGACAGTCATCAATGAGAACTGACTGAAGGCAATTCAAAAGATAACTCTCTAGGAGTTTAATTGCCTCAAAAGAAAATCCAATAAAGTGTAAAATCTATGATTAATTCTGTCGAACGCCTTGGAATATCCCAGTAAAACTGTAGCTGTGAGATCATTCTTATCAGTAGCAAGTGGTTGAATGTTACTTGCAAAAAAATTGACTTTGTCTTCATCTGGAAGATTGAGACACTTTGATGCGTTGATGAAGTAATCATTGATTTGTGAGGGATTTTTCAACTCTTCTGGTATCTGACGATGCGCTGAGCTAGCAAGGGACGTCATATACGGCAACTCTTTCCAAAAATGTTTTTTGTTTTTATCAGTTCTCATTTTAAAACTCAGATACGCTCTCTTTTCCCTTTCTATAGCATATTCAATTTGGTTTCTCAGGTCTTTGTGAAAAGTCCAGTGTTTCTCAAGTTTACTTTTTTTGAATTTGAGAAGGGCTTTGTCCCGCAAGAACATCATTACTCGAATAGTCGAAGTAATACAGGGTGCTTTGGTTCTAGTTATTTTGACAGTTTTTATAGGCGCATGCGTATTAAAAGGGTCATGTTATTGTAGGGGCATAAAGCTTCATTTGTGCAATAAAATTGGGGAACCAGATTCATTTTTGCCAGAACGATTGAGGTTCTTTTGAAACGTAGTTTTTTTTTTATGTTCTGGTTCCCACGGAAAGGGATATCCTGTAATGTTCAGAGAACATCGTGGGAACCAAGGGAAAGAAGGTAGGAGTTGGTGTTCTTCTTAAATTTCTGGAGGTTGTATGCCTCGGGGAACACCTCCCTAGGCAATGAATTCCAAAGCCTCCCTGTTCGTTGGATGAACGAGTCTTTGGAAAGTGATGTTCTGCAGGTCTCCAAAGTGACCACGAAGGGGTGTGATGACTGAACTTGACGGGTTAGTCTCGACGAGACTGCCAAAGCAGGAACGATTGTTGATATTTCAGAAGAGCATCGCCCATGAAAATATCTATAAAATAGAGACAAATCGCCAACTTTTCTACGGTGTTCCAGACAAGTGAGCGAGTTTGTAAGCGATGCATCACCGACGAGACGAATTGCCCTTTTTTGGACAGAATCCAATAGCCTCAGGATATGTTTAGGTGCCGCGCTCCAAATATGGGAACAGTATTCCAGGACAGGTCGGATCTGTGCCTTAGAGATCATAAGCAGCTGGGTGGGGGTGAAATAGCTCTTGGCACGAAACAAAAAACCAAGTTTTTGGGATGCACTTTTGGCAATGGACCTCACGTGATTTTCCCAGGAAAGGTTATTGCTGATAGTAATAACAAGCATCGATATGGATGACTTCAGTGGTATGGTTACTCCTGACAAAGTTATGTTAGGCACAGTGAGATCGACTTTTCTAGAGAAAAGACATGCTTGTGTTTTGTTTGCATTGAATTCTACCAAGTTATTAGATCCCCACTCGAGAATTGTTGCTAAGTCCATATTTATATTATTAACATTTCTTCCTCGTTCATTTCTGGTTTCACGGGCTGATATAGGGGTCCTGGAAGAGAAAGCGGTATGGAGGGTACTATCATCGGCAAAGCTGTGTACTGGACATGAAGTTGCTTTCAACAGGTCGTTGATGTGAAGTAGAAATAGTGTTGGTGCGAGAATAGATCCTTGCGGAACACCAGCATTTATGAGTAGAGTGTCAGATGAAACTCCATCGACCACTACATGGAGAGACCTGTTTGAGAGAAAACTAGCAAGCAGAGAACACAGCTGAGGGGGCAAGCCATAAGACGGAAGCTTGGCGAGGAGTCCCTGGTGCCAAACTCGATCGAACGCCTTGGAGATATCTAATGCCACAGCTAAAGTTTCTCCATACTTTTCAATAGATAGCTGCCATATATGTGAGACGTAAGCGAGCAGGTCACCAGTTGATCTCTGATGGCGGAAGCCATGTTGCCTATCGTTGACAATTCCTGAGTCTTCCAGATGTTTCATGAGCTCGATGTTGATGGCTTTTTCCATGACCTTTGAAATAATAGATAGCAGTGCGATAGGTCTGTAGTTGCTAGGTAGGGCCTTTTTGCCTTTTTTAGGGACTGGCTGTACTCTTGCAATTTTCCAATTGGACGGAAATCCCCAAATTGTAAGAGTGGTTGAACAACTTGCAAAGAACAGGTGTTAGTTCGGGGGCACATTTCTTGAGAACAATCGGCGGGATTCCGTCAGATCCACAGGCTTTGTTGGTGTTGAGACCCAGCAAAATCTTTCTGATAGTACGTTGGCAAAAGGTGATCTCGGGCATGTGACTGTCAATAGGTGTAATGTTCGGGGGTTGTTTTCCCGATGAATCCAGAGTGGAATTTCCAGCAAATAGGTGCGCAAAGATATTGGCTTTTTTCTGGGCAGTCGTTGCTAGTGTTCCATCTTCTTTGGTTAGAAGAGGAAATGAGCTGGAAGTGAAGTTTCTTCCCACAGCTTTGGCGAAAGACCAAAATGAACGGGATCCGTTAGGACATCCAGCAAGTTTTGATCTTATTTTGGCATTGTGGGCATCTTTTGAGCATTCTATTGTCTCTTTGCATATGCCTCTAGCCTCGACATATGCTGCTCTGGTCTCAGGGCCCGGATTTTTTAGCCATCGATGGTATGCTGCCTGTTTGGAAGCCACAGCTCTAGAGCAGTTTCTGTTAAACCAGGTCTTATCGGATGATATTCTTCTTTCGGTATTCGGTAAGTAGGTTTGCATCCCCAACAGGATGATTTCAGAAATTGTCTCAGCACATCGTGTTGGATCTACTGAAGAGAAACAAACTCTCTTCCATGGAAACGCTGAGAAAAACATACGAAGACCTTCCCAGTCGGCCGAATTGTAATGCCACATGAGACGGGGTGGTATTGTGCAGCTCGATGGTAAATGGAAAGAGCATGTTGTGGAGATGAGGGTGTGATCAGAGTTTCCAAGTGGGGCACAAACTTCTATTCTATACTGGTCAGGATTGGTGGTGAGGAAAAGATCTAGTGTATTGGCAGACTGGTTGTTGACATCAGGGATGCGGGTTGGTAGCTCGACCAGTTGTTCTAGACCATGAGTGATGGCGAAGGCCTCGGCTTGACGACCCGCATCATCTGTTTTGTTAGAGAATTCGAGCCAGGCAGCGTTATGTACATTAAAGTCTCCCATGATTATGGTTTCAGCTGTTGGATGGTTCTCCTGATTATAGTCCAGTTTGAGTGATAAAAACTCAAAGAGGTCGTTAAATGAAGGTTCATTAGGTGAAAGGTAAAGGCAGCAGAGGAACTTAGTCAAAGTGCTATCAAAGCACTCAACTCTATACAGATAAAGTCCAAACTGATCTAGGACTGCCTCCAGAACCCCATCGAGCTGGCAAAACACAACAAGGTCACCTTGATGTGGGTGCCAGGTCATAGAGGCATTGAAGGCAACGTCAAAGCGGACCAGCTAGCTAGACAAGCATCTGAAACGCTATTCACAGGGCCAGAACCTGCACATGGGATTAGCAAAAACCGATGCAGGACCCTGATCGACGAGTGGATAAAAAGAAGACACCAACAAAATTGGGATCAAACTGTTGGGCAAATACACAGCAAAGTCATGGTAGGGCATCCAAACCGGACCCTGACGGCTGACCTTCTGAACCTGAACAGAACGAAGGCTCGTATAATAATAGGTCTGTTGACTGGACACTGCGGCCTAAGAAAACACCTAAACACCATGGGAGTACGCAGGGAAACCGTGGAGTGTAGGCTGTGTGATGAAGAGGAGGAAACAGCCCCTCATATTATCTTCGACTGTGATGCCCTAAGTAGTAGGCGACACAGAACCTTTGGAGAGATCAGCCCGGAAACAGGCATGAATCCGAAGAACCTTATCAACAGGCTTCTTAACCTAATTAAAGGCACAAACCTGTTTGAATGAGGAACCACTGATGACAGAGTGATACGATAGACCCCAGCTGGTCGCAGTGTCAAGGGAAGCTAAGTGCCAACCCTGTCTCTGGCTCGACAGCTTTCAACCAACCAACCAACCACTATGCTCCATCATTCAAGATAGCATCTTTAGAGGTATTCATGTTGAAAATGGAAATATTTTCAACTGAATATTGAACGCACTGTCAAATTTTCTAATTATTTCCAGCTTAACCGACAATGTAATAGCCTTCCTGCATGCTTTTGTAGTAGGGATATTGGTACAATGCAGTTGAACACGTACTAACACTACGCCCTGTATCTAACAAATCCCTAAGAGAGAAATAGGGGAATCCCATCGGGTCGTAAAATTTCGCAAATTATCGGCACTTGATTGAACAATCTTTCCTCGGTAGTTCGTTATAAACTTTGTTATTGTAGAATATACTTTTGTTATTAGTGAAATCGTTCATGTACTTTGCTAGTGTATGATTCAGTTCACATGGTGAGTATTATATAACTCACAATGTTACGAGCTCGAAAACGTCGTCGGGCGTGTGCAAATCTTTCTCGTAAAACCAAAAATGCCCGACAAGAAAGTGCACGTCGCGAAACTCAGTCTCCGGCATCGCGACAGAAACGATTGCAACACGTTAAAGATCAAATTCGTCTTAGCCAATCACCCACAACAAATTTACCGTCTTATAATCCTAACTGAAAAGTGTATAAAAAAAAGTTAATCTAAATAATGACGTTAGATTATTACCGTCTTATAATCCCAACTAAAAAGTGTAAAATCAAAGAAGTTTATTTAAAAAATAAAAAAACCCGACAGCGGGTATCATTGAATATATTATTTTTTTCATCGATATCATCTAACATTTCCTCCCGAAAGATCAGTTACATAAGGAAAGTGAAACATAGTATCTAGACTAAAAGAGGTGATACGTACACGAGATCTCACCTCGTCTGAGAGGTCCTCGAAGGATGCGAAAGGTGCAGGTCCCATGCGCTTCTGACGTCGTAATGTACCAGGCGATGTCGTCATGGTGATACTACTGGATGTACTGTCGAGCAAGAAAAGGGGTTTCATGAAAAAACTAACTACAATATGGTATGAGGAGGGAAAAGGTCATGACCAACAGATGAAAAATGATTGATTTTTTATGCGGAAGAATATGAATTTCTATTTCGTCATTATCGGTCATGAAGTAAATGTTTTTTATTCCTCAGTCATCTGCCTTGGGTGCCTATTCCTGATATGCCTTGATATGAGTGACATATTCACTCATTTTTTTTTTGAAAATGTATGAAATTCAGGAATAGACAACCTGGTATCTCAGTTGAAAAGTCATCATTACTTAGATGCTTAATTTGAGGAAGACTCAGTTGCTTTTTCTTTGATACCGATAACGACACAATCTTTTGGAAACCATGTCATGAATCTTTTATTAAATTTCAATCGAATATGGACTGAACTGTTTTGCAAAAAGGGCATAACCAAGAGGCCTAAATACATAGGATTTGTACCGCCCATCTAAAGAACGAATAGACTGATGAATGTGTCGGCAATCTATAGCTTAGTATTTGCTTTATTTTTATTTATTATATTCGATATACCAGTAATGAACTACGTATATAAATATTTGGTTCATCAATATTATGAGATTTGTCTTATCCCTTTGTTTTTTAATGAATATTTATTACATTGTTGAAGTTATGTAAAGATAGCTTCAATTAACCCTTATAACAAGTTTTTTCAAATGTTTTTATTGAACTTAGTAGGTTAGGGATTTAAATAAAATACATAATTCGTTTATAAACGTATATAAACGATTCGTACAAAAGCTGAGTATCGACTAACTATGTGTATCTCATTCCGGAAAGCATCTCTTGTTTATAAGGGCCAGAAGTGTTTATTACAGTTCATAAATCAAACACTCTTGAGAATGCCGCACGAAGTATTTTTCGATGAATCATACCTATTGGGTTTTTGTTTTTGTCTCGGTTTATCTAACGGTAAACCCAACAGTTTTAACGTTCTACTTTTTTTCATGTCCGGGTTTTTACATATGGGTAGAATAGACGGAGAGGCAGAGCCAAAAACGTCTCTGAATTTATTAAGCCTGGTTTTTTCTCAGGTGATTATAATCATAATTTACAATAAAATGCCACGGTCAGTCAAGCGGATATTAGAACAGGTGTCTCAGGTGCGCGATCAAACATGTCGTGACCACCGACATAATAAAATCAATTTCTTAAGGCTGAAACTTTATGAACTTTTGTTTTTTTATATGTAAATCAAAATTATGATAGTCAGTCAACGTCCTATGGGGACACAGCTGGTCAGTCAGCTGTAATGTACGTAGCGAGGTTTATAAGGGTGCAATTCGTGTATTAAACGTGAATTTTTTTTAGTAACTACTTCTGACTATATTATTAATAAATAAAATGGTCAGTTAACCATTCCGTAGAACAACGCCCGTCAGTCAGTGAATAAGAAATTAAATTTTTTCGCTCTCTATAGATGTTACACGCGGCAACTCGTTTTTTATCTATAATTTACTTAAAATAAAATAACATTATCATAATCATTTA
This sequence comes from Gonioctena quinquepunctata, assembly GCA_018342105.1. Classification (NCBI taxonomy): domain Eukaryota; kingdom Metazoa; phylum Arthropoda; class Insecta; order Coleoptera; family Chrysomelidae; genus Gonioctena; species Gonioctena quinquepunctata. The sequence goes on from JAFIRS010000090.1 coordinate 272,940, forward strand.
AAGTACGACATTCATTTCAATAAGGCACTTCTGTGTCGCAGTTGTGCCTAAAATTCCCAGAAATAAAATTCGTTCGAATACAACAGTGTACTTATATTAAAATCGTACAAGATTTAAACATTTTAATTAGGTGCTCGGACACAGACATTCTCGTTATTATGCTAGGAAACATGGAAAATTTGTCAATTTCGTCGACAATTTGGATAGAAGTTGGGACTGGAAATTATCAAAGGATGATCAATGTCAGTAAAATGCATGAAAAATTGGGAAATTATGTTTGCAATGCTCTTCCAGGACTGCACGCTTTGACTGGATGCGATTTCAACACGGCTTTTTAAAAGAAAGGTAAAAAAAAACATCTGCAGTTAATGATGCAAAGCGAAGATTTTCAAAAAACCTTCGCTGACCTTGGACTAGCAGATGAAAGCAACCAAAATAATATATTTGATAAGGTTCAAGAATTTGTTTGCCATTTATACGGCTTGAAAAAAATAAAATCAATCAACGAGGCAAGATTCGTTTTATTTTCGAAAAAGTATAAATGTTTTAGTACTGCAAACGATTCTTTCAAAATTAAAGTAAAGAATGTAGATGGGTCGAGTGTGCCACCATGCCAATCAGAATTGATGCAGCAGTTCTTAAGAGCGAGCGTCATTGCAAATATTTGGCGTAATGCTCACCGTCAAATTCCAACGGAGCTATCTCCTACTGACTACGGCTGGAAATTAGTTAATGAAAAATGTGAGTTTGGTTGCGAACAATTACCAGAACTTGTACATGATATTATTATTCAACCTTCAGAAGAAAATATATGTATACAAATAATTTTAACAATCACAAAAATAATTTTTTTTTAATGAATTTATTTATTTTTTAGATTCTCAGTCTGAAACATCTGAGCTAGACGTGTCAGATCACGATGGTGAGATTGAAGATTCAGATGAGGAAATATTTGATGATAATTTATAAATTGTTAGAATTTTGTATCTTTTATGAAATAAATAAATATATGAGTTAAAAATGTTTAAAAATAAATCAATGAGTTCTTACCTGTGTATATACCTGCGTTCGTTTTACCTGTGTATATACCTGCGTTCGTTAAGTACACTGTTGTATTCGGACAAATTTTATTTCTGGGATTTTTAGGCACAACTGCGACACGGAAGTGCCTTATTAAAATAAATGTCGTACTTCAAATGATTATGATAATGTTATTTTATTTTAAGTAAATTATAGATAATAAAGACGAGCTGCCGCATGTAACATCTATAGAGAGCGGAAAAATTCTTATCCACTGACTGACGGGCGTTGTTCTACGGAATGGTTGACTGACCATTTTATTTATTAATAATATAGTCAGTAGTGGTTACTAAACAAATTTCACGCCTAATAAACGAATTGCACCCTTATAAACCTCGCTACGTACATTACAGCTGACTGACCAGCTGTGTCCCCATTGGACGTTGACTGACTATCATAATTTTGATTTACATATAAAAAAACAAAAGTTCATAAAGTTTCAGCCTTAAGAAATTGATTTTATTATGTCGGTGGTCACGACATGTTTGACCGCGTACCTGAGACACCTGTTCTAATATCCGCTTGACTGACCGTAGCATTTTATTGTAAATTATGATTATGATCACCTGAGAAAAAAACAGGCTTAATAAATTCAGAGACTTTTTTTGGCTGTGCCTCTTGGACTAGAAGCACATATAATTAATTCTCTCAAATTTAAATAAGAATTGAATATAGAGTGCTTATCAACAAATCTTGAATTAATTTTGTTATCTCGGACTAATATTGCTACAAACCAATAATTATATTACCTATTAACTTCAGACCTTCATTATGGGGGCTGAAAGCAGGAAAATTATCTTCCATCTCTCTCTTTGTGACCCAAACAACTACTGTGTAGCTTGAGAACTTAATGTTAACTCCTTAAACGTATCCAAGGCGAAGTTATGAATAGGCAGATTTGGCGAGCTTGCCAGTGATTGTGCAATCAATCAGGAATCTAAAGCGGCAAAATCATAGATTGCAGATTTTTCTCCGTTAATTTTACTAATCTCGAAATTAACATATTGTGGATTTATTACATCACTTCTTTTTTCAAATCGCTTTTATGGAATCGCACTGATAATAAATACTCCGACTCGAAAAAAATAGTCTCAGGAGTTCCTCAGGGATCTATCCTAGGTCCTTCATTATTTTTACTATATACATCAGACTAACCGAAAATTTTAAATACTAGTGAAATACAACTTTATGCGGATGTTACACAAATAATCTGAAACTATAAATAGCGATCTTCAACGGATTGTTGACTATTCTAATAAACACAATCTATCAATCAATCCTTCTTAAACAATATTTTTTTCATTTGGAAAAACTTAAGGCCTAACATTGTGAATGATATGAATACACGTTTTATAGTCATCTCTGATAGTGCAAAAAATTTAGGATTGACCTTAGATACTTCTCTTAGATTCAAGAATCTAGTAAATGTTTTATTACGTAAATGTTATATGCGCACTCGGTTACTTTATGCCAGTAAACATATTTTGAATTAAAACAAGGAAAAAATTTCAAATTTTGGTTTATTCCTTAAATTTTAATTCCTGTCTCAATAAATGCACTCAGAATCGACTTCAACAAAGGCAAAATACCGTTGCAGATTCATATTTAATCTAAGGAAATATGATCACATTTCTCAATACAGCCTGATTGTCTCGCAGGCTGCAATGATGCGATTCCTTAAATCATTCACACATTCAATGGGGGTCGTATAAACCAAGGACTTCAGGTGACCCCAGATGCCAAAGTCCAAGGGGTTCAAGTCTGGAGATCTGGGAAGCCAAGGTTGAGGTCCTGCTCTGCCTATCCAACGATTTGGAAACCCGTCGTCCAAGTACTTACGAGCAATTATGCTGAAATGGACAGGCGCACCATCGTGCATAAACCATATTCGTGGTCGAATAGCTAGTGGAACATTTTCAAGTAAAATGGAAAGCTGCTCCTGGAGAAAAGTTGTATAGGTTGCACCGGTTAGCCTTAACGGTAGAATATACGGTCCAATAATATTTTCGCCAATAATTCCGATCCACACGTTAAGTGAAAATTCATATTGATACCGACCTTCTTGAATTGCATGTGGGTTATCTTCGGCCCATAGATGATTATTATGGAAATTTGTAATCCTTTGCCTTGAAAAGTTGGATTCGTCAGTGAATATTACGTTTTCTAAAAATTGAGCATTTTGGGTAATCATTTGAAGACTCAATTGACAAAAATCTACTCTATGGGGAAAATCTCGCGGCAAAAGTGCCTGGACTCGTTGAATATGGTAAGGATACAATTGGTGATCCTTCAAAATTTTACAGTTTAGTTTATTGCAAACATTAAGTGTGTAAGCAATTTGTCTTGTACTTAATTCCGGACGATCTTCAACCATATTGAGAACCTCTTCTCCCAGTGCCACCGTTCTTATTACTCGTGGATACACAAAAGACACAATTGAACTTTCAACTACAACATAGAAATCAAAGCGACTTGAAATTTTTTTTTTCTCATTTTTGGAAACGTAACTTTTCCAGGAAAGGCCTAATAGCTTTCGTTTACATGAAAGACCCCCTTTAATTTTCGACAAAGAATCACCCTATGAAAACTTTCACACTTATTTGGTAACATCCTGTATGTAATTATTTAAATAAAAACTTTATGTGGATGATGAATTATTGGAAAAATAAAATCTTGTGAAAAAACAATAGTACAACAATAAAAAGCGATCGAAATAAAAGTGCAAATATGAATTTTATGAACAATGATCTTCATGATTGTGCAATTGAATGTTTCCTTAATAATTTTATTCATGTATGCCAACAAGGGCCATCATATAAACTTCTTGTGAGAATTTTAAATCTGTCGACGACGTGACAGATGCTAGATGGTTTCATTCAGTTTTTACCCGACTACGGCACAGCCGAAAACGAAGGGTAATGATTTTAGCAGTCTATGTATGTTTGTATTTACGAATGTTCTACCGTAGCGCCTAAACTACTCATCCGATTTCGATGAATGAGATGACAATCGATATTATGGTCCGGGTAACATAGGCTACATATGAATAAAATCAAAATGGCGGATGTTACATAAAAAAAAGTGGGGGTCTCTGAAATTTTTATTTTGCTATCGTATCCATGTCACACCATGTATAACAGAGTATTTTGAAAAGAGAAGGTATAATTGAAATTATATATATAATATTTTTACAATGAATCAAAATGTTGAAACCCATTTTGACTATCGTGGCAGCCTATTATCATTGCTTGATACAAATTGCATTGCATCATTACAAAAATTACAGAATAGAGAAATGAGGATTCTCTTGAAATGCAATAGATACACACCAATAAGAACAATGTTACAAGTTTCAGACTGGCTTTCAGTAAAGGATAGATTGTTCTATTTTACAATGATTTTCATTTTCAAGCAGGGCCGGATTAAAAGGTGTGGAGGCCCTGGGGCAACAAAGGAGTGGAGGCCCCTAATTATTTTTCAAACAATTTTTTTTTTATTTATTGCGGAACAAATCAAATTATTCCGACACGAGCATATATAGGTATAATAAAATACAAGAAATAAATTAAATTACAGCGTAAACAAATGGATTCTTGCGAGCTTTTTTCGACGAAAAATCATTGATGATTTCGGTCAAATCCAGCATCCGGAGAAAATCATTCTCAATGCTAAGAAGCGATAACTTTGATAGCTGCTCATCGTAATTCGCCTATTTTTTCATTTTGGAAAATGAGCGCTTTCAGTGCAATTCGACAGATTTTCGAAAACTTGTTGCCAGCAATAGACAAGAGAGACCAACTGGCTCGAGTGGCTATTGCCAACAAGTTTGAGAAATAAATCTAGATAATTATTTTCTACTATATCGAACTCTCGTGTGGTATTCTTAAGATTATTTTTTGATGTTACGATCATAAACACATTTCCTTGAAAATTATATAATGTACTAAACCGGTTTTGATTCATTTCACATGCGAATTGATGACAGACGTCAAATTAAAAATATAGGTTTCGGACAATAAAAACAAAATACCTCAAATTATTCCCGCGACAATTTTCTAGGTAGAATATTCCCACTATTGATTGGCCAAAACGTATATGAATTATTTGAATTGGTTTCTAGCAATGTCAAAAAATAATCACTGTAATTTCAATGTTTGAGAATGTAGCTCTGAAATTTTGGTTTTCAAGAATTTGATAGTAGAACATCTTAGATTGGTCTTTTTGATAGTCCTTTTTCAGAAGGATTTACATTTGTTGCGGAATGTCATCCTTCTCTTAGACTCACACTTTCAGATTTCGGGGATTTCTCTGTTACAAGCGTGCCACTCAGCGGACACTTGTCAACGCCAATAAATAAGAAAAACAGGTATAGACGGGCAAAGTGTTTGTAGAATCGGCAGGAAAATAGTCAACAGAATTTGAACTTTTGTTCTATTATGGAATGCGCACAGAGCTCTTATAAATAATTTGATGCAATCATATTCATAAATTGAAATATTATTTTCTTTTGCTTATGATTATTGAATTTCATTGTGTATCTAGATCGCTTGTGTCATTCGAAGAATACATCGACAGAAAATCCTTCATTTAATAAAAAAAATTATATATTTTTTTAAATTCAATTGTTCTTGTTTTTACAGCTAATTTCGATACGATATAATATTTTGTATAATAGTATGATGTTTTACTTGGTATTGTTTCTCGCATATACACATGATTCCTCAGATCGAAGATTAATATTAACCATGGATTTTGACAAGAATACGAAACATGTTTTTGAATGTTTAAAACGAAAAATGAGAGGAAAAAGTGGGAGAACTGCTCTTTCGTTGTCAGATTTTTTATATATAATTTTGCATATCCTTCGGTATTTGTTGGGAAATTTTACCTAAAAATTTATATTGTGGAAGCCCCTCTCTTGTGGAGGCCCCGGGGCTGCAGCCCCGTTTGCCCCCCTCTTAATCCGGCTCTGTTTTCAAGATATTACCCCCCTTACTTCAACCAATTCATAGTATTTCATCATGAAATTCATAATTGCAATCATAATTATACGTTGCTCGAACTAATTACTGGAAAACAATGAATTCTTTGTTTCACAAGATTTGTTCTACCTACCTTTATAAAAAAATCTATTCCATACTTCAATTCAAACATGAACTGATATAACATTCGAAATCAGGCTATGATAGGAATTAAAGAGAAAATATGTAATTGTTGTTTATTGTGAAATGTGTATTTGTATATTTAATATTTAAGTTGTTTGTAATCTTTACTCCACTGTTTGTATATTAGGATGTCTATTTAAATAAATGTTTGATTTGATTGTTCCATTTCTGGAACAGCTCACTACCCAGTTGAAGAACATACTGTCGAAAAGAGAAACAAGGTTTTTTCATTTATTGTACATCTAATTGTAAATCAATACTGACTAATTATTTAATGCGATTAGAAATGTTTGTGGGATACGGTGAAAGCCCCCGAAAATGGGACATTATATATTATCACCGAAGGTTGGATTTGGAGGCCAGCATAATTTTTATTTGCGTTACAAACTGTTATTAATTCATGTTATATTTTCATTGATGATAGTGTATTACGAGGCCAGTGGCTCAGTGGTATGAGCGTTAGTCTTGTATACTGTTGATGCAAACAAAAAGTGTATTGAGTCTCTCCTTATTCTCAGACCAAAACAATGTTTGCTTTTCCTTAAATCTCCCATCCTGAATTACTTCACCAAATTATTATTTTTTGCATCATTATTGTAGAAAATCAAGAAATCATCCTCCCAATTACAATTGTGTAATGAAAGCGAGGATCTTGATTCGTTTGTTTCATTCCTAATTTCAGTAAAGTAAAATGTAACTTCTTATTCCAGCTCTTTGATGCTTGATCGAATCCGTAAATTGCTTCTTTCAACAGACACATTTTTCTCATTTCGGTTTTCATGTCGAATAATTCGGGCAAAACCTCCTCTTCTAATTCTCCGTTCAAGAAAGTCGTTATCTCATCTATGAGATCGACATCCGAATCGTTTTCAGCAGCAGTTGGGATTGAAACTCTTCCGAGCGAATGCATCACCACTGGAGCAAGTCTCTGTGTAATCGAAACCACATATCCCTGTGTGTAGCTATTTGCAAGTCTCGCCTTGCCTGCTTCCAATTCCAATTTGATTGTTCAAACATTTTTTTTGTTCCTTGGTCTGTTTATCAATGTCCATTCGTGTAATTCATATTCTTTTCGTAACTTTGTAACACTTTGTTACTTTCTGGAATTGAGAGTGCCTGCAACTGATTTTGGCTCGTCTAACATCGTACACTCTGTATAATATAAATGAACATCTGAAGATCATTTTTCTGGTTGTGGATGTCTTTCTGACCTTCTGATGGAAATACATTCCGTGAATTTTCTTGGATCTCCTTTTTATTGTCATATAAAATTTGTATTTCTGTTTGTACCCTTCTTGCTATCCAATATAATTTAGGTATTCAAATATACGTATTTCTGCTTTATTCTCACTTAAAATCATAATATTTCCGATCTTTCCTTTGGATATCCTGATTTATTCGTTGATCCTTTCCTCTCTGAATACACGATCTGGCAATTATTATTTCAGTCGGACATTTGGTATTTCCATGAGATCCACTTAAATTATAGTCGTTTTTGCATGACACTTCGCACGTTCCGCATCTGATACACGGGCTAGAGATTGGCATATAAAAGTTCCCGAATACGAAAGATTAACTCTTCTATCCGAACACGCCTCTCCCAAAGTAGACCAATCAATAGAGATTTTTTCGAGACAAAAATACTACCAGGAAACCGACTGTGCTATCGTACGGAAGACGGTTCGTAGTTATGTTTCCTACTCCCAACTGCCATTGCCTGATTTGTTATAAACATTTGAAAGCTTTTTTTAAATTTTTTTTATCGTTATACTCTCGATGGACGAACTGTAGAGAATCAAAATGCGAAGAAAAAGAGGCCAGGCACGGCTCCGGAAAAAATCTGCGTCTTTTTTTAATCCATAACACCGCCATTATTCAAGTTTTGAAGCAGGCTCTCTACGACATAGTAGTGATTGTTACGTACTTTATGTGTGGAAAACTCAGGCACTGTTGGATTATTAGTTTTGGCATAATTTCATTTGATTTTTTTAATGCACTTTATTGCAGCAGATGCGTCATAGGTGGTCCGATTTCAATAGTTCTGAGAGATTTTGAGAGTTGAAATATAGTACTACAAAATGACTATTCTCATTTTGCGTTAAAATGCTGCGAAGTAGGTGAGAAATACTTGCAAACATGACCGAAAACTGGCGATTGCATGAAAGCGGCTCATGAGTTGGGGTAGAGCAGCAGATTCATAACGGGCGCAGCGCGCTTGTATTATTATACATACGCTTCCCGGCGACTGCTGCTCTACTCCCACTACTCAGCCGCTTTCACGCACTCGCCCATTTTGTTCATGTTTCGTTCATATTTTCCACCTATTTCGCAGAATTTTAACGCAAAATGAGAATGAGCGTTTTGTAGTACTATACTTGTACTCTCGAAATCTTTTTCAAAAATTGGAATCGGACCAATTATGACGCATTCATGTCTGCTGCAATAAAGTGCATCGAAAAATTCAGATTACAATTATGCCAATACTAATAATGCGACAGTGCCTGAGTTTTCCACACATAAAGTACATGTTAGTCACTACTCTGTCGTGAAAAGCCTGCACTACAACTTAAAAAGTAGCTGAGTTATGAATTTTTTTAAAAGAACTGATTTTTTCCGGTTTTTCTCCGTTACTAATAATCCGATAAAGTCGCGTTGACGCTCATTTTTCTTAAATTTTCATTCTCTACAATTCGTCCATTGAGAGTATCGAGATTGCTTCATTGGTTTTCAAGTTACAAGTCAAGAACGATAAAAAAAATGCTTTTAAATGTTTATAACAAATTAAGCAATGACAGTTGGGAGTAGGAAACAGGATATAACTACCGACTGTCTTTCGTATGGTGGCACAGTCGGTTTCCTGGTAGTATTTTTGTGACAGAAAATCTCTATTGATTGTCCTAAATAAGATGTATAAAAACCCTGGTGCTTGCACTTATACCTGTAGAAGTTTGGGATCGACTTGGCGACACTTGGCCTACTTGATAATAGAGATTACTAGCGTGTCAGATGGCGCCAATTTCGATTTAGTTTCAATTCAGTAACAGGATATATTTATTTACTCAGATTTCTTTTTGAGGCTAACTGTGCGCGGGTTCTAATTCTAGCTTTGCTATTGGTTTAAAAGAGACAACTGTCAAACTTCACCAATAGCAAAGCTAGAATTAGAAGCCCCCGAACATTGCACAAAGAAAGCACTGTCGTATTGTTTTTCGTATTTTGTACGATTTGAATTTGAGGTTGACTGCATTTTGACAGACGGAGAATTGGAAATGAAATTGTCATTAAATTGCAGGAAATATAAAATTCAATGCATACAATATAATGAACTATGGAAATATCATTATTAGTCAATTCGTCAAGATTTGTACTTGCTTTTGGTACTAAATACAGGCGAAAATTCGAATCTGCGGCTTTATACTGTACACACAAAATGCAAATGTGGCCCATTCTACTGAAAGTATCCTTACACTACACTACCTGAAAATAAATAATTCCTCACGCACTATAATTGATGAACGAGTGGTTTTTTAAAGAACAAACTCAGGAATAAGCTAAGCAAGATTTTATATCAAAGAGATGGAAAACGCATAGATACCGACAAAACACTGAAAATAGTTTCATATAAGATGCTGCAGATGTCAGAAATTAAGTTCTGACATTAAGCGAGAATATAGACAAACATTTTTGGACGGCGCCATCTACCACGGAGAGAGAAGCTCTGTTGAAGTAACAGGTGGTGTCCCCTCAAAAATCTAAACAATATCAAATTAGTTCATTCACCAGGGTTCTTAGACATCTTAGTCCTAAAGTAATATTTCTAAATTTTTATTGAGGTGAGTAGTAGTATTTAAATCTTCACTTATAATCTCACTAGAGCATACATTATTTCCGGAAACTTTTTCAAGGTCCGATTTTTTTTTAAATTTCCTAAAGCTGAGGGAATTAAAAAAAAAATCGCGATTAAGAAAAAGATTCCGGGTTTCAATTCAAGCTCGAGGGAGATTTGGTAAGGAAATACGATATGATTTGAAAAATAGATAAACAAATCTGAAAGACCCCAAGACAGCCATGACCTTCACTACGTTTCTAAAGAGGTGAGCTTTGACAAGTTGACAATTACAGAAGCTCGGTGTATGTGAGTTAAAGGGGGATTTAGTCAATTTTTCTTTAGCTATAGTAATAGGAATAAGAATAGCAATAAGCGTAAGAATAATTATATACTGAAGCTATTTTATACAACGGATTTAGAACTTCAATAATGACAGATGTGACAGTTCGCTCAATTCTGTGTTCTAGTAAACATAACTTATTTGGGTATTTTCAATTTGAAATGTGTTTTGTTTATATTGCGGTCATGGAGATGAACGAAAAGGAAAGCAACGACGGCATTGCAAGGACGTCAAGGAGTTTAATTATGATTTAAAAATTGACAGAACTATGGAACATGTATTCGTATCTGTCAGTTGTCAACAAATGAATGGCGTTAAATTTTGCGTAGAACTTCATTAGTAGATGGCGTGGTTAAGGAATGTTTTGTGTCACGCTAAATGTCAAACTTCAAACCTATGAAATTTTCTTTTTCTGTCAACATTACATTATTGCATATTTTTAGGAAAAAATGTGAATTGATAGTTTACAAAGATTATAGTTTTACGAACAACATCCCGCATAGAGAACAGTTGGTGCGAAAACGAGATGAAATCCTTTGAAATTCACTACAATGTTTACATCTGACTGTCGAAAATCAGATGACTGCTCGATTTTTCTTGAAGTCTACCTGGCAATTTTTCCAAAGTGATTTCTTCTCAAATGGCCTTTTTGGGGATCATAGAAACTTCGACGGAAGGAAGGAGAAAAGGTAAAAGAGTGGACTGATGACATTGTTCCATTAAACTTTCCAATACTATTAGTAAGCCATTCATTGCCCATCTCTACCGGACCTCTCTACCTCTCTAACAACCTTCTGACCTGAACAATATCAGAGAGTTAATTGTTAATATCATAAAATTTGTTGAGAAATCAGATTAATCCTGGTCTGCGAACAGTCTAGTGTACTTTCAGCTATCTTAGAATGACGTCTCCGGAAAAGGTGAGCCCCACTAACAAAGGTGAGGAGATAAAAGAGTAATATAAATCAGCTTCTCTTTCATTTTTCACCTCGCATGAGATAATCGGAGGAGGGCAATATAAACCAAGCAGTTATTCGGAAGAACAAGGCCCACTCCCATGATCGATAAGGCTAATAACTATTATTAGGATAATTATCACTCTTTAATAAACACATGAATTTCACAAGTAAGCGTGTACTTTTCATCCTATGAAGATATCTTGATTTTAGCTAGTAAATTCCGAACCGTCACAGAGGGTCCCATGGCTCTTTGGAAGGAAATATCCACTATATTTGGAATTTCCCAATACTTTTAGTCAGAAGCTTGTCATCTCATGGAAAAATTTCTGTACAAAATATATATGATAAAAAAATTTATATAAAAGTAATAATGAACACTGCAGCACTTCCTTCAGACTAGAATATAGATTTTTCAGAAAGCGAAAGATTGCATCTCCCGTACTTTTATTGGTTTGAAAGCTAAATTAAATGATTGTACAGCAGGATTACAGCACTTCATAAAAACATTATCTGCTCCATCATAACATTTACTACTACATACTACCACATACATATTTATCTATTATGATATCATCACTTATTGGAAGGATTTTCCCGTGTATTGTATATTCATAATTATCAACAATCAACTTATATTCCAAAATAAATATGGACAATATTATGATGAATAATGGAATACACATACTGATTGTCAATGAGATAACAATGATGAATTGTATGTAAAAAATTTAAATCAAGTTTTTCTGATCATTTGCTGTTAGAATAAAGAAGAAAGAATTGGCTACCCTCAAAGTAGAATACCAAGTGCCACACAAGGCAACAACAAAAAAGTACCTACCTATTTTTACCTGATAATACTGTAAATTGAACAGAGGAGGATTATCCAACACTTCACGTAATATAACGGGAAATTTTATTATTCCTTTTATTCATCAATCTGTCCAAATTTATTTTGGAAAAAAGTATTTAAAAAAGTTATTGTGGAGAAGAGACATTCATGCATTCATTCATGTCATTTGCTGAAAATTATACAAAACATGTAAGTTCTTTCCAGACACACGTCTGAATTGAATGAAATTTCAATATCTTGAGCAGAGAAAATAATATAAACTTCAACTTCTTAAGCAAATTGGGATAGTCCAAATCAATTGTTGATAGGGCTCTGTCGAGTTGAGTCTTGCCATGTCGTTCTCAAATACTTTCAGAGGGTCAAAGATCAAGAAAAGCCCCTTTTCCTCCTTTTTTAGCAATAAGAAACGTTCAAAACATATCTTAATTATAATTAATGAAATTTGTTAGGCCTTTTCCACTATACACAGACATACATAAGTACCCACTCGGTGGAGCCATATCAACAGAAAATTAAGCATACCAAATTGGTACCTACGCACTACAATTGTTCATAATCAGAATTATTTCGGAACATTTCCTGAAAATTCTATATACACTGACATAAGTACATGGAATAGTTTGTTCTAAAATATGTTACATCGATCGATCACTCTCAAAATATTTCACAACGAATTGACATAACCTTAAAGGCGACAAAAGCACAATCACAGAACGGATCAGAGACACAAATCCCAAAAACACACTGTGTGGTCTGTAATTGCAGTTTACTGAATTATGACAAGAAACAACGTCGGCGCCATCTGAAACTCTAGATAACTCCCTTTATCAAGTGGCCCCCCTTTCCCAATTTTCAGGTATAAGTGAGTACACCATGGTTTTTAGACATTTTAATGTGAGTTTATTCATTTGGGAAAAGGTCGAGATTTGGAGGGCAAACCGTCAATTACTAAGAAAAGAAGTGGACAAATGAAACCCTTCAAATACGAAAAGATTGCAGACTACTATTGGTGGCAATTCTGGAGGAAACTTCCACTTATTAATTTCCTGATGAGTGCTCATTGGTACTAATAATTTCCTAAAAATGTTGCTGTTGTCCTAGTGATATTGTCAAATTGAAGGTTCTGATTGGTAAAAATGGATAAAATTTTCTCCATAATATCTCTCTTAGAGGTTGGTGTTTCATAGCAAACTTCTTGCCTTGGGATCTACAATACCGTTCTATTGTTTGGTTAATAATTCCACAATCAGAAAGATACAATCATGTCTCCCAACAAAAATACTCTATCATTGTTAGTTCGGATTATCTTTCCTGACAATCCACCGATTTTTTCAATCATATGAATTTCGATTTAACTTCGTGAAATCATCGGTGAAATTCATAATATATCTTGCTCAACAGCCAAGCTTTCAGATATTCACAGATATGAATGAGTTCGAGTTTATCTGTCGCTCTTTTCCCTAATCAATTGAAAACTTGCCTTAGTTGCTTACCTTTGACACGATGAATACATTGTTCGATGTCTTCTGCATCACTGAATTCGATGACTATTACCATACCCTATACAAGAAGTATCAAAGATGACCAAGGTTTCCTTGGAATTTGATTGATTCAATTTGGATATACTGAATCAGTACATCACTCTTTTTTTTCTTGTATTCTACAGCCTTCCTCGAAGTAGACTAATTTGCTTAATGATAATAAATTGGGGTCCACTTCACTATTGGGAATCAATCTATATCTTGACCCCACTACTTTCTTCAGCTTGAAGCTTGTTTGCCATCTCCAACCGATCTCTCTTCACTGTCCTGGACGCAGAAGCTCCAGAGTCAATACTATATTCTGTGTCTGCCATAGTAGTTGCTGAGGCTGTATAATTTTTATGTTCGTTAAATTTTTTTTTGAGAGCTCTACTTTAGTCGCCTCTACCTTTCACATGTTCGTTTTCTCAGCACTGGAACATAATACAAATAACATTGAACCTTCTATTTTTATATTTCGAAGACGATAAGAAAATATTTCGTACTTTTTTTTGGGTAGGTGGGGAGATCCTTCATTGACACCTCACAGTAGTAAGGTAGTCACTGAGTTCTGGGGCATGTACACCCTCTGTACCTCCGTGTTATCCACTAAAAACTCCACCTAGTTGGCTCGTCTGATCATGACCTCCGATGACATTTGGACCTGCCGGCCCATTGTATCTTGCCTGTTGTTCAGATTTCAGCACCCATTCCAATAATTTCGTGCCTTGCACAAGTTTGTCAAGTCCTTTCCTTACCCATATCCGCATGTAAGTCGCCATTGAACTTCCCATTTTGTTAAGGTGCTCTTTCACCGGTAAATGTCCAGTTATGAGCCTCGTAATGGTTTTCAGTTGTTTCCCTTTGAAGTTAACAGATCTGTTGTTTTTTTTTCCAGCACGGGCTTTTGATGTAATATTATTTCCCGAATGTTGTTGGAGTATTAGGCTAAGAGCGGGCTGTAGAGAACCCGACCAATCAAAATAATTACTACTGCACCATAGCAGCGTCGCTTGCCTACACCATAGCAGCTTCGCTTTGCTACAAGTATAAATCCAATAAGTAATCTTCAAGATAAACTTATAAATGAGACCTTCCACTTATATCCTACCAACGTCATTGAGCTACACGAAATATTTAATGAAAAGAAGTACCGGTATTGATGATATCCCACTAACTATTTTAGAAAACTTCACAGAAGAAGCCCTGATAGTCCTAGCTGAAGCTATAAACATCTCCTTTGCCCGTGGTGATTTCTCATCATGCCTGAAAACAGCAGTCATCAATCCAATCCACAAGAGTGGAAGCTGTGACGATCCATCAAATTCCCGCCCAATCTACACGCACGTACGTACTCTCAAAAGTTATAGAGAAACTATTTAAGAAAAGAAGAACATAATATTCTGAACACAGCGCAGTTTGGATTCCAAAATAATGAAAGTACAAACGATGCCATATTTCACTTCTTGGCAGGAGTTTACGCGGGTATGAATGAGGGCTCAATAATTGGGGCAGTATTCTGTGCCTTTTCAAAGGCATTTGACTGTGTCAGCTACGGAATATTGCTCCAGCAGCTTTGGCATTACGGGTTCAGAAATAAAAGTCACAAATGGTAGATAGAAAGCAAATTATGAAGATGCAAGATGGTAACTGAAACCCCGCTACTATCAAATGTTGTGTGCCACAAGGCTCCCAATATTGTTCCTAATTTACCTCAATGATTTAGCCAGTATAAATATCCAGGGAAAGTTCACTATGTTTGCTGATGATACGACATTGATGTGGAAAGGATAAAAAATCGACTTCCTAAAAGCATAAATCAAACATGATTTGAGTGAGGTCAAAAACAGGTGTGAAGCAAACCACCTTTGCTTTAATTAAAAAAATAGCCTCCTAACTTTCAAATTAACCTTTGGTTCACTTATGTTAGGTTTGAATCCAATCCATTCCAATCCAATCCACTAAGTTTCTTGGCATTGAAATAGATGACAGTCTGAAATTCTCTAGTCATATTCACACCCTAAGAAAGAAAGTAGCATCAGGTTGCTATGCAGTAAGAGTGGTATCCAAGGAACTTGGTTTGTCAATGGGTAGGGTGACATATTTTTCTTTGGTTGAATCACACCTGAGATATGGTATAGCTTTCTGGGGTTACTGCACTAAATCTATGTTCGATTCCATCTTTGTTCTTCAAAAACGAGCAATAAGATTTATGTCACGAGCTGAATACACTGCCCACTGTAAACCTTTGTTCATTAAACACAAGATTCTGACTTCAATCTCTATCTTCATACTGGAGACCACCTGTTTAGTACACAAACATAGAGCGAACACAATTGAACATCCAGCAAAAATAAATAGTACACGTCAGGTAGCAAAAAAAATTTAGCTCTGCCCGATCAGAGCAGACAAAACATTCAATAATGTACGAAAGTGAAAAAATGTTTAACAAACTGCCTAAAAAACTTTGAAAGAAATCCCGGGACACCAGCTGTTTCGGAAGAAAGTCAAATATACAATTTCTAGTTTTAAGTACGCTTCGTAGATAAGACTTATTTTTCCTTGACAATACAGTATATAATTTTTGATTCTTGGACAGAACATTTTAAAACTGTTTGCGAGTTTATGTTTTTGTAACTTTTTATGATAATACTAATTTTTATTGTTTTTAACACACCACAATAATTCTAAGTTTTTAGCATTGTAAATAAATACTTTTTTTTATTTTTAAATAAGAGTATAGCCACGCTTTGTCAATAAGATTATATCTTCGACAATAAAGTATAGTTGATTGATTGAATCGAGTAACAGATTGAAACGTTTTCAAAATGTTGATTCTCACAGCAAACATAAGAAAAATCATTGACTTCTTGGGCAAAAGTTGTGCATAGAACCACTTTTTTCACAAATATGTTCAATAAAGTTTGTTTTTTGCATGAACGTAGAAAAAAATATAAGACACGACAAACATTAGTCACAGATGATGAAAATCTAGTAATTCTCAGAAATATGGCATAATATATTATCATCTATTGGAGAAATTTGTGTAGCAAAATGTAAGGAAGAAAATTGACTAGTTATCATAATAGTATCTATTTACATCTCACTTAATCAAAGTATAAATAAAATAATCCAATTCATCCATGAAAATTTGCTCATTTATACAACAGCAGGGGGTGTTTTGCTCAATTAGAACCTACATCAATTCCCCATAATTTAGAGAGAATATTTCAATATCGAAAAATCAAATCAAATGACAAAAATGAAAGTACGACAAAATATGGTACTACAATTTCTAAATATATAAATAAAATTTAAAGTATTTATTTCCTATTTTAGTTACCACAAACCCTTTGTTCTTTTGTAGAACATGAAAATGAAAATAAATAATTTTATTCATACACAAATCAATATACAGTGTCATCCTCAAAGTATGCACCATATGGAAAACTTATTTATTAAGGGTTTTTCGACAAAAAGTTATTCCTGGTAAAAGTTTGTGCATCCCCTAAAACTGAACATGCACCAACAAAATATAGTAAAACACACGTAATATAAAATAAAATTTGATTTTGAGACAGGAGTAAAGTACCCTTATTTTGGAAAATCTCTGGAAATGTTATTCAGAAAAGATGTTCAGCATTGAAAAATATATCTAGATTTGGAGTCATGGCCATCTAAGTGAAGTTCTCTTTTTTTACCCATTTTTTTTTAAATGGGGACTACGAAAAAAAAACTGCTAAAATGATAAATAGACAACATCCTGTATACGACGGATCATTCAAAAAGCCTGTAATATTACAAATCACACAACTATTGTGTTAACCACGGTACATTTTTTTGAAGAGTAAAATAATTTTAAAAGTGTTTGGAGCAAAGTTATTTTTATTTTTTGTTAACACCGACAATTGCTCAAAATTATACAGTATTGTAACAAGAACTTAATATTCAATAATATAAAATCACAAAACATCAAAATAAAATAAGTATTTCGGCACAAGCTAATTACATTTATTTTGTGGAGTTTTTCTTGTCCAAAATAATTGTTTTAAGTTGGCTTTGAAAACAAACATTAAGTACTTGACATATTTGTAAATATTTATTACGTAGTTATTGTTACTGCTCATTTTGTTAACGTTTGATAATAAGTACTATTTAAATAATATTAAGATGCTTACAAAAGAAGAAAAAGTTGAGATTATATTGTTGTGTGGGGAAAATACTCCAAGCAGACAAGTTAAAGACATTTTCAATTCCAGGCATCCTAATCGCAATGTAGATCACACTACAGTAAAATTTAAAGAAACAGGCAGTATTAATAACAATTTCAAAAAACCTCACACACCAGCAAAATTATTTATAGAAGTGGAAGAGGAAGTGTGTTTAAAAGTTATCGAAAATGGTAAGACATCAATTAAACAAATATCAACATCTCTTGATGTAGGTACCTTTTACTACTGTACAAATTAAAAAAAAAAACAAAGTTTTTAAACCAAAATTTATAAATACTTTAAAAGAAAGGGATTTTATTCCAAGATTTGAATATTCCGCATGGTATCAGGGAGAATACGAAGAAAACGCACGGTTCCCAATAAATATATTTTATGGACTGATGAAGCAATATTGACAACTAATGGAACAGTAAGTTCACAGAACTGTAGATGGTGGGCTACAGAAATCCCTTTTTCACTATAGAGTGCAAGAACCAAACTCATTTAAGGTAAATGTCTTATGTGGGCTGTTAAACAATACTGTGATTGGTCCCTTCTTCATTGATGGAAACCTTATTGCCAACCGATATTTGCAATTTTTACAACAAGATTTATTACCAATTTTAAATCAAATGCCGCGTAGACAAAGAGAATTTGGTATAAATACGACAATTTTTAAATGAAACGTTCAATGGAAAATGGATAGGACGTTACTCAGCGTATCCAATGCCAGCGGGCTCACCAGATTTAACCCCAATGGATTTCTTCTTTTGAGGTTTATTGAAGAACGAAGTTTACAAACATCGTCCTTTTAGGGATAGATAACACTTAGAAACTGTGATTACTAATTGTGTGAGGGCCATACAACCGGAGCACATTACGAATGCAGTCAACGATTGTGTAAGAAGAACCGAACGTGCATGTTGCGGGATGGACATCATACTGAGATGTAAAATACTTCTTTCGGAAACGTGCTTTTGTTTTCAAAGCGAATCTAAGAATTATTTTGGACAAGAAAATCTCCAGAAAATCAATGAGTTTGTGCCAAAATACTGATTTCATTTTGATGTTTTGTGATTTGATATTATTGAATATTGAGTTCTTGCTACAATACTGTATAATTTTGAGCCATTTTCGATGTTAACAAAAAATAAAAATAACTTTGCACCAAAAACTTTTAAAATTATTTTACTCTTTAAAAAAATTACCTTGGTTAACCAATAGTTGTGTAATCTGTAGTATCACAGGCTTTTTAAATAAACCGTCATATACATGTTGTCTATTTATCGTTTCGGCAATTTTTTTTTCCGTAGATGGCCATGACTTCAACTCTAGTTGTATTTTTGATGCTGAACAACTTTTCTAATGAACATTTCCCGAGATTTTTCAAAATAAGGGTACTTTACTCTTGTCTCAAAATCAAATTTTTGAAGGCTCTTCGTATATTACGTTTGTTTTACTATATTATAATTATAATAATAATAATAATAATAATAATAATAATAATAATAATAATAATAATAATAATAATAATAATAATAATAATAATAATAATAATAATAATAATAATAATAATAATAATAATAATAATAATAATAATAATAATAATAATAATAATAATAATAATAATAATAATAATAATAATAATAATAATAATAATAATAGGGAGGGATTCATCATGGCTTGCCAGGACGGTGTTTTCAACACTCTCGTCTACCGAAGCCGCGTGATGGGTATAGAGGTCCCTGACACAAGATGCAGGGCCTGCCGTGGAGCGCCTGAGACCATCATGCACTTGCTGTCAGCATGTACAGTATATGCGGTCTCAGCCTATATCCATCGTCATAACGCGGCGTTACGAGTGCTGTATTATCATTTACGACACTCGTACGGTATTGATGAGACACCGGTGCTGCCCTACGCTCCGGGGGATATTGAGTCCGTTGTGGAGAATGAGAAGTGCCGAATTTATTGGAACTACTCATTCCCCACCCTCAGGCAAATACAAGCCAACAAGCCTGATGTAGTCCTCTTCGACCGCGAAAAGAGGACGAATATCGTGCGAAAAGAGGACGAGAAACGGACGAAGTATCGAGATCTACTCTTCGAGCTCCGCAGACTCTATCCAGACCATTCTGTAAAGATAGTGGTTCTGATTATAGGGGCCCTTGGTGGAATGATGCCTACGCTACTCTCAAACCTGGAAATTATACCGGCATGCCGTAAATCGGCAGAATCTCTAGCCGGCCGCATGCAGAAGGCAGTCATTCTCGGATCGTTACGTTTGCTCAGGACACATGATTCTCGGACCCAATGATCTCTCACCTCACGGGTGTGGGGAGAGGTCATTGGTTTATGTAACCACGCGCCCTTCCGAATGGGTCGGAGCTTCGGAAGTAAGGGCCTGACTGGTAGTGTTTAAAAACGAAAATAATAATAATAATAATAATAATAATAATAATAATAATAATAATAATAATAATAATAATAATAATAATAATAATAATAATAATAATAATAATAATAATAATAATAATAATAATAATAATAATAATAATAATAATAAGAGAGCTGCGCGGAATCGACGTGAAGAATCGCAAAATGATGCACCTACATCGTAGTTTGCATCCGAAATCGTCCGTTCCACGGTTGTACCTCCCCCGAAAACAGGGAGGCCGTGGACTTCTGAGTTTGGAGTGTCTACACAACAGGATGGTGCTGGATGGAGCCTGTAAAGTCATCAGGAGCTTGGATCCCCTTCTCTGCATGGTCAAAGACCATGAGATCACAGGGAAAGGAGCGTTTCTTTTTAAGGCAGCAGTCCGTGCAGCCGATGAACTTGGTCTTGTATTCGACACCGAGCGGGATATCCAAGACTCTATCACCGAGTTGGAGCCCGCTCGACGGAGAGTCACCATAAAAGCTGCAGAGAATACTGACATCTGCAGCTCCACAGGATAAGCCGATGCATGGAATTTTCTTCAAACATTGAAGACCACGGCTTATCCGAAAGTCTGACCTTGCTTTCCTTAGGTCAGGTGGACCAAGTCGGAGACTGAGGGATTCATCATGGCTTGCCAGGATGGTGTCTTCAACACTCTCGTGTATCGAAGCCGCGTGATGGGTATAGAGGTCCCTGACACGAGATGCAGGGCCTGCCGTGGAGCGCCTGAGACCATCATGCACTTGCTGTCAGCATGTACAGCATATGCGGTCTCAGCCTATATCCATCGTCATAACGCGGCGTTACGAGTGCTGTATTACCATCTACGACACTGTACGGTATTGATGAGACACCAGTGCTGCCATACGCTCCGGGGATATTGAGTCCGTTGTGGGGAATGAGAAGTGCCGAATTATTGGAACTACTCATTCCCCACCCTCAGGCAAATACAAGCCAACAAGCCTGACGTAGTCCTCTTCGACCGCGAGCAGAAAACGATATACGTTATAGAGTTTTCGGCTCCGGCGACGAATATCATACGAAAGAGGATGAGAAACGGACGAAGTATCGAGATTTACTCTTCGAGCTCCGCAGACTCTATCCAGACCATTCTGTGAAGATAGTGGTTCTGAAAGATGGGCCGATGAAAATCTCTAGCGGCCGATGCGAAGGAGTCATTCCGGACGTACGTCGCTCGGGCACATAATGATCTCTCACCTCACGGATGTGGGAGAGGTCATTGGTTTATGTAACCAGCACGCCCTTCCGAATGGGTCGGAGCTTCGGAAGTTAGGGCCTGACTGGAAGTGTTTAGAACGAAAAATAATAATAATAATAATAATAATAATAATAATAATAATAATAATAATAATAATAACACGGTGTACGAACGGATATATGAGCAGAAAGGGTCGAAGAAAGGTGTTGCTGGCTGCAAGGAGAACCTGCTGATCGATAGATGTATCACGCAGGATTCCGTGCAGTATAAGCGCAACCTTTCGATGGCCTGGATCGATTACCGCAAGGCATTTGATTCAACATCGCATGAGTTGATCTTGCATTTGCTCAGATGCCTTGCGGTACCCGATCAAATAGTGAGATGCATTGAACAGTTGATGCCACTCTGGAGGACTCGCTTCACCATAACATCAGATGGAGCCAAAGTCCAAACGGAGCAGGTTATCTTTAGGAGGTGTGTTCCAAGGGATTCCTCAGCCCCTCCTTTCTGCATCTCACTTATGCCATTATCCGTTGCGCTCAGAAAACCCGTGGTTACAACTGTGGCCCCGAGACCGAAGGCATAAGGTCACCCATTTATTTTATATGGATGACCTGAAGCTTTATGCCCTCGGGTGAGGAGATCTCCAGCAATCTCTGAGGGTGGTGCAAGAGTACACGCATGCTATCGGTATGGAATTCGGGATGGATAAATGTGCACTGGTTCATCTCAGAAGAGGACGACCTCCACCATGGTAGGATGAGCTGGTAGATGGAAGTATCCTCCGCCATCTGGATGCCGGAGAGGCGTATACCTACCTAGGAGTGCAACAACGTTGCACCCAAGAGGTAGTGGCGGTTAAAAACGCTCTCCGCGGCAAGTATCAGCAGAAACTCCGGCAGATCTGGTCATCAGAACTGTCGGGCATGAACAAAGTTTCTGCCACCAACATGCTTGCCGTTCCGATACTGATCTACTCCTTTGGGGTAGTGAAGTGGACCCTGGAGGAGCTGCGCGGAATCGACGTGAAGACTTCGCAAAATGATGCACCTACATCGTAGTTTGCATCCGAAATCGTCCGTTCCACGGTTGTACCTCCCCGAAAACAAGGAGGCCGTGGACTTCTGAGTTTGGAGTGTCTACAAACAGGATGGTGTTGGATGGAGCCTGTAAAGTCATCAGGAGCTTGGATCCCTTCTCTGCATGGTCAAAGACCATGAGATTGCAGGAAAGGAGCATTTCTTTTAAGGCAGCAATCCGTGCAGCCGATGAACTCGGTCTTGTATTCGACACCGGCAGGATATCAAGACTCTATCACCGAGTTGGAGCCCGCTCGAAGGAGAGTCCACATAAAAGCTGCAGAGAATACTGTACATCTGCAGCTCCACAAGGATAAGCCGATGCATGGAATCTTCTACAAACATATTGAAGACCACGGCTTATCCGAAAGGCTGACCTTCGCTTTTCTTAGGTCAGGTGGACTCAAGTCGGAGACTGAGGGATTCATCATGGCTTGCCAGGACGGTGTTTTCAACACTCGTCTACCGAAGCCGCGTGATGGGTATAGAGGTCCCTGACACGAGATGCAGGGCCTGCCGTGGAGCGCCTGAGACCATCATGCACTTGCTGTCAGCATGTACAGCATATGCGGTCTCAGCCTATATCCATCGTCATAACGCGGCGTTACGAGTGCTGTATTATCATTTACGACACTCGTACGGTATTGATGAGACACCGGTGCTGCCTACGCTCGGGGGATATTGAGTCCGTTGTGGAGAATGAGAAGTGCCGAATTTATTGGAACTACTCATTCCCCACCCTCAGGCAAATACAAGCCAACAAGCCTGATGTAGTCCTCTTCGACCGCGAGCAGAAAACGATATACGTCATAGAGTTTTCGGCTCCGGGCGAGACGAATATCGTGCGAAAGAGG
This sequence comes from Gonioctena quinquepunctata, assembly GCA_018342105.1. Taxonomy (NCBI): domain Eukaryota; kingdom Metazoa; phylum Arthropoda; class Insecta; order Coleoptera; family Chrysomelidae; genus Gonioctena; species Gonioctena quinquepunctata. The sequence goes on from JAFIRS010000090.1 coordinate 296,489, forward strand.
ACGAGAAACGGACGAAGTATCGAGATTTACTCTTCGAGCTCCGCAGACTCTATCCAGACCATTCTGTAAAGATAGTGGTTCTGATTATAGGGGCCCTTGGTGGAATGATGCCAACGCTACTCTCAAACCTGGAAATTATACCGGCATGCCGTAAATCGGCAGAATCTCTAGCCGGCCGCATGCAGAAGGCAGTCATTCTCGGATCGTTACGTCTGCTCAGGACACATGATTCTCGGACCCAATGATCTCTCACCTCACGGGTGTGGGGAGAGGTCATTGGTTTATGTAACCAGCGCGCCCTTCCGAATGGGTCGGAGCTTCGGAAGTAAGGGCCTGACTGGTAGTTTTTAAAACAAATAATAATAATAATAATAATAATAATAATAATAATAATAATAATAATAATAATAATAATAATAATAATAATAATAATAATAAATTCATTATCCACATATTATACAATAATGTTACAGAGTTATTACAATCTTTGACAATATGGATAAATGATTCAGTTGTGGACGCATCCAGCCCTGTTCTTCTACCAGTACCAGTGAACAAATCGAGTAACTAAATTTGAGTAGCAAATGATATTTGAAAAAGAGAGAACTAGAGAGAGAGAGAGAGAAAGAGAGAACTAGAGAGGGAGAAAGTAGAGAGTGAGAGAAAATAGATGAGGAGGGGTGGAAGAAAGAAATGTGTCTACATTTGTAAGATTATTTTTGTGATGATAAAAGATATTTTCGGTATTTAACTTTGATGATTTTGTAGAGAATGATAATAATCTATGCAAATTGTTGACATAGACCGCGAAGCCATAGGTGAACGATCTCTTGAAAATCATTTTCTCATGCCTCGGCACACGAAGAAGGTTTTTTTTTCGGATATTCAAATTATGAACATCTGTTCTATAAGTAAGTTTGTTATGTAAGTAGGGGGGTGTTTTTGTCATATAGATTTTATGGGCTATAAACATGCAAAATGTAAAGTTCGACAGTTATACATATTCAACCATTGCATTTCCCTAAACTTCCCGGAGATGTGGTGATATTTTCTTATTCCATGAACCAGTCGGACACAAGAATTTTGAAGTTTCTGAATTCGTCTAGAATCATCACTGTCTAAGCAGGGGCCATAAACTACATCGCAATGATTGAAGTGTGATAATACAAGTGAATCACATAACATTTTTTTCAGTTCACACGAGAGAAATTGTCGTTGAGAATAAATCAGTTTCAGTGTGGCATATGCAATTCTGAGTTTAGAAGATATATGTTCTTTGAATCTTAATTTGATGTCAAGGAGTAGACCTAAATTTTTCCAATGTGTTTCGATTGGAATTGAGGTACTTTCAATTTCAAGTAAGACTCTATCCTTAATAAGTGCTAAAGTGTTGTCATTACAAAATAAAAGAGCTGTTGACTTTTTTGGGTTTATTTTCAGTGACAGTGATGTCTCGAAGTATTGGATAATTCCTCCAGGTCACTGTTAATGCTCTGAATTGCTTCGGATACATCAGGATACTGAAAAGAAAAGTATAGCTGCGTGTCATCCGCATAAAGGTGATAGTTACAAAACTTAGGCGAATCAGGGAGGAGTGATGTATACAGAGTAAAGAATAATGGGCCAAGAATACTACCCTGAGGCACTCCACTTATAATTTTCTGGGAAGTAGATTTTTGAGTACCGATTTGTACAATTTGTTTGCGGCCATTCAGATACGATGAGAGGAGAGAACGTACTGTTTCACTGAAATGGAAGTATTTAAACATTGCTGCTATAATATCGTGATTCAACATGTCGAAGGCTTTCGAAAAGTCCAACAATATCAGCATATGTTGATGCATGTTCAGTTTTAGGGGATGCACAAGCTTTTACCAGGAATAACTTTTTGTCGAAAAACCCTTAATAAATAAGTTTCCCATATGGTGCATACTTTGAGGATGACACTGTATAATACTAATTTATACATTGTACTTCATTTGTCGAACTAATACCATATAATACCAAACAAACACAATTCAGAATGCCTAAACAACAACCAGATAAAGAATCATACGACTGGACTGACCATGGCGTGAAAGCGTATGACTTTCTGGTGGAAAATAGCAGGTGGCGCATGCCCGACATTTTTAAATGAAACTTATATTCGAAGTATGGTAGTTATAAATAAAGGACACTGTTTGTTACCAACACTCTGTGTGTAATGGCATGCTGATGTTGACAATTTGATTATCAAGAAGATAGTTATGAATGGTTAGTGTGTTCAAACTTGTCAGTGTTATTTTATCATTTTCAGCAATTACTTCAGTTTGATGACAGTAAGTAAACAATGTATTGGTGTGATAAAAATAGTGACAAGGGCGCTTATGCATTCTCACAATTTTCCTCACATACTTCAGTGATATTTATGATGTCCAATGTGGTTCTTGCGGTGATTTCTTATGGGCTCTGAACACAAATCGTGCATAAAGTAATTTGAACAAGCAAACTGGATGACATACTGCAGAAATTACAGTCAACTGAGATAAATACGAATATGAATGTATGTTTTGTTGTATTATCATTTAGTGTTGCGATTATTCCTGTAATTATTTTCTAATATAATGAACACACCTCTGTCGCCACATTGCAGACCTTCCCTCTCACCCCTATGCATATCATTTAGGTCAACTATATTCAGTCATCTGTACATTACTATAAAACAGCATTAAAGTAGTAAAATCGATAGCCAATGTGGTTACCTTCAGAACGAACCGAGCTCACTGAAAATTCCCGAGAAAATATCGATGGCACTCCTGAAGACACCTACATAACACAATTGCGATTACCTTCGGTCAGTAGAATCTCGTATATGTTTGGAAATGCACAGGAAACATCACATATATATTATTATCACAAGTTATTTACATTTTGTAAGCGAGGATGAAATAAATAGAGGATTACTACGCCTGGAAAAGCGCGATCGTTCCTCAGAGCGGAACAGAAGGAATGGGAAAATGATTGTGTCGATTTTCCTACTACCCCGAAACTTGGAGGGAGTTCAGGGCGGCGCCAGGGAAGGGGTGACGGGGAAAATTGCATACACCTATTATTTCTATTAGTCTTTCGTACTCTCTAACATAGATTTTGAATCATAATCTCAACCACTTACGATGGGAAATTAATACAGGGCTCATATAAGTAATGCCCTTAAATCACACACGTATATTTACAAATATAAAGGATGTTTGTGTGGCAAATCGAAATATATATTGCTTTCCATTTTTGGGTTTTTTCTCCCTCTGGTAGTGAAAAATGTCCTCTTTTAGGTAGATTTCAATATACATACTACCTATTGAGGACGTCACCACAACAGTACTTTCGAAAACTTTTGATATATCTTCGCCAATCATAGTCCCCAGAAATAGAACCCAAAAATACCATCAGTTCGAAAGTTTATATATACAGTGCTTCTCAAAAGTCCCCTCCCCCCTCTTATTTTTGGAACGGTTATACATAAACAAGTGAAATTTGGAAACTGAATATTAAAGGTTGTAAACTTCCCTACTAGTGATGATATATGACGAAATCGTCAAAGATGATATCACAAGGCCATTGTGACCAATAATTGTAAATGGAACCCTACTGCGAGCGAGCGACACCTCTTTCAAAATGTATCGAAAAAACCTATTCAATGATACTAATTTTGTTTGTGTTTATGGCAGTTTTGGCAACTCGCTTTTAAAAAACGCAAAGCTGTGATGAAATAAATCAGTTAATACTAAAATTCCAAATTCAAGCTCCGCCTCTGGATAGTTGTCAAATAAGCTGACGTTTTTGTTAGTCTCCCTAATTCGACGTTTTTGTAATTGTCCAAGTTTTTGTACATGTAATAATTTGTGTATTGTTGATCGAACGTTCAACTGTTTTAGCAGCTTTTGGTACTTTTAATATTTTTGTACATTTTAATAATTTGTTAAACTGTTGTGAGCCGAACGTTTAAGTGCTTCAAGAAGCGAAATGGTACGTGCTTTAGGTGATAAAGTAGCAGCGATCCTAATTCTTGGTGAAACTGGACAAAATATTCATGCAGCAGAACGCATTTTTAATGAGAGGTTTCCCTATCGCCCCGTTTCGAGGACTTATTTGAGGGAGCTTCTTCGTAAGTTTGAAACAACGGGTAGTTTAATGATGCGAAACGATCTGGTAGACCACAAATTTCTGATGAGAAAAAAATTGATATACTGGCAGAAGTAATAGTTAATCCTACTTCTTCAACAACTCACGTTGCATCTACCTGTGAAGTCAGTCGAAGTACAGTACACAGGGTGTTGAAAAATAACACATTTCATCCATACAAATTAAAAATGGTTCATCAACTCTCAGACGACGACCCAGACCGAAGACTAGAATTTTGTGAAAATATGGAAACTAAAATTAACCAACAGCCAGACTATGTCAAAACAATTTGTTTTAGTGACGAAAGTACTTTCTATCTAAATGGAAATGTAAATACACAGAATGTGAGGTATTGGAGTGACGCAAATCCTCACCTGTTTCGTGAAACACATACCCAATTTCCCCAGAAGGTGAATGTTCGGCAGATATCCTGGGAAACCACATCGTTGGGCCTCTTTTTTTTAGTTACTAATTCAACTGGTGAGGTTTATCTGGAGCTATTGCAAAACGCAATAGAACCGTTAATCCTTGAAATTTTGGAAGATAATCCAGATGAATTCGGCAATTTGGAAATAACATTGCAACAGGATGGTGCTCCTCCACACTATTACGGTGCAGTAAGAGTGTATTTGGATGAAGAGTATCGTGGTAGATAGATTGGACGACGAGGTTCAACGGATTGGCCAGCTCGATCACCGGACCTCACACCTTTGGATTTTTTTCTGTGGGGGTACCTTAAATCGAAAGTTTACGCCACTGAACCTGACAATATTGACGTTTTAAAACGATGTATTGTTGCAGAATGTGAGGCTGTTTCCGCAAACACATTTGCAAAAGTACGAGAAAAGTTTCAAAATAGGATATTTCACTGTCAGGAAGTAAATGGAGGTCACTTCGAGCAATTTCTTCAAGTATATACTGATTCTCAAATCTGTAATTAATATCATACTGAATGGAATTTAAATTTCAATGTTTACTAATGAGCCATTAAAACTGCCATAAACACAAACAAAATTAGTATCATTAAATAGGTTTTTTCGATACCTTTTAAAAGAGGTGTCGCTTGCCGTAGGGTTCCATTTAAAATGATTGGTCACAATGGCCTTGTGACGTCACCTTTGACGATTTCGTCATCTATCATCACTAGTAGGGAAGTTTACAACCTTTAATATTCAGTTTCCAAATTTCACTTGTTTATGTATAATCGTTCCAAAAATAAGAGGGGGGGGAGGGGACTTTTGAGAAGCACTGCCTGAGAGTGAAAATTCACGTAATACAGAGTGAGGAGTATTTTTTGACTACAGTGCTCCTTCAATGACCTCAAGGCATAGCAAGCAGATCTCAATTTACCACAGAGATTATGTATGTGAGATTCCCAGTTTAAGTTTTGATCAAAGATAACTCCCAAGATCTTGACATCGTTTTGAAAACTGAAATTATATGTGTTATTGTTACATAGTGTTTGATTGTGCCCTCGATGGAAAATAATAAAAACCGTTTTTTGCTTATTCAAATTAATGAAATTTTTTTCTGACCATAATAAGCACCGAGTGTATACCTCTTCAGCTGTAGCCATTGTCCGATCGATGCTAGTTTCCGTAATTAAGAAATTAGTGTCATCGGCATAACAAATCATATTTACATTTGGAATACCTTCGAGGAAAGTTATGAGGTCGTTGGCAAAAATTATATATAAAAGAGGTCCTAAAATAGACCCCTGAGGCACCCCTTGACTAACGCTAACGGTTTGACTGAAACTGTTGTTGATTTGCACTGCAAGGAAACATGACAGAGACATGTCAAGCTATTTTTCATAGAAAATCAAATAATATGAAGTTTGAGAACAGAAAATTGTTAGGTAAGAATTTTTAACAACTCTGTATAAATAATATTATGTATAGAAATATAAGCTGTATATAAAATAAGTATCATAGTTTAGAATAAAAAAGGGTGTTTTAAAAAGAGTGTAAAACTGAAAATTAGTGCCTAAAAACAAAAAGTGATGGTTGCTACAGAAAAAGGAAAATAAATTTTGGAAAAGCCGTGATAAAAATTTGATTACCAAAAATCAACGAAAATACAATAACAACATAAGTATATCTGCTATTAGACAAGTAATACCAAATCAAGAAACCACCAGGTTTGGAATCGACCAAGAAAACCACTCACCTCCAAATCACCTGCGATTTCCTATGCATGACGCAACCAACAGCAAGGGGGCCAACGTTAGTGAAAGGTCCAATAGCCACACAACACAGCCAGGATTCGCGAGAGTGCACTAGCGGAACGAACATCAGGTACTTTTTTCAACAAAACTAAATAAAGTGAGAGTATTCGGGGCAGACACTTTTTACGGTTCATTTAATAACACCTATTCACCGTATTGAACTTTCTTTCTTATTTATTCTCACAATCTTAGTACAACCTACAAACATTCATTTGCAAGTTCATTGATTGAGCATGAGCAACTTATTTGACATTTTCAATTTCATTGGCTGAATATTACATACAAATAAAGTAGATATCGCAGGCATAGGTAATTTAAGGATTCTATTGAATAAAGGAACAATCATTTGATTATTTTTGGACTCATTATTCATCTTTTGATCATATTACAAGCTATATTTCCATAAAACAGTAATTGACTTCAAGAAAAACAACTAGATGGCGCAACTGCAATCCTCCTGAGTTAGAGATGATCATGTCTCCATAGGCGTACCGACTGAGCTGGGAAAAGGTAATAAAAGAAAGGTAAATGGTATATTGAAAAAGGGTAAGAATATCATAGCCGGAGTTTATTGTTGTGATGAGTATTTGAAAAGCACATAAAAAAGGAAAAAAAATAAATAATAAAAAATAATAATAATAATCATACATAACAAATAAAATACAATACAATCATAATAAAACATCATCATAACAATATATATATATATATATATATATATATATATATATATATATTGAAATGAAAATGTAAAATTGAAAAAAAAACATATATAAAAAAATATTCGTATTTTTTAATCTGTGCTATGTTATTTTGCAGTTTTTTCTGAAGATTCTACCGTTTTTTCTGAAACCTTGTATAATATTAATCGATACCTATGTTTGGAATAAACATGTTTTCAACATTACAAGCAATTGGCATAATTTTAAAATTTTTAGAAATCAAAATTTACGAATATATTTTTGATTGAAGCAGATATTCAAAGTTCGAACATCCTGTATAAGAAATTGGATCTGAATACAACAGCCAATGAGATGCCAGGAAAGATCTTGATGCAAAATTAGGAAATTTGAAAATATAAAAAGCAGAAACGTCAAAAGAATGATTTTTACATGTCTTGTATATAGTTTATAAGGTAGTTAGAAATGTTTTGTAAATAAAAACTGTCAAAGAGGTGAAATTAATAAAAAGTGCGTGAAAATAGAAATTTCGAGAAGGAAAACAAAATGTGTTGGTATTAAGTGAGAGGAATCAACAAGCGAGGAAGATGGTAACGAAATAATTTTTGGAAGAACCCATGATAAATTTACATCCTGAAAAATCATAAATTTATATTAGAAAAACAGCTATTTTGTCAAGACTACATGGGAAATGATATAAAGAACCATAGCAGATAAAAAGATCCCAGATGCAAAGTTAAACTTACTTTTTTCATTGGAGATTTACCAATACGAGAAGAAGTCACAGCCGACAAAAGGATCAGCAGTTTCCAGGAACCGGAGAAAATCTGAAACATTGACATTCTCGTTACCAGACGTCCCAAGGTATTTTTTCAAACCATTATCCCGTTTTCCTGTTATCCCATTCGTTCTTTATCCCGTTATCTCGTTTTCCCCTCAACCCCTTATTCTGTCATCCCGTTATCCCGGTTTTTCGTTATCCCGTTATTCCCGTTATCCTTTTTTCCTGTTATCCCATTTTTTATTTATCCCGTTATTCCGTTTACCCGTTATTTCCTTATCCTGTCATCCTGTTATCCCGTTTTCCCGTTTTTCGTTATCTCGTTATCCCGTTATCCAGTTATCCAATTATACAGTTATCCCGTTATCCCGTTTTCCTGTAAAAAAAAAGAGGTGTTGATCGTAGGAGGGTGAAAATTAAGAGTAATATGAATTTTTTTATCCTAAGTCATGGCAAAATAAAAATAAAAATCTTGCCAAAAAAATAGGGGTTGATCGTAAAAGGGTGAAAATTTAGGGTTGTATGTATTTTTGAATGCTGTATCATAAAAAAAAAAACTGGAAAATAAAAAAAAAATTGAGGGGTGAACCACCCTTAACATTTAAGGAGATGATTTGTGAATATAAACCATCCAGGGCGCCACCCAAACGCACACAAAAAAAATCATCCAAATCGGTCCAGTCGTTTAGGATACCGACTGCAGCGCCATCTGCCGGGCTGATTTTTGAATCTAAACCATCCAGGGCGCCACCCAAACGCACACAAAAAAATTCATCCAAATCGGTCCAGCCGTTTAGGATACCGACTGCAGCGCCCTCTGCCGGGCTGATTTGTGAATCTAAACCATCCAGGGCGCCACCCAAACGCATACAAAAGGAGTTCAGTGCCACACACCTACAGTAGAATTATATATAAAGATATATATATATATATATATATATATATATATATATAATATATATATATATATATATATATATATATATATATATATATATATATTTAAGTGTGCAACATATGGACAATTAATTGCACAACCAAAATACAAATATTGCCGAAAGTTTGTGCATGTGCGATAATCATATTAGGTATACTTAGAATCGTTGCAGCATATAGGGTAGGTCAAAAACTATAAAAAATGTACAAGAGTAGAGTACCCTTATTTCAGAAAATTATGCAAAATGTTATTGAAAGAAGTTATTCACCCTAAACACTTTCATAAATTAATCAAAATCAAATCAATTTTGCATAACTCTGTTCAAATTCAAGCATTATGTAAAATTAACTTTTTTTAGGGAATCACAAACTTCATGTTGTTTGCAACTATAATAAACACAACGTAAAATAGTAGTAATGTAATTAAAAACTCTAATTTAAAGTGCAAATTTTTTATTTTAAATGTTTATTGAAAAACTGTACAAATTAATCGAAAACATGAAATCCTACTAAAATAATCGCGGATACCCATCGAAAAAATCAAATGAGTGTTAAAAGTAAACATTATAACAGTTTGGTGTTTGGTTTTTATTATAATGAATAATATTGGTTTCATTTGCTTGTGAAAATATAAGAATGTTGTTTCAAATAGGAGGTATTGGTATTGAAATGAAGGAATTCAAAATGAAATAAATAATCGAAAGTGAGGGGTCGAAAAGTATAAATATTCTAAGATTTAATTCACATGATTTTTTTTACTTGTTGTTGTGTGAAATTATTATTATTCAAAAAAATTGTCGAGGACTGGACAATAAATATATATTCAATATCTGGGATAAAGCTCTCAAGGCGAACTATGTTATGTCTAGAAAGAACATTCACACGTTAACATTTTTTTGACTTCGCCAATACCTCTCAGTAGGCATACAAAGAAAATCCACAGAAGAACAAATACAATAGGTACTTCCAACATACTTTAAAGTCCTCTTTGGGAAGTGCGTCTCAAAAAAAATGAATGCCTACATTTTCGAAACATCCCAAAACATCCTAGGGATGTTTGTGCTCGCTCGGTACCTATGGATGGTGGTTGAAAATGTATGCACGGCGCGGCGAGAAAATATGGTGTGGCGTTTCTGTTCTGTTTATTTGGAAAGCTAATACAAATAATAAAAATAATAGTTTAAAAAAACTAAAAAAACACGCTTTTATAAATGAACCACACTAAAAAGTAGGAAATAAATAATAGTTTAAAAAAAACTAAAAGAAACGCTTTTATAGAAAACCAGACTAAAATAAAATAAGAAAAAAATGTATTTTATTTAAAAAAAAGCGTGGGGTGCATGGTATCGCCTTGGCTAACAATTACCTGTGATCTGAGACATTTCTTACTTTACTGCCCTAGGTGTGTAATGTACTATATAATTATTAATACCATGCACCCCACGCTTTTTATTAAATAAAATACATGTTTTCTTATTTTCTATTTTTTAGTCTGGTTTTCTATAAAAGCGTGTTTTTTAGTTTTTTTAAACTATTATTTATTTCCTACTTTTTAGTGTGGTTTATTTATAAAAGCGTGGTTTATAAGTTTTTTTTTAACTATTATTTTTATTATTTTTTTTTGCAAAATAAAAAATGGAATAATCTTATCAAATTAGGTAATCATAATCTCCGACCCCAAAAACCCCCACATACCAATTTTGAATAGAATCAGACCATAATCACAAAACTCGTCCACCATTTTGGAGCCATCTTGAATTTTTCAATTTTGACATAATGTCCGACCACGAAAACCCTCAGATACCAATTTTGAAGCAAATCGAATCATAATCACAAAACTCGTACGCCATATTGAAGCCGCCATTTTGTTTTTTTTTTCACACAAAAATTTCTTAATGTATTGTCACCGGAATTATGTACACCAGCCAAATTTCAAATCATTCGGACGTCTGGAAGTGGGTCAAAATCGCGCCCAAAGGAGTCGGTTACAAAAAACAAACAAACATACAAGTGAAGCTAATATAAAGCGTGTAAAAAATGTTTTGTGCAACACGTACGCAAATGGCTTTAGCGGACATCATCTTCATATGCCGGACTCACTTTGCGAACTAGTTCATAAACTACTAGGGTGGGCAAACCAGCATTTATTTTCCCAATAAAAACTTTTTAACAAAAAATTAAAACGACAAAATAACTAACTGAAAAGTAATAAAAACTTTTCAACAAAAATTAAACCGACGAAATTCGGAACTGAAAAGTAAAAAATAAAATAAACCTTCTTAGTCTCAATAACTAAGCTCCTAAACTAATGTAAGTAACTAATTTTGAGTCGGCGCCAAACAAACAAGCAAATGAATTAGGTAACGCGTAAAATGATGGCATTGAGTTGCGCGGTGACATTATGATAATTTTTTTGAAGTAATTTAATGATCTTCGTTGATTGTTCGTTTGGCGCCGACTCAAAATTAGTTACTTACATTAGTTTAGGAGCTTAATTATTGAGACTAAGGTTTATTTTATTTCTTACTTTTCAGTTCCGTATTTCGTCGGTTTAATTTTTTGTTAAAAAGTTTTTATTTTTCAAGTTTTTGTGGCTGAAATCTACTAATTACTACCTACTTGTTTTTTTATCATTTCCAAAATACTTACTCACCCACCTTACTTCAACGATTACCAGTTAAATAATATGATTATCTACTTTTACTATTTGTTGTAATATAAATTATGTTTGTTGTTCTGGCCAGTTTATTTCATTACTTTGTATATCATTCCATCCTCTCATAGAATATAATGATTGTGACGGATGTAGGAGAACAAAAATAATGACAGTAGCGATATGTCATTGTCAACTACATATGTGTGCCAATGTTCACAAGTGAAAAATCAATTATCCCCTATTTTTCTGCCCGTAAGGGTGGATAATTCCATTCAAAATTCAGATATGATCAACTATGAGGTATACCCTATCGAATGAAAAAAGAATCATCCAAATCGAAGAACCCAGTACAAAGTTATGCCTGATAGAATCGGTTAACGGACCAGAATTCAGAGGGTGAGTGATTGATATTCTTCATTTTGCTACCCTTAGGAAAGGATTTCATCTTTTATATTCAAATGGGACCATCTTCGAAGTACACCCTATCCACTGAAGAAAGGATTATCGGAATCGGACGTCTCAGTAAAAAGTTATTCGTGGTCATACATAAAAAAAATATACGCGTCGACTAGAGAACCTCCTCCTTTTTGGTTTCGTCGGTTAAATATTCTTCATAACCCATTGCATTTCCGATTCCTCAACAATTACGAAATTGGTACAACGTTTTTACAAACATTTTACGTCTTCCAGTAGTTTTTATCAACTAATACGGCTCAATTAAGTCACACTCCATATACAGGGTCACTCACGGTCGATGGTAAGTTAGACGTTTACGGAGAACGAGACAGGATTATTTTTAAATTTTGATTTCTTGGGTAATTGGGATACCTTATATATTATTGCATTTTTCGCCTTGCTATTGCTTTCCGATTATTTCTGTATAATACCCTATATAGTTAGGGAGGTGGCGAGCATGTCGATATATGATTAGCAGAAGTTTCACATCGAGGTGGATTGCAGTTTAGATCACTACGAATTGATTTGGTCCAGTCAATTAAGGTCCTATGTCGCTGCATTTCCGCGTTACAGCGCGTTGAAGTTGCTTAAAAAGGGGGAGTATTAAATCATTTGCACATGTCTGCCTCTGGAGTTCATGGTTACAATCATCCTGGAAACGACGAAAATCGAAGAGGCAGACATTCAGGGCTCTGCATTATCACGGGACGGAGTTGTAAAAATGTAAAAAAAACTCTATCAAGTCATTTGCACACGGTTCTCATTGCGCCCATTCGTTTCATTATGACTCCCTGGAAACGAAAAAACATTTGGCAGACACTTTGCTCACAGATTTTTAGCTGTACAATTGTTTGAATTTCACGGAATCAAGGGAAAGCGGGTATGGCATTGGATTATTGTGATTCTTTATAGTTTTACTATCATTATTTTGTTTAATATTATTCGCTGAACTCACGGTAACGATTCAACTTCTGGAGCTGAAATCTATGGAAAAATATTTGTTCAAAATGCCAACCAGAAACGAAATGCGTTTGGAAATTTTATTAAAGAGAAAATTTTTTCAAAAAGGAAAAAAAGCTAGAATATTCAAGAAGCGTCGTCATCACTAGCATCCGAGAAACCTTGCCGATCATTCATGTCGGCGTTTTCGTCCATGTCTCCTTCCTCGTCTGAAAAATACAGAACGTGTTCAAATTTTTATGGCTCGAAATTTACATTATACATCTGAACGAAAAAATGTGTACCTGATTGATGTTCGGGATCTTCAACTTCGGATATGACGTCGCTATAGAACCGGGGCAATTGTTCTCCTTTGAACCATTTAAAATTAGCGCGTCATCTTTTTGTACCCAGTCACAATCATTCGGGTCCAAATCACCAACAGGATCTTTTTCGTGGGCATTCTTCCAAATTTTTGTTATACACAAAGTCCTCAGGAAGTGTTCCGTTAATTCAGTGCGACATGGAGGCAAATTTGAAGCGTCCAAATTGTGGGGTGAAAGTTTGAAAGATGCAGCGGCGTTTGAGACGTCGTATGTTTTTGAGAAAATTTCGTATCTACCCTCGTTAACTTTCTTCGTTTTTTTAATATTGTACAAACGACATACGAATTCTTCCAATATGTCGAAAACGTTCTCAGAAGCGTCAATATCAACATTCCCAATGGTGATAAGAGCTCTTTGCAATTGCACTGTAATAATCGTTCAAAAGGTATTTTTTTACCTTTTCGAAAAAATGCGGGATTATAATCACAGCCGGTGATCGCGTGAAACCAGGTAAGGAACTGCAAATCAAAGGTCCCACCTTTGAATAAATTTGCGAAACATCAATATACCGACGTGTGTTGACAGTACCGAAATAGATCCAAATCTTGAGAGAGCTCTGCAGAATTCCATATTTCCGAGCATGATAATCAAGACGTCAGTATCAGCGCAGCGTATAACGACACGTTTTGATTTTGATTTGATTTTGAAAACATTCCTACAGATTATATTAATTATTTTCAATAATATTCAGTAGACGTAGAATTTTGTACTCGTAACTTGGCGCGAGCGTCGGGTTGGAAAAAAATTCAAATGGTCTGCCTGTGGAATATCACAGTCCTGGATGTCTGCCTCATCAATTTTCTTGGTTTTTATAAGAAATATGAACATCAGTTCAAGAGGCAGACATGTGCGCATAATATAGCACACCCATTTTTTTTTATATTTTTGAAGCGCTCTCAATAGAAAACGCAGAGGCAACATGCTGGCTATTTTTCCATGGTCCTTCTCATTGTTTTTAATCGAACAATTCAGGTCTGCCAAGTTTGCACTTTATATACAGTTTTTTAAATCATAAAAATAACTTAAAAAATCAAATACTACAACAGTCAGAGCCCTGGATGTCTGCCTCTTCAATTTTCTGTGTTTACAGGATGATTGTGACTATCAGCCCCAGAGGCAGACATGTGCGCATAATATAGCACACCTTTTTTACATTTTTGAAACGCTGTCAATTGACAACGCAGCGCCACCATGGTGGCAGACGTGGTCTTTGGTGTTTCTAAAAGTGTAATTCTCGCTATTAATAACGTCTGCCACGTGTGCCGATTATATCGAAATTTTGCTCGCCACCTCCCTAACTAATACCTCTATCTGCAGCGGTTTTTGAGAAATCAATCAATTTCCTTATTTTTTGTACAAAACATAGCTTCAATTAAATCTTTATTACTGCGGTAGGTACTTGAATTCGTAGAAAGCCTAAATTTTGGGAGTAGTTTACCAATGTCCTGTGCAGGGGCGGTCTGGGACCAAAACAGTTACCGGAAGAAAATGTCAAGCAAGCGGCCCATCTTTTTTTTTAGTCAATTATACATACAAAGCAAATTTTGAACTGTTTTTTTTTATTGTGGCTATGAATGTAGGTAACAAGTATAGAAACTAGAACAAAATAAAACATTAACCTTGATAAAAAATAAATGGTTTCTAATTTTATTCAAAAATTAAATCGGAACAGCATTAAAGTACTCTAATGAATCAGATATAATCATTTTACAAATATGTAGGTACTCGACGTTTTCACCATATTGATAACTCACTTTTAAAAAGTAAATTTGAAAAATATAAACGTGAAGAATAAAATATTATGAACGTATTGAAAATTAACAATTTCTCACGTTGACGCTCATGGAAAATCAAAACGACTGTATATTGATTCATTAATTTATTTAACAATGAGTTATTACAAATGAAAGTTTGATATTGAGAACACTATAAATTAAAACTAAACAATGAGCATTTTCCTCATTAAATCACTTTTTTGGGCCACTTTGTCAATAATTTCATCGGGATTTGGACTACTGAGAATGTCCATGTTGCATGACATCAGCAAGAAAGACTGTAGATTTTCTTGGGATGATTTATTTCTTAGACGATTTATAAATTTTAATGTCGAAAAACTTCTCTCACAAGACACTTGAGTGAAGGAAAGAGTTGAAAAATATTTATAAGCTAGAATAATTAATAAAAAACCGTTTTAAAGACAAGCTTTTATTCAAATGCATAACAAGTGAAAAATAATTGCTTTGGATGTGTGACGTAGGTTATTCCTTGAGTTATAGATTCAAGAGCTTGTCGCGCAAAGTTTTCATTTCGAATACAAAAGCGACAAGCTTTTGAATCTATAACTCACGAAGTAACCTACGTCACAAATCCAAAGCAATTATTTTTAACTTTTTTGTGCATTTGAATAAAAGCTTGTCCTTAAAAAGGTTTTTTATTAGTTGTTTTATTTTGTGCTTTTTAGTAGTTAAGTACGCCTTAATCTATGCATTTTTGTTAAAGCATCATAATTATGAGGCGTTTTTTCCTGTAAGTTCTGAGCTCTAGTCCTTCAATGAGGAGACCGTCTAAAGATTAACTCATCCGCCATCTTGGAATTCAATTTGATAATTTTAACTAAAAATCAATAATCATCGACTAAATTCATAATCTCCGACCCCAAAAATACCGACCTATAAATTTTGAATCGAATCGGGCCATAATTACAAAACTCGTCCGCCATCTTGAATTTGTGAATTTTATAAAAAAATCATAATCTCCGACCCCGAAAACCCCCACACACCAATTTTGAATCGAATCGGACCTTAAACCTAAATCTCGTCCGCCATCTAGGCGCGCCATTTTGTTTTTTTTCTCTAACAAAAAATCCATGAGCCGCTATTTCAATTCCATAAATTTTGATAAAAAATGCATAATCTTCGACTCCGAAAACCCCCACATAAAATTTTGAATAGAATCGGACCATAATCACAAAACTCCTGTGCCATTTTGGAGCCGCCATTTTGAATTTACGAATTTTGACACAAAATTCATAATCTCCGACCCCGAAAACCCCCACCTACCAATTTGGAATCGAATCGTACCATAATCCCAAGTAGCACACAGAGGTCATAATTTGGTTGTACAGACGTCTACTAGACCTTTCGCAAAAGTCCATGACTCATGTCTTGTAATATGCTGAGACGTCGCTATGTATGCCAATACGACAAAAAGGCACACTCTTGCGACGTCACATCGACGTTATAAAGTAGTGGTAATGACTTTACCAATATAGACTTATATAAGCCAGTCGCAAAAGGGTCGTTCTGTGGTCTTAGTGTAGTCATTATATCATTATGCATGAAGGTCATAATCTTTCTAATATAGTATTACAATATGTATACCATATCAAAAGATTTTATATAATATCAATATAATATATAAGTCAGCCTTCCTTTACATGATACTCTGTGATCATGATAGTTATCGAGATAAAAATGATTTTCATTTATGTGTCTTCAAGAATTGTTCTGAAACTCCAGTGACCAAGCAAATCCATTTTTACGATCAAAATCCAATTATACTCACTTAAAATTCATGCGCCTCGGAAATGAACACAGATAAATATTTATTTTCATTTCAGAAAAAATATATTTCATCAATTTTTCTCATTAATCGTTGAAATATGTAGACCATATTACGAAAGATACTTGATTAGCACATCTCCAATGCTTTTTAAATCGATATAACATCCAGGGTCCCATATTTTTTATTTTAAATATTTTTGTTCCAATATGACTACCAGAATGATGTTATCAATCAATCGAAAAACATGGATGCCGTCCTTCTAGTGTCGAAAAGTTGTAATTACTCTGGTATGTATAGTATTTCTAATCCCAATTGGACCGACATAAAAAGTTTCGAGAAGGAATTCTCTTCCACACGACTGAACTTTTTTATGATTGTACCAGGAACGCTTTGAAAGTAAAAACACTGGTAGTATATACATTTCCCATTTGCCGGGCAGTGCATATGAACACTCTTCGTAGTGTTCCAATTTTTATTGCCGATCCAATTGGGATTAGAATAACTATACTATCATAGAATAGTTTACGAGTGTCTCAAAGACATCGCAATATGATACATAAAAAAGTTGTAATGTAGTCGCTATGACCACAAGTAGCAAGTTTTGTTGTGCTAACGTCGTAACGCTATCAAAACAGAAGAAGATATACACTGAGTGCAGTGAGTGCATAAGCATTCCGCTAGTTCCACCTAATGGAAAACGCTAAAAATAACTGACATTTATAATAGAGGTTGTGTTGATGTTGAATATTTGAATATTTTTTAATTATCACTCGAAGTGCACATACATATTATTTATGTCTCTCCTTGTTGTGAAAACAATTAAAGGAACTGGATGAACTTAATTTTTTTGCAGTGTCCCGATAGACTGATTGATTATTTCACATGTTAATTTTGGGGTAGGCACTCATCCTTCTTCTTTATATTATACATAACACAATATACCTATCCAACAAAAATAACATAACCAACAAACATATTCTAACCATAGATACATAATGTAATCATTACGACCAAAGTTCATCAGTTGATAAAACTACATTACATGAGTACAATATGTAGTCGTAGAAACGTTTCAAAAATCTATTCATCAGAACCACATATGTGCATTGTCATAATAATAACCTCACAGCAATTGCTCTTGAGTTCTACTCAACGACACATACAATTTATTTACATACAAACCACAGTACAACTTCATCTCGAGAATTCTTTATTGTACTCTCGTTATATCTACTACACGACGTCATAGCAACGCCTGAAGGTTATAAAACGCACATCAACTTTTTGGTTCTAAAACATACAAATACGTGGTCTTTAAGACGGTATAAGAAGTCATTATGTTAATTTTATGACTCTGTGCTACTTATTGGGATCACAATACTCGTCCGCCATCTTGGAGCCGCAATTCTGTTTTTTTCTCTAACAAAATTTTGTAATGCATTGTCACCAGAATTATGAACACCTGCCAAATTTCAGCTCGATCGGATGTCGGCAAGTGCTCCAAAAATGGATTACAAATTTTGAACCGGAAAGAATGACAGAATGACATACGAACGAAGCAAGTTAAATATAAAAGCTTGTAGAAAGGTATTTGTATGTCGTGGCATACAAATTGTACCGATTCAAAATATTGTAACAACAAATTACACAACGACAACGCTGCACACCACAACGCAAAACGAACGAGCGCGAAAAAACGTAGCAGAGGTGGAGGTAGTGGGAGGGGCGACGGCGAGGCGGCTATTTCGTATTGTCAGATGCGTTCGAATTTCTCAATTTTTTTATTATGTATTGATTTTCAGTTTGGTTGCATATTGTTGACATGGCCGGACTCCAGCGGCCCATTCGGCCCACCGGGAAAAGTCCCGGTACTCCCTCTGAGGCCAGACCGCTCCTGGTCCTGTGTATGAGTTATGTCTTAGGGAATTTAAGTAAATTCATTAAGAACAATAAAGATGAAACTGATAAATCTGTAGTATATAAATTAACTTGTGGCTATTGTCACGGGTGCCGCCAAGGGGGTGCAGGGAGGGGAGGTGTCTTTCAGAATATTCGATTTTTGTATCTATCGGTAATTTTATCTATTGGTAAACTACGCACAAAACGTCAGCTTTCCACGAATGCAATTACCGCAGTAATAAACGTTTAATCAAAGCTATGTTTTACACAAAAAATAAAGAAATCAATTGATTTCTCGAAAAGCGCTGAAGATAGGTATAGGGAAGTATTTTATACAGAAATAATTGGCAGCGCCGCAGCGCAGAAAATATTTTGGATCGACAGAGCAGAACTAATCACCCGAGACACCAAAATTTCAAAATAATCCTATGTTCCGTTCTCCGTTAACGTCTAACCATTGTCTAAAGATACATTAGACAATGGTCTAACCTAACATAATTGTCTAAAGATATCTTTAGACAATGCTACCATCGACCGCGAGTGATCCTGTATAAATAATAATTTTTGTTAACTAGTTGGGTAGTTCGGGCCTTCGAATGTAGATGTCGTTCACTACGAGATTATTCTAACAATCATTGACAGTTGACAGTGTTATAAATAACAAACAATGATATGAATTTTTGAAATTGTAAGTTCAGAAATATCAAAAGATTGGCTAAAAATGGTACATACCGTATTTGAGGCTGCTCATAAAGGAGACATGGAGTTTGTTTCCTCAAAACTCGATGAGGACCCAGAATTACTCGAAAAAACAGATTCAGTAAGAGCTAATATATTTTGACTTTTCGATTCTAATTGTTCTGTTTTACTTTCCAGAATAAACGGATGATTATCCATTGGGCAGTTTTGAGTGGAAATCTGAAACTTGTAACTTTTCTCATTGAACTGGGATCTCCAATGAACCCAGTGGATGATACTGATACAACCCCCCTGATCCTAGCCAGCTCTGCAGGGCATACAGATATAGTGAAGCTTATTCTAAAAAAGTGTGATGATGTGAATCACAAGAATTCGCAAGGACATTCATCTTTGCAATATGCAGCTTCTAAGGGCTGGTTAGAGGTATGTCAATTGTTCATTTTGTAAGTGTTCCACAAATAATTTTTCAGTTTCATTCTTACGCCTTGCTTGCTTTTTTTTTTTACTGTCAACTAAGGACAATATGCTATTATCGGGGATCAACTTTGATCCCTCTTGGGCGGGAAAACTGGATTGTCTCACTCCAAGTGATACCACGAATGCCCGAAACGTTCACAACAATTTAATAACTTTGCGATGAATGTTGAACAATAACTCACCTTAACTTGACTACCGGACCACGTGGTTGACCCCTGTCTCCCATGATGGCCGGAAATCAAATCCTCTTACGCCTTGTTTTTTTAAGGTTTGTGAACTACTACTAAATAAAAAGGCTGATATTAATATTGCTGATGTGCGTTGCAGTACCCCCTTACATCGAGCTGCTTCCAAAGGCAATATTGAAATTGTAAAATTGATGCTGGAGCACAAAGACCAACTGAGAATCAATAACAAAGATATTTATGGAAATACAGCTTTACATTATGCATGTGAAGAAGATAGACAGGATGTCGCTTTACTCTTAGTGGAGAATGGTGCTGACATTGAATCCAGAAATAGGGATAATCAAACATGCATTGATTTATGTACAATTAAACTAGCTAAATTACTGAAGAATAAAGTTCAGAATTCGTAACTTTTGGAAAAGTTGACGAATCTCAATCAATATACATAAATATATTATTTCTACAATTCCAAAGTCCTTTCATTTTAAAAATTGATCACTACACTAAATTCGAATCTGTAATTCAGTGGTAATAAAGAATGATCTTTGCGTGATATGTAGGTACATGATTTACAGAAACTGCTGCTATATTGGTCGATCGCTTATAAAACCTTTGGAGCTAGCAGAACCACCTGCATTAGGAATCGATGACATTATATTGAGTGTTGCAAATAAGGTAGGTGCAGTGTTTAAAATGTGTTAATAAGAGCCCATTAATTTTCTGCACCGAAGACAGAACAAAACTATCGATTCAATGGATGAAATTGACAAAAATGCCATAAGATGCCAAGTGCACCAATTTTTTTAGAAATGAGTTTTCCACAATAGACAAAGTTCTGAAGGTGATAAACAAAGATCTAGAATTACCAAATTTCAAGATTATGTTTTATGAACTAGTAAAGAAACTGAAGTTTAAATTTCAACGTCTATCATCAAATCTTAATCGTCAAATCCTCACATCATCGTCAAATTGTCAAAAACTACCAAAAAGAGAGTAGGAAAATTAATTATACTGACCCGGGTTAATACAGGGCACACCAAATCCAAAATTTAGGTGTATAATAATTGTATAATGAATACAATGGTACAATTTACCTACATCATTAAGAAGAGCATTTCTCGATGGGTCTTATACCTGGATTGAAAAATCCCTCTGTCATAAATTCGGATACCTACTATTTATAATTTGATTGATTTTTTTAAATGATGTTCAATTTGGATGATGTAAAGGGAAAAATTACTATTTTTTAACAATATTTAAATTATTTTAAGCAAAGGAAAAAGGCTTGTTATCAAACTCAAATACGTCATTGACAAACTGGAAAAAAAATCAAAATTGTTTCGAGATTGCTACCGTACCTTTGAGAGCTCAATCCAATCAAACTCATTTCCGCTGATATTAAGAATTGTTCAGCAAAGATTCGAGATATACCTCATTCAAGTTTGCAGATATGATAACTATTTTTAATGAAGCAGTTTTGACTATTACTCCCGATAAGTGAAAAAAAATTATCTGCTATGTAAAAGACAAAGTAGAAACACATGTAAGATTTGGATAATATAATGGAGTTCCATATAAAACCTGCTAAAATTAATGTTGGGAACAGCGCAGTACCTCAGAATCTGAATAAAATACTTTCTGTAATAAATGTTTACTCTTCATACCAAAATGACCACATTAAAATCAGGCATTATATTAGTATTATTTTAAATTAATTCTCTATTTTCAAATTTAGTATAAACTATTAATCCCTTTATAAGTGTTTAATACGGCCCTGTAACACAGATTATACAGACCTCAGAGCAATAAAAAACATAGAGGGGGCTTTTACATCCTTGTCTTGAATCCAACATAGGTTTGTTTGTAAACATTCATAGGACTTGGACCAAGTTATGTCCGGATTCACTCGAACAATTTCGTATGTGCCCGCTTGTTTCATTCGGATTGAGATAAGTCATTCTTCGTTTGTAGTGTGACGATTCAAAACAACTTGTTTGTTTATTGTTTGCATCTGTGTTGTTTGTAAAGTTCAGAATCTTTCCTTTGCCTTTTTTCAAGAATTAAGACTATTACGATATTTAGGATAAGTATTTTCGATCCAAAATGGTGAAAATTTGTGAGGTTTGTGGACTCAAGCAGTTTCTAGGCTGTGACAAAACATTCCACAGGTAAGTTTCAACCTAAGACGTTCTGTTTCAACCATAGTCGTCACCAGGATTATTTATTATGGTTGGTGGTTGGGTATGTTGAGACGTCGAAAGGATCCAGAATCCCGATGTCATCAAATATATGAATAATGGTCAATGCATGTAAATCTATGCTGAAAGTTACCACTGTACAGTAATTTGGGCATTTTCGAAATTGAATATGAACTTGGGATATTGGATATTTTTTCATGTTGACACGAATACTTTTCAAACTAAACTGTAACAGGCATCCAAATCTATTTTATACATTTTATTTAACGTTTTGCATATATAATTGAATTTTTCATAGGATTCCGTCTGAGTGGTTGTTGCTGAATCATGGTGTAATGCACTCATGCTAAATAGGAGCAACTTGAAAAGGAAGTTTCCAGTTATATGTTCGTCT
This sequence comes from Gonioctena quinquepunctata, assembly GCA_018342105.1. Classification (NCBI taxonomy): domain Eukaryota; kingdom Metazoa; phylum Arthropoda; class Insecta; order Coleoptera; family Chrysomelidae; genus Gonioctena; species Gonioctena quinquepunctata. Next base: position 319,127 of record JAFIRS010000090.1, read on the forward strand.
CATTTCTTGCCTCACCATGTCATTCGCCTTGGAAGTAGAACAGTTATATCAAAGAACGCCATTCCAACTTGTGAGATGAATATTATCGACATGGATGATCAGTCAACTTCAAGACGAGTCTGTGATGAGAAACCTGATCTGTCTAGAAGGTAATAAGAATCTACTATCTAAATCATGGAAAACTTTGGAAGTTTATTTCATATGGAAAAGTGACACAAACAAAAAAAAGTTTTATAAATATATAATTTTTTTAATATATTTGAAAAACATTAATAAATCTTATCTCAAAAGGTTAGTTTTAGTTTTATATATTTTTCCTTGTTCTTGAAATGTTCTCTGTCACATTCTGCTTTAGAATGATAACCTCTGTGAAGATATGTGTATGCGAACATTAAATTTCAATTTTTTTCAGTGTTGAATTGGGAGAAATTGATGCAAAAGAACAGTCATTTTCAACAACGCTGACTGCATCTGAATTTGAAGATGTTGAAATTTTATCATCATCCACTTTAACTGCACCAGAAGCGTTAACTTCTGAGGAATGGACACAACAAGGTTTTGACGGTACCAATGCTGGCGATCAGTCATTTCTACAACTCTAACTGCTTCCGAGATTGATGATGTTGAAACTTCATCATCTACTTCAACTGCACCAGAAGCATTGACAGAAATACAAAATATACTGAAAAATGAACCACTCAGGAAAAGGTGACTCATATATTATAATGCTTTTATATTTCCTTGGTGGGATGAATTCTGCCTAGAAAGCATACTTAGAAATCACTCTTTACCAAATGTCTCAAAACCCTGGTGAAATCACTGATTCAATATTGTTTATGATACTTTGGCAACCTCTTAGCCTGGCAACCATTAACATCCAACCAATACTTCAATCTAATACAAAATTTTAATTGGGCTGAATTACAATGTGCTTTCACACATATAACTAAATACACCAGTGTTTTGAGGCATCTTACTTTTTACCAGTATTATAGCAATTAGCGTTGGCCCCATATCACATTATAATTTCATAATTCTCCTTTCCAATGTGATCTAAACATATATCTCTTATTTTCCAAAAATGCACATTTGTTTAAAATATTCGCAAGAAACTTGGATTTTGTTGAAAGTGACATATACATTTCAGACAACCAGAACTTGGAAACCTAGTGGCATTCAACCCAATTTTTTTATTATTTGTTATAAAAGTTTGTTTTACAGTGGCCACTTGGAACAATAGTTGAAGACTCTCAATATAAATGTCTTGATGTTTGACTACCCCGTAAAACTCATGCCTTGATCTTTCAATTTTGATTTCAGATTCAAAACATCAACCTCTGCCGCGATCTGGTAAGCTCTTGGAAATAGAAAACACCCACCTAATGTCTCCTTGCTTGAGAGGTAGGTGATACTTACAATAAAAGCAATTCTTTACTGTAATGAAATATTTTTCTAGTGCTTTATCTAAGGGAAAGGGCAAAAGTGATGATGAAAGTACAGATACTCAGGAAACTTTCAGTATACCAAGTTCATCTGTCAGTACAACACACACACAACAAGTGATATCCAATCCTAGAAAAAGAAGGTGTAATGATGAATCTATTTTGAAAAAGAAGTAAGTATAATAAGTTATATTGAGTAAAACAAGTATTCGTTTGGCCTATTTGTTCCTTTGATGATTTTGTATATTCTTTAACTTTTTCAGCTGATTCATACATAAATACTGTATAGAGTATTTCAATTTTCATGAGTTCATTTTTATATTGTCTGTGGAATCACTAGATCAAAGAAAATTATTTCCTATTCAAGTTTCACATAAATCAGCGGAAAAATTTAAATCTCAATTTTCATACATTGTGACCAAGAGAGTGCATCAAATGGGAATTTTTATCGGTTATTGATTTGAGTAAAATTTGCCTTTAACAATAGTTTTGCATAAAAATTATGCCAAATGACACATATAAAATGAATCACCCAATTTGGTAGACCTGTCATTTGAAATTAGATCGAAAAATTAGGAAAATGTTTAATTTTGTTGGAAAAGAGTCAATTATTGACAGGTAACAAATCGCGTGATTCATTTTGTTTATGACGTTCGGCATCTTCTTTTCAAGCAAAAACTATTGGCAATGGCAAAATCAATAATTGAAACAATTACTATATGACATGTATTCTCTTGGCACTGTATTGAATAATTCGACAAGTGAATGAAAAAATATTTTCAAGCGAATTTTAAAAACAGAATTTTGGGATTTTGAACTCAGAATTTTAGGAGACATGTAGTTCATTTTTCCAGAGACCTCCTTTGTTTTATTTCATTTTGAAAAAAGTGGAGCCTGTAATTTTTTTTTCATATGTTCAATCATTAAAAATTTCAATATTTAAAGCACTTCAAAATATCAATTGTCAAATTTTCAAATCCATATTTATTTTCAGAAATATTCGTTATTTTGGTGATTTAGAGAGTGATGATATGGAAGATGTCAAGAAGAGAAGTCAGTGTTTGCAAACAGTCCAAAACCATATCAAGGCAAAGGAACAAAATTAGACAACTCCAGCAAAGTAATAGAAGGATGAAATACAAAATAAAAACACTCAAATCATTGACACAGCATCTCAGGAGCATAATATGATATCAGAGAATGCAGAGTGCACTCTAAATGTAAGTTTTGTGGTATTAAATCTATTTGATTAACATTTTGATCACGCTCATTTTATAGGCATCTTTATCTGGGAACTGCAAAAGAATTATTTAACCGATGCTCAAGAGACCTGGGAAACAGAAGTATTCACCTGAACTAAGACAATTTGCACTTACCTTGAATTTTTATTCAACCAAATCATATAATTATGTTCGACAAACATTCTTCAAAAGCCTTCCCATGTGAGAACACTTGAAGTGGTATCAGACAATTGATGGTACTCCAGGATTTTCTCAAGAAGCTCTGAATGCTTTGAAGCTTAAAGCAGGTGATGCTTCCTCCAAAGGAAATAAAATATTGTGCAATCTTGTATTTGATGAGATGGCAATCAGAAAACGAGTTGAATGGGATGGAAACAAATTTCATGGATATGTGGATTTTGGCACAACCTTGAATCAGACCATTTGGAAGAAGCAAAGGAGGCATTAGTATTTATGCTTGTTGCCTTGAATGCATCATGGAAAATTCCAGTGGGTTACTTTTTTGTTAACGGGCTTGTTGGAACTGAAAAGGCAAATCTACTGCTAAACTGCCTTAAATTCATTAACGAAAGTGGTGTTATTGTAACTTCCATTACATTTGATGGAACCCCAACAAATTTTACAGTAGCCAAAATGTTGGGTGCCAGTCTTACTCCCTCAAATTTAAAGCCTTATTTTATTCATCCCTAAACCAGTGAAAAGTTTATGTGTTTCCTGATCCCAGTCACATGATAAAATTAGTCAGAAACGCTTTTGGTTCCAAACAAGTTCTTAATGTAAGAAAAATAGAAAAATGAAATTAATTTATGAAAACCAATCAAATGGGATTTTATAAAGAAACTGGGTGAAATTCAGGAAACAGAGGGTCTTCACCTAGCTACAAAACTCAGAAACAGACATATTGCATGGATAAAGAGAAAAATGAAAGTGAAACTTGCTGTACAGACACTGAGCAACAGTGTGGCAGTTGCCTTAGATTATTTAAATTTGGACCTCAAATTGGAAGAGTTTTCATTTCAGAACCTACTTCATATTTTTGTAGAACTTTTAATAATTTATTTGATATTTTCAATTCAAGAAGTAGATTCACCAAGAAGCCTTATGAGAAACCGCTTCTCCAGAAACAAAAACTGATTATTTTGATTATATGAATCACTGCAGTGATTATATTAAAAATTGACAATTGGAAATGAAAATATTCCTGTTTTGTATTCAAGAAGAAAACTGGTTTTTGGGATTTCTCATTTGTGTAGAAAGTCTGAAGCAATTATATGAGGAGAGAGTAATAGAAAAAAACAGTTGAAGTATATCCTGACATATAAATTGTCCCAAGACCATCTGGAGATATTTTTCAGTTGTGTCAGAGCTAAGGGAGGATACAACAATAATCCAACTGCCCGCCAGTTTGGTAGTATTATGAAAAGACTACTAATCCACAGTGAAATAAAGGAAGCAACTGTGCCAATGCAGTAGCTTTGGACTCACAAATATTTTACATTGCTCTAGTTCATCGGTGGTCAGAAATGAGGAAGATAATGTTGATGACAAAATTAGAGATTGTATCAAAACAGATGATCATGATTACATTGCATCAAATGTGTGGACTTAACATTATATGTGGATGATGTTGTGGCTTATATAGCGGGTTCTGTGAAGAAAATAAAAAAAATTGTTAAATGTTCTCACTGTTTAAATTTATTAGAAATCAGTGAAGCCATATCTAGTTTACAGAAAAGAAAAAGCTATGGTGTTATGGTGAAAGCTTCCCAATTTGTCATAAACATCTGCAAGGAAGGAGAAAAAAGTTTGAGGGTATTAAAGAATAGTTCCGACATATTTTCTGTGAAACTAGGTAATTTGAAACATAAACTTATCATTGAAACATTCCAAAATATGAAAAGTAGCGTTTTGATGTTTTTAATGATCATTTTTTGATGACGAACCCTAAGTAACCACAGTTATCAACTTTCAAAATTAATATTAGAAAAATATTTCGAACTGAGAATTCACCATGAAACTAGCATATTGGAAAATAGTCAGAAAGTAGAGTACGATCTATACTCACAAAAACAATTTTGTTTAAAAATCAATGATGTTTTTTGTATACATTTTGTTCACCCTTTTATAAATAAAGTATTTTAAACTATGTCTCTATTATTTCATCATTTGACATATATAAAAAAATATTGAGGAAAAAGACTGACAACTATAATTTCTTATTGAATATTATGATATGCAACTCAAAATGACCTTTGCAAATAAAAATCCTATTATTATTATTATATTACCTGTTTTTTTTAAATGACTAAAGCTCAACCAAAAGGAAAATATTTTTTCAGATGTGTTTGTGCTATTCTGTGAGTAACAGATACAACATTTGACGTGCAAGAATACCTATTTAGTATTCAAAGTAAAACATTAGCAGTAAGATTTTAAATGTGTTGTTCACATGAATGACCTACTGCACACATGTGAAAAACATTTTCTCGTTTTTAGTAAAATCTTTGAGAAGTTTTTCCTTTAATATTAATTTAATTCTTTTTAGTCATTCATTAAATTCGGCATGAATTATTGACAAAAAATCATGTCAGAACACATGTACCCCTAGATACCAATTTTGAATAGAATCACACAATAAATTTCAAACCTCATTCTCAACCGCAATCTCAAATTCTAACCAAAAATACCTAATGTCCGATCCCACAAACCCTAAGGGTCTGACAATAAATCACAAAATTTGTATGACTCTTCGACAAAACCCCTACATACCGCTTTGAATAGAATCGGACCTCAGAGCAACTTCTAAGAAATCAAACGAACTGTTTGAACAGAAAATATTTTTAACTAAATTGATTTATAAACATCTTGTATAATACCCCTTTGGTTATTAATTATGCCAGCCGCCACTGTCTTAAGACCCGCTGCTCTGAAATGTAAACAAACTGTGCATAACGTCTCACCACCCGCCACTCCCCTCGCCCATAAATTGAATAGATAAGGATAGGTCGATGTCGGCATCAAAACAAGTATTGTGTTGGTATAGGCATGGCATCTCTATGTTTTTTATTGCTCTGAGATACAGACACATAGAAAGCTCCGCCCATTTCCTTTGATGTTTGGTTTGCCGCTTCATTGACATCTGACCTTTAACTCGAGTTAGGCACAGTTGCCAGTTCTAAATTATGTTTCATTTGGAATTAGGACAATACTGCCAACATAAGTGGTAAGGTCGAATAAATTAATGAAAAATGAATAATTGATTGAAGATTCGCGATTGAAATTGTTTGTAGTGTTGAATGCTTGAGTTTTAAGTTGTGTTGAGTAGAATAATATCGTTCATTTCCTCGAATTTCTTATTAAATTGTATGATGTTAGCAATTTTGGGCCATAAACACGGCAGTCAGAGTAACATTAGTTTCATGATTTAAATCATATAGGTATTTCTTACTGCCAAATTTTGGCGAAACAAGTGCTTTGCACTTCTCGTTATGACATTATTCACCACACTCTATGTAAACGCTTATAATTGTATTTATATTGCAAATAAAGTTTTATTATTATTATAGTTCCTCAACTACAACCAGAGGGAATGTCTCTTATTTTGAATTCCCAATTGAAATACATAAAAAAATAGAATCTTCCCTGCTCGCCCATCCATGGAACTTTCAGTTCAATCGAGCTATTGTGAAATTTGTTCAATGATTTCAATAGATTTATTTTTCATAATAAATTTTTCATTTGATTTAATTTCGCAAAATATTTCATTTTATAATGTGATAAATATTGTTTTAACCTTTTATCTTGTTATTTATAACTTTTGCTCCATTGAATTTTTAGAACTCTACGTTTTCTGTGGATAACCCATAAATTGAACTGATGCCAAGCATGTTAAACGTAATTTCTTGATAGGAAACTTCGTTGTTTCGATTTATTGGCAATATTTGGGAACTTTGGGCCCATTCTAATAAATAGAAATCAATGAGTTGTCTCGATATTTTTATGAGGATGAGAGTTTGTAAGATTGAAGTAAAAATAGCTTGAACTAACACTCCTGAGGAATTATGGCAACCCTTCAGCATTTTTCTGGAGCAATATTTACCTCAAATATTGTCAATAAATCGATAAACAGTTAAAAAGACAACTGTCCTATCACGAAGTAGTCTCCAACCTCCAACACGCACTTAACAGTCGATTCAATTTTCAGTTATTCACGACAAACTATAGATGCTTATAATGGCATTAGAAATCCATTGAAACAAAAATTAAATGATTCAGCAAACATAAGCACTAAAAAATCGACGGAAAAATGTTACCAACAGGAACAAAACCCGCTGCGAAAAAGTAAAAAAATACATGGGCACTTATGGCAGATGAACCATCCAGGTTCCTTGGTGACGTCAAATGACGATGCAAATCTGCGCGTGTGCAGCTGAAATTTGGCAAATGTACGAAGAAAGGAAATAAGCCATCCTGTGTATAAGCGTTGGATTTAACCAAAGAGAGTAAACGTTATAGGAGAGTCTATTCCCCATAAGACAATGGTGACACTAATAGAAAGAGCTGAAAGATCATTTGTGAGTCATAGTGACGTATATGGTAATGTCATGGTCACCATTCACTCTGGACAGTGGCGGACTAGCGCATTCCGCACTCTGGTATCTGAGAGTTACAGGCTCTTGAATGTATATTGGACCACTCTGTATGTTACGTGGGCCACCTGTACTCATGTCCAAGTACATCACTATGATGCGTTAATGCTACAAGACTCTGATTGGCCAGAGCTTATTAGTGCCTCCTATTCAGTCTACTCTCTTTGGATTTAACCATCTTTGGCTTATTGTGAATATTGACACTTGACATTAACAATTGACAAACAGAAGTCGGGTTATTTAATTGTTATGTTTTGCCTCGATATAAATAACAAAATACTTTGAAAAAAGATAAGATTTTAATATGTCTTGCATGGTTTGTAGGAAGTCGGACGTGAGACTATTCAGTGTTAGTAAAAATTATGGAGCTATAAATCACACTGTAGGAGATGATATGGTAGAAATATATGGAGACAAGGTAAAATGTTTTTGTATGTTCCCTTGTTTTGCATCAAATACAATGTGCTGGTTTATTGCAGGTGACTCTACATATAAAACCAGATAGTGTAGTATGTAATGTATGTATGAACATTCTGGACAATATGGTGCAACTCATGAGAAATATGTGGTCAATAATTTCGGACCCAAATGAACAACCTAAAACTGGCCATTTTGTGAAATTATATAAAATATTCTCGTCGGTGAAGATCGAAGATGATGTGTCTGAAGAATTACAGAATTCAAGGAATAAAGCTCTTACTCCATCCAAACTCCTCAAACTAGCTTACACGGACCCATACAGAAAAGACGAGGAGGATCATATGGCAGAGCAAGAGCGACTGAGAAGTATAAGTAAGTTGTCATGAATTGAATGGTATTAAAACAATATAAAAATTTTAACAACATATATTCAGTTAAAAAATATTTCGGTTATCGTTACCTTGATATGACAATAAAATGATTCAAGGGAGTAACAAGTAACCTTAAAATATATAAAGCAAACTGATTCTTTACCAAATTTGTCTTCAGATTCTACAACTTAAAGAAGAGCTACTTCTTCATTTTGGCTTCCAAGGTATTCTGGTTCTTTATCAATTATATTTTCATTGGGTACCAAAATAGTATAATCTGTAACAAGGTTAGAATTAAAACCAAGCATTCTTTTGGCAGAAGCTGTTGTTTTTGATATATGTGATGAAAAATTAAGTTTGTCATTGAATTGCACTCCGAGATCTTTGATGTGGTTTTTGTATCTAGAGGTACATCATATACCGTGTGTCAACGAATCTATTAGACAAGTCATAACTTCTAGAATATTAGGTGTATCAAAATGAGATTGGGTATGTAAATGGTATGTGAAGAGGAGAGGTTTCGCATATTTTTCACTTTCCGGTTTCACCAGGAATGGCTCCGGTTTTGAATTTTCAAATAGAACACCCTGTATATTGTAACATTTTTGGATTTCTGAGACAATTCTGGATCAGAATGTGACATTTTAGAAAGTTTTTACGCCTACTTCATTTTTTTGGAGTCACTTTTAATATTGCATTTAGGTGGCCATGATCTGACGTAAACTAATCTGAGGACCTCAGGTGATGTCAGAAAATTACAATCGCAAAGTTTTAGCGACTAGTATGATAGATAGGAATAAGACAAGTTGGCAAAATTACATTTTCGTATCTAAATATTATTTTAATTGGGACCATTTTTTGACAAACACTTTCTGAAAAGAGGATTTTTGACAAATCTAACGATACTAATTCATTTGCGATTGGATTAATAATAAGAACATAAATGAAATATTACTAAGGAACATACTGGTTAATTTATTTCTTTTGTCAAGTGAGCCATGGATAGCCATGATGCATACTATTTTGAAGTTATTTTTATCAAGTCTTCTTTGGAAAACAAAACACTCACTTAGATAATGACAGTGACATAAGCTTTATGAGCAGACAGTAAAAGTTTCTTAATTTTCATTAAATTTCATTTTAATTTTTCTTCAAAATAATGTATACTCAAAGTGAAAAAGTGGATATGTTATTAATATATGGAGAATGTCATAGAAATTTAAGGAATGCTGCTGAGTTGTATGCTCAGAGATATCGCAATCGGCAACATTCAGCCCATCAGTATATTCCGTATGTTGAGAATCGTTTTAGGCAAGAAGGAAATCGAGAAAAATGCCCTTCTGCCATAATCCTTCCATTTATTGTGGTCCAGCAAGTTTCACTATTCATTTAGTTCAGTAATATTCTCTTGAACTTAATATCGCAATTTTTCGAAACAATATTCAGATGATTTTTAGTCTTTTAGAATCCATCTTTCTTTTACATACCTACATATAATCATAAAATCAGATGTGGAATCATCTGTGACAGAAAGATAAACTTTAGTCACTATCTTTCATCGTTCAAGATAACCTCTTGAGGGGTATTCATCTTGAAAAGGAAAACATTCTCAATTGAATATTGGATAGAAAGATTTTTCTGTGAATTGAAAAATGCATATTTTTAATTTTAGATTTTTTCTTTCGAGTTAGGTTTTTTTAGAATATCTATCAGATGTAGTTCAATGTCCAGCGTGGCTTTAGCAGGGGAAGTAGTTGTTTTCTGTTAGACATTAACAAAAAATAACTTCATTTTTATCGTGAATTTTTCAATTCGCAGAAAAATATTTTTATTCAATTTAAAAAGTTTCCCTTTTCAACATATAATTCGTTTTCAGTTTGACCAGGGGCACAGCATTTTTAAAGACGGCCCTGAATCTGTGATAGATTTTTTATTGTTGAAAACATCCTCCTCCCTGTTATCAATAATTCAAATGTACAATCATCAATGAAATGAATCTTTTATCATTTAGTGAACAGAAAATTTGTTAACTGTTTTGTTGGCTTATCAAACTCCAAACACAACAAATAAATCTTTACCAAACTCATTTATGGGTTTTGATTTATCTTTGATAACTATTACTTCACAGAACTCAAACTCTGACTGTTGATGTCAAAGCATTCAGCCAATTCAGCTTTTTTTTATGATGGTCAGGTATTCAATCTTCAAAATATTTTGAGTAGGTTGGCAGTTCTGGTACTTTAGTTTATGGGTTTTGTGTTTCACTCTTTTTTATGGAAGTTAGGAATTTATTTTTATGTTACTAATATGGATCATTGGTCCAATTATCAAGTGGATGGTAAGTTTAACGGAGTTAATGAGATTCTAACCGATATTAGTTTTTTCTATTAAAATTTACGGGAATGCCCTTTCACAACTTATTACCACTAGGTATTTTTTTTAAATATGGGATTAATCATGAAATATAACTGCTATTTAAAATAGTCACTCTTAGTATATTCCTTCATACTACATTTCAATTATGCAACAAACATTGCATCAATTATATCACAGGATATGTATATGTTTCTGGAATAGCAAACATGTGGAAAAAATTGATATTGGTGAATATTGGATAGATAGAAAGATAGATATATTTGGGGATTTGAAATTACACATGTCGGTTGTATAGTGTGGTCATTTAAGTACTTATAAAATACAAATAAATAACACTAATAGATATAACACAAGTTAAGACAAACATGTTCAAAAACCAATATTTTAACACTGTGTGACTGGAGATGTGGGTTGTAGAGTAAAAGTTGTACCTCAGAGGTGCGTTCGATTATAGACTCCTAGAGTAGAGTAAAGTTTTTGAAGGTTTCTTAAATTTACTCTGGAGTTGAGTACTATTCATGTAATATTCGAACGGTGCGGAATTTATTTGGAGTTGTTTACAAGGTCCGCGTGACAGAAGGTTCTGACATCGGAAATATTGTTAAAAAAAAAACGAAAAATGACAAGAACAGTGAAAGTTGATGAAAACCGGAGGAAAATATTGTTGACAATAGCAGATAACTTTTCTAGAATCTTGTTTGCAGATTGTAAATTAAATGTTAGTATTTATAGTAGGGGATTTATAGTGAGGGGTAGATTCGAATGTCATGTGATGCTTTCGAAGCAGCTTTATTAAAAATAGGTCCTAGGTTAAGAATTCGAGGGGGACAGTATGAACTTGGCAGACCATATGTATCTCCAAGATTACAACTATTATCAGTGAACAGTATTAAACACTTTCACATAAATAATCTCAATCTTGGGTTGGCTGTGAGAGTGTGAGACACAGCATAAAGAGGTTTTCCGTCCCCCAGAGTTGTGTCAATTTTGTGGAGTTAAATAAACCCAGCTATTTTGTAGAGTTACGAGAGTTAACTCGGTAGCGAATACTCGGGTCTTTTCGAACGACAGTCTTATAGTAAAATATACACAACCTTACGATTTTCAAACGCTATTTAGTAAATTATACTCGATGGAGTTAATAATCGAACGCACCTCAGTAACATCAGTTTGATTGAAGTTTTAAATCTGGTTTTATAACTTTCGGGTAGTTTATTGTACAAATCGATGTTTAAAGAGTTTTTGGATGACGTTTCCAGTCATAATCTGGGATTGATGGGTGAGTTGCTATTTCTTGTATAGGTAATAGCTATGTATGTCACTATGTTTGATTAATAAGTGGCTGCTACGATGAATCTCTGAAAGAGAATGAAATATATATAAAGTTGATGTCATAATATTTAATTTTGAAAATATGGGTCTGTAGGTATCTCTGGGTCCTGCACCGATAATTATTCCTTTTTTTGGAGAATAAATACCCGTTAAGCCTGTGAGGAATTTCCCCACAAGGTTATTCCGTAGGCTAGGTGGGAATGGAACTGTGAGAAATACGACATTTTGATGGCCGCATTGGTGATTGATTTCTTCAGAGTTCTTAGTAGAAAAATATTTCAATATCGTTGTGCCATTTGAGTTTACTGTCGAGGTTGATTCCAAGAAGTTCGACACTGCCATGGGAGACACCTTTATTTGTGGAAAATATTATTTTTTGAGATTTTCCTGGATTGTTAATAAGTCCATTGGGTTTAAGCCACTCGTCTAGTTTGATTAGTGGGGTGTGGTCAATTATTAGTAGTGCGGTAGTACTGTTGCGTGCGTGGAAAAAGGTAATGTCATCCACGAAAAGGATGCAATCGGATGACTATATGATAGAATATGTCATTGACATAAATTATAAATAGGAGGGGTCCAAGTACGGAGCCTTGAGGCACTCCTATCGGTGCCGGTTTGGTTTCGGAAACTGTTCCATTAAAAAATACGTATTGATGTCTGTTCCTTATATAGGACTCAAAAAAATAGTTTGTAAAATATTATAAAGTCTGACATTTCTATCAGATATATTTAATGTTATTTCTCTAAGCAGTTCAGAGCATACAATATTCCCATTTACCAATTTCAATAAAAATATTACCTGCTTGCAGACACGAAGCTATTGTAGTTCACTTAGGTATTTCCAGAATATTTCTAATGTTTGGCACAATACCTTAGGAATTTGTTCTGAACTCTCTGTTTTATTTTAATATCATGGTAGGAACTGAGAAATCATGAGGATAGTATTCCATTTTTTTTGGAACGAATAAAAGTATAAAAGAAAATTAGTGTCACTTCAATATGCAGTAGATAAATATTTTTAATTCAAAAAAGTTCCCAAAACAATCTCAAATGACAAAAATTTCATAAAAAATTAAATAAATAAAAATTAATTCTGCTGAGAGAAATTCTCTACTGAGAAATTGTTGGTTTAATATGAATAATTTCAAATCCTGAAAACCAAAAACACAGTTACATCTAGGAAAATTAGCAATTTTACCATTCTGAGAAGAATTTTTTTCAGTTCCAGGGCAAAGTAAACTCAAAAATGGAAAGGGATATTCCTATGCTTTCTCAAAGCATATTCAGGGAAAAAAAATCGAGAGAATTTTTTTTCTTGGTATTATCGCTCTGAAATATGTGGGAAGTTCCAATGATAGTATATACTATTATGATGATGGATTTTTTATTATTATTATTTCTAGTATTTTGATTTTTATTTTATTATTTTATCAATAACTAGTCATCATAATAAAATATTTGCTATTTGTTATGATACGTTTGATTGAATGATTTATTGTTATTTGAAAATTTTGAAAAGAAAATACCTATCATAACAGCAATAAAATATCCGGGTATGTTGTTTACCCTTTCTCAAATACTCTTTTACCTGTATTCTTTTACCTTATCTCAGCTCAGTCGGTACGCCTATGGAAAAATTATGTTTCTCCTTCTCAATGGTAGGATTCAGTAGTGCCAACTTGTTGCTCTGCTTGAAGTCAATTTTCAATGTACTGTTTTGTGGAAAGATTTGTGGTTATGTGATCAAACAGATAAATAATGAATCCAGAAAATAGTCAAAAAATGTTTCTTTTATTCAAACGAATCCTTATAAATGAAAACAGAATGTATTTGAAGAAATCCTACTGTATCCGCAAGCAAATTTTTTTGAGATTTCCACATTTGAAGAAGTTTCAATAATATTTTCATTTTTTCTTAAGAAATAAAGAAGTAGAAAGCAAAAAATTTTATCTCAAGAATAGAGAGCAATTTATAGTAATACAAGATGCCAAAAGTAAAAACCACCATTTCAATGGGAGTACTACTAGGACCGATTTTGTTTGTTATCTGTATTAATGATCTGCTAAACTATCTGAATAACATTTCTCCTAATGTCAAGGTAATCTCATATGCAGATGATACGAACGCGCTTATAAAGAGTGAAAGTTGGCGGGACTAGCCAAGTTAACTGAGGAGTTATGGGCTTGATCCATTGTTTTGCACTTAGATTTATGTCTAACCACTGTAACAACCAAATGTTAATGAGTCTATATTATGCCACTTTCAACTCCCAAGGCTGTATTATGTTGGGGGAACAGCCCTATAGTAAGAAGAGTCTTCACTTTGCAAAAATTTGCTGTACGCATTATAACAAAATTAAACTATATGCAATCCTGCAGGAAAGCCTTTCAGGACCACCTTAGCAAGTCTATACATCTATGAGGCATGTATTTTTGTTTATAAAAACAAAAGCTCATTTGTTGACAACAGAATAGTCCATATATATCCTACTCGTACTAAAGATGCACTGATACCAGTACAACACAAAACAACTTTCTATCAAAAAAACCTCAGCTTCATGGGCTGCAAATTCTTTAAGGTTCCAATTATAAAACATACTACACTATTGGCGAGTTTTTCAGCTGAACTTTGTATCATGTGTCTTCTTGACTTTTCTATGTTAATGCTTATATTGTATACATGTAACATTTCAACATTAGAAATAAATTTATTGTTATTATGATTGTTTAGCTTTTCTATCCATCTAGCTATTTGTCCTTCTGGGTTCTTCATCTCCAGTAGCCACTTTAGGGCCACATTATCCTTCCAGATGATAAACTAATTCCTTTCGGGCTTACACATCACCCTGCGTAGTATTTGATGACTTATTCCTGACCATCTTGCACCTGTGATAACACTGCTCCAAGTCCGGTATTACTCGCATCTGTGTCCAGTATGAATAGGCATTTTTGCCGTGGGTATGGCAATTGGAGTTGAACAAAGGGCTGCCTTCAACTTACGGAAAACTGTATCACTTTCGATTGCCCAGTTGGAAGTTGATCCGATCTCCTGTGAACTTATGTAGGGGAGCCGCGATATCTGCAAATCCTTCCACAAATCGGCGGTAATAAATACACAGGCCAAGAGAACCTCTCACCTCATGTTTATCCTTTGGTCTCGGCCTGTCGCTAATAGCCGGTATTCTTCATTCGCTTGTTTGAATTCCTTCTGCTGATACTGTGGCCCAAGAACTCCACTCGCTTCTGGAGTAAGGGAGCACTTCTGAAAATGTAGTCTGAAGTTGGCACTTTTTACAAGTCCGAAAACTTCACACAGGTTTGGCCAGATGTTCCTTGAAATTTCTTCCCATAACCATGACATCATCCAGATACACCAGGCAAGTTTCCTGAGTCCATGCAGTATCAGCTCCCTCAGTCTCTCGAAGGTCGCTGGGGCATTACGGAGACCAAATGGCATTCAGTAAACTGATACTGTGGTAGTGAATGCAGTCTTCTCCTTATCGTCTTCATGTATGCCCACTTACCAGTATCCGCTCTTCAAGTCCAATGTTGAAAACCATTGTGAGCCTGCCAGTGTGGTCAGTAGGTCGTCAATTCGAGGTAACGGGCCTCCTTCGTAATGTCATTAAGTTTTGTATAATTCCCACAGAATCTGGTAGATCCATCCTTCTTCGAAACCAGTAGGCCTTTCTTGAAATCGCTAGATGTGTCCTATTTATTCCAGACAGTTTTCTTGAAATGTATTCGGCAGTGGCGTATGGTATTCGATTTCGTAACAATACGTTTTTCTTCGGCTATTGATAAAACGCGAGAAAAGATCGTGGATCGTCATTCAATCTGCTTACAGAGTTCGTGATGTAGTTTTCATAACATGTTTTACAGAGCATATCACATTGTATTCCCCATTTGCGAAATATGATGAAAACTCTTATATGATCATATTTTGTGAGTATACTATTCACAAGCACAATTAATATTGAAATAAACCACGGCATAACCTCCTCCACATTTGGCTCTGTTGCCATTTTCTGGGTATGTTGATTACTTTCTAGAGTATATATTTTGAGCGATGTAAATAAACAGTTAGCTGCAATGATTAAGTTGTGTATATGGTACTTTGGTTGGCACCATCGAAACTTTGTTAATAATCATCAAGGTATCTAGTCATTTTGGAGATGTACAGGGTGATATGTTAGTAGTACCATACTGAAGGAGTATATTTCATTATTTTACTATTGGTTTAAAATGTTCTCAAATTCATTTTCTTCAATTTGAGATTTTGTGTATTGTTCATCTTTCTTCCTTGTCTGGTGAGTGAAAACAGATTTTATGCATTCGAAAATTGATTTTGAGAATGCTCACCATTTCTCTGACTGTTTTGAATTCTTTATAATCAGTTCAATGGGAAAAAATGGTTCATTGAAAATTATATAGTCTTCTTTCCAAGGCCGCAATTGAAAACAAATACATTATAATGACAGTTTCAGCTGGATTTCGATAAAGGTCATACAGTGATTTCTATTATTTTCAGGTCGTGGAAGCACCTTGTCAAATGCCAGTGAGGTGAGAAGCATTTTCAAACGTAAAAGAGGTAGACCTAAATCTATAAATTCTGATGCAACAAGCCGACCTACGAGTGTGAGTTCTTACCGTAGCACTACTAGCAGTAGGTCAACTTCGAGTAGAAGATCTCCAAGAAAACAGATTGTCGAATACAATGAGGAGGGCAGATTAACTAGAAAAAGGACGAGGTCAGTTAGTAGGGCTCAAGAAGAAATCGAGAGGTTTAGGGAGCGGATAGAGGATGGTAGATTTTATTGCTTGGAAAAAGACTGCACATTGTATTTCAAAGATTTGGATGTGTTGAACCTGCATAAAATTATGGATCATGAATTGTTGGCGTTATACTATTGCGAAGAATGCCAGCAGCGATATACAACACTGTAAGTTGATAAATTTATTTATGTACGGATAACCCCATTTTACAATAGATTCTTCGATTATGATACATTGTTATAAATTTTAATTCATAAATATATTATATACATTAATTACATTAAAATACATTAAAACAATTTTAAAGTAAAATAAAACATAGGATAAGATAATAAGTATAAGTATACCAGTATTGGAATTAATGACCGATAACAGTAGTAGTTAATATTGCACTATTCAGTGAGATCTTTTGAGAGCGATTTTGAATTTGTTTTTAGATACATTAAAAATATTCATCCCAAGATTACAATGATCATTGCCTAGTCTCATTATTCGTGTTAATGAGTTGTAAGGCGTTTGTGCTATGAAAGGGTATGTTAAATTGATGGGTATTGCAGGATGTGACTTCCTGGATAGTATATGAAAGAGAGGAATACATTTTGAGATATGGATTCTTAGTTAAAAAAACACAGTTTACAACTCACCTTGATAATTCCATGATAGTATAATTGGATACCTTCTGTCATTACGTAAGATGATTTGCGAAATATAAAATTGTGCTATTGTAAAAAAGCACAATTTGAAACTTTTTTAGAACGCCCATGTGGCAGCCAATCAGAAAACAGTATGCGATAAGGTTGTGCTCTCTCTCTATATGGTGCCATCCCTCCTTGCGGAAAATCCATTTCCATCAGGCCTCTAACCGGCCTAGACAAGGAGGGTGTTTTCGTGTGGATACAGCGTGTCTTGCTCTAAGCAATACTGCATCCCAAATTACTTTGAAACGGCACGTCTAAGACGTGCTAAGGGTGTGCTGTCATCTGAACTTCACTGAGAGAACTGAGAAATAACTAGAACAGGCAGTGTTGCCAAACTCTCACTAGTATCTCAGTAGGGCAAACTGATCTTCAAATGATCAGCAAGTTGCTTACATATCGATAATATGGCAACACTGTTGATCATAGGTGATGTAACCCCGTTTCCTAATCATATTCGAATGCATTAAATAAGTAGGTACATTTTTTTCTAGATTTCCGCAAATAGTAGAGTGATAAGCATACACACATTAACTGATCTGAGTAAGAACTGGATATTAGCATAACTTCGAATTTCCGAGTTTATTTTATTGGTTTCTAATTTCCCAAATTTAACCATGTTTGTTAAAATAATGAGGTTTCTCAGAAAGTCTGTTATGTAAATAGCAAGGATATGGAAGCATATTTTTTGGACCCATTCTCATTGAGTTGAAAAAAGACTATTGATCATGGGAGACATTTAAAGGTTGTTGCATCATAACTTGTAAAGTTAACATAACCTCATTCCTAGCATAAAAGAAGGAAACATTAATCACTGTATAGCTCGTCCAGTATTGAAACGACCACTTTGGCCTTCCCCTACCTAACAACCAATTTTTCTCGAAGATGCCCGAGCCATTGTCTAACTGTGGGTATTAATAGAAATTCCACAGGCGTACCAAATTATTTGGTATAGGCGATACACGAGACGTAGTTTTTGGCGAACGAGTTTTGTGATTATGGTCCGATTTTTATTCAAAATTGGTATGCGGGGGTTTTCGGGGTCGGAGATTATGAATTTTTTGTCAAAGTTGAATAAATAACTGCACTACCTATTTATTAATCAAACAAACCTAACCTTTCAAACGCTGCATGACTAGCCACTGGTGAAGATTCGCCGTAGCATAAGCAGCCACATCAAATCGTGTCCACTCGTGTTTTCCCCCTCTCTACCTACCAAACGGTCGTTTCAATACTGGACGAGCTCTATAAACGTGAGTTGCCCAAATTAGGATTCTCTTCCTATAACATCGATGAACAAAAACTCCTTTGAACACAAAGTAAAATGAAAAAGTCGGTTGAAGGCAGAATAAAAAATATCTCGGAGACCAAGTTAAAAAACAATTTGACCTGGGTCTCCAGCAGTAAGACTAATAATTCTAATTGCTAGACCAGTGCTTGCACTTAATTGTTAATGGTCTCTGTATAGATTGTAAAAGGGGTCTCTCCCCCTACTATCAAACTTTGGCGCCTTTCACTATGCTCGGTTTTCCTCGGGCGCCACCTTTTGGTTTATAATGGAAAAGGCCACTTCTACTCCGGGCAGTCTCAGTGAAGAAAAACACTCCAGGAGTCAGTATAGTCATGACAATGTAACGGGGCCAGCAAGGCAGGCTTTAATTGCCTTTAACTGGGTTTCGAACCTGGGTGGCGACTGCGCACTAGGTGTTTAACTTCTACTCAAGATAGTAAATGAAAGAATACTCCAAAAAAAGGTTCGCACTGCTTCGGCAAGGCTCGGAACGATAGTGGACTGCTTCGGTATTTGGCTCACACTCTGCATACTAGTGGTCAGACGCGTGACTGCTTCTGCTAGGTTTGGCAAGCTAGTGAATCTTTGAAATATTGCGAAATGGAACTACAGCCGGCTTCCCCCTCTTTGGCAAATGCCTCTCGACCGAATTACATGCGCGCGCCGTTTTGTGGACTCTGTCGATTGAGATCCAAATTATAGTTTCACAGAATAATTACCTAGCTCGTAAAATTCTTCGTGGTGTGACGTCAGTTCGCAGCGTGCGCCTCTGTCTCGACTCACCTGCTGTCTCTGGCTTCTGGCGGATGACTGAATGTGCTCGGCTCACAGCATAATTACCTAGCTTGTGAAATTCTCCTAGGTAGCAATCCACTTGATGTGACATCAGCTCGCAGCGTGTGCTTTTGTCTCGACTGGACTGCTGTTTGTGGCTTCTATCGGATGACTGAAATCTCTCGTCCACGTTTGAACGTAGCCCAGCTGGCTCGATGAAAATGTTTGCTCGAGAGTCGCTGGCCGGCGCAGGTAATACTCGCGCGTGTTTTATATATACGCGCCGCGGTATTAGCGTGATCTACGGAAGGTGTTTAGTCTATTCATTAGGGTAGGTGTAATCCACGGATTTATCACGAATACGAATGGTATTTCTAGACCTATTATTGCTGTCAAGAGGAATTTAAATCCTTACAGGGAGCTTTTGGTTGATAAGTATAGCGGAAAAATAGTAACTGTGTAACTGTGTTGACCACATAAACAAAATTAGTGTGAAATCCTCTAAAACACTGGGTCTTATTTTTCGTAATTGTTCAGGTTTTTCCATGGAAGCATTGAAGAGGGTTTACTTAGCTCTAGTGGTATCTCAGTTAGAATATGCAAGTATCATTTGGTCTCCGTTTTATCATGTTCACTGTGTTACTCTAGAAAGAGTGCAAAATAAATTTTTAAGATTTTGTTCTTTCAAATTCGGACATCAAGTACAAAACCATGACTATTTGATTGTATTGCAAGAATTGGATCTAAAACTATTGCAAACAAGAAGAATTCACAAAGATCTTTGTTATGCATTCAAGCTACTCAATGGACTGGTGGCTTGTCCTGAATTACTTGAATCTGTCAACTTTCATGTTCCGAACAGAAACCTCAGGCACATCTATTTATTTTTTATACCCCTCCATCTTACAAATTATGGCAAACATACACCTTTAGAAAGAACCCTAAAGTTATTGAATGACAAAGACATCTGTGTTTTTGGAGTCTCTATGATAAATTCAAGAAATCATTGAATAATATAAGTTGGTGATTGTTTAAATTTATGTTATATAGTAAAACCTAATTTTATAAGCTAGTTATTTTATGCTGTACATATTGGCTTTCTGCAAGAGCAATAGGTTCCTCTTTTATTGAGAACATATTCTTTGTATATTCTTACACATATATTCTGTATATTATATTTATATCATTAATACTTATTTTGTGAAATTTTTCAATGTAATGGGGTTTATCCCGTATAAATAAATAAAATGAAAAATAAAATAAAAAACTTCGTTACAAGATCTGGATATATGTATATGTTCATTATGTCTGAACCATTCAATGTCTTCAATGCGTGTGTATATTTTCAGGCAACATCTGAAACTCCATTTGCAAATCCATGACATATATTCATTTTTCTGCCTAATGTGCGGATGCGAGTTGGAAAATCGTAGGGCACTTCAAAGCCACTTGGATGAACATATGGTTTACTCTGTTCCGTGTAAATATTGCGACAAAACATTCCTAAGTAGGCATTTGTGCGAAAACCACATCAAAACTTCTCATAGAGGTAAAAGGAACCGTCGAATCCACAAAGAGAAATTGATCGTGGATAGGGTAGATAGCCGTAGTGGCCAGAACGGAAATAATGTCATGAAAAAATATGATTATAGAGTGGAATATATTTATCATACTGATATGGAATATGAGAGTAAAGATATGGATGTCACTGTCGAGAATATGAAAAGTAGAAATATTGAGTTCCATCCTGCGGACGATGATATGCCTTTCGTTGGTGGTAAAACGTTTGATGGTGAGAGGTCAGTTTCTGATGATGAGCCTTTGCCAGATGATACGTCAGTGGACGAAATAAACCCGGAAGATGATGGGCCTTTGGATGACAGACCATCCGATGATTCAGAATTGATTACAGGATATTCACCAACACCCAGTTGAAAGTGATCACATACAATTATTTCACTTTTCTCCTCACAGTTCAAATTTCCTTATGTTTTATAGTTCAGATTTTTATATTTCAATTATCTTTTATTGTAAATCTTTGTATACATAAATATAAATAAAAATAAATACGTAGGTACTTCGAAGTTATTTCATTTGATTGTACTAAAAATCATTCAAAACTCAAAAAAAATCGAAAAAATTTAAACTGATATAAATCTTGGAAACATTACAATTATTTTTTATTTATTTACTGTCTATTGAAGATATTTGGCTGGATCCCCTTTTCAATTTCAGTCAGATAAAACTTGTAATTTCGGCATATTTCCAGTCAATTACTATTTATTTTCATTAAATCTGGAAATATTTTTTATGAAATGAGGTTATTAGTTATTACAATAATTATGAACATTGATTATTTTGATCCCAGCTAGTTTGAGGCCGTTCAAGGAATGTGTAAAATCACTGCAACCCACTTTATTTTATACTGCGCAATCTCAGTAGTTCTTTACTCAGGCTTGTGAAAATCCTATATCTATGGATAGCCTATGTAAAGCCAAATCAATGAGGACGACGCATGTGCCCTTTTTCTAGAATATTTTGATTTGCACATAAAGATTACCACCTAAAAACCTCAGAAATTGGGAAAATGGTCGAAATTTTCAATAATTTGAAATTGAAAACGCCAGTTTTCTCATCACATCCGAAACCGCACTCCTAGCGCCTCTGATGGACGTAGGCATCGTTACTTTACACAGTTCAAACTTTTACCGCTAGTTGCTTCGAACTGTCAACTATAATTTAATCCTTCGTTTATATGTTGTACTAATATTTTTATTATTATAGTATTTTCAATTGTTACTGAAACATATTAAAAGTGAGTTGAATTTGTGTATGGGTTGTAAGAAATAGTAGCGTCTATGGATATTCCTAAAACAACCACAATTGGCGCTAGTATTTAGGGGAAGTTACTCAAGTGGAGGTCAAATCGAGTTCGAATTGAGGAGCACCTTTAAATTTGGAAATCTCGGAAAAAATATGGGATTTGAGAAATTATTTTCACAAAATATAATATCTGAGAACCAAAGAAAAATAAAATCATGCGTGTTCCTCATTGAATGTTGATTCTGCAAAACGGGTACCCTTGAAAAAGTGCTCATGCGTCAAAAGTAAACCATATTCAAGATCAAAGGCGAGATTTAATCCGTCCATCGCCTACTAGTTATTGTTTCAGGTGAAAACATGTTTGAGAGTAACAAGCTTATTTCAATTGCTGCAAATTCCCACTATGGTAACATAACCACAACACGGTTCATTGGCTATCAAATGGAAGTGGAACAAACTAAAAAGTGATATTAAATTACCTTTTTTCCAATACGCATGGGCCCCTATTCTAAAAAAAATTATAGATAGATAGATAGGAAGTTAAGCAACAAACTCAGAAATCAGAAAAATGTTTTTAATAATTCAAGATTGAAAACACCAATTTTTTCATCACATCTGAACACGTGCTCCTAGCGCCTTCGATGGACGTATGCATCGGTACTCCACACAGTTCAAACTTTTACCGCTAGTTGCTTCGAACTGTCAACTATGATTTCATCTGTCTTTGTTTATATATTTTTATTATCTAGTATTTCCAATTGGCTCTGAAACATCACGTTAAAAGTGAGTTGAATTAATATTTGGGTTATGAGGAGTAGTATTGTCTATGATTATTCCTAAAACAACCACAATTGGCGCTAGTATTTGGAGGGAAGTTATTCAGTGGAGATCAAATAGAGTTTAATTTGAGGAGCACCTTTATATTTGAAAAGTAAAAAAAAAAACACTGAAGATGAATGTAGTCAACTTTTTTAGTATTAGGTGTAGTATTTACAATTTTAGCGCGTTATGTCGAATGTTTTCATTTATACGATATTAACTATAGCATTAATACTGCAACATTGAAATCTCAACTTTGAGAATCTTACTACCAATAGAAATAATATATTGGTTTCAAATGCGTATGTGCTAAAATAATTGTGAGTTTAATGATTTGGTGAAAATGTCAAAAATGAAATGTCGAGGAAATATATTTATTGTTTGGATAAGCAAAAGAATACATTCAAAGAAATCACTTTCATTTGGCATATTTGTCATTGTTAACTGTTGGTCGACTATTCCTAAAGATGAAATGGTTTGAAATGAGGTAGATTTATTATTATTCTCCGAGTGCTTCCAGACTATGCGGAACGCGGAGTCCGGTAATTCCAGATTCAAGTATTTGAACCAGTCATAACATTTCAAATAATTGATGGTATGTTGTGATTGACCCAAAAATTGTAATTTGCCATTCCAGCACTCCGCGTTCCGCATAGTTTGAAAGCTCTCTTACAATTATTGCTTATCCTTATTCCTATTACAATATCGAAGTTGACTAAAACAACCTCAACACTCAGTCCGCATTTATTCGTACAGTTAAAATTCATCCATAAATATCCTTGACACTTTCACCAGAAATTTCTCCATTTTCTAACATTCTATTGGAAAACTTAGGCCCATTTGCTTACAAGTAAAAAAAAGTTGCACCGGCGATAAAGCCGGGTTTATCTTTGTAAAAGCTTGGCTTATATTGAGCCTTGAAATTTGGCGGCTTTACGGCATAAAGCCGACATTCCTAACCTATCTTTTTGCCAATCTTAGTGTTGTGGTTATATTTAAAGTGTAAGTGTAGCTTGTTTTTCGTAATTCATGTAATTTATTGGTAAGGAAAATGGTAGGATTCGAATTCAAAACTTTACTAACTGAGGAAAAATATTTTGTTGAATATAATTTACAAAAATAAAGACATTGTTGCAAATACTAAAACCGATGCAGTAGCTGTATCCAAAAAACGTGAATTTGCGATACAATTGCCGGAGTCATGTTGAAAACTGGTTGATTGGAGAAACACAGTTATTACTGCAACAATGAAAACATCTTATATTTAATTCAATTGAAGACTTTTGAGTTATATACTCAAAAGGAACGTATAATACTTTACTTAGAGTTCGTTTGGATACTCCAATTCATGTACAATTTATGAGAAAGAATTTGCCTTACTGTTTCTTCATACTTAACTCATCTAAATCTCCAAGCTAATTATTTCCAACATATATTTTTTTGAACATCCGAAATCAATGACTTTTAGAATGTCCAGATCATCATTAAAAATATCATAGTGATTTTCCATATCCATTATTGAAATTGTATATTATAAAAAAGGACAAAAAAGTTTAACAACCAATTTTACAGTAATGACAAAAATATTAGGTTAGAGAACTTAAGTGAAGAAGTTAACCAAAATGTCAATTTATTCGATTTGATCTAAAATCTTAGCTTAATTAAGCTCTGCTAAAAATGCACTGGTGCAATAAGAATAATTTTAAGCCTAGCTTTTAATTTAGGAAAAGCTTAAGGAAGCTAGGCTTGAAATTGTATTGGTGGAAACGGCCCTTAATGCTTGATGTATTGACATTTCAACATTGAGTGATTTCAACTTTGGAAATATGACACCACAGAACATGAAAAAATAAACTGACGTTGCATTAATTTCGTGTCCGTGTCAAAAACTTAGGAGGCATAGAAACTCGGAACCCTAAACAACTGAATCAGAAGTTTGTTCTGTACAGAATAGAAAAAACAAAATCTTATGTTAGATCCGAATATTATCCGAACTAGATAAGCTAAAGACTTTTTAAGCTGGATTTATAGTTAGACGGACTGTAAACGTAGACGCACTGCAAAAAGATCAACTATAGATTTTATGTACTCTTGTTTATAAATGAACGTAAACGCATGACGTAACGTAAGGGAAACGGACTGGAACGGAAGAGTTGGCCAACTTTCATCTTTTACACTACGTTTCTTGCGTCCGGCCAATCAAAATAAAGAATTATGTGTGATGTTTTTTACAAGACGTAATTATTCATTAAATACTGGAACAGTCATTCACGAATACTTAAAAAATTGATCTGGATCAGCAGTCTTCATTTAAAAAAATTATTGTAGGCATTCTCTACTTTTCTATTACGGTTTATGGGTCTTGCTTTGTAACGTCTTAGTCGCATAAGTATTGTTCTTCGAGTTTGTCGACACTTTTCCAATGCTACTGCACACAACAACAGTCCTACGGCACCAAGAAGCATACCTTCATGTATTTCATAATCCATTGTGACACAGAAAACGAAGCATAGATAAATATTTAGAATATAATACAAATCCAAACCAACACAGGCTGTTTATGATTCGTATAATGTGTAGGTTATGTTGAATATCACTATCACTTCTACCCATGCGCAAAAATTCCGTTCCGTCGATTTATAAATTCAATAATATTTTACAGTCCGTTTGTTACGTATACAGTGCGTCTACGTTTACAGTCCGTCTAACTATAAATCCAGCTTTGGATCCGAAAATTATCCACAGGCGCCTGTCTTCAAATCGGATAATTATCCGGCTAACGGCAACACTGGCTTCTGGCAACATAGCTGGAGACTGGAGACATCTCTCTTCATTGAGTTCCATCTCTCTCCCTCTTTTGAAAATTTAGAGTTAGTGAGAATGGCTGCCGGAGTAAGTGTTATTTCAATAATGAAATATTATTGAAGTTATGCATCATCCCGTGAAAAATATAAATCCTTATTGAAGCCAGTGATTACTTCTAATTTACGCAAATTTTATTTTTGTAGACTCTGTACACCTACCCCGATAATTTTCGTGCCGCAAAAGCTCTCATTGCAGCACAATATGCCAAGACAACTGTCAAAGTAGCTCCGAATTTCGTTTTTGGAGAAACTAATAAATCGAAAGAGTTTACAGACAAATTTCCTGGTGGCAAGGTGAGTTCTAGTGAATCATTTGTAAAAAGTAGTTTATTCAGATTTGACAAACTAATTGGTTCTAGGGAGGTTATGAAGTACTGTGAATTCTTTTTTAGGTACCAGCTTTCGAGTCTAACGACGGTAAATGCCTGCAAGATAGTAACGCCATAGCATATTTCGTAGCTAATGAACAATTAAGAGGCAGCAATGATTATGGCAAAGCTCAAGTTCTGCAGTGGATTGGTTTTGCAGAAGGGGAGGTCCTCCCTGCAGCCTGTGCTTGGGTTTTCCCCGTTATGGGTATCCTCAAAAGCAGTAGTGGCAATCATGAAGTGAGTACAGACCACTACAAACTTTCAAGGTGCGTCCTAACTTTGACATTTTACTGCGAACAAGCAGAGCGCACGAAAGAACAAAGCGAGCAAATTTTCGTTGCGTTCAGGATTCTCGCGCTATTTGCATTATTCGTTGCATTCCCAGGTGCTCAAACTATTCATGGTGAAGCTGTCAGAAGTGCATATGTACGTAAAGGAGTAGGCTTTAAGAAAATATGCATAGGGACTTGCTGATAGCATTCGGTCCGTTTTTCACCATATGTAGAACATAAAAAAAGGCCCCCAAAAAAAAGTCTCTTCTAAAACTCTTCAAGAGACTTCATTTTCTACCTCTGCCTATAGACTAAGATGTCTAAAAACCATGGTGTATTCACTTAAACCTGTAAAATATTGGGACAAACTGGGGGACACCAGCCCACTTGATAAAGGGAGTTATCTAGAGTTTCAGATGGCGCTGGTTACAGACCACACAGGGTGTTTTTGTGATTTGTGTCTCTGATCCGTTCTGTGATTGTGCCTTTGTCGCCTTTGAGGTTATGTCAATTTGTTGTGAAATATTTTGAGGTTGATCGATCGATGTAACATATTTTATAACAAACTATTCCATGTCAGTGTTATAGAGAATTTTCAAGAGGTGTTCCGAAATAATTCTAATTATGAACCGTACCAATTTATTTTGTTTGGTTAATTTTCTATTGATACGGCTCCACCGAGTTGGTACTTATGTATTTCTGTCCCTGTTTGCTCATGATAAAAATCTTATGATGGAGCGGATAATGATTTTATGAAGTGCTGTAAATTACATACAATTACTTAATTTAGCTTTCAAACCAAAGCTTTCTGAAAAATCTATATTCTAGTCTGAAGGAAGTGTTTTGCGACATATCTGAAGCTTTTGACTGTTACATAAGCTTCATCTCTACAGCTTCAGAGGACGAAGCTTCAATTGGCTCGAATCCTATCTGAGTGAAAGAACCTCTCGGCTTTTGGACAAATTAAGAGGTGTTCACTATTTTGGCAGACAACACGACTATCTTATCGCAAGAACTCAAATTACCTTCATATAGCGGAGTAAAACATTATTTTGGAATACTGGAGGACTCTATGGATTTTCCTAAAACCTTCTGATATTACTTAGAAATTGCTTGCAGAAAAAAGTTATAAACTTATATTCCTGCGCTGCTTGTTTATTAATTGTTTAAACAATGAAAAACAATTTTGTTGGGCAAATTTTACCCAAATTGATGCTATAGGGGTTTTTGAGGTCGCTGAACCAGAATATGACATTGAAAAAAACTATGGCGTGGCCAGTCGTAAAGGTAGATTTCATACTGAGCGTCAGGTGAGCACTAAACTTACCGATCAAGTGTTCCCTGATGTTCAATCTCTCTCTAACATTCAAATATGATATTTTCGATCCAATATAAAGTACATCAAAAGATAAACTTATATTTCTATTCTAAACAAAAATTTTAAGCAGGAACTCATTTATAGAAATGAACAATTCATCAATTTACTAAAAAACCTAATATTTTTGTATTTGATACAATTTACACTTATATTAAAAAAGAAAAAAAAATACCCCGCATATACCTTGTTTGAGGTCGTAATATAAGTATAGGTTGGTTAGGTAAACTTTTTTTTTTTCTATATAAACGTTATTGAATTTTATTTAACAAAAAATTTAACGGATTTTGGAGCAACATTTGTTTATTTTTGTCGAAATTTTATTATTAATTCAATTTTTTTAATAAAACCAATTAAACCTTCTTGAAGTACGATTACAAGCTTTAAAAGTACTATTGAAAAATCTTGATATCAATTTTGAACTAGTTTTTGGTTTTTGAAGCATGTCCTGAAAATTCATTCATCCATTTTTTGAAATTATTCAATATTTTGACGACTGTATTTTTTTAAATAAAATTTTATGATTCTTTTTCATTTGCAAACCTTTTCAAGTGTCATTTTGGGACTAAACTGTACAAATTTCAGATGTTTATCTTGAAAATTTAAAGAATGGCAGATCTTTAATTGATTTTATAGAAAATTCTACTTTGACGTAACTTCATATATGTACTATTCCCCTAGACTATTCCTATTATTTTTTTTTACATTTGAAAACAAGACATCTCTTTAGCTACTTTTTCCTTCTTTCATTTAAATTTTTGTTAGCCTAATTTTATCAATTAGATCAAAAGTTTTAACAAATTAAGTGAAGTGCGCTCGTGGCTACGTGCTCCTCAAGAGATGCATCAAGTGTCGCTACATCACGTTTTCGTACGTTAGACAAAAAAATCTGCAGCTTACAGTTTTCATTTAAAAAAAATATTTATACACCTTTTTTATATAAAATCTTCCATTCTTTCGAATGGCAGTATTAGTTTTTTTTTTATTTATTTTTTAAGATATTCAATAAACAATTTAATTTTGCAACTTATTTGTTAAATAATAAATAAAGCACACACTTTACGGTTGGTAGCTTTTTATATGTTGTTCCTTACATCATCACTAATGTACAGTAAAAAGTTCCCACAGTCCCCTAACTTTCTGAAGCTAAAATATAATATTACTCCACTACTAGTAAAATGACTCGTATATGTATAAATTAATTTGAATCTTCTCTGACTAAAAGTATTGGAAAATTCCAAATATAGTGGATATTTTCTTCCAAAGAGCCATGGGACCCTCTGTGACGGTTAGGAATTCACTAGACAAAATCAAGATATCTTCATAGAATGAAAAGCCCACGCTTACTTGTGAAATTCATGTGTTTATTAAAAAGTGATAATTATCCTAATCATAGTCATTAGCCTTATCGATCTTGGGAGTGGGCCTTGTTCTTCCTTGGTTTAGATCTCCCTCCTTCTCCGATCTCATGCGGGTGTTACTGAAAAATAAAAGAGAAGCATTTAGATAATTGTTTTCTCCCCTCACCTTTGTTAGTAGGGCTCACCTTTTCCTGAGAAGTCATTCTAAGATAGCTAGAAGCAGCTAGACTGTCGCACACCAGGATTCATCGATTTCTCAACTTCATCAACAGATTTTATGATATATACAATGAACTCTCAGATTTTGTTCATATCAGAAGGTTGTTAGAGAGGTAATAGTCCGGCAGAGATGGGCAGCGAATGGCTTGGTAATAGTTTGTATCGGAAAGTTTAATGGAACAATGTCAGTGGGGACATTTTTAATTCATCATCTAGAGACATCAGTCCACTCTCCTACCTTTTCTCATTCCTTCGTGGAAGTTTCCATGATCCCAAAAAGGCCATTTGAGAAGAAATCATTTTGAAAAAATCACCAGGTAGACTTCAAGAAAAATCTTATTTTTGACGGACAGATGTAAACATTGTAGTAAGTTTCGAGGATTTCATCTCATTTTCGCGCCAACTGTTCTGAGCGGGATCTTGTTCGTAGAACTATAATCTTTGTAAACGATCAATTCACAATTTTTTGCATGAAGTTATGTTGACAGAAAAAGAAAATTTCATAGGTTTGAAGTTTGATATTTTGTGTGTCACAAACAACTAACATTCCTTAACTGCGCCATCTACTAATGAAGTTCTAAGCAGAATTTAACGTTTTTCATTTGTTGTCCCCCAAAAATTCTAAACAAAATCTAATCAGTGAGTACACCAGGGTTTTTAGGCATCTTACTATAGACTATGAAATGTGAGGTTTACCTCCAATGTCAACCATCTGTCAAATATTACTATCCCTGGCTGTTGAAGAAACCAAAATTAATTTTTAGAGATGATTATTAATACAAGTACCTATACGTTTGTGCAGGGTTCCCTATCAAATAATGAATTGAAATTTAAAATTTTATTGATCAAATTTTAACAAACAATAGGGAACACACATGTCCTTTTCAAGAATATTTTGATTTGCACCTTAGAAGCATCAATCTTCAACATCACATTCAAAAACGTACTCCTAGTGCCTCTGATGAAAGTATGATTTGTTACTTCACACAGTTCAAAATTTTTACTGCTTGTTGGTTCAAACTGTCAACTATAATTTAATCTGTCTTAGTTTATATGTTGTACTAATATTTTCATTATCATAGTAAGCTAAGGTGGGGTAAGTGAGACATATAATTTTAAAAGTTTGACTTCGTAGTTTCATAGTCTGGATTTAAGAGGCCTAGAAAGTTCAAATTTTTACATAATATATTTGGTCATGTTTACTATTGGTTCCAGTATACAAATACTTGATTATTGGCAATGCACTTTGTGGAAGAAATCAACTCCTGAAATTGCACATAGTTCTCACTTGCCCCGTAACTTGGGGCAAGTGGGACCTACTAATGACAAACAAACTTATTGGTTTCATGCAGATTTGACAGATAGTAGACATTGGAGGTAAAACAACCTCACTTTTCTGATTTGTTTGTTGGAGAGTTGAACATTATTACCGATTTCAAAAAGAATTCAGTAGTTGGAGTACATGTGTTATTGTTTCATTCGTAGATGATCATGCCTTCGTATTGTGTTGTTGTGAAATGCAAGAACAATGCATCAAAAGTTTGGAATACGATTTTTCAGGTAAATTGTGGTGTAGGTAAATGTTTGTATTTTTGACCCTGTTATAGGTATCGGAATTCCATCTGTCGTTGGAAAAAAAAAAAAAATCACAATATCAGGATACATTATTTTGGGAAAAAGTGAAATATCTTTGGATAATTCCTCAGTCTTCAGAAGATAGGCATCGATGCCCAATATTGAAATTTTCTTTTTATACTGTTTTCGGTGAACATCATCTAAACTGGAATAATATTTGGTCAGGTCCATTGTCACAATATTTCACTCAAAACACAATAAAAACAGAATATTTAGAATAAACGTTCTCTACCAAAGTAAATAAAGCGGAAATGTGAGGTTTACCTCCAATGTCAACCATCTGTTAAATATGCTCGAAACCAATAGCTTTGCTAAACAAGCTAGGGCAAGAGAGAATATTAATTACAATGACAGCTTTCAAATAGAATTTTTAGCTTTGAGATATCAATCATGGATGATTTTTAATAGCATATTTTCTATACTTGCCGGGTCGACAAACAGAAGCCCTCAAAATGTATTTAGTCTATTAAGTGAACATTATTACAAAACAATCATCTTGTTATGATTTTAAATAAATTATAATAAAATGAAGAGAAAAAAGTTACATAATTAACTGAGATTTATTGAATGAAACATTTAAGTTCAGTTGTCCTCTGCTGCCAAGATTGGGTTCGGGTAAAACCATAGCACATTTAATCTAACTTGTCCCAAGTAGGGGAGATTTGGGGTAAGAGGGACCTATTGTTTCGTCGCCAAACTATTTACAGTGCATAAAATACATGGTTTTTTACCCTAGAGAACCTAAAGAAATATTTAATGGAGTGTGAGCATAAATTATTAGCCTCTCTTAAACTACATCTTAGAACCTTCAACTTCGTGATGAAATATCATAGGTTAATTGTTATTCAGGAAATCGACTATTTTTGCATTTACAATGATCTGAATATTTTGGAGTGATATAAAAATGTATCTTAGGAATATTTTTTAATCAATGTGGTTCTCACTTACCCCCACCTGAACTTATTTTCAATTGTTACTGAAACATCACATTGAAAGTGAGTTTTAACTTATGTGCGAGTTGTAAGAAATGATATCAATATTCCTGAAACAACCACAATAATACTGTTTGGGGGTAAGTTTGGGGGTAAGTTATTCAAGTAGAGGTCAAATCGAGTTTGAATTGAGGAGCACCTTTAAACTCGAAAATTTCGAAAAAAAATGGGACTTGAGAAATTATTTTCTCAAAATGTAATTTTTGAGGACCGAACTGAGGCAAAGAAAAATGAAAATAAAATCATGCATGTTCCCTATTACACTCATTTTAAAAAGAAAAGTTATAGTTCATTTCAAAGGGAGATATATAGAGAAATTGGAAAGTTTGGGTTGCAGTTTCTCACTTGGTAGCAACCTCGTTGCAACCAGGTGTAAAAAGGTATCAATTTGTTGAACTTATACACCCATTACGTATTTTAATATACTATATATCAAATTGAAGCTCATTTTTATCTCTACACGATGGAACAGGGTTGCCTATATAAAACTGGCCGCAAATAGGGGTTGCCAGCTTATAAAGGTACATAAGAGCCAGAGAGAGTTAGTGCATCACATTGTCTACTGACAAGAATGCAATGAGCCAGCTTTGCATCTTTTTAACTCTATTGCGCATGCATCTACAGATGGGTACTCAACTAGCTAGCATCTCTTATTATACCCACTTTGTTTTGGAGCTCTTAAACTACCACACTGATTTATTTTCAATTAATACTTATGTTTGCTAAGGTATAATTCAAATAAAAGAAATAAAGAAGTGTTTTTTTCTATGTAATGGGAAGGATGAAGTGCTCGACTTCAGTGATACATCATTCAAAAAGTGTTACTTAATGTTATTGTTCGGTCTAAAAAAAAATTGAGTGCAAGCAATAGATCAACTTAGGAATACACCAAAAAAAATTCATATGTTTTTCCAATTGTATTCGAAATAATATACAGATGGAATAAAATATTGTCAAGACAAATATCGTTTCGCTTTTCGGTTCGTTCGCCTTGTTCTGTTCATTCACGGTAAAATCTTCAAGTCAGGACGCACCTTTAGCTGTTACATTCTGTTGGATGGGCATTTGTTATGTCTTGAAATTTTGCAGGCTTCCCAGAGAGCCAAGGATGATCTAAAAGCTACTCTCACAATTCTCAATGGTCATTTACTTACAAGAACGTACTTGGTTGGGGAACGTATCACTCTTGCTGACATTGTGGTGGCTTGTAATTTATTAAATGCCTACAAATACGTGCTCGATCCCGACTATAGGAAGCCATTTGTCAACGTCAACAGATGGTTCAACACTCTTGTGAATCAAGCAGAGTTCAAAGCAATCCTTGGTGATGTCGAAATTTGTAGCAAAGTAGCCCAACCGGGTTATATCAAACCTGCCCCAACCCCAGGTAAGTTCATTTGTCTAATTTTGTCAAATAGTCTTATACATTTTCATAGTGTCAGACATTGGAAAATATTTAAAATATCGATGAGAAATATACTTCTTTTGGAAATGTTTTGAGACACTCATTTCTGCTGGAACTGTGTTGGAAAATACTGCTGTAGAAATGTACTTTTTACGCAGTATATTGAACTCCAGATTTAATTTAGGGGTTGGTACTTGTAGGCCAACCAATAGAGAAAAAATAGAGGCTATTTTCATACTGAAATAAGAACGCAAATAACCTGTACTACAAACAGCACATTATTAATTCTACCGTTAGTACTAAAATTAAGAAGTTTATGAAAAACGAGGAGGGGCTAGAGCAGGATATCACAGATATTGTGAAAAAAAATCAAAGTGATTGACCATCTAGTTTGACAGATATAATCAAAACTACTTTCGTTATTCAAAATAGTCCACGGGAAAGCGCACAGCCTAAAGGGGGGGGTCGTAGAGAAATGCGGATTGTGCCAGGGGACTTATTAAAGAAGGACGGGGGACCATTTGAGGGTCTAATGGCGAAAAAAAACTTCTCGTTGACCCCATCGATTTTAACGATACCCCTCCTTCCCCCCAAAAAAAAGTTCAAAAAGAGTACTACAAAAAAGTCCATTGAAGTTTTATCGAAAAACGATAATTTTTTCCCATTCCCATGACGTATGATTTCTAGTGAGGAGGGGGGGCCCGGGTCTGAAAATTTTTTTTTTGCTGCGCTTTTCGGGGACATCAATTTTTTGAGTAGCCGACTTTCTATAACAAAGAAATTTTCTGGAGTCGATTAAGGGGGCAAGTGCCTGCCCCCCTTCAAAAAATTTTTTTTTGATTCTGTTTAAAATAATTTTCTAATTGAACTGTCTCGTGGCGGAACTACCTTGAATTTATAAAAATTATGAATTTTTGAAAAATGGTCTCTTTGGAGGTTTTCCTGGATTTTCTCAGAGGAAAATGCACCGATCCGGACACAAAAACATTTTGTAGGTTTTTAAAATCTCTACAAAATTTCCATTGAGTGTGAAACGATTCCTTCAATACTTTTTAAGATATTTGTAAAAAAACAAAAAAGTTTATCAGTTTTGACAATATTTCTTGTTAAAAAAATTCAACAAAGCGATTTGGCTGGGGCCTACACCGGGGTTTTCATCTATGAACTATATTTTAAAAGGTAGTATAGGCTATTTGCGCCTTTATTTAAGTGGGGAGAAACCACTATTGGTTGGCCTATTGGTATGTTGAGTTGAATTGAAGAATTGATTCTCATATGATTATCAACATTTTTTTTACAAGCTGCATTCAAAGAACAAAATAGCGTTGGAAATGCTTTGGAGAAAAGCAGTAAAAAAAAGAGTAAGTAGGTAGCTTTTTGGAAGATGTATTGAAATGCACATTCCCATTGTTTTAGTCCAATTTATAAATTTGTATCAAATGAGCAAAACTGATAGAATTAGTATAATTTCGGATAAAACGGACATTTTAACAC
This sequence comes from Gonioctena quinquepunctata, assembly GCA_018342105.1. Classification (NCBI taxonomy): domain Eukaryota; kingdom Metazoa; phylum Arthropoda; class Insecta; order Coleoptera; family Chrysomelidae; genus Gonioctena; species Gonioctena quinquepunctata. The sequence continues at coordinate 354,123 of JAFIRS010000090.1, forward strand.
ATTAAGTCTCATGGCATTTAAGTGATGCCTCACTTCAACGTCCCTTTGGGACCGCGAGGTATCAGGGTAATGACACACACACATTTAGCTTTTGACTGGGTGGGTGCTTTGTGACTATACGCTTCAATGTTAACGTTATGGCAAATAAAAATGCCCGGTCCCACGAGTACATCGCTGTTTGCAGGTTGGAAAAATTTCAATATACAAAAAAGTTACATCAAATTAAATAATAGATAGCTTTGCGACTTTTCGATAAACAAGGAACACATGGTCTTTTTTTGTCCAGACCAGGTGGCATCCATGTAATGTCTCATTTTTTTTTAATTCAGCTGTCCATTTTTTTTTTTTTGACAAATTTATTGGTATTGTGTTATTGATTAAGAACAAAAAAACTCCGGTCCCAACAGTACAACTTTTTCTCGCTCATAGTGAAAATAGTTGAATATCAAAGGGGAAAAATGTATTTTTCTTAAATTAATCTATAATTTTGTAATCTCTCACAAAGGCAAGTATTTGTGTTCTAATCATAATACTTGTAACACAGAGAGAAAAATAAAACTTTGGTATTCCACATCTGCCATGATATAATATGATTGGTGGATACTAAAATATCAATACATTTTATCGATTTATAATATACAGGGTGAAAACTAACTCCTTGCACTACCGCTTTTCATAAAAAAATTAAAAATATTTTCCCTTTGAAATTTTTACGATATTTCCTAAATTGAGAATATGCCGTTCGCATTTACGTATTTTTTCACGAATTTGATGTCAAAACTTGACACTCTCAAATTCTTTCAAAGGACGGCTGCTGAAAACACTCTAAATTCGGATTTGTTTAGCCCGAACATCATGTGTTTATTGCACTGTCGAAATAATATTCAAGCACCTCTAATACATCTGCGTTTTCTTGACCAATATTAACAACTTTCTTTTTGGCGGTGTAAGTAGCACCGAGCTACACGGGGGCACGAACCACAGAACAGACACTGATATGTTCTTGAAGCCCCGAAACAACATTACAAGCCTCCCCCTGCCCCCGCTTGCACCTACCAAGAACTTGGTGCAACGGGCCCTTTCTGAAAAGGGAAACAGTCTCAATTAAAAACTGAATAGAAGGATCCCTCCGAAAATTGAAAAATCCACGACAATAATGTAGTTTAATGACCAGCGTGGCTTTAGCCGGGGAAGAATAAGAATCAACTCTTCAGACAATAAAGTATATATTGATTGATTGATTGATTGAGTTGTTTTCTGTTAGATATTACAAAAAATAACTTCATTATTGTCGTGGATTTTTCAATTTTCGGAGGGATCCTTCTATTCAGTTTTCAGTTAGGACTGTTTTCCTTTTCAACATGAGTAACCTCCAAGAGGTTATCTTGAACGATGGAAGGTAGTGACGAAAGTTTATCTTTCAGTCGCAGATGATTCCACATCTGATTTTATGAACATCCTGTTTACATTCACAGATTGCAACAACGAATGTTGGCGATCCTGCAGCTGTTTTGCTTTGTGTTCAGTATTTATTAGATTATTTTATAAAGGCTTAATTATTGGAACTGTTCATTACACTATTTGAAAATAAAATTGGGAACCGCCAGAAAGAAGGCGCCACCTATTATCTGAATTCTAAAACACTAAGATGGTGACCATTGTTTTATTACTAAAAATATAGTGTGTTCATTTTTGATGTTTTTATTGTTATTATATTACTGAGGGCAGTGAATTGGCTTGAAGGATTGCACAACACTACAGGTAGTTTTGAGATGGCCTCAGAGGCCAGAAGTATTAGCTCTTCAGTGTATTTTTGCATTGAACATTTCTGGAAAAAAACAAGTTTTCTCAAGATAATGTATTTGTGGTTATATGTATAGAATATGCCATTCGATCTTAGAAGTTTTCAGTTGATATTGCAATGAAAATGAACATTTTTGAATTATGGTGTGATTCTTTCTTGAAAACATGTTATAATCTGGGTCACCATTGTTTCTGAACCAAGAGATACACACAGAACAGTTTGGTGTTTGGTAGTAAGAACAAACTTCAGCAAACTGACATTGCACAATTTTGACATGGATCTTAGACTATTTCAATAATCGTTATTTGTGTTTCCATTCAAATATAACCTCCAAATAATATATTTTATTAATGATTCACAACCTGCCTAATGACCTCCATATGCAGTTTGCGAAGCAGCTAATTTGCAAGCTGCCTTAGGACAAGAATGTTCTAATTACTTCTCATGCACGTCGCATACTGTTTTCTGATCGATTGCTAAGTAAGCCAATCAGAAAACAATAGTCGAATGTCAGATTCGACTACTGTTTCTCATGTCATGACGTTCGTAGACAGCTTTCTAATTCACAACTAGAGGCACGAATGAGAATCTCGAAAAGACTACCACATCTGCCCAGCTGTCGAATTTACTCTTAGGTTAGGTACTTTTCTTTCACTGCTATCTTCTCCGATCTATTGCCTGCGATCTTCTCCGATCTATTGCGGCTCGATCCTAATTAAATTAGAGTTCACCTTCAAGGCCCGCGCTTCAGACGAAGTCGATGATGATGCTTGGTGATACCTTGTCCAGGTCTTTGGGCTCCTAGCTGCCCGTAATCTATACGGTAGAGTCTTGTTCGTTCCAGACCCTTCCATCAACACAAAATGTGCTCTGCTGTTTCTTCCTTGTCTTGGCAAAAGTGATGGTCTGTGCTCTTCGTAATTATTTTTTGAATATGCTTTCACAGTCGACAGTGTACTGTTATAATCCTCATGTTTTTCCTATTTAGTTCTAACAGGGCTACTGTTTTTCTTTTCGAAGGGTTTGGCATAAATGCCTGGACTTGTCCCACTGTTTCATACCAGTACTCGCGTTTTTTCCCCTTGGTCCAGTCTGAAAACATTTCTTTGGGTATGCTCTTTGATATTCCTTCATAGTGCCTCTTTTGCCAGAAGGCAGGCTTTATCATTTTCTTCAAACCCTTTATGTCCAGGAACCCATAGCAGAGTTATTCGTTATCCCTGCCTATGCAGTTCCATACTAATCTGGAATCTCTATCCGACTTGATGCCAGAGCTGTGAGTGCTGCTTGGTTGTCCGACACGATTTTGATCGATTGATTTTTACTGTTTCTGTTCAGAATTTCCTGTAGGCAGAGTTCGATTGCATGGACTTCTACCTGGAATATTGTTGCGTACTGTTGAAGTCTGGCTGTACTTCATGTACTCCGGCCCCAACTCTCTTCCGTTTTGGAGCCACTTGTGTGTTTGAATATCTTACAAATGATTTTTTTATAATGTTAGTTTGTTGTTGAGTTCCAAAAAGTATACTGACTTTATCCATCAGTTCTGACTTTATATACCAGTTTGGATATAAAGAGGTTTGCAACAAATGTTAATAAGGATTGTCAGACTCTTTTTGTGCATTTCTCAAACAATCAGTTCAAAATTCCACATATTTAAACGTTTATTGCATCAGGCAATTGCCAGTGCAAGGTAAGGCAAACGGCAGATCCCAATATTTGGTCGAATTTAACAACAAAAAACAAACAAATTTTTTCGAATTTTTACCATGGTAATTCCTTATAAAATGGCATTCAGTGCAAGAAGTTAGTTTATTCCCTGTATCATAAATAATCTAATGAAATGCTGTTTCCATGTAGATGTAGACAGAGTAGACTTCAATCAACTTTAGGGTAGAAATAACTTTCCTCAACCATTTGAATATCAATAAATCAAAACTGAGCTTTATTGTCTAAGAATCATTTTTCCTATTGAGAAAGCGTGAGATGTAACAAGTGAATTCACTATGTCCATTTGTTAAGTAAAAATATTAATATGAAATATAGATAATAAGAATACACTTACAAGAATATAAAACCAAATACAAAATAAAAGTAACAGTATGCCACAAAATAATAACATTTACCACCAACTAGATACCTAACATATAAGTTGAAAACCTAGAGCTAAAAGATACATGTTTTTATTATTCATTGAAACCCTAGTATGTATAATTGTAAGGAAATGATTTATTTAGCTAAAGGAAAGAAGGAAGAGAAGAAACAAGAGAAAAAGAGCGAAAAGAAGCCAGAAAAGAAAGCAGAGAAGAAAAAAGAAGCAGAAGAGGCAGATGATATAGATGATGAATTGAAACCTCAGAAACAGGATGATCCCTTTGCCACCATGCCTAAAGGGTAAGTTTTAGCAGAGTTTCTGCAAGTAAAATGAAATGTATATTTTGAGGAATATTTGACCAAACACTGCAATTAATTTTGTAGAACCTTCGATATGGATGACTTCAAACGATTCTATTCTAATGAAGAAGAAAGCAAGTCCATTCCGTACTTCTGGACGAAATTCGACCCAGAACACTACTCTATATGGTACTGCGAGTACAAGTACCCCGAAGAACTCGCCAAGGTCTTCATGAGCTGTAACCTCATAACCGGCATGTTCCAGAGGTTGGACAAGATGCGTAAGCAGGCTTTCTCATCAGTTTGCCTTTTCGGAGAAGATAACAACAGTACGATTTCTGGTGTTTGGGTTTGGAGGGGACAAGAACTAGCTTTCCCGGTAAGTGTTCAAGTTGATTTTCTGTACTCCTGGATTTTTTTTTGAATATCAACTACCAGACTTTTATAGCTGAAGGAGAAATTGATGAGCTCATCTCTCCATTTGAGTTTTAAAATTTCTAGTTGTTTTCAATTTTCCATGATGAAAAATTGATATATTCCTGTAACTGAGGATATTCATGAAATCTGGATTTCAATTTATATTTTTTTCAGCTGAGTGCTGATTGGCAGATCGATTATGAATCTTACAACTGGAAAAAATTGGACGCCAAATCCGAAGAAACTAAGAAATTGCTTGAGCAATATTTCTCATGGAGTGGAACTGATAAAGCTGGAAGAAAATTCAATCAAGGAAAAATCTTCAAATAACTGCTGTTATTTCTATTTGTTACAAATTTTTAATATACTCCATGTCAACAATGAGGTTGAAGCAATGTTTTGTTGATTGTGGTTGTCTTTCTCACTGATCATTTGTTTTCTTGAATCATTCTATATTTTTTATTTACACTGGCCAACATTTGCTTTGATCGTTTTTATGAAAATGTCAAAAATTAAAATGGAAAACCTGAATGTTTGATGATCATTTTTTAAATTAATACTTATATATAGTGTGCGTCATGAAATTTGTGGCATGGAAAAAAGTCCATGTCTGATAACCTAAAAGGTAAGGCATCCGTAATTTTATCTCGTACACGTTTCAATTGAAATTTCTGAGGTTGGGTAAGGCAACAAAGAAAGCAGTTAACAAACTCAATATATATATATATATATATATATATATATATATAAAATAATAATAATAAATGTCCTTTATAACCAATTTACACAGATCCAATAAGCTAGCGACCTAAGTTCTTCTGCCTATTGTGATACCTTATCAATATGAACATAGGATGACGTAAAAACAAAAAACTGATAAGACAAAAAGAAAAAACCTATAACATAACAATTAAGTATCAAAAAAAGGAGAAAATTGAACATTAGTAAATTAGAAATGAGTTTTTTACATGAAGATACAAAGTTGAATGTGGGATATTTAAAGGTGAATTCAATTGATGATGACATAAATGTGTTCCAGTATTGTTCTTTGAGGATGTCTGTGATGATGGGTCCTGCCAGGAATTCCTATGGCATATTTCTCTACAATTTCAAGGTTGTCTGGTTTGCTGAAGAATTTTTGAGTTCGGGATTGTAGGCGTTCATGGATTGGCCTTACTTTTCTTCTCAGGTACAGCAAATCATTAGACGGGTTATGGAGAGAGCTGTTAGGGTCTCATTTTGGTGACCATCCGTAGGGATGATGTTTTAGTTACTCTGAGGTTGTTCAGAGCTCTATTTTTATTAAAAGCTTTTATTTAACTTCATTCTTTCGTATGTCAGTTATTATTTCCGGTTCAAAATTTGTAATCCATTTTTGGTTTATGAAATTTTGTTATGATCCTATTCAATTCAAAATTTGTATGTGGGGTTTTCGTAGTCTGAGATTATGAATTTTTTGTCAAAATTTATGAAATTGAAATGGCGGCTCATGGAATTTTTGTTACAGAAAAAAACAAAATGGCGCTCCAAGATGGCTGACGAAATTTAGGTTTGTGGTCAGATTCGATTCAAAATTGGTATGTGGGGGTTTTCAGGGTTGAAGATTATGAATTTTTCTTCAAAATTCATAAAAACAAAATGGCGGCTCCAAAATGACCGATGATCTCTGTGTTTGTGTTCCAATTCTATTCAAAATTGGTATGTGGGGGTTTTCGGGGTCGGAGATTATGAATTTTTTATCAAAATTCAAGATGGCGGATGAGTTTTGTAATTATGTCCCGATTCGATTCAAAATTGGTATGTCGGGGTTTTTGGGGTCGGAGATTATGAATTTAGTAGATTATTGATTTTTAGTTAAAATTCACAAATTGAAGATGGCAGCTTCAAGATGGCGGATGAGTTAATCTTTAGATGGTCTCTTCGTTGAAGGACTAGATAGTCGGAACTTACAGGAAAAAGGCCTCATAATAACGATGCTTTAACAAAAATGCATAGATTAAGGCGTACTTGAGTACTAAAAAGCACAAAATAAAATAATTAATCAAAAACCTATTTAAAGACAAGCTTTTCTTCAAATGCACTAAAATGAAAAAATAATTGCTTTGGATGTGTGACGTACGCAATACTCAATTTATTCATGTTAATCACAATTTCATTGTCTTACACAAGTCAGGTCAGCAATAAATAAACTAAATTTAAATTTAGAGCAGTTAAAATAAATAGACAGCAAAAACACTATTAAAATATAATCAATACACTTAGTAAAAGCTAAAAAATTACCTAAAACACGATAGTGAATTAAATTTTATTAAACTACATAAAACGATAGGAGAGAAATTCGTTTACTGAATAGAAAGCATTCTCTAATAGTATTTTTTTAATTTTTTGCACATACTGGTTAAGAGGTAAAACCCTTATATATTTTGGTAGTACATCAAACATTTTGATCGCCCAGTACCCGGGCCCATCCTGACACTTCTTTAGCCTCCAATATGCTGGAATCAGGTTCTGTTTGTGTCTTGTGTCATGAGAGTGAGTGTCTTGATGAGACCTATATGAGGCTTCATTTTGCTTTATATATTTAAGGTTTTCTAAGATATAATGTGAGGGAACTGTTCATATCTTGCGAGATATATATGCCTGTCGACAAACATCCCTGAAACCAAGTTGAGACAATATCCTCAGCGCTTTACATTGTAACCCAAACACCCGTTCCATCCCTGTCGAGTGACCCCAGGCAATGAGACCATAAGAAAGATGAGAATGGAAAGTAGAGTGATAGGCAGTCCCCACTGGAAACACAGTTTGACAAATTTCGAAGGATGAAAAAGCTTTTAGTTAGTTTATTTGAAACACTGTTTATATGCGTGTTCCATTGGAGTCCCAAAAATGTAACCTCACTTGCATCATCATTCAGGTCACCCACATCTCTCAATGAGAATACTGTTCTCTATGTTTTGTCTCTATTTAATTGCAATCTGTTTGCACAGAACCATTCCTCAATCTTCTCTCGTGCAGCCATAGAGCCCTCCAAAGCTTCATCTAATGTGTCAGCCGCGAATGCAACAGGGTGTCATCTGCAAAAATTGCGAATCTTGCCGCACACTGAATATTTGGCAAATCATTGACATATATTAAAAATAATATTGGGCCCAGCACCGATGTAGGTTATTCCGTGATTTATAGATTCAAAAGCTTGTCGCTTTTGTATTCGAACTGAAAACTTTGCGCGACAAGCTTTTGTATCTATAACTCACGGAATAACCTACGTCACACACCCAACGCAATTATTTTTTACTTTTTAGTGCATTTGAATAAAAGCTTGTCTTACTTTTTAATTATTTTTGCAATTGAGGAGTGCTGTGTGACCATACTTGATCATTGGGCAGCAAATCATCTGGTAAATTTGGCTAGCTGTGTAGATGTTAATTCCCTTTCTTTTATAAGTGAGATTCCGAAAGTGTTTGACTCTTTTGTTTTAATTTGAGTGTGTCTGTTGAAGTTCAATTTGTGGTCGAATCTTGTGCCCAAGTAGTCAAAATCATAGTTTCTGGTGAAATACTGTTGATTCATATTCAAGGTTGGGAATGTTGGAGTTGGGTGGTGATTGAATAGGATGAAAAGGGATTTTTGGGTGTTAGGTTTGAGTCTCCATTTATTGAACCAGGAGTAAGTAAAGTCCCGGAGAAGGTTGTTGGTAGCTTCCTGGACTGTATTATTAAGGCTGTGTCATCGGCATACTGGAGTAGTTAGGAAGAGTTGTTGAAGTGTTCTGGGTCCTGATGTCGGTGGTTATAAATATCTGCACAGTACAGATTGTACAATATGGGGGAAAGAGATGATCCCTATGGAAGCCCTTGTTGTGGAATAAACTGACCTAAGATGTCATCACCAAATTTGACTTCGGTCTTGCAACCTCTAGCCCTAAAAATGTAAATGGCAATATATGCCAAGTGATACCTCATGTAAAAGGTAAGTTTCCGCCGAATAACAAGTAACAAAAAAAAATCGAATGATGTCTATTAGTTTTCGAGATATGCAAAAAAGTTGGAAAATCATTCTCTGAAAGATGACAATGCAACTGTTGAATAATTATCATCATTAACGAATTTCATGTTCAAACTATGAGACTTTACATTTTGTAGCTTTTCTTGCGTTATCCGCCGGCATTCGTCAACAATTCCGTCACAAATCTTTCAAAAATGCAGGTTCCGTTGCATAGATTTTGTTTTTTAAGTGACCCCACAGGGAAAAGTCTTGTGCGGTTGAATCGGGTGATCGGGCTACTCTATATGACCTCTTCTTCCAATCCAATGTCCAGGAAACATCCTATCCATAATGAGCATAAAATATAAATGTTTCGTTTGCCGGCGTACACTGAACCAGAGGCCTGATGACATTCCCTCTCCAAACAAGGGAACATCTGGCAAATTTCCAGGACCATACTTGAATTTTCCTAAATTTTCAATTAATGATATTTAGGTTATTTAACTTTAATAGAAGTAATTTTGTGTATTTGCAAAGTAACCTTGTAAGACTCTGCACGATTATCCATTGGCCGTAATCCAAGCATTAGCCAGGAAAGTAGTTGTTTTCTGATGGATATTCGACCAAATATATACCTACACCCATTTTATAGGTAAGTAGTAGTGGGCCGTCGAGAAATGAGACATTTTTCATTTTCTATGGAATAATTATTGATATTTGAAATGTCTTATTGAGGGGAACCTTTTTCAGAAAGAACTTCAGGAGAAAGTAATTTACTAATTAAAGAATAATCAACTTTCAACTAAGTATAAGTTAAAATTTTATATACTTATACTCATTCATAATTATCTGGTTATGAACAAGAACAAAATAACTTCATGTTGGAAAGGGAAACATTCGTAATTGAATATTGAATAGAAATATTTTTTCTTTTGAGTTAGCGTCCTTTCAGAATATCTATCAGATGTAGTTCAATGTCCAGCGTGGCTTTAGCCGTGGAAGTAGTTGTTTTCTGTTAGAAATTCACAAAAATAACTTCATTTTTATCGTGGATTTTCAATTCACAGGAAAATATTTCTATTCAATTGAGAATGTTTCCGTTTTCAACATGAATACCCCACAAGACATTATCTTGAACGATGGAAGATTCTGACTAAAGTTTATCTTTCAGTTGCATATGATTCCACATCTGATTTTATGAACATCCTGTTCATATTTTCAAATAAATCAACTTCATGTTCTTGCGATTTATGCAATACAACTTTCAAGTCTTCGAAATGTCTAAAAATTCACGTCTGGGGCTGAAATAACCAAAGTTATTTGGAATGCTTTTGAAAGTGTTATTCATGTTTTGATAAAATAGATATTTTTATAGTAACATGCGCAATGCATTCTCAAAAAGATTTCGGATTTTGATTTCATTTGCTGTTTTCAGCAATAATGTTGTATTTAAAATTTAGCATTTATGGCCATCTGAAGAATGTAATGTAATAATTCACAGTACATTTTATGAAATTAATAATGCATGGTTGAATATTGAAAGATATCGTTTTTGGCGATTTTTCAAGACCAGAGGTATATGTTGACAATATTACAAAATGTTTTCATGGTTGAAACTATCATTGGCCATCAGAGATTTCAAAACCCAAAATTCCATCCATCAAATTCTCAACATTATTCTAAGATTTTGATATTGAAAAAAAAATGGGGATTTTTGTTGAAATCCGAAAAGATAGGTACTAATTTTGATCTTCCAAAGTTTCCCAGTATTTTGTCATTCATTAAAATTCAATAGTATTTTTCTCACCGGGGATTTATCTTAAATTCGATTATTTTCCGAAAATTTTTGAGGTAATAATTGGCAATTGTCATGAAAAAATAGTTTGGACAACTTCTATACAGTTTCTCAATATTTACCGATTACTTTTTTGATCATTTAAATTCTGATAGTTTGGACAAACTTTTGTTTTTATATTTTTTTTTCTAAATATTTTACTGTTGGATTTGTGGGGAACGGCAATAGAAAGAAAAATTACCACTTGACATTATTGGGGTGATTTTTGAGAAATGAATAAAATATGCCTTCATTATCCAATCAATGCACAAAAAGTTCTCCAGATGACTCCGTAAAATCTGCCGATTGCATCTCAGATAATATTTTATTTTTAGTGTGGACAAATTATTCCTTTATTTAGAGGAAGTCTATTTGGATTTTTTATGGAAACTCTGAAAAGGGATATAATTTTGCTTGTATTTTTCCGACATTTCTAGTCACTTTTGAAATATTTGAAATTTAAAAATTGGAAACGTTTTTTTGTCATCTTCCAATGGATGAACTCCCCTGCAAACTCCTTAAAGTAAGAGATGCTTTTTATGGCCTCTCCTGCTTGCTTGCTTGCTATTTTCTCTTCGGTTCATGGATAACTATTTTATTGTCAATGAAACTGGTTGTAATAAATTTTTATTCATAATCTGCCAAACTGGTAATCAAATCCACTATGCTTATACTACAATTTTTATGATATGTTGTGCAGTGATGTGCTGTCTGTCCCATATTTTCAGCTTCTTCATACTCTGGTGGTAATCCGAAGTTCTTAGAACTTGAAGGCCTGAAAGTAAGTTCAGTTTTAGTGATGGGTACATTTTCATTAGAAGGAGCTTTTTGATCATTTTTCGAAGTATCCAAATAATGAATTCGAATACCATAATTGATGGATGAATTTCTATCACTCGGCATTGTAGCAAAATAGATGTTGAAAAAAAATGTGTTTTAAATTCGCCGAAAATCTACAATGTACAGGTTATTTTTTGTTATTAAATGTTTTAAATAGCCTTCTGGAAATTGGGTACTACCCAGTTATGTTGTTTATAGGTCTTCGTTGATATATATGTTCTAGTGCTCCATGGATCCATGCTTGGTTAGTCCAGTGAAACAGAGTAGAAAATATCAGGTAGAAATCAATAGTAACCAAATTAAGGGTAACAAGATATCTTTCTGAGAGACAAGTTGAGTAACATATCATTTAGGATAAGAACAAATAAAGAGTTTTGTAAAGACATGCCTTGCCAACCTGTTTTTTTATGATCTTAGAAGATTCAGTTCAGTAATATAACTATCTGATATCAAGTTAGGTTTGGTGAGTTTATATCCTAATCAAGAAACAAAATTGATATGATATGATTATCCTTCCTTTTTGTAATCTAGTATTTTAGTTAACTTTAGGGGCTTGAGCAACATACTATTTTTATTCAAAATCAGACCTAAATAAAAATATTTTTTAGTCAATAAGCTCAATACTTTGTTTTATTTCTACTTGAATAAGAAAAAATACAAGGAAAACTGAAATTATTGTGTGGAAAGTTACCGTTCTTACTGAAAAAAGTTAAAAGTATATCAGAAAAATAAATCACTGGAAGTGCTCTAGGAATTCAGATTCATCCCAGTCTAGATAGTCCGGGGACTTCAAAGCCAGTTGAATTAATTTGACAACTGCTCGGCCAGCATCAGAATTTGATAGTGACGAAAGAAGCAGCCAAATAGTAATTTCATTTCAATGAATATATTTTTTTAATTATAAACCCGCTATGTTACAACAGTTTTGGAATCACTGATGCAAACCAAAATGTATGAATACTTACGTGAGAATTATATGAAGAATATTTCCTATCACCCCACTAGCTCCATCTATAGAGTGCATGGAAACTTCACAAATCGACCTCAACAAGCAGGACTTCCCTGAAAATCCGCGCCTAAAACATATGATAATTGTTATGAAATTACATTCTAATCAACATGCTATATGGATCGAGGTCCTCCGTACACCTGCCCAGTAATACAATTCTATATTTCTAAAGGTAGTTGATAATGAGATATTTTTATAAAGTAGGTCCTGTCCAGTCGAAAAGCATTACTTTTGGTGTCAAATCAATTATGCCACCCAAACGATATAACGGAAAACGGCATAACAGGAAGCGGGATATCGGTGTCAAAAAATACGTGTTTCAGTGAGGATTGGAAGTTTGTATAGGGGTTCCGTTAGTTCAGTGTTCCAGGCTATACCAACCTGCATCCAGGAAAACCTCGACAATAGAAGTCGAGGACCTACTGTTATCTGTAGCAAAGCTGCAATTATGTCGTTAGGAGCAAAAATGATCGTATCCGAATTGGTGTCCGAGTGTAGAAACGTCATAGGGAGTTTATCGAAAACAAAGTCCGCCTCATATGGGCCCAGGACACTCTGGTGTCCCCTGGAACGAAGGGGCCAAGATATGATCGGGAAAGACCACAGTCGGACCGGAAGCAATCTTGCGAATACCCAGCAGCATGACCATCTCGAACATAGATGAACTGCTACAAAAGCAGTTCATTAAACCTTGGCAAAAGGCGTCATGTATGGGGTAATCAAAGCTCCATATAAAGGGGTCATCAAATAAAATGTCAAAAGTGTCACTCAACAGACGGTATATCAAGACTGTGACTGGGCTCCTAACATAATGAAGCTCATCGAGATCACATACGATCCCCTAATGCAGATGATGCCTGGAAGATGATGAGATATCGTCACACATCCTTGCTGAATGTCCCCGTTTTGGTGCAACCAACCTTGGGAGCGTTATTCTGAAGCCAGCGAATGTTAATGATTCTCAGAGCGAGTGAGCGTACAATGGGCCAAAATAGAAAGACCTACTTACACGGGGTTCTTCGGAACCAGCCCATCTTGTACGAAGAAAAAGAAGAACATTCTCTCTCTATGTAGAAAAAGGGCACGGTCGAGCTTGTCAGGTTGACGAAAGTCTATCGATATCTGGCCAAGCATCGGATTTCAGCCTGCCAGGGAACACTCGCGTTATTAAGCCCGTATAACTATTCTAAAAAAAAAAAAAAAAACTTCAGCGTAGTAGCATATTTATAGTTACAGGCGTTATATCAATGAACACGAGCATCGGTGATTAGCTCTGTGGGGTCTATTCTCAAACGGTGACATATTGTGTCGCATGCGAGATTTCTACATTGTCGAACGAAAAACGCAATCTCTCATTCTCAAATGTCGCATTCGAAAAATTTCGATAGACAAATTGTAGAGTGGTCTAGAGCAGTCGACAATTTCATGTCGAATGCGAAATGACATATTTGGCAGATTTTCTTTATCAATTTCATAGGTTAGAAATGGCAGCTTATAATAATAATAATGATAATAATTTTATTAACCATTTTTGGTACAGAGGGTGTACATATGGTAGGTCATATAAAGCACAAAGATGTATGTAATTTATCCACCATTTCCTCGATAGATAAAACTATGGACATCGCATAGTGCAGTACGTACATAGGGTAAAGTCATATATAACAAAAGTGTTTATAAATAAACCACAAAAATTAGGTAAAATTAAAAACATATTAAGAACATTATTACAGCAAGTATATGTAAAATTTTAACCAGTTACAGCAAGACCAGAAAAAGACGACAACATGACACAATATACATATTTGAAAGTATAAATCACACTGAAAACATCTAAATATTCTGATGAGCATAGTGAAATTTTCAGTCGGCTAACATTTTGTTCTATCAATAATATTCTAAAAAAAAGGAGAAGCTAGCAGCAGAGATGGCAGTATGTTACAAAATACATATTAAAATATTCTTGATGAAAATAGTAACATTTATTAATTAGCAGACATTTTATTTTATTGAAAAATATTCTGTCACCTCCAGAATTTTTAATTTCAGTTGGTAGTTTGTTGTAGAAATTTAGTGCTTTGTAGAGAGGAGAATTTTCGAATTTTGCGGTTCTGTGGTTGGGTATTCTCAAGTGACCACCATGGCGTGTGTGATAAGCATGATAAGCATACTATTTAAAATATATATCGATGGGGCAGTGAGCAATTCCTCGCTTATAAATACTGATTTGCAACTGTCTCGGTAGTCCATACCAAAGATCAGTCTTAAGATACTTCTGACCCACAAATACTCTACTAAAATCTCTTCCACAACCCCATGACATTATATTGAAAGAAATGTGTGAGGATACCATTGCATAATATATGTTTAACAGACTTTCTGTGGCTACACTAGTTTTCATCTGCTTAATTGCAAAGATTGCTGAATTCAGTTTATTGCATATGTGATTGATATGAAGATCCTAGCTTAACCTTTCATCTAGGAATGTTCCCAAGAATTTTACCTCTTGAGACATGGTTATTTCATCAATATGAATCATTCCATGAGGGATATTATCCTTCCTATTGTAAAATTTCATTGATAAAGACTTTTTTGAATCTAAAATAAGTTGATTCCTGACACACCATGATGTGAATGTATCAATGATTTTGCCGACATTTGCTACTAAATCATCTGGTTCACGACTAGCAACTGTTAGCGTTGTGTCATCAGCAAACATAGTTATGTGGCAATCAGTTACATGTTCGGGCAAATCGTTGACGAATAGTACAAAAATTAAGGGTCCTAGGACTGACTCTTGCGGAACTCCTAAGCTGACATCATGCTCACTAGACATGTAAGTGTTATTTCTTACAGTCACACTGCGTCCATCCATGTATGATGTCAACCATGTCATTATATTATTTGGAAACGCAAGCATTTTTCACTTAGAAACTCGGAGGACACCGTATCAAATGCCTTTGACAAATAAAAAAACAGGCTAATTACACAATTGTTGGAATCTATTTCAGAGTGAACATAATTTAGAAATTGATAAGATACTGTTTTAACAGAATGATTTTTTCTGAAACCATGCTGGTTACTACATAGTAGGTTGTTTATTTCCAAATAATTCATCATCCTAGTAGTTGCTACTTTCTCGAATAACTTCGAGAGTGAGCAGAGCAGGGAAATTTGTCTGTAGTTGTCTAGCTCACTATTATCTCCTTTTTTGAACAGAGGAATTACTAGCGCCTTTTTGAACTCAGTGGGAAAATAGCCTCGCAGGTAGGACTGGTTCAGTAGGTAAGTAAGGGGATATTTTATCAGATCTATTATACTCTTGATTGTAATTATAGAGAGTTCGTCTATTCCAGATGACTTTATTTTTCATCATACATAGTGATTCAATTATTTCGACTTCTGTAATAGGTCCATTTTGGAATGGGTGAATTATATCAATATTTATACTGGTGGTACAGGGAAGAGTTAAGTTTTGACCGAAGTGATCGGCCAATGTCGATTCAGCGGCCTTCGAGAAGTGATCAGCGAACAATTCCGCTACCTCCTGCGCATCTTCAACAATATTCAGGTTGTGCTCAAGAGTGATATGGCATCAATATTTCTTTTTTGTTCCTAACTCACTGTGAGTTATGTTCCATGTCTCTTTTGTTTTATTTCGAGCGTTATTTATCTTATTTGAGAAGTATTCGGTCTTAGTTTTCCTGATTGCAGACTTGTGTTCTTTTAATTATAATTTTATTGATAGCGATTGAAAATGTAGAAAATCAAGAAAACTACCAACGGCCTCGTGATAGACAAGGTATATATAGGAATGCGTTCTGGCTTTTATATGATAGAAAGTTTATCAACACATTCAGATTAACCAAGGAATTGGCTAGAGAGTTGATTGATATCCCGGAACCATTTGTGGAACAGGGACATCGAGCTTCCTCAATAAGAAAGGTGTTATCAAACACTTTTATAAGTACCTACCAACCAGGTTAAATTGAGGTACTTATATTTGAAACATTCAAATCAAAATGTTTACGTAAAACTGTAAAGCGGAACTTTTAACCGTGTTCAAACTCAAACCAACATTCTGCTATTCGACAATTTTTGTCTCATACGACTTGGATGTCGGAACCAATAGAGAATACCACAATTTCAAGTTGTGCGACAATTTCCATCGACAAATGTCGAATTCGACAAATTTTGGTCGACATTCGAGAATAGACCCCTTTTGGTGGCCTTGGTCGCAGAAATAGGTCTACGTTAAATAAATAATAAAAAAAATTGTAGGAATCTTTCGTCATAGGGAATATACTATAAATATTCTGTTATCTGAGCAAGTGAATAATCTTTCAAAAATACTTACAATTCAATGTTTTTTTCCACAAGATCGTAAATGAAATTCCGGTCTATTCCTCGTTCTACAAGTGGTGGATAATCGAAAGATGTTTCATTCGTTGGCAAGCTATAGATGGCCTCGAAAAAGAAGCCCTCGTAGGCATTGGTTGGCGGTAGATCCACAGGGAGAACAACTGCTAAGTATAGCTGAAAAATATTTCGAATGTCTAACAAAAAACTGCTTAAAGCAAACCTGTGAATATAGTTGTCGGAATGTTGAGACCGCATACAGAGTGTTGTTCAAAAGAAACTCCACACCTGACGCCATCTGTTACGACCGGCCTATACAAGGTGTTATGAATTAACACACCACACCTGCAACACCAATCTGTTACGCCACTGATCTTATATATATATATATATATATATATATATAAATATATATTTCTCTTTATTTAGTTGAAACTAATTCATTTACAAAAGTAAATACATGGTCAGTACAGTTAAAAATACACACACAACATGGTCAACTATAAATAAAATAACATCAGTTAAACCTAAATTCATACATAATAATAAAATACTAAACATTCTCAATTGAATATTGATAGAAAGATATTTAACGGTGATTTTTCAATTCACAGAAAAATCTTTCTATCAATATTCAATTGAGAATGTTTCCCTTTTCAACATGAATACCCCACAAGAGGTTATCTTGACGATGGAAGATAGTGACTAAAGTTTATCTTTCAGTCGCAGATGATTCCACATCTGATTTTATGAACATCCTGTTCATATTTTCAACAAATCAATAAAATACTAATATACTATGTTTTCAATAGGTAGTCCTTCAAGCTTCTTTTAAATGTATTTACACTATCTTTAATTTCTTGAGGAAGCTCATTAAAATGATCTATTCCTTTGTAAAATAGAGAATTATATGTACTATTTTTTTTATATCTTTCAACTTCCATATTGTTTTTTTCCTCGTATTATAACCATGTGTTTCATCAACATATGTTATTTTATTCAGGAGATATACAGGTGAATATCCAATTTTGACTTTAAAAATGAAAATCAGTGTTTGATACTCAAAGAGTTTCTTCACTGGAAGCCATTGAAGGGTCTGAAGCATATGTGCTATTGGTGTTGTTCTCGAGCATTGTAGAATTATTCGCATCTTCTGCATCTTTTGGAGTCTGCTTGTTTCATTTTGATTAAGAAAATACAAAATTGTCGAACAATAATTGAAATGTGGTAGTATTATAGGGTTGTATATTAATAATTTAGACCATTGGCTGAGATACGGAGAACATCTTTTTAAGTAGTTAACTTTGTAAGATACTGTTTTGATAACCTGGTTAGCATGTTCTTTGAATTTCAATTGACTGTCAATAGTTATTCCAAGGTAAACGAATTTGTCTACATTTTCTATATCCCCGTCATTCAATCGTATATGTATGTTTTTATTATGGTTTTCATGTTTTCCTAATATCATCCATTTTATTTTATTCACGTTCACTTTCAATAAATTTGCACAACAATATTTATAATATCAGCACACTTTTTTACATCTTTACTACTAAAGTACAGAAGGGTGTCGTCAGCAAATAAATGAATTTTATATAGAGAATAAAAATGTAATCCTCAGAGACCATTGGGTACGATTGCTCGTTAATGTTATTAAGATCAATCCTTAACTATACTGGGTGTCATTAATTCGAAGAAAAACAACAGAAGATATCTGCGAAACGGATCGTAGAAATCCCCACCAGTATATGAGCGTGAGAAGGTTTATCTGTGATACGCCACTGATCTTATAGAGTTCTTCGGAAATAATACAATCATTAAAATAATAATATTTCTATATTGTATAAAAATAACAAATTACGCACATGGTATAATTCAAAACCAAAATTTATAGAACGTCAGAATGAATTTGAATATAAGATAAACTTGATAGTATAAAACAAATATAGTATGCCTAGTAAAATAACTGTTATTCAGTTACTTGGTTATTGCTTTCATTATTTCTTTTGGTTGATCCAAAGTTTGAACCCATTATGATAATCAAATAGTTTAATGATTATTTATTACAATGTAAATATCTGGCCAACTAATAATGCATGACAAGAGCGAACGACATCTCGTTTTATTGTTAAATTATTTTTATTTTGGATTACCAATTTTTACGCGTAATATCATAAGTGCTAGTTATCGCTCAAAAATTTTGGAAATTTTCGAGAAACCATTTTGCCTGGAAATTTTACTGAGTACGATTTGCGGTCTTCTTATCTTATGAAACCACGAGTGGTTTAATCTTTGATATTAAGGCCGCAAATTGCACGAGTTGAATTTCCTAGAGGCAAAAGCTTGAGGAAAAAAAATGCAATAAAATTCTCTAGCACGAATTATATTTGATGAGAATATTTCCCGAATCACGTTTGCACTAATATTGTAGATGTATCAACCTCAGATCATGAAGCTGTTAATTATTTCATACCTAAGAGTATTAAACATGATCCCATGCCCAAAAAAAAGGAATATGGTCGGATATACAGTGTCCGCCAAAAAGTATGTACCATATGGGAAAAAAGTTTATTATTGGAGTATTGGAAAACATATTCTGGGAAAAAGTTTGTGCATGTCCGATTAGCTAAAAATCGATTTTGACACATGTCACGTGATCGCTAGTATGGCGGCAAATTGAAAAAAATTGCTATGAAAAGGCGAAAAGTGGGGTAAGATGGCCAGATATAAAAAGTTATTTGAAAAAGTTATATTCAAGTAAATAAATAATAAAAATATTACTTTGATATGAGTTGTACCTAATCGTTACAAATTGATCAAAGTGTTTTACTTGTTATTTCAGCTTGTTGGAAGCATGTAAGAATTTGAGTATTGATATTTAATTGCTGAAAGCACGACGTCGCAGTTATTCGACTGAACAAGCAAATCGTTTGTTATTTTGATGGTTGGGAGTGATATCTTCTGAAAAATGCACTCATGCCATGAAAATACAAAAGTTTAATAAATCACGTCGTTTTTCTGTCGATGAAAGAGCGTCTGAATGTGAAAAACACCAGGTATTTTTCGTGAAAAAACATGCACTAGTGCATTTTTTGTGACAAAAAATCAACCATTTGGAACGAAGTTCCTTTACGCGACTTGCGGTAGGTGTTGACTAGGAATTGTAACGTAAGAAAAAAGCGTTATGCCCCCTCCATGTGACTTTTTCTCTCTCTCTGTCTCTCTCTCTCTCTGTGTCTCTCTCTCGTTCTCTCTCTCGCTCTCTCTCTCGCTCTCTCTCTCTGTCTCTTTCTATAATATACAGTGTCCGCCAAAAAGTATGTACCATATGGGAAAAAAGTTCATTATTGGAGTATTGGAAAAAATATTCTGGGGAAAAGTTTGTGCATGTCCGATTACCTAAAAATCGATTTTGACACATGTCACGTAATCGCTAGTATGGCGGCAAATTGAAAAAAATTGCTATGAAATGGCGAAAAGTGGGGTAAGATGACAGGATATCAAAAAAAGTTATTTGAAAAAGTTACTTAGAATTCAAGAGATAATTCGAAAAAATTGGATATAGCTATTTTTTTTTGAATATTTTCCCATCTATTGAAAAATATCAAATTTTTTTCTTATGAATAGCTTGACTACACTCAAACATTTGTATTTCAATGATAATGACAGAAATTTTTCATTTTCTCCTCACCAGAGGCCACTATATTTAAAAAATAGGATTTTGTCAGAACATACATCGGTTCGTATCTAACAGTTATATCAGAATTCCACGACCATTGTGATGACATGACACTCCAAAAACATGGTGTTTTTCAGATTATAATCAAGTTCCGATGATAATCGTGGATGAGCGTTTCACTTCGCACATAAACATGTAAATTATAAGTCTCTTAAATTTGACTCACTATTTCATTCTGAATATTTTCACAATTTTTTGGCAAATATAAACATCGAAAATAAACCATACTGAAATGAAATCAGGTTCATTCAGTTCAATCAGTTCATTCATCGGGGTCCGTGAACATATTCCTCAATTATGTCACAAAATTCACGTTCCAAAATACTATTTCGTGTGCTTTTCAAACAAATACCTACCTACCTACTTATTCATCACATCAGGATTCTATAATAGAAGAGCATAGTAAAATACCTTCTTTTCCACAAAGTCAAAATGTAGTACACCAAACATGCTTTCTTGAGTATGAAATGCACCAGAACATGACATTTTGATCTCTTGAAAATAGTCAGTGTTTAAGTATTGCATCAAAATTTCACTCATATTCCACAAGATAGCCATGGATTTCATTTGACAGAAAATACGTAAACTTATTGCAACAAAAGTCTAAGTTGATAATACCAGCAAGTTTTTGGTTGATTATGTCGAAGTTAAGTCAGCAAGAATAAGTTTTCCACGGACCCAGTATTTTTGAACTTGGAAACAATTCTTCCAACAGAGCCGCCATCTTGAATTTATAAATTTTGACAAAAACTCATAATCTCCGACCCCGAAAACCCCCACATACCAATTTTGAATTGAATCGTACCATAATCACAAAACTCGTCCGCCATCTTGGAGCCGACATTTTTTTTTTTTTTTTGCAATTTTACAATGCATTGTCACCGGAATTATGAACACCTGCCAAATTTCAGCTCAATCGGATGTCGGCTAGTGCTCCAAAAATGGATTACAACTTTTGAACCGGAAATAATGACAATATCATACGAACGAAGTAACTTAAATATAAAAGCTTGTAAAAAGACTTATTCACACCATACAATAGAACCGTATAATTGATTTTTTCATGGGAACTGTACAAGATGCAAGGATGAATCACTCAGGCAGTGTATTTTTCTAATTTTCGAAAATAACAAAACTATCCAATAAAACTTACCCCCATCGTGGAGCCAGATGTGAAGTGTAATTTGGCAAGATTGGGCAACGAATAATCATTAGCATCAGCTTGTGTCTGGCAGATCAATAAAAATATTATCCAAACATTTTTAGAACTGGAGTTCCTGAAAGATAAATGATAATACTACTCGAATCTCTCAAGGGCTGGTGATTTTTCTTGATACGTAGATTAATCCAATAAATAGAAACCAAATTTCATCAAAATCAAACAAAAATTACAAAACAGCTAAAATTCTGGATTTAGGTTGTTAAACGTTTAAACTATCCATTAAGCAATTCTTCACCATGCCAAGGCCCTAAAAATAATAATAATAAAAAAAAACTCCGAATTTTCATATTTTGAACTA
This sequence comes from Gonioctena quinquepunctata, assembly GCA_018342105.1. Taxonomy (NCBI): domain Eukaryota; kingdom Metazoa; phylum Arthropoda; class Insecta; order Coleoptera; family Chrysomelidae; genus Gonioctena; species Gonioctena quinquepunctata. The sequence continues at coordinate 376,026 of JAFIRS010000090.1, forward strand.
CAACTCCAGAAGTATTGGAGATATGAAAAAATGTCTTGGCTAAAAGTTAAAGCTCGTTATTTTTTCTACAAAAGTGTTTCTCATCAATCATGTCGTAAGGGAGATAAACGCGATTTTCCACTTGTGGTCTAACGTCCGGTTGAAATTGCGCGGAAACGAAAAATGGCCCCAATTTTTATATAAACGAACTCGTTGTTCTTGGCTACTAAAAGTTGCTCAGAAAAAAGCCGAAGCACATGAAATGAAGAAAAAACTTCCATCTTTCACATTAAACTAGTTTATACAAAATCCATATTTAGTTAGTTCCATATTATAGTTTATACAGAATCCAATCATAATTCAAAGAGTGTTCGAAGATTTCTGAATAAATATCTATAAGTACAAATTTTGGTTAATGAATTCGTAAGGAATCATTGCCCGTTAATTCCTATGTATTTTCCTTGATAAATAGTAACCTTCAATTTTGTTGTACCCAGGTTGGTTCTAAAGTAAATAATGCGATGTACATTTTACCAAATTTTATTACTACAACTACAGTTACGACTCAGAAAAAGGAAAGTACCCACTCTTTTCGTGGATTACAAGACAGCATTCGACTCTGTCAACCACTCTTTGCTATAGCAGAAAGTTTTTAGTGTGGGAATTAGCTCAAAAATGATTTCAGTGCTCCAAGGTGATCCTCTAAGCCCTCTACTATTTTCCTTATTTACTGCAGATATTGAGCAATTTTTCTTAGCAAGGGTTGCGACAGGAATAAATATAATAAGCGGGAACTGTTGATGTTGCTTTATGCGGATGACTTGGTTATTCTCTTTGAATCAGAAGTTGAACTTGGTAAAAATCTCAGAATTCTCGGAGAATATAGCGACCAACTTCTACAGGTGAACGTTGAGAAATGTTTGTACAAGTCCAAACAATTGATATTGTTAAATAATTCGTCTATCTTGGTGTCACCTTCTCTTCCTCCTCTCTTTTCAATAAAATGTCACGAACAACTGCTCAAAAAGCGAAGCATGCTACTGGCTCAGTGATAGCTCTGATGAGTAAAACCAAAATAGACTGCTGAGCATCGCTTATGCAACTACTCGAATCACTAGTCCTCAGCATTGTAACTAGCTGTATACCAGTATGGGGAACAAGATATATCGATCGAACGAATACAAATACATTTTTTGAAGAGAGTACTTCTTCCTATCAACACCCCATACTTCATCGTCAGACTAGAGGCCGGACGAGTAAATATATCTCTTACAATTTTTAAGCACATACTAAATTGGCTCATCAAACTCTATCAAATGGAAGACCATAGACTGCCAAAGATCTGTTTTCTATGGCAACTGGAAATAACAACCTCCAACCCCAAATACAATTGGACCAAGCAAATAAAAACATTTCTGGAATTTTCAAATTTTCACACAAATTTAGCGGACATTGATGCGAGAATTTTGAAAAGAAATAAAAAAGATTTCTTGAATAATTTTGAGTCGATACTCCGACTTGGAGACAGATCGTTGGCAGTACAGTCCTCTTTTCTACATTTCTACCCAATTCTATCTGAGAGCTCAAGGGAATATCTCAATATAAGAATGCAAATAAAGATAACCCGAGTCATAGCACAAAGCAGAGTATCACACGAATACATGTTGATGCTCACCTTCCACGGGAGCCCTTACCGTGTTAATCCGAGAGAGTTCTCTACCATTTGTAACCAAAAAGATATGAGACAATTGGACACTTACTTTTTGAATGCCCTATATACAGTTCAATGAGACCACACAATTCAGAATTTCTCTCAAATATTGTGAGCTTCATCGATGCTCTCAATAATATTACGTCTTCAAAAGCAAAAACTATTCCGATGACGTCATAGAATCATCGAGAAGAAGCCAGATGATTCCAGAAATGACCTTCTCGGAAAACAGTTTCGTAACACTAATATAAAACTTAAAAAGTATCGGTAATAGGAGAAAAAAAATTGCATGATGGTTACATTCCAGCAGTAGGTATGTAATGAGGCTATTGTCCAATATACGAATTTCAAGGGGTTAGAATGGGGTAGCCCTGAATATTTGAATAATTTTTAGGTATAAAACTGAATTTAATAGACAAACGGCAAAGCAACATTTTTAATGTGCATTTTTCTCGAAAATACATATTTTGTGCTCCTGGCTGGTAAAATCTATATTTATAATAAAGCAGGTTATATCTCAAAGAAAATCGGTAGGAGCAAATATGAAAGTTTGTACGAGGAAGAATAATTTTCCAAAATTTAAATGTCATGCGGTTACAACTATCACCTGAATATTTGAATAAACTTCATCTTTGAAATCGTTGATTTTTTAATGTACTGTTTCCTTGCTAAGTTTCGACTTGGGATTAAAAAATGGCCGCATTTCATAAAGATAGAATTTTGATTCTTTCAGAATTCGATGTGTGCTGCTTTTGGAAACACCAGAAATAGTCTCTCAAGTTGTTTCAAAGATTGAATTATGTCCATCACTACATGTCCTATAACTGCAACAGTGACTCCTTCATTTATCATCGACTTTTGCTCCTTCATGTTTTTTATTTTTCAATTACTCTATGAACTTATGCATCACTTGTACCACGTACTGATATGATATGTTTTTCCCTGGACGAATTTCATTGAAACATCGTCCATTTTCAAAATACGTAGCTACAATTGCTGTTATTTCTTGTATAATATAAACCATTTTCGACAGATTTTACACGATTGAAAAAAGTAAAGTTTTAAATAGTTTTAGCTTGGACACACTGTAGATGTGTGATTAAAATATGCCACTTACAATTGATAAAAGCAGAAAGTGATGCATTCAGCAAATGTTGCTATAATTTCTGAAGACATTGATGTATTGGTTCTATCAACTGCACTAACTCTGGATCTCTTAATTTTCATGAGCTACATCGAAGAAAATTTATACACAGGGTGTAATCTGACTCTTTGCACAACCGCTAACAGTTTATAGTCCATAATAAAAACTTTTTAACAAAAAATTAAACCGACGAAAAAATCAACTGAAAAGCAAAAAATAAAATAAACCTTCCTAGTCTAAATGATAATTGAGCTCCTAAACTAATGTAAGTAACTGATTTTGAGTCGGAGCCAAACAAACAATTATCGAAGAAGAATGAAAGAAGTCATCAAAACGCAGCCGTGCATCTCGCTGCCATCATTTTACGCTTCACCTAATTCAATTGCTAGTTTGTTTGGCGCCGACTCAAAATCAGTTACTTACATTGGTTTAGGGGCTCAATTATCATTTAGACTAAGAAGGTTTATTTTATTTTTTGCTTTTCAGTTGATTTTCGTCGATTTAATTTGTTAAAAGCTATTTTACTTTCAGTTCCGTATTTCGTCGGTTTAATTTTTTGTTAAAAAGTTTTTATTTTTCAATTTTTTTTTGTGGCTAAAATCTACCAATTACTACCTACTTGTTTTTTGATTACTTCCAAAATACTTACTTACCCACCTTACTTCAACTATTACCAGTTAAATAATATGATTATCTACTTTTAGTATTTGTTGTAATATGAATTATTTTCGTTGTTCTGGTTAGTTTATTTCATTACTTTGTATATCATTCCATCCTCTCATAAAATATACTGATTTTGACGGAACAAGAATAATGTCAGTAGCGATCTGTCATTGTCAACTACGTATGTGTGTGCTAATGTTCACTAGTGAAAAATCAATTATCCCCTATTTTTCTACCCGTAAGGGTGGCTAATTCCTTTCAAATCCAAATATAAGGTATCCAAATCGAAGAACCCAGTACAAAGTTATGCCTGATAGAATCGGTTAACGAACCAGAATTCAGAGGGTGAGTGATCAATATCCTTCATTTCGCTACCCTTAGGGGTGGATTTCATCTTTTAAATTCAAATGGGACCAAATTCGGAGTACACTCTATCCACTGAAAAAAGAATTATCAGAAAAAGTTATGCGTGATCATACATAAAAAAATATGATGGAAAAACATAAAATATACGGGTCGAATAGAAAACCTCCTCCTTTTTGGTTTCGTCGGTTAAAAAATTGAAATGGTTTTTTACAATCCGTAACAAACCAGGAATATAATATAAAAAATGTGTACCTACCAAAACTTCGCTGTTTCGTGGTTCCCAACATTTGGGCGAATTTGGCAAAAAAATTAATATATTTTAAAATTGCCATATAGCAATCCTACTTCTGGTCCATTTTTGGCGAATTCAATTGCATTTGCTATAGTTTCTTTTCCTCCCTTTCAAAAAGACTATGCATTATAGCTTGATCAAATTTGTTAACAATTGCAGAATCGAATATACAGGGTGTTATGTAATAAGTGTCCGATATTTTACAGGACGATTCCTCAGTTATTTGTAAGGTGAAAAGTTCATATGAGCATGGGTTCAAAAGGTTTTTCGTAAATAATTTTTAAAATAATGTCGATATTTGGACAATTGGTATTTGGGGATTTTTATGAGAAATTCAAATTTGATCTTAGTTTGACCCTTAACTGTAGGAGGCGCCGCCTAGAGGTCTTCGTCTCTTTTCGGGAGTCACAACTTAGTCGTGCATGTTTGTATCACATTTTCTAGAAGAAAAATCGATTTTTCTATCATTTTTACGTGAGAAACGTATGCTTTTCAAAAGTCGCTACAAGCAGCCGTTTTCGTGATATTTTGATTTGAATTAATCGATGCATGTGTTTGTCACAAAGTGAAACAATTTTGAAAACTTTTTTTTTAATTCAACATAAAAACATTTCTTACGCTAATTTTTGAACAACAATAAACAACGGAACACTAGGTATAAATTTAAATCAAAATCACAATAAATGTTCGAAATGTCCACCTCCTGCCTGTATGCACGCATCCAATCTTCTCCTCATTGATTGGCGCACTCTTTGGAAAATTCCTGGAGTATTTTGAATCGTTCTACAAGAGTTGATTATCCGATTACTTAATTCTTCTTCATTTTGGATAGGTGTCTGGTAAATTAAGGATTTCAGATGTCCCCACAGGAAAAATTCCAAACTGTTAAGGTCTGGTTACCCAGGGGGTCATGGTTGAGGCCCTCCCCGATCTATCCAACGGTTGCCGAAAGTTTAATCTAAAAATTCTCGCGCTTGGATGCTAAAATGTGCCAGGGCACCGTCATGCATAAACCACATTTCATTTCGTAGTCTAAGCGGCACATCTTCCAGTTAAATAGGCAAATCTGCTTCAAGAAAATGACGATCTCTCTCCGTTTAATCTTCCCGGAATAAAGAATGGACCTATAAAATAATCTCCCAAGGATTCCTGTCCACACGTTAAGAGAGAACTGTTCTTGGAAATGTGATTCCTGTATCGCATTGGGGTTTTCCTCTGACCACAAATGATTGTTGTGAAAATTGCGTATAGCATTGCGTCAGAAATTTGCTTCGTCGGTAAACAGGATTTGATATTCAAATAAAGGATTTTGAATAAGGCATTGGAGAAACCAACGACAGAAGTTGATATGTAACGGAAAGTCACGAGGGAGTAGTGCTTGAACTCTTTGAATATGGTAGGGATATAATAAAATATCAATTGAAATTTTCCATACCAGAACATGAGAAATGTTTAACGTCAGCGCTATTTTTCTGGAGCTTGTTTCCGGGTGTTCTCCTACCAGATTAAGAACTGCTTTTTCGGTTTCTGGGGTTCTTACCGTCCGGTGCACCCGACAGATTACTAGCTTCCTCAAAACTTCCTGTTTCCCTTAACCGAGCGTGGATTCTTGAAAACGTTTTTGAAGTAGGAGTTGTGCAGTTCGGATAACGCTCTTGATACGAGCGTCTAGCCTCATATGCATTTCCGTTACCAAGTCCGTTTGTACAATGTATGTCAGCATACTCTGCATTGGTGAAGTTTATAATTTTTTAACAAATAATCACAATAATAATAAATAAAACTATTTAACTATGCGACAAGATATTATTTTTGACATAACAGCACAAAAAAAACATTGGAATAAACTTACTAGCCTACTTCGCGAATCAATGAGAAGAATATTGGATGCATCAATTAATTTAAATCAAAATATCTCGAAAACGGCTGCTTGTAGGTAGAGGAATCGATTTTTCTTCTAGAAAATGTGATTCATACATGCATCACAAAGTTGTGACTCCCCAAAAGAGACAAAGACCTGTAGGCGGCGCCCCTACAATTAAGGGCCAAACTAAGATCAAATTTGAATTTCACATATTAAAAAATCTCCAAATACCAATGTTTGTCCAAATATCGACATTATTTTAAAAATTATTTACGAAAAACAAAAACAAAAAATTTTTAACACCTTGTCAAAAATGAAGGCCTTGCGGACCCATTCTTATATGAAGTTTTCACCTCATAAATAACTGAGGAATCGTCCTGTAAAATATCGGACACTTATTACATAACACCCTGTATAACGTGCTTCCCGTTTCTACGACCCTTTTTGAATACCTGGCATTTTTAGAAGATGCTCATTTTTGCTGAATGGTTAAATTGCAATTACAAAATAATATTGATAAATAGCAACAAAAAAATTGGCGAACTTTTGAGTATTCAGTAGTATAATTCACTGAAAGAAATTGGGTTCCAAGTTTAAATTCTTCAGGTACCCACTATTAGTTTTTATTTATTTAGATCCTCATCCCAACCAAGCTCTCAGAAACAATAATTAGTGTACAACTAAACTAAAAATATCTATTGAAAATACTTACAAAGTGTTTTCCATCTCTGATGTTACCACTGACTTGTTAGTAAGTTGTGAATACCCAGGGTTTTCGTCAACATCTCGGCACCTAAATTGTTAACCAAACGAATTAGCGCAATAACAGTATCACTATTCACATTCTATTTACTTTTCGTTTATGAATCTCAACCAACGGTACTTCGAAGGAACAACTTAACTAGCAACGAATATAAAACATTTTATATGTCATCTAAACTAGTGCAATCTCTGATTGATTGGTACACAGCATAGAGTGTCTACACTGAAAAATAAAACTCCCATAACGAAGTCTTCCGCTATCAAGTGGTGATGCCATTGAGACTTGGTTACGTTGGAGCATCTTGTAATTGAAATCAATTTTATGTATTCAATAACTCTTTCTCTCATTCACCTTTTGCACAAGAAAAGTTAACTTTTCTTTCAATGAATGCCTCAAGTCAAAAATAATTTACGTCATACCGGGTGGCAATGGGAGTAGGGCCATGCCTATATCTCCTTCACTTATCAACCGATTTGAATAAAATTTTGTACATAGATATGAGACACAATTTCGGATTGACAGACATATGAAAATAGAATGGCCGACTTCCGGTTTTGCAGGAATAGCCACCAACTTCAATTTTTCAAATGGAACACCCTGTATGTTCGACGTTTTTCGGATTCTACGGCTCATATTACATACGACAAAGTTGCAAAATTTTTATTTTACAATTAAAAAAAAATTATCAATTTTTTTTTTAGCTTAGGAGGCCTTGATCAGATCAAAATCTATAGTAATTTACATCAGTAACTCATAGTAATAGTCATTTCAACGATAAGATCAATAACAAATCCTACATCAGGAATGAAATTTACAAAACGTAGAGATCCATCTAATAAAATGAAATCAATCTGAGAAAATTGGTAGGTAACATGACATCTATTCATTCTTTCAAACTTTACTTCAGAATGGTAACAATGAATTACCAAAAATAATCAATCGACTTGACAATATGTAATGATTATAAACTCATTACAGAAAAGTTAACTTTAATATAATCAAACTGTTTGAATAAATTTAACGATTGAAACAGTGAAACATTTAACGTACAATTATTTTCAATAGAAGAGTTTCACAACCATCGAAGTCATTTTATTCATTAATGACCAATGATATGTTCGAAGTGCAACCCGTTTTCTCTAACATATAGACTAGTTCTATTTATTGTACCCTCATCACATTTATCAGTTCGTGAGCAGGAATTTCCTGAAATGCGCGCTCAACTCTATCTCTCAAGTCCTCTAAAGGAGTCGGTCTCCTCGAGTATACTTTAGATTTTATATGACCCCATAAATAAAAATCAATAGGGGTTAAATCGGGCGATCTGGGTGGTCATCTGATTGGACCATTTGTTCCAATCCATCTCTGCCCATAGGTATCACTAAGATATTGCCGAACAATATTAGCATTATGTGGGCCTGCACCATCCTGCTGAAAAAACATTTTTCCCGGTGTTCTCAGGTGAATCGTTGATATTATTTTGAATATCGTTCTTGAAGAATTGTAGATATATTTGGCCCGTCAAAAGCCCGTCGAAAAGAATTGGTCCAATGATTCCTACCCAGACGTTGAATCCAAATCTTTCTTGAAAATTACCTTCTCTCAGCAACCTAGGATTTTCTTGAGCCCAATACCTTGTATTATTTCTATTGAACATACCATTATTCGTAAACCTAGACTCATCTGTACACATTATCTTCGAGACAAAACCATTATTCAAATCATGATGACGCAAAAGCCAATTACAATAAGTTAGTCTCCGTTCTGGGCCATTTTCATACATACAGTATCGGAAACAATTTATCTGGGGTATAGACAGAAATCTACACAAGTCAAGAGAGACGCACTGCTGTGCGCCCCTCCTGTTACCCCACCCGACACATTAACTGACCACGTGGCAATGCGACACAGCGCACAGCGACTCGACTCATTCTTGCCGAGCCGTGGTTGCGAAAACAAAAGACCGTGACAATTATTACCTTTTGAAACTTGCCGCCTATTTACACAACCGCAGAGAAAGTACAGATCGTTAAGTAGTACTTTGGGGGTAATTCTGTACAAGATACTAGAAATCTATTCATAGTGGCTTTTGCAGATAGACCTGTACCTACGGAAGCGACTGTCCTTTCAATTATTAATAAATTTCAGAATTTTGGGTGTGTGGCAGCACATTGCAAAAAATGTCCCACAAATCCACCACCGCATCCTAGACAAATACCCGAGGAACGGGAAATAAGAGAAACACAAGTGTGTGCATTGGCAGAAACGACACCTTGTTCGAGTAGACAGATCGCCGAGGAAGTGAATTTGAATGAAAGAACTGTAAGGAATATTTTGAAGAGAAACGGTTATCATTGTTTCCAAGTCAAGACCATACAAGAACTTTTGCCTGGAGACCATTTCAGACGTATGGAGTTTTGTGAAACGATGGTCGAAAAATGCAATAGGGCATTTCGTGTAAATCATGAATTTCTAAAAAAGGTGTATTTTATGAAAAACGCCTTCTTATTATCATTATTGTGAATTGATATTTTATAAATATTCAGAAATCAAAACAAAGATTGTTATCCATTTGTCATCGCTCTTCAACTTGTGTAGGATAACCAAAATACTCACAAGTAGTAATCTACTAGTGGAATGAGAATGACCGCAATCGTAAGCGTGAGCGTTGTGTGTGTGTCTAGTGGAAAGTATGCTAATATTCTGACAGCTAATAGACTGAGACAGCCGAGCGGTCTAAGGCGCCAGATATAAGAGATTAAAGGTTGATTTTCATCTGAAGAAAATTTAATCATAGCTGCTATTTTATTAGATGAAAATTATCTTGAAAAGAAAGAAACTCCGATTTTGGGTACAATGTAACAAGTTTAGTCTTATACTCAATATGTAGTTACATTTGATATTTATTAGCAATATTTTTAGACAATAATAAAATAATAAGAGTATGGTATGAAAATATTATTTTTACTCACCCTGATCTTCTCTTTATAATTATTATCACCATATCTACAATGTTGTAAATTATATATAGCCGTATTTTGATTCACTAGCTCAATTCCTCGTCATTCATCTTGAAATAACGGCGCAAATGAAACGTAACGATGTTTCCACTTTCACTACCGTTTCCGACACATTTCAACCTCCGTCAAAAATACGTTTGCAACAATATTGAACGGAACTGGAAACGGTATGTAAATGGTGCATAGGTATAGTTTTCCCAATATCAATTGCAGAAGCATAAAAAAGTCTTGCGGCGAAATCCTGTGAGCAGCAGTGGCGGAGCTAACTAATTTTATTTAGATATTTTAAGATTTAAAAAATACTTCATAAATAATGAAAAATGAAAAAAAATTAAAGACAAGCTTTCATTTATACAAATACATTAAGAAAGAAAAATAATTTCTTTCATTGTTTGATGTAGGTTATTATTATATCCTAAAACGTATTTCGATCGGCACACACCAAGAACATAGACGCTACTGGTTTTCAATCTTTCAGTGCTATTAAAACACAAATATAACGCGTGATTTATGACCTCCCATCGTATAGACACACCTGCCAGCATTGATATCCGACTTGATTGGCCCAGACGAATCGGTTGTAGCATAGACAGCCGTCACTCAAGTCCACGTTGACTATCGGCTCTTTTGATCTACCGTTTGCCGACGGCGAATGTTGACGAGTAGTACAGATTATTTTTCGTTCCGTTTCTTCGCATATACGCTCGTGTTAGCGAAGTGAGTTTTCATTTGCTCCCTATAGAAACAGCTTATGCAATTGATATTGGATGGACTATACCTTAATTTACAGTCAACAATATTTTACGTAAACGGAACGGAACTGGTATGGAATGGATACGGAACGTATAGTGAGAATCAACCTTTGAGCTCTGGATCTCGAAAGAATCCCACACCTGAAGGTTTTTTTCCCTTCGAAATTGACAAATGATTTGTTTTGATTTTTATTTGAATATTCGTCCCAAAACAAGTCATTTCTCAATTTCAATGAAATACTAAGTGGGCAATTGAAAACAAAACAAACGAAATATCAATCAGGAGAAGAGTTTCTGAGGCAACACTGAAAAGATTCAAATTCGGTTAAAATGTTGAATAATCTGACGAACACATGCTCATGTTGATTTGTTTGAACAGGGCGGTCATAAAATCAGATGTGGAATCATCTGCGACTGAAAGATAGACTTTAGTAACTAGCTTCCATCGTTCAAGATAACCTCTTGTGGGGTATTCATGTTGAAAAGGGAAACATTCTTAATTGAGAATGTTTCCCTTTTCGACATGTTTATATGACCAATTAGAAATCTATTTTTTGCACCTTCAGATAGCTGGCAAATATTCCTGAAAAAATAAACAAATATAAATTTTCAATATCTCTAGCTGAGGGATATCCAATTTTACGTAATAAATGTACCACTGTAGATGAACAACTATGAAAAGAATGATATTGTAGGTTTAATTACGTTTATCTTTTTCAGGAAGCTTTTCAGCAAGTTCTGCAACATTTTCCGCAATCAATTGTCGTTGAATTCCCTGATGTGTTGAGAAGCTATAATATTATAATAATAGTCCGTATTTATTAAATAATATATAAAGAATTTTATTTTTTATAGCTTGGAATAGACGCATTTAAATATTGTCTCTTTTTCATTTATTGAACCACCGTTCTGAAAAAATATATTGCCAACAAATTAAGATATTTTTACAAAAAAAATGTGAAGGGCAATTTTCGTCCAGCATATCAAATTTGAGGCTATATTAAAAAAAATATAATGATGTTCTGACAAGATATAAAAAACATTTTTTTTTGTAGTATGAAAAACTAGAAGAAAAGATTCAACAGAATCTAATTTCAACCACAATTTGAGATTTGAGATAATGAGATTTCAATTGCCGTCCGTGGTGGTAATCTAGGAATTCCTTTTCTGATTCCTCATCGGTTTCCTCTTCAGACTCTTCCTCCCCGCTTTTTGTGTCGACACTTTTTTCCGTCTCTCTTTCTATCAAGATCCCTTGTGGGATTACTGCCGGGTTCTCTTTCAAGTTTTTCTCTCCTTCTTCCTCTGTCTCTTCTTCTCGTTGCTTCTTCTTATTCCTGCCGTGTGAAGAATCCTCGGGTAGCTCTTCCTCCGCTTTCCCATGATAGGGTTTCAGCCAGTTTACATGTACCACTTGTTTCTGTCGCGTTCCTACCCTTCTTATTCGGTACGTTACCGGTCCTTCATCCCGGATCACCCTGTATGGACCTATCCAAGTCCTTGTTAATTTCTTCGTTCTTCCCAATTTCGTAGCCATGTTTCCCAAATATACCAATTTTCCTATTGAAACATTTGTTTCGTTTTTCCTTGGCCCTCTCCGTATTTTTGTATACCCCCGTATACACTCTTTTCAGCCTGGCCATCAATTCCCACGCATCATTGTCGTCGTAATCGTACCTTACCCTCTGTGGTTTAAGGAAGTCATCGACAGGGAGTACCTGATTCCTACCGTGTAGCAAAAAGAAAGGGCTGTACCCTGTGAAACTGTGAATCGTACCCCTATAAGCTGAAAGTACAGAAGGGATCCAACTAGCCCAATCTCTTTGATTGTCACTGATATATTGTGACAGCATATCTTTTGAAAACCCGATGCATCCTCTCAATCTGTCCATTCGTTGTTGGCGCGTAGCTAGAATTTTCTTAATATTCGAAACTTTACATGTTTTTTTGAAAAGTGCCGATGTGAAATTCGCCCCCTGATCCGTCAATAATTTTCTCGGTATCCCGTGCCTTACGATAACATGTTCCACGAATGCCTTTCGTAAAATAGTCCTGGAACGTCAGTAGGTACCGATTTCTGTTCGTGGTTGTGACTAGTGGCCGGACTATGTCCATGGAAGTCAACTCCTTCCTTTGTCGGCGAGGAAGAGTTGCAGTCGAGCCTTTTTATGTGGGGTAACGTTTCCTTCTGTTACAAGCGTCGCGGCAGTAATTTATGACATCTGTCTTCATGTCTGTCCAATAAAACCGTCGTTTTATATTCGACGGTGTCTTTTGCTGACCCTGGTGTCCCTCAAATGGGGCTTCGTGAAAATATTCCAATACTTCATTTACAAATGTCTTGAGGACCATCAATTTTTTCCCGTTGATCTATTATGGAATTATATAATAAGATGGTTAAATCCCTCACTAACTGCCCGTGGTAAGCTACATGTGTACTAAAATAAATACCACTCTGATTACTCCAGCTACGCCACTGGCTGGTTATCGGAAGAAATGTTCAACACTAATAAACCAATGTCGCTAAGGAAATCCCAAATATAGTGTCCCTATATTTGATTAATTCTTTTTTGTGGAATTGCTCGTCAAAGTAACTACTTTGATGTATAGGGAGCATCAATTACTTGGGGATAATTGAACCGAGATTATTTCTCGAGAGCGGCTACAAGGAATATCCCTTTTTCTCTATACTTGGGAGTGTGGGGCGTTTATCTAGAAGTGATACCGATCTCAGTAGTTTATACCAATAGTGCGCTCGGAATCATAAGAAATATATTTAGATAAAAATGTTTAAATATAGGTACATATCCTGAAAATCATGGCTCAAGTTGGGAGAAATGAAATTATTAAACAGAATTAGCAAACTATAAAGAAAAACGAAAATTATTCTTTCTGTATAGTTGTGACATAATACAAATCGGAAAATGAATAATATTACGAAAAATGTCAATAGAAAAATACTGGTGAATAATATTACTGATTTCTTATATGAACATGCACTATGGAGATATATGAATGCCAAAATCCAAAACAACAGTCATTTTAAATAATATGACCAAAACATAAGTTCAGAAAAACAGATAACTTACTCCAGACCATCAACTGTCATCACTGTATTCACTCGGTATTTTTATTTTACACGAGAAAACTTTAATGGAATGCTCATCACTGTATTTTCCGAAATTACGTGTTCAAATTATTATCTCGCACTGTATATTAAAGAAAAACATCTCTGGTTATAACCTTATGCCGGATGATCTCTTGTTTCGTCAACCTCAGGATGACATGTATTTGAATTGATTATAAGTTGCTATTGCGAAACTGGCTAGCAAACTTGGTGAATTTGGTAATTGGAAATTGCTGTTTTTGCTCTCGAAGTGACTTATCACCTGATTTTTTTATATCTTGAAAACTATCATGACCGTTTGAATAGCCATGTTATATAGACTTTACTCTATTGTACTATGAACTGAGTTGACATGTTACTTGAACGACTTCTGTTGACTGAATCGTCTTTGTTTGTTCGTGAGGTCGCGTTTTATATGATATTCCATTCCATGTATTGCTCTTTGTTGGCTCGCTAACATTAGTTATCTTCTACTCGTCATAATACATCTCATTCATAGTAATTAATGGCTCGTTACGGAAGCCGAAATAATGTATAAAAAAAGGAATGATTTATCTCTTTTGTGGTCGTATTGCACTCAGCGAGCTATCAAAACCTATAATTCATAGTTTCTTTGTTTACTACGAAATTCCTTAGAGGTGCGTAACTAGGAGGGTGATGATTTGTTAATAGCTCCGTTGTGAAAGGTTGCCTGTTTTTTATTTGCATTCCCGGGCTAGAAGGTGTCTATCTATTATTAACGGGCCTTGTGTATCAATTGGGTCTAGTATTTGATTTAAAAAATTTATTTGTATTCCCAGTGACTTATATTTTCTGGCCATAGAGTTCATATTTATTTATAACTTGTTTTTTCTTATGCTTGAAGGTTTTTCTCTACTTATGGGGTTATGACACCATCTTCTTATCTCCGGTACAGAATTCCATCCTATGGAAGGAAGTATAATTTGTCTTCCCCTGCTTTCGTTTGGTCTACCTGGTTACGAGCAAATTTACAAAATTCGTCTTGTTCTTGAGCCTTTCTGAGTATTTCTCAATCCCATTTCGGTTCCTATACGGTTTCCACTTCGATTTGGCAAATCCTACTTTTCTCGTTCGTATATTCATAGATGGTTCTCTATGCTCGAATTTCGGAAGATGAACTCGACCATGGCCTGAACCTTTACCCATCTGAGTTTATCCAACCCACATGTAATTTTTGGCATGGCTACTTGTTGGTCTCGGTTTCCTTCACATTTTTGCCTTAAATGTGTCTCAAACCACTCGATAGAAGGGCTTTTCGTAGTATCGGAACTTGGTTATCATATAATAGATATTTCTTTCTGGAAGTTGCAGTTCTGCTACTTCCCCCACCGTTTCTTTCTGTTCCATTAAAGTGCTCACTGAGCCAAAAAGTTTCTTAAATTGCGCCGCAATACCTTCCCCCATCGCAAAATCTTGAGACACACAGTGCGCCAGCGCGTGTGATTCCGGTGCCGAAAATAGCTCTCTTTGTTTAATTTTCACATTCTGGGCCTTTGGAGATTGGTGTAATTTCAAATATTCCTCGTATTCCATGTCGACCTAATAATCCTCTTTGTCGTACATCCTGCTCAGAGCATCCGCGTTTCCATGTAGTTTTTCTCGGCGGGGTATGATTTCGAAATCATATTCTGCTAAGGTTAACGCCCATCGAGTTAACCTTGATCCCGGGTCTTTCATCGATGGTAACCATTTCAAGGGTCGATGATCTGAAATGACCATACATTTTCTCCCATACAGATAGCATCAGAAAGTTTGAATTCCGAATACAACTCCCAACAGCTCTTTTTCCGTAGTGGCGTAATTCAACTCCGCCTTCTTAAGCCTTCTACTAGCGTAATCGATAGGCCTTTGGTGTCCCTCCCTTAATTGGCTCAAAATAGCCCCAACTCCAAATCCAGACGCGTCCGTTACCACCGAAAAGGGTTGCTCAAAATCCGGGAAGACCAATAACGATTCTGCAGTCAGACATTCCTTCAAGGTATCGATGGCTTCTAATACCCCTTACGAAATTAAAAATGTTACCTCCTTCTTTGTCAGATTCACCAGTGGTGCCGATATTTCCGCTATATTGGGAATACATCTTCGGTACCAATTCACAATTCAAATGAAAGCACTCACCCCTTTGACATTCTTAGGTATGGGAAATTTATGTATCAATTCTATCGTTTCCGCATCCGGAAGTACCCTTCTTGGGTAATCATATGTCCCAAATATTTGACCTTAACAAGTGGAATTTTTTCGGTTTAAGTTTGATATTTACTTCCCTCAATCTCTCAAAAATTTGTTCCATTTTATTTATATGATCTTCTTCACCATTGGCATTGAAAATGATGATGTCATCCAAATACACCATACAAATCTGTCCTGTCAGTCCTGATAGCGTGATATTTATAAAACGCTGAAATGTACATGGCGCATTCACCAAACCGAAAGGCATTTTGAGGTATTCGTAATGTCCTTGGAATGAACTGAACCCCGTCAGTGGTATATCTTTTTCCTCCATGTGTATCTGACGGTAGGCTTCCGCTACGTGGATGACCGAAAATAAAACCTTGTTTCCTGTGCTATATCCCTGTATCAAGTCCGATATATTAGTTGTTAATTCAATTCAATTCATTTATTTTTCTTCGGACATACAAGTACGTATAGAAATTAAAAAAGATATATGTCTATGAGTTGAGGAATTCACCAAGGTTGTAGTAACATCTATCTATCAAATATATTTTGAGACTTCGGGAAAATTCAGTATAATTCGTAACCTGTGTTATATTCTTTGGCAATTTATTAAAAAATTTAAGGTCCATCACAGATGGCACATCTGATGAAATCCTATATTTACGGCGAGGAATGTGAAAATCATGTTTTTGACGTGTATTCATTTCGTGTTGGTCATACATTTTTGATTATTTTTGAAAACATATACAGCCATTTCGAATATATATATATATATATATATATATATATATATAAATATATATATATATATATATATATATATATATATATATATAAACAAAATGGAAGGAACTCAATGACATAGCCTCAGAGAAAGTGTAACTAGACACGTGTTTCGGGCTCTCGGCCCTCATCAGTACGGTGGAGAAGTGCAAGGATGAAACGTCAAATCAACGGAGTCAACAAACAGAAGCCAGCCGCTCATTTGTGATTTCGGTCAGCAGACCCTGAATTCCAGGGTAACAACCAACGTCACCACGGAGGCAGCTATAGCTACCTGCGTGACATCCGAGTCCAGGAATATAAATATATGGAAGGAACTCAATGGATGTCACGCAGGTAGCTATAGCTGCCTCCGTGGATTATTATGAATTCAGGTCTCACCGAAATCACAAATGAGCGGCTGGCTCTGTTGTCGACTCCGTTGATTTGTCGTTTTCTACCAAGTGCACTTCTCCACCGTACTGATGAGGGTCGAGAGCCCGAAACACGTGTCTACGGTTAGCACTTTTCTCTGAGGGCTATGTCCATTCCTTCCATTTTGTTTTCAACAGTCCCCTCGATATTTCTCTCTTTCATATATATTGTTATGTTATGTTATGCCAGTTATAAGTTTTAAAAGAAAAAAACCACAAAAAGAATAATTACTAAATAGTTATTAGTTTCAAGAGATTGTTTTACATAATTTTGGAAGTTCTATTTATTTGTAAGCCTATGTATAATATGGATAGATAAAAATGTCAAAATACTATAACACAATCAATTGCATACACTGTCATAATGATTATAACCCATAATTGGTAAAAAGACAACAAAAAGTCTAGATTTACAAAATTTTCATGAATAAAAAGTGATCAACACATTTATAAATTTGAAACATACAGTATATGAAATTGTAGCTAACTAAAAGTAGCCAATGGTAGAACAGCAAACTTCTTGATGAGAATAGCCAATCAGGGAATAGATGGTCATATGGAAAATTGGAAATTGTGAGAGAATAACAACGGGGTGATGTCATAAGCAATTATTATTGAAATTTGTACATAGTAATGAGAATGGGAAAATAGTTGTATATATAAATTATATAAGATGAACCCAAACAGTGAAATGTGACAATTTGGTGCGCGAATTCAAACATTCAAATGAAAAAGAAGGGGGAAAATTGGTACCCAAGGGAGAAAAAATAACAAAGCCAAAAGGAGATCGAAAATAAATTTACAAGGGAATGCCACGCAACATTTTGGGAGAAAGAAAAATGAAATAATTCCAACATTAGGAGAGAAAAACCAATATTACCTTAATTATATAACATATCCAAGTGTCCAAAGCTGATTTCTGCATATGTATGGTTCCTGATTTATGGTATTGGAGTTCCTGATAAAGCTTGGAGTGAGAAGGGATCCAGTTTCAGGGCATATCATGAACACCGACATTTCCAGCCTGGTATAAAAACTTTAATAGTGCACATCCGGTCCATGAACAATACTCACATCTGAAGAACTTTATTTCACTTTATTTTGAACCATAAAAGAAAAATTCACTCTCAAGAAAAAAGTGAGGTTCTGTCTATCTATCCATGATTTGATTTTAATGATTATCCGTGAATATTTGTAGATTCACATTAGTATAAGTTATTTCTCGTAGGCCAGGTAAAATTAAGTCTTCCTGAATAAAGGAATAATTGCTTTTTGATACTTTGTTGTTTGTTTTCTTACAATGATCAACAATCATAACAATGACCATTGAATAAACTGAAATTAGACAGCAGTGGCTAGTGGCTCTATTGCCTGAACCGGCTATCTGAGGTGAGAGGCGTACCAACTGTTGTTTAGCCGTGGTGAGAAAAGTGATAACAATTGGCAGCAGCGTGACGAGAGAACAGTGACGTTCGCTAGCAATTATAATTACAGCATACAATACATATACAGGGCGAAAATATCTATCTATATAATATCAATTTGGCTCACAAAGAATGGCAAAAACTATTAGCAATCTTCATTATATAACAACAACTATTGTTATTCAATTTATCAATACATAGCAAATTGGCACCCAAAACGAGGGGCGAAACAATAATAATTTGTTATTCAAATGATCACTACATAACAATATATATATATATATACAAGTGTCAGAATTTTGAATTCTTTGAATTATGTTTAACAAGAAAATTTTCTAGGTGCTCTAGCTATTACCTTCACACTACGTTTTTGTGCTATAAATAAGTCTGGTACCGCCGTAGAGTTACCCCACAGACATATACCATATCTCAACCTGGACACCACTTGAGCATAATACAGGGCAAGGAGTTGATGTTCTGTTAGAATGTCTCTGAGATTCCTCAAGAGATAACACATTGAATTAACTTTGCCTATCAAGTCACAGCTGTGTTTTTTCCAGTTCAGACAAGCACCGATGCTAATACCCAAGAACTTGGTTTCACTTGCATTCTGAATTTCATCATCTTTGATGCTGAATTGCATAGATGAACATTGTTTCTGGCGATTGTAAAATCGCACCAATTGAGTTTTATTAGCATTGAGGGGTAGACAGTTGGTCCCACACCAAGCAATGACTGACTGAAGGGTATTTTTACAGTTGGCAACCAGTAAATTATCATCTTTAGCAGAAACTATCAGGGACGTATCGTCCGCGTACATCGAAACGGACTTAGACAGGTTTCCAATTCATTGGTATATAATAAAAACAGAACGGGGCCCAGTACGGATCCCTGTGGCACACCCATGGTAGTATTGAGAAGTTCGGAGTTATATCTGCGACAAGTGCTCTCTTGTGATGAATGAATAAATCCAGTCATAAGGAATGATACCCATACGAATATAATTTAGACATTAGTAGGGTATTGTAACGAACCTAGGCCGGACCTGTCGCCTAACGCGTTGCCATCGACAGCGATGAGATCATCCCCGGAGATATTCGAGAACCATCCAGTCGCTCTTCCGCGGAAAACAACGGTCAATATTGGAAACAATTGCAACATGCCGTCGCCAACTGTCCGAATTCGAAACATCGAGAATGCTGTATCGAAGATAAATAGACAGCCCTCAAGAGGGAGTACACAGTCTGAACGAGCCCATACCATCGAGCTATACAGTGGCGTAGTAATATAAACTAAATTGTAGATTAAGTGTGAAATAAATTAGTAGAACCAAGTTAAGTTTATTTACGTTACAATTGGTGTCGGAAGTGAGATTTTGAAAATAAACAAGTGATCGTGGAGTGGATAGTCAGAAAAATAAATTGATAGACCTTTTTGTACGCCCAAAATAGACAGTGGCCCGGTTTTCGCGAAGTGGACAATTGTGCGTGGGAATATAAACTGATACACTCTTCGCGTGAAACAGACAATAGACTGGTGGCCCGTGGAAAAGAATTCGCGAAGTGAATTTTTAACAAACTGATAAACTTTTTCGTGTGAAACAGACTGATACCTCGTCAAAGACAAAATGTGTTCAAGAAAAGTGCGCCTTGCGGACTTGAAGGTAGCGGAATTGAAACAGGAATTGGAGGAAAGGGAACTGGAAACAACGGGTAAAAAGCAAGTACTCCAGGAAAGACTTGCAGAAGGACTTATACAAGAAGGTGAGGACCCCGAAACATTTTTATTCGAAGTTCCCGGAGGTGATTTAAGTTTGGTAATGAATAAACTCGAAGAAACTACTAAATCTGTGAAAGAAGAACTGCAACAAAATTCAAGAAGTCTGGAAGAAAATGCTAGAAATCTGGAAGAGAAGCTTCAAGAAAATTCTAGAAATCTGGAAGAGAAGCTTCTAGAAAATTCAAGAAGCCTGGAAGAAAATTCTAGAAATCTGGAAGAGAAGCTTCTAGAAAATTCAAGAAGCCTGGAAGAAAATGCTAGAAATCTGGAAGAGAAGCTTGAAGAAAATTCTAGAAATCTGGAAGAGAAGCTTCTAGAAAATTCAAGAAGCCTGGAAGAGAAGTTCCTGGAAAACACAGAAGGTCTAAAAAAGAATTGTGTGGTGTGGCTAATTTTCTAGAAGAAAGAATGGGAACCGTTGAGACAGAGATAGATAAAATTAGGGAGCAAATGAACACGGAGGTAGATAAAATCAAAGATGGGGTCGAGGCAGAAATGGACAAAATAAAGGAAACAATCAGTAAGCTAGAAAAACGAATTAATAGTGCGCCCTCCACAGAGATGGTTAACGAAAATGCAATGCTGGACTTGAGTTTGAACTTGGATAAAGTTCAAGAGGGAATAAAAGATGTCAAGATCAATTCAGAAATAGGGAAGCTTTCCATGAAGCCGCCTCAGTTCGACGGAAAAACTCCATGGGCAAATTACCGCCGGCAGTTTGAAGCAGCGGCCAAAGCAAACGGATGGAATGCAGGGGAAAGAGCTGTAGCACTGACACTTGCATTACGTGGAGAAGCGACAAATATTCTACAAACTCTCACCGCCCAAGAACAGGAGGACTATGATCAGCTGATTAAACATCTAGAATTACGATATGGCCACGCCCATTTGGAACACGTATACCACTCCCAACTGAAAAATCGCTGCCAGAAATCGGGCGATTCCTTACAAGAATTCGAAGCTGACATTGCACGCTTGGTTCGTCTCGCATATCCAGCCACACCGGAAAATGTAATGGAGCGATTAGCGGTTCAGGCATTCTTGGATGGACTCCGTGACCAAGAAACCAGACAAGCGTTGACACTAGCTCGTCCAACACATCTCGTAGACGCACTGGCACGCGCTTTGGAATTTGAGGCAGCAAAGCAATCCTGCAAAAACCAAAGTAAAGTTCGAAGTATTGAAGAAGACTCACAGGAGCATGCTGACTTGGAAGCTGCCATAAGAAAAGTGATGAAGGAAGTTTTGCCTGAGAAAAGACAGATAAGATGCTGGAATTGTGGCAAAATTGGACATGTGCGTAGCAAATGTCCAACATTCGAAAACACGACTCCGATGCAGGAAAACTAAAGAAGGTCGACGAGAAGGGGCAATCGTCGGCCTGTGTCCAGCAAGCCCCGGTTAACAACGCATATGTCGCTATCCTGAAACGACAGAACAGAGGTGTTTTCGTAGACGGTCTCATCAATAACGAGCCTTGCACCATGCTGCTAGATACAGGTGCGACTAGGACAATTCTCGGACCTTCCTTTGCCAGAACACCGGAACGAATTGAACCGACAACTTGGAAGCTACGCACAGCAACAGGAGCCAGCTACTGTATATGGCGAGCTACCGATTGAAATAATTTTGGGCAGCACTTAAGTGAAACATCAGGCACTTGTAGCGGACATCGAAGACGATGCAATCATCGGAATGGACATCATGAATTCCAGAGGGTTTGAATTGGATTTCAAAGACGGCGTCCTACGTGTCAACGGAGAAGAGCTGGTACTTCATGGGAGAAGTGAAGAGTTGATCCGTGTGCTGTTGGCTGAAGATGTAAGCGTACCTGAGAGGGCTGAAACCATCCTGGAGGCTCGCCTGGACGGGAGTGCGAGCAGTGGAGACGTGATGATGTTCGAGCCCAAACTTCATGATGAGAAAATTGGACGAGGATTGCCCTAGGGAAAACCCTGTTACGTGCTGAAAAATTTGTACCGGTAAGGGTCATGAATGTCAATTACTTTCCAGTGACCTTAAAGAAAGGAACAATTTTAGGGCACTGCTCGTCAGTTTCATCTGTGATCCGGGGCGTACGAGGTACGATTAGCCAACCCAACAACTTGTCCACAGAACTAGAAAAATTAGTTGCCATCTCTTCCAAAGACATAAAACCAGCTCAACAGCCCAAACTAAGAGATTTAGTCAAAAAGTACCAAGACATCTTCGATACCGGACAAGGAAAAGGGGGTCGAACTAATGTGGTCCAGCACAAGATTGATACTGGGGGGCCCGACCGATCCGGCAATCAGCAAGAAGACTTCCTCTTGCCAAGAAGGAAGAGGCTGACAAAATAGTCAGCGATATGGGAAAAGAAGGAGTTATCGAACCATCTGACAGTCCCTGGTCCTCTCCAGTCGTACTGGTGAAGAAAAAGGATGGATCGACACGCTTTTGTGTAGACTATCGCCAACTTAATAATGTCACGAAGAAGGACAGTTACCCTCTCCCGAGAATAGATGACACCCTAGACACGTTGGCTGGTTCCACGATTTTCTCGACCCTTGATCTGAAGAGTGGATACTGGCAAGTAGAACTGGCTCAGGAAGATCGAGAAAAGACTGCTTTTACCATCGGCTCAGGATTGTGGCAGTTCACCGTTATGCCATTCGGGCTCTGTAATGCTCCCGCCACATTCGAAAGATTGATGGAAACAGTACTGAAGGGACTCTCATGGAACACGTGTCTAGTGTATCTTGACGACATAATTGTGGTCGGCAGATCGTTTGAGGACCACGTGAAAAACTTGGAGGAAGTATTCCTGCGACTGAGGAACTCCGGATTGAAGCTGAGCCCTAAGAAATGCCATCTGTTCCAAAAAGAAGTACGATACCCCGGCCACGTTGTCTCTGGGAAGGAGTAGCAGTGGACGACCAGAAGATCAAAGCTGTTAAGGATTGGCCCATCCCAAAAGACATTCACCAACTTCGAAGTTTCCTTGGTTTATGCACATACTATCGCCGATATGTGCTGGGATTCGCCAACATCGCTAAACCACTGACCAAGCTCACGGAAGGCCAAACAAAGTTCCAGTGGTCCGAAGAATGTCAAGACTCATTCAGGAAGCTGAAAGGAGCTTTGATCAACGCACCTTTACTGAGCTATCCCTCACCCAAAGGAAATTCATTTTGGATACGGACGCCAGCAACGTGGGACTTGGAGCTGTCCTATCTCAGATCCAGGAGGGACAGGAGAAGGTCATTGGTTATTTCAGCAAGACGCTTAGCTAACCAGAGCGCAATTACTGTGTCACCAGGCGAGAGCTGTTAGCAGTTGTAAAGGAGTGGAACACTTCTACAAGTACGTGTATGGAAGAAGATTCCTGTTGAGAACTGACCATGCAGCTCTCAAATGGCTCTTACAGTTCAAAAATCCTGAGGGTCAAGTAGCACGTTGGATCGAGAGACTCCAAGAATTCGATTTCGAGATCGAACATCGAGCCGGAACTAGCCATAAGAATGCAGATGCCTTGTCGCGAAGACCATGTCCAGATGATTGCTCACATTGCCGACGAGCAGAAGAGAAAGAAGCAACACTTTGTAGAACCGCGGCAATGGATGACAACTGGAATGACAGCAAGATCCAGAAAGACCAAGAGAGACCCCGACCTTGGCTTAGTCGTCAGCTGGAAGAAGGGCAATCGAAGACCATCATGGCAGGAAGTCGCAGGTTACTCGCCGGCTGTTAAGTCCTATTGGGCACAATGGAACTCTCTTATTCTGGACAATGGGATCCTGAAACGTGTGTTGGAGGCCGATATTGGTGGGAAGACAGACGCCAAATAATTGTTCCCAGGAACAGAAGAGAGGAAGTGCTGCGGGAAATCCATGATGGAGTCGCCGGAGGACATCTGGGAGTGACGAAGACCCTGCAGAAAGTGAGGCAACGGTTTTACTGGGCCAATTGTCAAGCTGACGTCCAGGACTGGTGCAGGAAGTGCGCTGTATGCGCTGCTAGCAATGGACCTCGAATACGACCCAAGGCCCCGATGCGTCAGTACAACGTAGGCAGCCCGTTCGAGAGAATCGCCATTGACATCGCCGGCCCGTTTCCCGTATCCGACCACGGGAATAAATACATCCTTGTGGCAATGGACTACTTCAGTAAGTGGGCGGAAGCCTATGCCCTGCCCAACCAGGAAGCCATCACCGTCGCCGACGTCTTGGTGAAAGAGTGGATATGTCGATTCGGTATTCCAATGGAGCTGCACTCGGATCAAGGCAGAAATTTCGAATCCAGAAATATGTCTACTGCTGAACATCCGCAAGACAAGAACCACGGCCCTACATCCGCAGTCCGATGGAATGGTGGAACGGATGAACAGGACGATCAACCGCCACTTGTCCAAGGTTGTCTCTGACCATCAAAGAGACTGGGACCAGTATCTTCATTTGTTCCTGATGGCCTATCGATCCGCAGTACACGAGTCAACCGGTCAAACTCCTGCTAGTATTATAATGGGCCGAGAACTGCGACTGCCTTGTGACCTGAAGTTTGGGATACCGCCAGGACAAGACACTGCGGGAGAGGACTACGTCAGCAAACTTCGGCAGAGAATGGACGACATCCACGAACGAGTCCGGTTGAACATCCAGAGTGCCAGCGATAAAATGAAGAAGACCTATGACATCAAGGCCGACGCTGGAGGATTTAAGGTTGATGACCTGGTTTGGCTGTACAACCCCAAACGTCGTCGTGGACTATCACCAAAGTTGCGGAACTCGTGGGAAGGCCCGTATAAAATCGTGAAAAGGATAAACGACCTTGTGTACCGAATCCATAAGCCACCCCGAGGGAAACCAAGGGTCGTCCATTTCAACAGGTTTGGGCCCCCTTACGCTGGAAACCATGACCAAGTTCGCACCCTCAAGCCACCGGAGGATGATATGACGTTCGAGAAGTTTATGTCCTTGTATTCAAACGGGCAGAAAGTTCTACATGGGTTACTAGAGAGGAGTCACGAGACCTTTTCGAGGTGCCTGCTGACTTAGCACTAGCGCACTGTGTGGCAGAAGATCTTCGAATGTCCAGGGGCATCGCCGTAGTGTTCTCCAAGAAATTTGGTCAACTCCAAACACTGCGGGAGCAGAATCCAGAAGTTGGTGGGGTGCTACAGTTGAAGAAAGGCCAGAGAAACATCTACTACCTAGTTACCAAGAGGCATTCCCAAGATAAACCGTCCTATGAAGATGTCTGGAAGAGTCTCACCAAACTAAGAGATACTATGGTGGACCAGAATCTGGTGGATCTAGCAATTCCAAAATTATCCTGTGGTATTGATGGGTTGGACTGGAGAGTCATAAGAAGTATGCTGGAGGCGATATTCAGATCCAGCGGCATCAAGATTTTGGTTTGCTGTAACCCTCTTCCACGACCGATCATGAAGACCGTGGAGTGTTACTTCCATCGAACTTCACGGTGCAGATATGGGGAGTCATGCAGATATCGTCACACTCCAAGGATGAAATTTCGGGACGAAATGTCTTTAAGAAGGGGGCAATGTAACGAACCTAGGCCGGACCTGTCGCCTAACGCGTTGCCATCGACAGCGATGAGATCATCCCCGGAGATATTCGAGAACCATCCAGTCGCTCTTCCGCGGAAAACAACGGTCAATATTGGAAACAATTGGAACATGCCGTCGCCAACTGTCCGAATTCGAAACATCGAGAATGCTGTATTGAAGATAAATAGACAGCCCTCAAGAGGGAGTACACAGTCTGAACGAGCCCATACCATCGAGCTATACAGTGGCGTAGTAATATAAACTAAATTGTAGATTAAGTGTGAAATAAATTAGTAGAACCAAGTTAAGTTTATTTACGTTACAGTATGATTGACGCAGTCGAATGCCCTGCTGAGATCGCAAAATATCCCAACAGGACACTCTCCAGCCTCCAGATATTCCACCAGTGCCTCAAGAAAATAAATCGCTGCCGAATTAGTTGATCGGTTACTACGGAAGCCATGCTGCTTCTTTGTGATGATATTGCGTCTGGTTATAAAACTAATAGTCCTAGATCCCAGAGCGATCAGACATGATTTATTTTTACATGGATGAAACCTTAACTATTCAGTAGCGTCTAGTGTACTTTGAATACCTGCGTGCTTGTGAAGCTTGCCCTGTGACACCTGGGCAGGTACCAGGTGAGAAAGGTAACTAAAAATGAGAGTTATTTAACTTAAATTTGTATGGCTGATTTCTATATATATTTTGTAGAATATTATTCTAAACTAGTATCATAAAGTGTCAGACACTTTTCATGGACCAGAGCTTTTGTCAGACGCTTTGAAGCTCGACAAAAAATTAATGAACTTTACTTATTTTCACATGTCTGATTTTTAAATATGTTATTAAAGTAACTATTACAAAGTTATATATCATCAGTCAGACAAATTCGAGTGACCAAACATCCCCTAATCACAAAAATTATTCAGCCGGGAGTGCGAGCGCGAGATAACTATGCGCATGCGTCTCAGAGTAAAAAATTTAAATATATTGAAAATACTTACTAATTTCAATCCAAGATTTTCGCTTTCTTATTTCAATAAGATGAGCTTCAATATTAAGTTGTTAATTAATAAATATTAAAGTGAATTTATTTGGGATAGTGAATATATGAGGAGCCATTTTGTTTAATAAGGAATTATCTGAATTTTATTGTAAAAAAGATACCAGTTAGAAAAATGTTAAAAAAAAAAAATATTCTATCAAAAATAGGTATATTATATATAATTACAGCAAATATTTGTTTTTCTCTTAATCATCGCAATCATCGACACAGTCATTAGAATTTTCATCGTTCATCCAATCATGATATTGTCCATTTAAGTCATCCTCGTCGTCATCAGTGATGTTGTCGTTGCTGGCAGCGTCTTCTGCAAAAAACAGTTTGAAGAATTCAAAAACATAAAATTATAAATACAATAAATTCAAAACTTCAAGTCAAAGTATTTCTACCTGAATTTTTAAGGAATTCACTAGTGTCTCCGGGTAATTGGTTACCATCAAACCAATGGAAGTGATATTGGTTTTCTTCTAACCTCCACCCATTGTGTTCAGGAGTAAGAATGGTTGGTAGTTTTTCATTTGCATTATTCCATATACTAGAAATGTAATTAGCTCGGAGAAATTGTTGAAATAATTCAGTTTTACATGGTGGTAAATTGCTAGCATCAAATTTTTTCGATTGAATTCTTCGTTAATACTATTTACGCTGCAATTATTTAAAAACAGCATCAACATCGAGTACACCAGGAACACGGTAAATTTCGCAGATGAATTTCTGAATTTTTTGGAAAATATCTTGTTTATGCTCATCAATAAACGACTCTGGATCTCCAAACTGCTTGAGAGCTCGCTGATATTCATGTTTCTTCACTAATAAATGAAATGGTTTTTGTTTCCCTTTCTTAAAAAAGGCGGGATTGAAGTCACATCCAGTCAATGCATGAAATCCTGGCAAACTTCTACACAAAGATGGTCCTAAATACTCGTAAACCTTTGTCAAATTAATATATCTTTGGTTATTCCCGGTGCCTGCGTTTAACCATACATTCGAATAATCATTTTCAAGTTATGCATATGTCCTAGCATAATTATCGCAATGTCAGTATCAGAGCATCTGATAACAATATTTGCTTGAACGTCTGTATTACAAACATGAAAAACAATTTTAGTATCGGTTCTTCATGCTCTGGACACGATGAACTATCATCCACATTTGAAACAATTTTATTATTATCAACGATGTAGGAATAACATTGTTCAAAATTAATTAATATTCGTTTATTTTCAACAAATGGTATCATTTCATCAGATAAACTATCATCCACATTTGAAACAATTTTATTATTATCAACGATGTAGGAATAACATTGTTTAAAGTTAATTAATATTCGTTTATTTTCAACAAATGGTATCATTTCATCAGATGCCCAGTGTTGAATAAAAAAATCAACAAGAGCCTATCTATCCACTATCATCCACTATTATCCACATTTGAAACAATTTAATTATTATCAACGATGTAGGAATAAACATTGTTTAAAATTAATTAATATTCGTTTATTTTCAACAAATGGTATCATTTCATCAGATGCACAGTGTTGAATAAAAAAATCAACAAGGGCCTGTTTAAATTTAATATTTTTAAGTTCTTTTAGAAAAATCTGACGATCGAACTTGATCGGGGCCTGTGATGTTGAAATCTAGTTGTGGAGAATGAATTGAAAATTTCGGAAAAAACTTTTGATTTGAGAAATTATTTTTACTAAATATAATATCTGAGGCAAAGAAAAATTTAAATAAAATCATTTCGTGACAGTGGACGACCGTCAAATGTTTTGTCGAGTTCACAATGTTCACATAGCAGCTTTTCACGTTTCAGCTTACGGCGTCCCGTTTTCTGACTGACTGCTCAAAATAATGAACTCAATGGTACATATCTGACGTGTGTTACGAATAGTTATGAAATTCCCGTTTTTCCTACAATTGTAAAAATCCCGACACAATTCCCAGCACACGTTGAAATTCCCGGTAATTGGCAACGCTGCATATAATACACAGTAGAGTGGAGCAGATGGTGAGTTTAAGAAGGGAAACCAAGTTGTTGTGGACTGTGATAATTTTTGTGTTTCGGGGATGTTTGGTCACTCGAATTTGTCTGACTGATGAAATATAACTTTGTTATAGTTACTTTAATAACATATTTAAAAATCAGACATGTAAAAATAAGTAAAATCCATCAATTTTTTGTCGAGCTTTAAAGCGTCTGACAAAAGCTCTGGTCCATGAAAAGTGTCTGACACTTTATGATACTAGTTTAGAATAATATTCTACAAAACATATATAAAAATCAGCCATACAAATTTAAGTTAAATGACTCTTATTTTTAGTTACCTTTCTCACCTGGTACCTGCCCAGGTGTCATAGGGCAAGCTTCACAAGCACGCAGGTATTCAAAGTACACTAGACGCTACTGAGTAGTTAAGGTTTCATCCATGTAAAAATGAATCATGTCTGATCGCTCTGGGATCTTACTCTATAACAAGTCTATGCATATATGCATATTCGAAGATTTTCGAGAATGCTGGAGATGGCCTATAGTTTTCCATATCCTCCATATCGTGTTTTTTATGATCTGGAACGACTTCACCAATTTTTAATGATTTCGGAATTGTTCCTGTTGAGAAAGACATATTGATCAAAAAGGCGAGTGGCTGTATTATGAACGGAATACACTCTTTCAATAAAAACAGTGAAACCTCGTCGTGTTCGGAAGATTTTTTTATTTTGAGTTTATTGTTTTATAGGGTAAGTAGCTCGATTGGTGAGAATGGTTCAAGAAATAAAGAATATTGATTCATATTTATAAGACACTGCTTATTCTCGTGATCAAGGTTTATGTTACTCACAATTTCATTTGAAGTGTTAACAAAAAATGTTTGAACAAATTACATATATTCTCCGGGCTATCATGCGTGACACCATCACGTACAATTTGATATCACTTCCCATGCAGTTTTGTAAGGATTGGGAGATTCAAATATTTGATTTGATAGTATTTTTTTTGGTATCACGAACTAGATCAATATGCTACTTTTTGGCCAATTTATATAGTTCATCAAAAGTGTCGGGTCTGGTACTCTTCAAAAGAAACAGGTCTTTCAACATCCTGCTGGACATTATAACCTCATTAGTGACTCATTTCTTGTTTGCAAAATCTTCATTCTGGTATTTCTTCGACGGAAAAAATGTATCAAAACAATGGAAAAAAGTGAGGCAAAATGATTCAAAGACCGCATCTATAGAGGAAGCCCCAGAAACATCATCCCAATATTCGCTCTGTATCATCTCACAAAATCCCTCGATAGCTCGTTTGCTGAAATTTCTTCGTACTTGTGAAGTAATGGAACAGAAATTCCTATTTTCGGGAAATTCTAACAGAACTGTTCTGTGGTCAGAGATATCATTATCCACAACACAAATAACAGTATCATTAATATTTGTGAAAATGTGGTCGATTATGGTAGACGAATGTGAAGTAACCCTAGTGGGCCACATCACCACGTCCTTCATGCCAAAAGATGATAAATATCTTTCAATTTGTTGAAATCTACATAATATCAACAGTCAATATAAGAATCGATATTTAAATCACCTGCTGAAACAATATTTAAGTTAGGTCGGTGGTTACACCATGACGACCTGCTTCTGGTTTTTATTCATATCACGTGGAGTATCTGCTCCCAATTATTGAGTATAAACTAAATGCTCACTTTTATTCATACCAGTCATTATCGATGGTTTCCTAATACACGTACAGGATTGAACATTATGCTTTATGCACATACTATCCTGATTAATCATTGATTTTATGATCATTTCCACATACGTTCTCTACTCAATTCAACTTATTTGTAATTCTGAAAAAGTCATCATGGTGCTGACAGTTTTGAACAGAATTCTCAAAATTGCTAGTATATTCTGTTTATATGCCAACGTGAACAGTAAAATATGGAAATATACCACATACTATATAGTTGTTTGGTTATTTGTGTTTTATATTAACATCTATACCATTTTAGATCGTTTCAGAAAAGCAAGCCGAATGGTAACGAGATCTCAGGTGGAACTGACGTCTATAACAGTACTGGGAATCATGTTTGGCTTCATGAAACTCTTTAAAGTTTTCGCGGCATCAACAGATTTCATTTTTTTCAAGAGAAGAAGCATTGGAAAAATATTGGATACCTTGACGGACTTGACAAATAGCTTCACTGAAACAGAATCGAAACAACTCAGGAGAAGGTTATTTGTGATGCTCGGTATATTATCAAGTATATTATTTCTCAATACATGCATTATGATTGGTACTTATTGCTCAGTGAGCTGTCAATCATTCTATACAACCTTTTTATTAATAATCCCACTTTCGTGTTTCTTTCAAGAAATGATGATTATAGCGAGACTCATCTTGGATGTGACAATTACATCTCATTGCATGGAAAAAAATTCTGGAATATTATATCATTTCATCCGTTATTCACCGACATGGGTGAATATTACTAATATCACCTGACGAAGAAGAGAATTGCGTCGAATTCTCAGGGTACATACTGAACTGCTGGAAACTATTTCAACCATGAATGGGGTGTACGGACTCCATCTATTTCTGGCTTATCTTAATACCCTATTTTCCGTACTCCACTTAGGCAATTTCCTCACAAAACTCTTAGCCCACATGCCGTCGGAAAGTTTGAGGAATATCATATTTTTAACTCCTGTTACTCTTCTGAATTCGGTAAGTGTGTATGTACCGCGACCGGAAAAAATTAGAACGAGATAAATTTGATAGTATATTTTTTGTAAGAATATGTGTTATCCCAGAATTCATCTTCTATAGGTACCTAGTCTGTAACTCAGACGCAGCTGTTCCCATTCTTCCTCTATTGAACTTTTTCCTTACCTCTCAGCTTGATATAACAACCATCTAGAAACTATTTCAAAATTATGTGGGTGTGTTATTTGAAATAAAAATAATTAGACTAGTGAAGTAGTTTCCTGCGAAAAATAGTTCCAAGTCTCCAGAAAATATGAGCAATAGCTCATTCGATTCGGATGCAATTCTGAGAAAGACGTTTTTTTGTTTTTTTTGCTGACGAAAATTGCAATTGTTATTAACACAAAACAAAAAAAAGGGTTCAGTTTTTTGGAAATAACCCAAAAACAATAAGCGACAGCAAAAATAGAATTAAAAATTATCAAAGAAGAGGAAATTTCAAATAAAAAAATTCCGACTCCCAAAACTCTATCTCAATTATTTATAATTTTAATTTAACGCTGAAAATAAAGAGAGTACGCCACTAAAATAATATTTTTTTAGTATTAAATATCAATTTGATGATTTGAATTAATTATGGTGTGTTTTCAACTCTTGAAAGAACAAAGGTCAGGTTGGAAAAAAAAAAGTTTATTTTGCAACAAGTTAGGCATTTGTTAATTAATCCTTATTTTTCGGACCTCGATTTTCATAAAAAACGACTTATGTTTGAATAATAGCTCTAACCATTTTTCGCTCCTTGGAGCCCTTCTTACATATATATATATATATATATATATATATATATATATTTTATGATATGAAATGTTATTAAATAATTAAACTTATAATTATCATTATAATTATTAGTTATTTTTATTAGTATCGTTAATGCTATGTTGTTTTACAATTTTCTTGATTTTTTTCACTACTATAGAACCTCATACTATGCTCTAGTCGATACATGTCTGTGAATAGAACATTCCTGAAGCAGTTCTGATATCAAAATTCTATATCCAACGATACATCTGACAAAAATCCACGAGTGAACCATATCAAAATTGAAAGTTATGGAAAATATTGAATTAAAGCAAGATCAAAGTATAGATGAGTTTTGAACATCCTGTATGACAATTCACAGGAACAGAAAACCCACCAATGGGATTCGAAAGAGTTTGTGTGGGAAAAGTATTGATATAGAATAAAATGTAAGGGCAGAAATTGAAAAAAATATATTTTATATGAATCTGTATATAGTATGTAAGAGTTAGAATTAGATATCATTCATAAAATCATTAACATTAATTAGAACAGCAAATAATTCGGTAGGAAGTGATATAAATTCGCAAATCTGTGGAAAAATAAAAATTGGTGAGTGTTGCTATGGAACGGGATAACAAGTTCTAGGAAGATTGAAAAAGTTTCGAGAAAGTGAAGCCGCGTACTAAATATGAAAAGAAGCTTCCACCCATAATATAAGAAAACCTGATATAAAATTGCCGAACGAGGAAGATTTCTTGAAAGGCTGATCGGAGGAAGCACATAGTAAATAAAAATTCCACCTACCTGGTCCAGAAAATAAATCCTTGGAAGGAGTGCAGGTGAGCTGTCAGTGTGATCCCTGAAACACGTCCACGGGACTGGAAACGTCAACAGAAACGCAGCTACAGGGTATTCAATAACTGAACTCACCTAAGTGCAACCTTTCACATGAATCCAATAACTTTAAGTGTTCTAAACCATTGGTTATTTGTCTTGGACTGAACAATTATAAATTTCATACCCAAAAGACTGATAATACGTTCAAACTTTCTTCATCAAATTTTCATTATCACAAAAATCAAACTGCACTAATTTTTTTGCCATGTTTTGCTAGTATAAGGTAGTTATCGCAGAGTAGGGTATATTAGAGTTTTCATCTGAATAAAGTCAACTACTCTGACTATTCTCTGCAAACCTGTGTTTGTTTTTCGATTTCTAACTTTACTTGTCTCCACTGTACAGTTTTCATCATTGAATCGATAGTGCCATAGTAGGCAACCCTGATTATAGGAACCAACTACTGGGAAGGAGTTTACATGTTCATAGGCGTACCCGACTGAGCTGGGACAAGGTGAAAGGTTTTGAAAAGAAAAGAAAAAGGTAACATTACATGGCCTGAGGTATTTTTATTTGTTATGATAGGGTTTCAGAATTATAATCTATGAAATAAATTCCTAATATCATACAAATTATAAATCTTATAAATCACCCATCATAACAATATATATATATATATATATATATATATATATATATATATATATATATATATATAAGAGAGAAATATCGAGGGGACTGTTAAAAACAAAATGGAACGAATTCCATGGACATAGCCCTCAGAGAAAAGTGTTAACCGTAGACACGTGTTTGGGGCTTTCGGCCCTCATCAGTACGGTGGAGAAGTGCATGGATGAACAACACTTGGTAGAAAACGACAAATCGATGGAGTCAACAAACAGAAGCCAGCCGCTCATTTGTGATTTCGGTCAGCAGACACTGAATTCCAGGGTAACAACCAACGTCACCACGGAGGCAGCTATAGCTATCTGCGTGACATCCGAGTCCAGGAATATAGATATGATAGAGATTAATATCGAGAGGACTGTTAAAAACAAAATGGAAGGAATTTAATGGACATAGCCCTCAGAGAAAAGTGTAAACCGTAGATACATGTTTCGGGCTCTCGGCCCTCATCAGTACGGTGGAGAAGTGCAAGGATGAACAACACTTGGTAGAAAACGACAAATCAATGGAGTCAACGAACAGAAGCCAGCCGCTCATTTGTGATTTTGGTCAGCAGACCCTGAATTCCAGGGCAACAACCAACGTCACCACGGAGGCAGCTATAGCTACCTGCGTGACATCCGAGTCCAGGAATATAAATATGAAAGAGAGTAATATCGAGGGGACTGTTAAAAACAAAATGGAATTGCGAAAAAATGAATTTTTTCAAGTTGATGTTCAAAAGTAAGTGTTCATAGGGAGGGAGGGGGGGGGGGCTATTACACCGGGAGCCCATAACACATTTCTTATGTCTCATTATTACGTGCACGTATGCGTGTATCGTACCTTTGGAATTTTTATAGCAACTCGATACAATGCAAAATATTAAGAATTAATTATTGCCAACAATTTGAATGGATCTACAGGATGTAAAAAACGGTTGTAAGTTGTCGGCCAATTGCTCAAATATCATACCGTTCGGCATGCATTGCATTTCACAGATGTTCATCATAGTAAGTCAATTTGCATGACAAAATTATGGATACAAAGGGAGTTATTCCACAAAATATATTAAATATAGCCAAAGCGCATGGTGACGCTACTGTGCCGTTCAGGGGCAAGAGGAGACGCCTATGCTGTGCTCCAATTCGTCAGTGCGTTCATGATGGAACGGCAAGAGGATGTGTTCTTGAATTTATATATATATATATCCATATATATATAAATATATATATATATATATATATATATATATATGGAAGTAGATTTCTTGTGGGGATGCAGTCAGGTTAAAGGGCTTTATTTCAAGTAAACTCTTTGAAGAAGAAACACAAAACAGTGTATCATTTTTAGATATGAAACTGATCAAAACCCAACAAAATACAATTATCACTAAATGGTACAGGAAACCAATATGCAGTAATAGATTTATAAATTATAATTCGTATTACCCACAAAACATGAAAATAAATTTAGTGATATCTATGAAAAATAGAATCTTAAAAATCACTTATCCTAGTTTACAACAAGAATCTTTAATCGAACTACAAAGGATGTTATTAGAAAATTCATATCCCAAACACCTGATTAATAAATTACTTTTCAATGAAACTAATTCATTGGTCTTCCAAAGATCCCAGACAACTCCCATAATAAATGAAATAGAACCTCCTCTTTTCAGATCACTTCCACATATCCATTAACTTACTCCTAAATTAATCAATGTATTGAAGAATGAAAACTTCAAAATTGCTAAAAAAAATATAAAAGCTATTTCAAAATTACACACTAAAGTGAAAAGTCCCATAAATAATAACCAAAAGTCTGATGTTGTATATGAAGTCCCTTATAAGGATTGTACTAAAAAATATATTGGCCAAACCTCCAGAAGTCTCAATAGTCGAATTATATCCCATAGGAGTGACTGTAAACGAAACGTTAATTCATGCGCGCTTTCGGAACATGTCAATCAGAAAGACCATCGAATGGACTATAATAACACACAAATTTTAGATATTGAGAATAATGTAACCAAAAGTATTTTCTTGGAAATGGTTCATATCAATTCTAATAGCCAATCAATGAATAATAGAACTGATTTGAACAATCTTAGTCAAATCTATACATATTTACTGAATTTGAACAAAAATAATGATATATCACTCAGTATTCAAAATTTTCCAACTTGATTTATAATATTATATAATTGTCACTGTCAAGAAAAATATTTTATGTTCCTCACATGTATTGATTTTATTAATTCTCATGTTAGTAAGTACCTTAATACTATACAATTTCATATTGTTATTCATTATAATTTTAGTCGTCCTGAGGAAGGCAAAACATAGCCGAAAGCTTGACGAATTTCAAAGAGTTTACTTGAAATGAAGCCCTTCAACCTGACTGCATCCCCACAAGAAATCTACTTCTATATTACCACCAGTCACGAATACTTATCACTATATATATATATATATATATATATATATATATATATATATATCATTATGATGATACTAATATTATTATTGTTATTGCCCGCGTTGGCGACAATTAATATGATGATTATTATTGCTAGTATTTTGATTTATTATTATTTCATTTTTTTGATAACCAGTTATCATAATGAAATATTTGCCACTTCTTATGATGAGTTTGATTAGTTGATTTATTTTTATTTGAAATTTTTGAAAAGAATTACCTATCATGACAGTAATAAAATATCCGGCTATGTTGCTTACTCTTTTTCAAATACTCTTTTACCTGTATCCTTTCACCTTATCCAAGCTCAGTCGGTATGCCTATGGATTCAGTTATTACTCCCTCTCAAAGTCATCTAGTTGCTCTGCTTGAAGTCAATGTTCAATGTACTGTTTTATGGAAATATTGGTTGTAATGTGATCAACAGATGAATAATGAATCCAGAAAATAGTCAAATAGTTATTCTTTTATTGAATCGAATGCTTAAATATACCTTCCCTGCGAAATCTATCTTACCTGTAATACTCTGATCGAACAGTGAAATGTGAAAAGTGAAATACCTTGCTCATGTGCAATCAAGTGACTTTCTAATATATTAATTGTAGGTTATATTAAATTATGAAAGCAAACAAGAAATACAGTTTGAAAAAAAAACACTGAAAAAGTGTCATAAAATGAACTCAAATAAATGTCTGACCCGAATACGTTCACTTTGTTTAGATTCTTTTTACAAAGTAAATGTGATTCGTTTAGCTTGAGACTTCTCTCGAATCCTGGGGGTGTTCTTTGGCTATTTGAGTTTGCAGCTTCACTGTGGCAGGGCCCCCTTGTGGCCAGCCGCGTCTCGGATATGAATTTGGCTGTGTCCTGGAGGTAAGGGGTTTTTTTTGGCAGTTTCAACGCCTATTGGTCTCTGGACATGACTTAGATTGTCAAATGGCTGATTTGCTTCCGTTCTTGGTGTATTTTCGTATTTATTGATTAGCAAAATTTTGTTACTGTGTTATTCCAAAAATAATTTTTTATCTTCTCAAATCCTTGTTTTTTTTCCTGGCAACCATCACTTTTTGTTTCTTTTCACAAATGTTTGGTTTTTACTCACTTTCTATGACACTTTTTCTTATTCTATGGATTTTATATACAATTAACATTTCTATACCTTACATAATATATACAGAGTTAGTTAAAATTCATATCTGACAATTTTCTGTATTAAATTTTTTATATTTTATCATTTTCCATCGAAATGTTTTGACATGTCGCTGTCATGTTTCCTTCTGATTTGATTTTAACATACAGGATGTTCCAACTTGAATATAATTTTTGTCTACTAGAGATCTAAAGTTTTATTCATGAATTGTGCAAAATAAATGAATTGTTGACAACATACTTATGACAATAGAAAAGCTCCACTGCTGAACTCTTGAGACATCTGCGTCGACTAGAAAATGGTAAAAGGTTTCAGAAAAGCAAAATGTACATAAAAATTTAAAAACAAACATAGCAGCTATTTATGTGATATATAAGTATCATTATATCACTTTTTATTCTTTTTACATTGAACAAATATTCCTTATCATAACAATATATATATATATATATATATATATATATATATATATTTTATAATGTAATAATAATTTGTAAATATTTTTGTTATTACATAATGAAAATTGCCAATAATTTCCGCTCTTCGTTGTGAGCCAAATTGTTATGATATAGATAAGTACTTTCGCCCTGTATAATATTTTGTATGATGTAATAATAATTGCTAGCTAACGTCACTGTTCTCTCGTCACGTTGCTGCCAATTGTTATCACTTTCCTTACCACAGCTAAGCACAGTTGGTACGCCTCTTATCTCAGATAGCCGGTTCAGGCAATTTAGCCACTAGCTACTGCTTGATGTCATTTTCTATTCAGTGTTTATAAATACGATTGCTGATAATTGTGGGAAATAAGCAACAAAGTATCAGAAAGCAATTATTTCCTTTATTCAGGAAAACTTAAATTTACCTGGCCTACGATATATTATTCTATGATGAATCTACAAATATTCATGGATAATCATGAGAAAAGTTCATGGGTAAAATATACACAACCTCACTTTTACCTTGAAAGTGAAAATTTCTTTAATAGTTCGAATTCAAATGAAATAAAGTTCTGATGGGATATGAGTTATTAGTGAAGTTGTTCAGTTCGTGATGTGCACTAGGAAAGTTTATACCTGTCGCTGGAACTGTCGCTGTTCAATACACACCAGGATTTGGATTCCTTTTCACTCCAATGCTCTCAGGAACTCCAATACCAAAAAGAAGGAACCATACAAATTCAGAAATCAGCTTTGAATACTTGTATATGGTGTACAAATAAGGTAATGTTGGTTTTCTGCTTATTATGTTGAATTAATCTTTCTCTCCCAACAAAACGTGGCATTCGTTTCAAAATTATTTTCAGTCTCCTCGTGGCTTTGTTTTCCGTTTCCAGGATACCATTTTTTCTTCATTCCTTTTTATTTGAATTTTTGAATTCGCGCACTATATTGTCACATTTTTGCTGTTTTAGGTTATTTGTCAAAACTTATAAATGGAACTATTTTTACTTTCTTATAAACTATATACAATTTTCAGTGATCATTGTCTCTGACACTTCTTCGTTCTTATTTTCTCACAATTTCCAATCTTACATTTGACCATACTGTTTCCTGATTGGCTATTGTCACCAAGAAGTTTGCTGTTCTCCCATTGGCTACTTTTAGTTAGATACAATTTCATATACTGTATGTTTCAAGCTTATAATTTTGTGGATCACATTTTATTCAGAATGATTTTGTAAGTTTAGACTTTTTTGTTGTGATTTGAACAATTATGGTTTGTAATCATTATGATAGTGTATGAAATTGATTGTGTTATAGTATTTGGACATTTTCATCTATTCATATTATACAGAGGCTTAATAAAGGAAATAGAACTTCAAAAATTATGTAAAAACAATCTCTTGAAACTAATAGCTATTAAATAATTATTCTTTTTGTGGGTTTTTTCCTTTTAAAATATATAACTGGTTTTTCATAACATGACAATATATATATATATATATATATATATATATATATATATATATATATATATATATATATATATATATAGAAAGAGGAGAGGTAGTCTTTTGCTGAAAAAGTCTGAGAAATTCTTTGGGACAGCAGCAAATGCAAAGTGTACTCTTATAACATTATATTTCCAATATTTCGACAAATATATAATATATATATATAATATATATATATATATATATATATATTTCCTAATTTCTTGACCACTTATGTTTATATTCTTTATTATCTCGGAATAAGGGCCTCAGTCAGTCTATGCATTTTTTATTTTATGCGACGTTTCGACATTGTTTATGTCATCTTCAGGTAAACTTCAAAATAATGTAAAACATGTAAAGTTAAAAACATAATACGTTACATAACATCAAAAACGATTGAAATTCAAAGAGACCTTCAAAACTTACAATATAATTCAATTAGTATTCTTTCATTATTTCGTTTCATGTTTCGTTATTGAATGAACGTTGTTGAATGTCTGAGATTGCTGGTATCGGGTTTGTTTTATCTGTTAGGTGACGACAACATCTTCGATATACTGAATTCCTCTATATCGGCCATTTTATCATAATGGAATGAAAGTAGATTCCAAAGTGGATTGATAAGATAATGGATAGATAATTTCCAATTATTGAAAAATTTTGGAAAACAATGTCATTCAAATTAGATGCAATATATTTGTAATAGTTATTTGTTTTACTATAATCTTTGCATCTCTCGTACCCTTTCTGAGTAAGAGAGCTTTTTTGATCCAGAACATAAGTTTTTCAAGCACGTTTTCTCGCGCAAAAATCACTCACAATGCCTCCTTCTTTTTACAATGTAAATACATCCCCGATTTTGGTGATAGCGAAATGTCCCCGAACTTCATTTTTACCATTACTTACACATTTACTCAAATATCTGCTCCCAGTGAAGCCTAATTCAGTGTACTTGCATTTCGCGACTGACTGTCACTATTGTGCCCAAATAATTATTCGTAAAAAACGAGAAAAATCATCACTACCGATGTGCCTGCGAGCGAAGCGTGTTCTTAAAAAGTGTATTGGCTGGCCATCAACTTGGATAGCAAGGTTAGCCAAGTTAGGTTAGGTTGTGTTCCCTTCTTTTATCTAAGACATTGAGTGTATTTTAAGAGCGGACTGAGACATGCTGAACTTATAATGCATTTGTTGAAATATCTGCTCCTATTAAACCTAATTCAGTGTACTTGCACTTTGTCACTGACTGTCACTATTGTGCCCAAATAATAATTCGTAAAAAACGAGATAAATCACCGCTACCAAAGTGCCGCGAGCGAAGTGCATCGTGTTTTGAAAAAGTTGATTGGCTGGCCATCAACTTGGATAGCAAGGTTAGCCAAGTTAGGTTAGGTTGGTTCTACGTAAAACAGGATTCGGCTATATTTAATGTAAAATTGGGCCAAAAATGAGTTATTTGGTGGTCGTAGTTGACG
Organism: Gonioctena quinquepunctata; assembly: GCA_018342105.1. Classification (NCBI taxonomy): domain Eukaryota; kingdom Metazoa; phylum Arthropoda; class Insecta; order Coleoptera; family Chrysomelidae; genus Gonioctena; species Gonioctena quinquepunctata. Next base: position 416,978 of record JAFIRS010000090.1, read on the forward strand.
CTGGTGAAAAGAGTGCCGAAAAAAGCTATCTAACTCGGAAAGGGAAGAGGGCGCCGCGTTCTTTCGGACTTTTCTTGAGGGAGCAAAAACAAGTAAGAAAAGTATTTTCGGAAAGAAGGAGTGCTTTTACCGGATATTTACCCAAAATATTTCCGCACAATCGGTTAATTTCGGAATTATGCCCCCAGAAAGGTTAAAAATAGTCAATTTTCAACTTCCACTTATTAAATAAAACCTTTAATTCACATAATTTCGGAATTATGCCCCCAGAAAGGATAAAAATAGTCAATTTTCAACTCTCACTTATTAAATAAAACCTTTAATTCACATAATTTTGATTATCATAATAAATTATTCAATTGAATTAATGTTAACTCTTCATGTCTATCGGACATTTTTTACATTTGGCAACATTGCATTTTAAACATTACTCATGAATTACAAGTGACATTATTGACAATAATCTCAAATTTTATTGTCTGTTTACTCAAATGAAAAGTTCTTCAAATAGGATAACTAAGTTTTTATCCAAACTTTCTGCGGGAAATTAAAAGAAATTGCTACTTTTCTGGAACTAGCGCCCATGCAAAAGAGTATGCTGGGCACTGCTTTCGCAGAACTTTGGCCACGTTGCTGGTGCATTCTGTTGGTAACATGTTGAAGCAAAATGGGGAATGGAAGTCTTCCGCGGTCACGGATGGCTATCTGCAGGACTCGATGGCCAGGGCTGGAGAGAAGAGCATTGATCCTGGGGATGCTGCTACTATTTTCTTTATGCATAATTTTTAATTATAGCCAACTTGGCATTGGTTGGTATGGAATAATGAATATTCATTAATAATATGAACTGTTCTCTTTTTTTTAAATACTATAAATCATAATATGAATGAACCACTGTGTGTGCAATGCGACATAATTTTCGAAGATTTATTATCCACACTGTTTGAAGCTTGATGCAATTGGTGAAACAAGGAATTTTTTGTGAAGTTTTCTTCATTAAATACAGATGTAACAGTAAAATAAATGGGTGGAACTATATAATTTCCAACAATAGGTACAATATAGTTTTTAAAACAAATTTGCTCTTCTGGCCTGTTTGGCGGCAAAATCATGTGTTATTTTTTCCAAATTTAGCTGCCTAGCTAATTGTGACTCGATTGAGCGCATTGCCAAACCATTGAGTCGTGTGTGTCCCATAGTCGAATGCAAGTGATATTTTATTCTGGCCAATGTACTGAATGATCTCTCCGCTTCGGCTACGGTCACTGGTATCGAACAACATTTGGAAACAAGCTCTGTACTTTTTGTTTGAAAATCATATTGAGTAGTTCCAAGGGCTGCATGTTGTCTTCGAAGTTTGCGGTTTGAAGAGTATTGAAATGATAAATTTCTCCACTGAGATCGATGGTAGACTCATCCTCGGTATATTCAACGATCGTGGAAGTTTCAGAATTCTACCCCAATAATTACGGAAGATATGGAAGTGTTTCCAAGAGAAGTGAGGCACACTGTATAGACATAGACAGTGGGTGCCTGGCCTCACTTGGGTATTAGGTGTGGTCATTGAATAATCATTGTTAAATGTTTCATGAGGCTCCGGGCCCCCTGTCCTCTTGGGCCCCGGGACATTTGCCCCCCTGCCCCCCCCCTCACCAGGCCTTCCGCTAGCCAATAAGTCGCACATCGGCAATAACATATTTTCAGGCGTTTCCGGAGTATCAAGTAGTCTTGATAATAATATTGTTAATTTAACGAAAAAGGAGGGAAGTGAAGAGAGTTCAATTGTATTAAATAATTGTTCACAATTCACTATAAATATTTCTAATAAGTACAAATTTCCTATTGCAGTTTGTAGTTGTAATGTGATTTGTGTATTTTTTTTTCATATAAAACCATCATTTTGTGTTTATTCAATGTCATTGTCAATTTTAATTATCAGTTTGATTTGAATTATTACCTGGAACGTCCACTTTTTCTAACTAGGCAGTAAAAATACACCTTTTAAGCCGGTCGAGTGTCATTAAAAAGCCGCTTTTAATGTCATTTGGGGAAAAATTATATTTTGATGAATATTCTATATTTAAGCTTACTAGCTCAAATTATCCTTATTGAAAATTGTATTGAGATTAATTAGGCGTATACTAAATGGCGTGCTAAAAACGAAACGATTAATAGTTATTTAATCAACTAGTGTATTATTCGCCATTTTAATATACGAGTTGATTACAAAAAAATTCCGTCGACCTCGTTCTTGGGGTCAACGTGAGCTTTTCGATATCCATTTCCTTCAACTAGGAGGAAACTAAACAATATTTGGATATTAAAATACATAAATTTGACAGCGCGAAGGTAATATGATTTGACATTTGAATAATATTCGAATTCGTGTATGTTTAGTTGCCTTTACCACAATTACACATTAATGGACCAAATCGACCATTTACAGGTTATTAAAATGGTCGATTTCGGTGTATGCCTAGTTGCATATGTTACAGTTATGCATTAAAAGAGAAATTGAAGGTTAATAGGGGTCATTAACGATCGATTTCGTGTAGATTAAACAGATTCGTTAATACGAGGTCACCAGAAAATATTTATTATTGGGTTCTTCGGATCGATCACCGTTTTTAAAGCCTCTTAATGACACACACTATCTTGATTACGCATTGATTTTATGATCACCACCACATGCATTCTGAACATTATTCAAGCTACTTATTTGTGAAAAAGCCATCATGGTGCTGAAAATTATAAAGCGAACGCTTAAAATTGCTAGTATATTTTGTCTATATACCAACGTGAACACCAAAAGATGGAAATATACTATATATTATTTAGTTGTTTCGGTATTTCTACTCTATGCTAGCGCTGATCAAACACTTATTCGTGCCAGAAGAGGAAGCGTAATGATAACAAGATCTCAAGATGTGAAACTCCTGTCTATAACAATACTGGGATTGCTATATGGCTTACTGAAACTCCTTAAAGTTTTCGTGGCGTCGACAGATTTCATTTTTTTCAAGAGAAGGAGCATTGGAAAAATATTGGACACCTTGACGAACTTGACAAATAGCTTCACTGAATCAGAATCGAAAGAGCTCAGGAGAAGGTTATTTCTGATGCTCTATATATTAACAAGTATATTATTTCTCAATTTATGCTTTATAACTATTACTGTTTGCATAGTGTTCTGTCATTCTTTTCATCAGATATTTTTGTTAATGTTCCAAATTGTGGGCTTCTTTCAAGAAATTATTGTGGTAATGAGACTTGTCTCGGATGCGACAATTGCATCTTACTGTTTGGAAATTTCTTCTGGAAGATTATATCATTTCATCCGTTATTCACCAACATGGGTGAATATTACTGATGTCGCCTCAAGAAGAAGAGAATTGCGTCGAATTCTCAGGGTACATACTGATCTGCTGGAAGTTATTTCAACTATAAATGGGGTTTACGGAATTCATCTTTTTCTGGCTTACCTCAATACTCTATTTTCCGTACTCCACTCATGCAATTACGTCACAAAACTCTTAGTCTACATGCCGATAAGAGCTTTGACGAATATCATTAATTTAACTCCGATTAGTCTTCTGAATGCGGTAAGTGCGAACCGTAACTGGAATATATCTGAACAAGAAGTCATTTTAATAATTTATTTTATCAATAAGAATTATAATCGTACATTTAGAATTAGATTATAGATGAACAATAATGGAAGAAAAAATCTCAGAAGTCTGGTGTGTGGTTCAATAATATACAGAGTGGGCCATTGAAAACGAAACAGCGCCTCTGTAGGTCGGCAGAACCGAATTATATAAAAACGCTCGGACACGTCAACTACATTTTCGAGGGAAACATCGTTCGCGATGAAATTCACCCGAAATACATTCCATCCCTCGGAGCTGTGACCGCCACCCCTGAATTTTTAAATGGCAACATATGGCAAGTGAAACCTCATTTGAAAGGTATTTTCCTTCTCAATATCAAACAACAAAAATAAATTATTTCTAACGATTCGTTTTCGAGATATAGGAACTTGAAGTTGGGAAATCACTTTTTATTCACTCAATCAAAAAAAAATAACATCTAACAATGCAACTGTTCAAAGATAATTATCATTGTCAAGGAATTGAATGATCCAACTGTTTACCAACAAATAACATGCAATTCCGTTTCAAATTTTTATTTCATCCTCATTTACTTGATCAAAAAAAATTTAAGGTTCTTGAGAATCGATAAACATACGTTTTCTCGAATTCGACTCAAATGCGAGTACAACAAAAACATGTATGAGATAATTTTTTTCGCCAAATCGCAATTGTGGACGTTTATCAGTGTCAAACTGATCTTTGATTGAACGACATTAGAGCGAATTATTCGACTAAAGCTGCTGAATATATTTCGGCAATAATGGTGTATATGATCGCGGAAAGAGTTGAAATAATAACAATTTTTCTAAGAATGATGAGTGCGCTAACCGTACAGCTAATTTGTTCAATGAAACGCATCCAGATGAACTTGTTGCTAGAAAATACGTTCTAGAATTCGTACAAAAATTTCGTCAAACTGGATCATTAGCCAACAAGAAACGAGACCCAGAACGTGAATTTCAGTTGAGAAATTAAGCTGTTGAAGTTTTAGGACACTTTTAGGACAAGTTCATGCAGACCCAACATTGAGCACAAGGAAATTGGCTAGTGTTACCAATATCAGTACAACCAGTATCCGCCGAATCCTGAAACATCATAAATTCCACCCCTACAAAATACATTTGATACACCAATTGAATGAAGATGATTTTGATAGGCGACAGGAATTTTGTGAAATGATGACTACGAGAATAGATGCTAATGAGAATTTCCTTTTCAACATCTGCTTTTCTGATGAGTCTACATTCTTTTTGAATTTGACTGTGAATCGTCATAATTGTCGTTATTGGTCAGATGCCAATCCACATGTTTTCCACGAAGTCCATACTCAAACTCTCCAAAAACTCAATGTCTGGGCCGGTATTTTTGGGTATCGTTTGATTGGACCAGTATTCCTCGACGGTAACCTGATAGGAGAAACTTATTTGGAATTATTGAATGAATTGGTTTATCCACAATTAGTAAACATCATTGAAAATGACGATCGTTACCATGAAGACCACTTGATATTTCAACAAGACGGGACACCTTCACATTATGCACAGCCTGTTAGGGCGTTTTTGGATAGAATGTTTCCTGGAAGTTGGATTGGAAGAAGAGGCTCTATAGAGTGGCCAGCCAGATCTCCAGATTTAACCCCACTCGACTTTTTCCTGTAGGGTCACTTGAAAAACAAAGTCTTTGCAACCGAACCAGAATTTCTGGAAGATTTACGAAGGAGAATTATTGAAGAATGCCGTCGAATAACGCCGGAAATGCTACGAAATGTGAGGTTTCGTTTTGAACAGAACTTGTACTATTGTATGGAAATGGGTGGTAGACAGTTTGAACATTTAGTTCATTGACAATAATAATTATTGCGACAGTTGCTTTATCAGATATTGATTTTATTGATTGAGTGAATAAAAAGTGTTTTCCCAACTTCAAGTTCCTATATCTCGAAAACGAATCGATAGAATTAATTTAGTTTTGTTGTTCGATATTGAGAAGGAAAATACCTTTCAAATGAGGAACTTGCCATATGTTGCTATTTAAAATTCAGGGGTGGCGGTCACTGCTCCGAGGGATGGAATGTATTTCGGGTGAATTTAATCGCGAACGATGTCCCCCTCGAAAATGTAGTTGACGTGTCCGAGCGTTTTTATATAATTCGGTTCTGCCAACCTGCAGAGCCGCTGTTTCGTTTTCAATGGCCCACTCTGTATAATATATTCATTCACATTCATAAAATAAAAAAATAAAAGAAAGAAGAAATGAAATAAAAATGATTAAAAATGAGACAACCCTTCATATGAATGCACTAAAAAGGAAAGAATACTTTATATAATTGTTTGACCTCGGATATTTTGTGAGTAGCACATTGAAAATGTTGTCGCGCAAGAATACCTATAGGCCAACCAATAGAGCAAAAATAGAGGCTATTTTTACACTTAAATAAAGACGCAAATAACCTGTACTACCTTTTGAAAGATAGTTCGTGGATGAAAATCTCGGTGTCTGCTCCAGCAAAATCACTTTGTGGAATTTTTTTAACAAGAAATAGTGTCAATAATGACAACTTCTCTGGATTTTTACAAATATCTTGAAAAGTATTGAAGTAATCGTTTCACACTAGATAAAACTTCTGTAGTTAATTAAAAAATCTACAAAATATTTTTTTTGTGCGACCGGATTGGTGCATTTTTTACTGAGCAAATCCGGAAAAACCTCTAAAAATAGATCATTTGTGAAAAATTCATAATTTAAAAAAATTTAAAGCTGGACAACCAGTCTTGGGGGGAAATGATAGATAATAATATGAGTTCAACTGGGCGCAAGCTGGTTTCTGTCCGAAATTTGCAATATATTTTCTGAATATTTCCTCTCTGTTTTTAATCCGAGAAGAGTTATTTCAGCTCATAACGCAATACATCAAGTATCACATAACAACATTCCTTCTTATAACATTTCCTTACAAGCTATTCTTCTCAAACTTCGAAATCTTTCAAATAAAGGAGTGGGACCGGATGAGCTACCAACAACATTTCTCAAGTACTCTGCTGAATATATTGCAATTCCACTTAATATAATCTTCAATAAATCCCGTGAAGAGCGAGTATTTCCGTCAGTATGGAGGAAAGCTCATATAATCCCAATCTTAAAATCTGGTAATAAACAACTCGTCAGAAACTATAGGCCGATTTCAGAACAATCAATCATAGCAAAAATATTTGAATCCATTATTTTTGATAACATGTTCTTCGACGTTGAAAAAATAATTAATATTGAACAACATGGCTTCATGAAAAAACTTATTCACATATACTGAGTACATCCTGCATAGCCTCAATGACAAACACCAAATTGATGTCTTTTTGTTTGGGCGCGGAAAAAACATTTTAAACCATTCTTATCAAATATCTTCTGAACCCTTGAAAATTATCACGGAAATAAAGGATTTAGGAATTATATTCGATTCCGAAATGCTCTTCGATAAGCAAATATTTCACATTTCAAAAAAGGCTCACAAAATGTTAGGTTTCATTATGAGAACTTGTCGTGAATTTGAAAACACACATACACATACGTCAATAGTGCTTTGAGTTTGGGTTCTGTAATATGGAACCCTGGTTATGACATTTACATAAATAAACGAACGGGTTCAGAATATATTCATAGATTATGTCAATTAGAAATGTTTTCCATGCAACCCTAACAATCGTCCGTACGTTCGGAATGAGCTGAACATATTAACACTAACGAATAGAAGGAAAATTTGAGACGAGAAGTTCCTCTTTAAAGTCATAAACAACTTAGTTGATTCGCCTGCTATCTTCAGTAACATCTATCTTAACGCTCCTATATTACCAGGCATCAGCACCTTTTCCGTTACGAACTGTGACTCACTATTTTTCCGATTTCTACACACCCAAACGCTCCTTGTACAGATTTAAATTCACACCATCAGTAATAATAGGTCTAAAAATACCATTCATGATCGTGATAAATCCGTGGATTACCCCTAACCCGATAAAAAGGCTAAACACTCTCCGTAGATCACGCCGATACCGCGAGCGTGGTTGTAAAGTACGGGCGATTGGTAATTGCGCGCGCCAGCGAATCGAGAACGAATGATTGAAACAACATCGATCGGTATTGGCAATAAACGTCGCGGAGCATATTTAGTTCCCCGGCAGAAGCGAGAGGAACCAGATCGTCCGTTCTCGGGTCGCACGCAGCCTGTTGACGTCACATCACGTGAAACGATACCTGGGTAAATATACGAATTATAATTTGTATCGAAACTTTTCAAAGTCCCCAAATCGAAGCGCGCATAATTGTGGAGGGGGAACAACTAGAGGAAAGGAAACTGACGAATATTCTGGGCAGCGATTTTTAAATGAGGGAGTTGATCACCAAGCTCGAGCGAGAGTACCACGGCCGACCTACAGACGCAGTTGAACGAGTAGCACCCGACCAGTGGACAATACCAGTCGTGTTCAGCCGTCGCGACGCCCGCTTCCTGACGTCACACCGTTGGTAAATATGAGATCACAAGATCAGCAAGTGTCCGCCAGAGCGTAGGTAAAGAGTAGAGGGGGAAAAATCGCTTAGGCCTCCTTCAAGCACACTTCGGAGAATCAGAACCGGTGGAGACCGAGAACTGATCACCACGCGAGTTAGTGCCTCCGAGAGTATACCGAGTGAGTGGAAAGTGCCAAAGTACCCGTGAGCCTGCGCAGGGATAGCAAGGCAGTTCGACGAGTGTACCGTGCGCAGGAAACATAGTGTTGGTTTCCTAGTTAGCCGAAGTGGGTACCATCCGTCAATTGGGCCATGCTCTAAGGACAAGCCACACTAACGGTCGCGCAGGACTAGGAGTAGGAAACATAGTAGTAGTTTTCTAGTTACCCGAAGTGGGTACAATCCGTCAGTTGGTCCATGTTCTAAGGACAAGGCATACTAACGGTCGCGCAGGACTAGGAGTAGGAAACATAGTGTTAGTTTTCTAGTTAGCCGAAGTGGGTACAATCCGTCAGTTGGGCCATGTTCTAAGGACAAGCCACACTAACGGTCACGCAGGACTAGGAGAAGGAAACATAGTGTTAGTTTTCTAGTTAGCCGAAGTGGGTACGATCTGTCAGTTGGGCCATGTTCTAAGGACAAGCCACACTAACGGTCGTGTAGAGTAGTAACAGGGCATAAAATAACTACAAAGCGAAACCGAGATATGACGTCAGAAATAAAGTAAAACATCGTACAGACAAACCAAGACGAACTGCCCATACATCCTTTTCGTAACATTGGCCGCCCGTGAAAACTTGCCTTTAATATCCGCTTTGTTGTCTAAAATTAGAACTTGAGAAATGCCGTTTCGCCTTCAGGTTTTTGAGCTTGTGCACTACTAAATCAAGTCTCTTCCCCCCACCGCATGTGCTTTTGGTTGTTATCATATTCCTGACTTAAGCTTGTGAGTAGTTCTGCTTGCCTGGTAGATAATTGAAAACGGTGGTCAGCCGTGTTGCTTGTATGTATTAGTGATTAAGCTTTGCACCCGTCCCGCTAGCGAGTAGTTTAGTTGGCCTTGTATATAATTTGAAACGGCGGTCAGCCGTACTGCCTGTGTATATAGCGAGTTAAAATAAATTGTTTTACCTGTGCACACTTGAATACGTTATTCTTATAATCTTGCACAACAACTAATCACCCCGCAGCCAACACCCAGGTAGCAAAACCCAGTCAAGGGCAAGTAAAGTCTGCCTTTCTGGCCTCGTCAAGTCTTGTCAATACTATATTGACCCCTGGAGTGTTATATTTTCTCCACTGAGGCTGCCCGGAGCAGTGCCCTTCACACTCAATTGAAGGTGGAGCCCGAGGCAAAAACCGAAACTAGTGAAAGGCGTCAAAGTGTGATAGTGAGGGGCAGAGACCCTTACAGAACAATCGCAAACGAACTATTTTTTAAACTCTCCAATGCATAGTTGCAACATATACAATATTCTATCAAATTCCATTGATATTGATATCTTCTCCTACTCATTTTCAAAGATTTCCCACATTTTGAAAAGGCATTTTCTCGCTTCGCAGACTTAACTGATCTGTATTAGATAGATATGTTTTCATTTTCGTTGTCATCCACTCATTTCATTCACTACATGTACACAATTCATTACTTTAATTGATTTTTGATTTATATCTATCACCCATTTCGTAATTTCATTTTAGAATTATATAGATTGTATATTGAGAAATCACCTATTTGTGAATACAGTCTCTGGGTTAGTCCCGTTCGTATTCCTCATTGTAAATAAATAAATAAATCTGTAGTTTTTGCACAATCGCGTTATTAACAATTTGAGGGCTTATCTTGCAAAATGCGCCGATTTAAGGGGAATCGTTGAATTCATATTCTCGAGGCTGAGTCGAGTAGCGGTGTGGGGGAGCGAGCCTGCAGAGGAATCAACTGATGATATTACAAAAATGTTACAAGTGTTGATAAAAAAATATATTTAAATTTTCTGTATTTCTATGGCATTAAATTAATCGACTAGATCTAAAATTTAATGAATGAAAATAGGAGCTTTAATCTTTATTGAATAGGGTATAAAATGTCATATCAGCATTTTCATTATTTTTTTTTTTGAAAAATAATTGTAAGTGAATATATTACATTGTATGTGAACATATTACATTTATGTATTGAAAAAAATGTTTCACATTCATTTATAAATCAAGAAAATGAACGAATATGTATAAAACGAAAAAAAAAAAAAGAACAATTGTTAAAAACTAATTATCAACCAAGTAATGTAATTGTTAATAAAAAAACTAAATCATTAAATAACTGCAAAGGTATGCAAAAATACGCTAATAACTTATATGGACTGATATGATATGCGCCAACGTATAAGCAACCCGCCGCGCGGGGATACACTCTCCTCCGCTGGCTCGTTCCCCCACTACCGCTACTCGACTCTGCCTTGACGCACTTTCGAGCGTTTAGAGCAACTTCCAATGACATTTTCAACACATTTCCCACCTCTCAGATGAAAATCCAAAATATACAAATTGTAAATATGGATATCTACTTCCAGATGCCGTTTACAGAATTAGAATGAGACAATTTTCCTTAAATCGGCGCATTTTGCAACATAAGCCCTTAAATTGTTTATAACGCAATTGTGCAAAAACTACACATCGGACCGGAACCATCTTGCGCACAGTTGAACTACATTTTAATATCTATCATTTCCCGCAAGATTGTTTGTTCAGCTTTAACTTTAGAAAAAATATGAATTTTTGAAAAATGCCCTTTTTTTAGAGGTTTTTCTCGATTTTCTCAGTTGTAGATGCACCGATCCGGTCGCACAAAAAACACATTTTGTAGGTTTTTGAATTCTCTACAGGAGTTATCAAATCCTGGTTTTTGGAAAATAATCACAACAAATCGCACTTCAATTATTTCGTATTATCTTAACAATTGCTTGTATTCTTTTCAATTTTCCGGAAAGACCCGGGTATGGAATTATATTCGTTACTGACGGTTGTTGTTGATGGTCTTGACAAACTTCTTGGATAAACATTACCTTCAAAGACATTTTTTATGAACAATTTCATCTCTGAAATTCTGTGGAGTTGAAGAAATCAATTAAGCTCTGTCATGAAGAGTTTTGATGACACCTTTTTTGATACTCACTTGATGATTTGAATTGAAATTGAGATATCTGTTGTGTGTGTCTCTTTCCTGAACCAGTAGTTTGAGAATGATATGGATAAAAAAAGGTTTCACTTCTTCTCTGCCATGTGGCCAAATTATGAAAATGTCATCGACATATCTCCACCAGACTTTGGGTCACTAATGATTTCTACTTCCAGGGGAAGAGAAAACCCAAAATACTTCATAGTTCGTTTTAAAAACGTGGTATATTAAACAAAATATTATTTAAATAATTATTTGAATTGGCCCTGGAGTTTCCAGTTGTTCATTTGGAGAACCACGAGGACGAATTTCCGTTCTTGACCCAAATTGAGGTGGATATTCAGGAATGTCGTATCAGAAAAATCGGTAATTTATTCAGTTTTTTACATTAATCATAGTGGGATATTACCTATTACATGGTCAATTTTGTTTCTGGGTTTGTAAAATTACGCAAGAATATTTCACTGCTGTAATTTCGCTGTAATTTCCAAGTTTGCGTGGTCATAGGACCAGTCCTAAAGGTATGGTCTGGTTTTGGCTGTTTATGGCCACCGTTGACGGCGGCCGATAACGGTAGCCGTCGTCGGAGCCGTCGATAAAGATTATTGTTCTACGAACAAGATCCCTCACAGAACAGTTGGCGCAAAAATGAGATGAAATCCTTGAAATTTACTACAATGTTTACATCTGTCAAAAATCAGATGACTGCCCGATTTTTCTTGAAGATCTGGTGATTTTTCCAAAGTGATTTCATCGTAAACGGCCTTTTTGGGATCATGGAAACTTCCACGAAGGAAGAAGGAAAGGTAGGAAAGTGGACTGATGTCTCTAGTCGATGAATTGACTTGAACATTGAGGGCGTTGGAAAATTTCTCGACGACATTGTTTCATTAAACTCTCCGATACAAACTATTACCAAGCCATTCACTGTCCATCTCTGCCGGACTATTACCTTTCTAACAACCTTCTGACCTGAACAAAATCAGTGAGTTCGTTGTAGATATCATAAAATATGTGGATGAAGTTGAGAAATCGATTAATCCTGGTCTGCGACAGTCTAGGCTGCTTCCAGCTATCTTAGAATGACTTATCCGGAAAAGGTGAGCCCTACTAACAAAGGCGAGTAGAGAAAACAATCTAAATCAGTTTTCCTTTTATTTTTCAGTAACACCCCGCATGAGATAATCGGAGGAGGGGGATCTAAACCAAGCAGTTGGTCGAAGAACAAGGCCCACTGACAAGATCGATAAGGTTTACTATTATTAGTATACATATCACTTTTTAATAAACACATGCATTTCACAAGTAAGCGTGGACTTTTCATTCTATGAAGATATCTTGATTTTGGCTAGAGATTTCCGAACCATCACAGAGGGTTCCATGGCTCTTTAGAAAAAAATATCCACTATATTTAGAATTTTCCATCTCCAAATAAAATATACATATAGTCAGAAGATTGTCATCTCATGGGCAAATATATATATATTTGATACATACCTATACGAGTCATTTTACTATGAAGATCATTTGAGTTCTTGCAAGAAGATAGTCGTGTGTTCTGCCAAAATAGTGAACATCTCTTAATTTGCCCAAAAGCTGAGACACTATCAGTTTTCACAATTTGGGTTATTTCACTTAGATAGGACTCGAACCAATTGAAGCTCCGTCGTCTGAAGCGGTAGAGATGAAGCTTACGTAACAGTCAAAAGCTTTAGATATATCACAAAACACTGCATCGCTCACTTCCTTCAGACTAGAATATAGATTTTTTAGAAAGCGAATTTATTTATTGAAATTCAAATGAGAATATTTTATATTGTGTAAGTATGCCAACCGAAATTTCAAAAGTGAAGAAACTAGTAATAGAAGGACCAAGAAATTGAAAAAGTTACAGATACTGAAGCACAAATAATTCAAATGTAAGTTTGTTATATTAGAAACATATTTTTTCAATGATACCAAAATGAGTCATCAAATCATTTAATATTTAAAGTTTATAGCACAAATATAAGGATGAAGTAAAACATGTTTCAATTTTTCAGAAACTTTAAATTTAGGATTACTGTCAGGATATGTCTGGGGATATTAAATCCGATTGAGTACTTTTTTTACAATAGCATATGATTTTGTTGTTCAAGTTCAATTGAAAAAATAATGCATGTATTTCTGAAAAATGTTTTGGAAAGAGCATATGACAAGCTTCTTTCTCAGTTTTGGGGTACTAAGATTTCCAACTATTTCAATTATAGAAAACTGGTCTGATGAAGTTTTCGTGGAATGTAGTACGATCCAAAAAACAATGAAATTAGGTTACCGATATCTATGAGTACTTATAGTTTGAATTTTAGATTTATTTACAATACCTCAACTTTTATTTTCTTATTCTTGTGATGTCTATTGTATTCTGAATTTTTTTTCCGCTGTCATATAGTGACAAAAACACAGCCCCTCATGGGATTTTTTGGGTATGCATTAACTTGTCTAGTATATAAATCACTACACTCAACAATAACCTGTTTTCATCACATTTTCGTCAATCCTAGCGAAGTATCCATGGAATAGGTAGCTTGTCATGAAGAACTTACCAAGAACCATAAAAAATATAATAATGTATGTATCTGAAACCTTTGAATAGTTACAAACTAATGTCGACCTTTTTGGTTCGATCGTCAATTGCAGATTCAGTGATCCAGTCCTTTTTAAGAATTTCATAATTCAATATAAATAAATTGACCTAACCTAACCTGTCCAACAAAATGGAGTCCATATTATATATCCATCGTCAATAAGTGAAACTCTTCGACGCATTCTGAAGACAAAACAATCATTTATAAATCATGAACTGTTGAAATTTCAATTGTGTCAATTCATCGATTCAATTTCATCCCATTCGAGAACCTTGATATTTCCTAAATTTTTTTATACGAAAACACCCGAAGGTCCGAAGCGTTTCCTCGTGTACGATCCCTGACACTTGATGTCACATGACAGGCTTTCCTGACTCCTAATTGGCTAAACCCATCCTAAACCAAACTCTGATTTAAGAATGAAATCAAAAGTGACAGCATTTGGAGGATTTTGAAACGATTTTACTATTTCATTCATGAATAGGGTTAGTGATTTCTCTTGTCCCCTCGCCCCTCTACTCTTGTAGTCTGGTTTGTGCTGAAAACAGTTCAGCATCAGCATTGGAATAGTAATTTTCACAGCAGTAAAAAGTTATATTACGGATTGAAATTAAATAATATTTACTGGAAGAAGAAGCAGATGAAGATTGTGCAATCTTGTTACGTGCGCAACACCAAAAAAATCAGAGAACGAAAGACGAACAGAAAAATTTTCCACTTTATTAATGATGGAGAGAGCTTTGACGGGATTTGTTCCACTGAAAGCGCCAGGAGAATTCGCTAATAGCAATGGGTTTGAAGTTGGAAATGCATTTGCACAATATGTTTGCAACGAAGGTGCTCTTGATTGGCAAGACAGGCGTATTTATAGATTGAGTAGTTAACTGAATAGCTGAAAAAAGTATGTATAATTATTAAATTGAATTTTCTAAGCGTTTCTTTTTACTTCATTAGAAACCTCTCTTCAACAGTTTTCTCTGATTTGCTGATTCTTGTGGACCCTATTCTGCGCATCGTATAATGCCCTGGATTTGCGTACGCAATGAATTAATATTTGTAATAAAAAACAAGTAAATTATTGTAATAGAATGCCCAGACTATTCAGTGAAGAGCGGCGAGGAGTTCTTTGGACCGCCTTGCTAGTTTAAAATTTATTTATGTTTCAAGCAAAGGTTTAAGAAATTGTGAATTTAAATGGACGCCACAATTTTTTTGTTATATTGGGATAAAAATTCAAATTTCCTATTCTATGATAATTGCAAATCAAGTAACGTTTCCATCTGTAAATAACTACAACAATAAAACAAATACCAAACTTATATTAGTCTATTATATATACATCATTTTCAGTTATTAACAAATATGTATCAAATATATATATATATATATATATATATCATATATCTGCTGTATGACAAATTTATTTGGTTTCCAGAATAAGAAAAGAAATATTGTTTTTATTTGCTGAACCTGTCGGTTTTATCGATGACGATGTACCTCTGATTGTGGTTTGTGTAGCTTGTAGCTAGACTTCACGTAGTTATCCCGCTCGCAATCATGGGGGTACTTATCAGAAAGTTGTCTATAGAATCAAAGAATATTCCAAATTCCAAGGATTAAATATATACATAAATATATATATGATCGCTTCACCTGAATCAAAACCAAAATCACAACTCGGTGATAATTATACCAAATAAAAGTCAAAATATATTAAAAAAAATGAAAAAATAATTATTCAAATCAACCAATCCCAATTTTTAAAAAACATTCAATCCGATATATCACATGTGGCATCCATGATTCTAACCGAACTCATTGAAAAAATAAATAGTGAATGGCACTGTAATCGATTATCAGATTGACCTGAATAAATATAATCGCTGTTTACTGAACAACATACATAGATGACTTGAGATATCATTTTCTTTGTGAAGAACTATCTGACGTTCTCGTTAAAAATATATTCCAAGATGGCTTATATCTTATTTGATCAAGAATATTTCCACATACCTTACTTAGTGTCACACAATAACTCACTGATTTGGAATTACTTTCGCAGAAGAAAGGAAAATGATCTAATTCATTTGTTAGTTTAACATGAACAAATTCTACATCATTGAATCATGGCTGATAAGTTTCAGAACCAAGTTATCTTAATTACAGCTAGCTCGATAAGGGGCGAAAATAAGCACGCCGCCTTCCTTTTGATATCTCCGTTCTGTCAGATTCCTCGCGTTAGTTCTTATTCTTCTCAGCCGTAATGACTGTTCCATTGCCCACGGTTAGATGTCGCTAAGATTTTCAATAGGGATTCGTCGATTGAAGTGAATGAATGAATTTCTGAGCATATCGATGAGAAATGTAACAGATATATCGTTACATATTTCGTCTTCAGCTGCCGAAAATTTAGGAGCCATAATTATTAAAAATATTAACAACACACTCTGACGGCGCGTTCAGACTGGCCATTCTGGCAGCCAAGACGTGACTCAAACCTTATAATAATAATGATATCTAATAAATGTATTGGATTTGTCAATATACCGGTTGTCAACGTATTCTTTAGACAAGCCATGGTTTCCAGAGTTCCGAGAGTATGGAACTACTTGGCAGGGGTGTTGTATTCAAGAATTTGAATATTTTTCAATATTTCTTACTCTCCCATCACTTCCGGTTTCATCGGAAACGATCCCAACTTGGAAATTTCAAATGAAACATCCTTTCTATTTTTACTTTCTTGGATTCTACAGACCATTCTGAGCACGATCACATAGTTTGAAGACAAAAAATCGGTACAATTGATTTTTCAAAAGCATTTTTATTTTTGCATCTAGAGTGCGTTAGACCCACTCCAACCAATCTGATGGACATGAATAATTAGTCAAAAATCTTACATGACAGTGTTTCCCGACGACCATTTGAGTGTGAAACGATTCCTTCAATACTTTTTAAGATATTCGTAAGAAACAAAAAAGTGGTAATTTTTTAAAATATTTCTTGTTGAAAAAATTCCACAAAGCGATTTTGCTGGGACCGACACCGAGGTTTTCATCTACGAACTAGCTTCCAAAAGATAGTATAGGTATTTGTATAAAAGCCGGTCTTAATTGGTTTTTTAATCATTTTTAATTAATTCTATTTAGTCATTCATGAAATCAGCCATCTTATTGAATTCTGACAAAAACTGATAATGTCCGACCCCAAAAACCCCCACACATCAATTTTGAATGGAATCGGGCTATAACCACAAAAATTGTCGCCGAGTTACGATAGTGCCTTCGCAGCCCTTGGTTCGGATAGCACTACTCGTTGTTTGAAACCAATTTTGTGTTGAATAACTCTTTTTCAACGTTCACCTTTTCGCACAATTGAAGATTTACTTTACTCGATGCTTTTAATAACAACTGAAAATGCAGGTTACAAGTGACAAAAATGGATTGGTCAAAATACATATCTTACATGATTTATAACAATCAACAAATAATAAAGGTATTATAGTTCATTCGTTGATTTTCGGTTTACAAGATAATTCGCGGTAGGAGCATGATTCAGCAAAGATAAATCTCGGTAGGAGCTTAGTCTGCAGTTTCTCTAGTCGCCATGAGGTCTAGGCGGCAGGGCCGGACTCAGGAACGTAACTGCCGACTTGAATTCGTGGATTTTGACAAAAAAATCATGATCTCCAACCCCAAAAACCCTTACATACCAAACTTGCATAAATAATGATGTTACTGAAAAAATATTTGAACATAAGTTTTTTGTATATTTTGCGTCCGACAAACCGTCCATGATGGCCGCTAACGCACACCTCTCCGAGCCGCGCCAACTCAGAGTTATACTCAGGATCAACCCCCCTATCACGTGGAATAAAAAAATCGCTACTGTAACCTCATGTTTTACGGCGGCCATTTTTTCCCTGCTGACTGAACTGAATAATAAGAACCGCCCTGCCCTAAGAAGATTGGATTGGATCCAGTGCAATAGATGTGAAGCCTGGTGGCATGATGAGGGCACAGACTACGTCGGATTTGGGGCCTTCACATGTGATGATTGCCATGGCTGATGATGTCACTCCTCTTTCATGCGCACTCTTAGCTGTTATGAAAAGTTCTCACTCTTCGCGACACTGCACCAGAGCACGCACGAGACGACTTCTATGTTTTAGAATATAATTTATGTTTTGTGATTTTTACTTGAGATTTATAATTAAAATAATGTCCCTAAATGATCAAACCTTAATTTCCGTAAGAAACACAAAGTGTATAACAAAGTGTATAACTGAAGTTAATTTTTCTAGAAATGAATTTTCAAAAAATTCGTACTTCCTGCTGGCTTTACCCTACGTGAAATTATCTGCATTGTCTCAGGCCATGATCTCGATCTCTACGTCCTTGCAAATAACTCTTCCATACAATCTCTAGAGAAACTTTAGGAAATTAAATTCTTTTTGGTATTGGCGCGAAGCTGTTTCTTCAATTTGACACGTAGGCTAGTCGATCATCATGATATATCTCACCATATGAAATATTGTTCAATGATCCTCATTCATTCGTCATAATTTTGATGACATATTTTTTACAGAGTATGGTTATTTTGATGACATATGCATGCGAGACAATAGTCAAACAATTGGATAAAATAGTCGAAACAAATTTCAAGCTCTTATTCGAGATTTCTGAGAATGCAAGGAGACCGGAAGACGCATGGATAGAAGACGAATTGTTGTTGATGATCAAAAGGATTCGAGCGCAGGATTTCCATTTTACAGCAGCGGGTCTATTTAGAGTTAATTTCAAAGCTGTTTTTGCACTGTATAGTTCAATAGCAATGTATCTAGTCATAATTCCAACTGATTTTTAGATAAGGTTTGACAATGCCACTTTATGGGATCCTGTGAGAAATGAATTATCACAACATTGGTTGAAAGGATCCCTAATTCAGTTTTATTAACTGTGCACCACAAAATAAAGCAAACTGTA
Source organism: Gonioctena quinquepunctata (assembly GCA_018342105.1). Classification (NCBI taxonomy): domain Eukaryota; kingdom Metazoa; phylum Arthropoda; class Insecta; order Coleoptera; family Chrysomelidae; genus Gonioctena; species Gonioctena quinquepunctata. The sequence goes on from JAFIRS010000090.1 coordinate 435,918, forward strand.
CTTTTTGTAGATTAGAAATTTCGAATATGAGTTTTTTCTTAGTGTATAAGGGGTGGAATAAACATGAAATCTTAAGTCCTCCAATATCTCAAAAATTGTGTATTAAAAGAAGGACCGCTAAAATAATTGAACAATCAACGTATCCTATTAATTGTAACGACTCCACGTCCAAATAATCCTGTAAACTTCAACCCGATGGTCTTCCCCATATACTGTATAAAAAAAATGTTTCTCAACCGATCTCTTGTACTTCATTATGGATAGAAGAAGCCAAACCCTTTTATGATTTATTCAAATGTTCACCCTCGTATTCTAATAAAAGCTTTGCACTATGATTATTCCATGGGTTACTTGAAGCATCGCAACTCACCAAGTATGCAACAAATTTTTCCTCCACAACCGGCTGCATTTTCCCGTCCTCAGGTAATCCCAAATATATTTTTCTGTTATTTTCCTATAACTACTATCGACAATCGACACTTGCCACATTTTCCGTTATTTAATGTACTTTAAACTCCAGCTCCAGAAAAAGTGACTCAAAACAAAATTTCGCTAGATTTCATTTCGACAATTCGATTATTTCGCTTCGAGCTTCTACGCGTTTTATTCTTGAAAGACGCCACCTTCAATCTGCTTTTAGTGCAAATTTTTCTGATTGACTCTCAAGTGCCTCATCGCCCGTATAATACCTCGATCTATAAGATCTTTTGTACATTACCTTTCATCTATTCGAAGCCCAGGATTCCGAGACACCTTACGAAGTTTATCAGTTACCTGGGAACTAGGTTCCTGATGTCTGAGGGCGTTATCGAAACCCCTTCGAAGAACTTAAGCCTTTTGCAAAACAGTGCTTGGCAGTCGCAAGGCAGGTGTTCTGCAGTTTCAGCAAATTTCTCGCAGTAACGGCACAGTTCACTATCTGATCTGTCCATCTTTTTGAGGTGAGGACAATGTCCGGTGAACAGTCCCGTTACCAGTTTCAAGTCTTTCTTATTCTACTCGAGGAGCTGTTTAGCTTTCCTTGGTGACGGGCTCATTCCGCTTGTCTTTGTCCTGAAAACTCATTCCAGTGGTTTTTAATTGGGCTTTGGAGAGACCACAGAAGGGTTCTCTGTGCCAGAAAATCGAGTGTTTGCCCCTTCCTCAGCAAGGCTGTCTGCTTCTTCATTGCCTTTGATTTCCTTGTGACCTGGCTCCCTCATCAGGGTGACCTGATTGTTCGTAGCCGGTTGGTATGTTCTTCCCATGTGAATTTACTATCCAAGAGAATACCCAAAAACTCAACGCAATGTGGATTCTTAGGCTCTTTATGTTGTTTCAAACTGAAAATCAATGTCTCAAACTTGCCTGTCTCTGTATCACGGGTGCAATGAATAGCACTCCAACAGCTGCAATGGAAATCATCCTTAACCTCGAACCCCTTGACTTACATGTCATTGGAGAGGCCAGGATGAGTGCATACAGACTGAAACAAACAAAAAACTGGAGAATCCGAACAACTGGACATACCAGAATCACTCATGTAATCAATATCGAAGAACTCGGAATTATTTCAGACTACATGCAACCCCTATACTCATTTGAAAAACCATTCGAAACACGAATTGACGGATCTGGATGGGCCACGAGTATGGAATCACAATCAACTGCGGACGTAGTCTGGTTTACAGACGGTTCAAAGACAGTTGAAGGAACGGGAGCAGGAATACATGGGTAAGGCCAAGGAGGGACCACATAATACCACTTGGCAAATGCTCCACGATATTCGAAGCTGAAACACATGCTATTATGGTATGCATTCAGAAGAATCTAGAAAGTGGTTATAGAAAAAAGACATCTACATTCTATCTGACAGTCAAAGTGCCATCAAAGCACTCAACTCTATACAAATAAAGTCTAAACTGGTCTGGGACTGCCTCCAGAACCTCATCGGGCTGGCAAAACACAACAAGGTCACCTCGATGTGGGTGCCAGGTCATAGAGGCACTGAAGGCAATGTAAAAGTGGACCAGCTAGCAAGACAAGCATCTGAAACGCCATTCACAGGGCCAGCAAAAACCGATGCAGGACCCTGATCGACGAGTGGATAAAAAAAAGACACCAACAATATTGGGATCAAATTGTCGGGCAAATACACAGCAGAGTCATGGTAGGGCACCCAAACCGAACCCAGACGGCTGACCTTCTGAACCTGAACAGAACAAAGGCACGTATAATAGTAGGTCTGTTGACTGGACACTGCGGCCTAAGAAAACACCTAAACACCATGGGAGTACGCAGGGAAACCGTGGAGTGTAGGCTATGTGATGAAGAGGAGGAAACAGCCTCTCATATTATCTTCGACTAAGTAGAAGGCGACACAGAACCTTTGGAGAGATCAGCCCGGAAACAGGCATGAATCCGAAGAACCTTATTAACAGGCTACTAAACCTAATTGTAGGCACAAACCTGTTTGAATGAGGAACCACTGACGACAGAGTGATACAATAGACCCCAGCTGGTCGCAGTGTCAAGGGAAGCTAAGTGCCAACCTTGTCTCTGGCTCGTCAGCTTTCAACCAACCAACCAACCATACCCTCCAGCCTAATGCACACAGCGAATACACGGATATCAGTAAGGCGTTTGACCGTGTATCACGTAAACAATTGCTGAAAAAATTACCCCCTTTTGGAATATCGTACAAAATACAGTTGCTCCTACATTCGTATTTATCGAACAGGCAATTATTTGTTGAAATGATGGAGTGAAATCATTTATTTTCACGGCAACTTCTGGAGTGCCACAAGGTTCAAATTTGGGCCCCTACTGTTTCTACTTTTCATTAATGATATTTATGATCATATACAATGTAATAAACTACTTATCGTCGAAGACTTGAAAATCTTCAGAGAAATTAAATCGATCGATGATTGGGAACTGCTACAACGGGATCTTGCGCAATTAGTGATTGGTGCACCAAAAATGAACTTTACTTAAACACTAATAAATGTAAAAGTATGACTTTCACATGAAAATCAACCCCTATTTTATTTGTCTATCACTTGAATACCGCTTAATTGTCAAATTATATTCAAAGGCTTAGGAGTACTCTTTGATCAGAAATGAACTTTTTCCAATCATATAAGAATATTATAAGGAAATAGGAAGTCATTCGGATTCTTGATCCGTTCTTGTAGGGAATTCAAATCATTTGATGCTATGCGCTGTATCTACGTTTCCTCAGTTAAGAGCAAATTGAATTATTGCAGCGTAGTGCGGAATCCCTGTCATTCAAAATATATTGAAGCGATCGAAAATGTGCAAAGAAAATTTCTAAAATTTGCGTTCTATAAGAAACATGGCATTTATCCTCAAAGACACTATAGCCATGACTTATTTCTGAATGAATCCAATTTGGTCTCTTAGAAAACAACGTGAGATATTCGATGTAACTTTTATATATACAATTATTCACAATCATATTGACTCGTCCTCCTGACTCAAGCAGCGTTATAGTGACGAAAACTGATACTGCAACTTCGATTCGGTGGTTATCACATAATCACCACTAAATCTACCACTATACGGTAAGAATAACTAAAATTTTATATGTGTATGATTGCAGTCACGTAATTCCCATCTATGGAGCCACTCCACAATTCTATAACTTATTAGTGTCATTTGAGGTGTCTCAAACATTATGGCCACTGAGCAAATCACTTTAAAGGTTTTCAAATTTAAAAGTGGAAAATAACCGTTGTGGTAACCATCCTGTACCACTTAAATATCAATAGACAATTTTCCTTGATTTTGAAGTGACCGTGGATTAGTCCGTGCGATGACGAAAACTAAAATAACTTTTCTCAAATTATTTTATTGTGGCTTACAAAAAGTCCTTTCGATCAGTTACGTGAAATGTGAATGATATTCATTCAAAATGAAATGGGTTATGCGTTTTCAATAGACAATTTCCCTTAATTTTGAAGTGGTCAGCGCGATGACGAAAACTAACCTAACATTTCTCAATGTTTGTTTTTGTTTTACCTATCACGTGAAACGTGAGTGATATTCATTCAAAATAAAATGGGTTATCCGTTTTCAATAGACGATTTTATTTGATTTTGTATAAGAAGGTTAATTTAAATAGATCGGATCTCTGACTTGTGCTCCTGCTTAATATTTATATTTTAATTGTAATTTCTTTTTGCATAAATGGCATCATTTTCATTACTTGTTAATTGATAATTGTTACTTGATAATTGTTGATTGGACCTGCATAAATCCACTATACTTACATACTTTACATGTCCTTTTTTAACAAATAATGAACATGTACCCGCAATTTCGAGGTTATAACTTTGAAGTGGCAGGTTATAATAGCCCGACGTGTTCGCCCCTTTCAAGGGTATGAGACCTACTGTAATTTTTAAGTTATAACTTTGAAGTGGTGAGTCATGGGCCTGCGACATGGGTGCCACTTTCCAGTGTTGGAAAAGTTAATAATTCAGTTCCACTAGACACTTTATGATGGGAGGAGCTTTAGAGTGGTATATTCACACTTTCTGCACTTCAAAGTTATATTCTCCAAAAGGCGCCATATTTACAGGAATATGCTGGGTCGCCATTATTAGAGAAGGGATCGAAATATTCAATAAAGATTTATTTGTCATCAGCACTGCATAAAACGTAGTAATTTGTTACTCAAGTATTTGTTTCAACCAACCAAGATTGATAAAACAATGTTTGAGGGATTTAAGTACATAATATCAGAGGTGAGTTATTTCCAAAATTATAATGTTTTCGTTAAATGAAGTGTATTCAGATGGCGCGTGCTCACAATCGAGCTACAACACCCATATTTCAAATAAAACTTTATCTCGATCATAAGTATCCAAATTCAATATACTTACTGTTATATATTTTTATAGTTGATCGAGTGTTAGAAATGAATCAGACAAAATGAAACAATGAGGAACATTTATCACAAAAATATGTTGCTGAACAGAGATCGAGCTACATATTATTTACACAAACGCAGTCAGTTGTTTAACGTGTCTAGTGTCGGCCACTACATATCCACGTTTTTGCCAGGTGACCACAACGTGGTTGGAATGTGGCTATCTGAGATCCAGGAACGTAGTTCGGAACGTAGTAGCCACCAAAAAAGTGTTCCCCATTTTGGTAGCCGCCGCGTGATAGAACCGTGTATATTACGTGGCAGTGGTTGTGGTCAAACACTTCAAAGTTTTCCAGAATCGTGGCCGCTACATTTCGTCCACTTGAAATTCTACTTGGGTACTTTCTCTGATTGATTTCAATGTATCTCGATCTGTACCGAGATCTAATATAACATTTTTGCATAGCTGTACCAAACTCTCAATATAATTTTCATTGTCCCCACACAACCATGTGTCGTTGTTATAATGACTTGCAGTGTATCGATATTTTTTTTAATCCTTATCTGAATTTAAATTTCAACACATTACATCAATTATATTATGTTGCAATATACTACAATTAACAATTGTTTCATAATTATATACACCTGTAAATGGGCATTAGCCTGCTGAATGTATCATTGAATGAATAAATGAATTTGACTTGCACTCAATTCCGATTCGATAATCCGAGCTGTTCTCGTGAAAGACATGATCTTTTGAGAGGCAAATATAATTTCTAAAGGCGGAGATATACTGTTTTTCCCAAAATTCAATTTATAAAACAAACCTAACTACCCTGGGATCAAACTGCTTTTAACTTAAAACCAATAACACCATACAGGGTGTTACAGATTTTCAGCAGCATAAACTATCTTTGAAGGGTTCAGTGAAAATCTGAAGAATCGGTTTTGTATTTTATGGATGAAAATAAAAGATACAGCTTCGGAACAAAATTTATTTCTCTGCATCATGCCCTGTAGTACATATAATATCCCATGGATGTTTACATTGACAGAACAACAAACATTGCAACTATTCTTAGAATATTGGTCTCGACTCAGGAGTGTAGAGCCGCCCAGCTCATAGTGTTACTCTTGTAATTTTCGAATGGAAACACAGATATCTGATTGTTTGGGAAATATTTTGATCAATAATTTGAATTGAATAACTGGACTTTCGATTTTTGCATCTTGCAATTCATTCGGAGTTGATTATTGAAATGGTAACACTAGATTAACTATCATTTCTATTCCAGCATGGTTGAAAAATTGAGCGGATATGCCGTAGTTGAACCTTGCTTTTAGTATTCTATCAATTAGTGAACATATTAACATGTAACTTCAATGATATGTAAATCAGGATGTGTTCCATTGAATCTGTAGCGTTCACATGGAATACCCTCGTATATTTGAAAATAATACCAAAATGCAGCTCATGAACTTCTGGAAACTTTCGTGGGGAATATTTTTTTCAATCTCATCCCCATCCCCCACGAGTCTAATTTGTCTATCACGTTCCATGTGACATACAAAAGTCATATTTCATTACATCCGTACCATAACTATTCGTAAAATATTCATGGAATCCTTGCACAAATATAGAGGCCTCCGTATGAGCTGAGCCACCCTGTAGATAATATAGAGAGAGTAGGTTTGGCAAACAATATTACCATTCCCAAACTAGTGAAAAAATATGCAGTTCTGTTGATATAAAAATAGTTTGGAAACTGGAATGATAATACTCTTTGCACTTATGCGTAACCAACAATAAAGATTGTACAAGGGCGAAACATTTTATTTATACTTTGAAAAACAGTCAACATTACTTGAAAATGATCTTTAATTGATTTGCATGCGCTAAATATCACGGGTGATGATCTCAACTTTTATGTCGATTATGGAAAATTGATGATTCGGAAAATATCTTACTGAATTCTGAATATTGAGGTCAATTATTCATAAAAGTCTCACAAATAATTCTTTGGAATGCCTACTATTGCAAACACTTTCATGAAAATTGAAAATATTTTTTGCCAACAAATATTATTCACCGGATGAATATATACCGAATTACGTTCACAAAACTATGAAAACTGGACCACTATACAGGGTATAGCCTAAATAGTTAACGCGAACTATATACAGTGTGGAAGGATCAAATGGAATGAATTCAGTATCTAAATGATTGTGTATATTAATAAAAAGTCCCGAGACATTTCAATTTTATATTCTGAAACGATATCCTCCAACTTCATCCCTAAATCCAACCTCCTTGAGTGACAGTGTCCACCCCAAATTTTCAAATTGGGACAATGGGTATGTAATACCTTTTTTTAAAAGGTCTACTCATTAAATATTTAAAAGTGCTATGGTTTTAAAATTATTTGCAGAAATTAATAGAAAAATAAATTCATCTGATTGACGAAAGCAAGAAAATGGGTAACTTATATCCAAACTGGCGATAAAGTCAGAACTAGCTGACTTTATACTCTTATCATGATTATCACAGTCACTTGTAAGAAACAAACGACACAAACAGTATTGAAAAGGGAAACATTCGCAATTGAATATTGTTTTGAAAAATAATACCACATTCAGAACTGAACACTGTTGCCAAGCAAGATTCTCGCATGCACGGTTTACAAAGCTGTCTACGACGGAAAGTTTGTTAGATTCTTCTGTTATTTTTTGATTGGCTGGTGAATGAAAGATCCTAATTAGCAACCAATCAGAAAACAGAACGCGATGTGCACGATAATTAATGTGAACATTACTGTCTTTGCTTTTGTTGACTCTTTAAATTAAACACCGAACTGTTCCGTGCGTATTTTGAAGAGTAGAACACAAGATGAATCACTCGCCAATTCTGGTTGGATTCGGGAGACGCCAATCACTGTGTGGACGTTTCCGTACTAGAAATATTAACATAATATGAATTATTTTTTGATTGAATGCTACATTTTTTAAAAGACAGACAATAATGTTCGAATTAATTCTTGTGCATATCGCGTACTGTTTTCTGTTAATTAAGATCTTTCATTCTCCAGCCAATCCAAAAATAATGGTAGATTCTAACAAATTTCCTTTCGTAGACAGCTTTGTAAACCGTGCATGCGAGAATATTGCTTGGCAACAGTGTTCAATTCACGTGTTCTGAATCACTACAATGGTTGCGAAATTATTTTTGGAATAATATTCAATGGCGAATGTTTTTCCCTTTTCAATGCTATTTGTGTCGTTTGTTTCTTAAACGTGACTGTGATGATTATGGTGAGTGTCTCAGAGCAGAGTATGAAGTCTAGTCTAGTTCTGACTTTATCACAAGGTTATATGGATAATATAGTTGTTTTCTTCACTTTGAAATTGAATATATATATTTCAGGCAGCCTGCAATGTGTACATTTACTACACAATCAGTTCAACATTCTAGATTATTCTAATATCCAGTTAAATGTATATTGCATTCGGTAATTGCCATTGTTTTCTTCTGAGCAGGTCACGTTAAATTAGGCGGGCGGCGCTACCCAAAATTTTGTCGAATTTTACAAAGAACAAAACATGTTTGCATTTTTTTTTTATTAAATTTTAACCACTGTAATTCGTTATAAAATGGCATCATACACTAGTCGTTTACGGGTACAAGAGGTTAGATTATATCTCCGGTTTTCAAAATTTGTGGAGAAATGATCTGAATTATAACACTTTCTGAGATTATATTTGTAAAAATGTTATACTTTCCGAGGTTGGCTCCCGTTTTCTTTGATATGTAATTGGCCAACGCCAAAAGATTCGTGCTGCTATCAGTATTCAGTAAAATATTTTCATGTCTGTAACAGCTCCTTCAACTCAAAGTGGACTCAACAATGATGCTTCATTATCATCATTTATAAAGAGAAATGTATTGGAGCTTTGGTTGGTGATGATGATACCAGTTGAGAAAACCGACCGACATAGACGTTGATTTGAAATGATGAAGTTTTTTGAGATACACGATTGAGAATCGTTCTCCTTGATTTCGTATCAAAACACTTTTTGCTATCTAATGGAAATGAAGTTTGGTTGACATCGAACACAATACATCTGAATACAGCACAGATAACAGTGATGAGTTTGAGGTTATCTTGTCGAAACGGTATCAAAAATATATTCCTCCTTTGATTCGATATCTACAATATGTCAGCGAGAATGGGGATGACAGAAAATTATGTGAAAACATATTTTTCAATGAAGATTTGAAGCAACCCTGTATTGCACTAGGAAAATATCTTTCGGTCAGTTCATCTTTGAATTTTCTACTGGTCGACAATTTTAGCGTGGCCTCTGGGGTTTTGATGCGCAGTAGCATAACGCTCGAGAGAAAAAAAAAGGGCCACTCACCAGCGGCCTGTCGGCCACGGACTGTCGGTAGGCCGTATTGTATCAGAATGAACAATGTCAAAACATAACACGGTCACAAAGTAACAACGTCAAAACGTAACAGGAGCGGAATCGGAAAACGTCAGAAACGCATTTCATCAGAATTAACAACACCAGAAAGAACTTCATCAGAATGAATTCGTATCAGAACTGGACATCATCAGAAACTAACATTGTCAGAAACGGACATTATCAGAACGTACTTTTATTTATCAGAATTATCACAATCAGAACCGGACATCATCAGAACCGAACATTGTCAAAACCAGACATTATCAGAACAGTTCATTATCAGAAACGGACAATATCAGAATTAATCCGCATTGTCATTCGGAATTCAAACGACAAACATAAGTTACACTACTTCGTCATAGATGGTGTTATTTCTTCAATAAATCAGAAAATGATTCATCATAACTGTGGTACAGGGAATTCATTGTCAAATCACATGTGATATTTCGCATATAGCATCATTGCGTCGGTTTGATAATTTAAAGCGACTTTTTTCGGTTAGAAAAACTATTTTCGTTGTGGAAGGTGCGTTAGAGTAAACAGTGAAAGTTTGTTCTAAACATAAGTGTGAATATATAGTTAGTTTCAGAATCGAGACGATACAGTTTTGCAAAAAAGGAACTAGCAAAAAATTGAGCAACGGATATATATCATTCAAAATTTGTATAAGTTTGTTTTTAGAATGATTGAATACAAATATATGCGATTGATTATGATATAGATTTTATGATAGATTTTATTCTGATGCTTCAAAGTACACATATAGATTACAATGTTACCTCTTATGGAAAAAAAAATACAGTATCCAGTAACAACAATAATAAAAATTAATATAATCATAACATTGTATCCCTGGATTGATAGGAAATCATCTAAGCACTGCTGTGCTTGTGTTATGTTCTCCAGTATCAATCGAAGGAAAACACATCGAATGTTGAGTTGATTTAATTCGTGTGTCAGCTCAATTTATTGGATCAATAGGTGACATTATACAATTTTTTCTAAATTGATATTGTTTGCATTTATGAGTTTTTTAATTTCTCTCTTGAAAATAAATTTACTTTTAATATTTTTTACTTCGATTGGCATTAAGTTATACAATTTTGGGCCAATTAGTGTTAATTTTTGGTTCTATTTTTGAGTGCATGTGTAGTAGAGAATGGTAAATGAATAGTTTTTTTATATTGAATATATCTGCTTCTTCGTATAATAAAGTTGTTGAAAAGAGTCTGGTTTTCTTCATACATATTTTAATGAGACTATTCTGTGTAAATTGTAAATTTTTTTGTGCAGTATTGCTAAGTCCTCCCCATATTGTTATACAATATCTTAAGAGGGATTCTGCCAATGAATTATAAATTAATAGCATATTTTTTCGGTTCAGAATGTCTTGCAGTAAATAAAATTTATGCATCATTTGTCTGAGTTTTTTGCAAGTAAGTAGCATGTTCATCCCATCTCAGATATTGATCAACTAGTATACCTAAATATTTGATTTTGTCAGTTTTCACTATTACAGGGCAACTGCAATTAGTAGTTTCACAAGAAAGTTCATGGATGCTTAGATGATTTTTCCTAGGTTGATCTATGCTATTTAGACTGAAAGTTATAAATTTACTCTTTTGAAGGTTCAGGCTGAGCAAACTGTGATTTAGCCATACATATATGGAGATCAGACTCTTCTCAGCTTTTTTGTACAGCCCCTCCCAAGTATCCTCACTGAAAACGATAGCCGTATCATCTGCATAAGACACTAGGTGGCCTTGAAATTCTCTCAGATTTGCAATTTCATTCATATATACCAGAAACAGTAGAGGACCCAGTACTGTTCCTTGTGGTACTCCGCAATTCATTTTGAGTGGATCACTCAGCGTATTATCAATTTTTACTCTCTGGATTCTTCCTGTTAAATATGCTTGAAGCAGTTTTGATGCCGGACCTCTTATACCAACATTATCAAGCCTCTCCAATAACACATGGTGAGGAACTGTGTCGAAAGCTTTGGCCAGATCAAGAAACACAGTCATGAATTTTCTTGACCTGTCCAAATCCACCACTATTTCCTGAATAAGATCTATAACTGCGTTTTCCGTGCTGTTATTTTTTTTAAATCCAAATTGTCTATCTGATTACACCGTTCGTAAATGTTAGGTTAATAATGTGGTTTTTTTTTTTTAAAATGCTAATTAAGGATATAGGTCTATAGTTGCAAGTGTTTTTATAATCTCCTGTTTTATGGATGGGTGTAATTATAGATTCTTTCCATTGGTTTGGGATTACACCGTTCGTAAATGTTAGGTTAATAATGTGGGTCAATGGTTGAATGATATCAGTGTGAATGAGCTTTATTAATTTGACAGAAATACCATCTTGACCTGGTGCAGTGTTGCTTTTTAAAGTTCCTATCACTGTAATAATTTCGTTGTTTGTGACGGGTTTCAGAAATATGGAAGACGGCACCTTCTGTTTTGGCAATATTCTATTTACCGCGAGAGTATCAACTTTTTTTATTTTTGAAGCCATTTCATTTCCTACATTCACAAAATAATCATTGAAGGTATCTGCTTTCTCTTTATTGTCCGTTAATTCAATTTGGTCTTTGTTTTTTATATTTGTATTACCCAGTTCCCTTTTCTTCGATTTAGAATTTGAAGCGCAATTTATTGTTTCCGAATTTTTTTGTAGTTATTTCCGGCTTCTTGAATTTGTGACTTATAGTATCCATTTTTTGTTCGTTTAATTAAGTTGTTCAACATATTTCTGTATTGTGTGTATTGTGCTTTCAATTCTACTGAAGGACGTATATTCATTTTCCTTTTCAAATTATCTCGATACTTAATTGAGTTTATTAATCCATTAGTGACCTCTCCCGTTTCAAACGACCCAGACATTCCCTTGAATGATGAGTCTATCTTAAATTAATTGGTGAGTCATTATTTGTTCAAAATTACAGTTTCTCTCAAAACCAGCCAGGGAGCCCTGAACTGTTTTTGAGAACACTGCGCCGCGCCCCGATTTTGAAACTATATATTCACACGTATTTGTTTGCGAAATATTAACTACCAGAATAGGTACTCTGCTTCATATCACGACGATGGGTTGCACAAAAAAATATGTTGAAATTTATATGTAGAAAGTTGAGAAAATTCATTATTTTCTTATTCGCCTTGATTGGCCTCTCATACACCTGGTTCTACAATGATTTTTCCACACCATTTCTGATTTATTGAAGAGGTAACAGGTATTTGTCGTTTGAATCCGTTTTCGGGCGATTACTGATTCTGATATTGTGCGGTTCTGATGATGTACGGTTCTGATAATGTACGGTTCTAATAATATACGATTATGATAATGTACGGTTCTGATAATGTCAGGTTCTGACTCTGTTCATTTCTGATAATGTATGGTTCTGATAATGTGCTTTTCTGATGATTCCTGTTCTATGTTAGTTTCTGATGATGTCCGGTTCTGTCAAAAGTACGTTCTGACAAAGTTATTGTTAGATTCTGATGATGTTATGTTTTGTCATTGTACGTTTCTGATGATTTCCGATTCTGATGCAATTTCATTCTGATGGAGTTCTTCCTGATGTTGATAATTCTGACCAAATACGTTCCTATGTTTGCCGTTCTGATACGTTTTTTTTTTTTTATTAGCTTTGTGCGTTCTGATAGTTTTATATTCTGATCATTTACGGGCAATCGGACTGTCGACCTGGCCGGCGATCAAACCGTCCATTTCTACGCACCCACAAATAGTTAACCGGCACTTTGCGGCCCACAAAACTGCATGTGTGGGTTGAAAATGAACTGAATTCTGCTTTTCGGCCTGCTCGATTTGGAAATGCATATATTTATACAGGAGGAGTGCTACCGTGTTGTTGTTTTTTGGGTTCATAAGGAAAAAATGGCAAATAAGGTAAATTCGGAAAACATCGACATTCTGCTCTATGGAAGATCAAGTCAAGATCATACTCAGAGAGAAAATTAAAAGAGAGTGACTTGAACTATAAAAAAAATTGGTTCATCCGCAAATGTCGAAACAGTTAGAAAGAAAATAAATAACTTACGATCTGCGTTTCGAAAAGAACTTAAAAAGTAAAAAAGAGAAGCGGTTCTTCCGCCATAGCTTTGCACGTTTCAGGAATTATTACACCTAAAGCTTGAGGGGAAATAACTACTGAACATTTTGAATCTTCCAATGTACGCCTAGTGGCCAAATATCTTAAAGTCTTTCTTCAGCGCTAATAGCCTGACGCATTTTAGTATAATTTTTCAATTCAAGTTTGACCAACTTAAGCAACTACTGGTAACATATATCATTTATTCTTGATAATTTTTTAAATCTTCTAAACAAGAGTTTCTTAACTTCCGAATTGAATTTATGTGACAGCTCCCCTCTTTTCAAAATCCACTCCTATACCCACAAATGTCTTATATTTTCAAACTCAACTCCAGAGCCAAGAAAAGATAAAACTTTCGTTTTGTAAATCTCATCATAAAACACTTAAACTACAAAAACAAATATAGCAACAAACGACTGTATCGGACTGTTCGATGACTTGATAATGTGTGTTGAAATTACCAGAAATCGACAGGCCGCCTCCTCAATGGACTGCCTCACTTTTTGCCCATCGGCCAGGATTGTTTTCCAAATTGACAGTGTGTGGTTGTATACATCCTGGCCGACAGGCCGCCGGTAAGTGAGTGTACACTATACACGGTGCATTCGTGGTGTTTACATCGCCAAAGTATAGTCTGTAGAGAAAAGAACCCCGCACGAAAACATATGGGAAATTGGCTCTCGGTCGAATTGGCTGATGTTTAGAACAAGCAGTTTCGATGCATGTGCTGAATTGTGTTGTTACAGGAGGAATATGTTTTTCCGTGAATTTTATCATTATAAATAGTCTCCGATAATTCAAAACAAGGTCCACTCAACCTGCTTCATTTTGTAATAACATTTTTATCGAAAAAAATTAAATTTCTACCAACGATATCTACAATATTGTAAAATTTTTGCGGCGTATTAGGTACAGTCACAGCTTTCAGAAAGATCAACATACATTTTTACATTATTAGTATATTCACATTAATCATTGATTCTTATTTATAGAATACAATAAAAAAAATATTTGCGGATAATCCCAATGGATGTGTGCCTGGAAAATCCTTTGTTTATCCGCTGAACACCTCATTTCACTTGTTATTTCTTCAAAAGACATGATGAAGGTTATACATACATATTCTTACAATCTACGTTACATTGAAAAGGACCACGTACACTTTTTATTCCTAAATGTTCTATACGTTGTTGAGTTAGGTCTACTGAATAAAGTTAATATTGGCACGATTTTTTTTATATGTTTAGTTTACGAAATACCTGGTGTTCATTTCAAGGCTCGCTTGTAATACATAATTTTATCTACCTATGCTACAATGTCATACTTTATCAAAGCCATATTGCGTACTGAGCCTACTTTTGGGAAAGTAAAGACAGTAAAGCATGGCTATTAGCACACCTACAGTTTCGATCCACTTTGTATGTTCAGAAAAAAAAAGCTCCAGTCGCTCCTATTTCCCGAATGTCATAGTGGATTGGATGGCGTTATCTTCCTGTGACATCTGAAAAATAAGATCAATTCATCCTTTCAAGTGTACTCCAATGGAAGCGAGTTTTCAAAGAATATTCACTCCAGTTCAACAGCCTGTATTTCGTGAACCATGCATATGACTTCTGAGTTATTTTTGTTCAGTAGGCCTAGCTCAACAACACATCAACAGATTGTTCCAAGAAAACTCTTAGTTGTACTACATTGTTTATTACCCCTATCAAACAGGGATGGTACATGTTTCGGACCTATAAAGGTCCATCATCAGTCGGAGACTAGTATTCCAAAAAAGGAGTTACATCAATGTATGGATTAAATATACAAAAAATTAAAATTCAGTCGAATACAAGTTTTTTACTCACATAGGGTTTGGAGGTAGAACATAGTAAAAAAGTGTAAAAATTTCAAGAACTTTAAAATCCCTTCATGTTCGTTATGGCGTGGAATACATTTAATATGAAAACAATTACAAAAACAAAGGCAAAACACAAACACCTGTCGGATACCGTGTAATCAATATACATTCCGAGCTCCCGACGATCAACGCGGGACGTGAGAGGATCGTTGTTTTTCGTGTGTATGTGATTACTCTTTTGTGACTTTTGAGTGATAATTATGGAATAGTCAGAAGAAATTCGATAAATCTTATTAATACTTATCGTGATAAATCTCTTCTGTGGGATCCTCAACATAAGGATCACTTTACATGATTACAACTTCAATGCAATGTTCATGGATTTCCTATGGATCGCGGTAGGTTCGTTGAAATTTATAATTTCAGCGAACATTGGAGGAGCAGCGAACGCGCTGCTCGAAGTGCGCGGCTCGCAAGTTTGTACGCAAATATTTGTACAGCTCACTGGGCCATATTATTTGCAGCAGAGTATGCAAATACCAAGAGTATGCAAATGCCATCCAGTCAAAAAATTTATTGGACGACTCATGGTCTCTTGCTCAGTTTTTTTGTAAAAAATAAAATAATGTCTTTACTTCAAATGGATATATATATATATATATATATACAATTAAGTGGTATTTGGGTTATGCAGCAGGCCAATAAGTGTACTCTTTTACACGGAATCCAAGCTTTCGATAATATTTATTATCATCATCAGGGATGCTAAAAAATAGAAAGACACTTAGGAATATATAATAAAGAAAAACAAGACAGTTATAACTTACAGTGTGAGTGAGGTTATGCGACGATGATGTTGAAATTATTAATAATGTTATATGAATAAAACTGTGTATACAACTCACAGGAATCAACCACAATCCACATTACATACGTAAACAATGTATTCTTATGTTGAGAATTCTGGATCGTGTTTTACTTTGAAAGGGCTGTCAACTAGACATGTGACTGGATCAATTCTCAAATAGACTGACACAACAGATAATATAGACCACTGGGAATGAAGTAGTGTTACCAAGTGAACTTTACAATGACATGGAATATTTCCATATATAGATTTAAATAAAAGTTTATTGACTATTGAGGATTTAGATGTGTGAATATAAAATGATGTGGATTGAAATAATCAAACTATGTTATTAGCATTCATGGGGGTAATCTGCTGATTCTCCCTCACATTAGGATTGTCTACAAAAATTAAAAAAGAGTAAATCTCACTCAAATGATTTAAATCTGTTTTTTTATTTATTTATTTGATATATATATATATATATATATATAATATATATATATATAATATATATATATATATATAATATATATATATATATATATACATACTGTTTGTGTTTAATAATAATAAAAAAAAATATTTAATTTCAGGATTGATTTCATGACAACTTTATCTCTTATTGTGCATTTTTAGTTGTTTTTGTCAATAAATAAATGGTTGTTTATTCGTTGTTTACTTCAAATTAGAAGTATATAGCGATATTTGAAAATGAAAGAAGGATTCAATTACTGGGAAGGAACCAAGTATCCAAATTCAACAGATGGCATACTGTTAAGTTGATAAAATAAAAATGGAAATGATAAAATACAGCATTTTATGTATTTTAAACCAAGGAAGAGTAGAGAATCAAAATGCAAAGAAAATGAGCCCCGGCTCGACTCGATTGTTAGTAACGGAAAAAAACCGGAAGAACCAGAAAGAATCTGCATTTTTTTAAAATTCATAACACCGCCATTTTTCAAGCTTTGAAGCAGGCTCTTCACGACATAGTAGTGATTGATATGTACTTCATGTGTGAAAAACTCAGGCACTGTTGGATTATTAGTTTTGGTATAATTGCAATTTGATGTTTTTAATGCACTTTATTGCAGCAGACCTCGATGCGTCATGGGTGGTCCGATTTCAATAGTTTTGAAAGATTTTGAGAGTTGAAGTATAGTACTACAAAATGACTATTCTCATTTTGCGTTGACATGCTGCGAAATAGGTGAGAAGGACTTGTAAACATGACCGAAAACCGGCGAGTGCATGAAAGTGACTCAGGAGTGGGGGTAGAGCAGCAGATTCATGACGCGCGCAGCGCGCTTGTATTAATATACATACGCTTCCCCGCGTCTGCTGCTCTACTCCCACTACTCAGCCGCTTTCACGCACTCGCCCATTTTCGGTCATGTTTGCAACTATTTTTCACCTATTTTGCAGCATTTGAACGCAAAATGATAGTTTAATTTTTGTAGTACTATACTTCTACTCTCGAAATCTTTTTGAAAAATTGGAATCGGACCAGCCATGACGCATCCAGGTCTGCTGCAATAAAGTGCATTGAAAAATTCAGATTGCAATTATGCCAAAACTAATAATGCGACAGCGCCTGAGTTTTTCCCTCGTAAAGTACATATTAATCACTACTTGTCGTGGAAAGCCTGCACTACAACTCGAAAAGTGGCGGAAATATGAATTTAAAAAAACTGTTTTTCCGGTTATTCCCATTTTTATCCGTTACTTATAATCCGATCGAGTTGCGTTAGGGCTCAATCTTCTTGCATTTTGATTCTCTACAATTCGTCCATTCGGAGTATCGAGATTGCTTTCAATGGCTTTCAAGTTACAAATCGAAAACGATAAAAAAATGCTTTTAATTGTTTAAAAAAATAAGCAATAACAGTTGGGAGTAGGAAACATAACAGGATATAACTACGAACCATCTTTCGTATGATGGCACAGTCGTTTTCCTGGTATTATTTTTGTCACAGAATCAATAGAGCAGGAAATCTCTATCGATTGGCCTATTAGTATTGTACCCACTGTTTCCACCTGGCGTGGGTTCGACTCCCGCAGCCGGCGAACATTTTTCAAGGCCCCAAGAGTGGTTTTGGATCCCACTATAAGAGGTAAGGCCCCCGTGGTCTACTAGTACAAGTTTTCATTAACAACTAAGGAAGCGGTTAACAACAATTTCACAAAAAAACAATTATGTGACTAGCAAAAAACTTTTTATGTTAGCTTGGAGAATGTTAGACCCATGATGTTTTTCAATAATCTTGACATGTTCCTTGACCCTGGTAATGACATTTCTTCCACTATGATCGGAATATTGAGCATTGCAAGTTGGGAATGAACGAGAAGTCGAGTAAACTCCAGCAAAGGAATCTTATCTTTAGTGTTACAAAATGTTTTCGATAGATTGTGGCAAGTGTAAAATGAGATGATAACATCTTTATTGTATATATTCAAAACGTTTCGGACATTATAGGAAACTCTGCCTAGGGAAAGAAGTGAAGTGAAAGAGGAGTTTTTGAATATTTCAGAGAGATAGGAAATAAGAGAAAGGTTTAAAGATTTGGTCATGTGTCTGTGAGTCTGTTCAGGAGGTGTGTAGAAAAGCCGTTGTTGAAAGGTTTCTGTTTGATAATAGTAAGCTCCTTATTGAAATTGTCATCAGACATCGGAATGGTACAAAGTCTGTTGGGTAGAGAGTTGAAAGCTGCATGTTTGTGTACATTAGGGTGACAACTAGTGGTCTCATACCCTCTATATGAAGAATCATTTCATTGTGGAAACTTACTTACGAATATTTAGAAGTAACAAAAGCCTATTACTCAATAAGAATAAAGAGTGGAATTGAAAACGTTTCAATTTAAAAAATATATCGAGACAAAATAGCTTGTTAAGAAATAATTCCTTGTAGGAATGTTGGATATCCACGTGTCGAATAACAATAGCTAGGCGCTTGAACTTTGGATCCCCCCTACTGAAGTTGGAAATAGCCATGAAATAAGATTACTACGGGTTGTGACTCAACGTTCTAATATTGGGTGTTTATAATAGATGATATTCAATGCAGGAGACTTTTTATAGTCTGTTAGCAAAAACGATGCATTGTTAGTTCTAGGGACTATAAAAGCAAGAGCTGGGCTCAATTCATGGATTATTATATCCAAGTCATTATGAGATTCAGTTCAGTCATTTAACTCAAACTATTACTTTAGAAACAAGTGCAAAATGTAGATCATTCAACCAAAGTAATAATCATCGATTATTCATGCGATGCCAATCCACTTTAAATTCAGAAATCAAACAAGACTAGAACAACATTAATAAAAATTCACTCCAATAATTCTATAATGCATATAGAGCGCATAGATAAATTGAAAATGGCATTACATTGTTTTCATAAATAAATCGAATACAAATTGAATATTTTCATATAAAGGAAGTGGATTGAATCTTTGAAGCTTCCCTGTGTGTGTGACATTGGGAGGGTAAGCTACTCCTCTCTTCTCATTATTTTGTAAACATGGCATTCATTTTGTATATTAGAAAAATATCATACAATACATTCTGTGAATTTATTTATAAGATATTATTTTCTCAACGTGAATTTAATTCGGTTTTCTTCCAAGTAGTGCAACAGCTTGACATTTTATATCACTATATGCTGCCATTTATTATGGTTATTGATGTAAGAAAAATTGAATAAATGGTTTTTATTTCGATTGTTCAATCATGACAGTAAATCATGGATGATAAATATATAGAATTAATTCATCATATGATTAATTACCATCATTTACCTATAACTGGGAATAAAATAACTAAGTACATATTTTCAGATCAGATTTAATATGATTGTATCCCTTAAGTATTTCAAATGATTTTATTATATTCCATACCAACATTCTGATAGTATTTTTTCCTTATTGACCTATGAGATATGACCGAGTACATGATTTAACGATCTCCTAAAATCATATATTGAGAGATTTAATTGGGTTGACCGCTCCTCAAATAGATCTTGTTGTACTGCGATCAGCTGTGAAACACTCAGTATAGAATCTATGAAAACTTTGGATTTACACCTTTGTACGGTCAACGGTGTACAAATATTTATAGTTTAGCGATGAGTAAATTGAACAAAAATTAATTTCTGTATAGATTGATATCATCAATCTATACATGAATGGAATTCGTTTTCAAGGGTGCCTTTTTGAGAAGTATACAAGTGGTTTGGCCATTGTCTCAAAGGTACGGGTTTTTTATTCTATACCTAGAGTCGGGTGTAACAGTGGATGGAATAACCAACTCTGTATGGGTGGGTTTCCTGTAGATAGTGAAATCAAATTTGTTATTCGATTTGTTGACAAGCAAATCCAGGAACGCTAAGGAATTATTGTTCTCCAATTCCATAGTGAATTTGGTAAAAGGGTGGAAAGAATTGAGGAAATTTAAAAGTAAGCTGACATCATTAAGGGGGCCATCAAACAATACAATACAGGTACAATACAATACCGGTACCAAAAAACATATTTTAATAAACAGTTGAATATGTTCAAGTTGTGTTTTTAGGATGTGCATAAAATTTCTGCAAGTATCGGTGAGATATTAGAACCCATAGCTAAACCTGATTTTGTTTAAAAAATTCTGAATTACACTGAAGAAAGTTCTGACTAAGGATAGTGTCCAATAATTTGCAAATATTCAAACCATGTGACGTCTTCAACTCCTCTGTTTTCATTGAATAAAATTCTCTATTTTCTAATTTCCACCTTTGTTTTATCAACTTTACAGTATGCCACCTGTTGGTTAAGTTGGTTGTCACCTGCCGAATTTGGATATTTGGTTCCTTCCCAGTAATTTAATCCTTCTTAGCTAGATGTCTCCTCTTCATTTACAAAATATCGCTATCTACCTTTGTTTCAATCCTCCCATTTAAAATTCACGTGTAGAGGTCAGGTATTGTATATGTAATCATAACAAATCATCCTGTCAATTTTTATCAAATGTTTCTTTTCGTCAATCATATAGTTGATCGCCGAGAGGCCGGATTGTGGATTGATTATACGTTATTCGACAGTTCTTTGTGTTTTGCCTTTGTTTTTATAATTGTTTTTATATTAAATGTGATCCACGTCATAACGAGCATGGAGTTATTACACTTCTTACTATGTTCTACTTCCAAATCCCATCTTAGTAAGAAACTTGTATTTGAGTGAATTTCAAAACTAGTCTCCGTTTTTGGCTGATGATGGACCGTTATAGGTTCGAAACAGGTACCATCCTTGTTTAAGAGGGTAATAAACATTATAGACCAGAGTTTTCTTGGAACATTCCATTCCACTCCACATCGTTATACGATGGACATTTTTCACAAATTATATCAACAGATTGACCAGTTCAGCTAGATAACATTATGCATAGGGAGGTGTGTTATCCATTATACGGTAAACACGAAGAAATTTTTGCTAAATCCGCACCAAATATTCATGTGAAACTAATACACAATTCAATTCCCTACAACAAAATATAAAAACATATATTAGTCAGTTGGGAGATTAAAAAACGTAGCTTGTTTTTCAAAAAATTGCGATATTGTCGCCGATACGATTTCGAATCATCCCTTTGCATGCAGCTTGGAAACTGTACCACAAAAATGGAACGAATGAATTTTCAATTCAATATCCATTGGAATTATCCTTTTTTACACAATTAATATTCAACAATTCACATGTTTCCGATGGAAAATAAAAAATATATAATATCAAATACTGCAATTTAACCTGGAAGGCAAAAATGATCGATTTCAATGTGATTCGTAATGATTAGCTGGAAAGAGGACAATTCTACTGACATTATCTTCCCCTTCAATTGACACTGATTATCGAAAACGTCTGCGTGTCCGGAGATGAGTTACATTCATATAAGAATATGGGTTGCTTCCTCGTTCCACTCACATAATCTCTATCAATGCATCCTTTTCTATTTGTATGGAAATATTCCTTCGTTTGCTTCAAGGAAAGTACCTCTCCGGACACGTGTTTGCAGTTAGATTGGTAGATAAGATGCAACCAATCTAGAGAATAAGTCCACCCAGATGATTTAAATTTATACGTTATTGCATCCCAATATTTTCCATATATTTTAGAAAATACTTATTGCTAAATTATATGAATGCTTTTTTTATTTTAACAATATTATTTGCTGTTTATTAGGATTTTCAGACATATTATTCTCTATTGATTTTTTTAGCGAGCGAATTTGCCCCCAAAAATAAATCAGCAAGAAAGGATGCCCCGCTGCTGGAATTACTTCATTCAGCCCTATATATCCCTTCCACTCAAACGTCACATACTCAAATCAAATTTGAATTAGATATTTTTTTAATCTCAGTTTTTCCTTTTATGGATATTTCAACATATTTTTCTTTAATTTCCCAATAATACAAAAAAAATACATTTTAATGTAATTATGAAAATATTTCAAAAATATCTGACGCTACTGTGGATTTCATAACCAGTCGATAGTTTGTCGCACTCCTTCCCTTCCACTCGAACGTCGGATATATCAATTCAAATTTATTTTCCAATAATATCTTAGAAAATCATTTTCATGAAATTGTGAAGATATTTAAAAAATGTCATGAATGTGTATCCCATTTTAATACTGTTAACTATAGGGGTGACCGGGGTTGGTTGGGTCAGAGGTTGGTCCATCTGTGATTTCTCAAAAATGTCAGATGTGGCAACAGCGACACAGTGTGTGAAGCAAGACATATTATTCTGGAGAACGTACATAATCATATTGGGTCTATTGGGAGCAGTTCATTCAAAGCAAGCATTTGAAGTGTGTGCCCGTTATAGTCCAAGATCCCAGAGCGATCAGACATGATTTATTTTTACATGGATGAAACCTTAACTACTCAGTAGCGTCTAGTGTACTTTGAATACATGCGTGCTTGTGAAGCTTGCCCTGTGACACCTGGGCAGGTACCAGGTGAGAAAGGTAACTAAAAATAAGAGTTATTTAACTTGAATTTGTATGGCTTATTTCCATATATATATTGTAGAATATTATTCTAAACTAGTATCATAAAGTGTCAGACACTTTTCATGGACCAGAGCTTTTGTCAGACGCTTTAAAGCTCGAAAAAAATTAATGAACTTTACTTATTTTTACATGTTTGATTTTTAAATATGTGATTGAAGTAACTATCACAAAGTTATATTTCATCAGTCAGACAAATTCGAGTGACCAAACATCCCCTAAACACAAAAATTATTCAGCCGGGAGTGCGAGCGCCAGAGCCCTATGCATGCATTTCAGAGCGAGTGAGACGTCCACAACAACTTGGTTCCCCTTCTTAAACTCACCATCTGCTCCACTCTACTGTGTATTATATGCAGCGTTGCCAATTACCGGGATTTTTCCCGAAAATCGGGAATTTCAACGTGTGCCGGGAATTGTGTCGGGATTTTTAATAGGCATGACGACAGTATAAAAAAATCGTCGATAAAATGGTTTTAGGGGAAAATTCATATTGAAAAAAATTAAAACACTGCTTTAGTTTTATTTAAAAAAATCAGATTATCAAGATTTTCAATAAAATAAAACATTAAGATACTGCAATCGGCCATTTTGACTGAAACACCAATCACAGCGCATGACGTCACGCTTAGGTAAACTCCGCTGTCAGTCAATGTCAAGTCAATACACTCATTCTCTGTGTTTTGTTGTTGTGAATACTACTGATTACACATTCGGATTGATCTTTTATCATTTTACGTGTGATTTATCGTCTCCACTCTACTATAACAATGGAACCAAGCTTTGTTAAGGCAAATAGCTCAAATTTGCCCAGGATTGATGTAATGATGTTGGGCGATTTCCTCGCAACAAATCGAGAATTTTGCTCGTCTGAGTTTAGAAACGTGAAAACTTCCTTGTAAGTAAATTTTGTATTTATCTTTACCCTAGATACAACCAACTAAGATATAATCAAACTCGTTTTGAACTCATGCGAGTTTATTTAACTTTTACAATAAACTTGTCATTGTTTATTTGTGTCAGATGTTCGTGGTTTCCTGTCTGGTTGACATATAAATTTATGGGGCATACATCCTGGTTTCATACGTACTTGTGATACTGACCCCATCACATGATACTCCATATAATTTTCCATATCATTTGTCAACTGCAAAAAGAAAAGTAAACGATTGAAATTGATAATAAGAATTTAAGTTTGAGAAATATAAATATATGATAACATACTCACATCAAAGTGGTTTTCACAGAAATAAAGTGGCGAATTCGTGACTACGTCGTTCGGGTTTCGCCTTGCGAGCTTCAACCACTTATCTCTTTTTATTTTCTTGTTTGGAACATGTACAAACACTTTGTTGGGTGTTCTTATTGATGTGTTTTTACACTGCGGTACTGCACACCACTTATAAACTTTGGAATTCATTTTTATCACACGAATTAATTTAATGTTTTGTTTAGTTCGCTACGCATAGACACAATGTCATGTTTACCTAGGCGTGACGTCAGAGCTGACGCCATGACACCTGCGAGCTGTTTTCGCGCACTATTGAAAAAATACTAGTAAAATGGTTTTAAACTTCGTTGAACTTAAGTTTATTACCGAAACAAAGGTTTTTTCGTAAATAGTGAATGTGTACCCACATTACGGAATTTCATTACTATTCGTTACACACTACGTCAGATATGTACCATTGAGCTCATTATTTTGAGCAGTCAGAAAACAGGACGCCGTAAGCTGAAACGTGAAAAGCTGCTATGTGAACATTGTGAACTCGACAAAACATTTGACGGTCGTCCACTGTCACGTAATGATTTTATTTTAATTTTTCTTTGCCTCAGTTCGGTCCTCAGATATTATATTTTGTAAAAATAATTTCTCAAATCGCAATTTTTTTCCGAAATTTTCGAATTTAAAGGTGCTCCTCAAACTTGATTTGACATTTACTTAAATAACATCCCCCAAACACTAGCGCCAATATTGGTTCTTTCAGGAATATCCATAGACGATACTATTTCTTACAACCCAAACACGAATTCAACTAACGTTTAATGTGATGTTCCTGAAATAATTGAAAATACTATAATAATAAAAATATTTGGACAACATATAAACCAAGACGGATTAAATTATAGTTGACAGTTCTAGACGATGATTTATCGAAAAAAACCGATAAGTTATAAGTTTCGGGATTTTTTGCTCCAAAACATGTTTCTGTCATTGATGAAGAGTTATTAGACAATTTGAAGGATCACGACATTCTTAATAAAGCTGCTTTGATATTGAGGAAATGAGTACTACAAATTGAGAAAAAAAAATTGCCAAATAATTTATCTGTTCAGGAAAAACGGTGAAGTTTCAGTGCCTGGAAGGCTTATCCCAATTTTATTTTACTCTTATTGCAGGAAGTGACAGCAAAAGGAAAAACAATTTTAAGTGTGTTCGACTAGTTAAATCTTTGAGCCAGGATGCTGTGTATGCTATCTTAAATGGTAAATGTAAAACGTCGAAGCATATTAAGCTCGGAATGGCTTTAAGAAGCTTAACAAGCAGTCGTAATATAAGCGACATCATCCACAGATATGGTCATTGTATTAGTTATCCAGGGGTAGAGCAGCTGGAAACTGAAGCTACTTATTACTCTATGCAAAAATCAACTCTATGTCCTGAAGCAATTAAAACAAATCCGAATCTATGCACCGGAGTTGCGTATGATAATTTTGATCCCGACACAATTCCCGGCACACGTTGAAATTCCCGATTTTCGGGAAAAATCCCGGTAATTGGCAACGCTGCATATAATACACAGTAGAGTGGAGCAGATGGTGAGTTTAAGAAGGGGAACCAAGTTGTTGTGGACGTCTCACTCGCTCTGAAATGCATGCATAGTGCTCTGGCGCTCGCACTCCCGGCTGAATAATTTTTGTGTTTAGGGGATGTTTGGTCACTCGAATTTGTCTGACTGATGAAATGTAACTTTGTAATAGTTACTTTAATTACATATTTAAAAATCAGACATGTAAAAATTAAGTAAAGTTCATTAATTTTTTGTCGAGCTTTAAAGCGTCTGACAAAAGCTCTGGTCCATGAAAAGTGTCTGACACTTTATGATACTAGTTTAGAATAATATTCTACAAAATATATATGGAAATCAGCCATACAAATTTAAGTTAAATAACTCTTAGTTTTAGTTACCTTTCTCACCTGGTACCTGCCCAGGTGTCACAGGGCAAGCTTCACAAGCACCGCATGTATTCAAAGTACACTAGACGCTACTGAGTAGTTAAGGTTTCATCCATGTAAAAATAAATCATGTCTGATCGCTCTGGGATCGTACTCTATTATAAGTTTTTCAGAAGTCGTAGGTAAATTTCCAACATCTGACTGAATTTGTGATATCTAGTACATTCGAATAGTATTTCTAATATTCGAGGCGTCTTTTTGAATTCACAAATTTTATTGCCGTCAAGCTGAGTTTGGGGTTGGTTGGTACTTCAATCGGTCCCATTATTCAATTTCGTCATTGTAGTCTCGTTTTTGTCATATATAATGTTCATTGTATCTTGAAGGATCATGAGAAACTTCCGTAAAAAGACAGAAAGAGGACAAACTGCAGCTGATGTGATTCAGACTCCGAGAACCCCCTTATACCAATTTTGAATCGAATTGACCATAATACAAAATTCGTCCCTCATCTTGGGGCTGCCATTTCGAATTTAAGAATTCTGACAAAAATATCATAATCTCCGACTCCGAAAACCCCCACATACCAATTTTGAATCGAATCGGACCATAATCACGAAACTCGTTTGCCGTCTTGTAGCTGCCATCTTGAATTTATGAATTCTGACGAAAATTCATAATTTCCGGCCCAAAAACCCCCACATACCAATTTTGAATCAAATAGGACGATAATTACAAATCTAGACCGCCATTTTGGAGACGCCATTTTGTTTTTTTCTCCAACAAAAATTTCATAATGAATTGTTACCGGAATTATGGGGTTATAGTGGTTTGGGGAAATGCGGTCTCATATCAAAGATTGCTGATATCTCAAAGACGCACAGACTCTTGTTAACCATTCTCCATTGAAAACAACATCCTCACTGTATCATGCATCTACATAATGAAAACATTATTAATAATCAAATCAAAACTCTCTACTCTCCCCGACAGTGGTGATAATCACAATTAAAATACAAGATACAGCACTCGTCTACAGATACCACAACATAGAACAACTTTTCTCGAAAATGCCCCACATTTTGCAGGAGCTCGATTATACAATAAGTTGCCTGAAGAAATTGCGAGTTAAAGGAATTACAGTATATTCAAAAATAAATTGAGAAAACTTATAGTCAGCAAATGTTACTACAAAGATGAATAATTTTTATTAAATGATCATGTTGCCTGAATGCACTTATTCTAAAAGTTTTTTTCCTTCACCCTTATAATTCTGTCTTTCTCTGTTTGCAGAATATGACCTGTGATTATCTGTTTGAATATCATTTACTCCAATAATCTTAACAATAGGTACTTTTATTATATGATATAATTTATATAATTCTCGCGATTTTATATGTAACTTTGTATATAGATTGTAAACATGTATTGTTTCTTTGACTGTTCCAATATCATTTGAATTTGATCTGATTGGAATAGAGATTATTATTATTATTATTATGAACACTTGCAAAATTTCAAATTCGGTCAAGATTCACTTGCAAGATTTGACCCAAACTAACCTAACAAATGAAACTAAATAAGAGCTTGTAAAAATAAGATGCACCTATTGAGACGGGATCCAACGGAGTGGCACTCCTCGCGCCAAACTTGCCAGTTCACGCGCCGTCGGATAGGGCAGGCTTGGCGATCTTCGGTCGGCGCGGTGAGTCCCGTCGTTTGTCGGTAAATGAACACGGTTCAAAGGAGCTCGGACGATGGCGCTCAACATGTGTATACCGCTCCAACGACGCGGCTAGGCGCGTGGTACTGTCAGTGCCGTGGTAACTTTCACGATGGAGTGGTCGAATGAAGTGGTGTTAGAATTTTTATTCCTCTATGAAGATTATTTGCAACCAACGGGATCCAAACCATAACACAGGAATTTTATTCATGATGCCTAGAAGCGAATTGAAGAGCAAATGAGTATACATTATTTAAATTTTTGGCCGCCAACACTGCCGGCGTACAACAGACTACAACCGCTGCGTGTCCACGTCTGAAACCACGATCCTACATGCGCCGTGCGAACGGCCCGGCACATTTCGTTGCGCCAACCTTGACACTCAACCCTCAATCCAGGATTGCCACTCCACGCGCCGTTGGATCCCGGCTTTATGAATCCCCAAATTCCAAAACTCTATTCACTTATAAAACTTCATAAACAAAATTACCATATCTGTCCAGTAGTATCTTTCATTACAGCACCATCAGTGAAAATCTTTGAAAAATTAATAGATATCATCAAGAATTATTGATAAAACAAAGAACGTGCATCTTCCTAAAAATTCCAAACTCATTTCTTTCGATGTCCAAAATCTTTTTCCGAGTATACCACCAGATGAAACAATCTTACTAGTAGGTAACCTATGGATAGGAACCATGTTAATCCGATCATCAAAGATGAGATATTGGATTAACTTACAGTTTGTTTGTCAGAAAATTATTTCCAATTCAATGATAATTTTTATTTTTCTAGTAAAGGGTTAGTAATTGGTAATCCTTCAAATCCGTTACTAGCGGAAATTTTCATGCAAGATTTGACCCGAAAGTAAAATTCACAACAACCGGATGATAAAAAACTTCTTATATTGGCATATATATGTAGACGACATCTTATGTTGCTTTGTAGGAACTAATAGACAATTGAATACATTTTTTGACTTAATTAATGGCATTCATCGCCAATCAAATTTACAATAAAAATCGGAATGAATGATTCGATAAACTTCTTAGATTTGACTATAACGAAAATAAACAATAAACACGATTTTTCAATTATCCACAAACCTTCGTATACAGATATAACAATATACAGTGCTCGTCTAAAGTCCGGTCCTCCCCCCCCTACTAATTTTTGAACCACCTGGTGGCTAAGCGCCAAATGGCGGCTGAGCGCCATCTTCAATAATTTTTATCTCGATAATAAAGTGCCCTATTATAAATAGCTTCTCTCACGTTGATGAAAGTCTGTTCATCTATTTCTTCACATGTATCTATTATTATACGTTCCAACTCTTCTATTGTTTGGCATTCAGTGGCGTAGATTTCTGACTTCAGATAGCCCCAAAGGAAAAAATATAGAGGTGTAAGATCCTGAGATCTTGGTGGCTATTCTGTACTTCCTCTGCGACCTATCTATCGCCCAGGAAAGTTTGTATCGAGGAACTCTCTAGCCATGCGATTGAAATGGAGAGGTACCCCATCCTGCTGAAATATGATATCACGATTTTCAAACTCTTCCTGATTGTTTAATACGATTTGTCGTATTCGAGGTTCAATTTAAGTTTCTAAAAGATTTCTATAGAGAACTCCTGTGAGATTGCCTTTGATGAAAATCGGTCCAACAACGCGATTGCCCAAAATCCCCGCCCAGACATTCACCTTTTTAGGAAACTGGACATGTCCCTCTCTAAAAATATGCGGATTAGTATCGCTCCAGTATCGTACATTCTGTTTGTTGACTTTTCCCTTAAGAAAAAACGTGCATTCGTCTGCAAAACATACACGGTTTAGGAAG
This sequence comes from Gonioctena quinquepunctata, assembly GCA_018342105.1. Lineage (NCBI taxonomy): Eukaryota > Metazoa > Arthropoda > Insecta > Coleoptera > Chrysomelidae > Gonioctena > Gonioctena quinquepunctata. The sequence continues at coordinate 465,861 of JAFIRS010000090.1, forward strand.
CCCCGTTCTCCTTCAATTGTTCTTGTTAACCACTCACAAAATTCAACCCTCCGGTCTAGATCCCGTGAGAGCATGCAGGACTATTGACGGTTAGCAGTTCAGTTTGACAGTAAACAAGATGTTACTTCGACAACGATTTTTTCCAATGCAAACTTGATTGAAAGCAACATTAGTGTTTTTGGTTGGGTTTGAAATGACCAAAATGTCACTTTTCGAACGTTAATATTTCGAAAACAATTGAATTTAGGAGTGAAGTGTATTGGACAAAACTGTTGAGAATTATGAACAGATTTCGGAAATGGATTAATATACGGGGTGTTCCTTTTGAAAAAATTATTGAAGATAGCGCTCAGCTGCCATTTTGAAACTTTCAGTTGTGAGTTTTTCATGAAAAAGTAGGTTTTTATCTCCTATGCAAGCCCTACAAATTAGTAGGGGGGGAACGGACTTTGGACGAGCACTGTATAGTACTTCCACTAATCCCTACTAACACAAAGTAGCATCATATAATAGTGTGATCCACGACAAGTGAATGTTCCTCTGTCAGAAGAGAATTTCAATAAAAGATTAAATATAATTAAACAAATAATAGATTTAACTAAAGTTTAGTTTACAGCATTCTATCGAAAAAAGGCGATTCAGGAAGTTTATCCAACCGATTGAAATGCAAAGTCAAATTTCAGGGTTATTACTTCATTCGGCAAACCTTCAGATAAAAGTTCTAATTAATTAAGTCATGAAGATATTAATATTGCTTGCAGAACAAACAATACTTTGGAAGAATTTATTAAAAACAACAAAGATCGAATTGAAAAGTCTGACAAATCTGGGGTTTATATACTAACTGGTGGTACTTGTTTTTCCATAGGACAAACAGGTAGAACTTTCAAGCAACGCATAGCAACAGTTTTATTGTTGGCAAATCTAATTAAACTTTCGCTAACCATCTCCGGTCTGAAAAGCATTTCTTTGCTAATAACTTTGAACTTTTTCAAGTGAAAAAGAAAGGTCAAAAACTCAATCTCCTAGAAAGCTCAGAAATCAACAAAGACAAGAATTCATTGAATACAATACTTATTAAATGACCAGATTAATTTGAATAATTCGCCCTTTTGAATCTGTTTACTAGAAATTTAATAATATTTCGTCCAATAATCACCTAATATCCAACTAACTACCTGCTCCTATTATTTATATTGAACCCCAGTAATTGTAATTTAGTTTATCTGCACTTGAGCTAAAGTATATCGAAACACGTGTCATGGGTTCTGTAAACCAATTTTATGTGAAAAACGTAGTGTTTTTGGTTTCCTTTTTTTTTTGGTAATGCTGAAAAGCCATTTTTGCAAGAATAAAAAAAATACCAATCGGCTTTTTCAAAATTTTAAAATATCAAAAGTTCAGTAGCCTGAGCTCTTTATATATGAGCTGATAGATTTATCCTTCAACTAGCAATTTCAATAGTTTTAGCCCTTTAGGACACAATGCTTTGTGCTTGACTAAAAATGGGATAGATGTTTCTATAAATGCTTCAGGCAATGAAATAAAATAATTTTCGGAATTGTCGCCATTTTTTTTATTTGACACGTAGCTAGGGTAGCCAATCATACAATACAAAATGCCTCACCCTCCGAAATATGGTCCATTCTCGACGTGAATTACATTCACACTTATCTCGTGTGTATCTTTATTCACGGCTCCATATGTTCTATTATCCATTGAATTTTATCGGTTATCTGTAAGAGAATTGTAATTATTATTATCAACATTCTCAGCTACAGAAGAAGCATCCTGAATCAAATGAGGGATACATTGGCGAATACACTGGGACAAAAATATATTTTAATGATGGATTGACTTCGAAAATACCTTTTTCCAAAACAAACCAAATATAACTTAACCGAAGTCGGTGGTTAAAATTGGAATGAAAATGGTTAGACATTCGACTGAATACGTATTTTTTTAAACTGATTGTCCTGACTTGACTGATAACCTATTAGTTGGAGATGGACTACCAAAACACGACCAAAAGTGCAGTGGTAGAGTGAACGACTGTTCTGAGATTGAGAAAAATACATTTTGTATTCTTTGAAAAACATTTGACTATGTGAAATTTTAAACTAATTGTTTGAGGAATGTAAAAAGGAGTTTAAGATTTTTCATATACAATTAAATTCATTCAATGTAGTTTTTTGGATTTTAACTCCCAATTTGTGTAAAATATGAAATTTGAGAAAACTCTTCTGGATGTTGAAAGATACAGATTAATTTTTAGAACATTCCACAAATCCCAAATGATTGCGTTAAAAAACTTCAGTGAAATATGTATATGTGTGATTAAAAAATACTTTGTTCTGTTCCTTATGAATTGACTAATTTTGATTATGTGAAAAAGAGTTTTTTCCAGTTTTCAAATTTCATTTTTCACACAGCTAGCGAATGTATTTGAACTTTGAGTTCGGATAGTTATTGATTGAAATCGTTTTTTATATACAGTGTGTCTCACTTCTCTTGGAAACACCCCCGTATCTTCCGTTATTATTGTAGTAGAATTATGTAATTTTCACGATCGTTAGATATACCGAGGATAGGTCTGAATTTCTTCTGGGGTCAATCTGAGTGACATACACTGCGCGCCAGGGGCGATGGATATATTGATTTTTTCGAAAAATAATGTAAGGGGTCAAGATATGCTCAAAATTCTCACGATTCTTGATCAGGACATCAACTTTAGTACCAATCCATATTTTCGCTGAAAAATTTTTAGTTCTGAAAAATCCGAATTTGTCCCACTTCTCATGGAAACACCCCCGTATCTTCCATAATGATTAAAGAAGAATTCTGGAATTTCCACGACCAATAGATATACCGGAGATGATACTGAATATTTTATTAGGAGGCGAGATTAGGACATAAAATTTATAACCGATAGGCATCTTTGCGCTGAAGAATATTTCAGTTCAGAAAAATTCGAATTTTCCCACTCCTCATGGGAACACCTCCGTATCTATCGTAATTAATGGAATGGAGCTCTGAAATTTCCACGATAGGTAGATATTCAGGGGATGAGTCTTGAGGTAGTTGTCGTGCTACAAACAGTGTAAAAAATTAGGCTCGATTGTAGCGCGAAGCGATACATGTTCAAACGCTGAATAAGAGGGATATTTTTGAGGGAACTGTACACTCAGAAACGTAACTAGCATGCGTGATACAGCAAATAAGCCACGATTGGACTGTTGGCAACGTCGCAATCCAACGATCGCTCGAATTTAGTTGTTCAAGATACAGTGCAGTTTGCTCTAAAAACATTGGCGAGGTATCGTTACTGAATATAAGAAAAAAAATGAATTTGGAACCAGGTAGTCATACAGCTACATATGCTCAAAGATTCGATTCTGATCAGAAAAAAGAACACTGATGCTAATATCAAGAGAAAAAAGTTGCGCAGAGTTGAATTGAAGGAAAAGTCAGAAGGTGTAACATATCAACCAAACCTTGGAATTAACGAATCAAGAGCATCATCACTATTATTAAAATTCATCGAATCAATATCAATAAATTATTCCATAGTTTATTTTGATTTAGAAACATCTGGATTGTGCATAACTGATGACATTTTACAAATCGCCGCCAAATGTGAAAATAGAGAATTTAATATATATGTTAGCCCTACGGAGCATCAATCCTGTGGCGACCAAAATTACGGGATTGAGTACAATTTCTGGTCAATTACATTTGAATGATGTACAAGTCGATTCAATAAATAAGTAGATTGTTTGGTAGCATTTAAATAATTTTTTAATTTATCCTCTTGCGCATAATGCGAGATTCGATTAGATTACTATCATTAATAATAATGTAATAGAAGATTTTACCATGATAGCAGGATTTGTGGATAACTTAATTATTTTCCGAAAAACGTTCCCAGATCGAAAATCGAGCTATCAAAATTAAACAAAGATTCAATACCAAATGAAACATCAGATAATTTCCACGAAGCGATGTATGATGTACAAATTTTGCAAAAATTAGTTCGTTTTATTGGTAAAGAGTCAGAATTATCAATATACACGAAATCATATAAGAATGTATTCGGAGCACCTGAGAACGAAGAATATCTTGTAATTACCTAATTTAGTGCCTTAAAAATGTTATATCACGGGATTTTAAAAAAAAACATACGATTTTCCGAAACAAATGTATCACGATGAAGGAGAAGCTGTGATTAATCATCTAAAAATTGGAAAATGGAAAACCTAGAGGTACTAAAAATAGGAAATCATTAACTTAAATCACTAATGATTTAAAAATAAATGTTTAGTCAATCAAGTGGTTATTCAGTATAATAATAATAATAATAATAATAAATAAATGATAAATAATATTACATTCATTGTTGTTTATATTTTTTGTAGATTTATTCGTTATATTTTATTAGCCTGTTAGAAATTCGAATCATTTTTGTTTACGTTTGAAAATATTGGTATTATGTTATACGTACATGAGTTGTACAAATGTATGAATGAAATGAAGTTAATGCACTGTTGTTTGCCGTTACTCGCTAAAACTTGAATTTTATTTCATATCTATTCCTATTGTAATATGTTTATAATGCATCAGTATATACTAACGCAATTATTCACAATTATTATTCATAAATATGTGCATTCCAAAACACAGTTCAATTCAAAACAGCAAGACCCTCGCGCTCTCGCTTATTTGAATCACGAGCGCTCGCTTGAGGCGTTGCCACGATTCTCAGCCTTCGCTCTCGTGCACTTCTCATCCGCAATAACTTAGAAATTTCTTATGGCACTAACTAAATAATTGTATGGCTACGCGTGTTTAATTTTTTCTATAAAATTTGTTACTTACTTTTCAATAATATACTAGTTTTTCAAAAAGATCTGAATGGAGGGTTTTTAGTTATGCCTTAAAATGTGGTGTCCGCGGTAGCTCACTATAGGGATTACGTGTTAAATATTGCAACTTTGAAGCCTTATATCTCACTTTCGGTGTGGTAAATCATACCAAAAATTCAATATGATACAAGTAATAATGTTAACTAAAAGTGGTATGAATATAAACGAAATCTGATTGGAAGTGGATTCCACGACAACTACCTTAATAATATCTGGAGTCAAATTTGCTGAGCTTCCAGAGGGTAGAACAAAAATATGGGTTTTCTAAAGGTGGTCATAGAAAAACCCCCATGCGATACCGGAATCACATTTCCAAAACAGTTCTCTTTTAACGTGTGGGAAGGAATCCTTGGAGATTATTTTATAGGTCCATTCTTCATTCCGGGAAGAATAAACGGAGAGAGATATCGTCATTTTCTTGGAGAAAAATTGCCCATTTTACTGGAAGATGTGCCGCTTAGACTACGAAATGAAATATTGTTTATACGGTGCCCCGGCACATTTTAGCATCCAGACGCGAGAATTTTCAGATCAAACTCTCGGCAACCGTTGGATAGGTCGGAGAGGGCCTCAACCATGGTCCCCTAGGTCACCAGACCTTAACAGTTTGAATTTTTTCCTGTGGGGACATCTAAAATCCTCAATTTTCCAGACACCTATCCAAAATTGAAAAGAATTGAGTAATAATCAACTCTTGTAGAACGATTCAAAATACTCCGGAAATTTTACAAAGAGTGAGCGAATCAATGAGAAGAATATTGGATGCGTGCATATAGGCAGGAGGTGGACATTTCGAACATTTATTGTGATTTTGATTTGAACATATATCTAGTGGTCCGTTGTTTATGTTTCTATGTTGAATAAAAAAAAAGTTTTCAAAATTGTTTCACTTTTTGACAAACACATGCATCGATTAATGTAAATCAAAATATCTTGAAAACCGCTGCTTGTAGCGACTTTTGAAAAGCATACCTTTTTCACGTAAAAATGATAGAGAAATCGATTTTTCTCTAGAAAATGTCATACATACATGCATGACAAAGTTGTGACTCCCCAAAAGAGACGAAGACATGTAGGCGGCGCCCCCTACAATTAAGGGCCAAACTTAGATCAACTTGGAATTTCTCATATCAAAAAATCCCCAAATACCAATTTTTTGCCAAATATCGACATTATTTTGAGAATTATTTACGAAAAACCAAAATAAAAATTAATGTTTATCACCTTGTATATAAAAAATGAAGGCCTTGCCGACCCATGCTTATATGAACTTTTCACCTTTTAAATAACTGAGGAATCGCCCTGTAAAATATCGGACAGTTGATACATAACACCCTGTATACTTTATATGGGGAATCATATTCATTTATCTTTCCGGTTTCCTTCGTAATTCAACATTATGATATGTACGATTTTGAACGAACCCTATATTTTGAGTCGAATATGAATTATTGAACTGAGAATGGATATACTATACTTCGTTGTTATCTTTGAAACTGATACTCTGCGAACATTCTCAGTTTCCTCGTGAGATCTGAGTACTTACCTACGAATGTAAATAATCTTCGACAGACTCGTGTTTCTAATTAATAAATAATAATTATTTAAACATGTGAAAATTATGTTCATGAAATCAGATGTGGAATTATTTGCGACTGAAAGATGATAAACCATCGTTTCCTACCTTCCACAATGTGAAAATGGAATGGGGCTTGTGGCTCAGTGGCACGAGCGTTGGTCTTGTGTCGCAGCTGGTGAACAATTTTTCAAGGCCCCAAGAGTGGTTTCGGATCCCACTATAAAAGGTAAGGTCCCCGTGATCTTAACTCGTACAAGTTTTAATTAACTTCTGAGGGTTGATAAAACAACTGAGATCGCGGTTAAAAAGTGTATGAAGAAAGTGTATGAAGAAAATCTCTACAAGTGTAGAAGGGCGAATAAATTAAATTTCCCCTATGAATTACTGCGTACATTCTGTATATCATTGTTATTTTCTATTCAACTCATTTTTGTAACATAAATTATTTTTTGAACTGTATAATAAAATTGGATTATGACAAAATTGCACTTCATCTTGCCACACAACTTCTTTCCGTTTCCTTCCGTAACAACCAATTGCACTCCCCTTAATTTAGTGACGGACGCTAGATAGCGACGAAATAAAGTTCATTTCGAAAATATAACTCCACTTTTTTATTGTCTTATTACTCAAAATTCTGGATTATTTTCTGAGACGTTTGGGGTTGAAATATTGAATCATCTGTCATATTAATAACACTAATGAACAATATCGAACATTTTTGCCTTTCATTCAACTCTGCATCTCGTGATTGTCTGCTACACTACTTTTTCATGTAAGTCTTCAATTACAGTCGAAAGAACCCATTTCCGAATACAGAGACTCTTGTTTTTCCAGTTTCCGTCTGTATTCCTTCATGTAGGATTCCTGTATTCTGTACATGCCGGAATTGGCTTGGAACAAGAGGGTTTCTAATATCCTCTGGTTCTCGATGGTCCTCGAGGGGAGCACAACCTACAGAGATAAAATAAAAGCAGTCAAGTGCGAGTCGAACCTCAAACAACGAGGGTTCCGCACCAATCCAAAGTATGTGCATTGAACTCATTTGTGATGAATGAATATATCATTAATATCATTATTATACAATAATGATTCCATACTTTACAGTGGTGCTCGACTGGCACTCGATCGCTCATTTCACCTGATATTCTGCGGAAACATATTAGCCAATTGTTCCTCACAAAAGTATTTTCTGTTAAATTTGGAAGTTCTTTGCTTTTCGGATTTTCTAAACTGATTATAATTTTGAGAATAGCTTACCTTAATGAGTTCTTGTGGTGCAATTCTGTACAATTTTATGTCTCTACCTAATCGTTCCATGATACACTTGAATTCGATTTTGGCATCCAGTTTACTAGATGTCTTGGTCCGGATTTTGTATTTTGCCCACGCAAGTATCGCTTCAAACTTGACAACTTCCGCTACCTCCAAATTCCTGGAAGGACCAATAATAAGAAACATAAATAACATGAATATCACATGATTGGTATGAAGAATCAAGGAGATATTAGTGGATTTAAATTTGAAGAGAGAGTCCTCGAAAAACGTGGACACAATCAAGCAGTTGTTAGAAATTAAACGGTTGGAAATATACATTCAACAGTCTCACCTAGATATGATCATTTGTACCATAGACTCGCTTAGGTTCAAGAAGTCTTCGGTATCAAATAAGGCTAAGGACCTTGTTTCCACAAACGCTAATATCATGTTCACCAATTCTGTGGCAGAAGTATATCTCCAGTAGTAATTTTCTAGGGAAGTCAACATGGAGCAAACCTGAAAAAAAATCCGAATCAGAAACGATAATAGATATAGAAGTCTGAAACAAACCGATATTATTGGTAAACAAGTTTTTCTACATTCTGAAAACGGGTCAACGAGAGCCGTTGCATTTTTTCAGTTAATATTGCAGATTCAGCTTTACAAATATGCCGACTGAAGTGTCGAGGAAAAGCAAAAGCAGATATTCCGACTGAATTGTCGAAGAAAAGCGGAAGCGGATATTCCAACAAAGCATAGAATCCAATATAAATATATTAATAGAGGCAGTGCCATTTGTTGAGAAAAAGTTGAACCAATAGAGTATTCATCTGGCATCTCGTATCTTCCAACTGAGGATCCTGTTGATTTAATGTCCTCACCAACATCAAGTTAAATGAGAAGTTATTTTTTGAGCAAGTTTGTAATTTGGGAATTGTTTTCGTTATTATTTTTCTATTCTAATCTGCTTTTTACAAGTTACAAGTTATTATTTAGTTTCACTTTGTAACGATATATCTGTAACATTTCTTATTGATATGCTCAGAGATACAAAATAATTAAGAATAGCTCAAGTTATCTTATTAACACCAATCTAAGAATCACTATTGCAAATCTTAGCGCCATCTAACGGCGAACAGTCGTTAGAGTTGAGAAGATGAGCGAACGCAAGGCATTTGACAGGATGATCTGGCATTAAAAGAATCCAGCGTGCGATCTTCAGCCCTTAGCGATCGGACTTGGATCGAGAGATCGCGTGTTCTGAAGCTTGTCAGCCATCGAGTAAAAAAATAGAATTTTGTCCATGTTGAAATAACTAATGAATTAGAGCATCTTCCTTTCTTCTGCGAAAGTGATTTCAAAGCAGTGAGTTATAGTGTGATATCGAGGTATGTAGAAATATTTTTGACCAAATAAAATATAAGCCATCTTGAAATATTTTCCAACGAGAATATTTCTTCATGCAGTCGCGTTATCTGAATTCATCAATATACGTTGCTCAGTAAACAGCAATTAGATTTATTTAGGTCAAGCAGATAATTGATTCCAGTGCAGTACCATATTTATTTTTCAAATGAGTTCAGGGGGAATTATAAATATCACAAGTAATATGACGAATTGAATCAAGATATCGGTGTTCAGTCTCATCTGTTTTGATTGCTTTCTCTGACAAGGGTTCATTGTGGTTTAAGAGGGTTTCTCAAATATTATGGTATCACTTACACTGTTTTGGATATATTTTTGGTGTCAATCACAATTAGTATGTGATATAGTTGAATAATATAATTTTTCATGGTCTTGGGGATGTATTTTGTATAATATCTGATTTTGTGATCATTGCTTTTGACCTAGGTGAAGCGATCAAATATATATATATATATATATATATATATATATATATATATATATATATATATATATTATATGTTTAATCCTTGGAATTTGGAATAATCTTTGATCTTACAGAAAACTTTATGAAGAAGTATTTGATGATTGGTCAAAGATAATTCTTATACACTTTCTCTGAATATCATTGCAATTGAAGTCAGTTTCGGATATCAAATTCTTCAAACTTAATTGTGGGAATTCTGATTTTTATTCTTTGTGAAATATAATCTTGGTTGATCAAGATCAGAACTACTTTCCTTTTTTTTGTATAGAGCAAAGATCAATGTTGTCTACAAAATTTAATCTTGAATCTTCAATATCAGTATTTAATATTAATGACAAATCTCAGAACAAGCTGATTTATATGTTCAAATAATTTTAGGCAACCATCTCTTAATGAGATTATACTCACCTGTAACAACCGTGCTTGAAGAGTGTACTGAGAAATTCCGAATTTCAGGAAGTTGAATGTTTTAGTAAAAATAAATTCTGACACAAACAATATTGTTTTCCATGTTGTATTGCTGAGAACAATCATTCCATGGACAATAAGCTGATGCTTGTCTGTTCCACCGACAGGTTCAGCAACCTTAAGCAATACATTTTGCAAACTCAAAATTGTCATATAGCAGACATACTTTATGTACAGCAGAAACTCTTGTAAATTTGTTAATAGACTAATATTAGTTTGGTATTTGTTTTATTGTTGTAGTGATTTACAGAAGAAAACATTATTTGATTTGCAATTATTATTGGCTAGTAAGTTTGAATTTTTACCCTAATTAAACAAAAAATTCTGGCGTCCATTCAAATTTACAATTCCTTAAAACCTTTGCTTGAAACATAAATAAATTTGAAACTAGCAAGGCGGTCCAAAGAACTCCACACCGCTCTCCACTGAATAGCCTGGGCATTCTATTACAATGATTAACTTGTTACAACTTGTCAGTTAGTTCATTAGTTAGGGTCAAATCTTGCAAGTTGACCGACTTCTGGTCGTCCGAATAATTTGAAATTTGGCAGATGTTCATAATTTCGGGGTCAATACATTATGAAGTTTTTGTTAGAGAAAAAAACAAAATGGCGGCTCCAAGATGGCGGACGAGATTTGTAATTATGGTCCGATTTGATTCAAAATTGGTATTTGGGGGTTTTCGGGGTCGGAGATTATTATTTTTTTTTCAAAATTCAAGATTGCAGACAAGTTTTGTGATTATGGTCCAATTAGATTCAAAATTGGTATGTGGGGGTTCTCGGGGTCGGAGATTATGAGTTTTGTGAACCAGACTATAGATAAGCCTTCATCAGAAGCCGTTAATATATCAACGGTTACAGTCGCCAGAGATGTTTCAGTAGTTCTGGCAGGTCAGAAATCACACTGGCAATCAGGAAGTGAGTTATTAGAGGTGATGTGTTCATATATTTGTGTTTTTATGAAGCAAACTTATGATTCTGAGATCTGTAAAATCCTTGGCATGACTTTTTATCACACAATTTTATTCATATAATTTTAGTAATTCAATCATTTATATGTTGTATAAGTCTGTACCTTGATGATTTTGTAATTATGCACACTTTTTATTGTAGCCCCGAAGAAAGCGAACATTTTGCCGAAACGTTGCCAGTAAAACTGGAAAATTTCAGTACTGCATTTTACTATTCTACGTGCTCGTGAACCCTGAACAAGAAATATATCATCTTTGAACGTGAAAACTGAATTCATGATACTTTTCATAGTTGACTTCCTTTATATGATTGTCAATAACGATCAAAGGACACAACTCACCACTTCTATCCTGAGAAACTGTTTCGCGTGATGGAAACATGCCTGCAGAAGCTCTGGTAAGTCGTAATGCTCAGCTGCACAAATCAGTCCAGGGATTGTGACACAGGTAAGAGGGCACGAACCTGTATGCAGATAATCCAATAATATCCGGAAGGTGTCCGCATCGAATTCTATAATGGAAAATTCAGTCTGGGCAAGTTTCGCCCTATCTACTTTTTGAGCATCAGCACATACACTTAGTCTTGGTACGGAAAGTTGCGAAGCGGTTGGTTTGTCCCTGCCTTCTTTTTCTTTGGATTCTTTATCTGAAATTATTAATAATGTTTCCTTTGAGACCACTCATATTTTGGGAGCATATTAGGTCAATCTTCAAAGATTTAATTTTTTATTCAATATGGAGAAGGGGAAGAACAGTCAAACTTGGCTATAACGAACGGCTAAATGACTTTAGAAATGGTTCGTTATGAAGGGTGTTCGCTATAAAGAAAATATGTAGTACATGCATCCTAGTAGATTTTTTTTTCGCGTAAATTGACGACACTGGTGATTTTTTCAGACCATAATCCCGATAAAGAACCCCGCACGAAAACATATGGGAAATTGGCTCACGGTCGAATTGGCTGAAATTTTATTATGTTATAGTAGGATGGGTCATTAGGAAAAAATGTGAGTTCAAATGATTTTGTATGTTTAGTTTCTGAGATATATGCGACCAAAGTTCGTAAAAACGTCGTATTGGGGTAGGATTGACAAAGAAAAAAAAAGTTTTTTAGTCGAAATAAGACGAAGTAAGGATTAAAATGCATTGATCGGAACTCATATCATAGTTCCAGTCTATTGTAGGCGAAAAATCGTGTTTTGTTTCTTGATGACTCTCTCTGTTTGAAATATATATTTTTAAATTTTCGAGTACCCCTATACTGAAAACAATTCAGTTTTTGATTACAAAAAAGCCGTTAGTTGCTACTGCCCATTGGATAAAAGATAGGGTAACATTCTGATGAACTCAATTCTTCAATACTTTCATTTACAATGCTTTTATTGAATATCTGGAAAACTGTTCCGTTAATTTGGAACATTTTTTACTCACAATATTTTGAAAATGTTGACTATCATATACAGGTTGGTTGGTTGAAAGCTGACGAGCCAGAGACAGGGTTGGCACTTAGCTTCCCTTGACACTGCGACCAGCTGGGGTCTATTGTATCACTCTGTCGTCAGTGGTTTCTCATTCAAACAGGTTCGTGCCTTTAATTAGGTTAAGAAGCCTGTTGATAAGGTTCTTCGGATTCATGCCTGTTTCCGGGCTGATCTCTCCAAAGGTTCTGTGTCGCCTACTACTTAGGGCGTCACAGTCGAAGATAATATGAGAGGCTGTTTTCTCCTCTTCATCACATAGCCTACATTCCACGGTTTCCCTGCGTACTCCCATGATGTTTAGGTGTTTTCTCAGGCCGCAGTGTCCAGTTAACAGTCCTATTATTATACGAGCCTTCGTTCTGTTCAGGTTTAGAAGGTCAGCCGTCAAGGTCTGGTTTGGATGCCCTACCATGACTTTGCTGTGTATTTGCCCGACAGTTTGATCCCAATATTGTTGGTGTCTTCTTTTTATCCACTCGTCGATCAGGGTCCTGCATCGGTTTTTGCTAATCTCATATGCAGGTTCTGGCTCTTGTGAATAGCGTTTCAGATGCTAGCTGGTCCGATTTGACGTTGCCTTCAATGCCTCTATGACCTGGCACTCACATCAAGGTGACCTTGTTGTGTTTTGCCAGCTCGATGAGGTTCTGGAGGCAGTCCCAGATCACTTTGGACTTTATCTGTATAGAGTTGAGTGCTTTGATAGCACTTTGACAGTCAGATATAATGTAGATGTGTTTTTTCCTATAACCACTTTCTAGATTCTTCTGAATGCATACCATGATAGCATGTGTTTCAGCTTGGAATATCGTGGAGAATTTGCCAAGTGGTATTATGTGATCCCTTCTTGGCCTTACCCCATGTATTCCTGCTCCCGTTTTTTCAACTGTCTTTGAACCGTCTGTATACCAGACTCTCTCCGCAGTTGATTGTGATTCTATACTCGGGGCCCATCCAGATCCTTCAATTCGTGTTTCGAATGGTTTTTCGAATGAGTATAGGGGTTGCATGTAGTCTGAAATCATTTCGAGTTCTCCGATGTTGATTACATGAGTGATTCTGGTATGTCCAGTTGTTCGGATTCTCCAGTTTTTTGTTTGTTTCAGTCTGTATGCACTCATCCTGGCCTCTCCAATGAATGTAAGTCAAGGGGTTCGAGGTTTAGGATGATTTCCATTGCAGCTGTTGGAGTGCTATTCATTGCCCCCGTAATACAGAGACAGGCAAGCCTCCGGATTTTCCCAAGGTTGGTTTTTGCCTGTCTTTGATTTGTTTTTGGCCACCATAAGAGTGAGCCATAAGTTAGTCTTGGTCTTATTACCGCTGTGTAAAGCCAGGGCATGGCTTTCGGTTTAAGCCCCCAGGTTTTTCCAAAAGCTCTCCTGCACATCATGAGGGTTATCTTGCTTTTATTGGTTACATGTTGAAGATGCGGGTTCCAGGTTAGTTTCTTATCAAGAATCAGCCCTAGATATTTCACCTGCTCTACTACTTGTAATGTTTCACGGAATAGTCTGGGAGGTATGAGATCTCCCATGTTTTCTCTCCGGGTGAAGGGAATTAGTGTTGTTTTGTTCGGATTTGCCCTTAGGCTCTCTCAGTTACACCATTCCTCTACTGTCCTCAGTGCATTTTGCATTAGCTCTGAGGTTGTTCGAGTATTCTTTCCCTTGATGAGGATGACCAAGTCATCTGCATACCCTTGAGAGTAATACCCTTGGTTATTCACAGAAATTAGCAGTTCATCTACAACCATGTCCCACAGAAGGGGGGAGAGTATGCCCCCCTGGAAATTTCAACCTGCTCTGTTTCCTCAAACATGTTGGCTTGGACCAGTCTATTGTGAAGCATTGAGTGTATCCACTTGCAGGTGGTTTTGTCAATGCCTCTTCGAGTGGCCGCAGATACCATACTTCCAAAGGAGGTGTTGTCGAAGGCTCCTTCGATGTCTAGAAAAGTGCATAGTGCAATTTCTTTGTTTGCTAGAGACTCTTCAAGCCTTGAAACAAGCTGATGAAGTGCTGTCTCGCATGATTCTCCTGTTAGATAGGCATGTTGGTTTTGATGTAAAGGCCGTTCTACAAGAGCGGTTTCCCTTATGTCTCTATCTATCAGTTTTTCTAAGCCTTTCAGAAGGAATGACGATGGGCTTATTGGTCGGTATGCCTTTGCCTGGTCGTATGAGTCCTGTCCAGGTTTTGGAATAAAGACCACGTTTACAGTTTTCCAGGTTTGAGGTAGCTATCCCAATGCTAGGCTCAGCCTGTGCAGTCTGCACAGTTCTGGTGCTAGTTATTCAACTCCGCTCTGAAGTAGTATTGGAAATACTCCATCTGGGCCCGGAGACTTGTAAGGCTTGAAGGAGTTTATTGCCCACACTATTTTGAATGAGTTACCGTTCATTTAGCCACTTCCCAGTCTGCCCTCTTTGCCCTCAAATGAAGGTTTGCAGGGATTTCATATCTGGGGTTTTGATTTGTGGTAACAGTGGATCCTGGGAAGTGTGTATGGAGCAAGAGTTCTATAATTTCCTTCCCAGTGTTGGTGTGATTGCCGTCGGGTTTTTTGAGAGTCCCCAACGGATTGATGGGGTATTTGGAAAGGATGCGGTGGAGTCTTGCTCTTTCTGAGGTTTGTTCTATGTCCTCACAGAACTTCCTCCATGATTTTCTTTGTTCCCCTCTGATTTTTTTGTTGTATTCTCTGAGTGTTTTGGAATAATCCTCCCAGGCACCAGTTTTTTTCGCACGATTAAATAGTTTGCGCGTTTTATTTCTAAGATGTGTGAGTTCGGTGTTCCACCAGCTCACTTTACCTTTAGTGGTGCTGCGCTTCAAAGGGCAGTTGTTATGATATGAAGTTATTATGGCCTCCTGTAACATCAGGGAGGTTTGCTCTATTCCATGAATTGTATTTGATCATATACAGGAGTTTTGTCAACTTTGTATGTTGCGTTTCTAAGATATGCGTTTTTGAAGTTTACGGTATTATGATATATGGGGAAACCTATCGATTTAACAAAATTTTATGTAACCTTTCGACACATTCAATTCTATTATAGAACTTTTCGAAATCAATTATTCGATACTATAAACAACACAAACCACACCACATGATTTGAAACTCAACAGTATATGCTAAAAAAATAATCGAATTATAAAAACGACTTCTAACATAATAACTCAATTATTATTGGAAATTAAAAAATCGAAATTGAATCTAATTAGTTTTAAACAACAGAATCAACAATTTACATAATGGAACTCTCAAAAAACAAACAATAACCAAAACCCAAATTCAAATAAAATTATCAATATTGTTATTGATTGGTCTATTTGCGCAATCCAAAACATTTCTCGATAGTTTATGGCTAGGGTATTTTATTGTTTATATTTGGAATTGATATGCGTAATCCTGAACCTGGACTATGAAGCTGCCGCATAGCGTCCAGATTTAGGTATGCTATAAAGTATCAACTTTAGTATTATTCCTGATGCACCTGCAAATGAACGTATTCTAGGCTACTGCTGACCTGCAAAAGTGGAGCAAGAACAGTGGGATGCTGTTCCCATATTTGCAGCGAACTTTGGTACCTAGGATATGCTCGTCAACAAGAAACAATATTAAACAATGTTCTAGATTGCGCAAATAGATAAATAAATAACAATATTAATAATATTATTTGTATTTAGGTTTTGTTTATTGTTTGTTTTTTGAAAGTTCAATTATGTAAATTGTTGTTTATGTTTCCTCCTAGTTGAAAGAAATGGATATCGGAAATTTCACGTTGACCCCAGGAACGAGGTCGGCGAGAAAATATTATCAACTCGTATATTGAAATGGCGATTAATGATCTCGAACATTTACCGCCACCATTAATATAGTAGAGATCATCAATTGCCATTTCAATATACGAGTTGATTGCGAATTTTTTTCGTCGACTTTGTTCCTGGGGTCAGTGTGCAATTTTCGATATCCATTTCTTTCAACTGGGAGAAAACTTACAATATTTGGATTTGAAAATACATAAATTTGACAGCGCAAAGGTAATATGATTTGGAATTTGAATAATATTCGAACAGGCGAGATCACTAATTTCAGGAAAAGATACCACAAGGTCCAGAACAATAAAAAAAGTGGTTGGATTTTTTTCAATTTTTTTTTCGAAGAAGTTTTTCCCAAAAAAAATTCCCAAAGAATTGTTCCTTTTTGAACACTTCGGAAACCGCGCCAGGATGTGACGTAAGAAGTTCTGATCTATCGCCGATTGCCGAGAGCGTAAGATAATGACAGAGTTGCCAAGCGTAATTTATAATATTTTTTTACAATGTGAGCAGGCCGAAAGAATAATGACAGAGCACTCGGTGTACATACATATTATTCAAGAATAACTAAATCAAGAACAGCTAACAAATGAGAAGTCTTCATTTCAATATAACACATGCTGACACAAGTTCTGTTTTATTCATAGGATGAAACAGAATAATATTTCCTCAGAAGTTCCGCAAAATAATGACACTGGCAACTCGGGAAAATGCCAAATCAATGACGTCAAAAGAAGCGGCAATAACGCTGTGTTTGAATGTCTCACTGAATTTGAGAGTTCTAGAGCAGCGTTTATTCGAATATTACACAATATCTTCTAGGAAAAACTATGCATACATAATATTTTATCACTAAATTTCAATTTCGAGCACATATGAAGCAAATTGGCGGAGTTTGTGATCCCGCCTATTCGTGTAATTTTAGTTGCCTATACCATAATTTTTGTATAATAACGGAGAAATTGACCATTTATAGGATATTGATGGTCAATTTCGGTGTATTTGTGGTTGCATATATCACAATCATGCATTGAAAGAGAAATTGAAGGTTAATAGGGGTCATTAACGATCGATTTCGAGTAGATTAAACAGACTCGTTGATTCGAGGTAGACGGAAAAATTATTTATTCTACAACCTCTTAATATTAACAGCATATGATCAATACTACTGTACAATATGAACTATTGAACAATAATATTGATCATCTAGAGAATGCTTTTGATCACTACTTGTTTTGTACCTTTTAATATAAGTTGAACTACATTCCGACCAGGGCCGTCAGATCGTTGCAGTCGTCAGGCTCGCTAAAGCCGAGCGCGCAAGAATATGAATTTGGCTCGTTAAAAATATTCGCTGACTCGATACTATAAACGGGACATGAACATTTTTTATTCTAAACACTGTTTTCAACTATTGCCTTCAATTTGGTTGGGTTCCACGCCGGTTTTTTTTCAAAAACTAAGCGACTTTGTTTCCAAATTTTACTCTACTACATGTATTATCATTATTGGTTTCGAAGTAGCGGGAATAGGACACAATGAGTAGTCTGAATTTCGAATTGCCGACGTTTCGACGTTTATTTGGCGTCTTTATCAAGGCTGAAAATACATGATATGTTTAATATCTGTTAATAAAAACATGATTGTTAAAAGTTAACACACAAGGGAACATAAATATGGTAAAAAACAACAAACAACTATCACCAAATGGTCACACATAAATATAACAAGATACGAGAAGTGACATAAACCATTAATTAAAATAATAGCAAATAAAGCAAATAAAATCTACCTTTCAAATGGGTCAGACGAAATTGTTTCCAATAGATCGATTATTTCACTGGAAATCCACATGGTTTATCAAATGACGGATTTGTTGGTGTGAATAAAATTTCTGGAACACTATGGTCGGAAATAGAATTCGTATGGATAGTACGGAGATGAGCCCAATAGATTTCTTTATTTATAAAACTTACAACATTTAAAATCTCAAAGAAAAAACACAAAAGCAACAACAGATGATCGGCACGTATTGTCGCGTAGTACGGTATTCTCGAACGATGACACCTGGAATTAGACGGGCCTTTAGTCTGGTTCATTGCAGAAAAATTGTTTATATTTATTTAAAAGATGGTTGTAGCAAACGCTCAATTATCTGTATCCGTTCTCATGTTCACGGTATCGTTCTGGAATATTTGGACCATTTCGCTGATGTTTCTCTTATAATGATTATTTTCTCTGTCCACGATTTTGACTTCTTCAAAATTGAATTCATGTCTCTCAGTGAAATGATGTAGTGCTAGTGCCGTTTTATTAGATTTGTCTTTATTTTTTTCCCTGCAGTCATATTTGTGTTGTTGGATTCTAGTCTTTAGATATTGTTTGGTCATTTCAATGTAACATTTTTCGCAGTTGTGGCAGTTTATTTTATATACTAATTTGGAGCAATCGGAAGTTGGTGTTTATGTCTTTCAGTCTTGTAAATATGGTTTTGATTTGATTTATAGGACTTAATGCTATTTTGATATCATAAGGGTTATAGGTTTTCAAACAATTCATTATTTTTTCGGATAATATGTATGGGAACTTATAGAAATAAATAATTCAGAAGTCTACCCGAGGTTGTGGGTTTTGCATACCAATTTGTTGTCAGATTACCACCTGGTTGTCGCATTATTAATGTATCAAGAAAAGGGATCGTTGCTTCGACTTCCATTTCTGAGGTGAATTGGAGACTAGGGTGATAATTATTGAATATTTGTAGAACTTCAGTGATTTTATTGTTTGGAATTGCCATGATCGTGTCATCCACATAGATTTTCAGAAAAGGAAGGGAAGGGATTCAAGACAACTATGGATTAAGTCATTCATCACCAAATTAGCCAGAACTGGACTGGCGGGATTGCCCATTGCAGTAACATCAAGTTGTTGATATATACTACCATTAAAAGAAAAATAGCTTGACTCAAATAGATATTCGATCATTTTGACAAACAACTTGTAATCTACTGTGTATAAGCGGATATAAAAGACCATTGAGTCTTTATTATCTTCAATATTAGTTTTTTTGGGATATTGGTGAACAAGAAACATCTAAAGAAACGAGTATATAACCTTCTGGAAGTATTACTGTTTTTCAATATTTGACAAATTCAAATGAGTTCTTGATATTGTATTCAAAGGTAGTCGTTAGTTGCACCAGGATATTATGAACGAAAACCGCCAGCTTATAGGGAGGTGCGTCTATACAGCTCACTACGGGTCTGAGACTAAGGGTCTGTTTATGTGTCTTACGTAGGCTGTATAACTTTGGACCATGAATTCAATTTTGAAGAAGACAAAATCGTGGACAGAGAAAATAATCACTATAAGAGAAACATCAGCGAAATTGTCCAAATATTCCAGAACGATACCGTGAACATGAGAACGGATACAGATAGATTGAGCGTTTGCTACAACCATCTTTTAAATAAATATAAACAATTTTTCCGCAATGAACCAGACTAAAGGCCCGTCTAATTCCAGGTGTTCTCGTTCGAGAATACCGTACTACGCGACAATACGTGCCGATCATCTGTTGTTGCTTTTTGTGTTTTTTTTTTGAGATTTTAAATAGTTGTAAGTTTTTATAAATAAAGAAATATATTTGGTGCTCATCTCCGTACTATCCATACGAATTCTATTTCCGACCATAGTGTTCCAGAAATTTTATTCACACCAACAAATCCGTCATTTGATAAACCATGTGGATTTTCAGTGAAATAATCGATCTATTGGAAAACAATTTCGTCCAACCCATTGAAAAGGTAGATTTTTATTTGCTTTTATTTGCTATTATTTTAATTAATGGTTTATGTCACTTCTCGTATCTTGTTATATTTTATTATATATGTGGTGACCATTTGGTGATAGTTGTTTGTTGTTTTTTACCACATTTCTGTTCCCTTCTGTGTTAACTTTTAACAATCATGTTTTTATTAACATGAGATATTAAACATTTCATGTATTTTCAGCCTTGATAAAGACGCCAAATAAACGTCGAAACGTCGGCAATTTGAAATTCAGACTACTCATTGTGTCCTATTCCCGCTACCTCGAAACCTATTTCTAATTGAAGGACGCTAACACTACAGAATTATCACTTATAATACCACAAGAGCTTCAAATTATCGGATTCGATATGCAAACATGCAGTTTCGTTAAATCACGAGCGCGAAGCGATGTTTCCTGAAAACGACATTATTGTTGCAGATTGAGGAAATCCAGATATTGAATCGTTCGGATATTTCCGTCCAAAGTAGTAAATTGGTTCCAAACTGTTTTGCCTTCTCCGTATTAATGGGAACATTCTTGACTTTTATCGATGGTGGACAGAGAACAAACCCAAATCGACTCATTTTCATGAAAATCTCAATTGTCACATTGAATTCAACCTGTCAGTTTGAAGTGTGGTTAATTTGACTGGATCTGTTTTGTTTTTAATATACAACTACCAGAGAAAATTTTCAAAATTATCAGTATAATACCATGTAGGTTGTACCAGTGACGTCGAATGGTGCAATTCTATTGGTCGATATTTGGGTCGTAAAATAATCACTTATAATACCACAGAGCTTCAAAATTATCGGGTATTTCCCGATAGTTCGTTCAAACAATAGAGTCAAGTTTTCAGGTTAAAATCACGAGCGCGAAGCGCAGTGATTTCCTGAAAACTTGACGACTTTTTTGTTTGCAGGAACCTGAGGGAAATGCCAGATAATTTGAAGCTCGTGTGTATCGGGGATTATTTTTCCGTCCCAAAAAAGTAGTAAATTGGTTCCAAACTGTTTTTTGCCTCTCCGTATTAATGGGAACATTTCCTTGACTTTTTATCGATGGTGGACAGAGAACAAACTCCAAATCGACTCATTTTCATGCAAAATCTCCAATTGTCACAATTGAATTCAACCTGTCAGTTTGAAGTGTGGTTAATTTGACTGGATCATGTTTTGTTTTTTATATATAGCAACTACCAGAGAAAATTTTCAAAAAATTATCAGTATAATACCATGTAGGTTGTACCACGTGACGTCGAATGGTGCAATTCTATTGGTCGATATTTGGGTCGGAAAAATAATCATTATTATTCGTTACTCACTTGAACAATCATGACTGCTCGCCCATTTCTTCTTATCATCAGAACTCAGTTGCTGGGCGTTGTGTTTCCTGATGGATCTGCCCCAACCAGCTGTGATTGTACCCAATCTCGTGAATGCTCTCTTCACCATCGGGGAGCTCGGTACGCTTTTCGGACGGGGAGACTCGGTGTCGGGTACTTGCAGAAAGTTGCTGCTTTTCGGCCGATGTTGTTGAGGGCTGACCAATAGAATTGGAGCGGGCCGACAGAGAACCTCGGCCACTGGGACTTGTGGAGATCCGAATCCGGCCTGGATGCCATAGAGCATCTCTTGGAAGACTCTGCTGCGAACCTACAAAACCGAAACACTAATTTTTCGTATACTCCCTTCCAAGTGGAAAAATTATTAGTTATTTGAAAGGAAATCTTGCGAGAATTGAAGAACATGACCCAGTGATCGTCATCGATCGAGTTATAATAATAATAATATGTTTATTTCATAATTTTCCTGGATACAAATGATAGACATGGATAACACGATGTGGAAATATAAAATGAATAATACTTTAAAAAAACTAAAAAACACGCTTTTATAGAAAACCAGATAAAAAACGCTTATAGAAAACCAGACTAAAAAAATTGAAAATAAGAAAAACATTTATTTTATTTAAAAAAAAGCGTGGGGTGCATGGTATCGTCTCGGCCAACAATTACCTGTGATCTGAGACATTTCGTACTTTACTGCCCTAGGTGTGTAATGTACTATATAATTATTGGTACCATGCACCCCACGCTTTTTTTAAAATAAAATACATGTTTTTCTTATTTACTATTTTTTTTAGTCTGGTTTTCTATAAAAGCGTGTTTTTTAGTTTTTTTTAAACTATTATTTATTTACTACTTTTTAGTGTGGTTCATTTATGAAAGCGTGTTTGTTTTTTTTAAACTATTATTTTCATTATTTTTTTGCAAATTGAAAAATGGAATAATCTCATAAAATTAGGTAATCATAATCTCCGACCCCAAAAACCCCCACATACCAATTTTGAATAGAATCAGACCATAATCACAAAACTCGGCCGCAATTTTGAAGCCGCCATCTTGAATTTTCAAATTTTTACAAAAGAATCATAATATTCGACTCCAAAATCTCCCACATACCAATTTTGAATAGAATCAGACCATAATAACAAAACTCGGCCGCCATTTCAAAGCCGCCATTTCAAAGCCGCCATCTTGAATTCTTCAATTTTTACAAAATAATCATAATATTCGACCCCCAAAACCCCCACATACCAATTTTGAATAGAATCAGACCATAATTACAAAACTCGACCGCCATTTTAAAGCCGCCATCTTGAATTTTCCAATTTTCACAAAAGAATCATAATATTGACCCAAAAACCCCACATACCAATTTTGAATAAAATCAGACCTAATAACAAAACTTGGCCGCCATTTTAAAGCCGCATCTTGAATTTTCAATTTTCACAAAAGAATCATAATATCCGACCCCAAAAACTCCCACATACCAATTTTGAATAGAATCAGACCGTAATAACAAAACTTGGCCGCTATTTTAAAGCCGCCATCTTGAATTTTCAATTCTTACAAAATAATCATAATATTCGACTCCAAGAACTACCACATACCAATTTTGAATAGAATCAGACCATAATCACAAAACTCGGCCGCCATTTTGGAGCCGCCATCTTGAATTTTGACAAAAGAATCATAATCTCCGACCACGAAAACCCTCAATACCTCAATACCAATTTTGAAGCGATTCGGACCATAATCACAAAACTCGTACGCCATATTGGAGCCGCCATTTTGTTTTTTTCCCACACAAAAATTTCTTAATGCATTGACACCGGAATTATGTACACCTGCCAAATTTCAAATCATTCGAATTTGGCAATAAATTTAAGATGACATTTTCAGCAGCATTTACTAACTCTGGTGGTGTTCCGCACACCTGGACATCATCATCACTGTCCATTTTAAATATTTTTAGCGATAAGTAGGTATTAAATTGAAATAAGTAGTGAATCTCTGACTTTTGTCGCAACAATAAACATAGATTGTTAAGGAAACGTTTGCATAGGCAATAAGATGGTAAACAAAAATTGTTATGCATTTATAAAAATTCCTTAATTTATGACAAAGTTGATTGAGATTTCAGAAAAAATGGTATGAGTACCTCGTAGTAAAAGCACATTTCCAGACTTCAATGCTTGTTGGCCTCGGCGTAACGCCTCGGCGAACAATTTACATTGTCGTCCGGAAATGTATTGCTTTTACTACAAGATAAACAATGTACTATTGAATTTAAAATAATGTGTATTTCTTCTAGGATGACAAGCGTGAGTGAGTGCGTTTTTCCTGTCAGATCTGTAGTCACTTGCTACTTCTGTTGTTGCAGTCTGAGCTCTTATATCTATCTATTTCTAGTGTTCGTGTGATTTTTGGAGAAAAAAATAAGTGCAGTTCATTTGCTAACTCAAGTTTTCCAGTGCTGTTCAAATTGCTGGAATCGTATGTGGTCTAGATTGATTTTTCACGAATTTGGGTTGTGAAAGTTCATCAACAGAAATGAATCTAGGATACAGTTCCTTCCGAAATACGACATTTGAACAATACTCACCAGAAGGTGCCCGTGTTTCCTTTCATCAATAGGCAATTATTGACAGAGGATATACTCACCCCTAAAATAGCTCTTACTCCCACCAACTTGACCTTCTGTTTGGATTGGCCTACCATGAAAACGATATCGAAAAGTTGGGCATTCACAGTGGTACTGGCTTCGTTATTGAGAAACATTTTCGTGAAATCCTTTGCTATTTGGTCATAATCTTCGAACTGGTCACGAACACTGTCCAATAATGGAGATGATGGTCGCATATGGCCAATTGGTCTCCAAGAGCCTGAAAACAAAGACCGTGATGGAACTCTGCGATGAGCTTAATATCGAAGGAAATTTATGCTCAGAGTGAAACCCATATGAAAAAATAACATTTATCGATAGTTCATTCAAAGGAACAAAAAAAGCATGACATAAGGCATTTAAAGTATCATGAAATATTAATGAAAATTTTGCCAATAATAAATATGACATATTACAATCATATTCTGAATACAAATGAATGTGCCAAAAATCATGAATTCATATTTAATAATAATAATAATAAAAAAAATATTAATAATAATAACAACTTTATTCATCTCAAGGAATTAAACAATTATTCATGTTAGGGATACAATAAATAAATAAAAAATAACATGAATTTTTTGAAATTTATGAATTATTTTAGGAAAATATTATGGTATTATCAATAAAAAAGGATATATTTTTCTTATTATAACTATTATAATATATTATCATGTTTTCCAAAATAAAATGAACAATTAATCGAGTGACCTAATATTTTTTCAAAGAAATCTTGGAAAGTCAATTGGAAAGCATTTTTTCAAATATGTAGGGAATAAGTTGTATGTCTTTATACCTTGATAATATATTGAATTACGATAAAAGTTTGATTTTATCGGAATAGTACATATATTTTTATAGTGACGAGTATTATAGTCATGGATATAGTCAGTTTGTGTGAATGTGTGGCTGGAATGTTCAGCAGATTTTTTGATGGAGTCCATATCTAGAGGACGGAGGTTCATATATATTTTAGAAATCTCGTAGAAGAACCCAGAAATCTGGAAGGAACGCGGTACTTTTGTTTTTGTATTGTTTCCGAAAATGTATTTACGTGATTATCAACTCTCCAATGAATTTTGCATATATTTCTTCATATCTCTTTTTAGATTTTACTGGTAATAAATTCAAAGAGGTTTCCTCAGCTTGATTTGCTATTTATGGTGGTGTATTTGGAAAATCTAAATGACTTTCCGAATCAGAAATCATGATAACTCAAGAAACTAACAATGCTTTAAGTGCAAACTGACAAGTCTAAACAATCAACGAGGAACTTCAAACTAATTAAACCAGGCAACTTGATATACATTGTTTTTAAATCTCAAGGTATTTTTACGATTCTATTTTGCTTTTCAATTGAAGAAAAGTAAAAAAAATGCATTCTGATTATAGACATGATTCCTGTCTTTGTTATTTAATAATTTAAAGTAATCAAAACCTTATATACGAGGGCGGGAAATGATTGAAGATATAAATTTAACTTTCGTCACTAGAAACGAAAGTTAACGTTATGAGAATTTCTCTCACGTGCGACGAAAATCACGTTTTCGCTGAAGGTATTCTAATAGAAAATGACATCTTTTAGTAAAGGGTTGTACAAAAAATAATTTAAATTACAAAGATATGGTGAACGCGAAGGTAGATCTCAGCACATTCGCCAAAATTTAGTAAAATTGTCAATCCCATGTGGACGAATCAATCTGAGAGTTTTCATCCCGTAGTCTTCTCTAGTCTTTTGTGGCAATATGTCTAGCAATTCGGACTAAAAAGTTGAAAATAATAAGAATAAAGTCACTGACCAAAAAATTTCCTCTTATGTGAAAGAAGCGTGGGGTGCTCTTTACTTACTTGATGATATTTAAGCAGCTCACGCTTTTTTTTGGTCGATGACTCTATTCTTATTAATGGCCACATAAGACTGTTTTTTAGTTATTTCAAACCATAATGTTATTTCAAACTCATGGTGAATAACGACGATAAGACGATTTATTTTCATTATTTCTGGATGAAGAAATCAGTCGGTAACTTTGTCGTATACTAGATTCTGCCGATTAGAAAAAAAAAACTGAATTGAAGTATATTTTTTGCATACACTGTTGATACGCTTATACTTACCTCACGCTTTTTTTTGGTCGATGACTCCTTTCTTATTAGTGGCCATATGAGACTATTTTTTAGTTATTTCAGACTATTATTTTATTTTAAACACATGGTGAATGAAGTTGATTCGAAAGAAAATACGATAAGAAAGAAAATACTAACTTGAAGTATATTTTTTTTATACACTGTTGATACGCTTAAACTTACCTCTTCTGTAAGGTTTCGGAATCTGACCAGTTTCCGCGTGGTTTTGCAGATTTGCAACAATATCTTCCAGCATTTGAGACCTGGTCCTCTCCTGCATTCTTGCAAATTTTGGAGCCGAATAACTCGCTCTTTCGCCGTTAACGATTTTGGTGAGGAGCCACTCTCTGAACATAGGTCCTTTATCAAAGACACTTTGCTCCCACAAATAGGGTTTGTAAGCACCAACTTCATCCCTTGTGACTACAGACACTTCGTAATGAGTGGGTTTTCGTTTTATTCTGGGGGATGTTCGAACTGTAATTGAAATTTTTCAGTTAAAATTGGAGGATAGTAAACAGGATATTTTGTGATTTTGGATATACTGAGATTATTTGCAAAGTTTCATTTCAATTCACATTTCATGGATAGAAATTGTGGTGATTGCGATAATGATGATAATAATATTTATTGACCTAAATAGAAAATATTTACATTCAATCAGATGAAAATGCAATAAACACTGCACCACGCAATGTGTTTTCGTTCAATACTTACTGATGAAAATAATTATAATATATACAGGCTGAGTCAACAAGATTCCCGTGGTCAATTGCTCCATTGTGAATCACTATTTCGAGCTTTTATATTTTCTTTGCCAATTATGACTATCTTCCAAAATATCACAACAAGGATCATTCAAATGGATAGTCAATAATTAATTCATACAACCATTTCAATAAACTTCTCAAAAAAAGTGTTCAAGAATCAAAAGAAAAATATTAGAACCAAAAATTAACTAATGTTACTCCAAAATCAGCGTGGAATTCGATAAATGAAATCCTGTATAATAAAAGGAGGAATGATACTGAAAACATAAAATATATATATCTATTGATGGAAATATAATCCAAGACCAACGAGAAATTTGTGAAAAATTCAACAATGATTTTATCAATGTTGGCCCCAGTTTAGCAGCAAAAATTACTAGCCAAATTGAATACCTGATGGAAACGAAATTAACTTCAATGTATCTAAAACCAACCAAGAAGAGATAGAAGAAATAATCAGTTTATTGGATACAAAAAAAGCTCCAGAGTTAGATAAAATGAGTACTAAAATTGTTAAAGCAGTGAAATCAGAACTGGCACTTTGATGGGTAAACTAATAAATTTATCATTTTCGACAGGCTTAGTACCTGATAAAACAAAAATTGCCAATGTGAAACCCATTTTCAAATCAGGAAATGAATATCAAATTAATAATTATAGACCTATCTCAACTTTATCAGTACTTTCCAAAATTATTGAAAAAATGGTTATGCTAGATTATTTGAATACCTTGATGAATCAAAATTAATATATAACGGGCAATATGGATTTCGAAAATATAATGACACAGAAACAGTTGTTTTGGATGTAATAACTCAGTTCCAACTTGATTTAGACTAAAAAAAAATGTGGACTTTTATCGTTGGATCTGAGAAAAGCATTTGATACGGTAGATCATGAAATTCTATTAAATATAATGTATAATATGGGTATCAGAGGGGTTGTATTTAATTGGTTTAGAAATTATTTGTCCAATAGAAAACAGTTTGTATGTGTGGGAGAAATAACTGGTTCACATAAAACTGTATTATTTGGTGTTCCACAAGGATCTGTCCTTGGGCCGATCCTTTTTCTCATTTATATAAATTCGTTGGCTAGTTTGGAATTGAATGGAAAAATAAAGTTATTTGCTGATGATACTACCATAATATATAGTGGATGTAATTTACAAGATATAAAAATTAGTATGATGAATGACTTCAGCAAAATTTCAACTTTGTTAAAATGTCATAAGCTAACATTGATTTATGAAAAATCATCTTTTATGTTTATAGTCAGGAAGAATACATCCATTGATTTGAAAGATCATGTAAAATTAAATTTCTTGGGCTCTTAACAGATGAAAATCTATCATGGTCAAAACATAGTGAAATATTAAGAAAACAAATGGTCCCAATAATTGCAATTTCTTACAAAATATGAAATTATATACCTTTGAAATATTTGAAATCAATATACTTTTTTTAGTATATTCAAAGCTTCAATATTCAATTACAGTATGGGGATCAGCAAAACATCTTTAATAGAACCATTGAAACCACTTCAGAATAATGTTATAAAATGCATATTCAAACTTAATCACAAAGAACCTACAGTTAATTTATATAAATCGAGGAACTTACTTAATATTCTTTCATTATATAAACTTAAAATTTGTATATTAATTCACCTAGTTAAAAATAATTTGAAATATTCAAATTCAGTTTTTCGACTTGATAGTGATCAACACAATCATTCAATCAGACATTCAAACAATCTTACATCAATTATAATAATAAAAACGAATATTGGCCAACAATCAATTTTTTACAATGGTATACAATTCTATAATGATTCACCAAATTCTCTAAAAAAATATGGCAAAATGAGATTCAAAAATTATTAAAAAAATACTTATTATTTCAATTGATAATTAATTAAATTTTTTTTTTTTCTATAATGATTTGCCGTATATTCTGAAAAGTTATGGAAAACTACGATTCAAAACTATTTTCAAAATATACTTGCAACTACAAACCATCTAATTTCACTACTCATTTGATTTATTCATGTAATTTAATGATTTTTTAATGCATTTAAAAGTAGTTTTTTTTGGTAAAAAAATGGAATATGAAAAAAAAAACATACTTACTGACTTGTAGAAATATGCTTTATAACATGGATTTCAAACGAATCTTTTACTATATTGACCAATACACTTCACAATGAATGTTTGTAATATGAGTAGTTTAAAATCCTTATTATAAACATTTATGCTTCTGAGGATCAATAAAGTTATTATTATTATTATTCCCGTTTCGGCATTGCCAAGTTATTTGAAAAAACTACATATTTTGTAGACTTTTTTTTGAAAAATCACTTATTTCACATTTTCAGATATTTATTGAAGATAATTCAGGACTTGTTAGTTGATATGGTGATGTTCATTGCGGATACTGTGAATTTGGAATAAACTGTATAGGATGTTCGGTACAACAACACAAACTTGGCAAATGTCAAACATCGGTATTTTGATTTTTCGAATGGAACGCCTTGTATATTTTCATTTCAATCAACTCCTTTTTAATGACTCTTCACCTTCCATTCCCGATGTCATGTACCTGAAACAACCCGTTTCCAAAATATTCTACAACCAAAAGATGGGTATTTTTCCACAGAAAATATTGACCATGTTCGTTTTTGTATCATATTTGGAATCAAACTATACATAAAAAATTATATTAACCCAATGATAATACAAAAAATAATGTTTATTCGAATCCAACATAATAAAACAATGGTTAATGCAGCAAATGTTTAATGTGCTTGCCATTTGTACCAATACACACGCTCAATCTATTTCGGAAATTATTAACAACACATTTCAGCATGTCTTCTGAAATTTCCCTGAAAGCAGTACGGATTCTTGCTTTCATATTTCCAGTAGTTGTAGGACGAGTTTGATAGACAACCCATTTAATGTATCCCCATAGGAAAAAATCATTTTTGTAAGATCCGTGGACCTTAGAGGCCACTGAACTGGCCCTTCTCTATCTATTACAAAAATTTTCGATTGAGATTCAGACAGAATTCTGTGCAATTGAGCTCTTTCATTATGATATCATACTAATTGGAAACTATAGATCACAAAATGGGGACATAAACAATTTCATTGACTCGTTGGCAAAAATTATATTACACTGCGCTACAATCAAACATATAATAATAATTGCTGGTGATTTCAACCTCAACTTTCGTGGCAAATCATCTGCTCTCACTGAACTCGTTAACGTGTTACATTCTTTTGGTATTGCTATTACAATCTCTGATTATACTAGAATAACTGTACAGTCATCCACTTGTATTGACAACATCCTCACAAATTTGAATGATAATAACTATACATCCGAAGTTATTGACCCTTGCTTATCAGACTATCTTGCAAATGCGAATATCTTTCAAGGCAGATAAAAAAAGTAGGAAAATGTGATTCATAGAAGAAAAATATCGAAACGAGGTATTGATAATATTAGCCGCTCTAGATGAGATTAATTGGGATACTATCGGGTTCCACCATTGGAAGTGCTCAATAATGGCTAATTATCTTGTCAATACATTCACTACTTTAATCGAAAATAATGTTCTTTAGAAAAATTGTTCCTTTGTTGAGAAATCACCGGTCCTATGGTTCAACAATGAACTAAGGGCTCTGAGGGAAACATTGTCAAAAGTCAAAGCTCTTTGTAATTTCACTACTAGGGACTTTAGTATATATACCATTCTGAAAAAGCACTATAAATCAAAATTGTCTGAATATAAAAAAGTAGCATACGATGAATTCATTTGTCAATAAGATTCAAGATAGCTGGAGACAGGTAAATTTTGAAAGACATAATTTGCGAAAAAAAAACATTCAATCACACCAAACCAGCTAGTTCTTTTAATGATTATTTGTCCACAATTGCTGAAAGTTTGATTGGGGAAATTGAAAACAACTTTCGTGATCCAGGGGATTTTTAAAGGGATTACCTTGACCCTGTTCATCTATGTATTTGGAGCCGATAATAAGTTTTGAAATAGTCGATGTGGTACGCAAATTGAAGAATTAAAAATGTACTGATGTTTATGGGATAAACAGTGAACTTCTGAAAGAAATGCTAGACTTGATAATTGATCCTTTAGTTACTATTTTTAAATCTTTCCAATATAGTCGAGGGTTGAAAAGGGAAATATTCTCAATTGAAGAAGGAATGGATGTTGGTATCACTTTATCTGATCTATCGAGAGCCTTCGACTGTGTCTCCCACACTGCTCTAATTGAAAAGTTACGCTATTATGCTGTAAGAGGCGTACCACTCGATCTGATTCAGTTATACTTATGCAACAGGAAACAAGCAGTTTATACAGTGCTTCTCAAAAGTCCCCTCCCCCCCTCTTATTTTTGGAACGATTATACATAAACATGTGAATTTTGTAAACTGAATATTGAAGGTTTTAAACTTCCCTATCAGTGATGATAGATGACGAAATCGTCAAAGATGACGTCACAAGGCCATTGTGACCAATAATTTTAAATGGAACCCTACGGCAAGCGACACCTCTTTTGAAAGGTATCGAAAAAACCTATTCAATGATACTAATTTTTTTTGTGTTTATAACAGTTTTGGCAACTCGCTTTTGAAAAACGCAAAGCTGTGATGAATTGAATCAGTTAATTATAAAATTCCAAATTCAAGCTCCGCCTCTGGATAGTTGTCAAATGAGCTGACGTTTTTGTTAGTCTCCCTAATTCGACGTTTTTGTAATTGTCCAAGTTTTTGTACATTTAATAATTTGTGTATTGTTGATCGAATGTTTAACTGTTTTAGCAGCTTTTGGTAATATTTTTGTACATTTTAATAATTTGTTGAACTGTTGTGAGCCGAACGTTTGAGTGCTTCAAGAAGCGAAATGGTACGTGTAGGTGATAAAGTAGCAGCGATCCTAATTCTTGGTGAAACTGGACAGAATATTCATGCAGCAGAACGCATTTTTAATAAGAGGTTTCCCGATCGCCCCGTTTCGAGGACTTATTTGAGGGAGCTTCTTCGTAAGTTTGAAACAACGGGTAGTATTAATGATGCGAAACGATCTGGCAGACCACAAATTTCCGATGAGAAAAAAATTGATATACTGGCAGAAGTAATAGTTAATCCTACTTCTTCACCAACTCACGTTGCATCTACCTGTGAAGTCAGTCGAAGTACAGTACACAGGGTGTTGAAAAAAAAACAAATTTCATCCATACAAATTAAAAATGGTTCATCAACTCTCAGACGACGACCCAGACCGAAGACTAGAATTTTGTGAAAATATGGAAACTGAAATTAACCAACAGCCAAACTATATCAAAACAATTTGTTTTAGTGACGAAAGTACTTTCTATCTGAATGGAAATGTAAATATACAGAATGTGAGGTATTGGAGTGACGCAAATCCTCACCTGTTTCGTGAAACACATATCCAATTTTCCCAGAAGGTGAATATTTGGGCAGGTATCCTGGGAAACCACATCGTTGGGACTCTTCTTTTAAATACTTATTTAACTGGTGAGGTTCATCTGAAGCTGTTGCAAAACGCAATAGAACCGTTAATCCTTGAAATTTTGGAAGATAATCCAGATGAATTCGGCAATTTGGAAATAACATTCCAACAGGATGGTGCTCCTCCACACTATTACGGTGCAGTAAGACGGTATTTGGATGAGGAGTATCGTGGTAGATGGATTGGACGACGAGGTTCAACGGAATGGCCAGCTCGATCACCGGACCTCACACCTTTGGATTTTTTCTGTGGGGGTACCTTAAATCGAAGGTTTACGCCACTGAACCTGACAATATTGACGTTTTAAAACAACGTATTGTTGCAGAATGTGAGGCTGTTTCCGCAGACACATTTGCAAAAGTACGAGAAGAGTTCTAAAATAGGATATTTCACTGTCAGGAAGTAAATGGAGGGCACTTCGAGCAATTTCTTCGAGTAGATACTGATTCTTAAATCTGTAATTAATATCATACTGAATGGAATTTAAATTTTATTGTTCACTAATGAGCCATTAAAACTGCCATAAACACAAACAAAATTAGTATCATTGAATATGTTCTTTCGATACCTTTTAAAAGAGGTGTCGCTTGCCGTAGGGTTCCATTTAAAATTATTGGTCGCAATGGCCTTGTGACGTCATCTTTGACGATTTCGTCATCTATCAACACTAGTAGAGAAGTTTACAACCTTTAATATTCAGTTTACAAAATTTCACTTGTTTATGTATAATCGTTCCAAAAATAAGAGGGGGGGGAGGGGACTTTTGAGAAGCACTGTATACACGAATCACGTTCAGACTTTCAAAACATTTCACATGGAGCACCTCAAGGATCCGTTCTGGGATCTTAATTATTAATTATTTATGCAAATGATTTATTTCATTTTATGCATCCGAATAAATGTTTGGCTTATGTTGATGATACAACTTTATTGAAGACTGGAATTTTAGAATTAGTCATCGTTAAAAAAAAACGACTATCCATGAAAAATGCATAAATCGAATGTAATTATATGATTACGATATTGCCAAGAGCCCGAAAGTTTGATGGAAACTAGGAAATATCATAAAAACGTATATTTTGTATTTGCATTTCAATCATGTTAAATGGATTTTGACAATCATTTGACAAATTTTAATGACAACATTTTTATGCACGTGACCATTTTCAGAACAATTCGTCGACTAATATTGGCAGAGATTTGATAGATTCTTTGGAAAGTGGTTTTACTAACTTTATGGAAGTCGATGGGTCGTTTTATCATAGGTAAAGTGCAAGTTTTAACCGACGAAACCAAAAAGGAAGAGGTTCTCTAATCGACCCGTATATTTTTTTTTCCATCATATTTTTTTATGTATGATCACGCATAACTTTTTACTGAGGCGTCCGATTCCGATAATTCTTTTTTCAGTGGATAGGGTGTACTTCGAAAGTGGTCCCATTTGAATTTAAGAGATGAAATTCACCCCTAAGGGTAGCGAAATGAAGGATATTGATCACTCACCCTCTGAATTCTGGTCCGTTAACCGATTCTATCAGGCATAACTTTGTACTGGGTTCGTCGATTTCGATGATTCTTTTTTCAATAGATAGGGTTTACCTTATATTTGGATTAAGGAAGGAATTAGCTACCTTTACGGGTAGAAAAATAGGGGATAATTGATTTTTCACTAGTGAACATTGGCACACACATACGTAGTTGACAATGACAGATCGCTACTGACATTATTCTTGTTCCACATCCGTCAAAATCAGTATATTTTATGAGAGGATGGAATGATATATAAAGTAATGAAATAAACTAACCAGAACAACGAAAATAATTTATATTACAATAAATAGTAAAAGTAGATAATCATATTATTTAACTGGTAATAGTTGAAGTAAGGTGGGTAAGTATTTTGGAAGTAATCAAAAAACAAGTAGGTAGTAATTGGTAGATTTTAGCCACAAAAAATGGAAAAATAAAAACTTTTTAACAAAAAATTAAACCGACGAAATACGGAACTGAAAAGTAAAAAATAAAAACTTTTCAACAAAAAATTAAACCGACGAAAAAATCAACTGAAAAGCAAAAAATTAAATGAACCTTCTTAGTCTAAATGATAATTGAGCTCCTAAACTAATGTAAGTAAGTGATATTGAGTCGGCGCCAAACAAACTAGCAATTGAATTAGGTGAACGTAAAATGATGACAGCGAGATGCACGGCTGCGGTTTGATGACTTCTTTCATAGATAATGATCTTCGATAATTGTTTGTTTGGCGCCGACTCAAAATCAGTTACTTACATTAGTTTAGGAGCTCAATTATCATTTAGACTAAGAAGGTTTATTTTATTTTTCGCTTTTAAGTTGATTTTTTCGTCGGTTTAATTTTTTGTTAAAAAGTTTTTATCTGGATTGTTTTTGTCGTGATTTGAGGTATAAATGAGTAAGGGAAGCTTCAAGAAACTCCTGAATGGAATTAAAAAAAAACTGTGAGAAACCTTCGATATACAAAAGAGGGATGATTGGTACAATTGGCGGTTAACTAGTTTTCTTGGATTACGTTAATTGAATTAATTGAGTGATTCTCTTCAACTGCTGCTATTGAAACTCGTGAGAAACTTACCCAAGATGAAGGTATGCAGGAAATGACTCTTGATGCACGCCGGCGAGAACGACGTGTTGTCGGCTTCGAGAAAAACCACGCAAACGATGTCGTTGCCGATGTGCCTCTTCCTCTGCAACTTCTGAGGATCATGTCGTTCGTAAGGCAGAAGCGTACTCACATGGAACATAATTTCAATGTTTCTCCAGTGGGTGTAGACTGAATATAAACCGGTGAGATCGTGAACGGTGTCCAGGCCACCTTTATACTTGTCGAAACCTCTCAGTCTGATCTTATCTCCTAAAAGTTGTAAAAATTCTTCGAACATGAAGGTATTGTCATTATTGTCTAAGATTTCTTCTTCGGTGTACTGGCCCTCTTTCACGTATATCACTCCCACCTTCAGTTCTGATTTGATGAAAACCTAGAAAAAGACGTTGAGATATTTGATGCAATATACAGGGCGCTCGTAAAGTATGGAAACATGAAGATATTTTTGACACCCCGTGAGATACAATAACAAAGTTTTCGTTATGTATATTAGATGGACCAGCGATTTTGAATTTTATATTTTCCACGTTGCCAAATGTACAGTTTCTGAGATATACGAGCAATATGTCTTAAATGGGACAACCCGTATATTTTACAATTTTCTGTTACAGTTTTTTATTGCCGATGCAGCATACAAACTGTCAATGGCCAATATTGACCATTAATTTTAAGAAATTAGGAAAAACATTTTTATTTCGTAATTAATATTGCAGTATAAACAGAAAACAATACCTGAAGAAAAACATTAGAGGATATGTTCAATATGACCTCCTTGTCTTTGGATTCTGAATGAAAATTCATCCAAGACTTTTCTAATCGTTTCCGGAGAAATTAGTGTAATTCTGTCTTTCAGTCCTTGGATAATCTGTGGAATTTTCACATACACTTTGCTTTTCAAATAACCATACAAAAAATAATCTGTAGGTGTCAAATCCGGAGATCTTGCTGACCATTCGATAGCTTCTCTTCTTCCAATCCAACGATTTGGAAATGTAATGTCGAGAAACTCACGAACGCCTCGAAGATAATGAGGAGGCGCTCCATCTTGCTGAATCCAAATTGATCTATTCACGATATGAGGATTTATATCATCAGGAAAGAGTCTGGATATTTCTGGAATTAACTCTAATTCTAAAAATGCCCAGTATTCTTCCCCTGTCATGGTTCTTTTCCAAAAATGAGGTCCAATAATGGTATTATTAATAATTCCTGCCAACACATTGATCTCTTGTGGATACTGAGTATGTGCTTCCACCATCCAATGAGGATTTTCATCTGACCAGTACCAGCAGTTTTGTTTATTGACCGTGCCATTCAACTGGAAAGTAGCCTCATTAGAAAAAAGGATTTGACTAAAGAAATTAGGATTAGTGCCAAATCTATTTAACATTGTTTCACAGAATTCCAGTCTGCGATCTGGATCGTCTTCGTTCAGTCCCTGTACCAATTGTACTTTATAGGGATGCCATTTTTCGTTTTTTAAATATTTACGAACAGTTGTTTGACTGATATGATTTTCGGTTGCAACAACTCTAGTAGTCTTATGGGGGTCTTCAACCATCGACAAAAAAAAACAGTTTTTGTTTGCTCTGGAATAGCAGGGCAGCCACTTTTTGGGAGTTCTCGTACATGTCCACTTTTCTCAAATTCATGAATAATTTTAGATACAGTACCACGCGCTATATGAGTTCTGTCTTCATACTTGTTATTGAATATTTCACATACCTCTTCGTGTGTTCGTGTCCTACAAATAATGTCGCAAATAAAACATACTCAAATTTCATAATAGACGTTGTCCTGTCCAAATGCTTTTGACTCCTTCCGCTTCCTGTTGTCCCGTTATATCGTTTTCCCGTTATCCCGTTATCCCGTTTTCCTGTTATCCCGTTTTTTCTTCATCCCGTTATCCCTTTATCCTGTCATCCCGTTTTCCCGTTTTTTCGTTATCCCGTTATCCCGTTTTTCTGTTATCCCGTTTTTTCTTTATCCCGTTATCCCGTTTTCCCGTTATCCCTCATCCTGTCATCCCGTTATCCCGTTTTTCCGTTTTTTTTTCCCGTTTTCCCGTTATCCCCTTATCCTGTCCTCCCGTTTTCCCATGTTTTCGTTATCCCGTTATTCCCGTTTTCTCGTTACGTCACAAGCGAATTATCCCGTTTTCTCGTTATCCCGTTATCCCGTTTTCTCGTTATCCCCTTATCCTGTCATCCCGTTTTCCCGTGTTTTATTTATCCTGTTATTTGACGTTTTATGTCACGTCACACGGGAACGCGGGCGAACGGGATAAAAAGTATCCTATGTCCGTCTCCTGGTTCTAAGCTACCTCCCCACCAATTTTCAGGCAAATCGGTTCAGCTGTTCTTGAGTTATAAAGAGTGTAACTAATGATTTTCTACTATATGAATTTAATTTATACTTCAGTCTAAATAACACATACTAACATAAACACGTAGAACGCTCGGAACTGGAGCAATATATAGATATACTGACTATCCCACTACACAGGAGCATACATATGGACAATGCTTAGTAGACGATAGTGGAAACGCTACGAAGCATCGCACAAAGAGGAGACCGAGAACGTGTATCGAGTTTGAAATCACAACGAAGTTTCACTTCAATAAACAAATAATTTGCAATAAAATGATATTGCGGCTATACATTGAGATGTGAGCCATCCTATCTTTCAAGTTAGATCAAACTGCACACGGTGTGCCAATTTGATTGAAATCGGTTGAGTAGTTTAGGAGTCCATCGCGGACAAACAACGTGACTCGTAATTTATATATATTAAGATGGTATTACCTGTCACCACATCCTTTTAGTATTAAAATTTAAATTCTTTGACGCTCCGTTGAACGTACCATTGTATTTCACTCTGATTTTTATCGCTGGTAGGCCTATGTTCAAAAAACTATCACGACGTACCAACTGACAGTAAAACCTACTTGATTTAACGAAATGAAACCGATATTCATTTCATGTTTATCAGTACAGAAACAGTAAAGACTTTTTCAAACTTTAACAAATACCAAGTGATCCCTTTTATTTTCTCTTTATGTTAATATCAACGGTTGCAATAAATTTTTTTTCCTAATTTCTTAAAATTAATGCTCAATATTAGCCATTAAAAGTTTATATGCTGTATCGGCAATGAAAAACTGTAACAGAAAATTGTAAAATATACGGATTGTCCCATTTTAAAGTAAACATATTGTTCGTATATCTCAAAAATTCTACATTTGGAAACGTCGAAAATATAAAATTTAAAATCTCTGGTCCCGCTAATATACATAACCAAAATTTTGTTAGTGTATCTTGTTTCCATACTTTACGCGCGCACTGTGTAAATATTTGAATCAATCTCACTTATGGGTCTCACTTCAAACAATTTTCCATACACATTGTAAATTCTAGGCTTCTTCAGTTTGATAGTTTTGAAACAGGTGGTTAAAACTATCAGTTGAAAATAAAAATAAAAATGGATGTTTCTTGGTAAATTAAATGTGATTTTTCTAGAATCATATCTGAATATAACAAGTTTAAGGAAGCAATAAACCGATATAGAATCACATCTGTAGAGAAAGGAAATCCAAACCCTAACCATAACAATAACTCAAACAAATCCCAATTCATCAAGATTCAAGGATATTCAGAAGTCCATAAATGTTGAAAAATTACCTATGTATTTTTTTAAATCATCG
Organism: Gonioctena quinquepunctata; assembly: GCA_018342105.1. Taxonomy (NCBI): domain Eukaryota; kingdom Metazoa; phylum Arthropoda; class Insecta; order Coleoptera; family Chrysomelidae; genus Gonioctena; species Gonioctena quinquepunctata. The sequence continues at coordinate 504,886 of JAFIRS010000090.1, forward strand.
ACAATGTCACCAACAACTACAAGAATTGGATTTTATCAAGTAATATGAATGAGTTTATTAGAAAAGAGCAATATAGATTATTACAAATAGTTATTTAATCAATTAGTGTATTGATGGTGGCGATTAATGTTCGAGATCATTAATCGCCATTTTAATATACGAGTTGATTACAAAAATTTTACATCGACCTCGTTTCTGGGATCAACGTGAAATTTTTGATATCCATTTGCTTCAACTAGGAGACAATTTGGTTTTTAAAAATATATAAATAGGACAGCGCGCGAAGGTAATATTATTTGGAAATTGAATTATATGTGAATACTTGTATGTTTAGTTGCCTATACCACAATGATGCATTGATAGAGAAATCGACCATTAATAGGTTATAATGGTCGATTCGCTGTATGTTTGGCTGCATTAATAGAGAAATTGAACAATAATAGGGGTCATTAACGATCTATATCGTACATTAATACGAGGTCGCCGAAAAGTAATTTATTACAAGCTGTAACAAAATAATGAATGTTAGGAACATTATCATCTTTCTGATCATACACTCAACAAAACAAAAAACTAAATAAAACATGATTGAAAATTTATTTTAAAAATTGGATAATAATAAATTATGTTGTTGTATATCAAAGAAAATACCCCTTTTTGCTGATACACCAACATTTAGATAACTGGATCCAAAAACAAAAATTTCAGAAATTAAAAAATTATGAACAATAATTGGAATACTGAACATATAGATAAGCTGGAAATTCGACACAGTTTTCTTCAAAATCTCAAATGAAATTCGAATAATGAAGAATCAAAATATTTTAAAAAACCAAAAGCCACAATTTGTAAAATTATTGAACGAAAATATTTGTATGAATAAAATAGTTTGGAAAAGCTGGAACAAATTTTGAAGAGTATGGAATAATACCAAGAATAAAATAGGAAAAACATGAATCTATAACAGGATCAAAAACAAGAATCGTCAACTCCCAAAACCCAAAATAAAAGGACATATTTAATGAATATATCAAATAATTTTTGGAAATCGGTTTGAATTTATCGAAAAAACTCAAAAATCTAAATTGAAAGACTAGTAAAAAAATCAATGTTTTTGATTCAGAAAGGAAAATTCATGAATTCATGTTGTCGCTTGAATCAAATACTTCAAAAAAAAATTTAATAGTTGACTCAATCAGCAACTCCGTTTCATTAATGTTGAATAAATTGTATTGAAGAAGGTGTATTTCCAGATTACCTCAAAATAACTATTAAGGAAGCAGTTCATGAAGGCAAAAAAAAACTTTTGAATATATTTGCAAAAATTTCCAAAAGAGTACTGAAAACACGATTAGTTAATTTTATCATTGAAAACGGTGGGTTTGATAAATTTGAACTAAATCAATTCAAAAATAAACTGATGAATGAATTAAAATAAATATCCAGAATTGATGAATGACACAAATCAGTATTTTGAAGGTCATATGAAAAATTATAATGAAATGATCATTCAAAATGACAACAAACAATTATTATTTTCAACCAATTCCACATACCTGATCCAATTTCAGGAGTTCTTCGGGGGTATCTGGAAGCTGTCCTAATATAAGGGGAGGATTGATATTAACTTCGTTCCCAAGGGATCTAACGACTTCTTCTCTGTTGTAGCGATCAGCAAAGACGCAGCTTGCAGGTATCAAACCATGCACCGTGTAACTGATAGCTCTGACTAGTATCCTTGGAAAAAAAAAAGAAAATCAATAATCTGATATAGAAATCATATCAGGATGACAAGTGGAATCTTGAAGATTTTCAAGCCCTTTCGATAATTTATAAACCAACAAATTCACTCTTCCTTGACATTCTCGAAAATGAAATGAGCAAAATCAATAATAGAGACATGAAATGTTTTTTCTTTAGGCATAGTGAGTGATGGTGAATATTTCAAAAGTATCATAGAAATATACAACTTCTTTCTTTATATTGCGCAAAAGTATTTGATCACATAGTGACTCATAAGAGAGAGAGAAAAATACTTTATTGTCTAAGAACCAGAATTTCTAATTGACAAAGCATAGTGTTAAAATTAGGAGAAAAGTGTATATCATAAGTATATAAGTAAATGTACATATACAGAATGAAGTAATAAAAAATGTAAAAGGACCATAAACGGTACACAAAATTAGAAGTGAATAATTGTCATAGCAGATCAGTATAATATAGATACATACTACAACATTTTATATAAAGTCATATCAGTGTTTCATTGTAAAATTCCTCAATATTATAGTAGTTTTTTTTCAATAGGGCATCTTTCACAAGTTTTCTGAATTTTCTATAATCATTCATAGTCCTCAGTTCAGTGGTATATGGTTATATATTTTTTTACTCAAAAAAATGAACATTTTGTCAGAGTGGACTTGGGAATGGGTAAAGCCATTTTCTTCTCTGTTGTTTGTCGAGTCATATGATTTGTTGGTACCGTAGTCTCCGTCATATATTTTTTGTGAATCAAACATACCGTTTCTAATATGAATAAACATGTCAGAGTGAAAATTCCCTTGCTTAAAAACAAAGGTTTACATGACTCTCGCACACCCACCTTGTCTAGGTACCTTACTGTTCGTTTCTATGGAACAAACACTGAATGGAGAAGTTGTTGGCTACAATATCCCCAGAAAGCTATACCATATCTCAAATGAGATTCTATCAGAGAATGATAGACCATTTTTGCTGTAGAAGAACTCAATTCATTTGTAACAACCCTGATAGCATAACATCCCGATTCTAATTTTTTTGTAAGAGCTGCAACATGTCGATTAAACTTCACTTTCTTTTCTAATGATATTCCTGGGAATTTTGTGTTTTTTTTAGTTTTCTAAAAATTGCCCGTTCAAGTTTAAATTGGTGCAATCAAAGCTGAAGCCAATTATATTAATTTTCTTGTGATTAAAGCACGAATAATTTGCTTCGCACCATTGTTGAATCGATTCCAAGTCTTTAGTGATATTATCTTTCATGTTGTCACAATTTTTCCCATGCCAGACTAGGGTAGTATCATCAGCAAAAATGGTGAAGTGTCCTCCAGGTCATTTAAATATAAAAGGAAGAGAACTGGACCTAGGACAGATCCCTGAGGGACTCCCCACGACATATCCCTGACGTTTGACAGACTCCCGTTTGATTTCACCATCTGTTTCCTATCACTCACATAAGATTTAAACCAATCATGACATATCCCTCTGAAACCATAGCAGTGCAGTTTTTCTAATAGTATTCTATGATTCACACAATCGAAGGCTTTAGAGAAGTCGCAAAATACTGCAGCCACTGCTTTACCATTGCTCAGGTTGGTGTACATATGTTGGAGAAAAGAGAAAGTGGCATCATTTGTGCTTTTTTTGCTCTGAAATCCAAATTGGGAATCAGTCAATATATTGTTATTCTTCAAAAATGTTAATACTCGTTTTTTACAAGTTTTTCAATAATTTTATATAATGTTGAAAGCGGTGAAATCGGTCTAAAATTGCTAGGATCTTCAGAATCGCCACCTTTGTATATTGGAATTACTATTGCTGTTTTGAGGCATGGTGGGAGCAAAAGATTTGTTGAAACATTCAACTAGCACATTTAAAGCTGAATCGGGAAGATTGATTATTATTTTTGTGGAAATTTTTGTTTTTTATGTCATATAAAATTTCTTTCAATTCAAGTAAATTGGTGTCATCGAGGTGAAAATTATTTGGGATATTGACCGTTCTTAAGTATTCTATGGGTTGAGACTGGGGAATAATAGTAGATGTTAGTTTATGAGCTATTGTACTGTAGTATTCATTAAGAGTGTTGGGATTGCTTTCGATATCTTTTGATAGTGAGTTTGCTTCACCTCTTAAGCTATTCACTAAAGCCCAATTCTCTTTGCTTTTATTTTATTTCAATAATAAATTTCTTTGACATGTCTGTAAATTCTACGATAATTATTGAAGTATTTCATAAACAAGGTATTATGTATTTTTTTCTTGGTGTATATAATGATCTCAGATTTTTTGCAGGTGTTCTTATGCCTTGAGTTATCCAAGGTTTTTTATTTTTTATTTTAATTTTCTGTTTAGGAAAACAATCTTCGAAGATTTCAACTAAATGTTTTTGGAATTCACTAACTGAATCTGTCACATATAATGCATTATCCCAAGGAGCTTCATCACACTTCAGTTTGAATTTGGTAATTTTTTTTTGCTATATATTATAACAGGGAAGAGAATTGATAATTCTCTAAGTGACCATAAATTATACATATCAAGTACTAATTCCAAAAAGATAATTAAACCTTTTTATAATTTACGCAAAATCGAACTACACGATAAAAAACATGAATTGCAATTTCAGGTCCATGGAAATCATGACTGATCCCAATATCTTCTATAATGAGCTATTTTTTTTTAATATGCACCTTCATTCGAGTCGAAGGAGTTGGCTCTTAACCATGGTTCACAAATGGGGAGGTCCATTCCAAAACTCGCCTTATTCACTTTTTAATAAAAATGAGTTAGTGGTGTCTTTACATTCAACATGTAGACCTCTATATCCTGAACAGGTCATGGTGTTCTAAAACTCGCCTTGTTTTATTTGAAAATTCATTGAAAAACTGACTATCATTCTAAAACTCGTTTTATACAATTAATAATTGATTATTGCTGTTTGGCTAGTGCCTATTGTAAAAAAGAAGGTAATATTGAACCTTATTTAAGTTTATTCAAATAACAAAGTTTTTTTCGCTAAAATACACTTTTGCCGTTCCAAAATTCATTCGCTCATTTCAAAACCGATCATTCCAAAACTTCTCTTATAATAATAATAATAATAATATACTTTATTGTCATCAAGAATAAATCTTTGGACAAAGCTTGTGAAAAATAATATAAATGTAAATATAAAAATATAAAATGTAAATATAAAAACACCTACAGAAAAGTAAGTTAGAACATACACTATGAATTCATCGTCGAATTTTGTATCAACATGGTTGTGGGCAGTTTTGTTTACAAATCTTATAAAACTTATATAATACACATATAAACATATACAATCATATATAATATTACATAAATGAACACACCTATTACACTAAACAAACGAACATCTATATCCAAGCAAGAATATAAACAGAAATCTTATATAACATATATTCAAATATGCACATTTTGTCACGTAAATTTATCATTATAGAACTCTTGCAAATTATAATAGGGTCTATCAGCCAGACATGTTTCTACTCTTATTCTAAACATTTTATTGGTCAAATTTGCCTGTCTTATATCTGAGGGCAAGTGATTAAACATCTTGACCCCATTGTAATAAATAGAATCCCTGGCCAAATTTGTTGAAGGAATTGGCAATTTCAACGCGGAGGAACGGGTGTTATAAGAATTGCACGAAGCCTCGAATAGGGACATATTTTTGTAAATGAGACAAACCGATTCCAAAATGAACAAAGCAATCACTGTTAAAATCTTTTCCTCAACGAATTTGTGTCTGCACGAATCACGAGGTTTAATCTTACACATATACCTGATAGCCCGTTTCTGTAGTACTAATACAGACAGAAGTGCTGATGAATTGCATACTCCCCAAAACGGTATTCCATAACGTAGGTGAGATTCTAAGAGGGCGTAATACACCGTTCTGGCAGTTTTTATTCCCAAATTTATTGAAGTTACTCTCACTGCATAACATCCAGAAGAAATTATAGTTTCAAGATGTTTGATATGTTCAATAAATTTGAGCTTATTGTCAATGTGAATACCTAGAAGTTCAGTTTGAGTCTCGTTCTTGATCACTAAGTTATCACCAAATGACAGGTCATCAAGAGCACATCTGAATGATGAAATGTTTGTTTTAGTGATATTGAAGAACAACAAATTAGCATCACACCACTCCTTGATTTTTTTCATATCAGTAGATATTGCATGGTGTAAATCATTCGAGTTTTTGTTGTTCCACAATATCGTCGTGTCATCAGCGAAAAGAGTGAATTCTCCAGAAATGCTCAAATTTGCAAGGTCATTGACATATAATAAGAATAAAATGGGTCCTAAAACTGATCCTTGTGGCACTCCACACATAATATCCTTTTTTTCTGAAAGTCCTGTTGTTCTTACCATTTGATTCCTTCCTGAAAGGTAAGAATCAAATCATTTGAGCGTCATTTCTCTGCAGCCGTATTGGTGGATTTTTCTTAGCAATATCTTATGATCAACGCAATCGTACGCCTTCGATAGATCACAAAAGACCGCAGCAGCTACATTACCAGAATTCAACTTTGAATAAATATCATAAAGAAATGAAAAGATGGCATCGTGCGTATTTTTATAGCTTTGAAAACCTAACTGGCTTTCACTTAAAATATTGTGGCGTCTTAGGAAATCCGTCAGACGTATTTTCACAAGTTTTTCGATAATTTTGGCTATAGTTGGAATGAGGGAGATCGGGCGAAGATTCGCGGAATCATCTGAATCTTCACCTTTGTATAATGGAAGGACAACAGATGTTTTCAGAAAATCAGGAAAAATCCATTGTGGAATGAGGTGTTGAATAGAGATACCAATGTTTGCAATGCATTAATTGGAAGATTTTGGATAATTTTTATGGAGATTCCATCATAACCAGTTGCATTTTTATTCTTTATATTCCTCAAAATTTCTACTAATTCGTCAATATTTGTATCGTACAAAGTTAGGTTATCCTCAATTCTGACATCTTCAAGATTCAATAAGGGATCGTAAGGAATCACTATATTCTCACTAAGGTTTTTTGCAATCGAACAATAATAACCAATGATTTTATCAGGACTAAGTGATATTCCCACAAGTTATTTTTTTATTTTCCCGTAATATCACTGATAGCAGACATGCTTCTTTCATTTTATTAGTTGACTTACCGATTTGGTTATCATAATAGATTTCCTTCGCTCTCTTGATAGTGGATCTATATATTCTGCGGTAGTTATTGAAGAAGTCATGGAAGTAAAGATTGTCAGTAAATTTTCGTATGTTATGCAGTAAACGTAAATTTTTCGAAGAAATTTTCAATCCTGTTGTAATCCATGGTTTTCTTTTATTGACTTTAATTTTTTGCATGGGAAATGATTCATCGAATACATTCAATAGCGCGTTGTGAAATGTGAGGAATGGATCACTTTAGAACAGCATACCTACCCAGTTAATCTTTGGACAATTCTGATAGAACCTATTGTAATTTGCTCTACTGTAAAGTCTCCCAAACTTAATGAGTCAAGAAGTACAGAGCAAGTAACTGCTTCGTGATCTGATAAACCTGATGGTATCACTGAACATGATACGTTCTGTACATCAAAATTGCTACAAACATAGTCGATACAAGAGCTAGAGAATTGGGAAATACGAGTATCTGATTCAACGTGCATATTCAAGTCAGAAGTTAGAAGTAAATTTCTAAGTGAGTCTGTATCTGTCGATTCGTCATTGTTATTATTTATGTTAAAATCACCAGTCAATAATATAGATGAGTTGACAGGTAATTCAGATAATATATAGCTTAGGTTATTGAAAAATATATCTTCATCAGCAGATTGTGAACGGTAAAAACATAAAATGTACAGATTAATTTTTTTGCTGTAGCAGACAGAAAACTCAAACGTTTTGTCTTCGGACAAGTCTTGGAACTTATCAACTTGAATGGAAGTCAAGTCACCAAGAGCTGAATTTTTAATCAATATTACAGTTCGTCCAAGATTAGAACAGTTTCTGGAGTATCTAGATATCACAGTGTAGTCAGGAATGTTTATTGGTTCGAGCTTATTACAGCAATGTTCCGTAAGCATGACTATTCAAGTCATTTGAAAATATAAAAGTTCATCTATTAGAGAAATGATTACAATTGTTATGTTCTTCAAATGATCTTTTTTGACCAGATTCATCATATGCACTCTTAGAACTTGATATTCTTTCAACATCTAAACTTTTCTTATCCAACTGGTCGTGCCAAAACTTGCCTTATTAATGTTTTAATACTAAATTATTCCAAATTATACCTACCTCTTTCTAATCAAGGTATATAAACGTCAGACTTATGTCTATATCTTTCCTTCAAAGCATTTCTGGTGGCCTTAACATGCGTTAGTACTAACGTGTAAGGTTTTTTACATTTTGCTCAGAATTACCTAACAGTAAGGCGAGTTTTGGATTGGACCTCCTCAAATGATCTTAAAAATATGTTTGAAATACGTGACAGATACCATAAGAAAAGAAACGAAAACCCAGAAGATCAATTTTACAGTACGTGTAGAAAATTCAGGAGCATGTTGCTGTCGTCAAAATAAGAAGAAAAGTTCCTATAAACGTATGTCCGCAAGTTTCCGAGATGCAGGATGTCGAAGTTGAATTCTTATTTAAATTTTTTGTGAATACATTTCAAAATAATTGTGATATTCGAGTAAAGCTTGGTATCTGGGAGTATTTTTAATTTGAAATCAAATTTGATGTTAGTTTGTCTCTTTTGTGGGGGTGATGCCACCTACACGTTTTTTTAGTCATTTGAAATAAAATTACTTTTTTGTACGTACCTGTATCACGTTTTCTAGTGGAAAAATCGATTTTTCTAATATTTTTGTGTAAAAAATATATTTCTGGTAGAGGTCGCTGCGAGCAACTGTTATTGGGATTTGAAATAATCGATGCAAGTGATTTTGAATGACAAGATTTCTAAATTCAAAATAAATTTGATGTTATTCCAATTTGATACTTGATAATAATAATAACAGTAATTAAGACCAATTCAATACTGAAACAGTTAGTTGAGGGTAATAATTAAAGTGCACCATTATAATAGGGGAGCCCAAGCGGGGATTTCGGGAATTACTAAAGCGCGGCAGATTAATATACAGGGGGATACCTTGTACCCGGTTGAGTACCTCCACCAAATATGAGCCCCATATATAAGGCTGCCCGTCAAGGATAGAGGATCAGATTAGTAAAAAAAAATTGATCATCAGAAATTCTCGAGCGCGTCAAATTAAGGTAGGGTGAGTAAAAAAAAACGTCATCTCGACATTCTCGAGCGTGGCTAATTTTATTTTTATTTTGAAGGAAATACTTCAAGGATAACGAAAAATATATAATCTGACGATTTCCACAAGCCGAAGTAATAAAAATTCGTCGATAAAGTTTAATGCGTGCAGCTGCGTGATACCTATATTCTCCTCTCCGCGTTCCTATTCTTCTCTCATTCTTTCTCTATCTACAGCCCAGCATTGTACCGACAAGGGAAGAAGAAACCTTTGCAATTTCTGATGAATTCAGAAATTTTCCAAGAAGCATTTCTGGATTTGGGATCAAAGGAGCATAATGTACAGGATTCTTTTAACATCATACAGTCTTTTACTTGCCACTTGTATGGGTTGAAAAAGTAAGACGATGTCAATCAAGCCAGGACTGTCATCTTCAATAAGACGTACAAGGTAAAAGACAAATCACAACCCTTCTCCTTGAGTATCCGGAATTAGATGCGTGCAACTTGCCACCCTGTCAATCGGAGTTACTCCAGCAAGTGTTACGCACAAGATTCATTGCATGCTTTTGGAGTAATGCCCATAATGCAAAAATTATTGATCTTTTACCAACGGACTATGAATGGAAAGTTGTTGACGGAAAGTTCAAAATGATCTGGTTTGCAGGTGATCGATTGCCGAAAGCGTATGAAGATGTAGTCATAACACCTGATAGGTATATCTTTTCTCCAATAATTAAAAAAACACGTTATTCATAAAAAAATATTGTTGAATATTTTGGTGATTTTTTGTTACAGATACGCAATCTGAGGATGAAATCGAGCCAGAAGAGGAAGATGATTAAACTGATGAAAATGATGATTAATTAATCAATCAATTATAAAAAAATAATTATTTTTTTTCATTTTTTTTATTATTTTCTTATAAGTACAAGTATTCTACTTGAAGAACATACACTTTTTTATTTGCATGCTATTTCCATAGGCTTTTCAATTAATTAAGTTCAATTATTTAAAAAAATAAAAAAAAAAAATATTTTTTTTTGTCAGATTAAGCGAATCCCTCTAGATAATCGTCAGATTAGGGGACAGCACGTCTAGTACAGAAAGATGAACCATATATATCTTAATCTGACGCGCTTGAGTATTTCAAAATGGCGAATTTTTTTTGCACATTATAATAATGGCAGCGAGTTTGCGTCACATCGAAATCGTCAGATTATTGAATGAGAACTTTTTTTCAGGTTCACTTAACACCCCCTTAGAAAATCTGACGCGCTCGATTATTTTTTTTTAAATTTTCAACCCTTACCTACGACCACCCGCATCATGCAAACGATCAGATTAGCATACGTACATTATTAAAAATACGTAGGACATTGATGCCATCAATATCTGACGCGCTCGAGTATGTCCACGCAACAGTATTTTTTTACATATTTGAAAATCTGTAGCCGCTTCCCCCACCGATGAAAAAGTATACATTATAAAACATTTTTTTCTTCTTATCATCTAAGCTTTGCAACCCAATAGGTCTCTGACGCTCGAGTAAATCCCCATTTAGCATCGTGGGCTCCCCTACCATTATGCATGCGTCGGCTCGTCGTCTCATAGACCCGCGTACACGTTCCATTATACCTGGGGCTCAATTCTTGAAATCGCAGAAATTTTTCTCCAGAGAATTATTTCATACTTTCAATTCTCTTGGGAAATATGAAGTAGGAATAGTTATTCTTGGAGAGTTAGGAATGTGTTTCCAAAAGGAACTATATAAGTGACGTATATCGAGTATGATTTCGGTAGAATTTATATTTTAACTAATCACATTTTCAGAAAACGACATGTTTTATTGTTAGCCCTGTAAGTTATGAATTTGAATGTGGGGGTTTATTGGTTATAATTCTCTTACGAATTTTAAAATGACAAAGAGAAATTTTCTGAGCGATAAACGAAAAACTCATTTGATAGATATTATTGAAAATAATGATGAAAGGCAAATTCACTAATAAATTCACCCGAATGAATTCTGATATACAAACCGTCTATGCTCTTGCATAAGCTGCTCTCTCCTGTTGGTCATATTATTGATAAGGAACGTTCCTTCTTACATTTTCCATTTTCCCGATTTTGTCACAAATAACAAACGGAAACAAACAATCAAATCTCAAGAAACAACAACAAAGAATCGTGTCCAGCCAATCAATCTCACCAGTGAATTATATTTCTCCTAGTGAAAACTTGGAGAAAGTATTACTTTTTGCAAGGAATCAACTCCTTAAATAAGTGTCAAGAATAGCAAAATCCAGTATTGAGAGAAAATGACGTCATTTTCTCTAGATAATTTTTTCCTGCAAACTCAAGAATTGGGTCCCTGGTGTATTTCGGATAGCGTCACATCCAGCAATGATTCGTTGACGAAGTTGTTCTTTGGTTTCTATTGGCACCGTATAAACTAGGGCCTTCAAATGACCACACAAAAAAATATCGATTGGATTTAAATCCGGGAACCTCTAAGGCCAAAGTTGATTTGGAACCTCAGCGCCTCGACCAATCCATCTCTTTCTAAATCGCTGATTTAAAAATTCACGAACTATTGAAGTAGAATGCGCTGGCGCTCCATCATGCATAAACCATATTCTTTGTCTCAGTAAAAGTGGAATGTCTTCAAGTAATTCAGGCAAAATATTTCCGAAGAAATCATGATAAGAATTTTCATTAAGAGTCCCTGGAAAGAAGTGGGGACCAATCAAATAATCGCCAACAATACCAATCCACACATTCAATTAAACTGGTTTTGAAACCTAGACTGAACTATTGCGTGAGGGTTTTCGTCGTGATTATTATGAAAGTTAATTATGGCGTCTTTGAAAAATGTGCCTCGACATTGAATAATATCTCTGCAGTAAATTCAGGGTTTTGTGCAATTTTCTGCAGTATCCATTGGCGAAATGTTACACGGGAAAGGAAGTATCGGGGCAACAATGCTTGTACACGCTGTATGTGATAAGGATACAACTTTTGTTTGATAATCAACCAAACTAATTTGTGATGGAAAAGGTTTCTGAATGTCTGGTGATTTGGCGCTCGATGCAATTGCCATCGGCAAGACCGTATACGTATATATATATATTTATATATATATATATCAGGATCTTCTGTCACTGTTAGTGAAACCAAGCGTAACCCTAAGGCTCTTGCTCTTTGGACTTCGAATAAGTGGGCCACAGCCATTCACGAATTTAGAATTTTGGTTGGTGAAGGACTACAGACCGGTCCATAGCCCTTGCCATGATGTGTTTCTCGAACCATGACCGAGAGGAAATTCTGATCAAAAATTTGGAAAACAAAAATAATAATATCTATTGAGGATGCAGCTTCGCTACCATGTATGGATTAGTAGGTAACCCATCACTCCAGAGAGTGCCTGGGACGCTTGAAACGCGAGGGGTCGTCTATGTTGTAATCAGTGGCTTCCCTCACGAGCGGATTCTCGTGAGCTAATGCACAATCAAATACTTTTTGATTGCGTTCTCTGATAATACTCCTGATTGGAAGGCAGATTTAAGTCTTCAAGTATCCGATCGTTCCGCACGTACCACGGAGCGTTCGTTATCATCTGCAGGACTCTCATTTGCGCCCGTTCCAGGACGCCAATGCTAGTCCTGCAGATTTGGCCCCAGGCGGCTGAGGCATACAAAATGACAGGCCTGAACATCATCTTGTAAATCATGACTTTGTTTTTGAGGGAGAGCTTACTCTTTCTGTTGATCAGAGGATATAACGCAAATATCTTTTTAACAATTTTGTCCCTAACAACGTTGACATGTGGTCTCCAGGTGAGCCGGCAGTCCACAGTAACTCCCAGGTACTTGACCCGCTCTGGCCATTGTATCCCCCTTCCAGAGATAGTGTTGTTTCTCTTGCGACCCATTGAAATCGACTGTGAGCAGATACCATTGCTGGAGGTCATTTTATGCATTTTTCAAATGAACGACACCCATCAAGTGGTCAGCTGCAGAGGAAAGCAAAGCCGTATCGTCAGCAAATAAGGAGATCTTCACATGTTCGCTCCTTGGTATATCTGACGTGTAAAGGGCGTATATTACAGGAGACAGCACTGCCCCCTGAGAAACGCCAGCCTCAATTTCTCTCGGATTCGAGAGCGAATTGTCGACCCTAACCTGAAATGTCCTACCTAAGAGGAACGATTTAATCCACTTTATCAAACTAAGTGGCAGATGGAAGTCTTTCAGCTTTGACAGTATGCCTTCGTGCCACACTCTGTCGAAAGCTTTGCTGATGTCTAGCAAAACGATGTGAGCGCTATTGTTAGTATTTAGCGATGAAATTGTGTCCTCCAGTAGCCTCATAACCTGAAGCTCGGTGGAGTGAGCACGTCTAAAACCAAATTGTTCATTAGGTAGGACATTTCTATCCTCAACTTCTTCGTCAAGCCTTTCCAGGACGATTTTCTCAGCCAACTTAGCTGAACTGCAAAGCAGACTGATCGGCCGATAATTTTGCGGGAAGGTCGGGTTTTGCCCCTGTTTCGGAATCATAACCACGATGGCATGCTTCCACCTACGAGGGAATCTCTTAAGGCGCAAAGAGTTATTAATAATATTTAATAGTGACTGCACTTGGTTATCCGGAAAATACCGAATCATACGATTAGTAATTCCGTCGTAACCAGGCGCTTTTTTGGGATTCAATCCCTTGATATGGGCCTTGAGTTCATCCAACGTAGCTGGACGAGTGACATCGTGATTGGCTTCCCTAAGGGTGCAGTGTACCCGATCTTCCAACAAAAGCTCACGATCCAGATCATCGTCTGGATGTTCATTCAGCCTAAATTGTCTTTCCATCGAGTCTGCAAAAGCTTGAGCTTTGGACTCAGGGTCATAACACATTCCGGCCTCACCATGAATAGGGGGGAAATCGGTCTTTTTTTATTTTAAATTCTTATTAATTTTCCAAAGTTAATCGCAATTTTCTGAATTTTGAAGGGTTATGCCAAATCTTTCATTTCTAAATTCCGATATGTTTTCTCTAACTTCCCTATTCAATTCGTTAGCTTGTATTCTGTCCGCAAGGAACAGACTCCTTTGGTAAGCTCTTCTGGCACGATTTCTCTCGCGAATGAGATTCTTAATCCTCAGAGGAAATTCGTCATGAAATTCAGGAGCCGGTTCCTTGCGGGAGGAATCCTTCAAAGCATTTTTGATGGTGAGTTCGTAACGCGCTACTGCCTCATCCAACTCAAGTGGAGAATTTATTCTCTCAGGAGCACGGTAACCTGTCTCCAGGAGCGAACGATATCTCTCCCAATTCACCTTAGTACACATACGATCCGTCTCGAGCGGCGGATCACTCCCAATGACAGTATAACCGGGTTGTGATCAGAGCTCAACTCGGTGAGGACGTGAATATCCCAGTTCCAGGTGATATTCCTGGCCAGAGCAATGTCAAGCACATCAGGCCTGTACGGACCAAAATGCGTCGGCTCATCTGGAGCCAACACCTGGTATTCATGCCTCTCATTGTGTTGCCTCAACCGTCTACCATTCGCGTTGGTTACACGACTCCATTGTACGTGCTTAGCGTTCAGATCACCCATGACCAAGACAGGTTGATCTGTTTCCATCAGAAGCACATCGAGTGCCTCAGGAAGTATTCGATTCTGCGGAGGGTTGTAAGCACTAACCAAATGCATAGGACCACTTCTCGTGTTGAAAACTATTCCCACCGATTCAATACCATGAGTATCATCATTGGAATTGCCAAACTGAACATGTGAATGACAGCGCTTGACCAAAATGGCAACAACGCCACCCGGACGTCCAATTCGATCATTTCTAAGCATTTTGTAGTCAGGAAATCTAACAGGTTCCCCATTAAGATGAGTCTCTTGCAGAAAATCAACATCGATTTTGTTCTCTGCAAGAATCTCCTGAAACTCAAGTCTATTCTGGAGAGGTCCATTACAATTCCAACTCACTGCTTTGATGAAGTTTGGAAGCTGCCGTTCAGCCATTAATTGGGATTAAAACCTGTTGAAAATTTTGCAACAGCTTCAGCGAACTGCGCAAACAACATCCTCATTCGATCTAAAGTTGAAAGAATGTCTTTAGGTGTGGTGATTTGAGCTGGCTGAGGAGGGGGTCGTCCCGGGCCGTCGCCGCATATGACACTCCCTCTCGTGTCCTATTTGCAGGAAAATATCGTCGATTCTGCGATAATGAAGCAGGGTCCACCCTGCGCCTTATACGTGGACATCTAGGACATCCACGATAATTCGCAGTGTGTTTCCCACTGCAGTTCGCACACCTAGCTTTTTCTTCCCTAGGTTTTGGGCAATCTCGAGAGATATGAGCTTCCCCGCATCTGACACAAGTGGGGGTGGCACAGCAGTTCAGCTGGCAATGGCCGAACTGTTGACATCGATGACATTGTCCTACAGAGGCCCTGGGTCTCTGTGGTTCGGCTGTTACTCGAATATTTAGGATGTCAGTAACTTAAAAAATTTCTTTTTGGTCTTTGTTGCAGAGAACTAAAACTAGTGGAAGAGGGGTTTTTTCCCCATTTAATTTCCTGAGACTCCGGGGCAAACCCCCTCTCAGTCAGCTCAGCTTTAATATAGTCGCAAGACAAAAATTCGGGAACGCCCCCGAATACAACTCCTAACTTTTTGTCTTCGGGTGTGGGTGGGTGGGTGTGTTGTGGAATATTTTGATCTCTGAATATGCTTGAAATTTTCCAATACATTTCCGGGGAATCGGGATTTTGTTTTAATATTATTTGACTTTGAAAGTGAATTTACTGTAGTCCACTTACTCTTATCCCTAACAGTGATAGGAGGAATATTTTGTTTTTTGATCGTACGTGGGGTCATTTCCGTAGGTGGTTGTTCTGTTCCGTTAGTCTGATCCATATTAACGTCATCAGTCGGTGTGATTTGGAAATTATTTTCAATAATATCGGTTTCGGGGGTATTTTGACTACCTGTATAATTTTGATTATCGAATTTTTACTAGAGGTCTTTTCAGAAAGCATTGGGGCTGAGTCCACCCATGGATTTGATGAATTTTCGGACGTGTCGACGTGCATGTCACCGTCTGACATTTTTGACAAGTGATCAAATTTGTTAGAAATTTCAACATTTTGGACGGTTTTGCTAACAGGGCTATTAATTAGAACAGTTCTACTACTTCTACGAAATGCAGTGACAGGTAATGAAGGGTTTGAAACACTTTTGGGCACAGGGAGTGCCGGAAAAGTCTCCTTTTTGTGTCTCTTCGCTGGGGCATGTTCATTTTGGGCATCGAGTTCTTTAGATTTTGAATTAATTAACGCACTCACAGCAGGTATTTTGGATAGGTCGTCTCCCAAAGGGGCGAGTTAAGTGCAGCTTCTCCAGTACTAGGCAGGACCGGACCTGACCGTATGCGGAAATCATATCAGCCATTTCTCTATTCGTGTATGCTGCCATTTAAAAAAGATTGGAACACAAATACAGAAAACAGCTGTCACAAGAACGGATTGAAATGACATGACAAGTACTCACCTGAATGTTATTTATTTAAATCGGAAAAGAGTCCAAAAAAACTTTGTGACAAAAAACAAGAATCATTTTGTGCCTACATTCAAGTGTTGAATGTAGAAGACCATTGAATGAAAGAAGACAAATGCATTGGCGTATCCTTTCCGATATTTACTACTTAGATGCGACTTACGAGCGCTACGGAAATAATTCAAATGGATCGATTATTTCATCTCAATAACAGTTGCTCGCAGCCCTCTACCAAGAATATATTTTTTCAACAAAAATGTTATAAAAATCGTTTTTTCACTCGAAAACGTGATACAGATACGTACAAAAAAGTTATGACATTTCAAATGACTGAAAGGACATGTAGTTGGCGCCACCCCTACGAAAGAACAAACTAACATCAAATTTGATTTTGTCATGAAAAAATACCTCAGATACCAAAATTCACCTCGAATATCACAATTATTTTGAAATGTATCCACAAAAAATAAAAATAAAAATTCAACTTTGACACCCTGCATCTCAGAAACGAATAACTTGCGACATATGTTTATAGGAACTTTTCTTCTTATTTTGACGTCAACAACATGCAAAATTTTCTAAACGTACTTGAGAAAGACTCTGTATAAGAATGAAGATAAACTCGTTAAAAACACAATCAGAACTTTCAAAAACGTAAACTACAGAAATTCAATATCTTGAACTTGCTGGCGAAATAATATTACCTGAATTGATCTCTGGAATTGAGTGTTTCTTGCTTTATCGATAATATTACAGGTCCCAAATCCTCATCGTTTGTGAAATAGTTCCAGTGTTCGGTCCCATAAAAATATTTCTCGTATGTTTCTTGTTCGACACTGGTCAGTTCGAAACCTTGATTCTTCTCCCATTGTTCTTCTATAACGGTTTTTTTCTTCGGCGACGAATCGTCATCCTCGTCGTCTTCGTAAAGGTCATTGCAACCTGAGAAAAAAGGAAAAATTCAATAAGCTACTTGCAGCTCTTCTATTGGACAATTCATGAGTACACGCCATTTAGCGATTTCGTGCAGCATTTTGAACAGCTTTACAATTGGTTTTCTAAATTGTGTGTGTAGTGTCCATACTTCATCCTAATATTATTGATTTCACCTACTATAGCAATAGTCTAGTCTTTTTTGTTCAACTTTTTTCAGCAGTCTCGGAAAAATATGGACAAAAAAAGTTACGCGCGCAAAAATTGCGGAAGTTATAAACAATTTACTGAAAAAAGGGGATTGATCTCAGAAACTAATTGAGATTTTTGAAATCTAAAAAATCCCGAATGCCGGGAGTGTAGGACCAATATTTATAATTTTTCCAGAGAGGTGAAAATACGGTCGAAAACGGGTACTCTGGCTTGCGCAAGCTACGCCCACTTCGGACACTTTAACAATAAAAATTATTTAAACATATTAAATATGAAAATCAAGATTGGATAGACTAATGAACAATAATCTGCCGTCAAAGAATTTTTATCGTGACTTTTCAATTGGTTATGCAATAGTTAATTAACAATTTTTTTATGCTTCAACATGAACATTGCAAGTGTGATAATTGTTAAACTATGAATCTGAGATTTTTTCCTTCTTTGGAATGGCTTCAGAAAAGATTCCCGTTGAAAATTGAAAAAAAATTCATCATTCAGTTTTTTTTAACAATTTACGTGGTTGCAAAATTAAAAACTTTAATTAATCATTGTTTTTTTTTAAATATTTTTATGATCCGTTTTTTTATTATCGAAAGCTGCATAGAATTGATTTTTTAATTTTTTTATCTCCTATTGTCTAAAAAATGTTATAAACAATTGAGTTGTTTACAAGATAATTGTTTTTTCTTGGAATTTAAAAAAAAAAGGTTCTTCATAATTAATTATAAGTTGTAGAAGAAAATGGTTCTTTAATATTAATTATTAGTTGTAGAAAAAAATTGTTAATTAACAAATATGTTTTTGAGGAACAAAACAATTTTTTAATGAACGATTTTTTCCTAAATCGTCATTTGCATCAAAGATTAGGATTCAAAAACATAAATTTTTATTATCTTGTATACACGCATTTGTTTATAACAATTTTTTAAACAACAGGAGATAATTTTTTTTTAAATTAGCAGCTTTCGATAATGAAAAAATGGATCATTAAAAGTAAAAAAATAAAATTCAATGAATAATGTTTTTAATTTTGAAACTACGTAAATTGTTAATAAAAAACTGAATTTGTTTTCTTTCAACAGGGATCTATTCTGAAGCCTTTCAAGCATAGCTCCAAGGAAGGAAGAAAATCTCAGATTTATGCCCGATATTATAATGTCAGTTTGAACTCTTGAGTGACGTCATCAAGTTTAAACCTCAAACCCTACCTCAGGTATGGTTTGAAGGAAACGAATTGGAACGAAACACCATAAGGCCAAGTGACGATGACATTTATATACATGGAAAATAAAAATCTTATGTGTTTTTATAAAACGACTTTTTCACCACCTTTGGTTTAAACTGGAAGATAAACTGGTTTGAGGTTATCGGAGTTTAAACTGACATTATAATATCGGGCATTATAGTTTAACAATTATCACACTTGCAATGTTCATGTTCAAGCAGCAAAAAATTGTTAATTAACTATTGCATAACTAATTGAAAAATCGCGATAAATTTTTTTTGCCGGTGGATTATTGTTCATTCATATATCCAGTAAGTGCCTGAATTTCTTCATTTCTTATATTCATATTTAATATGTTTAAATAATTTTTATTGATGAAGGGTCTGAAATGGGCGTGGCTTGCGCAAAACAGAATACCCGTTTTCGGCCGTATTTTCAACTTACTGGGAAAATTATGAATATTGGTCCTACAGTTCCGGGAGTTGGTACTTTCTTTTAGGAAATTTAAATCTTTTTTTAGATTTAAAAAATCTCAATTGGTTTTTGAGATATTTGCAAGAAACCAAACTCCCATTTTTTCAGTAAACTGTTTATAACTTTTGCAATTTTTGCGAGCGAAACTTTATTTTATCAAAAATCATCTACATGCTATTCCGAATCGAATGACACCTTGTTCATATTTTTCCGAGACTGCTGAAAAAAGTTGACCAAAAAAGCACTTGTTGAGATGACTACAATGGAGCATTGAAAAAAAGGATGAGTTCATAATTGCATAAGTGGCGTTCCACGGCGAAAGACTTGGCGAGCTTGACTTGACTTGAGTATCGCGTCGCACAGTGATCTGACTTTGCCGAAAAGCAGCCAAAGTCGTTTTTATCGTTAACAAAGAAATTTTGAAATAAAATTGTATTTTGGTTTCGATAGGTATCGCCTTAGCCTAATTTTCAACATATAATTCCTTTTCATATTCATACCGCGCAAGGGCGAATAACTTAAGGATGTTACATATTTTGTGAATAAATACATGATTATTTTAATTGCTTATATTTTGGAAACTAGTAATCGGATTTGTATAATTTTTTTGTGCATGGGAAGCTAATTATTTGTTTATTATAAATCAGTTCAGATTTATGACATTTTTGAAACACAAGATGGCGGACAAGTTAGGTTTTATTTATCAGTATCGGTGTACTTTTTTTTCAATATCTTGAAACAATTTATGAGCGACGCACTATGAACAGAAGTAATGCTCATAAATTTGGCATTTTATTCTCATGACGAGTAGTGGTGTATAATTTTTCAGTTGAAGAATATGATATTTGTTTCATTCTGAAAAATATTGTGATTTTTGTAGACCAATTTTAAGTAGATGTCGTTAGAAAAACTACACGTCATCACAACAAGCTTACAAAGAATTTTTATATATATTCGCCGATCATGATCACAAACCCAAAAATACCACCATTCGAAAGTTTAATATATATATATATAATTTGTCAAGAAAATGGAGGCCACATTTTTCAACCGAATGGAACAAAATTTGTCAAAAATAATTTTTTATCAATTTCGAAGATGGGCCAAATCAGTCACGTAGATTCAAAATGGCGGCTATTGAAAAATTGAAAAAATCTCAATCTGTCATTTTCACACCAATATCGAAAAACTATAGGTCTTTTGATAGAGCTTCATGAGCTCCATAGTTTTTATTCAAGAAGTTTTTCTCTAAAATGTACATACAGAAAAAAATGCTGTATTACAATTCATGAGAATCAATAATTTTTGTTTGCCCTGTATGCTCCTTTCATTTGAGGTTCATTCGCTCGGTCAATCAGATACTATTGAGTTTTCTTCCGCCGATGAACAGAACCCCATTGTATTTTAACATTTGTCGATTTTAAAGTTATATTCGTTAGCTTGATTGATGACAATTTCAAAATCAATAAATACATTCTGAAATCTACCTTTCCGACTGGCCAAGCCTTCGGGTTTTTCCATTTTTATATTTATCATAGACTTAGCCGAGTTCTATAATCAAAATACACATGGATATAACAAACATACTAATGAACATTTCGAAAATTCACTACTGCTGTGTACACGACGATTCCAAATCGAAAATTAAAGTTCTGTATTTCGTGTAAATTTTTTGTATATTTAAGCAAAGCGCTTTTGGCATACGGCCATCTTCAGTGCTTTTCTAAAATGTATATGATATAATTTTGACTAACAAATATAAAAAATTGTTCAGTACCTGTCATGAGAATAAAAAATCATCTTGATTGAAGCAAAACTTGTGAGCATTCTCACATGTGTTGTATGTTCCTGGTTCTAAAAATCACATTTATGATGTTCAAATTAATAACAAAAAAAATGTCTTTTTTTTTCCCGAAAAATTTCCTTACATATCGTTATTTTGTGCTCTCAGGTTTCAATAATTTTCAATACTTGGTAGATTTTTTACGAAAGGAGTAAAATGAGACGAGAAAAAGATTATATTTTTCAATTTTGATATGGTTACTATACAGGGTGTCCCTGGACTTCCTCTTTTCCTGTATAGATGTATAGATGGGGTCAAAATATCACCAGTACCCCATATAACTTTTGTTCCTAAAAGCCTTCGTTACCAAGTTACGGACCCTCAAAGTTACAAAATGAAAAATGTTTTTCTTTGATAACTTTCAAAGTGAATATTCAAAATCATCTAAATTTTGGTGATTGACTAAACAAATGAATTTCTTCGATGAGCTTTCATGCAGGAGTCAGTTGTTTTGCTACAAAGTCACGAACGGACTACCCCCGATGGTCCACACCCTAAAACTTTGAAATGACAGATAATTTTTCAATAGTTTACAACAAAATAAGGTTACGTAGACAATTTTCTGAATACTCGTGTGGAAAGTCGATCGGAGCAACGATTCTTAATAAAAATGCAGTTTTACTCGACGACATCAAACCCGATCGTCCACCATTATTCGAAATGAAAAATTTTCACAGTAGAAATACTTATCCTAACGTTAATTCAACAACATTTATAACAGGGATAATAGAAAATATGCTAAAATAAAGTCGTGAACAAAAAGTACAGTACCTAGTTGAAAGTTTCATTCACAATGTAGATATTTTTTCAAATGAAATATCAAGTTATGTAGATTCGTGGTGTTTTTGAACTAACAAGCTAATCCACTATGGAATATCGAATTCAGTCCATATTTTGTATGTACGCGTGGAATAAGCACGTTTCGTGTTGTGTTACCTGAATCCCATAAAACTCAATATTTGGATGTTGCAAATTCGTATTCACAGCTTAAATATTGAGGAGTTTCACTGATAAGTATAATTTCATGGGAGAAAATCTTTAACTCGAAGATAAATTTAGCTGAAAAAACGCACACCGGAAGATATAACTAATAAAAAGCAAACGAATAAACTACAAAAACGGCTGCACATGAATAGGTGAAAAATATCCGGTGAATAAATGCATGTTCGATTTCTTCCACATATGTTGACAAAAACACCTTGTAGAAAGAAATAAAATTAGTGTGGACAAAAAATGACAACTGGAATGCGATTTTGTTTTGTTGAGTGGTGCGTTGTCATCGTATTGTCAATATTCTAATAGGACAGTTTGAAGTGTTTTGATATGGCCGAACAGTTTACATTCAACGAATATGAAGATATGCATACATTGTATGGACGAGTATTTGGTAATGCTGCAGAAGCATTTTCCCAATCGAACGTTACCGGCAAGAGAAACGTTCGAGCGTGTCGATCGCAGCTTGAGGGAGACAGGTATGTCTAATGGATAATTAATTGTTGTGTTGTTTCATTTCGATATTATTGTAGGTTCAGTTTTGCCAAAATGAGGTGGTGAGGGCGCTCCTAGGGCTGTGCGTACCGTTGTATTGGAGGAGAATATTTTGGGAGCTGTCGCTGATGATCCTTTAATGAGTATCAGAAACCTATCAGAACAGTTCCACACATCCAAGTCCACTATTCATAGAATAATTAGGGAACAACTGCTCCACCCATATCACATTCAGAAGGTACATGCCATGACACCTGAAGATTTTTCAGTACGACTGGAATATGCCAATTGGTTCCTGGATAAGCAAAGAGAGGATATGACTTTTATTACTCGAGTTTTATTCACTGATGAAGCAAGTTTCAGTAGAGATGGAATAATCAACTCTCATAATCTCCACATATGGGCCGAAGAAAATCCCCATGCAAACCAAACACCAACGGAAATTCAACGTGAATGTTTGGGCTAGTATCATAGGAAACCATCTTATGGGACCATTCGTTCTACATGACCGATTGAATGGAGAACGTTATTTGGAGTTCATTCAGAACGATTTGAATGGACTTTTGGAACATGTTCCATTGCATGATGACTCTCCTCCTCATCTTAGTTTGATTGTGCGGGACTATCTGAGCCAGATTTTCCCCAACAGATGGATTGGTAGAGGTGGGCCATATTCATGGCTACCGCGGACTCCGAATTTAAATCCATTGGATTCCTTTCTGTGGGTATATCTAAAAAGCCTCGTTCACGCTACACCTATTCACACCAGAGATGCCTTGTTGAATAGAATTACATTACATTATGAAGCCATACGAAACGACCCTGGCATGCTATTTCAAGTGCAGAGAGGGTGTTTGCGCCGACTAAGAAAATGTATTGAGAGAGACGGGGGTCATATCGAGCAGTTTTTGTAGCGGATTTTGCATTTCTGTTTGCTCTTGACGCTTGCGATTGATTATTTATACCATGTGTTTTGTAAGGTATGTTTGCTTGATAAAAATTCGTCATGAACATTGTACCTATCATTTCTATTTTCATTACAAATTAATCTTTTCGAATAATGGTAGACATCTCAGGTTGGATGTCGTCGAACAAAAATGCATTTTTATCAAAAATCGTTGCTCCGAACGATTTTCCACACGATTACTTTTATTCAGGAAATATTTCAGGTAACCTTGTTTTGTTGAAACATATTGACAAATCCCAGTCATTTCAAAGTTTTGGGGTGTGGACCATCGGGGGTAGTCCGTTCCTGACTTTGTAGCAAAATAACTGACTCCTGCATGAAAGCTCATCGGAGGAATTCATTTGTTCAGTCAATCACCAAAATTAAGATGATTTTTAATATTCTCTTTGAAAGTTATCAAAGAAAAACATTTTTCATTTTGTAATTTTGAGGGCCCGTAACTTGGTAACGAAGGCTTTCAGGAACAAAAGTTATATGAAGTTCTGGTGATATTTTGACCCCATCTATACATTCCCGAGAGGAAAAGAGGAAGTCCCTGTATATGTATATATATATATAATTATATATGTATATATATATATATATATATATATATATATATATATATAAATGCCAGAATTTATAGTAAAGAGAAAAATTTATTTTCAAAACAATATGAGTTTATGTGAAAATATATATACAAATAGGTTTTTTTATTTCTTTGTTTCTAAACCGATTTTTACAACTGATACGTCAAACCACTTCCAATGAAAAGTATTGTTCAATGTTACAATATTATTTTCTTAATTATTCCTTAGTTTTCATAGAATTCAATGAGAAAAACATGAATTATTGATATCCCTGTCATTGTCAAGTTCGGGTCGGGGCGAGTAAATTTCCAAGTGAGACTTACTGGGTAAGCCTCGAGATATCTATATAGCATTTTGCTGGACCAAGGAGGTCCTCGAAAGATCTAGCCTATGAAACTTGCATATTTTTCTCAGAGCTTCTCTTAAAACAAGGTTTGTTCGACTTTTTAGTGCGGAGACCAAAATGACCTTGAATTTTTTTCTGTAAAAGCACAGTCCTTACCCTGCACTCAGATGTTTTTGGTTTTTTCCAAAAACGATTTTTGCTTTAGTTATAGCCAATCAACTGTTTCTACGTTTTTTCTTCAGACGAATAGTGCTTACGCTCCAAAATTATGCAAGTTCAACCCTCTGTAACTTTTAGAAAAATGAACTCAGGAACAACTTTCAATACGGCGTATCCTTGGGGTCATTTAGAGATTTAATTGACATCTCTCAAGGATGATATGAGAATGTCCGATTTGACCACTTTCGTCAAGCGTAAGCTCCAAGTGGCTCGACCGTTCCCATGGAATGTTGCTGAAATCTCCAAATATCGAAAGCGCGAGGCTCGACTAGCTGGCTCATATTGTAGGCATGGCTTGTTGAGCGGTCCCACTGCGCAAGTGTGCCTGTTGACAGTGTCGGCTACGATGGGTGACCTGTCACTTCGGAGAGAGAGTTTGGTGGTGGCAGAGTATTGTGTAATAACATGGAGTGGAATTCAATGAACGATGGAATGTCATATAATTGTCAAAATAGAATATGACACCAAAATTTTAGAAGGAGGAATTTAAATGGGAGAGGAAGCCACACTAAATTGCAATAGAACGATAGAAAATGCAATGCAATGCAATGCAAAGTTGAATATGATATGAAATACAATTTGAAGGATGTATAAGGAGGGAGAATGCCGTATAAAGAATCGGTAATATTACCTATAAGATTAAATAGAAGAAAGGGAATTGAGCACGAATCTGTTGTGGTGGAGGCGACTCATTTCAGTACAGAGTTGATATTGGGATTGGATTTTCTACAAATGCATCAAGTGAAGCTCGATTGGAGCTCAAATCAGATGTTTTTAACGAAAGAAGCGATTGATCTACATGAGGAACCAAGGCATATTCATCAAACGGAAAATGAAAGAAATGCTATGTGGCAAGATAAATTGGAGAAAATGGCAACAAGGTTGATAGAATTGACTACCACGATGGAGGGAGATTCCAAAGAAAAGCACTGTTCAACAGGCATGCGCGCGCCTAGAATGGTTAGCGAAGTATTTGGTGAAGGATCGTCATACAGAGAGGAACGAGTCCGGACGGCTCTAAGAACGATTTACCTAGGAATGAAATCATGTAGTGACGTCACAAAATATTGAATTGTAAGAATAATTAAATAATTAGATTCATATGGGACCAAATCTCAAAAAAAAAATATATAATGATACGCTGCTGCACATGCTCTCCATTGTAAACTGAATAACTACTGCACTGGACAATAGGCTTATGTACCAACCTCTAGCCACTGGTAGGCGAGTTGGTCAAATTATACACGCCCCAGGAACGATCAGGCTCGGGATTCCGCAAACCTCACTCCTGTGTGTCAAGCACAATCCGCTTTAAGCCGGCGTCTCACGGCGCGAGACTTGGCGAGCTCGATTTGGGGATTGGCGAGTCTCGCGTCGAGGCAACGGTCGACTTGCGTAGGTTCGAGACTTGTCAAGCGTAAGCTTGAGGTTGCTTGACCGTTCTCATGAAATGTCGGTAAATTCTCCAAACATCAATGGCGCGAGGCTCAACTAGATGGCATCTAGTATATGGCTTGTTGAGCGGTCCCACAGCGCGAGGGTTCCTATCGGCCACGGCGGGAGACCAGTCACTACGGAGATGGAGTTTGGTGGTGGTAGGGTATTGTGAATTGACATGGAGTGGAATTCAGAAGCAATAATTGAATTATTGGATTTAAATGGGACCAATCCCAAAAAAATCAGCTCAGTTTAACGGCCTTGTCTGGCATCGATTCTCGCAATTAGCAAGAATAATTGAATATGAATGAAAAGAAGCGCTGTTTGTTAGAAATATACGAAGTTTCTGAAGATACTGAATAATCTTGCACTTACTTCTATCTCTCCTTTTATATTCGTGGTCGTGATCCAAGCCATCATGTTGACCTTCATCTTCTTGAATTTCATTGTTGTCATGTTCAGATTCACTCTCATCCCATATGGTATCCGAAGTGATTTTCTGTCTTGAACACTCTATCCAGTATCCCGGTGTTGGGATGAAGTTGTGCGGAAATTCTTCACAGAATTCATCTGAAAAAATATAAAAATTCACTAAATCATGATATCGACCGAAAGGACATTTTTCAATAGAGACCTCCACTGTGTTGTTTTGGATTACATATGAAAAGTTTTCAACGATATCGTTCATTACATAAGCCAAATATTATGTTGTCAGTTTTTTGCGAATATCTCTTTCCATATGAGTAAAAAAATATTTGACTATTAATACTATTATCGATTGTAGAATGAAAATTGATAATTGCTCTTTGAATATTATATTATAATAATTTCAAATGATGAGTAACAACTGAGATGTCTGTAGCAACATTGCCTGAACCGTAGGAATAAAATGAATCTACTCAACTTTGGATACTGAATAAAAGAATAAATAAATGTCTATAAGAACACTCCGAGGATGATCCAGATAGAATTGCAGGTACTAGGCTGAGTAGATTCCTAAATGGATGAGAGAACATCACACATAGTATCCTTAGAAAATAAATGTTTGGACGGCGATTGTAAAAAATAGAATTATTGGACCCTACTATTTTGAAGATTAACTAAATGGTCCAAGGTACCTCCAATTCCTAAGGATTGTTAACCCAATTGGTTATTTATTTCCTAATGCAAATAATCCTGCTATACCAAATGAACTTATGGTACCAGCAGGATGGTGCACCGCCGCATTACGCAGCTGATGTTAGAAGGTATCTTGACCAAGTCTTTCCCAACAGATGGATAGGTAGGCATGGTTCTATTGAATGGCCCCCAAGATCTTCGGACCTTACTCCAATAGATTTTTTCCTGTGGGGTCATCTAAAGAATGTCGCATACACAACTAGACCAGACAATATCGAGGAATTAAAAACTCTGATTACAAATGAATGTAACAAAATTTCTCAAGAACGAGAATTCTTGGATACTGTCAGGCTCAGGAAGGACTCCATTTTGAAGACCTAATTATTCAGTTTGTTCAATTAATTGGATGAAATAAATTAATTTTAAATCCTTATAACATTAATTTAATCGAAAATTCTCCCATGTTACATGACGAAACTTTTGATGTGAAAAATATGCTTTCTCAAATGGCACTGCCAAAAATAGAGGTTGTCATTTGAAAAAAATATCGATGCCGTCATATCTGGAACGGTAATGACGTCACCAATGCGACAGAACGTCAAAAGGTGCGCATCTTGAAACAAAGGTTGATATGTCCGAGAAGCTTTTCCTTCCTAGATAATTTATTCCTTACTTTATGTACACACTATACAGGGTGTTATGTAATAAGTATCCGATGTTTTACAAGACGATTCCCCAGTTATTTATGAGGTGAAAAGTTGATGCAAGCATGGGTCCGCAAGGCCTTCATTTCTGATATACAGGGTGTTGAAAATGTATTTTTATCTTGGTTTTTCGTGAATAATTTCCAAAATAATGCCGATATTTGGACGAAAATTGGTATTTGGAGATTTTTTAATATGGGAAATTCTAATTTGATCTTAGATTCCAAAAACAAACGACCATAACGAAGTTAACTCATTTAGACCCATTTCAGTGCTTCCTGTTTTTTCAAAAATTTTTGAATGTTTACTGAAATCTAGGATAGTTTCATATTTTGAAGATAAAGAACTTTTCTCAAAAGAGCAGTTTGGTTACCGCAGTAATAAATCAACAACAAAAGCAATAATATTCATGGGATCAGGGGTGCTGCCTTGGAACTATTCGCTTCCTACTTGCACAGTCGACAGCAACGAGTGGTTCTACCATCAGGCGAGAAGTCAGACATGATGGCAATAGATATTGGAGTTCCCCACGGATCAATATTGGGACCAAAATATTTGAATGCTGACGCAATGACATTATATGCTGATGGCTCTACAATTTTAAATATAAGCCCTGATATTAAAAACCCAAAACTCAGAAATACTGAAACAATAGCAAAGGCTTCATTTCGACAAATAATTTAAAATTAAACACAGAAAAAACAAGCGAGCTTATGTTCTCAAATGGTAGTCAAGAGAATAGCGTTAAGTTATTAGGTATACACATTGACACGAAATTGAACTGGAAAGAACATGTCAACTACTTATCAAAAAAATTAAATAAAGTAGTGTATCAAATTAGGAAACTAATAGAATTTACTACTCTAGATACCGCATTAACATATTATTACAGTAACTTTTATTCAATGTTTTCTTATGGACTTCCTCTTTGGGGAAACTCCGTAGAAAGTGGAAGAATATTTAAACCACAGAAAAAAGTTGTACGAATAATAGCAGAAGTTAGTTATCGAGAACATTGTAAACCGTTATTTGCAAAATTCAGCATCTTAACTTTACCTGCAGTATTCATTCTACAATGTGTGATGTTTGTGGAAAGAAACGAAAAGTCTCTATTTTCAAATTCTCCCTACCATTCTCATAACACAAGGAATATAAATTCGTTGAGCATTCCCTATCACCGCCTGAAAAAAACTCAACAGCCAATTAATCACACATCCATCAAAATTTTTAACAAATTACCGGATGCACTGAAAAATGCCCATACCAAACAGTTAAAGGCAGCAATCATCAATATATTATTAAAAAATACATTCTATTCTCTAGAAGAATATTTCGAATTTAATTTTGACGAAACAATTGATTGAGATATAAGCAGGCATTTTTTATCTATGTATCTTCTGTTGTGATGTAATATTGACCAATTTCAAATCTTATGTACATTTTTCTTGAATTTTATATATTTCAGGTGACTGAACTTAACATGAGTATACATATAGTTTTATATTCAAAATTTTACTATAATTGTCGACGTTTCGTGTATATATCTGTACTCAGTTTCGTTCATATTTTCTGTTTTTCTTATTATTTGACAATCTTAAATGTAACTTACATAACTTGAGCCAATAAATTATTATTATTATTATAGTTTGGCCTTTAATTGTAGGGGGCGCCGCCTACAGGTCTTTGTCTCTTTTGGGGAGTCACAACATTGTCGTGCATGTATGTATCACATTTTCTAGAAGAAAAATCGATTCCTCTATCATTTCTACCTGAAAAAGGTATGCTTTTCGGAAGCCGCTACAAGCAGCCGTTTTCGAAATATTTTGATTCAAATTAATCGATGCATGTGTTTGTCAAAAAGTTAAACAATTTTGAAAACTTTTTTTTATTCAACAGAAACATTTCAAACGCTAATTTTTAAACAACAATGAACAACGGAACACTAGATATAAATCTAAGTACAAATCACAATAAATGTTCGAAATGTCCACCTCCAGCCTGTATGCACGCATTGATTGATTTGCGCACTCTTTAGAAAATTCCTGGAGTATTTTGAATCGTTCTACAAGAGTTAATTATTCGATTACTTGATTCTTCTTCATTCTGGATAGGTGTCTGGTAAATTAAGGATTCCAGATGTCCCTACAGGAAAAAATCCAAACTGTTGAGGTCTGGTGACCTAGGGGGCCATGGTTGAGGCCCTCCCCGACATATCCAACGGTTGCCGAAAGTTTGATCTAAATATTCACGCGCTCGGATGCTAAAATGTGCCGGGGACCGTCATGCATAAACCACATTCCATTTCGTAGTCCAAGCGGCACATCTTCCAGTAAAATAGGCAAATCTTCTTCAAGAAAATGACGATATCTCTCACCGTTTATGAATTAAAATTTTCCATACCAGAACATGAGAAATGTTCAACGTCAGCGCAATTTTTCTGAAGATTGTTTCCGGGTGTTCTCCCACCAGATTAAGAACTGCTTCCTCGGTTTCTGGGGTTCTTACCGTCCGATGTGCACCCGATGGATGACTAGCTTTCTCAAATATCGACATTATTTTAAAAATTATTCACGAAAAACCAAAATGAGAATACATTTTCAACACCTTGTATATAAAAAATGAAGGCCTTGCGGACCCACGCTTATATGAACTTTTCATCTTATAAATAACTGAGGAATCGTTCTGTAAAATATCGGACACTGATTACATAACACCCTGTATAGTAACTTCCTTAGAATAACTTATTTAACGGAAAAAATCATCATTGGATTGACTGCATATTATAGAACTCCAGCAACAGACCCCAAAATTATTTGAAAAATCTTGAAGAATACTTGAATGGCTTGGACAAGCAGAATATTGAAGTTTATGTAGGAAATATCAATATTGATATTTAAAAAACAACAAACCATACAAATAATCAATCGCGTATTGAATTCAAATAGTTTCGTCCATACATTAACAAACCCACAGAAGTAACAACAAAGTATTTACATTCCACAATTGATCGTATATTCATCAAATTACAAAACAGTTCAAGGAATGAAATTGAAATTGAACCCCTAATATTTTAAACCGGCATGCCTGACCAATTCACAACTTCTGTATATATATATATATATATATATATATATATATATATATATATATATATATATATATATATTATATATTAAACCAGTAAAATAGATAATGTACCCAAAATGAGTGAAAAATATTTCAATTAACGAAGAATGGGAAAGCCTAATACATTCAATTGATTCTGAATTAGCCTACCAAATCTTATAAACTGAATAAATGTCGACAGAAGTCAAAAATGAAAGATATAAAGCAATTATAACCTTGGATCACCATATGCTTGATTAAATCCATCAAGCACAGATATCACCTGGAAAGAAACTAACAAAATTACGAAACTAAAGGGACACACAAACAACAGGAATGTACTCAATACAGTAACAGAAAAACAAAATAGAATATTATCCAAATGAAATACCAGATGCTGGAAAATAATACAAATAAATAAATTATTAAAAAAACTTTTTTAGAGACAAGCTTTTATTCAAATGCGCTGAAAAGTAAAAAAATAAATGTTTTGGATGTGCGACATAGGTTATTCCACGATTTATTGATTCAAAAGCTTGTCGCGCAAAGTTTTCAGTTTGAATACAAAAGCGACAACTTTTGAATCTATAACTCACGGAATAACCTACGTCGCACATCCAATTTTTTTTACTTTCTAGCGCATTTGAATAAAAGCTTGTTTCAAAAAAGTATTTTTTATTAATTATTTCATTTTATGTTTTTTAGTGAGTACGCCTTTATCTATACATTCTTGTTGATGCATCGTCATTATAAAGCTTTTTTCCTGCAAGTTCTGAACTATCTAGTTCTCCAATGAGGAGCTGCCATCTTCAATTCATGTATTCTGACAAATAATGAATAATCTTCGGCTAAATTCATAATTTCCGACACCGAAAACCCCGACATACCAATTTTGAATAGAAACTGTCCATTATCACAAAACTTGTCCACCATCTTGGAGCCGTCATCTTGAATTCATGGATTTTGACAATAAGTTGATGAGCTCCGACCCCAAAAACCTCCACATACCAATTTTGAATAGAATCGGGCCATAATCACAGAGATCTTCCGCCATCTTGGAGCCGCCATTTCAATTTCATGAATTTTGACAAAAGTTCATAATTTTCGACTTTGAAAACCCCCATCTTGGAGCCGCTGACTCGAAGTTGTGAATTTTGAATAGAAATTCATAATCTACGACCCCGATAACTTCTGCATACCAACTTTGAATAGAATCGGACCATTATCACATAACTTGTTCACCGTCTTGGAGCCGCCATCTTGAATCCATTAAATTCCCTAATGAATTCATAATCTGCAACCCCGAAAACATCCACATACCAATTTTGAATATAATCGGACCATTATCACAGAGATCGTCCGCCATCTTGGAGCCGCCATTTCGATATAATAAATTTTGACACGAAATTTATAATCTTCGCCCTGAAAACCCACACATACCAATTTTGAATCGAATCGGACCATAATTACAAAACTCGTCCGCCATCTTGGAGCCGCCATATTGAATTTGTGAATAAGAATTCATAATCTTCGACCTTGAAAACCCCCATATGCCAATTTTGAGTTGAATCGGATCATAAACACAAATCTCGTCCGCCATATTAATGCCGCAATTTTGTTTTTTTCTCTAGAAAAAATTTCATAATGCATTGTCACGGAAACCATGATCACCTGTCAAATTTCACGTTAATCGAGCAACTAGAAGGGGGTCAAATTCAACTTGAAATATTTGATTACAGACAGACACCAGGACAGGTGAAACTAAATAAAAGCTTGTAATGTAAAAAATAGGCTGCCATGAATGATTCAACAGGCTATAACGAAAAATCAAATATACAAATTGAAAACACCAATTAGTCGTGAAAGAGGAAGTATAATAACTAATAATAAAGAGGAGGCAGATACCTTTTTTACCAACCTTGGTATAAACATGTTACTCTAGATGAATAATCAACATTATCTTTCAGAAAATGATAGAACTGACTTTACCATAGCTCATGGACCAGTAACAAATTATGGAGTTATCATTCACGTAATAAATCTCAAGAATAAATTTTCTGGTCGTGATAAGTTAGCTGTAGAAACCATAAAATGTATTCATAAAAAGATTATTTCTCCTCTAATACATATAATAGATTATCATCCCAATTTTCAATTCTGTTAATAGTGGCCAACAAAATAAATACAGGCTGATATTCGTTAGTAAGAACCTAGCAAAAGTATTTTAGCAAGTAGTTGAGAAGAGGCTTAGGCATTTTTTTCTCCGACACAATGTTTTTACTGGTAGACAGTATGGCTTCATCCAAAATTCGAATACTGAAGATACTGTTATAGATCTTAGATAGAGAACAGAAAGTAATAATATGGAGATGAAATGAGCTCTTACTCGGGGATACCACAAGGGACAGTGTTGGGTCCAATACTGTTCTTTGTTTATATGAATAATTCAGAAATAATGGGTCTCGAACGGTTGAACCTAAATAAGCTCACACTTAATATTGAAAAGACTAAATTTGTGGAATTCACACTAACTGTTGTAAACCATCCAGATATCCTTACTTTGAGATCCCACCTCGTACACTGTCATAATGTTTATGCCCTACAAGAATCATCAATAAACTACCTAGGGGTTATCTTAGACCAACACATAAGAAGGCCAGATCATGAAATATACGTTAACAAGATACGAAAAACCTCATAATACTTCAATATTTTATTAGATATTCTTCAAGCAACACAATACCAAAAATTATTCCAAAAAATTAACCGTTTTTCACTGATATGCTATACCAAGAAACACAAATATTGTATAATATATTCCTGTTTATGTTTGAAAATAATGCACATAAGTTATGAGAAGTTTAATCACAAAACAACTTGAATAACAAGATCCACTACAAACATGGATCTCAGTATCCTCCAATTCAAAAAAACACTAACACAAATATTGTTGTTTTTTTTTATATCATAAACTCTATGCCAACAAACTTCAAACAAATTTCAAACCTGAAAAAATTCAAAATTCTACACTTTGTTGAGGAATTTTACATTATATTGAAATCAATATCAATTTAAATCAGAATTATGATACAAAGAACCTACCTTTGATTCCGATTTTTCTGTCTTAATAGTTCAACAATTCTCTCTACTCATTTACTCAACTCATCAACACAATCTACGCTTTGCAGGAAAGTTTTCAAATCGAGAACATAGCCAAGACATGCATCTTTGCCTTGGCTAAGGTGCTCGATCTGGAAATTTTATTTTATTAATAAATCTGAGTGTAATATGACATGATGTACTTCACCTAATGCACAAATAAATCGAATTGAATTGAATTATGTTTACATCGCTGGTCAACTTGAAAATTAAAAATTTTGGAACAATTGTGGCTACAAAAGGTTAGCAACAGATATTGTGGGATTCTATGTTAGATATTTTTTAGTATTATATAGATTCAATCATTTCAAGTTAAATGATATTTCCCAATCAATCTGTCGACTATGACATTTTTCTATCGATTATTCTGACGGAAATCAGGTATCAATAAAAGTGTCGAAATTATCGGAAACGGAAGTTATCAATCAACGGCAGGGTCTATACTCGGATCAAACGGATTGATCACGTGAATTCGCAGAGCTTTGCTGATTCCAGTTCGAAGCACATGGAACGAATAAAGACCACATTTGTATCACACCAGTGGCGTTACACAAAAAAAACTAGATATATTTCTATTATAAAAATTATATTTCCCATTTCAAAAAAAAACATCGAATTGCATAGGTAAACAAGCCTCATGAAATATTTCAGTTGTACGTTTCTCACGATTCTATTATGTGTTATTCCAGTAGGGGATATGTACATGGGAGCATTCATGTATCTTTCATTGTTATCGGAGTGGAATTTTAAAAATATCAGGATTTATTCAGAGCTTAGAGATACACCCACGAACGCAATACTGGCAATTTTGAGTCAAATACATTG
This sequence comes from Gonioctena quinquepunctata, assembly GCA_018342105.1. Classification (NCBI taxonomy): domain Eukaryota; kingdom Metazoa; phylum Arthropoda; class Insecta; order Coleoptera; family Chrysomelidae; genus Gonioctena; species Gonioctena quinquepunctata. Next base: position 540,124 of record JAFIRS010000090.1, read on the forward strand.
CACACCAGAAGAGATGAAACTATCAATTATTTCTCTATACACAATATATTATATATTATATATATATATATATATATATATATATATATATATATATATATATTCGTTACATCTTTCTTAGGTTTTTGGATTCTTGAAAAATTAGGTCGTATTTTTTTAAATTTATATATTTTGAACAAGACGTTTCGCTCCTTGTTGGGAGCTTTTTCAATTTTTTTAATTATATAATTACATTGATTGTTTGGTAATCTGCAAGGGAATACATTGTTGATATGATATTTGATTAATTATAACCTGCAAGTACGTACCATGCCAAACATTTTATTAAAACAATACATTTTCTACCGTCTAATAATTGTGTGGTAGTGTTTTGGTTCTTTTGTATCGGCAGTGGTGTTTATAAATGACTTGGTTCATTTTTCCTGTGGTTTTGTTATTTATTTTTGAGTCCTTTGATGGATGTATAATTATACCTAATATGGCGAGTGGATATTCTATGTATGTGTGAAATGTCGAATGTTGGCGAAACGAAGAGGACGGATGTGACGTGTTCGTGAGTTTGGGTTTTGATTCGTCCAGTGTTAGTTGGTATGCGCGTGGGTGTTGATGTTTTTCTCTGTTGTGTTTTGGTTTTGTTTGGGGGAGATAGGTGTAGTTTTATTCAATTTTTATTTGGTGTGATTGACTATAAAATTGTATGATATATTTGGCTTAAATTGTTTATGTCTCTTCTGTCGTTCATTGTATTGTTGTTTTTTTTTGTATATCATTTCTTTGATATTCTTTTGTTTAGGTTTGGTTCAAAGCTAAAATTTTGGTGTTTGTGAAATTGGGGTTGTGATTATCTTCTAAAATGTGTTTGTTTAGCGCAGTGCTTGATTTTGTCATATATTTATGGCCTTTAAAATCTGTTTTCCAAAAGTTGTGACGTCATTCCAATGTACTCTTTGTGGCAGTCATTACACACACATATATATATATATATATATATATATATATATATATATATTACAGGGTATTTTTAAAGTACGTGTAAAAAATTAAGGAGCATGTTGCTGACGTCAAAATAAAAAGAAAAGTTCCTATAAACATATGTCCGCAAGTTATTCGTTTCTGAAATGCAGGGTGTCAAATTTGAATTCTTATTTTTATTTTTTGCGAATACATTTCAAAATAATTGTGATATTCGAGTGAAGTTTGGTATCTAGGAGTATTTTTGAATGACAAAATCAAATTTGATGTTGGTTTGTCTCTTTCGTGGGGGTGGCGCCACCTACATGTCTTTTCAGTCATTTGAAATGTCATAACTTTTTTGTACGTATCAGTATCACGTTTTCTGGTGGAAAAATTGATTTTTCTAATATTTTTGTGTAAAAAGTATATTCATGGTAGAGGTCGATGCGAGCAACTGTTCTCGAGTTATTGGGATTTGAAATAATAGATGCAAGTGATTTTAAATGACAAGATTTTCAAATTCAAAATTAATTCAGTTAAAGGATTAATTTTTCTTTCATTTCATTTTGAAATAGGAATCGGGTGTTGATACAATTTAATACTAATAATAATAACAGTAATTGAGACCAATTTAATACGAAAACAGTTAGTTGAGGGTAATAATTAAAGTAATTGTTGAAAATGGCCACCTTGCACCATTATGCATGCGTCGGCTCGTCGTCTCATGGACGTTCCATTATACCTGGTGTATTTCGGATGATAGCGTCACATCCAGTAATGATTCGTTGACGAAGTTGTTCTTTGGTTTCTATTGGCAATTTGGTTTCTATTAGGGCCTTCAAGTGACCCCACAAAAAAAAATCGATTGGATTTTTCTGCGGGGACCTCGGATGCCAGAATTGATTCGGAACTTCAGCGCCTCGACCAATCCATCTTTTTCGAAATCGCTGATTTAAAAATTAACGGACTGTTGAAGTAAAATGCGCTGGCGCTCCATCATGCATAAACCATATTCTTTGTCTCAGTAAAAGTGGAATGTCTTCAAGTAATTCAGGCAACATATTTTCAAGGAAATCATAATGAGAATTTCCAATAGGAGTCCCTGGAAAAAAGGGGGGACCAATCAAATAATCCCCAACAATACCAATCCACACATTCAATGGAAAGTTCATTATGGCGTTCTTTGAAAAATGTGCCTCGTCAGTGAATAATATCTCTGCAGTAAATTGAGGGTTTTGTGCAATTTTTTGCAGTATTCATTGGCAAAATGTTACACGGGGAAGGAAATCTTGGAGTAACAATGCTTGGGCACACTGAAGTGATAAGCATACAACTGATTTTGTTTGAGAATTAACCAAACCAATTTGTGATGTACGTTCAGATTTTGCGCAATTTTTCTCGTGCTTGTCTGAGGATCTTCCTCGATAGCCTGGAAAACAGCTTCTTCAATTTCTGGTGTCCCAGTTGTCAACGGTCTGCCTGCCACTGGAGCTTTTTCAAAGGATCCAAACTCCATAAGCCGCTGAGGAAGGTTTCTGAATGTCTGGTGGTTCGGCGCTCGATGACTAGGGAGTCTTTCATTATAGATACTTCTAGCCTCGTAGCAATTGCCATCGGCAAGACCGTTTTCGGGGTCGGAGATTATGAATTTTTATTCAAAATTCACAAATTCAAGGTGGCGGCTCCAAGATGGCGGACAATCTCTGTGATTTGGTCCGATTCTATTCAAAATTGGTATGGGAGTTTTCGGGGTAGAATATTATGAATTTTCTGTCAAAATTCATAAAATCAAAATGGCGGCTCTGAGGCGGACGATCTCTGTGATTATGGTCCGATTCTATTCATAATTGGTATGAGGAGATTTTCAAAGTTCAAGATTATGATTTTTGTGAAAAAATTCATAAAATCAAAATGGTGGCTTCAAGATGGCGGACGATCTCTGTGATTGTGGACCGATTCTATTCAAAATTGGTTTGTGGAGGTTTTCGGGGCCGGAGATTATGAACTTATTGTTGAAATTTATGATTTCAAGTTGGCGACTCCAAGATGGTAGACAAGTTTTGTGATAATGGAGCGTTTCTATTGAAAATCGGTATGTCGGAGTTTTTGGGGTCGGAGATTATAAATTTAGTCGAAAATTATTGATTTTTTGGCAGAATTTATAAATTGGATGGCAGACGAGTTAATCTTTGGATGGCGTTCCCATTGAAGAACTAGCTAGCTCAGAACAGGAACAGGAAAAATGCCTCATAATGACGATGCATAGATTGAGGCGTACTTACTAAAAAGCACAAAACAAACTAATTAATAAAAAACCTTTTTAACGACAAGCTTTTATTCAAATGCGCTAAAAAGTAAAAAATATTGCTTTGGATGTACGACGTTGGCTACTCCGTGAGTTATAGATTCAAGAGCTTGTCGCGCAAAGTTTTCAGTTCGAATACAAAAGCGACAAGCTTTTGAATCTATAACTCACGGAATAACTTACGTTGCACATCCAAAGCAATGATTTTAAACTTTTTAGCACATTTGAATAAAAACTTATCTTTAAACAGGTTTTTTTATTGATTATTTTATTTACTCCTTGCTATTCCACATACTTTGTACATTTCTTATATACCAGTGTCTCTAGGATGGTTAATATTTTTTCAATTATACAGGGTGTCCCAAAGCTCAACGTCATCCTTTGGAGGGCTGATAGTCCAGCTTATGACTGACCAGAATATCACAATATGACCTCAGTAAAATATTTATAGTTTTGGAGATATTGACACTTTTATGAATTTCGTGGAAATCGAAACCTTTGATCAGTATTTCGAGTGCCCCAGGTACAAAACTTCATAGTTTAAGATTCTAATTTTTGTTATGCAACCTGTAATAACCCTTCTATCGATTACAATCCGAAATAAAAATATTGGTGCAATACCTTTGAAAAAAAAAATGTTTGCCCGATTCATGAATTTATATTATTAGCTTACTTAGACTCTTCATACTGTAAACAAAATCACCACGCGCGCCTAGCAAGTTATTTTAAAAAATTGCTCATTCGGTGTAGTTTTTGACATGATACAACATTCACGATCTTCCACTTGAGGAAAAAATATATTCCTAGTTTACTGCAATACGAGCTCATTGTGAAATCATTTCAATAATTAGGAATTCGAATGAAAACACTTGGTAAATTGAAGTGACAGGTATTTATTGGCAACTGAACAAAAGACAAAAAAGAATTAAAGAATGTGTTCAAATTGCCTGCCACCAAGTTGAATGCAAACGTGGCATCTTTTTAAAAACGATCTTTTTATTCGTCTTGTACTTCCTTCGGCACTTATTTGGAAAGCTGCTTCATTAATACGACGTCTCAAGTCATGTTCATCATTTAATGGGTTTGCATAGATCTTCTTCTTTATGCAACTCCAGTAGAAAAAATCAGGAGACCAGGGAGGGCACAAAATGGGACCAAGACGGCCGATCCATCTCTGTGGATAAGTTTGATCCAAATAATTTCTCACTGGTCGTGCGTAATGAGCTGGACAGCCGTCATTTTGGAACCATATTGCCCTGCGTATTGCCAAAGGTACATCTTCTAAAAGAGTAGGCAGTTCGTTTTCTAAATGATCGCGATAAATTTCCCCGTTTACAATGTCAGGTAATTCAAAGTGGCCAATTATTGTACTTTTCCAGATGCCGGTCCATATATATACTTTGAAGCGATATTATGACTTTTGTTCTCGCATTGCATGTGGGTTTTCAAGAGCATACGTATGAAGATTGTGCATGTTCATGAAGCCATCTTTTGAGAATGTGCTTCCATCTGTCCATAAAATGTTATCTATGAACTTTGGGTCTTCTCTATGTTTGTGCAGCATTCTTTAGCAAAACTGGACACGTTGCACGTGATATGGGTGGTACTGATACCTTCGTGTTATTCTGTTTACAGTGGATTGAGGTATCCCTGTACGGCTTTCAATTGCTCGCGCCGAAGTAGTCGGATCATTTTCAATCTCTTGTAAGACTGCGTCATCGTAATCCGTACGTGGTCTTCCAGTCCCAGCACGAATGTGAGGCATTCTGCATTCCGTATACGCTTCATACATATCTATGAACATGCGATGATCAGGGTGTCTCAAAGCATACGGGTATCTTTCGCGATAGAGATTAGCTGCAGCGGCACCATTGCCTCTGCATTCTCCATAAATGTAATGCATGTTAGCGTATTCCTGAGACGTATACTGGTACGGCATAATGAGTAGTAAGTAGTAATTTACCTCCAACGCGTAACACAAACAAGAAGAAGGCCAGGCCAGTCTAATACCATCAATACAAATCACTACACAAACACGAGTCCAACGAACAAAAACCGTTATAATGTGTACTAGAACAATATGAACTATACACAGCAAACAAGGTAGCATGATATACTGCCAAATAAATATCACTGCAACTCATGTCACATGACGTTACCATCTGTCGTCGTGCAACGTTAGGTTTATACTACGCGAAACATCGATGCACATCGAATAGAGTCGCTGCAAGCCACTCAGACTCATTATTGAAATAATTCTCAAATAGGCTCCTAGTGAAAGATAAATAATATTATACCATATCAAAAACTACACTGAATATGCAATTTTTCAACATAATGTGCCAGGTTAGCGTAGTCACATTGTACACAGTATGAAGGGTCTAAGTGAGCTAATAAAATGAATTAACTCGTGAATCAGACAAATACTTCTTTTTTCTTCAGAGGTATGGTAGCAATCATTTTATTTTGGACTGTAATCAATAGAAGAAGTTTGCATAACAAAAATTAGAATCTCAAACTATGAAGTTTTGTACCTGCGGCACTCGAAATACTGATCAAAGGTTTCGATTTTCACGAAATTCATAAAAGTGCCAATATCTCCAAAACTATCAATATTTTACTAAGGCCATATTGTGATATTCTGGTCAGTCATGAGCTGGACTATCAGCCCTCCAAAGGATGACGTTGAGTTTTGGGACACCCTGTATATGGGATATATCTGATAGAGATTTTTGAGCCTCATTGTATTCAAAATGTTTTTCTCTAAGATGTGTACCTTGTGTACCCATACAAGTACCATTGATATTTTTCAGTGACTCAATAATTTTTGTTTGCTCTGTACGCTCCTTTCATATCAGGTTTATTCATTCGTATCAAAAAGGTGCTATTTTGTAAGATAAAATTCAATGAGAAATGAAATACGATTCAAGAAACTTTTTGTAACTGTAACACTAAATGAAGAACAAAACATTTCTTAATCATCCGAATAAAAAAAAACTGCGGTTATAATCTTTGTGACACGATTATATTTTGGTATCACGTGTTTTACTTGAATATAAATTCTCATATACAATCATTTTTAGGTGATTATTGACGCAATTTTATTATGACATACGTAAATTCAATTCATCACGTGTCCGAAGCATCTAAACGTGATGTAGTTATTTTTGGAGAGAGAAGTGGCAGTCACATTTTCTCAATGTGATACGATTCAATCGATTGATTTCGGATATAGCGTGATTGGAATATATTGCGAATTCATTACTGATTTCAACATGAAGAGATTTGCATTGCAGTACATGTAGAATTCATTTGTTTGGAAGTATGAACGGATGTGACTCAAAGATAAACTTTAGTCACTATCTTCCATCGTTCAAGATAACCTCCTCGGAGGTATTCATGTTGAAGAGGCAAAAATTCTCAATTGAATATTGGATAAAAAGTTTTTTTTTTGAAAATCGAAGGACCACGATAAAAATTAACTTATTACCTTTTATTTAGTCTCACCTGTCCCCGTCGTCCGATTCCCTTGAAATTTGGCAGGTGTTCATAATTCCGGTGACAATGCATTACAGAATTGTAAGAGAAAAAAACGAAAGGGCAGCTCCAAGATGGCCGACGATCTCTGTGATTATAGTCCGATTCTATTCAAAATTGGTATGTGGGGGGGTTCTCTGTGATTATGGTCGGATTCTATTAAAAATTGGAATGTGGAGATTTTGGGGGTCGGAGATTATGCATTTTTTGTCAAAATTCATAAATTCACGATGACGGACGAGTTCTGTAATGATGGCCCGATTCTATTCGAAATTAATTGGTATGTGCGGGTTTTTGGGGTCGGATATAATGAGTTTATTGTTTATATTCATAAATTCAAGATGCGGCTTCAATATGGTGGATGAGTTTTGTGATTATGGACCGTTTCCATTCAAAATTGGTATGTCGGGGTTTTTGGGGAAAAATTTTCTGTCAAAATTCATGAACTGAAGATGGCAGCTCCAGGGTGGAGAACGAGTTGATCTTTAGATGATCTCATTAGAGAACTAGATGGTTCAGAACTTACAGGAAAAATGACTTATAATAATGGTGCTTCAACAAAGATACATAGATTGAGCCGTACTTACTAAAAAGCACAAAATAAAATCACTAATAAAAAACATCTTCAAAGACAAGCTTTTATTCAAATGCGCTAAAAAGTAAACACAAAATTACTTTGGATGTGCGTCGTAGATTATTCCAAGAGTTATAGATTCAAAAGCTTGTCTCTTTTGTATTCCAACTCAAAATTCAGCGCGACAATCTAAATCTCACGGAATAATCTACGTAGCATATCCAAAGCAATATTTTTAACTTTTTATTGCATCTGAATTGAATATTAATTAATTTATTTTCATGAGCTCCATCTACTAATCAAACTGCAGCCTCATATTTGATTCGCTACTAAAAAATTTAATTGACAGTAAACTTCAATCCCCAATAACTAGCTTAGATATCTCCACAATCTCTTTTTGTGTCGTGTCATTTGAACAAAAGCCTACTGGTTCGTTCATTTCTTGTGAAAAATCGAAGCCATTGAAATTTAAAAACAATTAGATTATGTTGATTTTGTATTTTTCATGGGAAACTGACTCCAAATTCAAAGAGTACAAAGTCCTCTCGCCATAAAGATGTTCATTATTAGCGTGTATGTAATTTTTCTAATTTTCTCTCCACCATATTTTAAGTAACTTCGAATTTTCGTGCAAAGTTTTCATAACACGATATTTTAGTGTTCTACCAACTTTGTACTAAAATTATATATATATATATATATATATATATATATATATATATATATATATATATATATATATATATATATAATTTTAGTACAAAGTTGGTAGAACACTAAAATATCTGTTAAATGCACGAAATTCGAAGTTACAAAATATGTGGAAAAAAATTACATACATAATAATAACATCTTTAATGAAGGAACTTTACTCTTTGAATTGAGTCGATTTCCCATGAAAATACAAAATCAACATATCTAATTTTTTAATTTCAATGCTCGATTTCAATGAAAGAACCAAACTTTATTCAAATGACACAAAGATTGTGAAACTAAGCTTATTGAGTTGAGTTACTGTCAATTTAGTAACGAATCAATATGAGCTGCGTGATTAGTAGATGAGCTCATGAATAAAATTAATATTCAATTCAAATGCAATAAAAGTTAAAAATATTGCTTTTGGATATGCGACGTAGATTATTCCGTGAGATTTAGATTGTCGCCTGAAATTGAGTTGAAAACAAAGAGACAAGCTTTGAATCTATATCTTGGAATATTACGACCATCAAAATTTTGTGTTTCACAGCGCATTTGAATAAAAGCTTGTCTTTAAGATATTTTATTGGTGATTTTATTTTGTGCTTAAGTACGGCTCATATCTATTATCTTTGTTAAGCACCATTATTATAAGTCATTTTTCCTGAAGTTCTGAACTATCTGTCTTTAATGAATCATCTAAAGATCAACTCGTTACCCTGACTCTTCAGTTCGAATTTTGACGAAAAATAATATTTGACTAAATTTTGTACTAAAAAAACCCCGACAACCAATTTTGAATGGAAACGTCCTAATCACAAAACTCATCCACCTATTGAACCGCCATCTTGAATTTATGAATTAAACAATAAATTCTATATCGACCACCATACCGTGATTTCGAATGAATCGGCCATCATCAGAACTCGTCGTCATCGAACTTAATTTTGACAAAATGCAATCTCCGACCCCAATCTCCATTCAATAGAATCGATCCGACCCACATACCATTTGAAAGAATCGGACTATCACGAGATCGTCGGCAAACTGGCTCTTGCTTTTTTTTCTCTTACAATTCGTAATGCATTGTCACCGGAATGAACCCTGCCAAATTTCAGAATCGACGACGGGTGTGAGACTTAAAGGATAAGTGCAATTTTTATCGTGTCCTTCATTTTCAAAAAAAAACTTTTATCAATATTCAATTGAGAATTTTGCCTCTTCAATGAATACTCCGGAGGTATCTGAACGATGGAAGAATTGACTAAAGTTTATCTTTGAGTCACATCCGTTCATACTTCCAAACAAATAATTCTACATGCTGCAATGCAAATCTTATGTTGAAATCGTAATGAATTCGCAATATGTCCAATCCGCTATATCCGAAATCAATCGATTGAATCGTATCACTTGAGATAAATGTACTGCCTCTTCTCAAATAACTACATCTTTAGATGCTTCGAACGTGATAAGAATTTACGTATGTCATAATAAAATTGCGTCATAATCACCTAAAAATGATTGTATGAAATTTATTCAAGTAAAACGTGATACAAATATAATCGTGTCAAAGTTATAACCGCAGTTTTATTCGATGATTAGAAATGTTTTGTTCTTCATATGTTACGTTACAAAAGTTTCTTGAATCGATTTCATTCTCGATTTATCTTACAAAATAGCCTTGACGAATGAATAAACCGATATGAAAGAGCGTACGAGCAAACAAAATTGATTAGTCCTGAAAAATATCATGTATGTATGGTACACAGGTCACATCTTAGAAAAAACATTTGATACAATGGTAAATCTCTATCGATATATCCCATAACAGGGTGTCCAAAACTCAACGTCATCGCTGGAGGGCGATAGTCCAACTATGATGACCAGAATATCACAATATGACCTCAGTAAAATATTGATAGTTTTGGAGATATTGGCACTTTTATGAATTTCGTGAAAATCGAAACCTTTGATCAGTATTTCGAGTGCCGCAGGTACAAAACTTCATAGTTTGAGATTCTAATTTTTGTTATGCAAACTTCTTCTATTGATTACAGTCCAAAATAAAATGATAGCTACCATACCTCTGTGCATATTTTGAGGATGTATATATATATATATATATACATCTTAAAATATGCACCATATATATATATATATATAAATATATATATATATATATATATATATATATATATATATATATATATATATATATATAATAAGGCACTCCATATTCAATGACGGTTTCAGTACTGAGATTACTATCTTTGGTATCTTTTAGTAAAATAACTCTTAAAAAACTTCAAATAATCATTACGTATACCAACATCTTCCAAGGACTGCCATAGAAGCTGGTGATTCACAATATGAAACACTTTTGACAGACCTATAAATATGCACAAGCACATTTATAGGTAATTGAGACATTTATTGATATTTTCGTTGTCAAACCCATATTTTTGTTTTGACAGAATTTGATACTTGCTCAGGCAGGTAACAAGTCTCATTTTAACTAGTTTCTCACTACTAGGTAGGGGCATTGTGCTTATATTCAATATTCCATGGAAACTCACTTCGATCGTCCTGACGATCGATTAGTTACAGCCTTGTTTACATCCGGTTCCTTATTTATTTTCTGACGCTTTATCACTTCTAACGACGTGACGAGAACTAATCATCCAATCAGGATATTTCTGGTTACTGCGATCTTCCGTCGATTCCGATGAGAATCGCGGAGGAAATGAAAAAAAAAATCGGGTAATTCCAAGTTCTCGACTGTTTGAGATTATTTTTGAGATTTCGTTCTCTCCACTTAAATGGCTATCTTGAATTTGTGAAAACAGATCCGGTAATCCTTCTCTTGCAACCTCCTTGTTCCTTCGTGGGGATAACCTAATATGGGAAGGGATTCGATGAGGGATATTAAATTTCTATGACAATTAGTAGCGTAATGAGGATATCCTCATCGGCGGCTCTAGATTTAGATCAAGCTGAATTCACCATCGTTCCAACCTTGCATGAAGCAAGGAGCGGAATATTGCAGGCTGGGGTGCTAGTTTAAAACTGCGGCGAATTATTTAAGTGTACGGATTTAAGCTAATTCCGCACCTAATCCTCAAATGGGTATTTTCAAACAGATGGATTGTAACGAACTTTTCGTTCCATCCTTTTACATCTCAAACTGATTAATTATTCAATCAAATACTTTGGCTCCATTCGCCACATTCCTCCCTCGACTTATAAAACAGTGCAGAGTCATTAAGCTACTAGACGTTAAACCCCAAATCCCTATTTTCTGCAGAGGTACTTAGACTGTGAATGGGTAACCGTACGCAGTCCTCATGCTGACGTCACACCATCCGTAATACTCCGCGTAACTGTGATTTAGTCGCCTGCTCTCTGCAATGCAAACGTGAATCACGTCGATATTCATGTATTCATCCAGACCACAGAACTCATAGAACTAGAAGGCTGAAATGAATGGAAGGAATTGATATGATTCATAACCACATGTATAGATGGGACACACGTAATCATGCGCATATCATCAACAACATTGCCAGTTCATGTACTTGTAGGAGAATTTAATATAATGGCATTATGATGTAATGTATTCACATTATATTACCATAAAAAGATCCGAATCTACTCGACTATCGATTACTCAGGATCCTTAAGTTCTTTTGTCATATGTATTCAGAAGATAATATACAAGTTAAGTGGAGCACGTAACAACTGATGGAATCGTAATAAGAATTATGATTTCCTACAAACTCATTTGGCAACGTTGTTTACACCAACACCTGTTATTTAGTCTGATGACATTTTAATTCAGAGCCGGTCTTGCGTATGTTGTTGATTTGTGTTCTTGATATGATATTTGATCTACTGAATTCTAGAAATCCATTGGGCAAATTCTTCAAGGTTCCAATAAAGGAAGGCAACAAAGATTTCTAGATCCTTTTTTTGAAAATGCTTTAGGATACCTGAAAAGTCTCAAACTACTGATGGTGGACTCCAATTTTGGATTTCTCCATCACAATAAATTCAATTATTGGAATGTGTGAAAAGTACATTGGCAAACATTAAAATATTGAAATACATGTTAACTTAACATTCCAAGTACTCATGTATTTTACAATAATAATGAACTTTTCAGGGAAAGAAATGGTTGGAATAAAAACCCAACAGCATTCCAGTTTTATTACACCGAGGCTGATGTTGCAACACGATATAGAAAATGTTTATGGAAATTGTTTTACTTAGGACAATACTTCCATTTTAACAAATTCCCAGAAAAAAATCCTACCTGAAATAACACTGCATGAAATGCCTTTAATTAAAAAATATAATTTAGATATTAATGATAGGATTATTGACAATGAAGAATTTCAAGGAAGGTTCAAATCCTTCCAACATTATCCAACTTGACAGAAAATGATACATTGCAGGTTTTGTGAGGAGCATAAAAAAGTAATAAAGTGTAAGGTGTTCCTTTCCGTAATGGAAGAAGAAAGAAAAGCAAGTGCAGATCTTGATTACTTCAAATTATTACATATAAAATACAGAACTGCCTCTTTTTCTGGATTGATCAAGACTTTTGCAGATGTTGTGAAGTGTTGTATGTTTACAGAGAGAAAAATCAAGCAAATAATGGCGGAAGAAAAATATGGATGTTTTTGTAGAACTATTTTGGGAACTTTTTTCGAAGATAAAAACATTGTTTTCTGAATTAGATAAGCATGTTTTTGATATGGCTCTATACGAGATGTAGAACAAAATGAAAGTGATAACATTTATTATACAAATTTACGGTAGAATACGTTACCATAGTGTTTGTTGCTTGGTTGCAAGCAGAAAATGTAAGGAAAGAACTGAATAGGAGAAAACTATCAATAATTATATTTTTTTTCACATCAATATTATATTATTATACCAATAAATTATGTTAAATTTTTTTTTTATTTGTATCGTGTATCAAAAAGTACTAGCAACTTAAAAATTGATGAAAAATCAACTTCATTAGTATACCTCTGATATTCTAAATCTGAGTTGTCCATTGGATGACAATTAAATATTCCCAATGGTTTTTTATGAGTCCGCGCGCGTGAGTAATGAATTTAGGACAAGACGAATCTCCAAGCTAAGGGCTGAGTCTCAATAGATTGCAGCATGGAAACAGCTCTACCAGGTGCAACACCTTGCCAGGTACGCGACTCGTCTACAGACAACTCCGAGTTCCAATATCGAAAGATATGACAAGAAAGGATACGACCTTAGAGGCATTCAGGCATAATTCCACGGATATTAGTTTCGCACTACCACCCGCACGAGCAAAGTTTCTTGATGACTTTTTAAAAAAACCGATTTTCTTCACTAACGAAAAACTTAACATTTCTTTTCGATAGCCCATTACAGGTTTCTCGATAGGCACCAACTTTTATTAAGAATAAAATTCATACTTCTTGGGACGACACGCAATATTCATAGCATTCACATTTGAATTCCCCAATATTTTTACTTTGTGCCAAAATATTTTTTAGGCACTAAATACGTGGAAATTGTTTATTACTTTAACTTCAAAACTGCAAGGGAGAAGTGAATTGTGATTGTCTCCATCATACCTACCCATTCTCTTGAAATGATAATCGAAGAATAAAACCATTATCTTTGAAATAAAATATATTATCATGTGAAATACTGCATACAATTTAGTTCATGTCAAATAAATAATTCAGAGAATGGGGAAGTGAACTTCACAATAGCCACTAAAAGTTAGTTTTTTGAATAAGCCTCTCGTCCCGAAACCTTACGGATATTGGGTTCAGAAATTCCTCATAATTTCAATTGCACTCTACTATTCAATTCGATCTCAAGTACACCCATCTTCAGGAAGTTATCATGGTAAAAGTCAGTATGTTTCAGTTAATAGAGGTTATAAATTTCACTGAAACCCCCCCTGTCATGGCAGCGGTTTTATTGCGCATGCCCATGTGTGTACTATGCGGTACAGTAGGGCTCGTTCCAGCAAAACGGTATTGGCCTTCTAGTTCTATGAGTTCTGTGCTCTAGACCCGCAAATTTACGGTAACTGGGTGAAAGTAGATGACAAAGTGGACTAATGTGATAAGATTGTAATTCAGGCAGCATAAACTACGAAAACTAAATCATTCATTTTCGACACATATCGAGAAAATTTTTCAAAACAACAACCTAACCTAACCTCAATCTGAGTCAGATGTCAGAGCCACAGTTTATAGCTAAAGAAGCAGTTAGCTCACTTGGCCCAAATGCTTGTTCCAAGGTAACATCCACTCCAGGGAAAGAATTCAGGATGCGCAGAAGACTGTACGCGATTATCGCTCTTCGAAGTATCCGGAAAATGTCAGTATTAATAACACAGTACCACACGGTATGCGCGAGGGATAAAAATCAGAGTTGCGCAGTGTACAAACGGGAACATAAAGATCAAAGTGCCGACGCCAAGTGAGCTAAATGCCTCTTTAGCTATAAACTGTGTCAGAGCTTAGGATGTATGTGTTGAAGGAGAATGTTTTCAAAGTTGTGTAGTAAATGGGTGATTTAGTGTTCGTGGTTCATGCTGTTTAAAAGAAGGAGGCATTTTGAGTGATTTTTGTGCGAGAAAATGGTTCTTAAAAAGCATCTAAGAAGAGGGAAAATATGTTATATATCGAAAACGGTATGAGACCGCCGCTTGCACCCAGCAATGCAAATACAACCGTCGATCATTAAGAGTTTGTAGGAAGGCAAAAAAAGTTCATGAAGAGAAAATTAGGTAAATGTATAGGCGTCGTGCTCATGCTTCCTGAACATTGCTGTAATACTTTTCTTACGACGAGTTTTTGCCTCCTGAACACGAATCCGAGAGATCAGAACGCGGCGATCTCATACCGTTTCCGAGATTTAACATATTTTCCTTCTTCATTAAGTGCTTTTTAAGCACAGTTTTCTCGCACAATAATCACTCAAAATGCCTCCTTCTTTCAAACAACATGAACTACAAACTCTAAATCACCCATTTTCTGCACAACTTTGAAAACATTCTCGTTCAACACATACCATACATCCTAACATCTGACTCAAATTGAGGTGAGGTTATTGTTGGTTTGAAGGAAGATTTTTTCGATTCGTGTCGAAAATGAGTGATTTAGTTTTCGTAGTTTATGCTGTCTGAAATACAATCTTATCGCATTAGTCCACGTTGTCATCTACTTTCACTCAGTTACCGTAAATTTGTGGTTCTATAGAAATACACGAATATCGACGTGATTAACGTTTGCATTGCAGAGAGCAGGCGTCCAAATCACAGTCTAAGTTATGCGGAGTATTACGGATGGATCTCACAATCTATGTACCTATGCAGGAAATGGGAATTTGGGTTTTAACGTCTAGTTATTAGCTTGCTCATTTGTTTTGTTGGCCTGTCAACTACGGACAATTTGCCAGTATCGGGGACTATAGACACAACTTTCATCCCCCTTCGATGGGCAAACTGGATTGTCGTGGTCTGAGAGCCTCCGCACAAGGGTCGACTGGCACTCGAAGTGGATGCGTTTCGAAGTCGATGCGATTCTCCCTCTACTTCACTTCATAGGTAAAGTAGTGAAGGTCCACCAAGGGGTCGATTAGCGGTCGATAGGGACACAGCATTCGAAACAATCAGCATTGTCAGTCAGTTCTTCTAATTCCTGGTCAATTTTATTTTCTAAAGTTGTTACGATTTTTCTACTGACTTTCTCGATCAGCATCTCAAGATATTCTGGGCTGAGTCCCTCGAGTAACTGACGATTCGGATATGCTATTGGAATTGCCCCGTTTGTCAGAGGCTCTTGACATTTTGTCTTTGGGTATGGCTATTAAAGTTATTCAATATATCTGCTTGAGGGTACTCAGTTGATGTGTTTTCTTCATGTACCTCTTCTGTTGTGTATTCACCGTAATTGGTCCAAGTTTCCAAAATTTCGGACGGAGAATTACCACTATAACTTGTAATTTCAGCGGAGCTCACTAAACACGATGTTGTCATTTATATATTAATAGATCGTAATGTGCCAATCAAATGTGTCTTACGACTCCATAATTCATGAGCAAGGAATACTGACGTGTAATAGTTATCGGTACCGGGTGTTCGGCCTTTATCTAATGGAGGGTTCATCAGATTTAGAAACCCTACTTGGAACACTACTTCCTTCTGTATGATCCTTGTCGCAGTAATCATTGAAATCGTATGTATAACCACAACCACCTTCGAAACATAATTTGAACAATTTTATACCAAATTTGTGCTTTTTATTAGCTACATACTTTTTGAATTTGGGCGCCCTTGAAAGGGTATGCACCCTCCTGGAGTAAGTACTTTTTGAAATAATTCTTCCAGTATTGTAATGAGTGGAGACGATCTTCAGTAACTACAGAAATGTCGCTGAAATGTAGCATTTTAAGCAGTAACTGGAAGGGGTTCCGATACATTATATCTTTTATGTAATTCTTATATAACACGTTTTTGGACCGGTGTGAAAATGCTTGAAACCGACATGGTCCCATCCACAGAATGATACCCATAAACTTCTTCATTTCAGGTAATGTTGTATCAAGCCAAGAAGTTATACGGGCATGTGGTAGTTGATTTTTCTCAATACAATGCTGTGGTGACGTGTTGGTCTGACATGGCCTTTAGAACAAAATAGACGAACTGGTGGCCGCGTGATACCAATGTGTCACCATAAAAAACACTTTTAGTAAGGTAAACAAAATTTACTACACACCTTATGTCATATAGAGTGTTCAGATACTATTTTGGAGTTGTTCTAGCAAAAACATGTGGGACACTTTGATTTGGAATTTGGAACATAATATAAAGGTTCAAAGGATATCCCACCCCCTTCCCAACATTGTAATGATAATTTATGATTCCTATCGTTTTCTTTGCATGTGATACTCCATTGGAAAGAGCCTTATAACTGGGTGCAGAAGGACTGGTAACGCTAAGAGGTCCCTCAAGCGGTCTACGTCACAGGTGGTCATTGGGTCATATCCCACCCAAGATTTGGTCAGAAATCAAGGTATCGCAGCACTCATAGACGAAGTGGTCATCCAAACTATACCACACCCAAATTAGGACCAGTACAGTAACCACTTTGCTGAGACCAATCTCCGAATAAACCAGCCTTCCCAGGTATAAACCAACCCAAACAACCATCTTCAGTTGGAATTAGATGAAATGGTGTATTTTTTTGAATCATTTCCCTACAACCCAAAATTGTAGATACGTGTTCATACTTACGTAAAAGGAAATAAAATTGTTAAATTGGTTTCATGTATATTTATTCTGCCTTCCCATACAAGGTAGGTGGAAATCAATTTTTGAAGTATCTCTCTTTTATTTTTTTTTGTCTTTTGCAAGTCTGGCTCCCTAAATCTGGTCAGAACGTGGATAAATAAAGAGGGTTTGAATATCAGGCCCTCTTAATCAACCATTGCAGCTTTTACCCGAAGGAGGAAGGTAAAGGGCCTGGAACCTCCAACCCTCCAAGGGACCAACATCCAGCTTTCGGGGAAAGTTAAATATCTCGGGGTAATCCTAGACTCGAGATTAACCTGGAAAAAGTAAAGAAAAAAGCCGAGGTGACACTAATGGTAGCTAGACTAGCACACGGAAAAACATGGGAGCCAAGTCTCAAAATGGTGTATTGGACATACAATACTGTGGTGATACCTATGATTACCTATCCATCTTTGGTAGGGTGAACAAAGTTGACCCAAAAAAATAGCCGCGGCTGAGTTGAGCAAGGTACAAAGACTTTCCTTTCTCAGCATGACGGGACTATGAACACAACACCAACAGCAGCCATGGAAATACTACTGGACTTTCCCCCGATTGACATAACAATCATGGGGGAGGAAAGACTGGGATATCCATGGCTACAAAGAATATGCCCCAATTTACTGGATGGAAAGAAAAAATCCAGCAAACGAGAAATTTTACAGTTAGTCATGACAGTTTTTGATCCAATTGGTTTTCTTTCTCCTCTAGTATCAACAGGTAGACTGATAATGCAACTCTGTTGGGCTGAGAAAATGGACTGGGATGAAATGGTCAGTGATGATATTCAGAGAAAATGGAAGAAATGGATTGAAAATCTTGGAAAAATAAACAGCTTCAAAATTCCACGACAATATTTTTCCTTTAGATCTGAGGAAGTACAACTACATATTTTTGTGATGCTGGAAGTAAAACCTTCTGCTCAGTCGCATATGTCAGATCAAAATTGAATGATCGCATCGAAGTTTCCATGGTTCCTTCAAAATGCAAACTTGGTCCGCTGAACAAAATTGTGAGCATACCCAGGATGGAATTGCAAGGCGCAGTCATGGCAACTCGTTTGGGGAAGCTAATTGAAAAGGAAAGTACTCTCAATATTAATGATATCTACTGGTGGACTGATTCAGAAATAGTTCTGACATGGATTCGTTCGGAAACAAATCAACTGAAATCTTTTGAAGCCCACCGAATACAAGAAATAGTTAATTCCACAGAAATAAAAGAATGGAGATGGGTGCCATCTCCGATGAATCCTGCCGACTTAGGAACCAAGGAAAATTATGATTTCAATTTTTCGATGGATTCATTCTGGATGAAGGGTCCTCCCTTCTTGAAACAACAAGATATTTATTGGCCCCAAGAAATGAAGTTTAAAATTGACAACGAACAAGTCAATTTGATAATGCATTCTGAAGAATGGTCTCTGCCAGATGAACAGAGATTCTCAAAATGGTCCAGACTGCTGAGAGCTACAGGTTGGATTTTAAGATTTGTTAGTAACATGAAAGACAAGGATAGAAGAACAGGGGAATTACAGCCCGAAGAATTGGAGAAAGCTGAGAACATATGGTGGAGAAAAATACAAGCTCTTCACTTCAAGGAAGAGATTGGTTATTGAAAAAGGACAGTATCCACGAAAAGGCTCGAAACTCTTAATCTTTCACCATTCATTGATGAAAACGGAATATTGAGAATGGATAGCCGAATAAAATATGCAGATGTTCCGCATGATTGCAAATATCCAATTATTCTACCTTCTGCTAAAAATAATTTGGTTGTTAGATTATTAATTCTATACTTCCATGAGAAGATACATCATACAGGTCAGGAAACTTTGATAAATGATTTGTGGATGAAATTTTGGATTATAACAATGCGACAGACAGTTAGAAACGTTTTGAGAAATTGCCAATTTTGTAAAATAATGAGAAGAAAACCTATACATCCAGAAATGGCTCCATTACCGGAATGTAGACTGAAAAGCTATTCAAGACCATTCAGTTACTGTGGAATTGATTACTTCGGCCCTTTACTTGTGAAAGTCAAGAGATCAGTGGTTAAAAGATACGGTGTAATTTTTACTTGCATGAATACCAGAGCTGTGCATATCGAACTCTCCAACTCACTCTCTACGGACTCTGCTCTTATGGCAATCGAAAGATTCTCTGCTAGAAGAGGATACCCTCTGGAAATTCATTCGGATAATGGCACCAATTTTGTAGGAGCCGAAATTGAAATGAAGAAAAGCTTGGAGGAATTGGATCAAAATAAAATCAATGCGAAACTCTTCGAAAACAGATTAAAATAGATTTTCAATTCACCAGTTGCGCCACACATGGGTGGAGTATGGGAGCGGTTGATTCAGTCTATCAAAAAAGTTCTTTATGTTATTCTCAAAGAACAACATCCATCGGAAGAACTACTGAAAACATTACTCGTTGAAACAGAGAGTATTGTAAATTCCAGGCCAATCACATATATTTCTGATAACCCCAATGACGAAATTGAGGCCCTAACACCAATGCATTTTTTGATTGGAACTTGCAATAAAAACAATATCCAAGGGGTATTCAAAGCAAGTGATTTATATGGTCGGCGACAATGGAGAATTGCTCAATGCGGATAGATTCTGGCGTAGGTGGACGAGTGGCTATCTACCAAATCTAGTGAAACGAAGCAAATGGCACGAAAAATACGGAAACATAGAAGTTGGCCATATTGTAGTTGTAGCGGATAGCAATTCCCGAAATAATTGAAACTTATCCAGGTCGAGATGGTCAAGTGAGAACTGTAAAAATCCAAACTGAAAATGGGATGTTAGTACGTCCTGTACACAATTTAGTCAAACTGGAGGTTGGAGAATGTTAAGAATAATTTCCAATGCAGAATTTAATTTTATTATACATAATTTCACTCTGTATATAACGGAGAGCTTGTCAATAGGTTTTTTGACAAATAAGTCACTGATAGATTGTAATTTTGAATTTAAATAAAAACTTGTTGAAAACTAGAATAATTCACTCATAAAGAAGTTAACAACAACGAGCAACAGATAGGATCAAAACAAGATTAAGGAAATAGTGGAAGGTAATATTCTTGAAATGAAACCAACGGACCACACAACTCCCAGATACTTCCTTGAGACGAACTCCGAGGTGATCACGCAAGACCAAAGGGACAGATGACACCATCAAGAGCAAACCTGGAGGGGGGATCTGGGACACAAACGGATCCAAGATTAAGGAAGGAGCTGGTGGTCGTATATACACCGAGCGGAGAAACTCCCAACTGAGCACATCACTGGGAATAAACACTTCCGTATTCCAAGCGGAAATGTACGAAATCTTGCAATGCGTGGGAGAAAGAAACATGAGGGATCAAAATATGTACAGACAGCCAGGCGTCACTAAAGGCTCTCACGAACACGAAAGTGAAAACAAGACTGGTATGGGAATGCCGAGAACTCAGTGCCCTCGCAGAACACAACAAAATTACTTTGATGTGGGTTCCAGGATACTGTGGCATCGAGGGCAACGAAAAAGCTGTTGAACTAGCTAGGAAGGGCTCATCAACTCCATATATTGGCCCAGAGTCACTCGGAGTGACAAAATCGGCCATCCGAGGCTGCATATGGGACTAGGTCAAAAGAAAACAAAGAGAGCGCTGGAAGGAAGCCACTCTCATGCACCACGGGAAAACTTATTATAGAACCGTCGAAACGAAAAACTGAAGAACGTACGAGTTAGAACAATAACGGGCCTTCTCATTGGTCACAGCCCAATGAGAGAACACCCGCACAAAATGGGGCTGTACAACGAGGAACTTTCCTGCACTAGACCGCAGAAGAGAAGTGATATTCGGACAGCCAAGGCCCGAAGAATACAGTAGCCAACCGGTGGAGAACCTGTTCAGATTGGTACAGGGGACTAGGGTTACGGAGTGGGTGCTGCAAAACAAAACCGGAAGGCTCAAAAAGCCCAAGAGGCTGAGGTGCAGCTGGCGACGACACCAGCATCCGAGGAAATAGAAGAAGCCTGGTGCCCAACTATTAGAACAAGTTAAATTAACTGATATATAAATTTTTTTCAGTGGGATGATCTGCAAAAGCTATTGAAAATTCATTAGTTGAACCTTATTCACATCTTTACCCAATCAATTCGAGCAGCCTGTCAGCAACAGTCATTTCACGCCTTATATTTCGATTAGATTTTTTCAATTTACGATAGGGGTAACAGGATCCCATTCGTATGCTATTTATTCTGCTCGAAATTCATCGCAAGGGATCGACCAACCGAAACACATTAAGAAACAAGTTATTGAAGTATCTTCTCTGATAGAAATAGCTATGATGGATGATTTTTTGAATAATGCTGCTATTGGTTTCATAAAAAGCTGAAATATTGGGTGTAGGACACTGAAGTAGTTTTGGACGTCCTATTTGTTCTGTGTGAAAAATAAGATTCAAGAAAGCAAAAAAATATTTTCATACAGTCACCGTTTTTCTACAATTGGTGATAGAATGTGCAGTTATACAGCAAGCGATGAAATGAATTACCATTACATATCTTCGTGATATCAAATAATAATGGCAATAGTTCCAAAGGCGTATTATCAACATCCCCATGCCAATTTCTATCGCTGCTTTGATGACTCCTGCATACATCCCAATACAGATTCCTGCATCACCCAAGAAACCCAACAGGCTTATTATGGTGTCTAGTCTAGTTCAAAAACCCAAAATGGTTTTAATTTTTGCTATAGCTCATAACTTATGAGTGACGGTTCGTCTAGAAAACTGTGCAAAAGTTTCAAACCCGCATATAAACAATTGCAAAATTCATTAACAAATTAGGATTTTAAAAAGGAATTTAGATTCTTGCAAATGATTCGGAAACTATTAACATTTGAGAAATAAAAAAAAGAAGTTTCATAAAGGAGACATCAAATAAAAAAGGGACAACTCCCGGAAATTGTTTCACTTCATGGAGTCTGCAATTGTTATAATGTATTAGTTATTAATTATTAAAGCTAACAAAAAACAAAAAAATTGAAAAGGAAGGTTGAAAATTTTTGGAACGACCATAAACACATTTCCTCGCACAATGATACAATGTACTGAACCGGTTTTGATTCATTTCTCACTTTTCATGCGAATTGATGACAGACGTCAAATTAAAAATATACGTTGTCAGACAATAAAAACAAAATACCTCAAATTATTCCCGCGGCAATTTTCGAGGTAGAATATTCCCACTATAATAATGTTTTGATTGGCCCAAACGTACATGAATAATTTGAATTGGAAGTTTCCATTGGTTTCTAGAAATGTCAAAAAATAATCAGGAATAAAATACGTTTTACTGTGGCGAGGGAGTTTGGAAAAAGGATATATAGATATAATATTGCATGGTATTGTCAAGTATACAGAATTAGCACACAAAATAAATGCACCAATCATTTCTTTCTCATAATTCAAAATTGATTTACCGGACCTGAAATAGTATATTGTACAACGAGCACGGAATGACATACATTTCCTACGAGTATGAAAGTTTGCTTTCATACGAGTAGGAAATGGTCATTCCGTGCGAGTTTTACACTATACTTTTTCTACGACTGTCATAATATACAGTGTAAGTAAAAAACAACAAACATGAGAAATGTACTTTTATTAATTGATTGAAAAAAATAACGTACTAGGTAAATGTGTTAAGCACCTACTACAATAATCGCGAAAAAATATCTTTTCATTTGTTATCAACATTATTCAATGTTACATTGGTACAATCATTAAAAACAAATTTTGGGGAAATAAAATCTGTTTTTTTAAGGGAAAAGTAGACATTATTAACATTTTCTGTAACTGATGTCGATGGAAGGGACTCTTCGATGTAACCCTCAGCTACTGTTGTAGAGCGCCAGCCACCATGCCGTTTTAATGTCGTTATATTTTTGCCACTATCTATCAATATTGTAGCTGAAGATCGGCGGAAAGAGTGGCCGCTGTATAACTCAGGATTCGGAAGTTTTAAGTATGAAGCAATTTGTTTTCCCATATTTCCTATTTTATTTATTCCAATTTTTTGGACAGTGGATTTTCCTTTCTGATAATTCAGAAAAAAATAAGCATCGTTGACATTATTTGGTCGCAGATTCCAATATTTCTTCACAAGGTTAGCATATTCTCCCGTTACAGTAAATTTTCGAGAAGTTTTTGTTTTAGTGTTCGGAATGTGGACCAAAACTGCGGCACCTACATCTTCAAAATCGTGAATTTTCATTTTGTACATCTCATCTCTCCTACAAACACCCATAATTCCCATGATAAGTACAACCTGCAATAAAAAAATATAAACAAATTATAATTAATCAACTGATTGTTGTGGAACTTACTTTTGCTACAAGGTATTCGTTGTCTGGGGCTTCTTTGATGAACGTATCAATCTCCTTCGTTGTGAAAACTTTAGATTTTTTTGCTTTGTATCCATCTGATTTCCGCTTTAGAAATGCTCTCAATCTGGAATATTCACTGATATCCACGCCATTATTGATACCAAGCATCGTTTTTAGCATGCTATAGTGTGCCCATAAAGTGAAAGATCCAAATTTATTTGATATATTTCCAAAGAAAGCCATCAGAACATTCTCTGAACGAGAACTAGTTTTCTGTTCTTTGCACCAGTCCATGAATAGGGTATACGAAACTGTGTATTTTTCTATATATTTTTCAGGCACTAAATTTAATGAAGCGTTATTTGCTGCCTCCATAACACTTGGCGGTGTTAAACTTCTTTCACTGTCACTACTTTCCATGCTGAACTAATTTCGAAATACCTTTATAATATCGTTCTGTCAAAGAAATATTGAATACTCACTTATGTTTGTGATTATATTGTCTGTATGGTTACGGCAATGTTACCTGGTTACGACGTCTTTTGTTTTATTTACTCCACGCCTCTTTCGTCGTGACGAAAATTGCGAAAATTTACCCGTGCGTTTTTCAGACATTGTGCACTAGTTGCCCAGCAACTAGTGCATAGTGAAAAGGAGTATTACAATGTACTACATCTAGAAATCATCATTGAACATACAATGAAGGTATTTTGTGACAGTCGTAGAAAAATAAATTTTAAACATTATTGAACTCAGAGTTGAAAATTCCGTAGTTCATTTATTTATTAGTAATTCATCATCCAGTATTACATTTCTTGAAATACAGTATTTCCTGCATATTTAAAGTTCATCGCCGTTCATTAACCAGCTATCGGGTTTCAATCCAATTTCTGAGTACTCAATGGCAAGAAAGCTGATTCTGCAATAGGCAGCGTAATGAAACATAACTTAACGATATTTTATATATACATTGAAATGATTGTTTTTGACTCGGGTCTTTATTTTCTCGTGCCCGTTGTTTATGCTGCCGGTCCACGATGACACATATCTTTCCCTTGGTTTTTATAATAATGTAAGAGTTACTTTTATTTACTTTTTGGTACTAACTCCATTTTTGTATTCACCATTATGTTATTTTTTGTCTCCTTCTATTTTCAAAAAACACAATAGTTTTCACTTCACTTTTTTCATTTTATTATACCAGAGTGGTCATAATCACAGAAGTAATATGTTTTAACCTCTCGCAAGTCAAGCAAGATAAATACCCTACACAGTTAGGGGGCCAGGGTCTCCCCAAGCAGGGCGTGACAGTAAAATGACAATTAGATGTGATGGAATAGAAAACGTCAACTTTCAAAGGGAAAAATATTGAGAAAAAAAAAATGGTCGTGTTGAGGATTGAACCCTGGACCTCTGGCTTGGTAGTCCCTCGATTTACGGCAGCTCCGTTTGGTCTTTGAAATTATTCGTGTATTTGTAGCACATGAGCGTTGTGGAATTGAATATTTATATTGCGCATGTAAGATTTCGGAGCAAAGTAGAAAATATATTTGTTTTCTTGTTTTAAATCATACGCGAGTTATATTGTATCATTATTGCAATTTTGCAATGAAGATTCGAGAAATGGAAAGTGCATACAAAGAAAAGCAATTTAATAAAATTGTATAACTTGATACAAGTATTTTCTGTTTACATACGTTCAATGTACATGTGATTCGAGTGTTTACAATTTACTATTTATGTACATTACAGAGAGACAATAGAGAAATCATATGCTCAGCGTCAAAAAGAGAATCGAAAGAGAAAAAACACTTCGTTCCCAATGGAGGTCCCCCTACCGCACACGAGTTTTTTTCATTTATATACGAAAATACTATGAGATAACATGAATTTTTAATATCGAGTGCTGACAAAATTGGAAGGATAAGGATTCCACGTTTTCGGAATGCGGAGAACAGGAAAGGTAGTGAAAGGTATTATTAATATCCAACGTGGAAGTTGCAAATTACTTCGATTCGGAGAACTCATATTACATAATTCAAGATTTGTGATATGCAAGAATCGGGTACATAGGGCGGAATTGGATGATCAATATTCATTTTGTTCCAGGAATATTTCTGGGTCGCTTTCGATCTATATTGTTTTTCATTCCGTTGTTTTGTTGGCTTCCGTAATTGATCAGCAAGAAAACACGTGATTTCAAATGTTCCGGAAACACATGGTTGTTCAAAAAAATATAGTTTCCTTCAGAAACAATACGGATTACTAAGGCCTGCAAATGAAAACTTGAATGATTATTTCAATTTGAACTACTATCACTATTACTTATTTCTGTCAAGGATTTCATCGAAAGAATCGCGTTTTGACGACCAACAATGATTAGCTATCATATTCACGTTCCTTCGACCTTGGTGTCATGTTTCCATCTATTTCATATCCTGTTGAAAGAAAGCATTCTCTCTATTCTCCGCTAAAACTACCAATATTTTCAGGAAAAAAAAACGAGTGTGCTTTAGACCACACGACTGAAGTAAAACTTCATAGCTTCATCTATATGTATATATATATATATATATATGTTTATATATGTATAATATATACATGTATATACATATATTAATGTTCTAATAACCTATAATTTCATCATTTTAGTTTGGTAAATTAGTAAATTATTATTAGAGTTATGATTGCTTATGAAAATAAAATAAAAAATAATTTACCTAACTCCAATAATTTGTCTCGGTCCCCAAGTCAAGCGCGCGTGAAGAAGTTTTACTTGAAAGATGGTAATCGAACTTGCTCATACTGGAAGCACTTAAAATCTATTCAATAACGTTGCGACAATGTTTTTATAGTCTGGATTTGTATGATTACAAAGTGAGTTATTTTACATCTTTGGATGCCCTCAAAGCTTGCAGCTCCGCCACAATTAAAAATAGTACATTTGAAGTCCATGAGTTAAGTTTGAAGCTAGATTCGAAATAAACATTTTCAATGAAAATGCAATAAACAGATTGAGGCTCATGGCTCATTTTATTTATAAGTATGTGTGCTGCTAGCTCAGAAAGTAATACGCTATCTCATGGCACTGTGAAGAACTAGTGAAAAGAGCGTTGTACCCAATAATTTTATTCTAATTGTGCAATGGGCAAGAACACGAAAATTTTTAAATATTTTCAAAGGATTTTACAGCTTGTGAGAACTGTAATTTGCTTTTTTTTATTTTCTAAAACTTAAAATAGAAATAAAGTCGGCTTATTTCCAGCGCCATTGCAAAATTACATGATCACCCGATCAACCAATCCCATAGTTGACAGCAATCAATTTTGCAACGTTGCCATATTTTCAAATTTTGACATTGCGAATGGTGTTCTAGTTCTGTTTATGAATCTTGGAAAAATTTCCGTTTAACGTCACAATCAACCAGATTACGCCTATTGGCTGCTCGGTCATTTACGTCACAAAGAGCGCCAGTATTAGTAGCATCAAAATTACTTCATTTTAAAAAACGAATGGGAACTGATGTAATTGAAATGAGACTTTCAGGGTACATTTATATACCCGTTGTCAACGAATCTATTAGACATGTCATAACTTCTAGAATATTAGGTGTATCATAAAAACTTTTTAACAAAAAATTAAACCGACAAAATACGGAACTGAAGTAAATAAAACTTTTAACAAAATTAAACCGAAGAATCATGAAAAGCAAAAATAATAACTTCTTAGTCAATGATAATTGAGTCTAAACTATCGAGTAACTGATTCTGAGTCGGCGCCAAACAAACAATTATCAAAGATCATTATCTATAAAAGAAGTCATCAAAACGCAGCCGTGCATCTCGCTGCCATCATTTTACGCTTCACCTAATTCAATTGCTAGTTTGTTTGGCACCGACTCAAAATCAGTTACTTACATTAGTTTAGGAGCTCAATTATCATTTAGACTAAGAAGGTATACTTTATTTTTTGCTTTTCAGTTGATTTTTTCGTCGGTTTAATTTTTCGTTAAAAAGTTTTTATTTTATACTTTTCAGTTCCGTATTTCGTCGGTTTAATTTTTTGTTAAAAAGATTTTATTTTTCAATTTTTTGTGGCTAAAATCTACCAATTACTACCT
Organism: Gonioctena quinquepunctata; assembly: GCA_018342105.1. NCBI lineage: Eukaryota > Metazoa > Arthropoda > Insecta > Coleoptera > Chrysomelidae > Gonioctena > Gonioctena quinquepunctata. Next base: position 568,049 of record JAFIRS010000090.1, read on the forward strand.
ACTTGTTTTTTGATTACTTCCAAAATACTTACTTACCCAACTTACTTCAACTATTACCAGTTAAATAATATGATTATCTACTTTTACTATTTGTTGTAATATAAATTATTTTCGTTGTTCTGGTTAGTTTATTTCATTACTTTGTATATCATTCCATCCTCTCATAAAATATACTGATTTTGACGGATGTGGAACAAGAATAATGTCAGTAGGGATCTGTCATTGTCAACTACGTATGTGTGTGCTAATGTTCACTAGTGAAAAATCAATTATCCCCTATTTTTCTACCCGTAAGGGTGGCTGATTCTTTCCAAAATCCAAATATAAGGTATACCCTATCTATTAAAAAAATAATCATCCAAATCGAAGAACCCAGTACAAAGTTATGCCTGATAGAATCGGTTAACGGACCAGAATTCAGAGGGTGAGTGATCAATATCCTTCATTTCGCTACCCTTAGGGGTGGATTTCATCATTCAAATTCAAATGGAACCAAAGTCGAAGTACACCCTATCCACTGAAAAAAAAATTATCGGAATCGGACGCCTCAGTAAAAAGTTATGCCTGATCATACATAAAAAAATATGATGGAAAAACATAAAACATAAGGGTCGAACAGAGAACCTCCTCCTTTTTGGTTTCGTCGGTTAAAAATGACATTTGGTATAGATAAATGGTATGTGAAGAGAAGAGTTTCCGCCTAGGTTTCACTTCCCAGTCACTTCCAGTTTCACCGGTCTCGGCCGCGGCCCCGGTGTTGAGTTTTCGAATGGAACACCCTAACGATAATAATTTAATTGCGATTGGAATGAAAATAACAACATAAATTGAATATTATCAAGGAAAATACTGAATAATAATTAATTCACTTTTGTCAAGTGTGTCATGGATAATAATTTATTTTCTTTCACTGTAGTGACTTTTTAAAGTGCATTCCTCCTTGTTCAAGACACATTTTTGCTCGTTCAATTGTTTCTCTCGACCCGTTTCGTAATATTTGAGGCTTTATACTCCTAAATGCCCGTAGAATTATTTCTTCTAAGATTTCAAGAGTGGCTGGGGGTGTTGCATGGTAAACCTTTTCCTCAACACATTCCCAAATAAAAAAATCGGGCACTTTGAGATTCGGTGAGCGGGCAGGCCACCATTGGTTGCAATAACTTGATTATTGAAATGCTCTATTGAGTAATTGAGAACTTCTCTGGTATTATGAGGGGGGTGCTGTATCTTGATAAAGGTGGATCATTAAGATGATCCTCGATTTCATTTTGAAAAAACCCAACTACCTAACCACTGTTAACTGACATTGAAACAATATTAGCCCAATTATTCTATTTCCAATGATACCTGCCCAGACATTGACGTCAATAAATTTGATAAAATTTGGGTTAACTCTATGATTTTGAAGCAGCCAATCACAAAACACTACCCGTCTATCGCCATCGTCAGCATACAAATGTTGTTGTAACTGATATTCAAATGCTCGATATCCGTGCCTTATCAGTATTTTCTTGCTGATTCGTGACTTATCTGCATTTCTTGACTAATTTCTCTTGAAGAAACCGTTTTATCAACCTCAACCATAGCAAGAACGTTAATCTCAATCTCTTCATTTATGATAAACGTCTGTTCCACCTCCCGATTTCCTTCAAAAACGATTCTTAACATACGGAAAATACTGATGGGCTGGATGTTGCCAATTGGGATATCAGCATACAACTCAGCAGCATTCCTTGAATTCCTATGACATTCTCCAAATATTAATGAAATATCCACTTTTTTAATTTAAGTATACATCATTTTGAAGAAAAATCAAACATAAAATTTAACAAAAATTAAGAAACTTTCACTGTCTGCTCATAAAGCGCATGTAACTGTCATTACTAAGTGGGTGTTTTGTTTTCCAAAGACGTCTTGATAAAAATAACTGCAAAACATTATGCGTCATGGCTATCCATGGCACACTTGACAAAAGTAAATAAATTATTATCCAGTTTTTTCCTTATTAATAATATTTAATTTATGTCATTATTTTCAATCCAATCGCAAATAAATTGGTATCGTTATATTCGTCAAAAAATAATTTTTTCCGAAAGTGCCTGTCAAAAAATGGTTGCCATTTGAAAAATGATAGTCAGACACGAAAATGTATTATTTCCAACTTGTCTTATTCCTATTCCTCAGATTAGTTTACGTCCTATGATGGCCACCTAGATGCAATATTAAAAGTGACTCTAAAACAATTGAGTAGGCGTAAAAACTTTTTAAAATGTCACATTCTGATCCAGAATTGTCTCATAAATCCAAAAATGTTACGATATACAGGGTGTTCCATTCAAAAATTCAAAACCGGGGCCATTTCCAGTGAAACCGGAAATGATCGGAAAGTGAAAAATAGGCGAAAATTCTCCTTTTCACATACCATTTACCTATACCAAATGACATTTTGATACACCCAATATTCTAGAAGTTATGACTTGTCTAATAGATTCGTTGACACTTGGTATGCGTTATGTATTTTGAAGCATATTTTAAGTGATAATAATTCATCGTGTCCTCGCGTATTAAAATCAAATGGATTTTCACTTAAATCTGATGTGATAAGTCAAAAATAGCGGTGGATTGGTAATCAGCACCACGAACAAAGTGAAAAAAACAACAAAAACATTCTAAACAACAGAAGTCACGTCTGCCTGTGTTATTGGTATATTGATGAATAATAATATTAATTTTGTCATTCTAATTCAGATCAGGATCCCGGGATAGGAAGATAAAACGTAGTTGTGAACTAACACCACTGAAGAAGCGAACAATATGTTCGCGAAACGTGAAGACGTAGATTAGTTTTATCTGTCCGATACTCTGCAAACCTTTCCAATAGATCCGGAAGCAATCACAACAACCAAAATTTTCTTCTCAATATTCAATTGAGAACATAAGTAACCCCCAAGAGGTTATCTTGAACGTTGGAAGATAGTGATTTAAGTTTATCTTTCAGTCGCACATTATTCTACATCTGATTTTATGAACACCCTGTTAATAATTTCGAAGTAATCGATATTTTTCGTTTGTTTCATGCTCGGAACAATTTGAATATCATTATTTAAATCAATCTGGAGTTATGGGTTGTTCTATGCTATTAAATCTCCAGATTGAGTTCGAAAATCAGATTCGAATTGTTCCAAGCACGAAAAAAATTTGATTATTTCTCATGTTGGAAATATATGACACGATGTCACGTACAGTCTTCAATTAGTCATAGTCAATCGAAATCCACCTTCATTACGTGGGACGAAACTTGTTTTCTCTACTTGTTTTTAACTGAAATGGCTAACCAATGAGTTTTCTTACAGTGCGACTCAAAAAGTCAGCATCATACGAAATACTTTTTATCAATAATTTCTCAGAAAAGTTGATGCTTTGTCTAAAACCTAATACCAACATCTTGAATCGGGAAAAATCGCCGTGTATGAGGCTAGCACCTTTGATATATAGCCTGTGATTGAAAATTGCACATTGAGTAAGAAGGAATGAAACAATCATGTTTAGGGACAAGAATGAAATAGAAGTAATGAAAAGAACAGAAGTCATACAACTGTAAGAAGAATCTGCCAAAGATTTACAAGAACGGAGAAATAATTGAAAGTTCAATCTTTATATATACAGTGCTTCTCAAAAGTCCCCTCCTCCCCTCTTATTTTTGGAACGATTATACATAAACAAGTGAAATTAAAGGTTGTAAACTTCCCTACTAGTGATGATACATGACGAAATCGTCAAAGATGCCGTCACAAGGCCATTGTGACCAATAATTTTAAATGGAACCCTACGGCAAGCGACACCTCTTTTAAAAGGTATCGAAAAAACCTATTCAATGATACTAATTTTGTTTGTGTTTATGGCAGTTTTGATGGTTCATTAGTGAACATTAAAATTTAAATTCCATTCAGTATGATATTAATTATAGATTTAAGAATCAGTATCTACTTAAAGAAATTGCTCGGAGTGACCTCCATTTACTTCCTGACACTGAAATATCCTATTTTCAAACTCTTTTCGTACTTTTGCAAATGTGTCTGCGGAAACAGCCTCACATTCTGCAACAATACGTTGTTTTGAAACGTCAATATTGTCAGGTTCAGTGGCGTAAACCTTCGATTCAAGGTACCCCCACAGAAAAAAATCCAAAGGTGTGAGGTCCGGTGATCGAGCTGGCCATTCCGTTGAACCTCGTCGTCCAATCCATCTACCACGATACTCCTCATCCAAATACCGTCTTTCTGCACCGTTGTGGAGGAGCACGATCCTGTTGGAATGTTATTTCCAAATTGCCGAATTCATCTGGATTAACTTCCAAAATTTCAAGGATTAACGGTTCTATTGCGTTTTGCAACAGCTCCAGGTAAACCTCACCAGTTAAATTAGTATTTGAAAAAACAGGCCCAACAATGTGGTTTCCCAGGATACCTGCCCAAATATTCACCTTCTGGGGAAATTGGGTATGTGTTTCACGAAACAGGTGAGGATTTGCGTCACTCCAATACCTCACATTCTGTGTATTTACATTTCCATTTAGATAGAAAGTACTTTCGTCACTAAAACAAATTATTTTGACATAGTCTGGCTGTTGGTTAACTTTAATTTCCATATTTTCACAAAATTCTAGTCTTCGGTCTGGTCCGTCGTCTGAGAGTTGATGAACCATTTTCAATTTGTATGGATGAAATTTGTTTTTTTTCAACACCCTGTGTACTGTACTTCGACTGACTTCACAGGTAGATGCAAAGGGAGTTGTTGAAGAAGTAGGATTAACTATTACTTCTGCCAGTATATCAATTTTTTTCTCATCATAAATTTGTGGTCTGCCAGATCGTTTCGCATCATTAATACTACCCGTTGTTTCAAATTTACGAAGAAGCTTCCTTACATAAGTCCTCGAAACGGGGCGATCGGGAAACCTCTCATTAAAAATGCATTCTGCTGCATGAACATTTTGTCCAGATTCACCCAGAATTAGGATCGCTGCTACTTTATCACCTACAGCACGTTCCATTTCGCTCCTTGAAGCACTTAAACGTTCGGCTCACAACAGTTTAACAAATTATTAAAATGTACAAAAATATTAAAAGTACCAAAAGCTGCTAAAACAGTTGAACGTTCGATCAACAATACACAAATTATCAAATGTACAAAAACTTGGACAATTACAAAAACGTCGACTTAGGGAGACTAACAAAAACGTCAGCTTATTTGACAACTATCCAGAGGCGGAGCATGAATTTGGAATTTTAGTATTAAATGATTCAATTCATCACAACTTTGCATTTTTTAAAAGCGAGTTGCCAAAACTGTCATAAACACAAACAAAATTAGTTTTTTCGATACCTTTTAAAAGAGGGGTCGCTTGCCGTAGGGTTCATTCAAAATTATTGGTCACAATGGCCTTGTGACGTCACCTTTGACGATTTCGTCATCTATCATCACTAGTAGGGAAGTTTACAACCTTTAATATTCAGTTTCCAAATTTCACTTTTTATGTATAATCGTTCCAAAAATATGAGGGGGGGAGAGGACTTTTGAGAAGCACTGTATAATTCTACTGTACGTGTGTTGTCACTGAACTCCTCCTAAACGGCTGGACCGATTTGAATGAATTTTTGTGTATGCGTTTGGGTTACGCCCTGGATGGTTCAGATGCACAAATCATACCCCTAAATGTTAAGGGTGGTCCACCCCTTAATTTTTTTTTATTTTTCAAACATTTTTGGTTTTTATTTTTGTACAGCATTCAAAAATACATACAACCCTCAATTTTCACCTTTCTACGATCAACCCTTATTTTTTTGGCAAGATTTTTATTTTTATGTTGTCATGACATGAAAAATCATATTACTCTCAATTTTCACCCTTCCACGATAAACCCCTATTTTGTATTTTTTTTATAACAGGAAAACGGGATAACGGAAATAACAGGATAACGAAAAAACGGGAAAACGGGATAACGGGATGACAGAATGAGGGAAAAACGAAAAAACGGGATGAATAAAAAACGGGATAACAGGAAAAGGGAAACGGGATAAGGAATAACGGGATAACGAAAAAAGAAATAACGGGATGACAGGATAAGGGGATAAGGGGAAAAGAAAAAATGGGATAACAGGAAAACGTGATAACGGGAATAATGGGATAACGGGATGACAGGATAAGGGAATAACGGGAAAACGGGGTAAAGACAAAAAGGGGTAACAGGAAAATGGGATAACGGGATAACGGGAAAATTTTCAGGAAAAACATTCAAGGGAACATAAAAATTTGGACAGGACGTCTGTCGGGTCCGCTAGTATACGTATAATATACGCGAAGAACATTTGGTGTTTGGTAGTGAACAAACTCCAGCGAACTGACATTTGACAATTTCGACATGGATATAAGGATATTTCAATAATTGTTATTTGTTATTCCGATTCTGTTCAAAATATACACCTGTTTATTTGCACCAGATATCACCTTTTTTCTCAGGTTCAGATCAAATCTCAACAGATTCATGAATCCGTAAATATTTCGATCACTTAATATTTCGATATCTATGGAATGATAAATCTACCTATAGCTATTTTTTTTGCGGGTTATACAGGAAGTTTATTCACCAAACTTTATGAAAAACACTTTGAGTTGGATCATGTAAGTTGTACATCTGATGGGGTGGCTATAAACACATATTTCTCGAAGATATGTTTGAATTTGAAAAATACCGCAAGTCGTTCCATGTGATCCTTCGATTGTCTTGCAGTGTAGAGTTGGAGTCCGCTCACTGTAAGGTAGAACACCAAACGAATGAATGTAGCTTGGTGCTCAAACTTAGAGTGAACCAACTCCACCTGATGAGGTGGCTGTCTCTTCACAATATCCTTCCCTCTCTCCCAGTCGAATGCTTGCCTTCTCCATTTCCTTTCGCCGATCGTAGTAGGATTATACTAAACAAGGTCTAAGAAACCTTACTGTTTTATTGAGTGTAGTTCTTTCTATAAAATAATTTTCATTTGAATATATTTTTTACACCAACCTGTTTCAACCAATCAGAAGCCTTTATTTTGAAAGTGTTTATCGAAAATTGTTTTCGCTTGGGTAGGACCCTGGAGTAAATTATAATGGAAATTTTTTGACATCATAATAACTGACACTTGATTAATACGTACATTAAGTACATGTAACCAGTTTCAACATATTTATGTTATAAATTCAGAAATACATAACAAAATAATTTTTGCGTTCACCTACATTCAAAATTATTAATCCTATTATAATTTTCAGTTACGAATTTTGAGTATCTCTGGTATTCTTCTACTATCATTTTTTATCAAACATCTGTATCTAATAAAATATAAATAATATGTTGACACTATTTTGTTCAGTTTTTGGGTATTTAGTTGCTTATATTTTGCGGACTTTTGAAGCAAATGTTAGTGTACAATCCAAAACAAGTTTTTTTTTCTCCAAATCGCCCCTGCATTCTTCAATGAGCTTTTTCAGAAATACTGTCACATATTAGAAATTCAGGAGGACTTTGCCCCATATTTTGATAGCCCAGAGATATGCACACATCATTGTTTATCATATTTGATTCGTTCGAACATTATTGAACCTTGAGTTGTTTCAGAATAGATCAGGTTCAACGGTAAATATGGTATAAAATTACTGACAATATAGGGAGTCAGGTCGATATTCACTTATAATTGCACGGGAGGTTTGTATTGCACGGGAGGTTTGAATTTGGGTTGTTTAATGAGAAACTGTGAAACTGTTGCCTAGCAACTAGACGAGAAAAACTGTCAACTATTATAAACGCGACACCGAAGGTGGAGCGTTTTTAGGTTGACAGTTTTTCGAGTCAAATTGCTAAAGGAAACAGTTTAGAATTTGAACAACACAAATTTACCTGATATCAATACAAACATAGAGTGTAATTCGGCAGGACAATTTAATGAATAAGAAATTTAGAAACATCAATGCAAACTTTATTTATTTCGGCAACCAACATCGCGATAATTGATGAACAAATGAATAAGTGAAAAAACCACTAGTGCATTTGTCGCTGTAAAAGTTGCAGCTAACTTTTGCCGCTGTCAAACTGACAATTGCACTGTGGCATATACGATTTTTTATACATGAGTTGAATTGTCACGAGAATATTTGTGTTAAAAGCCAGCGAAGTTGTAGAATGTAGTTCCTACTTCTGAGCTGCCGTTCTGTAGTCTAGTCGAGAAGTGAGTTTCCTGCGAAAAATAGTTCCAAGTCTCCAAAAGATATGAGCAATAGCTCATTCGATCCGGGATGAAATTCTGAGAAAGATTTTTTTGTTTCCTTCTGCTGACGAAAATTGAAATTGTTATTAACAAAAAACAATAAAAAAAAATGGGTTAAATTTTTTGGGAATAACTCAAAAACTATAAACGATAGCAAAAATTAAAATTCTTAAGGAAGAGGAAATTTCCAATAAAAAAGTTCCGACTCTCGGAACTCTATCGCTATTATTTATAATTTTAATTTAACGCTGAAAATAGGTTTCCGCGCGACCGCCCAAGAGAGTACACCACACAAAATATTCTTTTATTGTCTTAAATATCAATTTGAAAATTTGAATACATTATTGTGTGTTTTCAACACTTGAAAAAACAAGGTCACGTTGGAAAAAAAATTAAATTTATATTTCAACAAGTTAGGCATTTGTTAATTAGTCCTTATTTTTCGGACCTCGGTTTTCATAAAAAACGGCATAAATGTTTAAATGATAGCACTAAAAATGGTTCGCTCCTTGGAGATATCTTATATATTAAAAGTTGTTTATTTTGTTTATTATATTCAATATTTATCATCAAACGTTTTACTACTCCAATGAATAACCGTATTTGTGAGAAATATTGTAAGAAAACCACAAAATAATAGAAAAGATACAATAAATAATAGTTCAAAAACTAAAGAACTCGCTTCAATAGAAAACTAAACTAAAAAGTAGAAAATATTTTTAAATGAGTTTGATTAACAACAAATTTATTTCATCGTAAAAAAGCGTGGGGTGCTGGATGTCAATTGTTGTTAATATTTCATGGAGAGATATTGGTAAAAGTAGAATCATTATGAAAATATCTTAAAAAGCACCACACGATTTTTTACGATGAAATAAATTTGTTGTTAATCACTGTATTCTTATTTCAAACTCATTTAAAATTATTTTCTACTTTTTAGTTTAGTTTTCTATTGAAGCGTGTTCCTTAGTTTTTAAACTATTATTTATTTTCAACTTTTTAGTTTTGTTTTCTATAAGAGCGCGTTTTTCAGTTTTTCAAACTAGTATTATTATTTGATTTTTTCAACTATAATTCTCCAATTTTGAATAGAATCGGACCATAATCACAAAACTCGTCCGCCATTTTGGAGCCGAATCTTGGATCCTTCAATTTTGACAAAATAATCATAATTTCCGACCCCAAAAACCCCCACATACCAATTTTGAATAGAATCAGACCATAATCACGAAACTCGTCCGCCATTTTGGAGCCGCCTTCTGGAATTTTTCAATTTTTACAAAATAATCATAATAGTGGACCTCAAAAACCTCCACATACCAATTTTGAATAGAATCGGACCATAATCACAAAACTCGTCTACCATTTTGGAGCCGCCATCTTGAATTTTTCAGTTTTGACAAAGAATCATAATCACAAAACTCGTACGCCATATTGGAGCCGCCATATTTTTTTTCAAACAAAAATTTCTTAATGCATTGTCACCGGAATTATGTACATCTGCCAAATTTCAAATCATTCGTACGTCGGGAAGTGGGTCAAAATCGCGCCCAAAGGAGTCCGTTACAAACATACGGTTACAAACAAACATACAAGTGAAGCTAATATAAAGCGTGTAAAAAAGAACAATATTGGGTATGGAGATAAGATTCCGGAATGAGAAGTTCGAGAATAATTCAATAAGAGTTCTACACCATAGTGATAAAGTCGCACGACGTAGTATTCACAAATTCGCTTCGCAGACAATCACTTGTTTCCAGTTTTCACGAAATATGTATTTTTCCCCAGACGTGGACCATGCATTGCGGGAACCAAATTTTATTTTGTCCTTGCGTGAAAGATCATATCTCCCCTTGGTCAAATCTTCGAAAATGCTAATATAAGAGCCGCCAGAATGGTATTTTTACAAGCTTTTATTTAACTTGCTTCGTTCGTTATGTCATTCGTTATGTCATTAGTTCTGTCAATCGTTTTGTCATTCTTTCCGGTTCAGAATTTGAAATCCATTTTCGGAGACCTTGCCGACATCTGATTGAGCTGACATTTGGCAGGTGCTCATAATTCCGGTGACAATGCATTATGAAATTTTTGTTAGAGAAAAAACAAAAGGGCGGCTTTAAAATGGTGGATGAGATTTGTAATTATGGTCCGATTTGATTCAAAATTTTGAATTTTTTGTCAAAATTCATAAATTCAAAATGGCGGCTCCAAGTTGGCGCACAAATTTTTTTTTTTTTTTTATATGTTCTGGTTCCCACGAAAAGGGATATCCTGTAATGTTCAGAGAACATCGTGGGAACCAAGGGAAATAAGGTAGGAGTTGGTGTTCTTCTTAAATTTCTGGAGGTTGTATACCTCGGGGAACACCTCCCTAGGCAATGAGTTCCAAAGCCTCGCAGTTCGTTGGATGAATGAGTCTTTGGAAAAAGATGTTCTGCAGGTCTCCAAAGTGACCACGAAGGGGTGTGAAGACTGAACTTGACGTGTTGATCTCGAAGAGACTGCCAAAGGAGGAACGATTGTTGATATTTCAGAAGAGCATCGCCCATGAAAATATCTATAAAATAGAGACAAATCGCCAACTTTTCTACGGTGTTCCAGACAAGTGAGCGAGTTTGTAAGCGAGGCATCACCGACGAGACGAATTGCCCTTTTTTGGACAGAATCCAATAGCTTCAGGATATGTTTAGGTGCCGCACTCCAAATATGGGAACAGTATTCCAGGACAGGTCGGATCTGTGCCTTATAGATCATAAGCAGCTGACTGGAGGTGAAATAGCTCTTGGCACGAAACTGATATCGATAGTAATACCAAGCATCGATATGGATGACTTCAGTGGTATGGTTACTCCTGATAAAGTTATGTTAGGCACAGTGAGATCGGCTTTTCTAGAGAAAAGACATGCTTGTGTTTTGTTTGCATTGAATTCTACCAAGTTATTGGATCCCCATTCGAGAATTGTTGCTAAGTCCATATTTATATTGTTAACATTTCTTCCTCGTTCATTTCTGGTTTCACGAGCTGATATAGGGGCCCTGGAAGAGAAAGCGGTATGGAGGGTACTATCATCGGCAAAGCTGTGTACGGGACATGAAGTTGCTTTCAACACGTCGTTGATGAAGTAAAAATAGTGTTGGTGCTAGAATGGATCCTTGCAGAACACAAGCATTTATGAGTAGAGTGTAAGATGAAACTCCATCGACGCACGACATGAGAAGGACCTGGTTGAGAGAAAACTAGCAAGCAGAGAACACAGATGAGGGGCAAGCCATAAGATGGAAGCTTGGCGAGGAGTCCCGGGTGCCAAACTCGATCGAACGCCTTGGAGATATCTAATGCCACAGCTAAAGTTTCTCCATACTTTTCAATAGATAGCTGCCATATATGTGAGACGTATGCGAGCAGGTCACCAGTTGATCTCTGATGGCGGAAGCCATATTGCCTATCATTGATAATTCCTGAGTCTTCCAGATATTTCATGAGCTCGATGTTGATGGCTTTTTCCATGACCTTCGAAATAATAGATAGCAGTGCGATAGGTCTGTAGTTGCTAGGGTAGGGGCTTTTGCCCTTTTAGGGACTGGCTGTACTCTTGCAATTTTCCAATTGGACGGAAATACTCCCAAATTGTAAGAGTGGTTGAACAACTTGCAAAGAACAGGTGTTAGTTCGGGGCACATTTCTTGAGAACAATCGGCGGGATTCCGTCAGATCCACAGGCTTTGTTGGTGTTGAGACCCAGCAAAATTTTTCTGATAGTACGTTGGCGAAAGGTGATCTCGGGCATGTGACTGTCAATAGGTGAATGTTCGGGGGTTGTTTTCCCGAAGAATCCAGAGTGGAATTTCCAGCAAATAGGTGCGCAAAGATATTGGCTTTTTCCTGGGCAGTCGTTGCTAGTGTTCCATCTTCTTTGGTTAGGGGAGGAAAAGAGCTGGAAGTGAAGTTTCTTCCCACAGCTTTGGCGAAAGACCAAAATGAACGGGATCCGTTGGGACATTCAACAAGTTTTGATCTTATTTTGGCATTGTGAGCATCTTTTGAACATTCTATTGTCTCTTTGCATATGCCTCTAGCCTCAACGTATGCTGCTCTGGTCTCAGGTCCCGGATTTTTTTGCCATCGATGGTATGCTGCCTGTTTGGAAGCCACAGCTCTAGAGCAGTTTCTGTTAAACCAGGTCTTATCGGATGATGTTCTTCTTTCGGTATTCGGTATGTAGTTTGCATCCCCAACATGATGATTTCAGAAATTGTCTCAGCACATCGTGTTGGATCTACTGAAGAGAAACAAACTCTCTGCCATGGAAACGCTGAGAAAAACATACGAAGACCTTCCCAGTCGGCCGAATAGTAATGCCACATGAGACGGGGGGGTATTGTGCTGCTCGATGGTAAATGGAAAGAGCATGTTGTGGAGATGAGGGTGTGATCAGAGTTTCCAAGTGGGGCACAAACTTCTATTCTATACGGGTCAGGATTGGTGGTGAGGAAAAGATCTAGTGTATTGGCAGACTGGTTGTTGACATCAGGGATGCGGGTTGGTAGCTCGACCAGTTGTTCTAGACCATGAGTGATGGCGAAGGCCTCGGCTTGACGACCTGCATCATCTGTTTTGTTAGAGAATTTGAGCCAGGCAGCATTATGTACATTAAAGTCCCCCATGATTATGGTTTCAGCTGTTGGATGGTTTTCCTGAATGTAGTCCAGTTTGAGTGATAAAAACTCAAAGAGGTTGTTATATGAAGGTTCATTAGGTGATAGGTAAAGGCAGCAGAGGAACTTAGTCACTTTGGTATCAGATAGCTTAAACCACATCACATCAAAGTCTTTCGGTTCCAAACTCTCTTCACGCTGGCATGAAAGGTTAGCCTTAGCGTAAAGGCAGACTCCACCTTTGAACCTGAATCGAGAATGGAGTTCGTAACCAGGACAAAGCATATGGACCTTGTTGGTGGACGAGTTTACTTGTGTTTCTGTTAGAGCCAGAATATCCGGTTTTTTCGTCTGTAGGTGATGGTGGACGTCATTGATGTTCTTCTTGTTGAGTCCATGATTATCTTGTTGAGTCCATGATTATGATTCGATTCAAAATTGGTATGTGGGGGTTTTCGGGGTCCGAGATCAGGAATTTTTTGTCAAAATTTATAAATTCAAGATGGTGCTCCAGGATGGCGGACAAGTTTTCCAAAAGGGGGTTTGGGGAAATTTGAATTTTTTGTAAAATTAAAAAGTTCGAGATGGCAGACAAGTTTTGTAATCATGGTCCGATTCGATTCAAAATTGGTATGGGGGTTTTTGGGGTCGGAGATTATGAATTCAAGATCGCGGCTCCAAAATGGCGGAGAAGTTTTGTCATTATGGTCCGATTCTATTCAAAATTAGTATGTGGGGGTTTTCGGAATCGGAAATCATGATTTTTTTGTCAAAATTTATCAAATTGGAATAGCGGCTCATAGAATTTTTGTTAGAGAAAAAAAACAAAATGGCGCCTCCAAGATGGCCGATGATCTCTATGTTTATGGTCCGATTCTATTCAAAATTGGTATTTGGGGGTTTTCGGGGTCGGAGATTATGAAACTTCAAAAATTCAAGATTGCGGATGAATTTTATGTAAGGCGCAGAAACACCAGCAGAATTATCGAATTCAGATAGTACTTCTATGAATTTTTTAGTTGTTCCCTTTGTAGATAAAACGTATTTTTTCCAATAGCACAGTACTACGTTAACAACAGATTCCTTGTTCCGGCGATATAACCACTTTATAAAACCTATCGCATGTTTATAACCCCCGGAAAACAACAAAAAAGCTGCTGCTTAAAAAATGTTACAAAAGTTACTGGCAAGTTTATGAATTTTCAGGTGGTTTCCGACAACGTAAAAAAAGAGTAGTGCAATAAATGTCTAGGCGAGGCGGCCGCAGGCCGCATTCAGTTATAACAATCAGCTATTTTTTGAAAGAAGAAAAATGAAACGTTAGTGCTCAGTTGTGTTGTGTGTTGGTCTATTGTCCATTAGTATCTTCTCCTACTCTCATCTACACACATTCTTCATTTGAGAGCAAAATTCATGGCAGAGCCGGCAATGCAGCATAAAAAATTGAAATTTCTATAAAAAAAAACCAAGGGCCATATTTTTGACACGACTAAGTATGTTTGGTTCCTGAGTGCGGCGCGGCGGCTTATTTATGTACGTATAGTCTTTAGGATGTCAGTTGGAATGGCGAACATTTTTTTAAAGAAGGTACCAGCGGCGAAACCTTTGAAAAAACGTGCTGCTGTTCGCCGGGCGGCTTTTTTTCAAAGGTTTCGCCGCTACGGCCTCCTTTGAATTTTTTTTTCGCCGTGCCAACTTACTTGTAAAGACTATATATATCACAGTCGGCACGCGGCTCGCAGGTCAATGGTCAGAAGAAACTTTATTTTAGTGGTTTTCTTTATAGATAAGAAATGGATTGTTTCGACAAAGTTAAAGGGATGCGGCATCGGAATTTTTTTTGCTACTTCACCACTATATATAAACCATTTTTATTTCAAAATGTTCACTTAATTTTGAATCAACATACAATAAGACTGGTCATAAACACAATCAAGTGCAAGTGTAAGTTAATATTGGAAATTAGTGACAAGGTGTTGCTGTTGAGTATCGTTTAAATATTCAAATCAGAACTGTGGTGAGTACCAAAGCTCTTAACTAGATTTATGAACGAATGAAATGTTGTACAGGGTGTTTTCTAATTAGATAAAGAAGGTGGGCATATTTCTGAACTAATTTTGTCGCGATGATTCGTTTTGAAAATAAGTACAGAATGTTTGAAAATTCTAAATTTATTTTCAATTCTTTCAAAATTCGTTAGCACAAAATATAATTCTCTTACAAAATTATAGGTTACCAACCGGGGGAGTTTATGAAAATTTTAATTTTTACCCAGATTTTGAAAGAGCGCTACGAATCATTATTTATTTTTAAATAATTTACTCTAACTTTTTCAACAGGAATGGGGATTTCTTATGAATAACCCATATTCTTACACTTCAAGTAAACAAAAAGCATTAACAATGGTAGGTACTTTTTAGAGGTCATTTCGATGAATTTCAAAATTTCTGAAGAATTCCTATTCATTTTATCTGCATCTGTGAGCCATGATATACTTATCGTTCTTCTTACCTTTTACCTTTAGATGTCGTCCTCGTCCAAAACAGAAAAACTAAAAGAGAGTCAGGTGCCTTCTATAGGAAAGAGAAGAATAGAAGAAATCTCAAAACAAGCGGGAGCATTGAAAAAGTATTTTGGAAAACCGGATAAAAGTGAGCCCGAACAAAAAGGTTTGAATCAAATCGCGGAGTTTGATTATTCTCAACCATCAACATCCACCAGTACTAGTGAAACAAACAATAAATCAATAGATTTCACACCCGATGAAGGTGATAAAGCTGCAAGATCATCATCAAGCAGTCCCATTCCCAGTGAAGCCGAATGTGACGATGTAAGCAAAGAGGAAGAGGGCTCTGCAGAAGTTGCACTGGATGATCCAGGTACTTGGCCTAACATTTTGCCAAAAAAATATATTGATTTATTGGTAGAACACGGTCCCAAATAAGCTGCAGATTTCAAATTTCCGATTGATGAGAGTGGCATAAAATTTAGCTGTTCATATTATAACAAAACTTTAGTGAACGGGGAGAAAATAAATCGCGCGTGGCTCTGCTATTCCATGAAACTAAATTATATTTTTTGTTTTGCATGTAAATTGTTTAGTAGAGATAGTTCAACACAACTTGTAAGTACTGACTTTTCTGATTGGCGTCATTGTTCGGATTACCTCAATAAGCATGAAAATACTCTAAAACACGTTAACTCTATAAGATCGTGGTGCGAAATAAAGACGAGGATGGAAAAAAATTGTACTATTGACGCGGAACAACAAAATGTTTACAATAGAGAGAAAAAGCGATGGCGCGCTATCATTGAAAGAATGATTGCTGTAGTACAATTTTTAGCCAGTCAAAATTTAGCATTCAGAGGAACTAGTACGGAGTTGTATCATAGAGATAATGGTAATTTTTTAAAGGCAGTAGAGATGTTGGCCAAATTTGATCCAGTTATTTCAGAACCCCTTAATAATATCAGTAAATACAAAGATAAAAAAACACGTATTCCACACTACTTAGGGCAGCATTTTCAAAATGAAGTAATTCACATTTTAGCCGAATCTATTCGTAATGAGATAACACGCATTGTCAAAAAAGCCAAATATTACACTATAATTCTCGACTCTACGCCCGATATTAGTCATACAGAACAAATAACGTTTGTAATTAGATGTGTAAACACTACTGATGGTAAAAGTAAAGTAGATATTTTAGAATTTTTTCTGGGATTTTTTTCATTAACTAATACCACTGGAGAAGGTCTGTGCAATTTTCTATTAGAGAAGCTATTACCTAGTCTGCAGCTCGTAGTTAAAGATATACGTGGTCAGGGCTACGACAATGGATCGAACATGAAGGGAAAAAATATAGGGCTTCAGAAACATATTCTCGATATCAATCCTAGAGCATTATACGTGCCGTGTGCGGCTCATACCTTAAGCCTCGTCGTTAATGACGCTGCCAGCTCCAGTGGTGAAATTTCTGGATTTTTTGATATGGTACAAGAGGTATATTTTTTTTTCTGCGTCCCCATATCGATGGGATTTACCAAAAAAATACGTGAAAAGTTTAACTTTGAAACCATTAAGTGAGAAAGTCGTATCAATGCTATTAGACCTCTAAAGCAAGACCTCAAAAACATTATTACCGCATTAAATGCCTTAATTGAAGATTCCACCAAAGACGCGAGAACAAAAAATGGTGCAAAATCAATAATTAAAAATCTTGAATCATTCAAATTTTTGTGTTCAATTTTGATTTGGCATGATTTATCATCAAGAATTAATGTTCTGAGTAAAATGCTTCAAAATCCTAAATTAAATATCGCGGAATGCATTGAAGGATTAGATAATTTAAAAAAATATTTTGTTTCACAAAGATCAGACGATAATTTCAAAATATTTGTCGAATCAGCCACAACACTTGCTAGAGATTTAGGTATTGATCCCGAATTTCCAAGTTCGAGGCTCAGGAAAAAGGTCCGTTTATTTGATTACGAGGGCAGTGATGAACCCCTTTTGAATCCCTTCCAGCAATTCAAGACTTCTTTCTATTTTGCAATTCTTGATCACGCGATCTCTTCGGTAAATGAAAGATTTACATTATTATCTGAGTGCTTTTCAATATTCTGCTTTCTGTATGAGTTTCACAACATTTCTAGTGATGATCTCATGAAAGCCTGCATGGACTTAGATATTAAGTTACAGGTAGGTACAGGAGGAAGGAAGTATCGTAAAAGATATAGACGGTATACAACTGTTTAATGAAATAACTTCATTCAAAGATATTTTTCCAGGTAAGAAACAGCCAATTGAGGTATTAGAAATCATAGTCAAAAATGATCCCATTTCCTGTTTTCCTGATTTTGCTCTAACAATAAGAATTTTTTTAACCTTACCTGTTTCTGTGGCTTCAGGAGAAAGAAGTTTCAGCAAATTAAAAATTATTAAAAATTACTTGAGAAATAATATGACACAAGAAAGGCTTTCAGATTTGGCCATCATCTCTATTGAATCCGAAATCTGTGAAAAAATTGATTTTACGGAAATTATTGATAAATTTGCCACTTAGAAAGCCAGAAAGGCTATTTTATAATTAGGTAATTATAATGATTAGGTACCTAGTCTGTAGACTGCAGAACAACTGATTTATAAACTTTTCGTTGGTATACGCACTGAGTATGTCCAAAATCGTTGTGTGTGAAATAGACGTTATACAGGTAGATGAGTTTGAGAGTTTATAACGTCAACGTTAAATATTAGTCAAAATAAGAAAAACATCTCTGGAGGGGCGGCACATCTGGTATTTGCACGCGGGCGGCCAATACCCTAGGATCAGCCCTGATTCTATATGAAGTATTTCTTCTGGAAACCGTTCGCTATTCGGTTATGATATACTCAGATATGACCCGAGAGCGTTGATTGATGATTTATTCCATGATTTTCTAAGCCCACCTCTCTGTAAATATTGAAATCATCAAAATGTTTTTAGATTTGCTTGACATTTGCAGATTTACGCAGTTGTCCAAGCTACTGGAAGTAGTTATGAATGTTTCAGAATAATTTTTCATATTTTTTCGACTTCCGAAATGTATTAATTGAAATTATTTCATCTATCCTTTTGGCTCAGACAATTGAATTCATATAACAATGATAATTTTCTGCATTAACATTTATAATAATAATAATAATTTCTTTATTTCCACAAATTAATTTGCACATCAACAGTGTGAAAACACAAATAAAAAATAGAAAAACGTCAATAAAATCAAGCAATAGTCGAAAAGAGACAATCTAAAATCTCCGGACATATATAGGAACATCACATACACGCCACAAACAATAATAATGAATTATATAAAATATAAACATAAAAATATGACAGTAACTAACTCTAGGTGTATATAAAGAAAACGTTCACGTTACAAAACAAGTTATGACAGAAATTCCTCATTAGCAGTTTTTTGACAATAAGAGCTGCTTAACTTTTGTCTTGAAAATATGTACATTTCCTGAAGCTTTAATGTCATCGGAAAGTTTGTTGTACAGTTTGCATCCCTGATATTCAAGCTTTTTTGGTAGAGTGCAGTGCGATGTTGACTGGGTAGGAGTAAGTGGGCATTTCGTGTCAAATGGGTATGTGGTGGTCTGTTTGCAGCCAATATGTTTTTGTTGCGGTATACATTTGTGCACGCCTAAAGTATATATAGTCCTGCAACTGTTAATATTTTTGAGTACTGAAATGCTCCCCTACAGGAATCCCTAAATCTCAACTCAACAATGATCCTTATTGCATATTTCTGTATTATGAACACTCGACCCACAGAGGAACTTGTGCCCCAGTTCAGTATGCCATACCTGAGGTAAGAATTTAAATTCGCATAGTAAAGCGTAAGTAGGATCTCTTGACTGCAGTGATTGGAGAGAAACCTGAGAGAGTAGCAGGAATTTCTGAGTTTTTTGCACAAATTATCTGGTTGTGGCTTCCATTGTAAATTGTTGTCGAAGACAACTCCTCACAGACTCACCTCATGGTGTTGTCGTCTTATCATGAATTGTAGCATATTGGTTTTTGTTTATTCATTTGTAAATTATTTTTCTCAGACCAAGTGATAACTTTACTGAAAGTGCTTTCAGCTGCATTTCTAAGGGAGTTTAGGTCATCCTCAATAACTAGTATATTCGTGTCATCAGCATAACATACTCAGTGAGTGGAAGAATTTCCATTTAGACACACTAATAAATCATTAGCAAAAACTAAATATAATAGAGGCCCCAAAATGGATCCCTGAGGCACACCGTCGGCAATATGTTTTTCGGAGCTTGTATTCTCCCTAATTTTTACTATTTGTCTCCTATTTTTTAGGTAGGAGGTCAGTACATTGAGCGGCAATCCTCTGAACCCATATTTCGAGAGTTTTTCCAGCAAAAGACTGTGATTCACGCAATCAAACGCACGTGAAAAATCAATAAACAATCCGAGCACACATTTTTTTTTTTGGTCCAAGGCCGTTATTATTCGACTGTGAAAATCGCAAGGAGCTGTATCAGTGCCTTTATTAGTTGTGAAACCATGTTGTGATGGTGATAATAATTCCAAAGCAGTGGAATAAGCATTTGACTGCTCTTTTAAATTCATTTCATATAGTTTCGAAATGCTAGAGAGAATACTAATTGCTCTGAAGTTATTTAGATTATTTTTATCTTCTTTTTTATATATAGCTGATTTCAAATTATTTCGAAAAATGCCCTTTTCTGTTGACATATTGATTAGGAAGGTAAGTACAGTGCATAATTCAGGGGAGCAACATTTAATCAATTTGTTTGATATTTGATCCGTTCCGCATGAGTTAGTGTTTTTTAGTTCATTTATCAACTATACCAACTCCCTCTCACTAATGGGAGACATAAAAAAAGTGGAATATTGAGTGGGATATTACTTTCGAAAAATCGAGTATCTAATGAGAAATTTTCAGACAGAGGCTTTGTAAAGTGAGCATTGAATTTTTCAGCTAATATTTCCCCCGTATATTGTATACAGTTTTCTAATAAAATTAGTTCATGTTTATTGGTTTGTTTTTTTTGTAAATCGTTAATTATTTTCCATGTTGTTTTAGATTTGTTGTCACAATTATTAATCAATTCATCATGATATTTTCTATTTATAGCCTCTAGTTCTTCCCTATATTCTTTGTTAGCTTGCCTACAAATTTCACTATAGTTGGTGTCATCCTTTGCTAGCATTTCGAACAGTGAAACTCTATTCTTTAGGTGTTCTAGCTCGGGGGACATCGCTATTTTCGGATTAGATCTCTTCCTCCGTGGTCCGGTAGATACCTTTCTTGATGGGATAGATATTTCAAAATAATATATTAGAAGCCCTGTGAAAACCTCAAATGCCAAGTTAGGACACTGTTGCGCAAATATCTCTATCCAGTCTTCGTGCTGCAGGTAATTACGGAATCTCCTTATATTGTCATCACAAAAATCCCGACGAAGAAAAATTTGTTGTCTCTACCATTGCTGGTTTTGTTGTGTGGATTAGTAGCAATTTTCAGGATTATGAGTAATGATCAGATAAATTGAGGTCTACTACTGCTATATTGTAGGGGTAATTTGTCTTAATTAAAAAATTATCAATGCATGTCATATAATTTGCCTTTGCTTTTGTTGGTATTCTTGAACTAATTTTAATATAATAAGAGGAAAGCAAGTCTTTCAATATTGTTAAGTTGGCACTATCAACCATGAAATTGATATTGAAGTCTCCACCAATAACTAACGTTGTTGCTTCATCATCTATGATAGACAGAATTCCGTTAAATAGTACCACAAAATCATTGAAGTCACCGTTAGGTGCTCTATATAATACAATACAAATAATGCTTCGAGTGCTTAGCTGCATTCCACAAACTTCTAAAATACCCTCTTTACAAAAGTTAGATAGATTCAGCTCACAAATGTGTTCGACAAGAGTGTCATTTTTATATATAGAAACCCCACCATGTATCTTTGTGCTCCAAGAATTGGCAAAAAAATTCCAGTTCTTCGGCATTCTGCCAATGTTCCGTAATGAGAAAGTAGTCACAGGTCTCTTCCCCATTGAATATCTCATCTATAAGTACAGTTTTGTTCTTGGACATTGGATCTTTCGATGCGTAAAACAGATAAACCTATTTTTAATATTAGTGTTACTTCCAAAGTTAGAGATAGAGACAAATGTCTCACTGAAATCAGTATCATGTTCTGTATCAACTGTACAAGATATTTGATTAATATTTATTCCTCCATTCTGGAAATCAGAACTTCGTATAAAAAAGAATTTGATGACTCGGTAGCAGAAGAAGATACTGGTTCAGATACATATACTCTCAATTCATATCAATCCATACTTTGTTTTTTCAAAAAGTACTTCAATACTTTCAGAGTAGCAAAACCCTAGCTCAAGTTTGAGTTGGTTATAATTGAGATCAATTTGTATGGTTTCTCTTTGATGGGTATGCGTGATGATTGTCTCATGACTGGCTGCTAATCAACCACACCCATCGTTTGTTTTATTCAAATGGTAGAAATTCATAAATATGTATCTCATTCAGTTTAAACACACCTTTGGGTAGAGAATATTTTGTTGTTTTTTTTTCATGATTTCATTCGGGAATTCACAATAATAGAGGGAAAATAAATATAATAATACTCATACTTGAAGAACAATTCGTTGAAAAATATTTTTGCCAATGTTGACCTGACTGTATCTTCACTTCACAGATGGAGAACATTTGATTGGTGGAGGAGTCAAAACTGTATCTAATGTGATGAAGGGATTCTTGGAGAGTAAGTAATAATAATGAACCCTCAAAGGAGAGGATCTATTCATAATAATTTATAAAATATATTTATACGTATTGTTTGAATTTTCTGCAGTTATCGAAGGGAAAAACCCAAGGTTGTTGAACAAAGTAATAGGAGGTGACTTTTCAAATTCATTGATGAAATAAGGTTGTTATTATGTATTTTTTCTAGGTACTATCAAGTGTGTCAACAGTATAGTAGGAGGTTTCGTTAAAAGTAAGTATTTCCACTGAATTAACAAAAGGTCTGTCTGTAGATATCAAATCACTCCATCCAAATATTTTGGTTTGTATCGATTTGACGACGAATATCTGTGAGAAATGTGGAATGACAAAAATAAAATAAATTATAAAAAAACTTTTCAAAGTCAAGCTTTTATTCAAATACACTAAAAATTCAAAAATTATTGCTTCGGATGTGCGACGTGGGTTATTCCGTGAGTTATAGATTCAAAAGCTTATCGCGCAAAGTTTCCAGTTCGAATACAAAAGCGACAGCTTTTGAATCTATAACTCTTGGAATAACCACACATCCAAAGCAATTATTTTGTAATTTTTAGTGCATTTCAATGAAAGTTTGCCTTTAAAAAGTGTTTTTATTAATTATTTTATTTTGTGCTTTTTAGTACTTAAGTACGCCATAATCTATGCATTTTTGTTAAAGCATCGTTTTAATGATGCCTTTTTCCTGTAAGTTCTGAGCTATCTAGTCCTTCAATCAGGAGACCATCTGAAGATTAACTCATTCTCCATCTTGGAGTTGCAATCTTCAATTTATGAATTTTAACTGAAAATCAATAATCTTCGAATAAATTGATGATCTCCAACCCCAAAAATCCCGACCAACCAATTTTGAATCGAATCGAGCCTTAATTACAAAACTCGTCCACCTTCTTGAATTTGTGAATAGAATCGGACCATAAACACAGAAATCATCTTGGAGCCACCATTTTGATTGCATGATTTTGCAGAAAAATTCATAATCTCCGACACCGAAAACCCCCACACACCAATTTTGAATCGAATCGGACCATAATCACAAAACTTGTCCGCCATCTTGGAGCTGCCATCCTTAATCTTCGAATTTTGACGAAAAATTCACAATCTCCGTCCTCGAAAACCCCCACATACCAATTTTGAATCGAATCATACCATAATCACAAAACTCGTCCGCCATATTGGAGCCGCCATTTTCTTTTTTTCTTTTCACACTGCATTGTCACCGCAATTATGAACACCTGCCAAATTTCAGCTCAATCGGATGTCGGCAAGTGCTCCAAAAATGGATTACAAATTTCGAACCGGAAAGAATGGCAGAATGACATACTAGACCAATCAATAGAGATTTTTTCGTGACAAAAATACTACCAAGAAACCGACTGTGCCATCATACGAAAGACGATGGTCCGTAGTTATATCCTGTAATGATTCCTACTTCCATTTGTCATTGCTAAATTTGTTAAAAACATTTAAATGCATTTTCTTAAATTATTTATCGTTTTTGACTTGTTACTTGAAAACTAATAAAGAAATCTTCATACTCTCAATGGACGAATTGTAGAGCACAATTCGATTGGATTGTTAGTAACAAAGAAAAACCGGAAAAAATCTGAGTTTTTTGGAAATTCATAACACCACCATTTTTCAAGTATTGAAGCAGGTTCTCTACAACATAGTAGTGATTGATATGTACTTTATGTGTGAAAAACTCAGGCACTGTTGGATCATTAGTTTTGGCATAATTACAATTTGATTTTTTCAATGCACTTTATTGCAACAGACCTGGATGCGTCATAGGTGGTCAAATTTCAATTTTTCTGAAAGATTGTGAGAGTTGAAGTATATTACTACAATTGCGTTGAAATGCTGCGAAATAGGTGAGAAATACTTGCAAACATGACTTAAAACCGGCGAGTGCATGAAAGCGGCTCAGGAGTGTGGGTAGAGCAGCAGATTCATAACGAGCGCAGCGCACTTGTATGTCTATACATACGCTTCCCCGCGTCTGCTGCTCTACCCCCAATACTCAGCCGTTTTCACGCTCTCGTCCATTTTCGATCATGTTTGCAAGTATTTTTCACAGAGCCGGATTAAGAGGGGGGCAAACGGAGCTGCAGCCGCGGGGCCTCCACAAGAGAGGGGCCACCACAATATAAATTTTTAGGTAAAATGTCCTAACAAATACCGAAGGATATGCAAAATTATATATAAAAAATCTGACAACGAAAGAGCAGTTCTCCCACTTTTTCCTCTCATTTTTCGTTTTAAACATTCAAAAACATGTTTCGTATTCTTGTCAAAATCCATGGTTAATATTAATCTTCGATCTGATGAATCATGTGTATATGCGAGAAACAATCACCAAGTAAAACATCATGCTATTATACAAAATATTATATCGTATCGAAATTAGCTGTAAAAACAAGAACAATTGAATTTAAAAAAATATATATATTTTTTTTTATTAAATGAAGGATTTTCTGTCGATGTATTCTTCGAATGACACAAGCGATCTAGATACACAATGAATTTCGAAAATTATAAGCAAAAGAAAATAATATTTCAATTTATGAATATGATTGCATCAAATTATTTATAAGAGCCCTGTGCGCATTCCATAATAGAACAAAAGTTCAAATTCTGTTGACTATTTTTCTGCCGATTCTACAAACACTTTGCACCTGTTTTTCCTATTTATTGGCGTTGACAAGTGTCCGCTGAGTGGCGCGCTTGTAACAGAGAAATCCCCGAAATCTGAAAGTGTGAGTCTAAGAGAAAGATGACATCTCGCAACAAATGTAAATCCTTCTGAAAAGGACTATCTATCTATTTATCTAAGATGTTCTACTATCAAATTCTTGAAAACCAAAATTTCAGAGCTACATTCTCAAACATTCAAATTACAGTGATTATTTTTTGACATTGCTAGAAACCAATGGAAACGTTCAATTCAAATAATTCATATACGTTTTGGCCAATCAATAGTGGGAATATTCCACCTAGAAAATTGTCGCGGAAATAATTTGAGGTATTTTGTTTTCATTGTCTGACAACCTATATTTTCAATTTGACGTCTGTCATCAATTTGCATGAAAAGTGTGAAATGAATCAAATCCGGTTTAGTACATTATATAATTTTGCAAGGAAATGTGTTTATGATCGTAACATCAAAAAATAATCTAAAGAATACCACACGAGAGTTCGATATAGTAGAAAATAATTATCTAGATTTCTTTCTCAAACTTGTTGGCAATAGCCACTCGAGACAGTTGGTCTCTCTTATCTATTGCCTGGCAACAAGTTTGCGAAAATCTGTCGAATTATTTTCACTCTCTTGTGATATTACAACTGAGAATGTGATGATGTCAAATTGCACTGGAAAGCGCTCATTTTCCGAAATGAAAAAAATAGGCGAAGTACGATGAGACAAAGCCGCCTATCAAAGTTATCGCTTCTTAGCATTGAGAATGATTTTCTCCGGATGCTGGATTTGACCGAAATCATCAATGATTTTCGTCGAAAAAAGCTCGCAAGAATCCCTTTGTTTACGCTGTAATTTAATTTATTTCTTGTATTTTATTATACCTACATATGCTCGTGTCGGAATAATTTGATTTGTTCCGCAATAAATTAAAAAAAATAAAAATTGTTTGAAAAATTATTAGGGGCCCTTTGTTGCCCCAGAGCCTTCACACCTTTTAATCCGGCCCTGATTTTTCATCTATTTTGCAGCATTTTCACGCAAAATGAGAATATACGTTTTGTAGTACTATACTTCTACTCTCGAAATCTTTTCGAAAAATTGGAAACGGATCACCTATGAGGCATCCAGGTCTGCTGCAATAAGGTGCATCAAAAAATTCAGATTGTAATTATGCCAAAGTTAATGAGTTTACCGTTGGTATGTTCTTTAGATATCACTTTCTGGAAGCGTTGAGCTGGGGCTAATTCTGTAATTCCCTTTTGCCCATTTGTATTTAACACAAGTAGCTGCGTGCGGTCAATTTTGTCATGTCATTATTCCTCACAACTCTTGATTATCATTTCGTAGTTTTTAAATTCTAAAGATGAAATTCCTTCTGAAAATTGGGAGGAATAAGGGGACCGAGAATTTTTCTCGGTCCCCTTACTTATAATTGAAATATTGCAAGTCCTTGCTGAAATTATGAAAGTTTCAAAATTATAGAGCTATATTTCCTATTGCTTTTTTTCATATTGAGATTTTGAAGGATTGCCAATTCACAATTCACAACTTATTTCTTATAGATTACTCCGGAGAACTGTTTGAATTAAAAATATTTGAACAACAAACAAAATTTCCAACCTCATATTAGAATATTTTGAAAGAAAATAGGTTTTTCCTTTGATTTTACAAATGAACTAAATCCGAAAATGATAAAAAATAATATTTTTGTTAATAAATATACATAGATTGTGAAGTAAACATATATTTATTGTCGCAGGCGAATCTGCCTTTAGGCAATAGTGCACAAAAAATATTTTTATTTGCAATTCTCAAACAGTTTCGGTCGAACGACCCTCTTCACGGATAATTCTGAAAAGTGAAAAGGTTATAGGAAATATTATATTAGATAAGAATTATGTGATACAAAAAAATTAATTGTGTGAAGCTGTTGAAATTGAAATTACTCACTTGTCAGAATGTATACAAAGTAACTGTAGAAGATGAACTCATTTTATGAGACATTATATTTGTAGAAAATAATGATCTGATCCGGACATGTCAAGATTGCAACGAAGAAAACGTGAATAAAGAAACATGAACTCGCAAGATCACTAATCAACAAATGAATAAGAAGGGGGACATGACAATTCAGAATTTGAGAGCGCCTGATTCAAGAATATCAAAGAACTAGGAGTGGATTTCGAAGAAGTAGGATGTGCGAAGAAGGAACAATTCTATTTATATTATAGCGATTCAAAGATAGGATTGAATATGGTTTGGTTTAAATGAATCTGAGTATTAACACAACTTTTATTCCTGGACCGTTCTCTCGATATTTCCAAATCTTCTAACAAATCAAGTTAGAGGTTGTTATTAATGACACTATGCAAAATGTGGAACCGTTATTGATATCAATAGTGTGGTCCTGATCTTTCGAATGACTGCCAAAACTAAAAGGCCTGTTAATGTGTTCTTTGATTCTACTAGATATTTTCCTAATCGTTTTTCCAGTATAAGTTGCATTGCAGCTGTTGTACATAAGCTTGTAAATTCCGCTTTTATCAGTAGGATTGATTTTATCCAAGGTATTGCAACCCAGGGTATTGCAAGGTTTAAAGGATATTTTAATACTGTAAAAAAAATTATAGAAGTGTTTGGAAATGGATAAAATATAATTCAAAAATGATAGTAAAAAATATTCAGTATCTGAAGGTTTGTGGATGATAGAATAAGCAATCTTCCTTTCTTTTTTCAAAGATATTTTATAAATCAGCTCAGTAACAATTTCAGGATTATAACCATTGTTTAATGCAAGTTGTTCGAGAACGATGACTTCTTTTTGAAATTTCAAAGCAGACAAAGGATCATTCAAAAGCCTATGAATGCAAGAATTAAACGAAGCTATTTTATATAGGAAAGGATCATTTGAACTAGCATGAATTATGTGGTCAGTTTGTGTGGGTTTTCTGAAAATATCAAAATGGAGTTTTTTGTCAGTTTTGGTTATTGCTAGATCGAAGAAGTTGATTATTATTGGTCTCTACTTCGATAGTGAATTTAATTTTAGGGTGTATTTCGTTTAATTTATCTAAAATCTCCAGAGCATCAATTTAGTTACCTTTAATTATAACAAAAGAGTCGTAGACAACGGTGCCAGCATAAGATGGAGTTATTTTGTGAAATAACATCTTTTTCGACATTATCCATGAAAAAATTTGATGAAAAAGGTGAAATGGGAGAACCCATAGCTTAACCTTCAGGTTATCTGAAAAATGTATTGTTGAAGAAAAAGTCTTGGTCTAACCAAAGCTTTGGGAGGTGCATGATATCAGTAATCTTAAATTTATCAATGTTGTTGTTGTTGTTAAGTAAATTTGAGACTAGAGGAATTGTTTCTTCCTCAGGTATGGAGGTAAAAAGACTAGTAACGTCAAATGAGACCATAATACATTGTTCTGGTAATTCAATGTTTTCTTAAAAGCTGATTAACTGCGATGTATTTTTTACTGTATATTTAGGTGTGAAATCCACTAGGCTTTCAATTAGAGTTGGAAGCTGACAACTGGTCTAATGGGACGATTTCACTTATGAATTTTGGGGAGACTACAGAGTCTTGGTGTGGAGAGATTACTCAAAATCAATTTAGAATGTTAGTATTTATCAATAGTTTGTGTACAAATTTTGACCATGGAGTTGGCTTTGCAAGACCAAGACTCTATGGTCTCCCTGAAATTCATAAGTGAAATTGTCCCATTAGACCAGTTGTCAGCTTTTGTAAAACACCTTTCAGCAAAATTTCTAGTTTTGTTTTAACTCTAATTAAAAGTTTTGGCAGCCATTGGAAAGATCAGGACAATACTATTGATAACAATAACGGTTTCAAAATTTTGCATAGTGTTACTAATAACAACCTCAAACTTGATGTGTTAGAAGATTTGGAAATATCTAGAGAATCAGGAATAAAAGTTGTCTACATACTCAGATTCATTCAAACCAAACCATATTCAATACTATCTTTGAATCGCTAAAATATAAATAGGATTGTTACAACTTCTTCTAAATTCACTCCTAGTTCTTTGATAATTTTAAATCAGGCGCTCTTTTGTTTGTTTTGAGGCCTTACGTATGATGGTGGCATTACATTTGTTGAATACAAAAATCAGACGACGAGCGCGGTGCAAATATTTAATCAATTATCTATTCGTGATAATTCTTTCATTTTTATTTTTTTACTTCATGTGACGCTGTTGAATCCATCGTCAACATTTTGTCTAGTAAACAAGAATTCATACCGAAACGTCAATGTTTTCATAGTGGAATGAGCGTCGACGTCTAGCCTTATTGAAATGATTTCCAGAGGGATGAACTCTCCTTTATAAATTACATTCATTATGCAAATTATGGCCGCTATCAGCGAATATGCACTAACATTCACATGGACATTGTGTACGAGGATGTTGAATATATTACATTCATCTAAAACTGTATTTGCACAACAATTAATAAATTTACTAATAATGTGAGTTTAATGAAAAATCGGTGAAGATCGAATATGACGAATAAATTTCCAATGGTCATATAAGTAATTAATTTTGCTTTTTCAGGAATTAAACAGCTGATTAGGATTTCTCACGCAACCACAGTGTACGTACGTAATAATAGAACCCCAATGAGGATTTTTGTTTGTGAATACAGTACCCTGTATCTTACAAAACACTGTTATACAAATTTGATTCCACGGCAAAAATTATGGTTGAGGTGTCATTCGATTTGGAAGGGCATTTAGAAACTTCTTGAAAACATTCAAGTGACGCTCAAATTTCTTAAACAATTCAGTAGAAAAAAAAGGTTTTGTTTTTCGCGAATATCTCTAAAACTATTGAAGTTATCGCAAATGAAAAAGGTCCTTAAAGAGCAGGGTATTTCCCAAAAAAGTCCGACTTTCGGAATTCAACCTCCAATATTTATAATTTAAAGAACCCCGCACGAAAACATTTGGGAAATTGGCTCTCAGTCGAATTGGCTGAATTATTATGTTATAGTAGGATGGGTCATTAGAAAACAGAGTGAGTTTGAATGATTTTGTATGTTTAGTTCCTGAGATATAAGCGGCCAAAGTTCGTAAAAACATCGTATTGGGGTAGGATTGACAAAGAAAAAAACTGTTTTTTTAGTCGAAATAAGACAAAGTAATGATGGAAATGTATTGATCGGAACTCTAACATAATTGAACTCTCAAAAAAAAAACAATAAAAAAAACCTCAATTCAAATAATATTATCAATATTGTTATTTATTGGTCTATTTGCGCAATCTAAAACATTGTTTAATAGTTCATGGTTCGGGTACTTTATTGTTTCTTGATGACGAGCATATCCTAGATACCAAACTACTCTGTAAATATGGGAACAGCATCCCACTGTTCTTGCTCCACTTTTGCAGGTACAGTAGCCTAGAATATGTTCATTTGCAGGTGCATCAGGAATAATACTAAAGGATATCCACAGTTGATACTTTATAGCATTCCTAAATCTGGACGCTATGCGACAGCGTAATAGTCCAGGTTCAGGATTACGCATATCGATTTCAAATAGAAACAATGAAGTACCATAAACTATTGAGAAATGTTTTAGATTGCGCAAATAGACCAATCAAAAACAATATTAATAATTTTATTTCAATTTGGGTTTTGGTTTTGTTTGTTCTGTTGTATTTCGTGTTTGCTCTTGATACTCTTTCGTTAGTTTTGGTGAAATAATTATTATAATTTGAATGACTGACAGAACAACTCATTTATTAGTTTGACAACTTGATGACAATTCTCTTTTTCCCATTTCAATCAGTTGTTTAGGGCGATATATGAAACTATTTGAATACAATGTGATTCTCTAAAATAATGAAACTGAACAAGTTCCATTATCTAAATTGTTGATTATGTTGTTCATAACTAATTAGTTTCAATTTCGATTTGTTATATTACAATTTCCATAATATTAATTGACTTTTTATGTTAGAAGTCGTTATTTATAGTTCTATTTTTTTTTAGTCTATACTGTTGAGTTCCAAATTGTTGTTGAGTGTGGTTTGTGTTGTTTATAGTATCAAATAATTGATTTCGAAAAGTTTTATAATAGAATTGAATGTGTCGAAAGGTTCCATAAAATTTTGTTAAATCGATAGGTTACCCCATATATCGTAATACCGTAAACTTTAAAAATGCATATCTTAAAAAACATACAAAGTGATAGAACTATCGTATATAATATCAACATTTTCAAAATATTGTGAGTAAAATATGCATTAACGGAACAGTTTCCTAGATATTCAATAAAAACATTGTAAATGACCTAAAAAAAAATGTATCGCACGCTTTATCTAAATAAAAGGTAATATTGAACAATTGAGTTCCTCAGAATTTTACCCTAGCTTTTATTCAATTGAGAGTAGCAATTAATTCCTTTTTTTGTAATCAAAAACGATCTCTCAATTGTTTTAAGTATAGGGGTATACTAGAAAATTAAAAAATATATATATTTCAAACAGAGAGAGTCATCAAAAAACAAAACACATTTTTTCGCCTACAAAAGACTGAAACTATGATATCTCAACAAAATATAACTTGTTGGTTTTGAAATAGTGCTGGAAAAAAAAAATCCGGAAAAATGTTTTTTTTACTATGCCCCGTATACACCCTGGTATACTATCATCAATTAGATTATAATTGAACATATTCATGAGTTCCGATCAACACATTTTCATCCTTACTTTGTCTTATTTCGACTAAAAAACAGTTTTTTTCTTTGTCAATCCTACCCCAATAAGTACCTACGGCGCTTATATCTCAGAAACTAAACGTACAAAATCATTTAAACTCACACTTTGTTCTAATAACCCATCCTACTATAACATTTCAGCCAATTCGACCCATATGTTTTCGTGCGGGGTTCTTTAGGTGTGAAAATAGTGCGTATAAACGGGAGATGTGGATAGCGTGTGCTGGGAAGAACTCCCTCATATTTACAAAAAAAAAAAAACAACTGTGGGATACCCCAGAACTTGACCGGCACGAGCCTCGGGAGAATGGGGGGATTATGGGGTTATTTTGAAATGAATCGTTGATAAAACATTTTTAGGGCTGTACGAAGTCAATTTGATCGATCAATTCAACACTCAATTTACCGGGCAGTTAACCAAGTGAGATATGTGACCCCAGTCAATTGGTGAGCTGCCGTTTCGGATGGTAATGCCCAGGAGAAAAATTAAACATTCGCAGCGCTAGACTGGGATACGTTGGTTAGCTCCAACTGCAGATTAAATTTGATTCTTTCGTTGGGTTGATCCAGGCCGAATTTAGTTCTAATCCATCGGATAGATTTTGAATAATTTATTGGCAAAGTGTTGATTTGCCAATTTTTTTTTTGACAGATGCCAGTTGGGGAAATAATGTTTACTGTTCCAAATACAATTTTTCGGAGGCTTTTAAATGAAATATTGCAAGTCAAGCCCCGTGCGCTATTGTTTCTGTCATTTTTAAATTGTGACTAATGGTCGCATCCGGGGCAGAAACTATAAACTGTATCTTCTTACCAAATTTCAGCTCAATTTTCCAAACAGTTCGGCAGTTATCGTGGAAGATTACTAAAAGACAGACACACGAACACACAAACAGACTTCACTCTGGAAATGGTCTCAATTGTGTCGGGAGACCTCAAAACGGATATTTCCGTCGATATCTCATCTCATTTTTTTTCGCACGATTACATTACTTGATTACTGGGGGGGGGGGTCAAGTAAAATTTATCATGAATATTGAGGAACAGAAAAACTCAGGTATCATTAAAATGCATGAATAAACAGTATTTCTTCAAAAAAATTCCGCAATTTTTTAATTACTTGCTTAAATGATTTTGTTAACTAAGTAATTTTTACAATTTCTAAATCAACATAGAAACCTGTGTAATTTTCCACCTATGGAATTCATTTCTGTTGGAGATCCCGTTTCTGAAATTGATAAATTTAGATTTGTCACTTTTTTATTAACAATTTAGGGATTAAAAAATTATAAAACCGAAGAGAACTATCAACTTTTCGATTGTTTCATTTTATAATCACTGAAAATTATATGAAAATATGTTTTTTAAATTTGTTACTGCAATTATTTAAAAAATGTTTTGAACAATTGTTCATGACATTATCAAAAATTTCTATTCAACAATTAATAGTAGGAGGCCATTTTTTTAATTAAAAAAAAATCTATTTTAAATAAAAAAATATTTTTATTTAATAAACAATTTTTTATAAATAAATGAATGTTTGTACCATTTTTTTCCAGACACTAAATTATTTTTTTTATATAATTTCAAATACTCTCAAGCTTGCCATTTTTACAAGCTTTTATTAAGTTTAACTTGTTAGTTCGTTCGTTTCATTCGTTTCGTTCGTTCGTTTGTTCGTTCGTTCGTTCGTTCGTTCGTTCGTTCGTTCGTTCGTTCGTTCGTTCGTTCGTTCGTTCTTTCTTTCTTTCTTTCTTTCTTTCTTTCTTTCTTTCTTTCTTTCTTTCTTTCTTTCTTTCTTTCTTTCTTTCTTTCTTTCTTTCTTTCTTTCTTTCTTTCTTTCTTTCTTTCTTTCTTTCTTTCTTTCTTTCTTTCTTTCTTTCTTTCTTCTTTCTTTCTTTCTTTCTTTCTTTCTTTCTTTCTTTCTTTCTTTCTTTCTTTCTTTCTTTCTTTCTTTCTTTCTTTCTTTCTTTCTTTCTTTCTTTCTTTCTTTCTTTCTTTCTTTCTTTTCTTTCTTTCTTTCTTTCTTCTTTCTTTCTTTCTTTCTTTCTTTTTTCTTTCTCCTTCAATAAACAATTTTTCATAAATAAATGAACTTGTACCATTTTTCCAGACACTAAATTTTTTTTTTTATATAATTTCAAATACTCTCGAACTTCCATTTTACAAGATTTTATTTAGTGTCACTTGTTAGTTCGTTCGTTTCATTCGTTTCATTCGTTTCATTCGTTTCATTCGTTTCATTCGTTTCATTCGTTTCATTCGTTTCATTCGTTTCATTCGTTTCATTCGTTTCATTCGTTTCATTCGTTTCATTCGTTTCATTCGTTTCATTCGTTTCATTCGTTTCATTCGTTTCATTCGTTTCATTCGTTTCATTCGTTTCATTCGTTCGTTCGTTCGTTCGTTCGTTCGTTCGTTCGTTCGTTCTTTCTTTCTTCCTTTCTTTCTTTCTTTCTTTCTTTCTTTCTTTCTTTCCTTTCTTTCTTTCTTTCTTTCTTTCTTTCTTCTTCCTTCCTTCCTTCCTTCCTTCCTTTCTTTCTTTCTTTTTTTTTCTTTCTTTTTCTTTCTTTCTTTCTTTCTTTCTCTCTTTCTTTCATTCTTTCTTTCTTTCTTTCTTTCGTTCAAATCTTGCAAGTTAATTTTGATCGACTTCTAGTCGTCCGATTAATTTGAAATTTGGCAAAAATATATAATTCTGGTGACAATGCATTATGGAATGTTTGTTAGAGGACGAGATTTGAAATTATGGTCCGATTTCATTCAAAATTGGTATGTTGGAGTTTTCGGGGTCGGAGATTACAGATTTTCTGTAAAAATTCGTAAATTCAAGATGGCGGTTCCAAAATGATGGACGAGTTTTGTGATTATTGTCCGATTTGAATCAAAATTGGTATGTGGGGGTTTCAGGCTCGGAGATCATGAAATTTTTGTCAAAATTCATAAATTCAAGAAGGCAGCCCCAAGATGGAGGACAAGTTTTGTGATTATGGTCCAATTCGATTCAAAATTGGTATGCGGGGGTTTTCGGGGTCGAAGATTTCGAATTATGTTTTCTCAAAATTCATAAATTTAAGAGTTTTCTGATTATGGTCATATTTCATTCAAAATTGGTAGGTAGGGGTTTTTAGGTACGGAGATTATGAATTTTTTGTCAAAATCTATAAATCCAAGTTGGCGACTTCAGAATGGCGAACGAGTTTTGTGATTATGTAATACTCTATTCAAAATTGGTGTGAGTGAGTTTTTGGGGTCGGAGATCATGATTTTTTTCAGCTCAGAACTTACAGGGAACGATTTTTAAAGACCAGCTTTTATTTAAGCCGTGTACTAAAACGTATAAAATCAGTTAAAGTCATCGCTGACAATGATTTGATAATTTTTCGTTGAATTATTTGGTTTCAAAAAGCTTATCGCGTGAATTGTAATAAAATTAATACTTCGACAAGTTGTTGCTTACCAACCAATCATTATTCAATGAAATTAACTGGTAGCTACTTTTATGACAAGCTTTTTGAAACCAAATAATTAAAAAAAAGTTTTTAAATCATTGTCAGCGATGACATAAACTTATTTTATACGTTTTAGTACACGGCTCAAATAAAAGCTTGTCTTTAAAAAGGTTTTTTATTAGTTATTTTTTTAGCTCAGTTATGTTATCATTTGATGCAGTATAAGAAAGATTCGAAGTGTCCTTGTTGATTGATAATAGTTTATAAGTTATATGCACTGCAATGATGAATAAAAAAAACATGAGAATATTTAAAATTATATAAAAAATAGTTTCCTCAAAGAGTCATACCTGATTGTTTTCATTTCCTTAGTAACCAAAATATAACACGGATATTAATTTGTTTTTCATAAATTATTTATTAAATGATCAAATAAGAAATAAACATTTTTTTTTTGAATTTGAAGCACTAGAAATAATAATGATTATAAGAAATGGTTCCTTCATATTGATTCTTAGCTACAAAAAAATTGTAAATAGAAAAATGTGTTTTTCACCAATATATTTTTTTTAGGAAACGATATTTTAAATTATAATTTTTATCAATTCTCAAAATGAAATTTTTGATAAGGTCATAAGCAATGCGTTTGTTCATAACAATTTTTCAAACAACGAGTACAAAATTTAAAAAAATGAATTCGTAACGAAAAATTAAAAATGAATTTGTAACGAGTGTGCTTGTAGACTGGACTAATAGAAAAAACTACCTTCTCGAGTCGTAAATTTATTTTATCTTGTATGTATATCAAATCATCGTCTTATATTTCTCTGAACTTCCAGTGGACTAGAAACCCTACTTTCTTGCACTATAGTCAGCTCTAGCAATTACGAATCTATAAAAATTTCTTTTCGAATAATACCTCACCAGACCGACTCCAATGACAAAAATTCAGATATCACATTTCGCACTTGAAAAAACCAAAGTAAAACTAGCAATTTATCTTTGTGATTCTCCTGACATGAAATGTGAAAGCCCAACCTTACTGAATATTCCCCTTTAATATTGTTCAGATTCCAATATCGAGTCTTTCTGATACTTCATTACTTTAATGAAACAATTAGATAAAACAATTCATCATCGTCCATTCGATAATTGAAATACCGAATGAAACTTCAGCTTGTTTAGATTCAATAAAATTTCAATTTCTGCCTTGCAGCTCATGTTTGATTTTCTCTTTTCAAACATTTCCTCTAATCAAACAGAGTGTCATTCCCAATAGATACATTTGATTATATTGGTTGTAATTCTCTGATGTCGACAAAAACGATTTACTTTTATTCCCTCTTTAATCTAATTCATTCGCCATTTGTCACTTTTTCCAACTACTCAATGAGCAGGGGGGATACGGATACAACGAATGTGAGTATAAACAATTCTTTGAAATGAATTTGCAATTTCTCGTTGATAATTCACGTTAATCTTCAAGTATTATAGAATCTTTTGAACCCTTCTAAACATTACTTCTCGTTAGTGAAAGTCCCGTTAGTTTTAAAGCTGGAGTAATGGAAATTGGCATTTGAGCTCTTCTTTTCAATTGAAAAACACAATTCAGAGTTTTCGAAAATTCAACCCTAAAGGTGTTAAAATAGGGGTTGGAAGTTTGTATAGGAGTACCCATTAGTTTTCAAGTAGGGTCATAAAAATTGGTATTTGAGGTCTTTGTTACAAATGAAGAAATACGTGTTTCAGTGTTTTTAGAAATTCAACCGCTAAAGAAGTGAAATCGTGTTCAACCTTATTTGACAATTCCATCCCCAAAAAGGTGAAAAGTGGTTAGTTAATTTGTAATAGTCATCACAAATTATTACTTTTGCTGTCAAATCAATTACACCACCCAAACGAATTAACAGGATAACGGGAAACGGAATAATGGGATAACGGAAAACGGGATAACGGGATAACGCGATAACGGAATACGGTCAAAGCCACAGACATAACAAAGATGGAACAGGGAAATACAGAAAAATACAGGAAAAAATACAATATATATATATATATATATATATATATATATATTATATATATATATATATATATTTTATATATATATATATATATTATATATATATATATATATATTTTTATATATATATATATTTTATATATATATATATATATATATATATATATATATATATATATATATATAAGTACATTTAATGGAACCACGAGAATACGATTTTCAAACAATCTAAAAAAAAATAATATGAGCATCGAAAATTGACACGAATTTTTTTCAGTTTTATTTCCAGACACTGGTTTTGTCACTACGAAAGTTTATTAGGCAATTTTTTTTTCAAGTTGACTACACCACTGGATTTGTAGTCATTATAAATAAAAACCATCAAAATTTCATTAAAAAATATTGGTTAACAACGAAGTTACAACAACTTCAATTTTGGAAACAAAGTATTTGATTATAATTTTTATTTAAATTATAGACATATTTAAAATTGGCAACACCGTCGATATAAAGTTGATGTGAGCGATTTGTGGTGGAAGCGATTTTGTGATAAAAATCCGACTAGGTCACTGGATTTGTAAATTATATTCCCTTAAAATCAATCATTTAAGTGTAGGTTATAAGTGTATTCGAAAAGAACAGAAAATTTTAAATTCATGTTCAAGTTATACGGTAGTACATTCTTCCATAGCCGATGAAAACGAAATGAACAGAAACAAGTTTTAAAGTATTTATTCAACAATTAAACGTCATTAAGCAAAAACTAAAACTTAAATAAACATTACTGTAAAATTTAATATTTGAATTTTTGTGGCTTCTACCAAACCCCCATTTAGTTCGACACATTCATCGTATCTCTTCCGAATATTTCTTACACTATTTCTTATTCGTTGAGGTGTTATTTCGGCACAAATCCAGTGGCGTAGTCAGATTTTTATTACAAAATCGCTTCAGCCTCAAATCGCTCATACCATTTACCATATTTTCAGGAGTTATAACTGTAGAACGGAATGAGCTATTGACTTCGGATTTTTATTATGTCTATAATCTAACTAAAAATTATAATCAAATACTTTGTTTCCAAAACTAAAGTTGTTGTAACTTCGTTGTTAACCAATATTTTTTTATGAAATTTTGATGGTTTTTATTAATAGCGACTACAAATCCAGTGGTGTAGTCAAATTTGAAAACAAAAATTGCCTAATAAACTTTTTCAATGATGTTAAACATATCTAACATTGTGATACAAAAGAAAAAAAACGTAGATCAAGGAATAAAACGAAGTTCAAAGTTACTACAACCACATTAGCTTTGTTTGAAATTATATAAATATAATTGTGTACTCTATGTGGTGTGACAAGTGAAACTTTTCACTTTTGGCCAACTTTTCAACCCTTCCCACTTCTTTGTATTTCCCCTATTTTCTACATTTCAACCCCTATATAAGGGCTGTTCGCCTCCGCCGGCTCAAATAATCTATTTGAGCGAGGAAGAACACATAAATGAACTTAGGGAGATGAATGAATGCCACCAAATGAATTATTTGGCGTTAGGATCGTTAATTGTTCATAACTTTATTTATTTATTTTTTGGTAAGAATTGTTCATAACTTTATTTATTTATAAACCGTTAACGAGCCTAACGCCAAAGAATTCATTTGGTGGCAATCATTCATCTCCCTAAGTTCATTTATGTGCTCTTCCTCGCTCAAATAGATTATTTGAGCCGGCGGGGGCGAACAGCCCTTATGTAAGGGTTGGAAAATATTCCTTTTATCATTCTCCCCTAGTTGAGGTAAATTTATTAAACTTTATAAACTGAATTATCGATGAGAAAAATTTTCAAACGATAAAGATTACCAGGAATAAACAGAGAAAATAGAGGAAATTCAAGGTGGTGAAAAGTTGGCCAAAAAGTCTTTCCTTTGGGAATTAGGTTTTCTGGTCCCTGAAAAAGCTCCATGCAGAATTTGGAAGCTTAAGATTGAACCCAAGTGCAGTTTTAGATTTTTCAACTTAACCGCTCCCGCGGGTTTTTCAATTTGTTTATTTGGTCAACCCTGAGGCCGGGCCCAACTAAAAAAGTCTTCCACTCGGATTTTCCCGATGTATAGTGAAGGAACACAAAATTAAGCATATAGGAGACGTCGAATTTTTGCAATGATCGATTTTTGGGCCCAAAATTTTCCAAAATAGGTTTCGAGTAGTAATTAAACTCGTGTCTTTCAGTGGAGCGTTGGCATTACATCACTTTACTGAAAGAAACGAGTTTAATTTTGAAATTTGAAAGTTCAAGATTGAACCCAGGTGCAGTAGTTTTTCAATTTGTTTATTTGGTTAACCCTGAGGCCGTGCCCTACTAAAAAAGTCTTCCACTTGGATTTTCCCGATGTATAGTAAAGAAACACAAAATTAAGCATATAGGAAACGTCGAATTTTTGCAATGATCGATTTTGGGCCCAAAATTTTCAAAAATAGGTTTTAGTAGTAATTAAACTCGCGTCTTTCAGTGGAGCGTTGGCATTACATCACTTTACTGAAAGAAACGAGTTTAATTTTGATGAAGCCCATATTGTTGATAGAGAAAAGAATCTGTACAAAAGAAACATTAGCAAAATGATCCATATATCCCTCAGTGATACTGTGAACATGAGAACTGACACAGAAAGATTGAGTGTATGCTACAACCACATCCTCAACAAATATAAAATGAGTCAAAACAAACCGTACTAAATATGCATTTCGATTTCAGTCATCCAGCACCTTACTGATGAAAAGATAAAGTGTCATAAGCACACTATATCAAGTATTTCCAATATAGTCATATGTAATACACTCAACTGAAGAATGCCATTATAATAAATCAATTTTCGTTCGAAATCAAAGGCGGTCGCATTAATAGTAAAATAATATAACAACTCATAGACTCGACACTTCCCCTATCACTTGCGTCGGCACATCAAACGGATCTCCAACCATATTTTCAGACATTCATAACTAATAGTGCGTCGCGACAGATGAATGACCCGCGGTCTCTTTGGAAGCGATAATAGGCGTGGTGATATATCATGGCGGTGTGTCAACTCAAAGCCGAGACGGGGTACTCGCCGACACATAAAATATATTTTATTGTTTTCTTGCGGTATTGTTTGAATACCGAAACCTAGATATATATATATATATATATATTTATATATATATATATATATATATATATATATATATATATATATAAAAGATTCTCCCTAACAGAGGATATACATTCATTCAGAATCCACTCGGATCGAGAGTCAGTCAGTACAGAGCAAGTTCTGCTTCATTATGGAGCGAATAAAAGTAAAGTTTAATTTCAATTAAAGAAGATGCAGTCTCATCTTCCTACGCGAAATAAGCGTCGACTTTGTGAAGTTTATCTAAAGTAGCCAATAAATCAAACAAATGCAGAATCATAGTGGAAGTGTTACCATCATAAAGCATCTCAGTAATATATAATACAATTAGGAATGGAAGTAATATTTATCAAGAAGCTAAATAATCATAGTACAACAAGTGAACGCGTTATATATTCGGTAATAAAACAGAATAATTAAATCAGTGGTTCTTCAAATGAGGGTAAGCGAATAAAACTGTTTATTTGGCAAGGTATATATGTATAGTGTAATAAGAAAATATTTCAGTATTGATTTCATAGTAGAAGAAATTATTGATTTAACAAAAGTAAAAATATTATCAATTGTTTAAAATAACTGAAGAACAATTATTTTAATTGTCATCCTATATTTGTTTCTCCTTTCAAGTTATTGTTTATTCAATTTCATTTTTGACTTTCTATACATTTTCTCAGTAAATTATACCAATTATAGTTGTTTTTATATTTTAGAAAATACATATATATTATTACAAGTCCTAATTGTATTATTATTTCGAAACAATCTGAGATTGGTCATTGTACTGTCAAATTAAGTCGCCCGCTTCTTTACATACTGGGTGAAACAAAATCTCAAGCCGCTCTGGGATATTGTTCCGTTATTG
Source organism: Gonioctena quinquepunctata (assembly GCA_018342105.1). Taxonomy (NCBI): domain Eukaryota; kingdom Metazoa; phylum Arthropoda; class Insecta; order Coleoptera; family Chrysomelidae; genus Gonioctena; species Gonioctena quinquepunctata. Next base: position 609,314 of record JAFIRS010000090.1, read on the forward strand.
GTCAATAGACTGATAACACTCAGTATGGTTAAGGCATAGCTTTAACAAAAATACGAGCAATCGTAAGACTGGTGGCTCTGACGAGGGGTATATTTATTACTCCCCTCAGGGACCGGTTGTATCAAAAGGTAGTTTTCTGTTTTTTTATTTTTTCTTCTATTTATCTCCAAAGTTCTTTCTACCTCGTTGTTTTTCATTTCGACACAAACGATCGATTTGAATTCAGTTTACCAGACAGGTACTCAATGCTTATTTTCAATGATACTCAACACCAGATCAATAATATATGTCAGAATAACGAAAAAAAGTAGATCTCTATTTGTTTCATTTATAAAGCATGTTTTATTATTGTTCTACTAAATTATATTGTTTCTAACACATTACTGTTCGTGAATGTGTTTTATTCATTATTGTGTGTCATATTATGGTGAATTTTAATATGTATTGTGAACCTATAAGTATTTTCAGCCCTGAAGAAGACAATAAATAAACGTCGTAAGGTCGTCAATTTTTTAAATTTGGACCACTTTTATTGTCGTTGTTTCCGCTAGACCGAATCTCCAACTATTACCAGAATTGAAATTGTAAAGGAAAGGTATTCTTGAAGTCTACCACTGTTCATTAACATTCCTACTGAAAATTCATGGAATTTCTAGTAGTAATACCATAAACACATGTAATTTTTTGTAGGTATAGAAAAGAGTTACGACTGGAATGGCCTCACCTCAGCCATCACCAATTGTTTCAGAGGCCACAAGGATGAGAAAAAAGAAAAGGAGGATCAAAAGGAAAAGAAGGATATGACATGATTTCAAGTTATATTTACAATCCAAGTAATATAACTTGTTACTGAAAAATAATGGGTTTGTGATTTTCCAAAGTATACCGGGTGTCAAAGAATCTATTAGACTTCATGACTTCTATACCATAAGACGGAAATAATAGTCAGTGTCTCATCTTAGCTCGATAGTTCAGTGTTGGAACCTCCGCGCCGCGGTCGATAAATATCAGTACAATTACTTACGTCGACCACAAACTTTCGTTAAAATAGAGGCTGCTTCGAATGCTCCGTAAGCTCTATTGCACGGGCCGAAATAAATTTGGCACCGGTGCGCTGTGTCCGAATTTAAAACAAGCGGCATATCAAGATTATAGATTCGGGATACAATAGATTTTTATTGTAAAATATTATATTATTTTGCCGCTCTTATTGTGTTGTTTCTGAACTAGTGACTGAGGTCACTGACTATTATTTCCGACTCATGGTGTGGAATATAAGGTGTATCAGTATGATATTTGGCATAGGAAAATGGTATGTATAATTTATTTACTTTTGTTAAGTGTGCTATGGATGATAATTCATTCATTGTTTCTCTCAACACGCTTCGTAACATTTGACGCGTTATAATTCTAAATGCCCATAGAATTCTTTCTTCAGAAATTTCAAGAGTGGCTGGGGCTGTTGCATAATAATTCAATTTTTTAACATATCCCCAAATACAGAAATCGAGCACAGTGAGATCCGGTGAGCGGCATGCCCCCGTACTGGACCATTTATTGCAATAACTTTATTATTAAAATGCTCTAGTAAGTAATTGAGAACTTCTCTGGTATTATGAGGCAGTGCTCCATCTTGTTGGAAGTGAATTCGCCGTAAAACTGCTAAAGGTAGATTATTAAGATGATCCTCGATTTCATTTTGAAAAAAACCTGAGTACCTAACCGCTGTTAACTAACCTTGAAACAATATTGGCCCAATTATTCTGTTTCCAACAATACCAGCCCAGACATTGACGCCAAACCTGTCTTGAGAATTGCCCGCTCTCATCGCATTTTGATTTTGTTGGGCTCAGTACCGAGTATTTTGCTTATTGATCACATCATTATTTGTAAATCGTGATTCGTCGAAAAATGGAATAAAGTTGATGAAATTTGGGTTAACTCTATGACTTTGAAGCAGACAATCACAAAACACTACTTGTCTATCACCATCTTCAGCATGTCAGCATGTTGATGTAATTGATATTTAAATACTCGATAGCCGTGCTTTCTCAGTATTTTTTTGCTGATTCGTGGCTTATCTGCATTTCTTGACTGATTTCTCTTGAAGTTACCGTTTTATCAACCTCAACCATAGCAAGAACGTTAATCTCAGTCTTTTCATTAACGATAAACCTCTGTTCCGCCTCTCGATTTCCTTCTTGCCCAAAAAGATCCTCAACATACGGAATATACTGATGGGCCGATTGGGATATCTCTGAGCATATGTCATGCCCCATAATTACAGAAAAACTTTCATTCATAGGAAACAACACGATAATACTTAATTCGAACGTTATAGCCAGAAAACAAATTCAATAGGAATGAAAATAAATTCTGAAGTCAAATACGCGACTAAAACTGATAGGCACATGCCCGTTGAAAATACTTCATCATCTGTTCAGACAAGGAAATGCACTTAAGAATTACCATAAAAAAATCACCCCTTTTAAAAATAGGTCATAAATAGCTCATCACTTCCGCTGATAGTCACATCTTAGAAAATTAACGAGCAAAGGAACACACTATAACTCATACGTTATGACAGCCCATTAATGTAACTCACCCGCAAAAGACATAATTTATTCATCTTTATCCATTTGCGGTGACAATAGCAAGCCAATAATTATCAAGCCGCTGATTTATTATGACAGGGTGAAGATAATTATAATATCAGGAATTTTTACCCGCGACGATCGAAGCCATCACGTGATCGGGTAGCGGATTATAAATTGGTGCGACTTTTCGAACCAACTCTCTCTCGGTGCTCAGAAGTGAAACAAAGAACATGTGCTCTCAAAATGAGGTTAGATTTCATTCGATTACAACATAGTGAAATAAAGATGAGAAGAGTACGAATATAGTCATCAGGCAGTGAACTTAAGTAGCCATTAAGAGAAATTATATTCGAATCAAGTTAATCCGAGTAATGACAGTAACCAAGTGAATTCACGAGTAAACCAGTATTTTTTTCAAAATCACCTATTATTTATCAACGCTTCGAAAACGAGATAGGTCAACGAAAAACCTCAAATGAAAAGTTCATGACCTCATAGAAAACCGTATCCATACATCGCTAACCTAATATACAGTGGGAGGTAAAAATAAAATAAACAATTTCAGCGGGATTAATCAAAATAACAATACAATTAAACTAATTGTCGTCTAAAAGCCGTCTCTAGTGAATAAGTGTTGACCCTGCTGATTGAGCGTAAGTTTATATATGTTTTCTGTATTTATGTTTTGGGCAAATTGACTCCTTTATAATGCGAGTGTGTCTTCAATTGTATTTCTATAATCTTATGTTCCCTAAATTTTCAAAAGATAATTATTTCCAGTCGTTTTTGACCATTGATGTCTTTATTGTTTTTGGTCAATCTATTCAATTTGTAGACTGATAAAAAAAACTAACTACTACTACTACTAAAAAGTAACTACACTATATTCCTGGAATATTGTATTTCATTATCCGTATGTAGAACGGATGAAACACTTTTGTCAACTTTCATTAAATATATATGTATATTCTTACTATTTTCTATGAGAGCATCATTTTTTTTTAAATCTTTCTGAAAACGGTACGTACTTTCCTGGATGAACAACTCAACGCCCAAGTATAGAGAAAAAGAGATATTTTCTGTAGACCGCTCCAGTGAAATAATCTCGGTTCGACCATCCTCAGTCAGTCGATGCTCTTGATGCTTGTTTTCTCAATCTAACAACAAGTTCAGTGTTGCATGTGTGATTTGTTAATCCATAACACCCTGTATAGGGCCGGCTTTAACATTTGGTTGGTTTAACACATACAACTCGCAGCATTCCCTGAATTTCTATGACATTCTCCAAATATTAATAACATATGCACTCTTTCACTTTGAGGTTACATTATTTTGAAGAAAAATGAAACTGAAATTAAAGTGTGTGTATTTGTTGTAACGAAGTAATTTTTTTAAAATAATATAATTTGTTTGTTTTTATAAGTGCTTTAATTATTTGCATAGTATCCTCAACTAGATTGGCGAAGTACACAATTTAAACGATTCCAGGTCTCTGCCGCTCGATAAAAGTCTCCAGTGAGTATAAATTATTCACACCCAGTAAAGCACTTCCTAAACTTGGTAACAACATCTTATTCAGGTGGAATGAAGTGTGGGGTTCCCAAATTGAACAACACCCTGTATCGGGTCGTTAAAATATTTTTACTTCTTAGAAGTTCTTTTATGTCGGGGTTGTTTTAAATTTCTAATTCAATTTTATAGTTATTTATTCAATTAACAATACATCTGTACTACACTCGAAAATCATAGATTTCAGAGCACTGAACTGCTTGGGATGAATCTGGTGGAAAAGGAAGCATTTCAGTTATTCGCTTTGGCTGGAAAACCAGTAAACTGTATGATTGATATTTCACACTTTATTCTATGCTTTTTGAATTATCGCTCACCTGAACAGGCTTGTGGTGGCAGCGGAAAAATGAGCGTTGTCGAAGATTTTCTCCTGGCTACAGCACAGCCAAGAGATTGTGGCTTGAAGGATCTCAACTGTTGCATGAAATCCGAGCACTCCATCAGTGCTACGTCAGCAAAGTGCAGGTCGCAGAGGATTTGGTTCTTGAATCGTCGCGCCCTCTTCTGGTTCGGGCCGGTCAAATTGAGGCCGCAAGAGTTGCATCGCAAACATTCTTCGTGGTAGTGGTTATTGTCGTACAGGAGTGAAGGTTCTGGAAAATAAAAAGATAATGGAGTTTAACGGAAGGAATCGCAGAATGGAAGTTATCGGTGCGTGAAAAGCGGCTTCGCGTCGAAGCTTTGCGTGGGATGTCTCTTGAGAGGGAATTCCCATCAAGACAAGAATTATTTTTACATTGACGAGAAAGGATGTAGTATCGTCAGATCAACTTGTCTCGACAATGTTAAGTGAATGTGGAAATAGTTATTTATTATTATTTATTATATGAGACGGTAAAAAGATGCTTTGCCTGTGAGTGGAAAATCTTGATGCACGAGCGACGATCGAGCGAGTGGATTGATTCCACGAGCAGGTAAAGACTTTTCACCGTCGTGTGTAATATTCTATTTTATTGATAAAACTGATAGAAAAAGAAGCAGTTTGAATTATTATTGGGAGTCAAATAGGCTCGATGGCTGTTCTGTTTACGGTTGTTTTGAGTTTTGTTCATAGCAACGCCACTTGTTTTGAAGTTTATCGAGGGTAATATCATATGTGCTAGAGATTTATCGCTCAAATTTTGTTGAAATTTTCGAAAAAGCATTTTGCCTGGAAATTTCACTGAGTACGATTTGCGGTCTTATTATCGTAAGTAATTGCACAAGTGCATCAAAATTACCGATAATTTTGCATGACAGCGTGTTGTCAAAAAACTGCTTGAGTTCATTCTCATTTTTGGAGAAAGAGCCCGACACCGAAGGTGGAGGGCTTATGCTTATTCATTATCCGAAGCTTTATCTCGGAGATTTGTAACAAGATGCGAATGATGCTCATTATCAAGTTGTAAATAAGGCTTTATAGACTTTATAGACTCATAGAATGATTAGATTTTTTTTAATTCTTTGTATCCAGTCCAATTTTTTCAGCTGAAATTTTCGTCCACTAAAGAATTTCGTTGACTCCTATAGAAACATTTTTGTACCAACCTTTTGATGAATTATTTTTCCAAAACGGTTCGGTCTATGTGATAATATTTTATATAACTCTTTAACAAAAAATGTAACCGACGAAATACGGAACTGAAAAGTAAAAAATAAAATAAACCTTCTTAGTCTCAATAACAAAGCTCCTAAACTAATGTAAGTAAATAATTTTGAGTCGGCGCCAAACGAACAATCAACGAAGATCATCAAATTACTCCAAAAAAATTATCAGAATGTCACCGTGCAACTCGATGCCATCAATTTACGCCTTACCTAAATCTTTTGCTTGTTTGTTTGGCGCCGACCCAAAATTAGTTACTTACATTAGTTTAGGAGCTTAGTTATTGAGACTAAGAAGGTTTATTTTATTTTCTACTTGTCAGTTCCGTATTTCGTCGGTTAAATTTTTCGTTAAAAAGTTATTATTTTTCAATTTTATGTGACTAAAAAAGAATCATCCAAATCGAATAACCTAGTCCATTTTGCTACCCTTAGGGGTGGCATTTTTTTTCAATTTGAGATGGGACCAACTTTGAAGTACACCCTCTCCATTGAAAAAAAAAACATTGAAATCGGACTACTCTATGGAAAGATATGCGTGGTATGTTGGCTGAAATCTACTAATTACCACCTACTTAATTTTTGATCACTTCCAAAATACTTACTTACCTAGCTTACTTCAACTATTAACTGTTAAATAATATGACTACTTCAACTATTTATTGTTATATAATATAAATTAGTTTTGAAAGTTTGAAAAAATGTAATTGTTATTGTGACGGATGTAGGAGGATTTGTCAATGTCAACTACATATGTGTGCCACTGTTCATAAGTGAAAAATCAATCATCCTCTATTTTTCTACCCATAGGGGTAGATCATTTCATTTCAAATTGAAATATGATCAACTATGAGGTATACCCCATCTGATAAAAAAAGAATCATCCAAATCGAAGATCCCAGTACAAAGTTATGCCTGATAGAATCGGTTAACGGACCAGAATTCCGAGGAATTCCTTCATTTTGCTACCCTTAGGGCTGGATTTCATTTCTGAAATTCAAATGGGACCAACTTCGAAGTACATCCTATCCACTGAGGAAAGAATTATTGGAATCGGACATCTCAGTAAAAAGTTATGCGTGATCATACATAAAAAAAAATGATAAAAAAAATCAAATATACGCGTTGACTAGAGAACCTCCTTCTTTTTGGTTTCGTCAGGTAAAAACAATGTTACTGGGCAATGCTAGGGTTTTCTATGTTTTTTATTGGCCATTAACTATCGCAGCACTTGTTTGAGTCACCTTGACATGTTTTGGAAAAAACTGTATTATATTCAATGCGACCGGTTGAATCACCATTATTTGATTTTCTTCTTTGAAATAGTGTACTTTACAATTTGCAGCTTCACCTCCTCGCCAAGTTGATTCATATGCAACAATTTGAAAAAATCTTTTTAAAAGACCTATGGAACTATTTTCATCCCATATTAATGCCATTTTAACAATTTCACTTTGAGTTAATGCTATTGAACTATTTTTACGTTTTTGTGAATTACCTTGTAAGTACTTTCGCTTAGAATTACGTGCATCACGGGATTTCTTAAATGCCAAATCAGTGAAAGGGTTGAAAGTAACACTGAATTTTTCGAAATACATACATTTTCGCTGTTGTGTTCCACATTGCTTTCACCACGCATTCTTTATAATCTTCCCCATTCTGTTTCTTCATATTAAAGCCCCAGTCCATCATTATTCCTGCACATTTTCCACTGACTGTTCGGTTTCCAAATTGAAGTTTCGTTGTTTACAAAATTCGCTTAATTGATTCCAAATGGAGGAATGACTTTTTTTTCTGTATTTTCTGGAGTTGATTTTTCAACCACCCTTATTATTTCTGCCTCGCAAATATTCCCAAATCTCGACATACTTACTGGAATATTATTTGCTGTTTAATTCTGTTTTTGACATTTACAATTGTCAAACTGATGAGACGCGCAACGCTTGATAAACGAACAATAAATGCTAGCGTTGCTACGGTAACGTAATTTATCCGATTTTTTATCCACTTGCATTTCTGTTCCTTTATATTCAGCCGATAATGAACTACGATTTTTGTAACCAAATGGGAATTATTATACGTGAGTGGAATTGTCAGTATAAAACAGCGAGAAGACGTTTTATCACTATAAAACTGACCTGATTGGTTCTCTAGTTTGAAATTTTGGCCATTTGATTGGTTCAAAAATAATGAGGAAATAGTCGATATCAATGATTTTTGGTTGAATTATCCTAAAAATTTACGATTTAATAAAAAAACGGAAATAGTTCTTTGCCAGAGATGTAGAAATTCAAACTGCAGATGCGGTGAACACTTTATTGTCGCAGAAATCTCGCCTAAAGTATGAAAAAAAATATATGGAGAACCATAAAAAAATTTATTGGAGTGTCTGAAAAGGTACAATTGACATACTTTCCTGAAAAATAAAAAAAGGCGAATCATCTGCATAGTCTTACTACTCCATGTTGAAGGCAACGCTTCTGGAGGAAGAGAATTGTAACATTTCAAAGTAGGACCTAATGAAAATAAATGGTAACAGATATTCTAAACTAGTACAATAAATCAATAGAGCACTAATGGATACAAGCCAAAGATGTCGAAGGTATTCGAATGAGAAGATATTCCTCGTTTTTACACGCTTTATATTAGCTTAACTTGTATGTTTGTTTGTTTGTAACCGACTCCTTTGGGCGCGGTTTTGACCCACTTCCAGACGTCCGAATGATTTGAAATTTGGCAGGTGTACATAATTCCGGTGATAATGCATTAAGAAAAAAAACAAAATGGCGGCTCCAATATGGCGGACGAGTTTAGTGATTATGGTCCGATTCGCTTCAAAATTGGTATCTGAGGTGGTCAGAAATTATGATACCTTTGTCAAAATTGAAAAATTCACGGTGGCGGCTCCAAAATGGTGGACGAGTTTTGTGATTATGGTCCGATTCCATTCAAAATTGGTATGTGGGGGTTTTTGGGATCGAATATTATGATTCTTCCGTTAAAATTGGAAAATTCGAGATGGCGGCTTTGAAATGGTGGCCGAGTTTTGTGATTATGGTCCGATTCTATTCAAAATTGTTATGTGGGGGTTTTTAGAGTCTAATAATATGATTCTTTCGTGAAAAGTGAAAAATTCAAGATGGCGGCTTTAAAATGACGGCCGAGTTTTGTGATAATGGTCTGATTCTATTCGAAATTGGTATGTGGGGGTTTTTGGGGTCGGAGATTATGATTACCTGATTTGATAAGATTATTCCCTTTTTAAATTTGCAAAACAATGATAAAAGTAATAGTATAAAAAAAACTAAAAAAATACGCTTTTATAAATAAACCACACTAAAAACTAGGAAATAAATAATAGTTTAAAAAAACTAAAAAACACGCTTCTATAGAAAACCGGACTTAAAAAATAGAAAATAAGAAAAAAAATTATTTTATTTAAAAAAAAGCGTGGGGTGCATGGTATTAATAATTATATAGTACATTACACACCTAGGGCAGGCGATACCATGCACCCCACGATTTTTTCAAAATAAAATACATTTTTTTCTTATTTTCTATTTTTAGGTCTGGTTTTCTATAGAAGCGTGTTTTTTAGTTTTTTTAAACTATTATTTTGAAAGAAGCTTGGATGACAACTATCTTTTTTTATGGTAATATTTCGAAATTTGCTGAAATAAGCAATGTACTGGAGTTTTTCGTTCAATTATTTACAGGTGGCCGCTATAGTGGTAAGTAAGTACATATTTATTCAGTTTGAATTAGAACGTACAGAATTTGAATGTGTTGAATTTGAATGTGTTGAAGTATCACAAGGCACTGTGCTCGGACCCATATATACTTGAATGACCTATATGAACTTCAAGTGGAAGGCAACGTCGTGAGTTTTGCTGAGGACACAGCAATATTCTATAAAGTCAACGATTGGAAAAAAAAAAACTAGTTGAACAAGACTTCAAAACCATGGTTTGATGGGCAACTACGGAATGTAAATGTGCGCAAAACTCACTTTGACCTTTCACCTCGTACTCAAAAAAATTTACCCTCTTTTGACACACTAACATTTGAAAAAGTTAACGAAATCATAAAGATCGGAAGAGAAGATAGTGTGAAATATATTTTCTCTTCTCTCTCCTTCCCTGTTTCTACCAGGATTCTATAGAAATATCATTGTTATTTTATTTTCCAATTATGTCTTACATATATGTGTATTTATAATTGTGTTTATATATATATATATATATATATATATATATATATAGACATATATATATATATATAATATATATATATATATATATATATATATATATACATATATTTATACTAGCGGACCCGACAGACGTTGTCCTGTCCAAATTTTTATGTTCCCTAAAATGTTTTTCCCGAAAAGTCTCGTCCGCGTAGAATTTCTTTTTTTCTATGTTTTTCTTCATGTTGTTCCATCTAGATATGCTTTTACTCCTTCCGCTTCCTGTTGTCCCGTTATCTCGTTTTCCTGTTACCCCTTTTTTTCTCTATCCCGTTTTCCCGTTATCCCCTTATCCTGTCATCCCGTTATCCCGTTTTTTCGTTATCCCCGTTATTCCCCTTATCCCATTATTCCGTTTTCCTGTTATCTCATTTTTTCTTTATCCCGTTATCCCGTTTTCCCCCTATCTCCTTATCCTGTCATCCCGTTTATCCCGTTTTCTCATTTTTTCGTTATTCCGTTAATCCTACCATTTTCCTGTTATCCCTTTTTTATTTCCCTTATTCCGTTTTCCCGTTATTCCCTTATCCTTTCTATCCCGTTATCCCGTTATTCCGTTATCCCGTGATCCTGTTATCCCGTTTTTTCTATAAAATAAAATAAAAAATAGGGGTTGATCGTAGAAGGGTGAAAATTAAAAGTAATATGAATTTTTGAATGCTGTATCATGAAAAAATTCTGAAAAATAAAAAAGAAATTGAGGGGTGGACCACCCTTAACATTTAGGGGGATGATTTGTAAATCAAAACCATCCAGGGCGCCACCCAAACGCATACAAAAAAAAATAATTCAAATCGGTCCAGCCGTTTATAGATAAATAACCTAGATACCGACTGCAGCGCCATCTGCCGGGCTGATTTGTGAATCTCAACCATCCAGGGCGCCACCCAAACGCATACAGAAAAAATCATTCAAATCGGTCCAGCCGTTTAGGAGGAGTTCAGTGCCACACACGTACAGTAGAATTATATATATATATATATATAAAGATATAATATAATATGAAGTGGAAAATTGCGACTGTGGAAATTGTACGGGAAAGGAAAATTGTGGCATATCAGACAAATTATTAAATTAAAGAAAAAACCATCCTCAAGCGGGAGTCGAACCCACGACCTTCTCATCTCTAGTCAGACTCTCTACCAACTGAGCTAATTGGAGGACAAAGGAACCGCCGCATATTTGTGGATAATTTTTTCCCATAATTCAATCTAAAGTTGGTGTTAGAACGATAGAAAATTACGCGAGCTCTTATCAATGACCATCAAGACCAGTTAACATCTCATCCCAACATTACCATCGACGTGACGGTTTCAATCGAAGTTCAGGAAGATGATCTCCAACCACTGATAAGATTTGGCCAAATATATAATACGGAGTGGAAAATTGTATGAAGAAGGAAAATTGTGGCATATCAGACAAATTATTAAATTAAAGAAGAAAACCATCCTCATTTCATATCACAAACAACAAGGGCCTTGGATGATTCCGAAAAATGCCTAGCAGTGTTTTTGGATTTAGCCAAGGCTTTTGAAACAGTTTCACACGAAAAACTGATAAACAAACTATACACGTATGGTGTCCGAGGACCAGCAAATACAATCTTCAAAAACTATCTATCACACAGAAGCCAACGTGTCAAAATCGGTGTCAGCACTAGCTGTTCTCGTGAAATTTTTGTTGGGGTACCACAGGGCACAGTTTTAGGTACGATACTGTTTTTAATTTATATTAACAACCTAGTTGACATAAGAAATATCAAAGGTCACCTCATTTCATACGCTGATGATACAACAATTATTTTCGAAGCTAATACGTGGCAACAGGCATACAATGAAGCAGAACAAAGCTTAGAACACATACAGATAAGGTTGAATGACAATCTCCTCAATCTCAATGTTTCAAAATCTAAATTTATAACATTTTCTCTTTAAAATAACAAACAGCCCGAGATGTATAACATTCGGATACACCAGCCAAATTGCCCCAAAATATCTTGCAACTGCCCAAATATTGAGAAAGTGGCGAAAATAAAATATCTAGGTGTATTTTTGGACCAGTGTATGACATGGGATGAACACGTCTCTCATATGGTCAAAAGACTTGGGCAACTGACATATAAAATATGTGCTGTTCTAACTAAACAAAACCTGATGATAATTCACAATTCCCTGGTTGAATCATTGATTAGATATTGAATAACAGTATGGGGTGGAGTATTCGAGAATATACTGAATAATATTCAAGTGACCCAAAATTCAATTATAAAAATAATCTTTGGAAAACTTAAACGCTTCGATACCCAACTATTGTATAAGGAAACTAATTTAATTGACGTCAGAAATCTATACGCGTTCCAATTTCTCGTTTGGATCTATTCCAACAGAATAACTCAAAACACGATTGAAGCTATGAATACCAGATATGCACAAAACTTGTTCGTACCATTCTCTAAAAAAAGGCATACACTGAGAACAATATTTAATTTTGGTGCAAAACTATATAATATACTACCAGGTGGTATAAGGATAACTTCCAATTTCAAAAAATACAAAATAAATATCAAGAATTTCATTATTAATAACAACCAACTCATAATGACCCTCCTGAAAAACATATATAACATATTTTACGAAGTAGAACAATTCGAAGTCGTCTCCACAATTTAATATTAACAATCGATTAGTTAACAATGGCCGCAAATCATTTGCGGCCATTGTTTTCACGGTCCTCATGTCGTCTTGGTATTTTGCATCGGCTAATGTATTTAGCCCCCCGAAATTTAAAAAAGGGGACACTACCCTTAAAGGCAAATTCCCAAGTTTTCATTTTGTCCCAATATGATCTCTTGACGTAAAATAATATTAATCTATAACCTATAAAATATTATTTTTTTCATCTCCATAAATTTTATTCCCCGGTGATGATGAACCTATAGAGGTTCGAAACATGTATACATAATCGATGGTTTTTAACCTTCCACCATCTTTTAACTAATCGATTGTTAATATCGAATTGTGGAGACGACTTCGAATTTTTCTACTTCGTAAAATAATACCACCCACTTCGAGATACAATGGACTTCTACCACAGGTTGATATATAACATATATAATATAGAATCCGTTACCCAATAAGAATCTTTTTTAACCGAACTAAATATATTCTAAATATAAAACACGGTTTTACGTTGCACCAACCTTTTTCACTGTTTCATCATGTCCTCATAGTATACTATAAACGTATCACTACCATGTTCTCGCTCTACCAACTTTCTCTGTTATATCATATGTTCTCGGCTAATTATCTCATATTATATACCTAGTCACTACTATATCTGTCCTAACATGTTAGATTTATAAAAGTGTCACCATGAGGCGGAAGATGGGGAGCAAAAAACAAGCGAATTGCGCTTAGTTTGCCCTCCACCTATCCAAATGATCTATGTTGAACAAATGTATAACCTTTTCAAATAAACAAACTTCAAACTTCAAGCGGTAGTCGAACCCACGACCTTCTCATCTCTAGTCAGACGCTCTACCAACTGAGCTAATTTTTCTCCCATAATGTAATTCAATGTTAGTGTTAGATAGAAAAGATCGCGAGTACTTATCAATGGCCATCAAGACCAGTTAACCTCTCACCCTATCATCACCATCGACGCGACGGTTTCAATCGGAGTTCAGGAAGATGATCTCCAACCACTGATAAGATTTCTCAAATATTTTGGGAAAATTGTTGATCTCTGTAATAGGTCTACAGTGCTTCTCAAAAGTCCCCTCCCGTCCCCTCTTATTTTTGGAACGATTATACATAAACAATCGAAATTTGGAAACTGAATATTAAAGGTTGTAAAATTCCCTACTAGTGATGATAGATGACGAAATCGTCAAAGATGACGTCACATGGCCATTGTGACCAATAATTTTAAATGGAACCCTACGGCAAGCGACACCTCTTTTAAAAGGTATCCAAAAAACATATTCAATGATATTAATTTTGTTTGTGTTTATGGCAGTTTTGGCAACTCGTTTTAAAAAAATGCAAAGCTGTGAATTAAATAAGTTAATACTAAAATTCCAAATTCAAGCTCCGCCTCTGGATAGTTGTCAAATAAGCTGACGTTTTTGTAAGTCTCCCTAACTCGACGTTTTTGTAATTGTCAAAGTTTTTGTACATTTAATAATTTGTTTGTTGTTGATCGAACGTTTAACTGTTTTAGCAGCTTTTGGTACTTTTAATATTTTTGTACATTTCAATAATTTGTTAAACTGTTCTGAGCCGAACGTTTAAGTGCTTCAAGAAGTGAAATGGTACGTGCTTCAGGTGATAAAGTAGCAGCGATCCTAATTTTTGATGAAACTGAACAAAATATTCATGCAGCAGAACGCATTTTCAATGAGAGGTTTACCGATCGCCCCGTTTCGAGGACTTATTTAAGGGAGCTTCTTCGTAAGTTTGAAACAACGGGTAGTATTAATGATGCAGAACGATCTGGCTGACCACAAATTTCTGATGAGAAAAAAATTGATATACTGGCAGAAGTAATAGTTAATCCTACTTATTCAACAACTCACGTTGCATCTACCTGTGAAGTCAGTCGAAGTACAGTACACACACAAATTTCATCCATACAAATTAAAAATGGTTCATCAACTCTCAGTCGACGACCCAGACCGAAGACTAGAATTTTGTGAAAATATGGAAACTAAAATTAACCAACAGCCAGACTATGTCAAAACAATTTGTTTTAGTGACGAAAGTACTTTTTATCTAAATGGAAATGTAAATACACAGAATGTGAGGTATTGGAGTGACGCAAATCCTTACCAGTTTTGTGAAACACATACCCAATTTCCCCAGAAGGTGAATGTTTGGGCAGGTATCCTGTGAAACCACATCGTTGGGCCTCTTTTTTTAAATACTAATTTAACTGGTGAGGTTTATCTGGAGCTGTTGCAAAACACAATAGAACCGTTAATCCTTGAAATTTTGGAAGATAATCCAGATGAATTCGGCAATTTGGAAACAACATTTCAACAGGAAGGTGCTCCTCCACACTATTACGGTGCAGTAAGACGGTATTTGGATAAGGAGTATCGTGGTAGATGGATTGGACGACGAGGTTCAACGGAATGGCCAGCTCGATCACCGGACCTCACACCTTTGGATTTTTTTTTGTGGGGGTACCTTGAATCGAAGGTTTACGCCACTGAGCCTGTCAATATTGACGTTTTAAAACAACGTATTGTTGCAGAATGTGAGGCTGTTTCCGCAGACACATTTGCAAAAGTACGAGAAGAGTTTAAAAATAGGATATTCCACTGTCAGGAAGTAAATGAAGGTCACTTCGAGCAATTTCCTCAAGTAGATACTGATTCTTAAATCTATAATTAATATCATACTGAATGTAATTTGAATTTTAATGTCTACTAATGATCCATTAAAACTGCCATAAACACAAAAAAAAAATTAGTATCATTGAATAGGTTTTTTCGATACCTTTTAAAAGAGGTGTCGCTTGCCGTAGGGTTCCATTTGAAATTATTGGTTACAATGGCCTTGTGACGTCATCTTTGACGATTGCGTCATCTATCATCACTAGTAGGGAAGTTTACAACCTTTAATATTCAGTTTCTAAATTTCACTTGTTTATGTATAATCGTTCCAAAAATAAGAGGGGGGGAGAGGACTTTTGAGAAGCACTGTATAATTGGTAGCGTGTTTACGGCTTCCAGATTTGAAGATGGGAGTTCTTATGGAATCTTTGAATGCTGAAGGTACGTTACCTTTTTCCAGTGTTATGTTTGAGATGTGACACAGACGTTCTATAAGAAACTTATAATATTTTCAATGAAATGTACAAATGTTTTGTCGGGTCCCGAAGATCTATTATTTTGTAAGCTTGAGTTGATAGAGATTATTTCATTATTGGATATTGGGAACGGTAGTTGGGGGTAAGTGAATTATTTGTGCCATTTTGGTTCCAATGTTAGAAAATAAGGTGTTGAAAAGGTTTGCTATATCTTCATCACAGGATAATTTCTTATCATGTTCGACAACTATGACTAGGTTATCAGAATTAATTTTTTATTTGACGTTAGTGATTTCATTGATATTTTCCCACATTTTTTTAAAATTTTCTGTATACTCTGGTTATGGGCTGTTCGTAATAGTTGTGTTTCGTGGTCCATACTGAATTACATGGGAAATTTCTATAATGTTTGTATTCATTTTTATATTCTTTAGAATTATTCCTCATGAGTATTTGCTTTAGATAATCTCTATGTCTGATTGATTTCACCAACGCCGACGTCATCCAAGGTTTCAGATTTACTGACTTGTTATTGATTTGTTGTTGTTTGATTCGGGTACATTTCTCAATATATTTAGATATCAATTGTAGGAGATTCGAAAATAAAATCGTGGACAATTGGATTTACTAAGGGTTGTAACAAAATGTTCTCGAGCCAGTTGATCAGCACAAAATATAATACATACACTCTACTAGACCACTGTAAAATGTTTACCCTTTCTACTGTTGTGTTCAGTCGTCTCTTTTTTTTTCAATCGGTATGGACTCCTGACTTGAACATTTTACCGCGAACGAGCAGAACAAATGAAATAATTGATAAAAACTTTTATTCAAATGCGCTAAAAAGTTGAAAATTACTTTGGATGTGTGACGTAGGTTATTTCGCGAGTTATTGACTCAGGGGCTTGTCGCGCAAAGTTTTCAGTTCGAATACAAAAGCTATAAGTTTTTGAATCTATAACTCACGGAATGACCTACGTCACACATCCGAAACGGTTATTTTATACTTTTTAGCAAATTTGAATGAAAGCTTGTCTTTAACAAGATTTTTTATTAATTATTTTATTTTGTGCTTTTTGGTAAGTACGCCTTTATCTAGACATTTTTGTTGAAGCATCGTAATCATGAGGCCTTCCTTCTAAGTTCTGAGCTATCTAGTTCTTCAATGAGGAGACCATCTGAAGATTAGGTCGTCCGCCATCCTGGAGCTGCCATCTCCAATTCATAAATTTTTACAGAAAAATCAATAATCCTCGACTGAATTCATAATCTTTGACCCCAAAGATGCCGACATACCAATTATGAATAGAAACGGTCCATAATCACAAAACTCGTCAACCATCTTCAAATTCATAATATCCGATCCCGAAAACCCCCACGTACCAATTTTGAAAAAAATCAAACCATACTACAAAATTCGTCCAATATTTTGAATTTATGAATTTTGACAATAAAATCATAGTTTTCGACCCCGAAAACCTCCACATACCAATTTTGAATAGAATCGGACTATAATTACAAATCTCGTCCACCATCTTGCATCCGCCATCATGGTTTGGCAAATTTTGACAGTAAATTCATAATCTTCGACCACGAAAACCTCCACATACCAATTTTGAATCGAATCGGACCATAATTACAAAACTCGTCCACCATCATGGTTCCGCCATCCTGAATTTCTGAGTTTTGACAGAAAATTCCCAATTTACGACCCCAAAAACCGTCACATACCAATTTTGAATAGATTTGGGCCATTATTACAAAACTCGTCCACCATCTTAGATCCGCCATCATGGCTTTTTTATCTCCAACAAAAATTCCATAATGCATTGTCACGGGAACTATGATTACCTGTCAAATTTAACGTTAATCGGACAACTTGAAGTGGGACAAATTTAACTTGTAAGATTTGATTACATACATCGGGACAGGTGACACTAAATAAAATCTTGTATAGTCCAATATCAATTGCAGAAGCTGTTTCTATAGGGAGCAAATAAAAACTCACTTCGCTAACACGAGCGTATATGCGAAGAAACGGAACGAAAAATAATCTGTACTACTTGTATACAGTCTCCGTCGGCACAAAGAGCCCGCTGGTCAACGTGGACTTGAGTGACTGTTGTCTGTTCTACAACCGATTCGTCTGGGCCAATCAAGTCGAACATCAATGCTTGCAGGTGTGTCTATACGATGGGAGGTCATAAATCACGCGTTATATTTGTGTTTTAATAGCTCTGAAAGATTAAAAGCCAGTAGCGTATGTGGTCTTGGTGTGTGCCGATCGAAAAACGTTTTAGGATATTCTAGTTTTGTTGGAAAGTATGGCTTTGTTTCGACCATGGGAAAATGCAATTGCACAAAATAGTAATGCAATTGCACAGGTGAGTGAAAATAATATCAGTTATGAATTTAACAACAAAGACTTGCACATAAAAACCCAACAAGTTATTTTAAATATATTTGATCGCCTTAAAAAGGAAAATATTCAGCAATCTGATAACGCAATCATAGTAAGAATTGCAGAAATAACGAAAATAAATAAAATTTCCATTTATCGAGTAATAACGAAAGGAGTTGTTGTGGATCATACTGAAAATAGAAAAACGTGTATTTGTAATTGAATCTGTTACTCACAGAATAACCTACATCAAACAATGAGAGAAATTATTTTTCTTTCTCAATGTATTTTTATAAATAAAAGCTTGTCTTTAATGTTTTTTCATTTTTCATTATTTATGAAGTATTTTTCAAATCTTAAATTATCTAAATAAAATTAGTTATCTCCGCCACTGCTGCTCACAGGATTTCGCTGCAAGACTTTTTTATGCTTCTGCAATTGATATTGGGAAAACTATAGCAAAGCGAACGAACCGAATTCGCATAGTGAAGGGCGTGTACGCATCTGAGCATTTGGGCCCAATGAGCAAGGCGAGCGCGAATGAGCATTCGGATGCGGCGCCGCGTACACATCTGAACGGGACACACGAGCTTTCTTCGGGGACACATGCGCTTCCTTTCGGACCGCTCCATGAATGCGCGTATTTTCAATCTGCTCACCTTCTTTTCGCTGTTGCCATCCACACTGAGCAGGGTATTCTCAACAAGTGAACTTTTGTGCGTACACGCAGGGTATTCTTGACAACCATTCGTGTTACAGTGCGTATAAGTCCCTAAGAGTGCGAATGGAACATCCGACACCACTGTTATATTTCATGAACCAATGAAAATGGTTGGTAAAATCATCGTTCTGTGAATTTTTCCTCGTTTTTTAGGTATTTTTGGTCGACGTGTCGTTACGAAAATTTCGAAAATAAATGTTCTACAATTATGTCGCAAAGTGAAAAGAAGAATCAAATTACGAGAGGGCAGAAACATGCATTATTAGAGTTAAAAAAAAACACTGATCTCCAGTCTGGGAAGTTTTCGAACTAAAGATGCCTAAAGAAAATGGATGGAAATTGGCGAAATGTTAAATAGTATGCCGGGCGCATCCAGAGATTGAAAAGTATGGAGGAAAATCAGTTGGCGATATAAAATAAGTCTTCACTTATTAATTCTATTACACATTTCCAGACGTGGTAAGATATAAAATCACGGACAAAATCGAATGTCAGTGTATTATTTTGTATTTGTAGATCTCGCTTTTCATTTATTCCAACCCGCAACTCGTACATTCATTTAATTACATTCTATGTGTATTCATTTATTAATTGAAATTGCTGTAAACTCTCCCAAGAGCTCTGTTTTTCTAGAAATTATGGACATATCATGCACTAATAATTTGTTGTTGCAACTTGAGTTTCGATGGACTGCGTCAAAGTCCATCCCCATTTTATATAATAGAAACACGTTCAGAGCCATATAATGTTGATTTGATATTTATGTTAGCATTGGGAATTGAGAGATGAATACAAATTCGGGATGTCCTGTGTGAAATGAAAAATATGCGAGGAACTAAAATACGGGCGTTGTAATATTTTCTCTATTCTGTTGAGGATTATTGTGTCTCCTTTCGATATTGAACATTTTTATGCATATCCCTCATGCCAGCAGTTTCATAATTACGTTGGGGCATAAAAAGCTTCAAAGCTTTCTGAGCAGACTTGTTAAACGACGAGTATAATCAAGAATGATGCTTTCGGTTTCGGGAAACTTGGACATGAATAGAGGATGCTTTTACTCTCGAAAACTTCGTAATATAATGAAACGAAGTGGATATTACTGTGGTTGGATAATCCACTTGGGCGAGGGATCTACCCATCATACATCAAACATCCTTCAAAGTTATTCCTTAACTCGCGATTAAGTGATGATAAATGATCCTATAGTTCAGTGGGCGTACATAGTCGAGGGCAAAGGGATAAGGGTAAATATACAGATTGTGTAACGAGGTTGTGAAACCATAGAATGGCGCCCGCAGCTTTAAGATTTCAAGTGGAATAATCAGACGAGCCTCTAGTGTTAGATGGACAATGTAAATTAAAAGATAAAAACGAACCCCAATTTCATCGAAACATTCTTCAGAAATGGATTCAACCTAGCATCTCATCTCATTTCGAGCAGACGATGAAAGTTTGCTGATATTTTTTTTTTTGAAAGTGGTGCCCATCCACCAGCTCCTCCAGAGTCTTCAGTCCAAAGGACATGCGACTTATTGGTCTTTGGGACTTCCCCGTTTCTTGTTTAGTTTTTCCAGGTTTTGGTATGTAATTGACCCTAATATTCCTCCAGGCTGCCTCCGAGAATTTCACAGAGCCTACTATGCAGTAGTTCCGTTCCCTTCCGCAATAGTACTGGATGAATCTCGCCCGGTCCCAGTGATTTGAATGGTTCAAATGAGCTTATTGTCCATTGTTCTCTTTCGCTAATGTCCCTGGTACCCGATTTCAGAGCATCCAGCTCATTCTCATTAGTAGGTATCTGTACTGATTGAGCCCTAGGGAATTGAACCTTTAAGGCTTCCTTTATTGTTTCTTCTACTGTAGTGGTTCATGTTCATTTTTAAGGGAGTGTAGCGCTTGATGTTTGCCCTTAGAGAGGATTCTTTGGAGATTTTTTCACTCTTAAGCACTTTCTATTTCCTCTCAGAGTCTCTCTGGGCTTTGTTTGGTGCCTTCTTATAACTGGTCATGACATTATTGTAGTCAACCCACCTCTTGGCGCTGTAAAATTTTCCTTTCGTTTGCCTCCTCAATCTTGTAAGTTCGGCATTCCACCAGGACACGTTGGTGGTGGAGGAAACAATTACCGTTGAATGCAGAGACGAATGCGTCATTAAATTGCTCCACTGTCATCTCTAGGTCCCTGGTTGTACTTATCGTCCTTTGCAATCCTGCAGGGTTACGTGTTAGGTTTTTCTTTGATTCCGATAAGTTTCTGTGGCAATGTTATTTTGGAATTTATGTGTCTGTGCTCGGAGCAGCTCTTCTCTTCAGACACATTTTATTGTGTAACAAAATTATTCGCATAGGTGAAAGCTATTGTTACGTCAAGTACCTCCCTCCTATTTTTTGTGACGAAAGTTTGTTTGTTGCCTACATTGAGTATATCTGGTTCATTTGCTATCACGATCTTTAGTAGCGACTTCGACCTTTCGTTGGTGTCGCTACTGCCCCAGACGGTATGGTGCGCGCAGACGATCACCACCTGCAGTTCTTTCTGCCTAATCAGCTCCACCACAGCTTTCGCGGGTGTTGGTTCAGGATATTACGAAGAGAAATAGGCCGATGCGAGAAATACCTTCCTCGACCCATCATCTTTTCTGATGCTTATCTCAACTGTTGTCAGATCTTTCGAACAAATGTTTGTTAACGGAAGTATTTTTTCAATAAGTATTCAGATTCTTAGCTCTCTATTGCCCCTCCCAGATCTCCTATTTCTCCATGTTGGAGAATTTCTTCATGGCACCTGCAAGTACTGCCGTGACCGTGACGTAAAGGTCAATCTGAATGACCCTTATCTCCCTATGTTTGCTTTTGTTTGTTCAGGCACCTGATCCTTCTCGCTCGGAATAGCATCCTCTCCAGTGCTCTGAAAGATACATTGTCGACCTAGAAGGCGAAGAGATGTCCTGCTTTCTTCTCGGTGTTTAGGCTGAGAAGTCCCATTCATTCCTTTGATTGAGGGAAAAGGATTTTGTCTGGCCCTGTGGTGCAGAGCTAAGGTCGTTTCCGAGATTCCACCCTGTTCCTTGGATGCCCCGTTAGCACCATCGTAGAGCACATTCGCTTCCAAACTTCGAAGATCCTCGCCCACTCCACCCCCTGACTCCCCGAAAACGCGTTCCACCACTGTTCTCAAGCAAACAAAGCAGCTTCGTTTGCTCATACACCACGACGAGACAGACGCACCATCATCCTCCACCACCGATCCGGTGACGAACCTGGAAATTAATGAGTGACCCCGGTGCCATTTATCTCTCGCCAAGGCGCTCATAGCGTGGATTATTCCATTTAGTTCTGTCTGGTATAGATACCCTGTACAATTTGTCGAACGAGAATCGTTTCGTAATGTGATTATATTTCATATCTAGCACGTCCCTGGTTACAATGCTTGCGATGCTCATTGTTCTGCTTGCGATGCTCATATGTTTCTCAGTCTGAAGGCACCTAGCCTTCCGTTGTATCACCAAGTAAAGAGAAGCAGTGTTTCCATGACGGCAGTGGGCGTTTACCTCATTGTCCTGTAATGCCTACGCAGGCAGGTCTGTGCACCTTGCCAACTTCAGTTTTAGCGCTCCTTTGTTATGTCTTCGGCCTCCACACCAGATATGCGTTTAATATGGCTGGATTCACCACCATGCTTTACAACCAATGTACCATGATGTACTCAGCCCCCCAGATGTTGGTTCCAGGTCAGTTTCGAGTATCACCCCAAAATATCTGACGTTCCCCCTACTAGAATATCTCTTAGAATTTTCAAGGACCCTAGTCCCTCTAGGTTCCGTCTTCGAGTGAATGGTGATTTTTGGAGGATTGATGTTCAATCCCTCATCCAAGTCCGTACATTCGGTTACCAAGTTTTGTGCTTCTTGCATGCGATCCCTAATCGTGGTGTTGAATATTTTCTATTCTAGGATGATTATGTCGTCGGCATACTCAAGGGTTTTGTGACATTTCTTTTTCAGATACTCCAGTAGTCCGTCCATGACCAAACTCTTCCTTGTGGACTTCCTGTGGTCTGTGACAGTCTTCTCCATTAGGGTTGTGTGTATCATCCTATCATTGAGTCAATTCAATTCCTCGATCTCTCTCCGTCTAAGAGACCTGATGATTTAGTCTATAGAGCTCCTTCTGTGTATAAGCTATATTTACCTCTTTTTTTCTAGAGTGTTCTCCACTTTTTCTTCCAGTTTGCAGAGTGCTGTTTCTGTTGCGTAGTCGGTCCTATATGCATATTGTTCTCAATGCATATTGTTTCCTACCAGTGCCCCGCCCCTCACATGCATATTCACCAGCTCATTGATCTCAGAGACTTCGTCGTTTCCTGCCCAGTTTTTCCAGGTTTTGCTATGCAGATTACAATTACAATATTCCTCCATGGCTTTGGAATATGGCCAAGAGCCAGGTTGCCTCAGAGCTTACTATGCAGCATTTCTCAGAGCCTAACAATGCAGTAGTTCCGTTCCCTTATGCAATAGTTCTGGGTGAATCCCGTCCGGTCCCGTCATTTCAATGGTTCAAATGAGCTTATTGCCTATTGTTATTTGTCATAGGTTGCCACCTTTCTCACTAATGTCCAACTTCCCTCGGAAACCTCGGAAATACCTGCAGTGGTATACTCTCCTTGTTCATTTTTAAGGGTGTGTATCGCTTGATGTTTGTCCTGAGAGAGGATTCTCTGGAGTCCGGCACACTCTTGAGTACTTTCTATCTCCTTACAGTACCTCCACCAAGAGTCTCTTTGGCTCTGTTCAGTGCCTTCTTATAACTTGTCATCCCACCTCCTAGTTTTTCTTGGAGCTATTAATTTTTTTCTCGTTTGCATCCTCAATATTCCAAGTTCGGCATTCCTGGTGCTTGTTATAAGGGGACAATTGTTGAACGCTGAGATGATTGTGTCATTGAGTTGCTCCACTGCCATCTCTAGGTGGCTGTACTTATCGGTCTTTGTGATCCTTGAAGGTTGCGTGCTAGATCTGCGTTGTGTGCTTTCCATTATGTGTTCCTTTGATTCCGATAATTTATGTCGTGGAGTTGCTCTTTATTTTGGAATTCATATGTCTGTGGTCGGAGTAACTCTCCTCTTCAAACTCATTCCTTTCTGTAACAAAATTACTCCCATAGGTAGAGGCTATTGTTACGTCAAGTACTTCTCTCCTGTTTTTTGTGACTTAAATTGGTTTGTTGCATACATTTTGTATATCTGGTTTGTTTGCTATTACGAATTATAGTAGCGACTCGTATAGTAGCAAGTATTCAAGTTCAGGGGATCTCAGTTGATCTGTTATACAAGAGCTCTCCACTTGTGCCTTCCAGACCTCTTATTTCTCCATGTCGGATCCATGGTTTCTGATACTGCTGTGTCCGCCTTGCAATGCTGGAGGTTAATCTGGATGACCCTCTTCCGCCCTATATTTGCTTTTGTTTGTTCAGTGCCCTGAAGGGTTCTTTTCCGATCCTGTTCGCTCGTAATTTCATCCTCCCCAGTGCTCTAAAAAAAGCATTGTCGACCGAGATGGCCAGGCGTTGTCCCCCTTCCTTCTTGGTGCTCATTCTGAATGGTACCATTTGTTCCCTTGATTGAGGGAGATGGATTTTGCCAGGCACTGCGATGCAGAGCTGAGGCTGTTTCGAGATTTAACTCTGTTTCTTGGAGGCCCCGTTACCGACAACGTACAGCACATTTGCTTCCGAACTTCGAAGATCCATCCACTCCACCCCCTGACTAGTAGTGGTCTCTGAAAACGCGTCCCACCACAGTGCTCAAGCACACAAAGCAGCTTTGTTTACTCATACACCACGACAAGACGCATGATCACTCTCCACCACCGATCCGAGTGGCAAATCTGGCAAGGAATCCCCGCCTCCTGGAAACGAATGAGTGACCCCAGTGCCATTTATCCCTCACCAAGGAGCTCACAGCGTGGATGTGGCCTGTCATCTAACTTCGAACGATGTGAGGAAAGGAAGTGACTGTGGCTTGTTGAATTCAAATTACAGTATGTTAAAACCATACAGAAATATTTTAAATATGACATTGGTCCTAATAGTACTCCTGCATGATCTTCTCCAAAGTCTCATTGACTCCTGTCCTCCTTCAGGATTTCACATATTTTTCCCAGACCCTTTCGTGTAGTCCATTTTCCACAACCAGAGAATCCGAATATGCTCACATGTCCTCGAAAATGAGATCTCTATCGGAATACCAGATTAATTCTCTCTCCAATATGGCAAGCCTTCTGTTTAGATCGGTTCCTTGATGCTGTCCCATGTTTTCTATAGTCCACCCATTTTCGTTTGTCTGATATCGACGATTCCTTCATGGTTTCATACATTGACAGTACCTACAGGTTTCTGGAAACGGTCCCCTAGATCATTCTTCTGTATCACTTTCTGCTGCTCGCTCTGGACGACGTTTAATTGAAATGATACTGAATTATATTTTCTCTGATTGGCAGATTATCGGTAGTTCTGATCCTGTTAATTCAAATAATATTGGGGTTTTTGCTTTCACTAGCCAGAAAGCTTTCAGATATATTAGCGAATCTATTTTCCCGGTATCCACTGGAAAACTCGCTTGATGATCCAGTCCTCATCGATTAACAACAACGTGCATTAGCTTTCGCAAATTATGTTTTCTCCAGATTAAGTATATACTGAATACTAAGGAATCTCTACCCTAGTATTCTGTTGAACATCTGATTGATGCTGTCACCTTGTGGCTCTCCAATCAATACCGCCCTCACGTTTGGTCTTGGTCTTGAAGTGTTGAAGGCCACATCCACTTCCAAGGAATGAATAGAAAATTCACTGCATTTCTTGAAGTGGGTTTTTTGTATTTCATTATCTCTTGATTTGTCTTTTCTCAATTCGTCTCTCCGGTCTACCAAGTCTTCTTTGAAATCATCCGTGGCCTCTGGGTAGGAAGCCGGATCAGCTTGATGATCATCAGACTCCAAAGGAAAATACACTGAAAGCTGGAGAAAAAAAAACTATTCCCCAAAATTCCTCAGAGATTTGGTGATGGGGGACTTCTATGAACAGATTATTCTGGGGACGCAGTGAGAAGGAGAGCACAATAAGTCTAATCAGTTCGTAATTTGTCCTCTGAAGAAACAAAAATATCAACAATTAACATTATGATAATACAAATGGTGGATGCTTGGATAATATATTCATTTGTTCAGTGATCTGAATGACCAAATGAATAATCCTCAATACGCATTCCTATGCCATTATTCTCAATTATGCGATGAAATAATGAAACTGTCGGGTAACATAATAAATTCCAATTATAGCTGTGTTATATTGTGACAATCTACTGGATTGGAGCAGACTCGGTCAATCCACTGATTCCTATCCAATTAGATCTTCATTAGTATCCCTAGGAGTTTATTGGTTGTTAGACTCATAATTGAATTTCAGCGTTGAATCTCTGAAACATGTTGATATGATTTATGATGGTTGAATATTTTAGGAATATGAAATGTAAATAGAATGGGAGATGGAACGATTCAGTGCATGATTCTAAAAACTTTCAAGGCCATTTTTGGCTAAATGGATCCACCTGTAACATATCATCTTTACACACGCTCTGGGAAAAAAAAAACTTAAAAAATACCGAAAATCTCCCATATTCGAAAAACAACTGAATAACTACACCATAAATCTCAGAACTATATATCGATGAACTCCATGATTCATCAGCGATACCCCTTTGACAAATTGAGAAAAAATACCTATCAAAGGGCCAACATTAAAATATTTTTCAAATATATTTGGAATTGCCACTTTGAACTGACAATTGTCAGTTTGATGTGACTATTGTCACTTCGAACTGACAATTGTCACTTGCAAGTCACAATTGTCACTTCGACGTGACAATTGTCACTTTCAAAAATTGGAATTGCCACTTTGAACTGACAATTGTCACTTCGAACGGACAATTTTAGTTCAAAGTGGCAATTCCTAATGTTTTTGTGAGTGAAAAATCCCTTCGAAGTGACAATTGTCACTTCAAAGTGACAATTGTTAGTTCAAAGTGACAATTGTCACTACAAAGTGACAATTGTCAGTTCAAAATGGCAATTTTAAATGTTTTTGAAAAATATTCTGTTGTTGGCCCTCCTTCGCCTTCGTAAGTTTTCACCGATTTTCTGAGAAATTCTAGTTAAAACAGGTTTTCTGATTATTTGACCATAATTAGACTTTTATTTAGTTTCACATGTCCCGATGTTTATAATCAAATCTTGCAAGTTAAATTTGACCCACTTGAGTTGTCCGATTAACGGAAAATTTTGCGAGTATTCATAGTTCCCGTGACAATGCATTATGGAATTTTTGTTAAAGGAAACAAAATGGCGGCTCCAAGATGGCGGACGAGATTTGTGTTTATGGTCCGATTCGATTCAAAATTGGTTTGTGGAGGTTTTCGAAGTGGAAGATCATGATTTTTTTGTCAAAATTCACGAATTCAAGATGGCGGTTTCAAAATGGAGGACGAGTTTTGTAATTAAAATCCGATTAGATTCAAAATTAGTAAGTGGGGGTTTTCGGGGGTCGAAGATTAGGAATTTTCCGTCAAAATTTATGAAATCAAAATGGTGGCTCCAAGATGGCTGACGATCTCTGTGATTATGGTACGATTCTATTGAACGTTGTTATGTGGAGATTCACGGGGTCGAAGATTATTAATTTTGTGTCATAATTCATAAATTCAAGATATCGGACAAGTTTTGTAATTATGGTCCGATTCTATTCAAAATTGGTATGTGGTTTTTGGGGTCGGACATTATGAATTTATTGTCAAAATTCATGAATTGAAGATGGCAGCTCCAGGATGGCGGACGAGTTAATATTCAGATGGTCTCCTCGTTGACGAACTAGATAGCTCAGATAGCTTACAGAAAAAAGGACTCATAATAACGATGCTTCAACAAAAATGCATAGATTAAGTCGCACTTACTAAAAAGCACAGAGTAAAATAATTAATAAAAAACCCTTTTAAAGACAAGCTTTCATTAATATGCGCTGAAAAGTAAAAAAATGCTTTGGCTGTGTGACGTAGCGTATTCCGTGGGTTATAGATTCAAAAGCTTTTGTATTCGAACTGAAAACATTGCGCGATGAGCTCTTGAAACTCACGGAATAACCTATGTTACACATCTAAAGCAAATATTTTTTACTTTTCCACGCATTTGAATAAAAGCTTGTCTCTAAAAATGTTTTTCATTAATTATTTTTCCATTTGCCTCCTCCGTTATAGCCATACCTTTGATACTTGTACTGGGAATTATATTACCCAAGTTGACCATTTTTCTTTGGTTAATTTTCAAATGGCTTGTTTTATGGCGAGAGGCAATAAAACAGCGGGAAAGCTAACACTTTCACAATTTCCAACAGTGGTTACTTTATATTCGCCTGGAAACTGACCTGAAACTTCAATAGATATTTACTTTGATGAATTAACTCCTATATAAAATGTGTCATTTAAAGATGACTGTTTTGTCATTTTGACAGCGATAAAAAAAGTGCATCGTTTTTTATCACCGATAAAAACGCCTGCTCCTTTTAAGCGTCAACATCTAGTATGCCTAGGTCACTTTAATGTCTGCCCTGTCAGTTATTTAAGTATTGTTGATAACTGATACTGAAACATTACAACATGAGTCGTTTTGGGGAAGTTTCGACTCAACAAATAACGAAAAATATAGAAAAAGCAATCCCACAATCCACAAAAAATACTAAAGCGTCAATATGGAGACAATTTATGGAGTTTTGTCAAGTACGAAATTACGAACTGTCGAAAATAACTCCGTTACAAAAAGTAGCAGATATAATAAAGGATTAGGCCTATAATATGAAAAAGAGGAATGGAGAAGATTATAGAGAATATGCAGTTAAATCAATTTGGAATTCAACTGCGAAGATGATTCAAGAAAAATATTTCAATGAATACAATATTAAATTTGATCCTTTTGCCGACATAACTTTTAAAGAAGCTCGTGATGCAAGAAATAGTAAACGGAAAGAATTACAAGTTATTCCAGAGAAAAGAAAAGTAAGTTCTGTAGCATTGAACAAGAAAGATATAGTAAAAATGGCAAAATTGTGGAATATAGACAACCTAGAGGGATTACAAAAAAGATTCTTTCATATAGCTTCTTTTGAATTAGCTTGGAGGGGGGGAAAAGCTGCAAACTGTAAAATTTACCATTTTAAAGAAGAAAAAAATCAAGATGGAACTTCAACAAGAATATTTGAATACAATACAATATTTTCAAAGACGACACAGGGTGGGTCGTAAAAATTGGCAGACAGCAAATGGATAACAAAAAATGAAATGGATGAAGGTATTTGCCCCGTTGCATTGTTAAAATTACTGTTACAAAAAAGAAATGAAAACATAACATCTGAACGACTTTTTTTAACTCCAAATCCCTTTTGGAAAAACAAAAATTCTAAAGGTTGGTACAAAAATGTTCCACTGGGTATTAATACGATTTCTACTTGGACCAAATATTCTGCAACTAAAATTGGACTCGACATTACAAATAATAAAATTACCAATCATTCGAACCGTGCTAGTACAGTTTCCCAGTTAGCCAAAGCAGGAGTAAGTGACCAACAACTTATAAAGATAACGGGACACTCATCATCATCTTCTATTAAACCCTACCTCCAAATTGATCCTGAACATCACGAAAATCTTATTAGTTCTTAACGAGCCTCGAGTGAGAAAAATCAAAATGAATATTCTACATTTGTGAATACCAGAGAAGAAAATTTTGAAATCAGTACACCAAACCAAACAATTTATAAAAACTGTGTATTTAATAACTGTTCATTTAAATAATTTAATTGTATCAATAAAGGTAATTATTGTTGTTGTTCATTCATATATTCGGTCGTTAATTTATCTTGCCAAAAAACACTCGAGCTTTTCTTTTAAGGATAAATTTCTTTTTAACTGAAAACTTTTCCATCAGTAATTTTGCTCGAAAAACTGACATTTGACAAAATCACTCGACCTTCGGTCTCGCGATTTTGTCATGTCAGTTTTTCTCGTAAAATTACTGATTGGCAAAATTATTTCGTTACAAAAAGAAATTTAACCGATAAAAAAAAAGCTCTTGTGTTTTTACTGTTGATAAATGAAATTTTATCATCACATAGTCCTTATATTTTTTCCAACAGAAGCCACTCTCTTGATCAGTTTCATGTTCAAACATGTTTTTGTTCTAACCGAACTCGATTTGCCCAATATACTATCATGAAATCTTCTTATATAAACGTATTTTTAAATTTGCAGCATAGATTCACTATACATAAGGATTTTGCCACAAAACCATCGAACCTCTTCAAAATATAGTTCGCAGACAGGATATGAAATTTCATTCTACTACCCATATATACGGTGTTTCTCAATAATATGCTAATATTCAAGGAGGTTATTCTTGGGTCCATTTTGAGAAAGAAACTTTATATGAACATTTGTCCTAATGGTCTTAACTTTTGAACTACATGGTGCTGAAGTTTTAAGAAAAGATTCTGTTTTCTATGATAACTTTGGTATGATCCTAGATATCTTTGTGAAACGTAGTACGCATCTCCTATGCATCAAAAAGCAGTTTCTGCTGTACCGCATAATTTTGTATTCACACCAGTGGCGTCCGTGCCGGATTTGCACTGAATCATTTTAAAGAGAAAAGTGATACGCCAGTGCTTTTTCCCAAAGTAGAAATCATTTTTGAAATCCTAATTCTGAGCAAATCTAGTTGATTGTTTTTTTTCCATTCGATGTACGGTTTTCGTATAAAAATTGAATTCATTCATTTGCATCTCGCTAGACCACTTACGAGAAAAAACATTGTATGTAACTTCAAACAAAAATTTATTTAAGAGAATAATTTACCCTGAACACACAAAGAAATAAATCAAATCAGATATTCAAAATATGAACCTCCAGCAAATATGCATGCCTCTGCTCTTTTTCTCATGGACTCTTTGGAAAATGCCGGGAAGATCTCTAATAGTTTCGCAAGAAACTATGAAGTGATTTCTCATCTGCTCTTCAGTATGAATTGGTGTGCTGTAAACCAATGTTTTACGATGACCCCACGGAAATAATCTAAACTATCGAGGTCCGGGGACCTAGGTGGCCATGCGAGGTCCCTGGACCTAGGTGTCCATCGGAGTCCCTGGACCTATGTGGCCATGCCTTTAATCCTTCGCGACTTATCCGGCGATTTTTGTAATTATGGTTTGAATATTCGCGTGCCAGAGCACTGAAGTTCATAAGCTACAGTCGATTTCTTACTGAAATGAAAATACTTTCCATCGAAGCTGGCAATTCTTGTCCGAGAAACTGCCGGTAATTATGCCCATTCAACCTCGCATGAAGAAAATAGGGGCCAATTAAATAATCATCGAATTCCACCCACACGTTAACGGAAAACTGCTCCTCATGACGGGATTCCAAGCTTGCATGTGGATTTTCTTCAGCCCAAAAATGATTATTTGAAAGTTTTGGATGGCGTTTCTGGAAAAATTGGCTTCATCGGTGAATAAAATTTCAGAATCAAATAATGGATTTTCATACACTTTTTGAATAAACCATTGGCAAAAGTTCATCCGTATTGGAAAGTAGCGAGGAACCTATTGGATATGGTAAGTACATAATGAAAACTCATGGAGAATTTTCCCATTCAAGAATATGTGCGATATATGTTGTCTTCTTCTCACGTCCAGCAGTTCTTTATGTTGTGACAGTTTTCACGAGCAGACGGACAAATGAAAAGCACTACTCTGTACACTACTGCGTTAGGATAGAGTAGTGCTTTTCATTTTTCCGACTGCTCGTGAAAACTGTAACAACAAAGTGTGTGAGATATTCAAATTGTTCCCAATTTTTCGTGTACTTAATCCGGGATCTTCCTCAATTGAATTCAAAACCGCTACCTCAATTTCTGGTGTTCTTACAGTACGTTGAACTCCTTTTAGATGATTTTTGGTTCAAAACTTCCCTTTTCCTACAACCTTCTATGAATGTTTGAAAATGTTCGTGCATCCGGAATATTTCTATTTGGATAGCGGTCTTGATACAACCGCGGCTTCCAGTGCGTTACCATCAGCAAGCCCATACATGTAATGCATATCTGCAAACTCAAATACGTGATAACTAGACTAGGTAGACAACTGTCAAAACTGTTTATGTTTACAAAACAAAATCTGCTTCTTACCTACTAGATACGAATTTAATTAAATGAATAAATTTTATTTTGGCATATAATGGAACCCATTTTTTATTGGGAAACACAAAATGCATTTCAATTTTTGTGTGAGCCTTAAACTGTAGGATTAAAAGTTGTAGGTTTCTCTCTCTAACTCAACTCATATTTCTATGTAAACTCAATTCGAATGGAAAAAATAACTAATAAAAAACATTTTTAAAGACAAACTTCTATTTGAGCCGTGTACTAAAATAGAATAAGTTTAAATCATTGGTGACAATGATTTCATTATTTTTTGTTGAATTATTTGGTTTCAAAAAGCTTGTCGTGGGAAGTGTTCATAAAAGTATGTACCAATTAATTTTATTGAACAATGATTGGTTGGTAAGTAACAACTTGTCGAAGTATTAATTTAATGACAATTCGCGCGACAAGCTTTTTAAAACCAAATAATTCAACATAAAATAATTAAAACATTGTCAGCAATGACTAAAATTATTTAACACGTTTTAGTACACGGCTTACATAAGCTTGCCTTCAAAAATATTTTTTTATCAGTTATTTTATTTTTTGCTTTTTAGTTGGTTTTCCTTGATCTGTTCATTTCTAATAGAGCATCGTTATCACAAGGTCTCTTCCCTGTGAGTTTTGAGCTGGAAGAAATCATGCTCTCCGACCCCAAAAACTCCCACACATCAATTTTGAATATAATCTGACCATAATCACAAAACCCGTTCGCCATCCTGAAGTCGCCATCTTGAATGCATAGATTTTGACAAAAATTCATAATCTCTGAACCTGAAAACACCCACATATAATTTTGTATAAAATATGACCATAATCAGAAAACTTGTTCTCCATCTTGGGGCCGCCATCTTAAATTCATGAATTTTGACAAAAAATTCGAAATCTCCGACCGCGAAAACAGCCGCATACCAATTTTGAATCAAATCGGACCATTATCACAAAACTCGTCCGCCATCACGAATTTATGAATTTCAATAGAAAATTCATAATTTCCGACCCCGAAAACCCCCACATACCAATTTTGAATTGAATCGAACCCCAATCACGAAACTCGGCCGCCATTTTGGAGCCGCCATCTAGAATTCATGAATTTTGACAAACAATTCATAATCTCCGACCCCGAAAACCCTCACATGCCAATTTTGAATCAAATCGGACCATGATTAGAAATCTTGTTCGCCATCTTGGAGCCGTCATTTTGTTTTTTCTCTAACAAAAATTCCATAATGCATTGTCACCGGAATTATGAACACCTGCCACATTTCAAAGTGATCGAACGACTAGAAGTCAGTCAAAATTCACATACGAACATTGCAAGTTAAATCAAAGCTTTTAATAAAAAGTATGAATAAACTGGTTTCCTTTCGGTTTGATTCAACTCTAAAATTTCATGAAGAAAACATGAAGTTGAAAATTCAGCTCTACAAGTCCACTCGTCTATTGAACGAAAGCACACATGGATGGAGATACGAACTTCGAAAAATAATAACTAATATGAGGGTAGTCTGAAAAGTTTCCGATCTGAACAAGAAGATGGCAGAACTTCAACAATAGCTGGTGAATGTGTTTGCGCATCTTTTGAAAGATACTCGCCAAAGTTGCAGCCATTTTGGACGCACAGTTGTTGTTTGACAATCGTTTTAGTGAATCGAGTGTTTCTATGGAAAAGAAAAAATCGAGTATCGAGCTGTCATTGACAATTTGTTTTCGAAAGGCAATATACTTATGCAAATCAAAGACGAGCTGGATGGTGTGTGCGGGGACTCTGCACGTGGCCGTACCAACTTGAGAGACGATGAACGTTCGGGACATCCAAAAACTGCTACCAGTGACGATAAAATCACTCAAGTTCACCAAATGGTACTAGACGACCATCGAATTGAAGTGAAAAAGAAAGCAGAGGCTGTGAATATGTCCAAAGAACGTGTTTGTCAGATATTGCATGGAGAATTGGGCTTGAGAAAGCTGTCCATGCGTTGGGTGCTGCGTAAGACTGAAAACGAGTTCGATTGAATATTTCCAACGTTCTGGTGTCGCAGTTCACACAATGAATCACAGTTCTGGCCCCGATTACTGTCGTTGAGATTTGAATATATGATTATATACCAAAAATAAAAATACAATCTAAAACGGCCACATTTGCAGAAAAACATTATTTCACTAAGACAATTCGCAGTCTCACACTTCATGGACAGAGAGCTGGCTACGGAAATTAAGAATGATAAGGTACAAGAGAAATTTTTACATAGAAACCTTCCCTACTAGCTGATACGTCTATTACACTCAAATCAACCACAAAACTTGTACAAGTCACCAAAATATATTACCTCAGAACATTCACCCTCACAACCCCTTAAGACACAAAACAGCATTTTCACAGAGCATGATTTGCTTCCCAGCGGCTGAAGGCTGCTGAAAATTTCTCTGAAAAAAAGTTTTTCGGCGTACTTTTTCCAGGAAATAGGTCTAATTTGTTCAAAGAAAGTATTATCTCATGGTCAAATCACAGATCTTTCTCATAAGCGAATAGCAGAAAGGGATATAAAGCTTTATTTGACTTGAAATAATTTATTTTCACATAGAGTATCGCAAAACATCGCGAGGCGACCACCTACTGCGTCTTCACAGAGGCAGTTTGCCATTTTACATGCTACATTACTTCAGTTTTTATGAAAATGTTAATTTATGTTCTAGATGATGGAACAGATATTGATCATTCCAGCGACGAGGATGAAGATGATCAGTCAGATTATTAATGTTGATGAAAATCAGATTTCTCAATTAATGAATAAAAACAACCTGATTGTAATTGATGTATTTATTCTCTGTTAGTTATACTTATCCTCCGTTCTGTCTACTCTTAATTAATTTATAATTCATTGAAAATTTAAATGATACAAAAAAATAGCCAACACTGCATAAAAAAAAATTTACCGCCTCAGAAATATCATTTTGTATATACTAAGCCATCATTTCGCCTTCTAACAAATTATGTACAGCTTTCTTGAGCCGTAAATAACATAAAAACGAAATCGCCAGAATTGCACTTTGTCGTTAAAATTTGAACAATGTTCTTACACTTCACCGTTTTCTGTCAACGTTTAATCCCCGACATAGACTACTGGCAATGATTTCACGTGATTTCTACAGTTGAAATTCTGTATTCCAAGCATAAAATGGGGAAATGCCCCTCTGAAGAGGCAGTAGGGGTCGCCCTAGTTGAAAATGAATTATATCAAGTCAAATAAAGCTTTATATCCCTTCCTGCTATTCGCTTATGAGAAAGATCAGTAATTTGATCATGATAGAACAATTAAAACTCTCGGATAATACTTTCGTTGAATAAATTAGAGTTATTTCCTGAAAAAAGTACGCAAAAAAAACCAGGTTCCCAGAGATTTTCATCAGACGGCATGCTCTGTGAAAATGCTGTTTTGTGTCTGGAGGGGTTGTGAGGGTGAATGTTCTGAGGTAATATATTTGGGGGGAAAAATTTTGTGGTTGATTTGAGTGAAATGGAAAAAAAAATTGCCGGACCTAGCTCGGGATCGAACCCAGGTCCTTGCGCTTTGAAAGGGAGCGTTCATCCAAATGGGCTACAAGGCCTTGTTGAATTGTTGAAGTGTTGGTAGTTATCTGAACGCTGGGCAAGAACGTTGTTCATAAAAAAATAATAGAATGAGGACAGATGTCATTTGGCAATACATAATGAAGGTCAGTACATATAATATGTTACAATATTGAAAATAATACATTTTAACAATATAAAGATTGTTTATTTTTCACAGATCAGCTGTACTATAATATTCAAATTGAGAAACGGAACGCGAACGGAAGAACTTGTCAGGAAAGGAGCATGTAGGGCAAACAAAATCATTAATTCATTGAAAAACATTAATGGTAATTTAAACTTATTTTTCTGTTTGTATCTTCTTGGAGAAACACTTCTTGAATGAAAGTAGTTGAGCTCAGTAGTTTGCAAATATTTATATGAAAAAGAAAGAATCGATTATTTGTATTTTCAGTCCCTTCCATATGTTTCATGCAATGTTCCAATCTTCCAAAATCACATATTTGTTGAGGAACTGCTACCCAAAGCGATGACACTATGACAAGTTGTTTTGTTAAGTATGGGGAATGAGAGAATCTGTGATCTTTTCAGTGCATATGATGAAAGTATGAAAAATAAAATAGCATATTCCATTATATATCTTGAATATAGGTATCAAGGCACGTGGAAATATAAACGAACAGACATTTCGCATGAAATTGATTCTCATAACTCACTTCCATCATTCCATTTTCGCAATATAATAGTAATATGACCCGTTTATTATGTCTGGAACGTTATGTGATGGGAATTTTTATATTTGTTTATGAGGAATGTGCCTTCATTATTCCTTTTTACCCTAATGGGAGAAGCTTTCAGCAAGTTGATGATGTGACCCAGTTATGACGAATTCACGTGGAAAGAGATTGACCCTCAGATAGAGTGCGTTTGTCTGTATTTTTTTCTTCAAAACATTCGCGAATTCGTCAACTGAAGTAATAAAAAAAACAATGTGTCACGGGAATCTTGAAACTAGATAATTCGAATGATTAGTTCATACATTAGTAACCCTTAGGTGTCCTGAATATCGTCTGGGCTGGACTCCTCTCTTTCACTGCTCCTCAGATCTAATGTGGCTCGATTCTAATGATAATAATTAGTTTATTCTTTCTTTGTATGGCAATATAATACATAGATAGTTTACTTAGATCAAGACTGAACTCAGAAGTTTCCATGAAGTTTCCTTCTATGGAAGTACCTATCCAGTTCACTTCTGAATCTTGAGGTTCAAGTGCGTACGTATTTCAGATAATTTTTTTTGTGATATATTGTTTATACATATATAATTATAACACATGCAGATGCAAAGATAATATATATATATATTTATATATATATATATATATATATATATATAGTAAAGAAGACAAAAGAAAAGAGAAGAAAAAACTACATTATTATTTTTCTAGATATAAAAACATGTAAATATATTTTTTTTCTAGAGCTATAACAATAATTATTTCTATATTTAGCTCAGATAGGCCTCTATATATATATAATAATAATAACGTTTATTCAAGGAAAAATTTCATTACAATATCAAATTACATACACCTGTTTACGTTGAACAAACAATAGGAGCCCACGTAAGACCCTAGAGGCACAGTTTATAGCTAAAGAAACAGTTCGCTCACTTGGCGTCGGCACTTTGATCTTTATGTTCCCGTTTGTACACTGCGCAACTCTGATTTTTATCCCTCGCGCATACCGCGTGTTACTGTGATACTAATACTGACATTTTTCGTATACTTCGAAGAGCGATAATCGCGTACAGTCTTCTGCGCATCCTGAATTCTTTCCCTGGAGTGGATGTTACCTTGGAACATGCATTTGGGCCAAGTGAGCTAACTGCTTCTTTAGCTATAAACTGTGCTAGAGGGTTGCGCATGGGTAGATGAGTGAGTTTAGTTGTAGATATATAACATGTATAATAGTTGGGTATATACCTTAAATGAACTCATTTGTAGTAGAACATATATATATATATGATTAAAATAATTATAACAATGTTAATAACAATATATAATAAAGATAACAAACAGTGATGGTTAGGCTAAATAACAATTTGTAGCTGAATATATAAGTAAATCTCAAATTTTTTTTTACATAACATTAATATCAATCAATTAGGCTGTGAATATCTTGTCTTCAAGTGTACTTTGGATATTTTTTATTTTGCTTCTTAATGAGTGCCAGTGAATGTGAGGTAAGAACATGCGTTTTGTATATATCAGGTAGTGCATTATATGCTTCCATATACAGGGCTATTCACGATGAGCGTTAATTAGACGTTTCTGGCAAACCAGACAACGGATCAACCTGAAAATTCCACAGTATGCATAAATTGATATGATCTACACGCCTAAAATATTTAAGACAATGCGGCGTTGCCGCTTCTACTATAAAGTAGCGGCTACTTTGATTTTTCAAACGGAGCACCCTGTATATAATATCATATTATGATTTCTCATCACTTTTTCAACAACTTCATGTACTATTTCCCCATACCTATCCGTTACCGTTTAGAAGATATAAATTAATTAATTTTTTTTTACCAAACATGTACTCTTATAAACGCTGATAATCTTGAACTCTCTGGTACTAAGACGATCAAATTTGAAATGGAGTGGAGTGATACCATGAGGATCTTCACTTCGAGTCATATTTTTATTTGTCTCATACAGGCTCTTAAAAATGCAGATACTTTGTTCACATGAAAAAATGAGTGGAAATCAATTCTTTCAAATGGAACACCCTGTATATTTCCACATTTTTCAGCTCTACATCCAATTTCAGATTGACTTTGTTCAGATAATCCTATTTCGATTTTCAACCGTTTTCGAGATAAACTGTTTTAAACAAAATGTATTCAGCACTTATTTTTGAAATTTAACATCTATTTTATTCTACGTAATATTTCTTTTCGATTTAGTTTTTCAACAGTCTCAAATCAGTCAATTCGGAATTGATATGTACCTTAGAAAAAGTTACAATTTGTATGCATTGAGGTATTGAGTGTCTCTACCGTACAACATTGCAAATTCATATTTTTTAATAGTGTGCTTTGGAAAAATGAATGACCAAATTTTGAAACGTCAAACTTACGTTGGTGGTTTTGACTGATTATGATACCAATTATAATAGAAAAATGTCAAGATTAGGTTACAGTAACGAATATTTCTTGAATTTATTAATAATTTATGGTGAGTGCAATAGAATTGCAAGTAGAACATGCCGAGCATTTCATGAAAGATATCCACAACTTACGAAGCCGAATAATAATGTGATAAATCGACTACTGAAAAACTGAGGTTGAATGGAACCTTTCGTCCAAAAATCATTCGTAGAAAGCCTGAAGTGGATGATGATGACAATGGCATAACAGTTTTGGGATTTTTTCATGCATTTCCAAATGCTTCTCTACACGAGGCTGAAAGGGAGATAGGTATACCCTACGTGACAATTTATCGCATTCTTAATAAGCACAAATGGCATCCCTATAAATTCTACCGTGTCCAAAATCTGAAGGAGACTGATTTGCCGCCTCGTTTGAATGGTTACTTGTCAAGACTCAAGAATATGAACATTTCCTTGACAATATCATATGGCAGATGAGGCCAAGTTTACAAAAAAATGGAGTTATCAATAGACACAACAGTCATTATTGGGCGCCAGAAAATCCCCATGTCGTTCGCCAAAGCTTATAAGCTTTTATTCAACTTGCTTCGTAAGTATGTCATTCTGTCATTCTTTCCGGTTCAAAATTTGTAATCCATTTTTGGAGCATTTACCGACAGCCGATTGAGCTGAAATTTGGCAGTTATTCATAATTCCTGTAAAATTTTTGTAAGAGAGAAAACAAAATGGCGGCTCCAAGATGGCGGACGAATATTGTGATTATGGTACGATTCGATTCAAAATTGGTATGTGGGGATTTTCGGGGACGGAGATTGTGATTTCTTTGTCAAAATTAAAAAACTCAAGAAGAAGTTTGGTGATTATCAAAACTCATAAGTTCAGGATGGCGGCTCCAAAATGATGGAGTTTTGTGTTTATGGTCTGATTCTATTCAAAATTTGTATGTGGGGGTTTTCGATGTCGGAGATTATGAATTTTTTGTCGAAATTTATGGAATTGAAATAGCGGCTCATGGAATTTTTGTTAGGGAAAAAAACAAAATGGCGCTCCAAGATGGCGGACGAGATTTAGGTTTATGGTCCGATTCGATTCAAAATTGTTAGGTGGGAGTTTTCATGGTCGAAGATTATGAATTTTTCTTTAAAATTCATACAATCAAAATGGCGGTTCCAAGATGGCCGATTGCCTCTGTGTTTATGGCCCAATTCTATCCAAATTTAACAAATTCAAGATGGCGGACGAGTTTTGTGATTATGTCCCGATTCGATTCAAATTTGGTATGTCGGGGTTTTTGGGGTCGGAGATTATGAATTCAGTCAAAATAATCAAATTGAAGATGACAACTCCAAGATTGCGGATGAGTTAATCTCCCCATTGAAGGACTAGTTAGCTCAGGTAAAAAAGGCCTAATAATAACAACAACAAAAATGCATATACTAAGGCGTACTTAAGTACCTACTAAAAGGCACAAAATAAAATAATTGATAAAAAACCTTTTTAAAGACAAGCTTTTATTCAAATACACTAAAAAATAGAAGATAATTGCTTTGGATGTGTGACGTAG
The DNA here is from genome assembly GCA_018342105.1 of Gonioctena quinquepunctata. Taxonomy (NCBI): domain Eukaryota; kingdom Metazoa; phylum Arthropoda; class Insecta; order Coleoptera; family Chrysomelidae; genus Gonioctena; species Gonioctena quinquepunctata. The sequence goes on from JAFIRS010000090.1 coordinate 649,865, forward strand.
TTATAGATTCAAAAGGTTGTCGCGTCTGTATTAGAACTGAAAACCTTGCGCGACAAGCTTTTGAATCTATAACTCACCGAATAACCTACGTCACACATTCGAAACAATTATTTTTGACTTTTTAGTGCATTTGGATAAAAGCTTGTCTTTAAAAAGTTTTTTATTAATTATTTTATAAAAAGAAGTTCTCCTCATTTATAAAAATCTTGTCTGTAGAAAGCGATTTTCAGTTCCCTATACTCACAGAAAAGAGTGAAATGAAATCTCATTCAATACCTGAATGAAAGTTAGTACGTAAAAAAATAAATGAAAAGTAAAATCAGTCTCATTTGTTCCGAGACATATTGCGACTCAGACATTATGGAGAGCTTTATAGTTGTTCTGAAAAAAATGGATTGCTGTGGTTATTCAACGGTCTAAACGGTATGCTACTGACAATTGAAGAGGTTTATATTCATAATTCGCAAAAACATCAACGTATCGTGTCTAATTTAACAATATTACAAGAAATTTTTTTTTATTTATTTTCAAAGCAACAAAAAATCCAGAATATGTGAAGAAACATTGAATCAAAGTATATTTCGGAAATTTTCTGGCAGTTTCATAATTTTCCAGTAGCGGTTTTTTGTCAATGACAGTTAGTTTTCAATAAATATTTCGTAAAAAACGACTTTTTGCGGACGACACCACGTCATAGGTATCTTTGAGGTTACTTTATTGAATTTCTTATAAGAATATCTCCGCGAATGATTGACTCGATTCAGAAACGAAAAAGCAAACGGGGCTTGGAGGGTAGAATGTACCGAGATGAAAAAACCTATATGAAGGAGTTGGAAATTTCATTTTGTTTTTTTCTTCAATAAAATCGATGAAAGCTTGATATTCTGAAATTTTAAATATGTATATTATCATGGACTGTGACTGTGTCGTCGAAAAATATTGAATATGTAGGAAACATTTTTGAGTAAATTACTAAAAAATCAAAATAATTTAATTATGATCGAATATCGTGATATCAACCTTTCACGAAGGCTTTCCAACATTAACGTAATAGAAAAAACTCCACCCCTAAGGCTAGCAAAATAGGGTATGATTGATTTTCCACCTGTGAACGGATTCTGTTGAAATTCGGCATTGAGTTTTGATGCACCACAATATAGAGTCTGATCAACAAGTTCGAAATGGTGTTAATTATTGATAAAGCTCCTAAAAATATGAGCGATAGCTCATTGGATTCGGAATGACGGGTTTCGGTGATTTCACAGCACATAAAACATTGCAATTGTTATTAACAAATTAAGAGGAAAAAAAGAACGCATTTAGTTTTTCACTAATAATTCCAAATCTATTTATAATTAAGAAATTTGAAAAAGAAAATTTCAAAGTGGAGGAAATTCCCAAAAAAAGTCCCCAATCCCGGAACCCTATCTCCATTATTTATAATTTTTATTTGACGCCGAAAATGGGGATCCGCGTGGTAGTTATGGCATGGGCGCACCTCCGCTGAAGACAGTATACCACATGAAATAATTTTTGTATAGTATTAATATCAATATAAACATTTAAAAAAATTATGCTGTCATCTAAACACTTGAAAGAATAATTGGAAAGAAATTCTTATGTTCATTTTCCAAAAAGTTATACAGTTGTTAACTAACAAGTTTTTTCCGACCACCGTTTTCACAAATGGCGACATAAAAGTATAAATAATTTACTTATAATTGTTTTGCTTTTTGGAGCCTTTCTTATATATTTATATATATATATATATATATATATATATATATATATATATATATATATATATATATATATATATATATATATATATATATATATATATATATATATATATATATACAGTGTGACCCATTTAAAATGGAACCACCCCTGTAAAATACACATTTTCCAGTCATTCTCAAAATTAAGCATCAAAAACTGTATCTTGACACACATTTTCATAACTTTATTTTCATTTCCAAGGCACTCTATGGTTTTCTTTCTTCGTTAAAAACGGCGAAAGTTTATAAGGCAATTTTTGTTTTGGAATTTGACTACACCGCTGGATTTGTAGTCGCCATAAATGAAAACCATGGAAATTTCATGAAAAAATATTGGTTAACAACGAAGTTACAACAACTTTAATTTTGGAAACAAAGTATTTGATATTAATTTTCATTTAGATTATAGCCATATTTAAAATCTGGCAACACTGCCGATACAAAGTAGAACATCAGTGAATTTGTACAGCGTAAATCCGAAGACAATAGCTCATTCCGTTCTACAGTTATAACTCCTGAAAGTATGGTAATGTGAGCGATTTCTGGTGGAGGCGATTTTGTAATAAAAATCTAACTACGCCACTGGATTTTCTGAATTATATTCCCTTAAACTCATGTATTCAAGTTTAGGTTATGAGTGTATTGAAAATGACAGAAAACTAAAAATTCATTTTTAAGTTATGCAGTTTTCAATAGCCGATAAAAACGAAATGAACCGAATCAAGTTTTAAAGTATCAAAATTATTTATTCAATAATAAAACAGAAAGCAGGACAAAAAAATGTTCCTTTTTTATTCTGCAAAACTCAACTGAAACAAGCTTTCAGAGAAGGTATTAATAATTTGAGGAAAGCTGAACTAATACATTGGGCATAGGTATTGTACTAAATCAATAGTAGGCTGTGATTTAGTACACCACAAATCGCTCACATTACCATACTTTCAGTAGTTATAACTGTTGAACGGAATGAGCTATTGACTTCGGATTTTTGCTGTACAAATTCACTTGTGCTCTACTTTGTATCGGCAGTGTTGCCGGATTTCAAACATGTCTGCAATATAAATAAAAATTATAATCAAATACTTTGTTTCCAAAATTAAAGTTGTTGTAACTTCGTTGTTAACCAATATTTTTCCATGATATTCTGATGGTTTCCATTTATAACGACTACGAATCCAGTGGTGTAGTCAAATTTGGAAAAAAAATTGACTAATAAACTTTTGCCGTTTTTGACGAGAAGAAAAAAAACCATAGAGTGCCTTGGAAATGAAACCAAAGTTATGAAAATTTGTGTCAAGATACAGTTTTTGAAGCTCAATATTATAGAAAAATATTTTTGAGATTGACTGAAAAATGCGTATTCTACAAGGGTGGTTCCATTTTGAATATGCCACACTGTATATAAGAAAGGCTCTAAAAAAAAAAGCATAAGTCAATTATTCAAACTTTCATGTCGCCATTTGTGGAAACGGAGGTCGGAAAAAATCTTGTTAGTTACCAATTGTATAACTTTTTGAAAATGAACATAAGAATTTTTCTCCAACTTTATTCTGTCAAATGTTTAGATGACAGCATAATTTTTTCAAATGTTTAAATTGATATTTGATACTATAAAAAATATTTTATGTAGTATACTAGTCTTCAGCGGCGCGGCGGTGCGCCCATGTCGTAACTTCATCGAGAAGCCCTATTTTCGGCGTTAAATCAAAATTATAAATAAGGGAGATAGAGTTCCATGAGTTGGAAATTTTTATTGGACATTTCCTCCTCTTTTAAAATATTTTCTTCAAATTTCTCAATTATAAACAGTTTTTGAATGATTATCGAAAAACTAAATGCGTTCTTTTTTTCCTCTATATTTGTTAATAACAATAATAATTTCTCATGTGCTGAAAACAGCTACTTTCCTGACAAATACCAGAAAAAACTATTTGCAATCAATTTCCATTGATAATGGAAGTTTGCATATATTTTCAGGCAGTTATCATTTAATATTCTGCGTGGTACTTGCCAGGAAAGTAGTTGTTTTCCGCTTGTAGTCTACCACTTGTTCGTATTCATATTGAATTCTGTTCGTATTTATATTGTACTCTGAGTAAATTTTCCTAGATAATTTATATGCAAATTCAACAACATGGTACTTCCATTTGAGCTTGTCTACAATATATATACATATATATATATATATATATATATATATATATATATATATATATATATATATATATATATATATATATATATATATATATATATATATATATATATATATATATATATATATATATATATATATATATATATATATATATATATAAAATATATATATATATATATATATATATATATATATATATATATAAATATACAGTGTGACCCATTTAAAATAGAACCACCCCTGTAGAATACGCATTTTCCAGTCAATCTCAAAAATATTAAGCAGCAGAAACTGTATCTTGACACAAATTTTCATAACTTTAGTTTCATTTCCAAGGCACTCGATGGTTCTTTTTCTTTGTCAAAAACTACAAAAGTTCATTAGGAAATTTTTGTTCTGAAATTTGACTACACCACTGGATTCGTAGTCGTTATGAATGAAAACCATGAGAATTTCATAAAAAAATATTGGTTAACAACGAAGTTACAACAACATTAATTTTGGAAACAAAGTATTTGATTATTATTTTTATTTAGATTAAAGACATATTTAAAATCTGGCAACACTGCCGATACAAAGTAGAACACCAGTGAAATTGTACAGCGAAAATCCGAAGTCAATTGCTCATTCCGTTCTACAGTTATAACTCCTGAAAGTATGGTAATGTGAGCGATTTGTGGTGTACTAAATCACAGCCTACTATTGATTTAGTACCATACTTATGCCTAATGTATTAGTTCAGGTTTCTTCAAATTATTGATAATTTCTCTAAAAGCTTGTTTCTAGTTGAGTTTTGCAGAATTTAAAAGGGATTTTTTTTGTCCTGCTTTCTGTTTTATTATTGAATAAATAATTTTGATTCTTTAAAACTTGATTCGGTTCATTTTGTTTTTATCGGCTATGGAAGACTGCATAACTTGAAAATGAATTTTTAATTTTCTGTTATTTTCGAATACACTCATAACCTAAACTTAAATAAATGATTTTAAGAGAATATAATTCACAAATCCAGTGGCGTAGTCAGATTTTTATTACAAAATCGCTTCCACCACAAATCGCCGTACTTTCAGGAGTTATAACTGTAGAACGGAATGAGCTATTGACTTCGGATTTTCGCTGTACAAATTCACTGGTGTTCTATTTTGTATCGGCAGTGTTGCCAGATTTTAAATATGTCTATAATCTAAATAAAAATTATAATCAAATACTTTGTTTCGAAAATCAAAGTTGTTGTAACTTCGTTGTTAACCAATATTTTTCAATGAAATTTCCATGGTTCTCATTTATATCGACTACAAATCCAGTGGTGTAGTCAAATTTCAAAAAAAAATTGCCTAATGAACTTTTGCCGTTTTTGACGAAAAAAAAACCATACAGTGCCTTGGAAATGGAACTAAAGTTATGAAAATTTGTGTCAAGATACAGTTTTTGATGTTCAATATTCAAAAAATGACTGACAAATGCGTATTCTACAGGGGTTGTTCCATTTTAAATCAGTCACACTGTATATATATATATATATATATATATATATATATATATATATATAATGAAGGTCATTTATGTATACAATGAATAGAGTTCGTCCCAAGATAGAACGTTGAGGCACTCCATCAATGAGTTCCTCCAAATTTCATTCAACACCGTTAGTCAAAGCACACTGTGATCTATTTCATAAATATGATTTGTGAAAATCTAGAGGAAGTCTACGAATCCATAATAAAACATTTTTCTGAGTAATATATCATGTGACACCCAGTCGATCGCTTTTGTGAGGTTGCATCATTTTTGATGAGTCAATCTATAGAAATTTCTTTGAAGCCATCAAACAAGTACCTACTGTCACCTTCGCTGGACAGGCAAGAAAACTGCCGATACCACAAGTAGTACTTCTTTGTTTCCAAAAGTGTAGCAATGCATACAAGCGCTACTAGTGTTGGTGGAAAAACAAAAATGTTTAGCCATCTACAGTTTCCGAGAGTTGCGTTCTGAAACCAGACTTCATGGTACTTTGAAAGATTATGTCACCCGAAGTTATTACTTTTGCACATGAATTTCGTTTCCTGCAGTATTTTCATCATGTTTTGAAGCATCTGTGGAAGATTCGTCGCAATTGGATTTGTCTTCACCTCTTCATGATTTTGAGGGTATGAAATACTCTGCAAATGAAGAAATTCTTATGTGTATGCAAAAACACATATCAATAAGCTAGATAAAAATGAAAATAATTATGCAATATCAAGAACATCTATGAGAAATTCTCAAATTGAATTTTCCAGTGCAGTCGCGGAGAAAAATGTCTCATTCAATTCCACAGAGAATATTATGATATGACTGGATATCACTTCGAATTCGAGAATCAGTCGAGCAAAGAAATACAGAATGAAAATTGATACGGCATTCGCAAAAGTGAGTATTTCTCTGTTGAACTGGGGATTTTCCATCCTAGATATTTGACGTTGCCGAACGATTACTCTGAGAACACTGCTTGACATGAAAATTCCATTCGGGTTTGGATTGAGAAATAAAACAATGATGAAATTAAATACTCAAAATCATCTCCACGAAATTTATTGACATGTTTCTAAGCTTTAAAGCTCCATCTTCAGCTGATACTTAACATCTAAATGGAGTGATAACTTTAACGTATGGACCCAAAATTCACATCAGAGGATGGGAAATTAATATATTATGGTCAGTAAAGCATTATAGCCTTGACACATATTGACAAGTAAATGGGATAGAACAATGCCACTCTCTATAGAAGCATGATAATAGTTTACAGACCATATCCATAGATTACATATGTGTTCTGTGATTTTATCCAAATGATAATTGACAGAACAGAACAGATGAGAAAAGTAAGAGATCCAAGGTATCGTAAGGTCATCTTGTGTAAATTGTTGAACCTCCAGTGGGTGAATGACATGATAGGGCGACTTTTATTAATTTGGGGATGAAACAAGAGTGAAGGAGAAAAACCAAACTGTGGGTGTTGACTTGGGCTAGAAGTTTAAAGAATTGAAAAAAATAATTCAGTCCAATTCAATTTTTTCATTCAAAGCAGTAGTTGAGGGCTCTTTTCAACCGACGAAAAGAAATAAGAAGGTTGTCTAGTCGACGCGTATATTTTTGTTTATGTACGATCACGCATAACTTTTTACTGAGTGTAGGAAAATGGGGAATGATTGTTGGTTCACCTACTGAATTTTTTTTCTCAACCTATTCTACGACGCATAACTCTGTACTGGATTATCCGATTTGGATGATTCTTTTTTTATTGTATAGAGTATGCTTCGAAGTTGGTCTTATTCGAGTTAAACCCCTGAGGGTAAAAAAATAGGGGATGATTTATTGATTTTACACCTGTGAACCAATTTTGTTGAAACTTCTCACATATATGTAGTTCTGATGACACTACGAAATATGGGGGCCCAGAGTTAATTTAATGATGGAGACGGAAGACAGTCGAGGGATTTCCTCAACGGTTCACAGCAGCTACCTCGTATTTGGGGTAATATATACATATATAGGTTATGTTCCGTAAATAGACTTGGGTACTTTGGTTGGATATTTTGTGTCCCGTAAATGTTATATTCTTGAAAAACCGGTACATTTTTCCTGGAATTTGGTTGATCATTTGTCACCGAAACGACCGATGTTTAGAGATCGGTGAGTCCGGTGAGTTGATTGTCACTTGTCATTTTGTTTATTTTCTGAGGCTGCTTGAACTTGAACAGCGTGTTCGTTTTGTAGCTATTTTTTTCGAAAGCTCCAGCGCAATGGAAAAAGTAGGTTTTATTTTTCCTCACATTTGTAAAGGAGTGTTATGGTTATCTGCGATATTCCAAAAACAAATAGTGGGATTGAGATAAACCAAGAATCGAAGACAGTAATCAACGCGCTATAGCAAACCAAAGGAAATAAGTTGTCCCGTGGAAACGTTCGTTGGTGCTTACCATAAACTTAAAAGTTGGTACTAGTCCGGTGACTCTGGGCGATTTACGGAACATACCCATAATTACATGTCCTGACTAACTGACTCACTGATTGACTAATAAACGATCAACGCCCAGACCAAACCGCTGGTCCTCAGAGCTAAAATTTTGACTGCAAATATTTTTGATATTCCATCCCTTAATGGGTGGAAAGGCGGGTGAGAAGGGGAGTCAAAGTGAAAGTACAGTTGTTTTGAAATTACAGTAATGGAAATTAGTATTTGGGCTCTTCTTCACAAATGAAGATAAATGTGTTTCAGGGTTTCTGAAAATTCAAGTCTAAAGGGGTAAAATGGGGGTTGAAAGTCTGTATAGATAGTTTTAAGTTGGGGTCATAAAATTGGTAGATAGATAGATATAATATGTTTATTGTTTCTGAGAGAATATAACTGTTGTTAACAAACACAATGTCAAGAATTTATAATAATAAAAAAATAGGTAAAAAATATAAAGATAATGAAATATACAGTGTGACTCACTAAAGACCGCAGCACCCTCATTAAATCTACATTTTCCGACCGATTGATTTTTTTTTAGCAGGAAAAGTATCAAAAAGTTTACGTTTGCACCAGATTTGCAAAATATTATTCCAAATTTCAGGGCATACTATGATTTTTTTATGTTCTAAATTGCTAAATCTCATTAGCGATTTTTTAAAGGAAATTTGGACTCCACGACTGGATTCAGCATCCTTCATTTAGGTGAATCCTAAAATTTAATTTGATAATATTTATTGGCAACAAAGCTATAACAATATTAATTTTGATAACATACCATTATTTATGAATATTTCAGACAAATTCTGAGAATCGGCAACACTGTCAACACGAACGTAGGAGATCTTTGAGGTTTCTGGTAGAAATTCATAAAACAAATTGCTCTCTATAAGATCTAGAAAGGGGTTCACATTTGGAATGAAGTAATTAAGTCGGAAAACAGCTTATCATAATCAGTTAATTGAAACAATGTTTGAAAGATACTCTCAGAGTTTTTGGGTTCTGGTATTATCTCCTTATACAGGCTATTTGACTTCTTCCGCAAATTCATTTTGTTTCCGTCTTCATTCGCTAGTGTTAAATCATTATTATTGAATTGAAAATTCAAAAATGTATCTAACTCGAGAAAGGTAGACTGTGATGACGTTATTATTCTTAATAGTTATTTGGGAAAAACAAAATTGAGCCCTGACAATGACAGATTGAATAAAAGCAATAGTTTCCTAATAAAAAAATTTAATACAACATTGTGCATGAACGGATCTTCTGTAAATGGAATCGAAAAATCTAGTAGGTGGCTGTCACAACTTGTGATTTCAATCGTGGTATTTTATAATTATTCCGCTTGTTTAAACTTTTAATGTGGGCATGTACCAGTACCATGTTTTGTTTTAATAGAATATCAAATTAAAAATACAAACAGAACAAAATTATGTGTATTACAACAAAGAAAAAGGCATCAAGATCAAACGGAATGGAGTCATAAAAACTGCTCGAAATGACCACCTCCAACCATCAGATTGGAATCAAGTCCTCGTCTCATAGACTGGCGCAAACGTTGAAATATTCCTGGTGTGTTTTGGATTGTCTCGCAGGCTGAAATGATGCGATTCCTTCAAATCATTCACACATTCAATGGGGGTCGTATAAACCAAGGACTTCTGGTGACCCCAAATGCAAAAATCCAAGGGGTTCAAGTCTGGAGAACTGGGAGGCAAAGCTTGGGGTCCTGCTCTGCCTATTCAACGATTTGGATACAGGTCGTCCAAGTACTGACGGGCAGTTATGCTGAAATGGACAGGCGCACCATCGTGCATAAACCACATTCGTGGTCGAATAGCTAGTGGAACATTTCCAAGTAAAATGGGAAGCTGCTCCTGGAGAAAACTTGTATAGGATGCACCAGTTAGCCTTAATGGTAGAAAATAAGGTCCAATAATATTTTCGCCTATAATTCCGACCCACACGTTGAGTGAAAAATCATGTTGCTACCAACCTTCTTGCATTGCAAGTGGGTTATCTTCGGCCCATAGATGATTGTTATGGAAAATATAATCCCTTGCTTTGGAAAGTTGAATTCGTCAGTGAATATAACATTACTTAAAAATTGAGCATTTTGGGTATTCATTTGGAGACTCCATTGACAAAAGTCTACTCGATGGGAAAAATCGCGCGGCAAAAAAGCCTGGACTCGTTGAATATGGTAAGGATACAATTGGTGATCCTTTAGAAATTTTCAGATTAGTTTATTGCTAACATTGAGTGTGTTAGCAATTTGTCTTGTACTTAACTCCGGACGATCTTCAACCATATTGAGAACTTCTTCTTCCAGTGCCACCGTTCTTATTACTCGTTTTTTAAAAAGTCCTTCTTTCACAGAGACGTTGATGAATATGTGCAAAAGTTGTGTGATGAGGTATCACGCGCTGAGGATACATCTCTGCATAGAGCCGTCTAGCTCCCAAAGAATTTCCATTGGCACGACCATACATGAAATGCATTTCGGCCATTTCAGCGGTAGTGTAATTATTCAAATGACACAATTGAACTTTCAACTACCACATAGAAATCAAATCGACTTGACAGCCACCCACTAGATCTTTTCGATTTTATGATACGATTGATGTCACAAGTTGTGCAAACAAAACGTGACAGCCACCTACTAGATTTTTTCGATTCCATTTACTGAAGATCCGTTCATGCACCATGTTTAATTTTATTTTTTTATAAGGAAACTATTGCTTTTACGGACACAACACTATCGTTGAAAAAGTTTTGCAATGAATCTTTCTTTTCAATAAATATTTTTGAATTCAGGAATATTTTTTCGTTAAAAAGTTCTGGTAAAAAATGGAATAGGGGTACATGTTTCACCCCTTTAAAAGATCACAATAAAATCAAAAACATATTCTTAGGTAGCTTTTTTATTGGTAGAACATGCCCACAAAATGTCATTTCTTCACTTCTTCAGCAATTTCAACAAAAAAAATGTATTTTTTTTCATCATTTGTGGAAGCGTGTAACTTTTTAAGGAAAGGCCTAAGAGCTTTTGTTTACATGGAAGACCCCCCTTAATTTTCGACAAGGAATCACCCCCTGATAACTTTCGCACTCATTTGGTAACACCCTGTATGTAAGATTATTAGTAACAGCATCTTTGAAATTAATTTTCACCCACTTCCAGACTTTCAAATCATTCGCTATTTTGCAATTAATCGATGACAATCAAAATTTGATAGCTTCACCTGGCATTGTCACCAAGATCGTCAGAAAAAATGTCTAATTCACAAGATTTGGTGAATTCACTGGTAAAATGTCCAATTTTATGAATTCACTGGTACGGCCTTAATACTTTCACCAAACGTTATGTACAAAAGACCATATAGGTTGAGTTACGAAGAGGCTAAAGAGCGATATCGACCCCCCTACAATCTACTTTCACCAAAAGTTAGTCACAACTTATCATGTGGATGAATTGATCGATGAGTTTTCTCCCGTAGTTGGGAAGTTTAAAAATACGCTTTTTCAGCAATAGCGACTGAAAAGTTGAAAATGAAATTATAGTTTCTTGACATGTTTTTTGGGTAACCTTCCACAGTCTGAAAATGAAAATATAATCAGGAAAATCTATACAAGTGTAGAAAGGGCAAACTAATTAGTTCACCCCGATAAATTACTTCCTATAGAAAAATGATTCAATTAGTCAATAACTTGTCGTTTTCTGAGTTTGCCTATCAACAAAATTTTTAAAAATTCAAAAGATACTTCTCTATAAAGTTTTTGATTGACGTTTCGGAGACTATATCTGGCCCCGTTCTCAAAATCTTCTAAATCTCCATTAATTGTTTTAATAATTTGGATCTTTTCTTGCAGAGTCTTTTTCGCTTTTTCAACTGACGGATGTCAATTGGGATCTGACATCCGTCATTTGAAAAAACGAAAAAGACTCTGCAAGAAAAACTCCAAATTATTAAAACAATCAAAGGAGATTTAGAAGATTTTGAGAACGGGGGCAGATATAGTCCCCAAAACGTCAATCAAAAACTATACAGTGCTCCTCAAAAGTCCCCTCGCCCCTCTTATTTTTGGAATGATTATACAAGTGAAATTTGGAAACTGAATATTAAAGGTTGTGAACTTCCCTACTAGAGATGATAGATGACGAAATCGTCAAAGATGACGTCACAAGGCCATTGTGACCAATAACCTCTTTTGAAAGGTATACAAAAAACCTATTAAATGATACTAATTTTGTTTGTGTTTATGGCAGTTTTAATGGCTCATTAGTAAACATTAAAATTTAAATTCCATTCAGTATTATATTAATTACAGATTTAAGAATCAGTATCTACTTGAAGAAACTGCTCGAAGTGACCTCCATTTACTTCCTGACAGTGAAATATCCTATTTTTAAACTCTCCTCGTACTTCTGCAAATGAGTCTGCGGAAACAGCCTCACATTCTGCAACAATACGTTGTTTTAAAACGTCAATATTGTCAGGTTCAGTGGCGTAAGCCAACGATTCAGGGTACCCCCCCCAGAAAAAAATCCGAAGTTGTGAGGTCCGGTGATCGAGCTGGCCATTCCATTGAACCTCGTCGTCCAATCCATCTACCACGATACTCCTCATCCAAATACCGTCTTACTGCACCGTAATAGTGTGGAGGAGCACCATCCTGTGGGAATGTTATTTCCAAATTGCCGAATTCATCTGCATTATCTTCCAAAATTTCAAGGATTAACGGTTCTATTGCGTTTTGCAACAGCTCCAGATAAACCTCACCAGTTGAATAAGTATTTAAAAAAAGAGGCCCAACGATGTGGTTTCCCGGGATACCTGCCCATACATTCACCTTCTGGGGAAATTGGGTATGTGTTTCACGAAACAGGTGAGTATTTGCGTCACTCCAATACCTCACATTCTGTGTATTTACATTTCCATTTAGATAGAAAGTATTTTCGTCACTAAAACAAATTGTTTTGACATAGTCTGGCTGTTGGTTAATTTTAGTTTCCATATTTTCACAAAATTCTAGTTTTCGGTCTGGGTCGTCGTCTGAGAGTTGATGAACCATTTTTAATTTGTATGGATGAAATTTGTTTTTTTTCAACACCCTGTGTACTGTACTTCGACTGACTTCACAGGTAGATGCAACGTGAGTTGTTGAAGAAGTAGGATCAACTATTACTTCTGCCAGTATATCAATTTTTTTTCTCATCAGAAATCTGTGGTCTGCCAGATCGTTTCGCATCATTAACACTACCCGTTGTTTCAAACTTACGAAGAAGCTCCCTTAAATAAGTCCTCGAAACGGGGGATCGGGAAACCTCTCATTGAAAATGCTTTCTGCTGCATGAATATTTCGTCCAGTTTCACCAAGAATTAGGATCGCTGCTACTTCATCACCTAAAGCACGTACCATTTCGCTCCTTGAAGCACTCAAACGTTCGACTCACAACAGTTTAACAAATTATTAAAATGTACAAAAATATTGAAAGTACCAAAAGCTGCTGAAACAGTTAAACGTTCGATCAACAATACACAAATTATTAAATGTATAAAAACTTGGACAATTACAAAAACGTCGCATCAGGGAGACTAACAAAAACGTCAGCTTATTTGACAACTATCCTGAGGCGGAGCTTGAATTAGGAATTTTAGTATTAACTGATTTAGTTCATCACAGCTTTGCGTTTTTCAAAAGCGAGTTGCCAAAACTGCCATAAACACAAACGAAATTAGTATCATTGAATAGGTTTTCTTGATACCTTTCAAAAGAGGTGTCGCTTGCCGTAGGGTTCCATTTAAAATTATTGGTCACAATGGCCTTGTGACGTCATCTTTGACGATTTCGTCATCTATCATCACTAGTAGGGAAGTTTACAACCTTTAATATTCAGTTTCCAAATTTCACTTGTTTATGTATAATCGTTCCAAAAATAAGAGGGGTGGAGGGACTTTTGAGAAGCACTGTATAGAGAAGTATCTTATGAATTTTTTTTTTTTTATAGGCAAATTCAGAAAACGACAAGTTATTGACTAATTGAATCATTTTTCTATAGGAAATATAATTTGGTGAACGCAATAACTTATCGGGGTGAACTAATTAGTTTGCCCTTTCTACACTTGTAAAGATTTTCCTGATTATATTTTCATTTTCAGACTGTGGAAGGTTACCCAAAAAACATGTCTGAAAACGTTGTTCCTCCACAAAAAACCACATTCATTCAATAATAAAATTATAGTTTAAAAAAACTAGAAAAACAGCTCTTGCAGCAATATGAACTGAAGAGTTAAAAATAATTAGAATAAGTCATTGACCAACAAATTAACTTTCAAGTAAAAAAGCGTGGGGTGCTCACTAATCACTTTTCATAATGACCCCCTTTTACGAATAGCTAGCGATAAAAAATTGATAACAAGCAGCCTACGCTCTTTTACATTGCTCAAAGACTTTATTCTTCTTAGTTTTTTAACTTTTCTAGTACATATTGCTACAAAAGCGTGTTTTTATTTTATTTTTAATATAATTTTTGCTTCTTTCGGAAGTTTTTCAAAAGTTTCCTGAAAATTGAAAGAGGGCTCTTGCGATTGCATCCAATCTTTCCCCACTGACTGACTGGGAATAGAAAGAATAATGTTATAGCAGATGGATTTTTTAAAAACAATTTCGAAGTTACATCCATAATAATTTTGTGAGATGGTCACATATGTAAAGCAATTAAAATTCATACTGAATATAATAGTTATTTATGTACCAATGTATTAAATATATGTTTAAGCCCTGATGGCGACGATCTTACAAACCTGAGAGCCTCTGCCCGATGGTTTTATAATTAGTCCGAGGCATACATATTTTTGTCAAACTAGTTCGTTATTGCAGCCACAATATGAATATTTGATTTGAACATTTTCATTTTATCATATCGTTGCTAGGGGAATACTATATTTACTTGTTGGAGGATCAAATTTCGCAAACTGTCAAACCTAAGAAGTCAAAATGCAGGAAAGTTTTTAAATACCTGACGAAATTGCAAAAAAGCAAAATAAAACTTGGTACAGAAACTTGATACCTAGACAATGAAACATGAATCAACGTTTACTGTAGGCAATCTTCCCATCACCGGATCCTTCCAGAATTGCCAGTTTTATGTGAATTCGACTGAATAATGTTGAGTAGATATTCACATGATCCTTCAATTTAATATTTTGTGATTCTATCAATGAAACTCATTAATAAGTTATTCAAAAAATGTATATGTTTTTATGCCCGCGCGGGCATAAAGTACACTGATAAGTACACAATAATGAGCTAGAATGACATAAAATATAAAATAACGGATGAACTTCTTGGAGAATATTCCTCGTTTACTCAAACGAATTGGTAAATCATTCATTCACTCCTGAATATTGCACTGTTATTCAAACGTTGAAGAGTGTTTAATAGATGCTGAAACTTCTAGTAGTTTGGAAATTGATGTATAAGTTAGGATATATCGCAGGAATCTAGTTTTAAAAGGGCAAAGGGCATATATACATTTGGAATGAGTTTGCGGAACGTAAACATTCAGGAGGTTCCAAGAGAGATAAGCCATGCCTCAATTTTCCAGAGACATACGAAATTTTCTCGAATATTTCCATCCTACATTAAAAATCCCATATGAAGCAGGACATTTTCGAATAATCACAGCGACATTATCCCATATGAACCGGGACATATTCATGAAGCGGGACATATCGCGTAATTGCCCGGTAGGTATCTATAGTAACGATTGTTAAAATGTGTATATTTGTCGTTGAAATGTCACGTTTCGGAAATGATTCTCCAAGTTTAATTCACGAAAAAGTGACCAAAAGTAAACCTAACAATACAATACTGAACCATCAATATATATGGAAACAGTTTATGGATTTCATTGGAGGAATAAATTATAGTTTAAACGATAACACTTCATTACCGTCGCTGGCAAATATTCTCACTGACTGGGCCTACAACATGAAAAAGAAAAATGGTGAGGATTATAAAGATTATACTATGAAGACTATTTAGAATTTAACGTCAAAACTATCAATGGAAAAATACCAAGACGAATATAATATTAAATTTTATCCTTTCAATGACACATAATTTAAAAATGCTCGCGAGGCAAAAAATGCCAAAAGAAAGGAATTACAGGCAGACCCCCGGAAAAGAAAACAAAGCGCTGTATCATTCAAATACGAAGAGTTCAAAGCCATGATACAGAACTGTGATGAAAAAACGCCTGATGGCTTACAAAAAAAGTTATTTTTTGTTTTATCGTACGAATAAGCATGGCGAGGAGGAGAGGGAGTAAAATGTTTAACATCCTATTTCAAAGAAGACATTAATAACGCGGGGGAAAAAACTAACAGACTGGAATAAAACTCAATATTTGACAAAACAACGCAGGGAGGGGATAAACCTTGCGCTCCTTCCAAGTTTCTTGTTAGAAAC
Organism: Gonioctena quinquepunctata; assembly: GCA_018342105.1. NCBI lineage: Eukaryota > Metazoa > Arthropoda > Insecta > Coleoptera > Chrysomelidae > Gonioctena > Gonioctena quinquepunctata. The sequence goes on from JAFIRS010000090.1 coordinate 666,276, forward strand.
ATAGTTAACCCAGTTTGTGTCCGGTGAGGTTGTTCAGAAAGTTTATGGAGAAGAGAAATTATATAAATATTCCAAGATTCTTCTTAACTGTTAATCCTTTTTGGAAATTGGGCAAGTGGTACAAGAACATTCCTGTAGGAAAAAATATGATGTCTCAGTGGACGCCAACGGAGGCAAAAAAGTCAGGTTTGGCTACTGAAAAAGTTAAAATAACCAATCAATCACTACGTGCAACAGCTGTTTCAAACTTAGCAAAGAAAGGGGTTGAAGAAAATACGTTGATTAAAATGACTGGACATTCAAACCCAAAGTCCATAAAGCCATATCTCCAACTGGACGAGAAACACCATGCAAGTATAGTAGAGAAAATGAGAGATACTACTAACCTTAATAAAGAAACTAATGTAGCCAATGTGCCTACTATAAGTTCTTTAAGTTATAATTCAATAGCAAACTCGAATACATTAACAAGTAGTGCACCAGGCCCAAAAACACCAATTTTTACAACTGTGTATTCCACTGCAATTGATGCAATTTTAAGGTTGTATTTAATTTGTTAATTTCTATATAATTTATATGTACCTACCTGCATGTGAATTTAAATAAAATTTCAAACTTAGTACATACCTTTTTTCAACTCCGGAAATATTCTACCATATTAGACTCGTCATCAAAATAAACCTGATAATTTTCCAATCAAGCATGTTGTCAGTAAAAAACTGCATTCGGTTATTTTCATATTTCGTTAAAACAGCCCTCCTCCTTCGGACTCGGGTCCTTCCGCCAAAATATGAAAATAAACTCATGCAGTTTTTAGACAACATGCTTTCATGGAAAATTATCGGTAATTTTGATGCACTTGTGTAATACTTCCGATAATTTCCCCAGGATAATGAATGAACAGTACTTAGAATAATTTCATTTTAAACTTTTTTCATGGAAATGTTACTAATTTTTTTGTTGTTCGGGTACCAAGCATACGCGGTATTATGCCAGTCAACTCTTTCAAGGCAATACCCCCGCTGGGTATCTGATACCAGAATGATAATAATTAATATACTTCATTGTTCAAAGACGAAAATCTTGTTGACAAAGCTTCAGGTACATGTATAAATAAAAAAAAATTGGACAAAACAAATACAATTTCTGGCATTCACACCCAAATACAAATACAAAAAACGTCATTTCTAATATAATGAAACAATCATAACGTAAGATTATCATCATAAAATTATTGTAAAATATAATAGAGTCTGTTACTCAGTAGGTTCTTTATGTTTTTTTTTTCTGAAACCCTCAATATCTATATACAGGGTGATTTCAAAAGTACTTCAGGAGGTGATTCCTCACAATATTCTAATATGAATTGTCCAAATAAATATATGTCCGGAAACGTTTCGTTTCCAAGATACAGGGTGTTTTATTTTTATGTTCGTTTTTTTTAAATAACTTTTGAAATACTGACCTCAATTAAACAGAAATTGGTATTGAGAGGTTTTTTGAGTTGCCGAATTCAAACCTGATGGGGGAGCCACTTACACTTTTTTTTCTATTTTGAAGATTCATAACTTTTTTGAGCGTACTTCTAGCACATTTATCAGTGAAAAAATCAATTCCTCTATCATATCTACGTAAAAAAGCTACCATTGTTACAAGTCGCTATAAGCAACCGTTTTAAAAATTTATCATCGATGCGTGTTGAAGTTATTACCATTATTTTGCATTTTTCACAAGAATGCTTAGGAAATGAATTTGACGTTCAAGTTAGTAGTTTTGGTATTTTGTAGGGGGCGCCACCTATTCTATTTATTTTTACTCGTTTGAAATAGTTATTTTTGTATCAAGGCTGCAAAATCTGTATTTGTTTTAATAACATTCGCAAGAAATATCCACATTTTATTTCAATAAGTTTCAAATATGTAGAATAAAATAAAAAAAAGGAAACTAGAATTGTATTCAAATAAATTGTTCACAGTGTCCACCTTCAGCAAAGATGCAGGCATTCAGTCTTCTAGTCATTGAATCTCGTACCCGCTCAAAAATAATTGGTGTGTTTCTTATTGTTTCACAGGCGTCTACTATTCGGTTTCTTAGATCTTCCTCGTTGGCTACTGGAGTTTCATAAACTAGTGATTTCAAATGTCCCCAAAAATAAAAATCTAGCGGGTTTAGATCTGGGGACCTTGGGTGCTTACCCCTGGTTAGGTTCTTCTACACCCCTACTAATCCATCGATTTGGATAGATAGTGTTGAGGAATTCCCTGGCTACAACGCTAAACCACATGTGGATACGAATTTCTAATGGTACAATCTGAAGTAGTCCCGGCAATTCATTTTCTAAAAAGGCTCTGTAAGTTGCGCCATTCAGTCGGAACGGAAGGAAGAAAGGACCTATCAAGTAATTATCAATTATTTCCGCCCATACATTTACAGAAAATTGATACTGATAATGTCTTTCACTAACTGCGTGCGGATTTTCCAGAGCCCAAACATGGTTGTTATGAAAGTTTGTGATAGCATTTCGGGAGAAGTTTGCCTCGTCCGTGAAGAGTACATATCTTAGAAATTGAGGATTTCCAGCCAATTTTTTCAAAAACCACTGACACATAGTAATGCGTTGGGGAAAGTCACGTGGCAAAAGAGCTTGTACCCTTTGAATATGGTATGGATAAAATTATTGATCGTGGATAATTCTCCAAACTGTGGACTGAGTAGAATGGAGAGCTTCAGCAATTATTCTTGTACTTGTTTCTGGATTCTACTCGAGAGCGTTCAAAACAGCTTCTCCCAATTCTGGGATTCGGACTGCTCGTGGTCTTCCAATAATATCAGCTGCCCTCTTAAAGCTACCTATTTCTGTCAAACGACGGTGGAGACTGGTAAATGTTGGAGCTGAAGGCAGTACTCGATTAGGAAATCGCTCCTGGTAACTACGTCTTGCTTCGCGCGGTTTGCCATCCGCAAGGCCATAAACGAAATGCATATCGGCTAAATGAGCATTATTATTTAAATAATCCATTTTTTCAAAATTAGTGTTTCAAAACTTACAGAAACTTCAACAAAACGTTCAACTGTCACATAATATGTAATTACCAAAACTACTTACTTAAACCTCAAACTCATTTCCTAAGCATTCTTGTGAAAAATGCAAAATAATGGTACTAACTTCAACACGCATCGATTATCAAATAATCGACTAGAAATTTTCAAGTCAAAATATCTAGGAAAACGGTTGCTTATAGCGACTTGTAACAAGGGTTGCTTTTTCACATAGATATGATAGAGGAGTTGATTTTTTTACTGAAAAATAAGCTAGAAGTACTCTCAAAAAAGTTATGAATCTCCAAAAGAGAAAAAGACGTGTAGGTGGCGCCCCCTGCAAGTAAGAGCAATAATAACATCAGGTTCGAATTTGACACCTCAAAAACCTCTCAATACCAATTTTCGTTCAATTAGACAGTATTTTGAAAGTTATTTAAAAAAAAACGGAAATAAAAATAAAACTCCAACACCCTGTATCTTGGAAACGAAGCGTTTCCCGGACATATATTTACTCGAGCAATTCACATTAGAATGTCGTGAGGAATCACTTCCTGAAGTTTGTCAAAGTACTTTTGAATCACCCTGTATAGAGTCTTTGATTTCGATTGGCAAATGACATACATTTCAACTCCGTTATGAATGAACGAAACCTCGATAAGAGAGGAAAGGGGGGTAATTTCAAATTATTTCTAGAACTTTGACATGTGTAGTATTTTTGAATATGTTTTCTTATAAGACAAACAGTTTCCAAAATGAAAAGGGCTACGACAGTTTGCATCTTCTTATCAATGAGTACATGAATCAAATATTTCTTATTCTTTTTTTGTAATTTGAGGATCGAGTCCAGCAAATTTAAACTACATACTCCCAAAAAGAGTGAGCCATACCACAAATTTGATTCAATCAAAGCGTTATATGCAGTTTTAGCAGAAGATACTCTGAGCTCCCTAATAATTACTTTGATTGCATAATTTTTTCTTTTTAATTGTTTCATCTGCAAATCAAACTTCAATTTCTCAATTAATTAATCAAACCCAGAAATCTGGTATAATTTTTATTGTCAATGATATCAATTTTCAAGGACACACCGTGGAGAGTACATTTTATTGAGTTATTCATTCTTCTGATATTGAATAATAAGCGGTTTGAATCACAGCAGGACTTGACAGTTTTTTACCTCGAAATATTGTTTCGTTAAGATCTTCAACGGTCTTTCTCCTCCACAAAATTGTGGTATCGTCTGTAAATAACATAAGTTCGCCGGAAATACTCAGATTTTATATACCATTAACGTAATAAAAACAGAACTGGACCTAGAACCGATCCTTGCGGTACTCACTATTTGACAACACCCTGTGAGGTTTGCCTCAAACTAATCCAGAATGACTCCTCTGATCCACGCAATCGAAAGCTTTCATAAGGTCACAGAACACTATCGCAGCAATATCTCTGTGATTTATATCAGAGAACAGCTCATGCAGGGGAAAAAAAGGCATCATGTGTGTTTTCATCATTTCGAAATCATAATTAATTCAACTGGATGATGTGGGTAGGTACTAAGGAACAACAAATCGTCAATATTTGTATCATATAATTTCAAATAATTATAATTTCCATACTCTTCAAGATTAATCATATGATATGTAGTGGCTTTATAAAGATTTTTTGGAATTGAAGAGTGCAAATGCTTTTTCAAATATAATAGTTCATATTTTTGCATCATGGCATGGCCTTTTTCAATAGCTTTTTATCGATATTGGGCTCGTGGGTTCCACTAGTTTACCGCTGTTGTGAAATTTGATACGCCCTTATAATTTCAATAATTTTACACGTCTAATTGTTAATAATGAATTTCACCCGCGAAGAATTAGTGAATATGGTGTATTTATTGGCGAAGCTGACAGAAATCCTTCATTGGCAAACAGAATCTACCATCAAAAATATCCAGAAGCAAGAACTCAACGGCTCCAAAAGTTAAGAGAATGATTTGAACTCACTGGTGGTGTGTGATATACCAAAAAGGAAATTGTTGGTGGTCGGATCAATCAGGAAAATGAGTTGCAAGTTTTATTGATGCTACAGAAAAATCCTCACTCAAGCATTATTGAAATAAACTTTCTTAAGCATTTAAAAAAATAGTTCCTTATTTCAAATGTCAGGGTTATCACAGATCTGAGTAATTTCCTTCATATGATTGCGATTTCGAGTGGTTTGGTGGTACACAACTGCACAACCACAATGTTTATATTACGATAAGAAACATCCTCAATTCATATAACTAATGCGTGAAAATTACCCATTGACAGTCATTCATCACGACTAAGCCATGTCATGAGAAAACAATGATTAAAAAAAATCATAATAAAGGCGGGATGAATGGAAATTCAATTGTAATTTTCATGATGATTGCGCAAATTATAGATGACAGTTATTTCGACAGAAATAAAATAGACATATTTCAAAAGTTTGAATTTGTTGAGTTGAGATGTTTACATGGAATCGAATAATTCAATGGAATGTTTTTATTTCAATCGTTTCAAAGAATAGATTGGGAGATAATGAATACAAGAATTCGATTTTTTGTTCAAATAACAGTGAAAACTCTCCTAGGGTTTTGGGTGGGAAATATTATTAACATAGTTGAAGAAAAAAAATACATTTTATCAATGCCAATGCCAAAAATCAATTTTTTTTTAAATAACAATTAAAATTTTGGGTGAAAATATTACTACTACTAACAGAGTTAAAGAAAACAGAGAATATTATATTAATGCCAATAACAAAACAGCGATTTTATGTAGGCCACTGATCATTGTTTCCAGCAGAACTAGTTTCATAAAAATGACTATTTCAAATCTTTGACCCCCGAATTTTTTTAAGCAAGCAACATTGATTAATTATCAATCCAGCCTTGGCCTCTGGGCATATTTTTGTGGGGAATGAGTATTAGGGGGAAAAGTTGAATTATATGCTTACCAAACCGATTTTTATAAAATTTCAACACCCTATATAATATAATAAAAAAAAAATTTTCGACCAGAAACTGTTCCTTTTTTTTTGAATAATCACTTTTCATACCAACAACACTAGCAATTATTTCATAAAAATATTTTTCCAATTTTATTTCACCGGAATTCCAAACTGTGGTGAATCAACAAATTATGCTCAACAGTTCATGCAGAAAGTTTGTGAAAACCCATTATTTTTACATTAATAACAACTTAAAATTATGAAATCCGTGAGATCGACAAGAGTTTGCATCATGTCAAATGTCAAACATTTTGTTCAAATTTAATAAAAAATCGGTTTTGATACATAAAAAACCCAGTGCGTTTATTATTCAAACTATCAGAGCTATAGGTGGGATCAAAAATTTATTTGGTAGATATTTTTTCACTTAATAAAATCGTTTCGAAGGTCTATTAGTGTATCTGGAGTAGTAAATTAGTTATAAGTTATGAAAGCTCTGAAAGTATCAAGAAAACATTCAATTTTGAACCGAAAAAAAAGAAGGGAGTTCCCACGCAAAACTATTCACAGAGTGGTTCGATTTCGATGATTTTTCTCTCATTGCATAGGGTATACCTCAATGTTAGTCCCATTCGAATTTGAAAAACGATCACCCTTATGGGTAGAAAAATAGGGTATATTTATCGTTCACCCACTGAATTTTTACCCGTTAACCGATTCTATCACTCATAACTTTGTACTAGGTTATCCGATTCAGATGATTTTATTTTTATTTTATAGGGTATACTTCATATTCGAATTTGGTCAAATAGGGGATGATTGTTATTTCTTCTGTGAACCGATTTTGTTGAAACTTGGCACACATATATAGTTCTGATGACACTACAACATAAAGGATGCCTGGAGTTAATTGAGTAAGTAGTTATTAGTGGATTTTACCACAAAAGATAAAAAAATGAGAACCCCTTCAGTCTTAATATTAACAGAGCTCCTGAACTAATGTGAGTAACTAATTCTGAGTCGGCGCCAAACAAACAATCAACGAAGATCATTAAATTAAAAAAAAATATCATAATGCCTCCATTAGTTTGGGAGCTCAGTTAATTATTAAGACTAAGAAGGTTCATTTTATTTTTTGCTTTTCAGTTTCTTTTTTCGTCGCCTTCATTTTGTGTTAAAAAGTTTTTTCCAAATCAAATGCATGTAATTAATATTCAACAATGGTAACTTCTTATTCATGTACTCATTTTAAATAATTTTTTTCAAAAAAAAACGTCCTGAGTGTTAATAATAGTCTTCGACTTGTGAGACTATGAAATAAAAAATTGGTTTTTTTAAAGTTTTCGTTTTTCATTCTGAGAAAAAAAAAACAACACATCAGTGATTGTTTATTTATTCTCATTTATTTATTTACTGGGCGATACTAGAAAATGCATTCACCAACAAAAAATAGAGTGGTATAATAGTGCTAAAATATCATTTTTAGAAATTAAGACTCAACTATGTGCATATCAACCAATATTATTTCTAAAAGTTTTTCAAAGTATTCGAAAATAATCAGAAAATGTCAATTTCCACCACATTCGAAAGTGTGTTATAGATTTACACACCTGAGTAGTTGATGCTACTTCATGGATAAAAAACAGTTTCTGATACGGTACAATGGAATATTGAAGATATTCACAATTTGGTCTGAATCAATAAGGTTATTGATAATTTTAAAATTTTGTGCCTCTTGATAGGCGTTGATCTTCAAGGAAAATTGAGTAAAGGTTTTTTGTTGAGCTGTGTATTCACAGTTATATGGGGATAGAGTTTTTGTTGACGTATTTCAAGAAATTTGTTTGAACACGATTCAACTGCTATACAGTGCTTCTCAAAAGTCCCCTCCCCCCCTCTTATTTTTGGAACGATTATACATAAACAAGTGAAATTTGGAAACTGAACATTAAAGGTTGTAAACTTCCCTACTAGTGATGATAGACGACGAAATCGTCAAAGATGACGTCACAAGGCCATTGTGAGCAATAATTGTAAATGGAACCCAACGGCAAGCGACACCTCTTTTAAAAGGTATCGAAAAAACCTATTCAATGAAACTAATTTTGCTTGTGTTTATGGCAGTTTTAATGGCTCATTAGTAAACATTAAAATTTAAATTCCATTCAGTATGATATTAATTACAGATTTAAGAATCAGTATCTACTTAAAGAAATTGCTCGAAGTGACCTCCATTTACTTCCTGACAGTGGAATATCCTATTTTTGAACTCTTCTCGTACTTCTGCAAATGTGTCTGCGGAAACAGCCTCACATTCTGCAACAATACGTTGTTTTAAAACGTCAATATTGTCAGGTTCAGTGGCCTAAACCTTCGATTTGAGGTACCCCCACAGAAAAAAATTCAAAGGTGAGAGGTCCGGTGATCGAGCTGGCCATTCCGTTGAACCTCGTCGTCCAATCCATCTATCACGATACTCCTCATCCAAATACCGTCTTGCTGCACCGTAATAGTGTGGAGGAGCACCATCCTGTTGGAATGTTATTTGCAAATTGCCGAATTCATCTGGATTATCTTCCAAAATTTCAAGTATTAACGGTTCTATTGCGTTTTGCAACAGCTCCAGATAAACCTCACCAGTTATGTTAGTATTCAAAAGAAGAGGCCCAACGATGTGGTTTCCCAGGATACCTGCCCAAACATTCACCTTCTGGGGAAATTTGGTATGTGTTTCACGAAACAGGTGAGGTTTTTCGTCACTCCAATACCTCACATTCTGTGTATTAACATTTACATTTAGATAGGAAGTACTTTCGTCACTAAAACAAATTATTTTGACATAGTCTGGCTTTTGGTTGATTTTAGTTTCCATATTTTCACAAAATTCTAGTCTTTGGTCTGGGTCGTCGTCTGAGAGTTGATGAACCATTTTTAATTTATATGGATGAAATTTGTTTTTTTTCAACACCCTGTGTACTGTACTTCGACTGACTTCACAGGTAGATGCAACGTGAGTTGTTGAAGAAGTAGGATTAACTATCACTTCTGCCAGTATATAAATTTTTTTCTCATCAGAAATTTGGGTCTGCCAGATCGTTTCGCATCATTAATACTACCCGTTGTTTCAAACTTACGAAGAAGCTTCCTTAAATAAGTCCTCGAAACAGGGCGATCGGGAAACCTCTCATTGAAAATGCGTTCTGCTGCATGAATATTTTGTCCAGTTTCACCAAGAATTAGGATCGCTGCTACTTTATCACCTAAAGCACGTACCATTTCGCTCCTTGAAGCACTGAAACGTTCGGCTCACAACAGTTTAACAAATTATCAAAATGTACAAAAATATTAAAAGTACCAAAAGCTGCTAAAACAGTTAAACGTTCGATCAACAATACACAAATTATTAAATGTACAAAAACGAGTACAATTACAAAAACGTCGAGACTAACAAAAACGTCAGCTTATTTGACAACTATCCAGAGGCGGAGCTTGAATTTTGAATTTTAGAATTAACTGATTTAATTCATCACAGCTTTGCGTTTTTTAAAAGCGAGTTGCCAAAGCCGCCATAAACACAAACAAAATTAGTATCATTTAATAGGTTTTTTCGATACCTTTAAAAGAGGTGTCGCTTGCCGTAGGGTTCCATTTAAAATTATTGGCCACAATGGCCTTGTGACGTCATCTTTGACGATTTCGTCATCTATCATCACTAGCAGGGAAGTTTACAACCTTTAATATTCAGTTTCCAAATTTCACTTGTTTATGTATAATCGTTCCAAAAATAAGAGGGGGGGAGCGGACTGTTGAGAAGCACTGTATGTATGCATGGTAGTGAGGATTCTAGATCACAGATCCAAAATTTAACGCACTTTATACATAAGCCATGTATAATGTTCGAACCGAGTGATAATTATAACAAATTGTTCATTAATAAACAATCAAATTATAAAAAAAGTTAACTAAAAACACTATAATTTTCACAAAAATTGGTTAACAAAACCCACGACACGTGTTTCGCTATACTACAGTTTGTCAAGTGGAAACGTTTTTAGTTTACTTCACTTATGGATTTTCAAGTAACGGCTGCGTCTATTCAAAAATTAAATGTCAAGCAAAACAAATAATAATCTTGAAGAGAATCATAAATGATATTTCAAAGACAAAAGTTTTTCTTGATATTTTGTTCAAATGATGAAAGAAGTAAAAAAAACTATTATAAACAGTGAAAAAAATATTTTTTTAATTATTTTTTAATAAATTAAGTGGCAGATTTTTTTTTCAAAAATATGATTTTTTTAATGAATAGCACTAAATTTTTTGAGTTATATTATTTAATTAATACATGAAAATAGTAATAATAATTAATATGAATTGAAAAAAAACAAAGTATCTTTTTAATTGTTTAGTTTTTTGTTATATTCAATAATCAATCTATATAATCAAAATGAATCTCGATTCTTTGTAAGCGCAAAACGTGAGAGCGCCCAAACCGATTTGGTATACATTTTTTTAATGTTCGTAATAGCCCGAGGATGGTTGATGTTTTTTTTTATTAAAGTCGCCGGAAATTAGAAAATTCGGGCATAAAAGAAATTTGAGTGAGAAAAAGACTATGAGTCATTAAAACCAAAGAGAAAATAGCTCAACGGTTACACTATCGCCTATCAAGCAGAAGGTCACAGCAACGAGTCCCGGTCAGGGTAATTTTTTTTATTTTATAATAACAATGGCTGGACCGATTTTGCTTGATTTTTTTTATGTTCGTAATACTCCGAATAAGGTTTTTAGGGATATAAAGGATTTTTAGAAAAGTTATTGCGAATTTATTTGTCCTGAAAAATTTTTCAGGAATATATAGTATACCGGGTGATTCTCCAAAGTGTCTCACCCCTATAACTTTTTTATTATTGAAGATAGAAAAATTAAATTTGGGAGTTGTGTATTATAGTTCCATTTTCATTTTTTGATATAATTACTTCCTTTGCCGTACTTCCGGTTTGACCGGAAATGACTCCAACTTTCGATTTTTAAATGCGACATCCTATATATTTTTACTTATTTCGATAGAGAATGACATTCTGAATTCAACAACACCTCACTTGTTGATATTTGACAAATAAAGACATTTTTGATTCTCGATCTAGAATGCTATGGATCGTGTAAATCGCTTCATTCTTGATCAAGTAACATGGGAAAAATACGACTTTGAGGCTTATGACTCCACAGCTGATGCTGTGTTATACACCTGATTTTTAATTGTACCCCAGAGAAAAAAATCTAGCGGAGTAAGATCTGGTGATCTAGAATATGAAAAAAAAAAATTATTATGAAAAAATATGACAACTTATGAATGTATCTGCAGGCCACTGAATAGGTCCATGAGTGCTAATCTACTTTTCTGGGAAGGTGCCATTCGGATGTTCTCTTAAGACGTACGAGAATTGTGAGGTGGCGCTCCATCTTGTTGAAAATAGGTATCAACTTGGTTAGCCAGTGGCAAATCTTCAATGAACTCATTATTCTGATTTCAAAGGAACTGTAGATATCTTTCCACAGTAAGTTGTCCGTCGAAAATTATTGGCCCCAAAAGTTTTCCTCCGATAATACCCATTCAGCAATTGAAACCAAATCGTTCTTGAAAATTTCCTTCTTGCATCAGATGTAAATTTGTTTGAGACCAGTACCTTTTATTATTCCGATTGAACAGACCCAAGTTGGTGAATCGAGTTTTATCTGAATAAATAATTTTAAATGGAAAACGTAAGTATTTAGTCTAAAACCAGTTGCAATAAGTTAATCTTTGGTTGTGGTCGTTATCGTAAAGATGTTGGTGTAGTTGGTACTTGAATGATCGATAATTATATTTGTGAAGAATTCTCCAAACGCACGAATAACTCATATCACACTCAGAAACAATTTGGCGAATAGGCCTTTTCATTTAGATGATTTTTTAAGGCGCATGCGCTCGTTTTGAGACCCAAAGTCTGATTGGCTATTGGGAAAGTGAATAGCCATTGGTTAGTTTTGAAATAACAATTTGAGATTGGCTCAGTTCAAAATGAGCGGTATTTTCACATTAGGTATGTCAACAGTCAACTTCATGACAAATGCACCTGCATACATTGGCGTTCGTAACTTTCTTTGTAGGTTAAGTACTTATTACCTATTTTATACCGCCAAAAACCTTTCATTCGTAGATAAAATAATGTACACGAATATGTTCTAATGGTGAGTTTTCTTCTCATGTAAATTCATCAACTATCCATAGGAAACTCGGAAATTTTTTATTTCCTTAAAAAAAAAACCGTCAATGCCGTTGGGTCTGACAGGTAAACAAAGTTAGTCATTTGTCATCTAAATGAAAAAGCCTATTGACGCCGTATAATTCACTTCAACATAGGCAAACACATCTACATCTTTTCTTCACTGACGATGAAGTTATTGGCATTTTCTTCTGGTTCATTTCGCATTTTCCTTTCCTGTTTTGGAAAATAATGCCGAGTGGGATGGCGACGATTAGGGAATTTCTGAGCATAAATTCGAGCTGTATCAGTTGCATTCTTTTTTGCTTCTCCGTAAATCAACAACATGTCAATTTTATCGATTCTAGTATAATTTTACATATCAAATTGAAAAATACATAACAAATAATTTTTAAAAGTGACAGCATATTATTAGCCTATTTGTTCAGGTAGTCCTAGCAACAGCTTCAATTGTTTGTCACGGATAACTAGAATAACAGGACTTGGTGCATTAAGTATACTGAATACGTATTATTTGTTATTAGGTATGATCGCTTCTTGCAATTATTCAGAAAATTGTGAAAATTAAGTGAAAGTGTGTGGTATCAAAATATTCGTAAGAAAATGATCTTTCACAAAAAGCCGATGCCGAAGCCCTTTCCATTTGAAAAAATCAAGTTAACTGGAAAAATTCATATTTTCGACTTTCAAATAATTCTTAAAACGACTGTGGAGTCATAAGCCTCAAAGTCCATGTTACTTGATCAAGAATGAAGCGATTTACACGATCCATGGCATTCTAGATCGAAAAATAAAAATTGGAATAAAAATGACTTTATTTGTCAAATATTGACAAGTGAGGTGTTGTTGGATTTAAAATGACATTCTCGATCGAAATAAGTAAAAATATATAGGATGTCCCATTTAAAAATCGAAAGTCGGGGTCATTTCCGCTCAAACCGGAGATACGGCAAAGCAAGTAAATTTGTCTATAATACACAACTCCCAAACTTCGTTTTTCTATCTTTAATAATAAAAAAGTTATAGGGGTGAGTCACCTCAGAGAATCACCCGGTATAATGAAAATGAATGTCTGTTTGTGTTGGAAAGCTCATAACTTGAGACTAGCTGGACCGATTAATGGCTGGAACGGAATAATGAATGAAAAAAACGGGATAACGGAAAACTGGATGACGGGATAACAGGAAAACGGGGAAACGGGAAAACAGAATTACGGGAAAACGGGAAAACGGAAGAAAGCGATAACGGGATAACAAGGAAACGGTATAATGAATAACGGGATAACGGGATAACGGGATGAGGGGAAAACGGGATGAACGAAAAACAACATAGGAAAGAAGAAACTGTACGCGGACGAGAGTTTATAGGGAAAAAAATGTAGGAAATATAAAAATTTGGATGGGATAACGTCTGTCGGGTCAGCTAATAACTAATAGGTTATTACAATTCAAAACATCGCCATGTCATAATCTCATATAGTGTAGTTGCGATAAAGTTTCCAGTGGCTTTTGTTTAACAATTATCAGACTTGAAATATAAACGGAACCTAAAAAAATGGTTAATTAACAATATACCTACTCATTTTGTAAAAAATCGATTTGAAAATTTCTGCGGGATATTGTTTCTTCAAGTATCAATCTAATAACATAATTTTTTATTCTATTTTTAAATAAATATTTATTAGTGAATAAATATGTTTACTTGTTACGGCCGGTTTAAGGACATCGTAAAACCCTTATTACACTATGCCTTTTTCGTGCCTATTTATCTGCCTGACTGCCGGTGGCTGAAATTTTGAACAAATACGCATGCGTCGTGGCTATTTTGTTGATTGTTTCAGGCGTGAAAATAAATAGGACTGGTTCTATTTTTTTCGCCTGAATCGAGGGGATTTCAAGGACGTTTGTGGAAATGTCAGGTTTGCCAAAACAGGACTTGACATAACCAACAAATAGATGAAATTAATTACATAGTTTTCGTTTTGTTCAGTATGACAGAAAAGAAGAAAAAATATTGTGCCAGGTGAGGGAAAAGTTGAAACAAATAGTCCAGGTATACTAAATTACTTAATCATTTGAGGTAAATGTCAATTTTCCTTAGGTTTGCAGCTCTGAAATTAGCGCCTGAAACAATCATCAAAAAGGCACGGTGTAATAGTGCCAGTTATTTGGGGAAATTCAGCCAACAAATAGCCATGAAAATAAGCACAAAAATAGGCACGAAAAAGGCATAGTGTAATAAGGGTTTAACGGCTCGCCGCGCGGAGCTTTATTTTAAGCATCACATCAATATTATAAATAATAGAGTTAGGACCTTTTCATTGGACATTTCTTCCTCTTTATGAATCCACTTTGAAATATCTCAAATGTTCATAGTTTTCGAGTTATTTGCAAAAACCTAATTTCTTTTTTATTCCTAATTTGTATAATAAATTTTGGAATTGGTTATATGTGTGGGTTTGAAACTTCTGCACATATTTCTAGACGTCATTTCGAATTCAATGAGCCCTCACTCATATTTTAACGAGCTCAAGCAACAATTGATACTATTTTGAGTTTGTGAACTAGACTATTAATGGAAGTTTTATAAAAACGTTTGAAAGCGGCAGTAATATCGGTTATCTGAAGAATGTTACTCCAACTTTCAACATGTCTTCATAATTTGTATATAACTTACTTATAAACTATCAGATATACTGTCCCGAGCTATTATTACAGTTGAATTTCCACGTACCCCGTATAAATAGCAGAAATTCAAATTTTTTCTACCTTCATACTTCTGCCAAATCACAATATATATACAATGTGCAACAAATTTAACAAGTTTGGTGATGAAACCGATTCATTCAACCAACCTATAAATGCTATCAAAGCCAAAATAAAGCAAATTCTATGTAACAGAAACAGTGAGTAAAGTGCATTTTTTTATTTATCATGTTATTTCTCAGATGAGTATAATAGAATTAACCCTTAGCCTTCACACACATTATTCTCGGTCCTTTTTTTTGGTTATTATCACATAATTAAACTGTATGCATTTTTAAAAGGAAGAGGTTCTCTAGTCGACGCGTATATTTTTTTTTATGTATGACCACGCACAACTTTATACTGAGACGTATGATTCTGATAACTCTTTTTTCAGTGGATAGGGTGTACTTCGAAGTTGGTCCCATTCAAATTCAAAAGATGAAATCCACCCCTAAGGGTAGCAAAATGAAGGATATTGATCACCCCCGATTCTATCATGCATAACTTTGTACTGGGTTCTTCGATTTGGATGACTATTTCTTTATTGGATAGGGTATACCTCATAGTTAATCACATTTGGATTTTAAATGGAATTATCCACCATTACGGGTAGACAAATAGGGGACAATTGATTTTTCAGTTCTGAGCATTGGCACACATATGTAGTTGACAATGGCAGATCGCTATTGTTATTATTTTTGTTCTCCTACATCCGTCACATTCATTATATTCTATGAGAGGATGGAATGATATACAAAGTAATGAAATAAACTAACCAGAACAACAAGAATAATTTATATTACAATAAATAGTAAAAGTAGATAATCATATTATTTAACTGGTAATAGATGAAGTAAGGTGGCTAAGTAAGTATTTTGGAATTAATAAAAAACAAGTAGGTAGTAATCAGTAGATTCGAGCCACAAAAAATTTAAAAATAAAAACTTTTCAACAAAAAATTAAACCCACGAAATACGGAACTGAAAAGTAAAAAATGAAATAAACCTTCTTAGTTTCAATAACTAAGCTCCTAAACTAATGTGAGTAACTAATTTTGAGTCGGCGCCAAACGAACAATCAACGAAGATCATTAAATTACTTCAAAAAAATTATCAGAATGTCAACGCGCAACTCGATGCCATCATTTCACGCCTTACCTAATTCATTTGCTTGATTGTTTGGCGCCGACTCAAAATTAGTTACTTACATTAGTTTAGGAGCTTTGTTATTGAGACTAAGAAGGTTGATTTTATTTTTTACTTTTCAGTTCCGTATTTCGTCGGTTTAATTTTTTGTTAAATTTTTTTTATTAAACCCCCAATCCTAAATTGTAACTATTATATATTGCTCATATCCACAAACTATAACTATAATATATTGCTAGTCTGTAATTGGGGCTTCACCCTGTTTAGACAATAAACCTCTTTTTTTATTTTTTTATTGCTGAATGAAATATTGTTTTACATTCCTTCAAAAATGCGCCTAATATATAAAAAATAATCATATTTTTGAGTATGTACGTTATAACACCCAATATATGATTATATGAATCCGCATGGATATTTATTGTATTCCAACAATATCACGAATGATGATTGATTCAAATGACATATTTTTTTCTGAAATCGCTCAAGAATGCCTACTTCCTTATCTGGTATTTTAGTCCATTGCTAAGCAACGAACTTTCCCGAAAACGGCCCGAGAAAATTTTTGCCGGCCTAGGCTGTCAAAGTCGGTCCCTACCGGTTTTTTATATACATTTTACACAGTAAATAACTACACGCAAACAACCAACTGACATTGGCAACATTCATTGAATATATTATTACACATATGGAACGTTTTTTATAACTATTTTTGTATATTTATAGTTATGTTGCAGTTTGTACAATTATTAAACATAGGCTGAACTCTACCTGAAAAGTCATTCTCTTTGTCATTTCCACTTCTAAATGTATCTGTTATGTTACCTGAATAGTCAGCGACGTTATTGCTGTTTTCTTTTTCGGCAATAATACTAATAGTATTAGCAGATTTCTCTTTGTCACTTCCCCCTCTAAATATTGTATCTGCTTTGTCTACTTTATTTTTGGAAGATTCCTCTTCATATCCTTCGGCAACGGTTGAGGATTTCTTTTCCCCATGCCTCTTTAAAGTAATTAAATCAGCCCCAGCTTTAACCAAAATTGTCGCAGAGGACCGACGGAAACAATGTCATGTGTATTCATGTGCATATGGCAAATTTAATATTTTTTCGACAATTTGAGGTATTTTTCCAAACTGATGTATTCCCATCTTTCCCATCTGAATACTTAAAGAAAAAGCGGCATTTTTCAAAATTTTCTGGACGGCATGCAACATATTTTCTATACAATGGCCTATAAGTTTCGTTTATCACAAATGATCTTGGTTTGTTCGTTTTATTATCGGGTATTTTAATCAGGAGCTCAGATCCAAAATCTTCTATGCCATTCAAATGTTATTGATATAGTTCATCACGGTGACATGCACCAGCAACACTAAATATTAAGGCAACCTAAAAGTAAACACTACATAAATATCTAGGTAATTTAAAAATGCTCACATTATAAACGTACCTTATTCATTAAGTATAATAATCTGGTGCTTGAGTAATAAAACGTTTCAATTTGTTCATCTGACAAAACTTTCGACTTCTTTGGTTTATAGTTGTCACTTTGACGTTTCAGGAAAGCACGTAATTTCGAATATCTTGTAATATCAATATCTTCTTTTGTACTAAGTGTAGTCTCAGCATGGAATAATTTTCTTAATTAGATCCTTCAATTTTGGTAATCAAAAATAAGCAAATTTTAAAAAAAGTAATCATGACATTTTCAGGTCGGGAGGTCGTAAGCGTAACGTTTGTGAGCGTATTCATATTTTGCCTTGGATTTATTTGGCAATAAATTTAAGATGACATTTTCAGCAGCATTTACTAACTCTGGTGGTGTCCCGCACACCTGGACATCATCATCAATGTCAATTTTGATTATTTTCAAACATTTTTCAGAGATAAGTAGGTATCAAACCGGAATAAGTAGTGAATCTCTGAATTTTGTCACAACAATAAACAAACAGTGATTGTCAAGGAAACGATTTCATAGGCAATAAGATGGTTATCAAAAATTGTTATGCATTCATAAAAATTCCTTAATCTATGACAATGTTGATTGCGATTTCAGAAAAAATAGTATGTGTACCTCGTACTAAGAGCACATTCCCAGACTTCAATGCAATTTACATTGACGTCTACTATTGTTTTCAAATATATTTTGGAATGGAATGAATATATCAGATGCAGTTACTGCAATATGATTCTTGAATAGAAAAATTCGTAGGTATTGGACCAAATAGTTTTCATCTAATATCCCTTTGTACCAAACATGTTATTGATTTGAAATACATTTATTGTATTCTTTTTTCTCTCTTATCATTCAGTAGTTATGGGGATATTGCAGCTGAAAAGATTGTATAAAAATAAAGACACATTATTTATTCCCTTCAACGAATCAGTGATCTATTTTAATGACTGATATCGAAATCAGTTTAGGAATAGTAGTTTATTCATCAAGTACGCTAAAGTCATTTGCATACGAGTTGCATACACCATTTTTTTGTTTTAGCTTTTCAACATATTTTTTCTGACGACACTTGTTGAATATTGTTCATTATTTTATGAAATACAGTGTTTTGTAGGTTTTTCTATCCCATTTTTTCCGGAAAAATGAGGTATCGCATATATTTTTTTTATATTATATTCGAAAAGAATATTTGCAGAAGTTTAAAATTCATCAGCTTTTTTTTAAGTGTATTGTCATCAATTTGAAGTCAGAAAAATAGAATAGAGGGTCTACGAGAATAACAATACAACAAATGTGATTGGTTCAGGTGCAAACACTTGCACACACGAATACACTTTTTAATTTTCATAATTATATGCTCTATCAATTTTTGGTTTCTCCCAGAATCGCTGGTAAGTCAAAAATAATCTCGCATTATGATATACACTTTCAATTACCATCATTACGGTAGTATGATGAAACTGTGCAAAAATAGAAAGGCGATTGTCAAATTCTTGAAATAAAAGTTTTTATTGTTCCTGAAATAAATATAAAAAAAAATATTTCGAAGATAACTTGTGCTTTCACAACAAAATTTCAAATTATCTGTCTAGTGCTCCTCCTCAATCATTTTTAGGATGACAATTATCTGAATGAACAAAAGTCTGATGTGGAGATAACAAGTTAAAATCCGCTGGAATGCCATTTTCTAATTATTTTCAGGATCCAAAGTTGGTATTTTGTTGAACTTGTAAATTTTTTTTATATACACAAAAATGAGTATGTGAGTTATAAGCGGATTTCTACGAGTACAGAAAATTAAAGATCATCATGAAATTCCTCCAATTCTAATGTTTTATTGAACGGATTATTCAAAAGCTAGAGTGAAAGATGGAGAGAAACCACATGTTGATATCATGTAAACAAAGGTTTTATTCAAAAATATTCAGGAAAGCTTTCTGATGATATTGAGGAAACTAGAGTGATCGAATCAAAATGAGTGAGTGGATCTGCAAGCAACACATATGATCCCTATATCAAGCAGTTTTATAATGAGATTGAAGAATGCACCCTAGACTTTTTGTAAACATAAATTTTTTATTATGAATTCCCATTGTTCGAGACTTCTACTGATCCATGTGTGGTGTAGGTACTAGAAGCATAGTTGAGTTAGCATTATTCTAATAGCGAAAATTGAAAATCCAAGTGGAATGTACCTTTAGAAGTACTAGGGAGTGAATACTTGTCATTCTCGTGCTGGTTGGAAATGGTGGTGACTATAGAGTAGATCCGACAGAAATGGGGGCAGACACACACACAAAAAACAGTCAAAAGAGGTCGAAATGAGGTGAGCTGAGATGTAAACACGGTAACATGCACAAGATGCAGTTATTCAAGTGCGAAACGTCCACGTGCCACGGAAGCGCCGAAACCACTGACTGAGCGTCGGGACGTGAGACCCCACCCCCAGCATCGATTGCCAACTTTGTTATCACAAATATTACTGTGAGGTGGCGACCGCCTTTGAAATGATGACGACGCGCAGATTTCATCGCCTCCGACATTTCATTAGAGCTAGTCAAATGAAGAATGGCGATAAACGCGGTTTTTTATCTACACAATGACTCGAGTATTGCGGGTATCGCGAATGATTTACGTGTTCGAGACAGGAAGACTAGTATACAGTCCGTCACGAAGTATTGATATTTTCGTTGTTATACTGTCAAGTATAAACCGTTCTCCGGGTCGTTCTTCCACATGTTTGAATTTCAAGTAAAGCCTAATAGCCACTCATTCTTTCATTGGTTAATAAGGGGGCGCACGCCTACTCACGATTAGTTGAATTTTGATGGACATCAATTTGTTAAAAAATCAGTTTGACGCCTAGACTGTTTATTTTTTAACCGACGCATATATTTTTTTTATATCTATGACCACGCATAACTTTTCACAGAGTAGCCCGATTTTGATGATTTTTTTAATGGATAGGGTATACCTCGAAGTTGCTCCCATTTTGATTTGAAAATGGGGGATGATTGTTGGTTCAGTCAATGAATTTTTACCGATTTTACCACACATAACTTTGTACTGGGTTATCCGATTTGGATGATCCTTTTTTTATTGTATGGGGTATGCTTCGAAGTTGGTCTCATTTGGATTTGAGAAGAAATTACACCCCTAAGGGTAAAAAATAGGGGATGATTTATTAATTTTATACCTGTGAACCGATTCTGTTAATATATAGTTCTGATGACACTACAACCTAATGGAGGCCCGGAGTTGATCTGATGATGGAGACGAAAGACAGTCGAGGGATCTCCTCAACGGTTCACAGCAGCTACCTCGTGTAATATGTATATATATAATTACATGTCCTGACTAACTGACTCACTGTTATAAGATCAACACCCAAACCAATCCGTTGGACCTAAGAGCTAATATTTTGACCGCATATTTTTTTATATTCCATTCCAAAAGGGGTGAGAAGGTGGGTGAGAAGGGTGTAAAAGTGAAATTACAGTTTAGAAATTAGAGTCATGGAAATTGTTATTTGGGCTCTTCTTCTCGAAGACAAGGGAAGGGTGCATCGATCCAGCAGGCAACTACGGCAAGAACTCCAAACTCTACTAGCTATATTTCTGGACGTCTCTAGGGATTTCGACAGGGTGAAGCTGATAGACTCCTTCCTGAGAGGATGCCGATGTCAATGCAAAGTTGGCAATGAGTTCGGGAAGAAGCCTCACAGCAGGAGTACCGCAAGAAGCAGTCCTGTCCCCACACTCGTTCCCAATCTACACATCGGATATCCCAAAACCAGAAAAAACTCTAACAAGTTGTACTCTACGCTGACGGCACGGCCCTGGTTTCCAGATCCACTGATGCGGCAGCAATAATTCGTTACTTGCAGCAATATGTGGAAGAGGAAGCACCCCCTCGGGATACGTCATCATGAACGGACAACCTTATCCATGGACAGACGAAGCCAAGTACCTGGGAGTCACCCTAGACAAAAAACTCACTTTCAGGCAATACTCTATAAGACGGATCGGCATGGCAAAGAGAGCCAGGCATAAGTTCAATCCCCTGATCGGACGCAGATCGAACATGGACCTGCACCTGAAGACTCTCATCATTCAGACCGTTCTTCTCTCCGTCATACTGTAAGCATCCGTGGCATAGGGCCAATATGCGTGGACACACAGAACATACAGATACAGCAGTTCATGAACGTCTGCCTACGAATGGCTGTCATCTCCCCACGATACGTCCCAATGATTCATCTACCAAGGCCTCAACATGGACATCAACCACATCAAAACTCATCTTACATAATACATGAAAATCGCACTCGACAAAGAGAAGAATGTGTAAAGTGGTAAAATGGGGATTGAACTGGGATTGGAAGTATATATATATATATATATATATAGGAATTTCGGTAGTTTTCAAGTTGGGGTCATGAAAATTTGTATCAGAATCTTTGTTACAAATTAAAGAAATATGTATCAAAGTGTTTTGAGAAATTCAACCCCTGAAGGAGGGTGGAAGTTTATATGGGGGTTCCGTTAGTTTTCCAGTTAGGGTCATAAAAATTGGTATTTGGGGTCTTTGTTAGGAATAAAAGAATAATTGTTTCATTCTTTTCGTAAATGCAACCCCTGTGGGTTTTTTTTGGGTGAAAATCTTTTATGGCAACACCTTACAGGTAGTGTGAGACTCGCACTCTGAGTTTTTGGGTCCCCGTTCCTTTGGATTACCCAATAAAAACTCCACCCAGTAGCTGTTTTTTCCTGGCACGGGTCTTTGATGTACTCATTCCCGTGTCTGTTTTCTGAGATGTCATTCCAGTATTGTTTGTATTTTTTATGGATCCAGTCTTCTACAGACGCCGTACTCTTCGGTACCCAGAGGGTCAGTCCTGGATCTGGTTCGTTTTCAGATCCTCTTCTGGCGAGTTCGTCGGCTTTTTCATTTCCTGCAAATTCCTGATATCCTGGCATCCAAATCAACTTGACGTGGTTTTGTTCTGCTAGAAATGTCAGTTCCTCTTTGCAGGTCCATACCAGTTGAAACGTCACTTACTGGCAACTCAGAGCCTTCAGTGCCGCCTGGCTGTGTGAATGTGGATCTGTTCCTCTACTATTGCTTTCCTATTGTTTTCCTTCACACATCGGAGGAATACGTAGACCTCTGCTTGGAATACAAAGGTGTGAGTACCCATTGTCCAATGAAATTAATTGGTACTTACTTTTATAAACACTCCGCACGACAAGCTTTTTGAAACCAAATCATCCAACAGAAAATTATTAAATCATTGTCAGCGATGACTTGAACTTATTAACCGACGAAACCAAAAAGGAGGAGGTTCTCTAGTCGACGCGTATTTTTTTTATGTATGACCACGCATAACTTTTTACTGAGACGTTCGATTCCAATGGATAGGGTGTACTTCGAAATTGGTCCCATTAGAATTTGAAAAATGGAATCCACCCCTGAGGGTAGCAAAATGAAGGATATTGATCACTCACCCTCTGAATTCTGGTCCGTTATCCGATTCTATCAGGCATAACTTTGTACTGGGTTCTTCAATTTGGATGATTTTTTTTAGATAGGAAATACCTCATAGTTGATCACATTTGGATTTCAACAACAACAAAACTAATTTATATTACAACAAATAGTAAAAGTAGATAATCATATTATTTAACTGGTAATAGTTGAAGTAAGGTGGGTAAGTAAGTATTTTGGAAGTAATAAAAAAACAAGTAGGTAGTAATTAGTAGCCACAAAAAATTGAAGAATAAACTTTTTAATAAAAAATTAAACCGGCAAAATACGGAACTGAAAAGTAAAAAATAAAATAAACCTTCTTAGTCTCAATAACTAAGCTCCTAAACTAATATAAGTAACTAATTTCGAGTCGGCGCCAAACGAACAATCAACAAAAATTTTTAAATTACCTAAAAAAAATTATCAGAATGTCACCGCGCAACTCGATGCCATCATTTTACGCCTTACCTAAATCTTTTTCTTGTTTGGTTGGCGCCGACTCAAAATTAGTTACTTACATTAGTTTAGGAGCTTATTTATTGAGACTAAGAAGGTTTATTTCATTTTCTACTTTTCAGTTCCGTGTTTCGTCGATTGAATTTTCTGTTAAAAAGTTTTTATTTTATACGTTTTAGTGCACGGCTTAAATAAAAGCTTGTCCTCAAAAACGTTTTTTATTAGTTATTTTATTATATTTAATATTGTACTATATTTATGAACTATTTCTCTTTTTTCGTTTGACATCCCACTCGATACGATAGCAAAAAAAAATTCAGGGACCCCCACTTTTTTTATGTAACATCCGTCATATTAATTTTAATCGTATAAAATGAAGCCTATGTTACACCTCATTCATGAAAATGGGATGAATAGTTTGGTGCTACCGTGGAACATTCGTAAAAATATTACATACATAGACTGCTAAAATCATTACATATATTCAATACTGTACTATTTTTACATTTATGAACTCAGAATTTTCTCATCTTTTATTTAACATCTGCCATTTTGATTTCATCCGTATAATGTTCAACCTATGTTACCCGGACCATTATCACGAATCGATTGACACCTTATTCATAAAAATCGGATGAGTAGTTTAGGCGCTACGGTGGAACATTCGTAAATATAAACATAAATAGACTGCTAAAATCATTATTCCATCTTTTCGGTTGTGCCGCAATCGGGTAAAAAAAAAATCTGTTACTCTAATAAATTTGTGACAAATGCGCTTGGTTCATGATAAACACATATTTTTTTTCTCTTGTGGAGTATCATAACAGGATTGGCTTAGTTGTCAGGGGTTTTCATTAGATACTTGTGTGAGCTTGAAGCAAGGAACTATTGTAGAAAAGTCATCTCTCAAATAATCCCAACTCTTATCTGCTTTTTCATCACAGAAACTGTGTGTTTGATACAGTTATCAACTTCTAATATGACCCGAACACACATTCATAACCGATATAACAATCTTTATTCGAGCAATATTCAGAACATCTCTTGCAAAAAATTCAATTATATATGAGTGAAAAAAAAATTGCCGGATCATTTCGATAGCTTAACAAAATTCAGAAGAGCAATGAAATACTTTATCATGCCAGAAGCTGACCTTGACCTGCAGGAATAATATAATTGAAAATTTTAGAACACAATGTGTGAAAATGATTTGGAATTATATGGATATTTGTGTATTCCTATGGACTTGGACCATGGGGGAGGAATTCAACGTGCAGCGCCGCAGTGGTGGAATCGGATAAACTGGGTCAGACAGTATCACTTATCCCTATTCACTGCTATTAGATAAAAAGGTTGTCTACAAAGTACGGTAGTTTACATTTTCATTCACAAACGCAAAACAGTATTCGTATTGTGATTCGGCAGGTAACAGCTACTTGTCAAAGAGAGGCGAGTTGTTGAAAGGGCGCGTACAATAAAAGAATGATAGTGAACGAGTTCTCTGCAAATAACCTCGAATCAAATATAAATGACATGAAGGACGTAAAAAAGGAGTTTTCGGGAGACCACTACTGTGTTGTAGGGTGCAGAAATACGCGTTTGAATGCACCCCCGAATAAGAAATTTTATGGTTTTTCTACCGTGAACTACAAACGTGACCCAAGGGAAAAATGTACACTGGCCGTACGAAGACTAAAGTAAGTGGAAAGTCTTATTATTGTACACTAATTAATAAGTGGTATTACTTTTTTGTTGAAAATTATTGACAAATTGGAATAATTGCAGTATTGGTATTGACTTTTTACGGTATATACTTGTAAATTTCAAAGTGAATTCACAATTTCTTTTCACATATTTGGGTTGGAAAACTGACATTAATATACTTATTCGAATATATTCTCATATTGATATAAAAATAATAAATTTTTTTCATACTAATAATTATAGCAATATAAAAAAACATATTTTTATTCATGTAATACTTAATACACATTCAAAATATTTTTTAAGTCAAATTCTGACAGTAAATGAACAATATGAAAAATATGTGGAAATGTATGCAGTAAAAAAGGAAACAATATTTTCAATATTTTCATTCATATTTATGAATATTCCTTTTTTTGTATTCATGTAATTTACTGCAATATAAGACATGTAAGTTTTTAATGAATCTTATCAATTGTTCGTGAAAGTATTTATTCACCTTTGATTCGACAAAGTAATGCTTTGTTGTCGCTGCTACTTGGCTACTTACTTTCGTATGTATGATGGAATAATCAGTTTCTTCACTTTCCACACCTGACACACGTGACCCGATCGCACCAATGCTGCTGCTCTTTTTACAGACTGATTCTCGAAAACAATGCGCCTTATAATGAGCAAAAACTCAGTTGCAAGCACTCGCTCCTTCACGAACACTTTTCAACTTGATAATAAATTACATGTAAACACTACGATGACAGGAGAATTGGGTGTTCGCAGTGCACGTGTACAGCACTTTGATCTAGCCTTGCGTGGTTCGCCAACAACTCGTCAAAATCTGCTTTTCATTCATAACTAGCGCAATTTCCGAAACAGGGGCTCAATTCAATTCAAATTATTATACAGGCCGTATCACAATGCAACCGCAATTTTCATGTTTATTACGAACAAATTCAAACTTTTGAACTTTAAAAACAATCTGTTCATCAAAGAGGCAAATGCAGTTAAATTGCACTATGGACTAATTCGTCCGATTCCGCCACTACGGCGCCACTAACAAAGGTGCTCCAACTCCATAACCCCTATTGTTCTGTAGTGTTTCATTGAAATGGATTGAACAGTTATTTGTATGCCAAGGCCGTGAAATACCTTTTTAGTGTTCCGAAAGAAAAGTTATCGCAGAGGTCGCTTGCGGCTGAGGCGGGATAATCTTGAGGTCACTAAAAAGTTTTGCAGCTATGGCATACACACTATTTCTCGTGCATTCTTCAAAATTATGAAACTGGAAAATTGTTAATAAATATATTATTGCTTTGAAATCAACAGCAGTTCAATTTGATTGGAAAAGTCACAGCGTTGCTATGGAATTGATATATTTGAATATATACAAAATATTTTGACAGTTCTTGACAAAACGCAAATTTGTCTGATACTGATAATGACATTTTAGTATCCTCACTCCTCCAGAGATAAACGTATTGTAAACTAGGCGCTTTCCGATTTTTTAATACCTGGAAAATAATATAAGTATGTATTTGTTGTTAATTTAAAAAATAATGCTGTATTAACAAAAATATTATTCTTGTTATTGTCGTATCTTAGAAATGTCAAATTCGGAAGTGACGTTTGGTTTGGCGGCCGTTGCTTGGGTAACGGCAATTATTTTTAGGTCATTTGCAATTGTGTGGGGTCTTCGTCACTGTCCCAGAGGGACATTTATTCGTGGCCGTCTTTATTATAACGGTTCACTTCGCGGTCTAGTTGACCGGACAACAGGCGAATGCGTGTCCTGCCCCTGTCATATATCGCATAGTCGCAAGAAATATTGACATTCGAGCAAGATAAGCAGGGAGAAAAGCAAAGAAAAATCCGAAGGCGTGGCCAGTTGGAAGGATAAATTTAAGAATGTATTTTTTGATTCTGATTCTTGTCATCAATTCAGGTAACAAATCATGTGTCAGAAAAAATTGGTCATATTTTCAAACGAAAACAGCATTTTTATTTCTGTGTAAATCTCAAACTCTACAATCAGAAGTTGAAGATAGACTCAAATCTTCCTAAACGATTCCTGATATGCTTCTGTAATCAGACTCTGCTCAAAGGAAAGAAATATAACCGAACTGGATTTCTTTCGTTTCGATGTAACTATAGAAACATCTCTGAAAATACAAAAGGTCACTCAGGTATTAAACAAAAGCACACAAAGATATAGACAATACTTATTCAGGTTTCAATAATTTCGGAAAATAATAACTAACTATTATTTATATAGTTCAACTTTGAATTCGATAAATGTTCATATCCAACAACGTTTCGTCTGCAAAGGAAGATATATAGCTGTTGTCAAATGATATGTGATTGGCAAGGACGAAACGACTCTAAATAAAAGACCACACAGGCCTAAAAAAAATTTGCAAATCCCATTCTTCTATTTCCACATTAACCCCTGAAACTAGAATTATTTCTCAACACTATTAATCCATAATTTTTTTTTATAATGAATCAATAATTTTCGTGTTAAACCAAAAAATGAACTCTTATAAAAAATAATCTTTAAATTTCAATTTAAATTGAGTTTCATAATTATCTTTTTAATATAAATAAAATACTTATACCGACTTCTAATTTGAACTTTCTAGATGAACTTTTCAGTGGATCTACTTTCATTACGAGCATGAGAGCAATCGGCGATATGTGCATATTTCAGATCTAAAATCAAATTGACTAATTGATAACATCACTTTCAAATCCAAATTCATATTACTTGAAAAATAATACTCGTAAATTGTAATTAATGTAATCCAATTCTTCTTTCTCATGAACTACACCTTGATCTGGTTTATTTATTTATAAAAATTCCTGAATATTTGTATTCTTATAAATATTCAAATTTCGACAATATATAAATGAATAAAAAAGTCAATTCAATCGTGGATTATTAATTACAGAACAGGTTTCTCTGAATAGACTAAAATTCCGCCAAAATCTTCAATTTTCAATAACATAACTAATACTAATTTCTCTTTCTTTATTATATTTATAATAATAGGGTATCTAAATCTATTTCGTGGGATAAATTTATTAACTTAATTGAATTCTCATAATAATAAAAAAAAAATATTTTCAAAATGTTTTCTTAAAATTATTCCATTATGAATTAATTAATACTAATTGAACTGAATTACAATATTTGTATGACCTGAACAGCTGGCACAAATATTGTTAATGTTTCTCATTATTACTGAATCTGAATATTAACTCAAACAAATTCACATTTAAATTAAAATGAAATGATTTTTTTGGTGAAAAATAGAACTTTTCATACTTAGTAACATGACTAAACATATGCTCAATCCTCCCTTATTTTCAATGATCTATAGGTAAGGTTTTTTATGCCACTCGCCCAGTAAGCCTTCTCCAATTGCACATATAGTTGACTAACAGTATAAATTATGGAAAAACAAATTGCCAGAACTGCATCTTATTATTTACATTTCAGAGAATTGCTTTCCGTTTTACCAACTTCCGGTTATATAATCTTCCTTCGTAAACTTAGCCATCATTTTGCCTTCTGGCAATTGATATCTAACATTTTTGAACCATAAATAATATCACAAAATCGCCAAAATTGCACTTGACATTAAAATTTAAACGTTTTTTTAAAACTCTACCGACTTCTGACAACGTTTAATCCCCGACCTAGACTTCTGACAATACTTTTACATAATTTCCACAGTTAATAACTATAACTACACAAAATTCCAGAGCCAAGATTTTATTTTATTTAAAAATTAACGCGTTTGACCTTCCGCCCACCCTCTTCTCCCCGGGATGTTTTTCAGCTAGTAAGGAGGGTTTTCACTAAACATATTTTTTTCTGTGACGGGAAAAAAGTTTGACATTTTATTTCTGTTGACAGGTAATAAAATATCACTTTTTATTAAATTACTTTTTTCTCCAGGAAAAAACTGAGAATTTTTTTCTCGGATAAAAATACACATAAGTAAAGGTAGATATTTAATTTTAGAATATTTAATCATACAAAAGTTACATTTTCTTCATATCAAAAGTACAATTATTAAATGTGCATTTCATGAATGACATGTTCCTTCAACTATTCGGTATAACAGTCTAATTTTCTTGTGTTGAAATTATATTTTTTTCTGCCATGGACACAACTGCCGTTGATGTACCTGGTCGCAAATCGGGTGTTATTTCAGCACTGCCACACGTTCTAAACACTTTATTAGCTATTTCTGTCCTGTGTGCTACCGATTCATCAACATACCCTTCAGCGACCGTTGATGACTTCAACTAAAAGTGTAGCAGACGATCTTCGAAATGAATGACCTTTATTTTCAAGTTGAAGAAAATTAGCTACTGTTTCAGGTATCTTATAAAACTGATTTTCACCCACAACCTGATTGATACATTTTCCATTGCGATATGCATAACACAGGCGGCGATCATTTGCTGCTGCTGGACGAAGGACTATGTACATTCGGTAAAATTTAATATATTCTTCAGTAACTACAAATCTCCTGTTCACATCATTCTTTGTTTGCTTGAGTTTCACAATCAATAACGTTCCCGAATCTTCAATATCATCTAATGTTACCTGGCTGATTTCACAAATTCGACAAGCTCCTGCAATCCCAAATACAACAACAACCTTGGCCATTAAATGAACTTCATCGGGAGCATTATTTGAAAAATCACTAATTTGTGTACTCGTAAAAAACGCAGCTTCTCGTGGGCGTGTAACCTTTCCCATTTTGTTTCAGAAATGTAGTTAGTTTGGAATGTTTGGAAATGTCTATATTATTATTGGATTGTAACATACTTTTAATCATTGAATAATTCGACCACACTGTTGATGGCTTTTGTTGTTGTGCCAGTTCCGAAAAATGAGCCAATAACACCATCTCCGAGAAAGAACTGCATGTCTTTTTCATCTTCCATTCCATAAATCTTGAATACGCCTTATCATTTTTAATTTTCGTTGCTAGCTCTTAGACTATGTGGTCTCTGGGAATCATTGCTTGTATGCAAATTTGAACAAGATAAGTGTTTATTCTACCAACAAAGTACAGGCTCCACTGATATAGCTCGATCTCATGATAACCACATTGCAAGAAATACACTGCACTGGCAAAAATGTTCTGATGATCTACTGAAGAAATGTTATATTGGAATACATTTGATGACATCGATGACCTATCAAAGATTTTCCTTTAATGGAACTTTCCTAATTGATACGCGAGATTACGATCGAAGAACCGAAATAACTTTTATCACAAGTGACGCCAGTCATTTTCGTAAGGTTGACACGTGAGATCGATAAACGTTATTCATGGAAAACATCGATTTGATTTGCTCGTGTGGATGCTAGCGGACTATTTTGGCGAGAAAAATAAAAAACCGTCTTTTTCAGATATACCCAGAATAAATATACCACGTGTTCGTATTTATAATTAAAAATACGATTTCATTTAATATTCATTGAATACATGATATTAAACAATCTTATTCGTGTTGACCACATATATACCGATTTCGAGATTTCTACCCCTCATCAGTGAATGGTGGTTCCTGCAGACATGCTTGCGAACTCGAATGGACTGACGATCAATTTCTCTCCATTCCAAAATTCTGGCTGGGGCGTCAATAGTGAATAATGTCGCCACAACTCAACTGCAGCGCAATCGACATCCGTTACACCTCCTGAAGCCGGATATTTGACGCACTTTACCAACCTATGGTATAGGTATAGGATATCTACCGGAACATGCAGAAATATATATATATATATATATATATATATATAATGTATATTCAAGTGAGCAAAATATGGTATATATGATATATAAATATTTTCAGTTGAACAAACAGAAGAATCACTGGAGCTGTGTTAATCACAGCTTGTGCGTGATATGAGTGGTTGTTGTTAAATGTACAAATATAAATACAGAATAATAAAACATAAGCATGTGCTTTATATAAATATATGTTATTAATTATCAAAATACATTGAATATGGAAATGAGGAATAGGAAAAATTAAAAAAAAAAAAAAAAATTAAAATTATATGAATGCATGCTACATTGTGTATGGAGATAAGGAATATAATGAAAATGTTGAATAAAAATGAAGAATGAGTTTGAATATTACAAAATGGAATTTGGTTGAAAAAGATTGAATTGAATATAAAATTGTCTGGATCTGTTTAGAGAATTGGTGTATATGAAGGATATGTGAGATTGTGAAGAAAATTATCTGTTGTTGATTATGTCATCAACTGTTTTTATTTCACTGAAATGAAACCATGTTTTTAAATTAAATTCAAAGGATCTATGTTGTTTTATTGATTTTAGTTCTGGTAAAGCGTTGTACATTTTTGGCCCCAGCAATTCCAAACTACGTTGTCCTATACTTTTTCCACCCTTCGGTAAGTTATTAATTTTACGTCTTGTATGATAGATGTGTTCATTCGGTTCCAGCTGAATTTTACCTTGTTGAATGTTAAGAAGTATTCTCAGAGAAAAAACTCGTTTTACATTGAGAAATCCGTTTTCCTTGAATAATGCATCGCTGGGGTGAGTTATTTTTTTGTCATATATAATTCTGACATTTTTTTTTATATTAATGTGAATAAAATGACAGTCATTGATTCCGCCCCAACCTTAAATTCCATAGGATAGCTGAGATTGGATAAGTGGATAGTAGATAAATTTCAAGTGGGGTATATCTGGGAATTCCTTAAAAAATTTGAGACGTGAAGCCAATCCTTCCAGTTCTTCAGTGATACAAGTCGCTCGTAAATTCCAACGCAAATGTCTATCAACTATTATTTCTAACTATTTAATTAATTCCGTCTCTCTTATCTTGGTCTCCTGGTCGATGTTTTGAGATCCCAAGTTGGGCAAGTTACTCATGTAAGAAGTAAAGGGAGGTACTTGGTTTCATCTATATTTAAGGTTAATTTATTATATCTGAACTAATCTTTTATGACCTTGAAGTCTGATTCTACATGAGTTCTCAGACTGTCCCAGCTTTCAGACTGATACAACATTGAGGTGTTGTCTGCAAAACTGAGTACCGAACCTTCTGTATCCATGGGCTATTTATGTATAGAGGGAATAGCAGTGGTCCAAGCACTGTACCTTGTGGTACGCCATATGTAACATTTCTCATCTCACTGATGACACCATTAATATAAACTTGCTGTCGACGGTTCAAAACGTAACTTTGTAATAAGGCAAAATTATACCCTCTCATTCATTGTAATCGCAATTTTTTCAATAGGTCATCGTGACATACCATGTTGAAAGCTTTAGAGAGGTCAACAAAAATACAAAGCGCCGGGGTTCTTGAATCAATTGCTCTATATATTCTCGAAGTTGATGCACTTATTGCACCTTCCGTTGCCCTCTCCTTCCTAAAGCCATATTGATTATTGGATATAACACCGGATTTATTTAAGAATTTTACAATCATATTCTTAATTATGTCTACGATAACTTAAGCTTTATCGGAAATGAGTGAAATGGGTTGAAAATTTCTTACTTCAGTTCCATCACCAGATTCAAATAAGGGTTTTATCAGTCATGTTTTCGAATAATTCGGAAAACAGCCAGTATTGATTTATCAAAATACCGATAGCAGCAGCAATTCCGGTTGATATTTCTTTCCCTGTCTCCGCTCTAATATTGTCCCTACCTGGAGATTCCTTATTTATATCTGTATAAATATATATATATATATATATATATATATATATATACAGCGAGGTCCATGGGTATGGAATAAATTCATTTTTAGCGTTATTATATATTTGTTTGGAAAAACCTGAAACAAGTCGATTTCTATTGTCTATTTGACAATTTGAAAATGAAAATATTACCCCCTTCTTGAACCCCCTCTGAATTATGAGCACCCCCTCAGACATTTTGAATGAAAAGGGGGGTCGTGTGGCACCTTGTTCGAAAAGGATTTTCATTCTCTGTTCAGCAATATTAAGTCTTCCAAATTTGGTGCAATCATAACTGAGAAAATTCATTTCGAAAATGTAAAATTTTGATACTTTACGTAGAATGAAGGAAATAATATCACATAATGTTTAGGAAGTATTTTTCAATTTAGTTTACAAATAAATTGAATGTTCAAAATGACTACCATTCACTTCTTGACAATAAGCAAGTCAATTTTGGAATTCTCGTACAACAGGGGTTATGTTGTTAATTTCTTCCGTTATCCTAATTTTTAAATCTGCGATATAGTCTGGTCTATTGAAATATACTTTCGATTTCAAATAACCCCCTAAGGAGTAATCGAGAAGGAGTCAAATCTGGGGATCTAGGCGGCCATTCAATCGATCCACGTTTTCCAATCCACCCTTTGGGAAAAACTTCGTTCAAATAATGTCTAATACGGTGGAGCTCCGTCTTGTTGGTACCAAACTGATCTATCTAGTGCATTTGGATCATTATCACCAGGAATATCTACCTAAAAAAAATAAGGGTCAATAATTTTGTTGTTAATGATACCAGCCCAAACGTCAACTTTTTTAGGATATTGTGTGGGGGCCTCACACATCCAATGAGAATTTTATCTGCTCCAATATCTACAGTTTTGTCTATCAACCATTCCATTCAAATGAAAAGTAGCTTCATCAGAAAAAACAATTTTGTTTATGAACCATAAATCTGCTTCCATTCTGTCCATCATCAGTTCACAGAATTGTTGCCTTCAACCTCCTCATTTAACTCCTGAACTACTTGATCTTCATAAGGATGGTATTTTTATTTATGTAAAACTCTCAATATCGATAATTTACTCACATCATTTTCGGCGGGAAGTTGTCTACTTGTCATATGCGGATTTTTCTCAATCGCTAACAGTACATCTAACTTTTGTAATCCCTTGCCTTGAAAAGTTGAATTCGTCAGTGAATATACGTTTTCTAAAAACTGAGCATTTTGTTAATCATTTGAAGACTCCATTGACAAAAGTCTACCCGACGGGGAAAATCTTGCGGCCAAAGTGCCTGGACTCGTTTAATATGGTAAAGATACAATTGGTGATCCTTTGAAATTTTCCAGATTAGTTCATCGCTAACATTAAGTGTGTTAGCAATTTGTATTGTACTCAATTCCGAACGATCTTCAATCATATTGAGAACTTCTTCTTCCAGTGCCACCGTTTTTATTACTCGTGGACAACCACAATCAGTTGTTCGTTTTTGAAAAGTCCCTGTTTCACAGAAACGTTGGCGAAGGTGTGCAAAAATTGTTTGATGAGGTATCACGCGCTGAGGATACATCTCTGCATAGAGCCGTCTAGCTTCCATGGAATTTTCATGGGCACGACCATACATAAAATGCATATCGGTCATTTCAGCGTTAGTGAAATTATTCATATTGAAGATTCAAAAGACACAATTGAACTTTCAACTACCACATAGAAATCAAAGCGACTTGACAGCCAGCTACTAGATTTTTCCGATTTTAAAATACTACGATTGAAGTCACAAGTTGTGCAAACAAAAGAATAGCCACCTACTAGATTTTTTCGATTCCATTTACAGAAGATCCATTCGTGCACAATGTTGTATTTTATTGTTTTATTAAGAAGCTATTGCTTTACAGTTTTGCAATGAATGGTTCTTTTCAACACAGAAATTTTGTTTCGTTAAAAAGTTCTGGTAAAAAGTGGAATAGGGGTTGCATGTTTCATCCCTTTGAAAGATCACAACAAAATTGAACAAATACTCATAGGTAGCTTTTTTAATGGTAGAAAATGACCAAAAAATGCCATTTCTACACTTCTTTAGCAATTTAAAAAAAAATAAAAAATTTCCCTCATTTTTGGAAGACCCCCTTCAATTTTCGACAAGGAATCACCCCCTGAAAACTTTTGCACTCATTTGGTAGCATTTTTTTATCAGTTTTGACCATAGGTTTGGAAGGCACTGGACACAATAGTGATTTTAATAGTTTGCTATGGTTCCAGAATGATTTTCTAATTTTCGTGGGTTATTACCCCAAATTCTTCAATGACTAATCATGCTGGTCTCTGTCGTCCCATATAGTTTGGAATAATGAATAGTTTGTTTGTGGCTGAAGTTGTTGTTTCACGTGCATTTAGGAATTTGAATGATTTTCAATCGACTACCTTCCTCGATTAAATATGCAAAGCTCTGGAAATCTCCTTCTGAATAATATTATCTCCTATGCAGTGCACAAAATGAGCAAATCATAATCTCGGGTCAAATGAATTATTTATTCGCGTATAAACGAGCACTTGATTCTCTCATCTCCGAAGTGTGATAGCCCATTCAGCCAATGATGCAGCTACGAAGATAATTACACTTCTGCCCTTGTTCTGCATAGACAAAACATTGCTGTGCTCCAGGTGAAGTCTATAAATTCGTCAGCACGTGCCTTAATTAATTTTAATAACGATGGTATCCAATATATTCGAATGGAAAGGCTACTTCTTCGGGATTGTTTCTTGAATTCCTGTTTTGTGCTCGAATTGATCAACTGTACATCTGGGATTGAGTGAACGTTTCGAAGAACAGAGTCGATTATTTTCCAGAAGACTGAACCGTTTTGAGAAAACATTGGTATTGTGTCCTCGATCATTTCAGATCAACAATTCCTTCAAATAAATGAAAAGTTGGGAAAAGGCCCTTAAAAAAATATTTCCCATTTCATAAGGGAATCTATTAAAAATTATGGAAATTTTTCTTTTTTCACGGGGTTTCCTGGGTTTTAACTTCTTATTGGGTTCACAGAGAACCTTGCAGTAATCTCTTGGAAATTGGTTTTCTGTCAAATTTAGGAATTTCTAATATTTTGTAGTTCAGATCACCAATAGTTACCATGCCACAATCTTTTTTATTATAATTGTCGTAATCTTCGTCATTACAGTCATGATAATGATAATTTGGTGGATTTGAAAAACATATTTCATTTGTTTCTGCTTTAATTCTTGGTATGTTGCGATTTGTAACGTCAGATATGCATCATGCAGAAAACAGACAGAATTTTCATATTTTTTTCCACCATTTTCATAGCCACATGATACACAAAATGAAAGTTTCAATTAATTATGGCTGGCTGGAAACTCAGCAAATGATAAAAAATATGGGGAATAAGATTTGTAGGTAAAAAAAAAATTGGGATTCAAAAACAAACCATTTTCTCAGTTACAGAAGAAATTTTCGATCAGAGTTTGTATTTCAAGTTTAATTCTCAATATACATATTTGCTTGGGCAAGAAAATATCAATGAATAATTTTTCCATTACGGAAATAATTGTTTTTGATGTCTACTCTGTTAAACACATTTTTGTACGAAATGAAGACGAAAAAATGGAAAAAAAAATTGATAGTATAACTCAATTATTTTTAGAACAGTATATTGGTGATATCTGTATGTTGAAATCCTGACCAAAAATCTGCAGTCAAAGTGTGACATTTCCTCATGCATCCAGAGTTGAGGATACGATAAGCGGAATTCATTATAGAGTTAGTTCAATTACCTTTGGTGGTTGAAAGTGCCAGAAATTGATCGTTTCTCTTCTTTTTTGTAGCCGGAAGGTTCTATCGCCGTTTTTTTTTTATTTTTGCCGAAACTACACAGCACATATATATATATATATATATATTCTATGTTTTTGTCTCTCTGGTCAAGTACCTATTTTCCGTCCTTTTTGCGTTTCACCCAAATTCAACCATGAAAGGTTACTCTCATCGCGCCCAAAGAAGTTTCACTTCAAAAATCGACATATTCCAATTTCTGTTTAAAAGTGCTCTTTATCAAGGTAGCAAGCACAATAGGCTTTTTCATTTAGATGACAAATGACTAACTTTGTTTACCTGTCAGACCTAACGGCATTGACGGTGATTTTTTTTTTAAAGGAAATAAAATATTTGCGAGTTTTTCTATGGATAGTTGACTTGAATTTACATGGAGAAGAAAACTCACCATTAGAAAATATTCGTGTACATTATTTTTTCCACGAATGAAAGGTTTTGTTGCGGTATAAAATAGGTAATAAGTACTTAACCTTACTTATTCAGTTACGAACGCCAATGTATGCAGGTGCATTTGTCATGAAGTTGACTGTTGACATAATGTGAAAATCCCGCTAATTTTGAACTAAGGCAATCTCAAATTGTTATTTCAAAACTAACCAATGGCTATTCACTTTCCCAATAGCCAATCAGACTTTGGGTCTCAAAATGAGCGCATGCGCCTTAAAAAATCATCTAAATGAATAGGCCTATTGGGTGATACCAGCGAAATGGTTAAAGTAGCGAATATATTGAAACCTAAATAATCAGTTGCAGGTTTAAAATTTGTAATATTCTCAGAAACACCCTATCGTTTGATGCTGCTAACAATAATAAAAAAAAAATGTTTTTAGAAAAAAAATACTATTTATCATCGCCATGGACTGTAACCCACACAAGTTCACTGCATCCACATAAACTTCACAAGCATAAATAATACATTTCAAGTTCAAATCATTCTAGCCTTTGATTGAATACATGTAAGGCAATTTCTGGATTTAAAAATATTTTCAATTAAAAT
Organism: Gonioctena quinquepunctata; assembly: GCA_018342105.1. NCBI lineage: Eukaryota > Metazoa > Arthropoda > Insecta > Coleoptera > Chrysomelidae > Gonioctena > Gonioctena quinquepunctata. The sequence continues at coordinate 704,192 of JAFIRS010000090.1, forward strand.
CAGAATTTAGCAAATATGTGCCACTTTTACTCTGTTATCAAAAGTGTCATCATCATCATGGACCATCCTGGTTTTTACCAGAAATCAATTAGAGGGGTATACAGTATAATAATATTAGACATAGATTTGCCATACACCTCAGAAAAACTCAGCTATCGGATCATTAGTTTTGGCATAATTGCAAACTGAATTTTTCAATGCACTTTATTGCAGCTTACCTGGATGGTCCGATTCCAATTTCTCAAGAAGATTTCGAGAGTAGAAGTATAGTACTACAAAATATATATTCTCATTTTGCATTAAAATGCTGCAAAACAGGTGAAAAGTACTTGCAAACATGATCGAAAATGGACGAGTGCATGGAAGCGGCTGAGTAGTGTGGGTAGAGCAGCAGACGCGGGAAAGCTCATGTATAGCAATACAACGCGCTGCACCCGTTATGAATCTGCTGCTCTACCCCCACTCCTGAGCCGCTTTCATGCACTCGCCGGTTTTCGGTCATGTTTGCAAGTATATCTCACCTATTTCGCAGCATTTTAACGCAAAATGAGAATGGTAATTTTGTAGTATTATACTTCAACTCTCAAAATCTTTCAGGAAAATTGAAATCGGACCACTTATGACGCATCCAGGTCTACTGCAATAATGGGCATTAAATAAATCAAATTGCAATTATGCCACAAATAATAATCCAATAGAGTTTTTCACACATAAAGAACATATCAATCACCACTATGTTGTAGAGAGCCTGCTTCAAAACTTGAAAAATGGTGGTGTTATGAATCTGAAAAAAAACGCAGATTTTTTCCGGTTTTTCCGGAGAGTATCGAGATTGCTTCATTAGTTTTCAAGTTACGAATTTAAAACGATAAAAATGTGAAAAAATGCTTTTAAATGTTTATAACAAATTTAGCTTCGACAGTTTGGAGTAGGAAACATAACAGGATATAACGACGGACCGTCTTTCGTATGATGGCACAGTCGGTTTCCTGGTAGTATTTTTGTTTCGAAAAAATCTCTATTAATTGGTCCATAAGTATATATGTATAATATGGTGCTTGAGTAATAAACGTTTCAATTTGTTCATCTGACAAAACTTTTGACTTCTTTGGTTTATAGTTGTCACGTAATTTCGAATATTTTGCAATCTAAGTATCTTTTTTTGTACTAAGTGTAGCGCTCAGCATGAAGTAATTTGACCATAACGTAGACGCCAGACGCCGGATACATCGGAAAAGTATGCAATCATGACATTTTCAGATCGAGAGGTCGTCTTTTTTTCTTGGCAATAATCCATGAAACGTTTGTAGGCGTATTCGTATTTTGCCTTGGATATATTTGGCAATACATTTAGGATGACATTTTCAGCAGCATTTAGTAACACTGGTGGTATCCCGCACACCTGGACATCATCATCACTGTCCATTTCAAATATTTTTCAGCGAAAGTAGGTATCAAACCAAAATAAGAAGTGAATCCCTGAATTTTGTCACAACAATAAACAAACAGTGATTATCAAGGAAACGATTTTATGGGCAATAAGATGGTAATAAAAAATTGTTATGCATTCATAAAAATTCCTTAATTTATGATAATGTTGATTGCGATTTCAGAAAAAATAGTATGTGTACCTCGTAGTGAAAGCACATTCTTAGACTTCAATTCCCAGACATTGTCGCCCGGGAATGTATTGCTTTTACTACTAGATACACAATGTACTATTCTAACACAATATCTGGGCCACTGGAAAATTGCAGGCCATTGTGACCCTTAATAACCGCCGAGTAAGGGAATTTCGATCGTATTGGTTCGCAAGAGTGAAAAAGTGAGGTTAGGATTTCAAAACGAAATCGCCAGCAAAATAACAGAAACACTTGAAGAAACATAAAAAACTACTCCAGAATTGTTTTTTGAGTCCAGAATGTGTGAAGAAGGGCAGTTACTGAAAGATAACCTCTTTTGCCCCTTAAATCGGACTTCACAAAGGCTGAGCCGTATTTCCTGCAGTAGCGAGTAGCTAGAGACCTGAATGCAGAGTATAATAGTAATCAAATCTATAATATATTGAACGTATATTCGCGTCGACTGTACAAGTTACTTCAAACAGGAAAGGCAAAAATTATAGACTTCTGTATGATTTGATTTCAAGTATTCAAATTCAATGTTAAATTTGTTTTCACAAGCTTTTATTTACTTTCACCTGTACCGAAGTGTGAAATCAAATCTTACAAGTTGAATTTGACCCGCTTCTAGTTGTCCGATTAACAGTAAATTTGGCAGGTGTTCATAGTTTCCGTGACAACGCATTATGGAGTTTTTGTTAGAGAAATAACAAAATGGCGGTTCCTTTGATAGCGTAAAAGATTTGTGTTTATGGTCCGATTCGATTCAAAATAGCTATTTGGGGGTTTTCGAGGTCGAAGATTATGAATTTCGTTGTCAAAATTCATATAATCAAAATGGCGGCTCCAAAATGGCGGACGATTCTATTCAAAGGTGGTATGTGAGGGCTCCAATATTGTGGACGAGTTTTGTGATTATGGACAGTTTCTATTTCATAATTCATAAATTCAAGAAGGCAGCAACAAAAGGCGGCGATTTATTCAAAATTGGGGGTAGTTCGATTCGATTCAAAATTGGGGTCGAAGATTATGATTTTTTTATCAAAATTCATAAATTCAAGATGATGAACGAGTTTTGTAATTATGGACCGTTTCTATTCAAAATTGGTATGTCGGGGTTTTTGGGGTCGGAGATTACAAATTAAGTCGAAGATTATTGATTTTTTGTCAAAATTCATGAATTGAAGATTCAGCAGCTCCAGGATGGCGGACGAGTTGATCTTTAGATGGTCGATGGTATCCCCACTGAAGAACTAGATAGCTCACAACTAACACGATAACGATGCTCTAACAAAAATGCATAGATTGAGGCGTACTCACCAAAAATCACATTAAAATTATTGGAATAGGTCAAGAACATGAGATCACCCAGTATCTTCACGAAATTTTCTCCGGTGCTTCAAAACATGATATAAACAGTAAAGCAATCAGAAAATTTTCTCGGAAAAGATAATATTGGGAGATACGGGCCCCCGATGGTCCACAGAGAGAGGTTATGGGATATCACTTTTGGAAATCGTAAACTGATATGAACAATTTCTTTTCACACTGAAATAGTAACTGCACACTCATTTAACGTTTCAGTATATTAAAAACACTGAAATTTCGACATAGTATTGAATAAACTCCAGTAACTTTTCATAAATTTTACAGAAAAAATGTCAAAAATTAAACGTTGGTGATTGTGTTGTTCATCCGAATCTCCTGGATCTTGAAGTTCATTGATATGCGACGTTGCCTATGTCACAAAAAGGAAAAAAGTACTGAAATTGAATGCGACATACATATTGAGCATACAAATAACTATAACAGCATGAAAAGACGATCTGATAGTTCTGATATATATATATATATATATATATATATATATATATATATATATATATATATAGAAGAAGGGTAATCTCGTGACTGGACTAGTTGAAAATAACTATGAATTTGAAATAAACTGAGTAGAAAGGATATTCCTTGAGGTTGCAGTCAAATTTAATGGCCAGTGAGAAAAGAAAAACTCTTTCTTATTTTGTCAAGCTTTCGAAAATGTTTATTTTCATTATCAAGACAGTAAGGTGAGGTTAAGTGAAGACAGCGATCTAATCATCATGTTGTGATTGAGGAAATTTCCTAAATCATATCACTATGAAACACTACTGGTAATATATATAAAAATTAAACAATTGAAAACGCACATATTATTTAAGAAACTTAATTTAAACAATTTAAAATTTGACAAGTACAAAATTACCACATGGTTGAAGCATGACTCTTTTTTTTTTTTATCTTCTTATTGTCATGCTTCAACCATGTGGTAATTTTGTACTTGTCAAATTTTAAATTGTTTAAATTGAGTTTCTTAAACAATATGTGCGTTTGCAATTGTTTAATTTTATATATATATACCAATAGTGTTTCATAGTGATATGATTTAAATTTCCTCAATCAACATGATATTAGATCCTGTCTTCATACCTCTATTCTTGATAATAATAAACATTTTCGAATACAAAAGAAGTTTTCTTTCACTGGCCATTAAATGACTGCAACTCAAGAATATCCTTTCTACTAAGTTATTTCAAATCTAGTTATTTATATATATATATATATATATATATATATATATATATATATATATATATATATATATATATATATATATATATATATATATATATATGTATCAATAGAAGTTCAAAATGCGGCTTGTGAGTATTCAATAGCTTCTGAAAATTAGGTATTAAAATAATGTGACTTCAGACCAAGAAACGCATTTGGCTTGGATGTTTTCTCATATGCCCGGCCGAGACATCTTACGTAAAAAGAAGGAACACAACCTAACCTAACTTGGCTAACCTTGCTATCCAAGTTGAATGCAAACTAATAAACCTTATGAGGCGACGCTCCGCTCGCGAACATTTCGATCCAACTAATTCCTTACGTAAAAAGAAGGAACACAACCTAACCTAGCTTGACTAACCTTGTTATCCATGTTGAAAGCATGCTTATCAACCTTACAACGCAACGCTTCGCTCCAATCAATTTGTTCCTTAAAAAGAAGGAACACAACCTAACCTAACTTGGATAACATTGCCATCCAAGTTGAATGCGAGCCAATTAACTCTACGAAGCCTACACGTTCTAATATTAAAGAAGCGAAACCATATTTTTTATAAATTAAAAAGGTTATAATTCCCAAAATATATTTTTCCACGCTTGAATTTCGATTGCTGAAGTGTTTTGAAGCACCTGTGTTGATTTCGTGAAAATAGCGCGAAAATGCGGATTGACTTGAATAGTTGGCAACATGGCATGTACATGAAACGCCAAGATCAATGCAACCAGCAACCACCAATATTTAATTTTTGACATTTCATATGAAAAATTAAATGAAATTTAATCGCGGTTTTTTCATGACTTTATCGAACAATAATTGATTTTAATATTACTTTAACGTTAAATGAGTGTACAGTTACAAGTTTAGTGTAAAAAGCTATTCTTCATATCAGTTTGCAGTTTTCAAAAGTGGCATTCCAAACCTCTCTTTTTGCACTTTCGGGGGCCCATATCTCCTAAAAATACCTATATTTTTCGCGCTAAATTTTCAATTACTATACTGTTTTTATCATCTTCTGAAGCGCCTGTGAAAATTTCGTGAAGATACTGGGTGATCTCATTTTCTTGACCTTCACCAAATTATTGATCAAAAACAAGTTCTTGAATGTATCTCACGGAATAACATACGTCACACATCCAAAGCAATAATTTTTTACTTCTTAGCGCATTTGAATAAAAGCTTGTCTTCAAAAAGATTTTTTATTAATAACTTCATTTAAATATCATTCGTAGATTTTGCGAGAAATTTCCTTGATGATATGATACCACATGTGTTTGAATTTTTCCCGGATTCTTGGTGACGAACATTTCGAAATGAAAAATAGTGTTCACATGTGATAAAGGACTCAATTTTCGCTTTGGTTATATGCATTTTTATATCAGGGAATAATAATAGAATTACATTTAAATGAAATTCGCTTTATTTTCATCAGAGGTGTCTTGAAGAGTGATAGATATGGAAATATTCTAGAAATATCATATGTGGCCAAGGAGAATGAGGGAAATAAATCTCCCCATGACCTATAATAATCTACAATCCAAAAACTAGCTCTAGAAACTACTATATACTTACCAAACTGAAATCTCGAAGTACTACGGTAATCCTAAAGGAACATAGATCCGATATTTCCCAAATAAAGCAGAATATCGCACTAAATTCATTTATCCATGCATTCTATCATGCATTTATAATTTTGTGATATGTTTCAAAAATTTGGAAAATTGCTCTGATGCAAGCTTGAAGCCATTAACCTAACGGTTTAATGGGAGCATATGAAAGTCCTCGAATATTATTTCATAAATCATTTCGGGTTTCAACATTCAATAATGGAACGGCGTGATGAAAATGAAATTCATTCTAGGTGCTCTGGCTATGAAACTAGTCCATTCGATCAACACTGATAGAGTACCAGGGTACCTGCCCCACAGAACACTCCTATGAAATATATTACATTCGAAATATACATTGAACCGGTAGCAGACGTCAAAAAATTGTCACGTAGGTATTTCTATTTGGAATATCGAGGAGATATGAGGCGAAAGAAAATGTGCCTCATCGAATACCATGACGAATGAATTGAAATGGTTATTTTTATGAGGAGAACATGTCTAGGAAACTTTCCAGATGGAGAAGTTTCTTCAAAATCATAACAAAATCCATCCCATGGTAGAGTCCAGTACGTCATTCAAAATAGATTTTGGGAAGACGCCTTGTAGTAGTAACATATTTTGTGGTTGAAAGTCTTCTCAGTCTCACAGGTTCAATTTTTCAGCCACTGCACCGCGATGAATTATGGGCTACCCAACTAGTCCAGTGCAATTACGGAAACAAATAAACATAAAATTATGTAGTTTGGAGATTAGGAAGGATCGATAGGAGGGTGTATTCTGAGCATATATTCCAATTTGAGGGATTCTGGCGAGGTCAGCTCAAGGTCATTTCGATGAAAACGCGTTTAATTCGATATCTCGAGAACGGTTAGTGTTAGGCAAAAAATTGTAAAGACCTTTTCTCTTCTAAATTAAATTTACTAACTTTTTTACCTGAAACTTTTCTTCTTTTTCCTTTCATCAATATTTTTCAATTTATTGCTTCCGAAAGGCAAAAATTTAACTTTTTTTCCTCCCTTTTTTTTATTTTTCGTCATTTTCTCCCCAACCGTTCAATTTTATTGAATTTTACCGATTATCAAAGTGTAGATCTTTCAATTATGAACAACTTTTTTCTTAAACTTTTTTCTGTAATGCCAATACCTTCAGAGTTATATATTACTTTACCGAGCGAAATCCGCGCCACTGTCGCAATATCAGCGACATCAGTGGGTATTTAGTACTCGAAAGAAATATTAAAGTATTCCATGATCATTTATTAGCCAACTTACCTGTATCAAAAGGTGAATCGATTAAACTATTTAAAAATTGTACTTTATTTGAATATTAAATATTGTAATCATTCAAATATCATTTAAATATTGTACTTCTGCAATTTGGGTATTTTTTATTCCATTCGATGCGATAATAATGTGAATAAGGATTAGAAAAAGAAGTAAATGAATAATTAAAACTGTATTGTACTTGGTAGTAACTCCTCAACGAGTGAAAAAATGCGGCATCGGAGGTAGGAGAAAGGGATTCCAATTTAACCCTCCCACTGCCTGCCATTTTTTTGTATCCTTTACAACAGAGCTCGTTGAGATTCGTACAATTCGTGTCACCTGAAGCCTTGCGATACAAATTCAAAATGAACTGTTCGCCGTTTGAAGCGAGAGTTGTTTTGTCTGCTTTAGCTTGTAGAAAAACTTCAGTCAGAGAAATCAAATCCGGAGTATTCTTCAATGCGGTCATTGCAGTGTGTCCGTGAATACACGTTGCGACAATGGCGCGGATTTCACTCGGTAAAGCAATATATAACTCTGAAGGTATTGGCATTACAGAAAAAAGTTTGAGGAAAAAGTTGTTCATAATTAAAAGATCTACACTTTGATAATCGGTAAAATTTGATAAAATTGAACGATTGGGGAGAAAATGGCGAAAAATAAAAAAAGGGGAGGAAAAAAAGTAAAATTTTGGATGAAAAAGTTAGTAAATTCAATTTAGAAGAGAAAAGGTCTCTACCATTTTTTGCCTAACACTAACCGTTCTCGAGATATCGAATTAAACGCGTTTTCATCGAAATGACCTTGAGCTGACCTCGCCAGAATCCCTCAAATTGGAATATATGCTCAGAATACACCCCCCTATCGATCCTTCACAATCCCCAAACTACATAATTTTATGTTTTTTTTTCCAATAATTTCCGTAATTGCACTGGATTAAACTCGTCACGCAAAGAGGCATATTTTTGCAACATGAGTTATAGACCAGGGCTGAAGCCTTTCAAAATAGTAAAAAGTGAAAAAAAAAATAGTAGGATGAAACCCATTTGAAAAGGAAGAGAATATAACAAAAATGAAAGGAAAAATAATTTACGGGTGATCTGAGGTCGGGAAGTGGAAGGGGGTGAGTTTTTAAGGGTAAAAAACGGATTATCTCGATTTCCGGCAAAACTACAAGTCCTATGGAAAAAAGTTGTGGGTAATAAAAAGATCTACGACTTTTCTATTCACACTTTTTTCACACAACCTCAAAATATATGTGAAAAATTCAAATAACCAAGTTTTTGGTTTTTTATTTTTATCTTTTACAAAAAAAAAAACACGAAATTACTCACTTTTTTTTATGTCCCGAACACACATTTTTTTGATTTAAAATATTTATTTTTTCTCCTTATTTCGACTTGATATCGAAAGAGCACCCTAATTTTCAATTGAAAATTATCCCGTCAAAACATCAGCTTTTTCAAAAAAGTCCATGGGATTTTTGTTTGTTGAAACTTCTACTTTCTGATGGTATAAAAAAATATACATTACTATGGTAAATGTTCTCAGAAAATGCAAAGAAACGAAAAAAGCTCGAATCCGAAAAAATGTTTTTAAACATTATGTACAATTTTGAACTATTTATTAAAATTTACACTTTAATTACTCGAGAAACGTAAGATTCCACATTGATGAACAAAAAAATTGCAAATCAAAATATACTACTATAATTAACAACCAAATAATTTAATGAAGTTGATATTTAATAAGATATCTACAATATTTTGAGAAAGTTGTAGAATCTTCTTCAAATTATATGCGTAGATGCCTATTTATTGCTATTTTAAGATAACTTATACAGTGCTAGTCAAAAGTCCCCTCCCCCCCTCGTATCTTTTGAACGGGTATACTTATAATAATGAAATTTGAAGGGTGGGAATAAACGGATGTAGGCTTCTCAACTGGTCATAACAGGTGACGCAATAGTCATAAATGACGTCACAAGGCCACTGTGACCAATAATTTTAAATGGCACCCTATGGCAAGTGACAGCTCGTTTGAAAGGTATTGAAAATACCTATTCAGTCATACCAATTTTGTTTGGGTTTCGGCTGATTTTGATTGATAAATTGAAGAAATACGAAAATTATAGTTTCGCATTTAATTAATAAAGATTTAAGAACCAGTTCTTATAATAAGTGTTCAAAATGTGCTCCATCTACTTCCTGGCAGTAATGCATCCTATTGCTAAACTCTTGTCGTACTCGTCCCAGTGTGTCAGCGGAAATTGCCCTACATTCTTCAACAATTCGTTGTTTCAGAATGGCAATACTGTCAGGTGCTGTAGTGTAAACCTTAGATTTCAAGTACCCCCATAGAAAAAAATCTAATGGTGTAAGGTCCGGTGACCGGGCTGGCCATTCGATCGAACCTCGTCGTCCAATCCATCTACCACGATATTCTTCATCTAGGTAACGTCTTACTGCACCGTAATAGTGTGCAGGAGCACCATCTTGTTGAAACGTTATTTCCAAGTTGTCGAATTCATCTGGATTATCTTCTAGAATTTCAAGAATTAACGACTCAATATCATTTTGTAACATCTCCAGATACAATTCACCGGTTAAGTTAGCATTGAGAAAAAGAGGCCCAACTATGTGGTTTCCCAAAATACCTGCCCAAACATTTACTTTTCTGGAAATTGAGTATGTGTTTCACGAAAGATGTGAGGATTTGTGTCACTCCAATACCTCACATTTTGAGTGTTAACATTTCCATTGAGAAAGAAAGTACTTTCGTCACTAAAACAAATTGTCTGTATGTAGCCTGGTTGTTGGTTCATTTTATTGGACATAGTTTCACAGAATTCTAGTCTTCGGTCGGGGTCATCATCTGAAAGTTGGTGCACCATTTTTAATTTGTATGGATGAAATTTGTTTTTAGCCAACACCCTATGTACTGTCCTTTGACTGACTTCACAGATAGACGCAACTTGGGCTGTGGAAGAAGTAGGGTTTACTACCATTTCTCCAATTATGTCAATTTTTTTGTCATCACTAATTGTTGGTCGACCAGATCGTTTGGCATCTTGAACACTACCTGATGCTTCAAACTTCCGAAGAAGCTCCTCAAATAAGCCCTCGATATAGGGCGATCGGGGTACCTCTCATTAAACAGTCGTTCCGCTGCATGGAAATTGTTTCTACATTCACCAATTATTAAGATAGCTGCTACTTTGTCGGCTACAGTACGTACCATTTTGCCTATGTAAACACTTAAACGTCTCGTTAAACAATAGCTTAGGTAAATTTTCAAGGTATAAACACTTTTGACAAGTAGAGAATTCAAAAACGTCAACCTTTTTGACAATTAACCAGAGGCGTACTTTAAAATCTTTATTAATTAAATGCGAAACTATAATTTTCGTATTTCTTCAATTTATCAATCAAAATCAGCCGAAACCCAAACAAAATTGGTATGACTGAATAGGTATTTTCAATACCTTTCAAACGAGCTGTCACTTGCCATAGAATCCTATTTAAAATTATTGGTCACAGTGGCCTTGTGACGTCATTTATGACTATTGCGTCACCTGTTATGACCAGTTGAGAAGCCCACATCCGTTTATTTCCACCCTCCAAATTTCATTATTATAAGTATACCCGTTCAAAAGATACGAGGGGGGGAGGGGACTTTTGACTAGCACTGTATAACTGAGTGACATACGAAAATTTTTTGCCCATCTGAAGAAATTTCATAGAGAAGTGGGAAAGGGGCTAGGAGGGTCTGGGCCTTACTACCTGTTATTTCTTTCCATTTTCTGGGAACATTTACCATAGTAATGTATATTTTTTTTCACCATCAGAAAGTAGAGATTTCAACGAACAAAAAGCCTACCGACTTTTTAAAAAAAGCTGATATTTTGACGGAAAAATTTTCGATTGAAAATTAGGGTGCTTTTTCGATATTAAGTCAAAATAAGGTGGAAAAATTAATATTTCAAATCAAAAAAATTACAGTGTGTTTGGGACATAAAAAGGTAAGTTTCCTGGAAAAAATTTTGTTTGTAAAACATAAAAATAAAAAACCAAAGACTTGGTTATTTGAATTTTCCACATACATTTTGGGGTTATGTGAAAAAAGTGTGAAAACAAGTTTTTGATCTTTTTATTACCTACAACTGTTATTTGATTTTTTTCCATAGGACTAATATATCATTCAATATTCAGTGATCTCTCTATTTGTATTAGAAGGTAGGAGAAATACTTCACTTGACTTATTGTATTTTCGAAATTTTGCAGGCAATGAGAGATTTTCTTCTGAAAGAAAAGAGTAATTCGTGTTAATATTGATGAATTTAGTTATGGTATTTGATGAGAACATTATATGCCGTCGAATTTATCCCAATAAAATCAATTCAAATTAACTCGAACAACATTTTCCAATGCCATCTCATTGGAATATGAGGATTGCATGCTTAATCTGTGGGACAGGCTACAGTATCTCTGTTGAAAAGGGAAACATTCTCAATTGAATATTGAATAGGATTTTTCTGTGAATAGAAAAATCCACGATAAATAATATATAAAACATGATTTTTAGATCTTTGCAAAGTGGGATTGCTTCTAGAAAATGTGTTTCTCAATTCCTCTGGTTTTCCTGGTGATCGTGGAAGCGTGAAATAGATTTTCGTCGACAAAAATGTATTGAAGACTCAGTGAATGCGATGCCAGTCTTGCATCGATGTCACAAATGATTTCTTAGGAAAACATTTTTTTTTATCTCATCCACCTATATGAGTTCTTAATTAAGAGTGGAAAAGAAAATCAAATTTCACTTCCAGATTTTTTTTAAGCTATGGACCTATCCAGCGTGGCTTTAGCCGGGGAACTAGTTGTTTTCTGTTAGATATTCACAAGGATAACTTCATTTTTATCGTGGATTTTTCAATTCCTAGAAATATCTTTCTATTCAATATTCAATTGAGAATGTTTCCGTTTTCAATATGAATACCTCAATAGAGGTTACTTTGAACGATGGAATAGTGACTGAAGTTTATCTTTGAGTCGCAGATGATTCCACATCTGATTTTATTAACACCCTGTTCATATTTTCAAACAAATCAATCTATAGTATCTCTGCCTCTTTGACTGAATACTACAGGACAATGACTGCAAATATTTATTTGAAATATACCGGATGACAATGATGGCCATGCCTATATATCCTTATTTTGTACATAGAAATGAGACACAATTTTGGATTGACAAACATATGAAAACAAAATGGCCGACTTCCGGTTTTGCCAGAATAGCCACCACCTTTGATTTTTCAAATGGAACATCCTGTATGTTTGATGTTTTTCGGATTCTACGGCTCGAATAACATACGACAACGTTGCCAAATTTTTATTTTATAATTGAAAAAAAAAAATTTTTCAATAATTTTTTTAGCCCAGCAGACCTTGATTATGTTAAAATCTATACTAATTCACTCATAGTCATTTCATCGATAAGATCAATAACAAATCCTACAGCAGGAATTGAAATTTTCTGAACACATTTTTAACGAAAAAATCGGTACATACCGAGGGCCATCTTGCCATTCGATAGATAATTTAATTACCAATTCAACGATATACATTATGTACCACTTTCTTTCTGTTCAAAACGTAGAGAGCCATCTAACAAAATGAAATCAATCTGAAAAAATTGGTAGGTAACATGACATCTTTTTTTTTATTTTTTTATTTTTATGTTCTGGTTCCCACGAAAAGGGATATCCTGTAATGTTCAGAGACCATCGTGGGAACCAAGGGAAAGAAGGTAGGAGTTGGTGTTCTTCTTAAATTTCTGGAGGTTGTATGCCTCGGGGAACACCTCCCTAGGCAATGAGTTCCAAAGCCTCGCTGTTCGTTGGATGAACGAGTCTTTGGAAAGTGATGTTCTGCAGGTCTCCAAAGTGACCACGAAGGGGTGTGATGACTGAACTTGACGGGTTAGTCTCGAAGAGACTGCCAAAGCAGGAACGATTGTTGATATTTCAGAAGAGCATCGCCCATGGAAATATCTATAAAGTAGAGACAAATCGCCAACTTTTCTACGGTGTTCCAGACAAGTGAGCGAGTTTGTAAGCGAGGCATCACCGACGAGACGAATTGCCCTTTTTTGGACAGAATCCAATAGCCTCAGGATATGTTTAGGTGCCGCGCTCCAAATATGGGAACAGTATTCCAAGACAGGTCGGATCTGTGCCTTATAGATCATAAGCAGCTGAGTGGGGGTGAAATAGCTCTTGGCACGAAACAAAAAACCAAGTTTTTGGGATGCACTTTTGGTAATGGACCTCACGTGCTTTTCCCAGGGAAGGTTATTGCTGATAGTAATACCAAGCATCGATATGGATGACTTCAGTGGTATGGTTACTCCTGACAAAGTTATGTTAGGCACAGTGAGATCGGCTTTTTTAGAGAAAAGACATGCTTGTATTTTGTTTGCATTGAATTCTACCAAGTTATTAGATCCCCACTCGAGAATTGTTGCTAAGTCCATATTCATATTATTAACATTTCTGCCATATATGTGAGACGTAAGCGAGCAGGTCACCAGTTGATCTCTGATGGCGGAAGCCATATTGCCTATCGTTGACAATTCCTGAGTCTTCCAGATATTTCATGAGCTCGATGTTGATGGCTTTTTCCATGACCTTTGAAATAATAGATAGCAGTGCGATAGGTCTGTGGTTGCTAGGTAGGGCCTTCTCGCCTTTTTTAGGGACTGGCTGTACTCTTGCAATTCTCCAATTGGACGGAAATCCCCTCAAATTGTAAGAGTGGTTGAACAACTTGCAAAGAACAGGTGTTAGTTCGGGGGCACATTTCTTGAGAACAATCGGCGGGATTCCGTCAGATCCACAGGCTTCGTTGGTGTTGAGACCCAGCAAAATATTTCTGATAGTACGTTGGCGAAAGGTGATCTCGGGCATGTGACTGTCAATAGGTGTAATGTTCGGGGGTTGTTTTCCCGATGAATCCAGAGTGGAATTTCCAGCAAATAGGTGCGCAAAGATATTGGCTTCTTCCTGGGCAGTCGTTGCTAGTGTTCCATCTTCTTTGGTTAGAGGAGGAAATGAGCTGGAAGTGGAGTTTCTTCCCACAGCTTTGGCGAAAGACCAAAATGAACGGGATCCGTTAGGACATTCAGCAAGTTTTGATCTTATTTTGGCATTGTGGGCATCTTTTGAGCATTCTATTGTCTCTTTGCATATGCCTCTAGCCTCGACATATGCTGCTCTGGTCTCAGGGCCTGGATTTTTTAGCCATCGATGGTATGCTGCATGTTTGGAAGCCACAGATCTAGAGCAGTTCCTGTTAAACCAGGTCTTATCGGATGATGTTCTTCTTTCGGTATTCGGTATGTAGGTTTGCATCCCCAACATGATGACTTCAGAAATTGTCTCAGCACATCGTGTTGGATCTACTGAAGAGAAACAAACTATTCATTCTTTCAAACTTTACTTCAGAATGGTAACAATGATTGACCAAAAATAATCGACTTGACAATATGTAATGATCATAAGCCCATTACAGAAAAGATAACTCTAATATAATCAAACTGTTTGAATAAATCTAACGATCAAAACCGTGAAACATTCAACGTACAAATTATTACTCACAATACCATTATCCTGTTTTCAATAGAAGAGTTTCACAACCATCGAAAAGTCAATTTATTCATTAATGACCAATGATATGTTCGAAGTGTTGCCCGTTTTCCATAACACATAGACGAGTTCTATTTATTGTATACCTCATCACATTTATCAGTTCGTAAGCAGGAATTTCCTGAAATGACGCTCAAATCTATCTCTCAAGTCCTCCAAAAAGTTGGCCTCCTCGAGTATTATTTGGATTTTATGTGACCCCATAAATAAAAATCAATAGGGGTTGAATCGGGCGATCTGGCTGGCTATCTGGTTGGACCATTTGTTTCACTCCATCTCTGCCCATAGGTATCACTAAGATATTGCCTAACGATAGTAGCATTATGTGGTCCTGCACCATCCTGCTGAAAAAACATATTTTTCCTGATGTACTCAGGTAAATCGTTAATATTATTTTGAATATCGTGCTCTAGGAATTGTAGATATCTTTGGCCCGTCAAAGGCCCATCGAATGATTCTTGTTCTATGATTCCTACCCAGACGTGGAATCCAAATCTTCCTTGAAAATTACCTTCTCTCAGCAACCTAGGTTTTTTTTGAGCCCAATACCTTGTATTATTCTCATTGAACATACCATTATTCGTAAACCTAGATTCATCTGTAAACACTATCTTCGAGACAAAACCATTATTCGAATAATGATGACGCAAAAGCGAATTACAATAAGTTAGTCTCCGTTCTGGGTCATTTTCATATAGATGTTGATACAAACTGTATTTATAGGAACGATATTTATGTTTTTTCAATTCTTTTCTGGCACTTTCCCTGCTGATTCAACATTCAATTTCCAATTCTCGCACTGAGGCAGATGGAGAAAAATGAACATATGCTAAAACATTAGTTTGCGCTTCTCCACTGACGATGAAGTGGATGTGGTTTTGATCAGCTGGTTCTTTCCTTATCATCATTTCCAGTTTCCTGAAATAGGTCCTCGATGGGTACCGTCTTAACGGATAACGAACAGCGTATAGCATTAAGCGTTCTGCTGTCATTCTCCGTATATCAATATCATATCGATTTGTTCGTTTCGAGGATAACGATTATTATTTTTCATTTCAAAAAAACTCTTTACAAACGAAACGAGATGACAAGTAAAATTGGTATTTCACTTTTGACATGACATTGATCACCTACTGTTTTCCATGATTCCACGGCTACCTTGCATTTCATCAAACCTAAACGGATAATTCATTGGAATTTGTAGGCATCGTATAAAATATTGTACAAATTCAATAAATGATCGTTTTTAGTTTTGAACAGGAAGAAAGTGGTACATAATGTATATCTTTGAATTGGTAATTTAATTCTCTATCAAATGGCAAGATGGCCCTCGGTAGGTATCATTTGAAAAAAAAGATTTGTTCGTTAAGAATGCGTTCAGAAAATTTCATTTCCTGCTGTAGGATTTGCTATTGATCTCATCATGAAATGACTATCACTATGAATTACTAATGTGAATTAGTACCAGATCAAGGCCTTCTGGACTGAAAAAAAAATGAGTTTTTTTTCAACATGTAAAATAGAAATTTGACAACACTGTCGTATGTAATTTGAGCCGTAGAATCCGAAAAACATCAAACATACAGGGTGTTCCATTTGGAAAATCGAAGTTGGTGGCTATTTTCGTCAATCAAGAAAACCGGCGATCAGAGGAAAATTAATATTTCGAATGCCAATAACCTAGCGATAACATAGACTCGATATTTTTGTATGTTTTTAAAACTCGAATATTTTCCGTGACCATTGTTGGTGAACCCTGACTCAAGTCCGTACAGGATGGAAGCAATGCTGAAATGTCTTGAGTTTTGAACCATGAGAAGTAATTAAGCATTAATTGCCAAAAACTAGTTCTTCGTGGTTTTTCTCGAATATATTCCAAAGAAATAAATATATAAAACATACAATTTCTTGCAGAATATATTTATATATATTTTTGAATTCGCATTTTTTCTAACATAAAATATACTGATTAAATTTTGTAAACAATTTCACATAATATAAAAACCCTGGAAAATGCTTTTCATTGCACAACCAGTTTTTGAAATCAGTTTGTTAATTTTGATGCTTTTCCAATGAAAATAATCGATAATTTTGTGTTTTTTTATCTGTTGGAGTGTCAGTAATGAATCAAAACAATTTTATTGAAGAAATATAAATGATTCTCCAGTTAGTTTGCAAAAAAAGTTATTCCATGTGTTTTCTCGCTCATTTTCATGGCTCACGAAATTGACCTTTATCTGACTGGAAAAAATGTGAATTCTGAGAGAAAAATATTTTTTCCTGCAATTTTCTGATTAGATTCACCCTTCTTCAATCGAAATGCTGTATAACAAAAAAGTCCCGACTGACTTATCAAACTATACAGGCCAAGCATGTTGACTTACGAACAGTTTATTTAAAAATCTGCATCTCACATTATTTCATCTTTTTGTTTGAAATGGTTGAAACTACTTTTATACAACAGGTTATATTTCAAAGAAAATCCATAATGAGGAAATGAAATTTTAGATTTCAAGGGTAGCGCGTACTAGGAAAATTTGTATCTCATGCGGTAAAAACTATCTCCTGAATATTTTAACAATTTTTATCAATGGAACTGGTAATTCTTCCAAAATATGCGGTGTTTTGTTTTCTTTCAATGGTATAATTTGAAACTAAAGAAAATAGTGTCTCAATACATCAAGTAAACATGTTCCCAACGAATATTATGGTGGGTACATTTTTTGACATCATTCCGAGATGAGTTTATGGTCATTGGAATAACATAATATGCACATAAGGAGGTACATTGTATTTCAAGTGGTCTTGTCCCAGTGAGTGGTACTAGCACAACTAAACGGGAAAACTGCAGCTGCCAAAGTATCAAGAAGGTATTCTCAGCAAGGAGTTTTGTCACCCCTATTATGAAGCATTGTAGTCAATGAGCTCCTCACGGAGCTGAATACACAAGCATATCAAAATCAAACCCACATCTAATCCTAAACCCTGACTCAGAGAGATACCAAAGGGATAAAACTCTAAGTGAATCTACATTTAATTGTGAGAGAAATAAGGCAAATGTTATCAACAGTGGAACCCATAGCTGTGGTGTAATTCAAAATGCTGAGATTGTTGAAAACCTAACAAACAACCCTAAGATGAATGGAAAGCTTAAGACTTTTCTCTCCTGCTACTACCAGAATGTTGGAGGCATTAAGTCGAGTCTTCAGAACTTCAAGAATCTTGTGCTTCAGAGTAGTTACGATGTAATAATATTAACAGAAACCTGGTTATCTGATGATATAAGTTTAATAGAATCATCAATTCAAGGGTATTCTATCTTTCGATGCGACAGATCAACCTACGCTAGTGAGAAAAAGGGTGGTGGAGGTGTATTATTAGCAATTGAAATCAATTTGAACCCAAAACTAATCAAGACAAATGTGCGTTTAGAGCAGTGTTGTGTTGAGGTAGCAAAATCATCATTGGTGGAATCTACCTCCCACCAAACTCCACTGTAGATAAATACTCGCTCCATGCAGAAGAAGTTGAGAAACTGATGCAAAGCTATATTAATCATAATTTGTTTATTGCTGGGGATTACAATCTACCTCAGGCAGTGTGGTCCAATGAAAACCTTGGAGTTACTGTCCAATATCCTATAAGTTCACCTGCTTTAACTTTATGTGAAACATTTAGTTTCCTAAATCTATATCAACACAATTATGTTCACAATAGTCGTAATATTCTACTAGATCTAATTTTTTCCAACCTGGAATCAGTTTCGGTGCTTCCAGCTATTGATCTGCTGCATCATAATAGCATACACCATACTTCCTGCGTCTTTGATATACCCACATGCCATCTGGACAACATATTGGAAACTGAAGAAGTAGTCTTCGACTTCAAGAAGGGTGAATATGAGTCTATTAATTACCACTTATCCATGATTGAATGGGATAATTACTTGGATATGAATGACATAAATGCTTCTTCATAAACTTCAACAGGAGTCGGACATCCATAGATTATTCATACTCCATCAACTCATTAGACCTCGAAAGAGTAACTCAAATAAATGACCTAGGGGTATTATTGAATGATAAACTATCTTTTTCACAACACATAATAATGATCTCCCTGAAAGCACGTAAGATGCTAGGTTACATTAAAAGAGTATCCAGATACCTCTCAATCATCTCCTTCAAGGTTCTTTACTGCGCTTTTGTCCGTTCAAACATGGAATACGCGTCTGTAGTATGGAACCCTTACTATCAGACTTATATCAACATGTTGGAAACTGTTCAACATACATTTTTAATATCTTCTGCATACAAACTAGGAATTCAGGGGAACAACTATGCCTATGACTACGCAGCCATATGTTCTTTATTAAAAATAACTACTCTAGAGAACAGGAGAATAGAAACCGACTTATGTTTTCTGTTCAAGTTGCTAGCAGGTGATGTTTGTTCTCTAGATCTCCTATCGCATATTGAGTTTAAAACTGATAATTCTGGTACTAGATCTGATGATACCATTCATATCAAACATCATTACAGTAACTACGGACTCCACAGCCCTCTAACAAAAATGGTAAGGAATGCGAATGAAGTAGATTTGAACTACTTCGGCATACCATTTTCTACTTTCAGACGTGACCTAAAAAACAAACACTTGGCTCAATAATACTAGATGAATGTATGGGACTTATTGCTTATCATAAAACGATTATAATTGTCTGCTGAGTACTGGATGTATATTTTTTCCTTCTTTTATACGTATGACCACAATTTTTAAATAAGGGCATTAATGATGTTCTGCAAAGTGAAAGTTTTTGTGGATATATATAGTAACCCAAAATTTTTTTAAACTATTGAACTATTTTGTATTGTATTTTGTATATTAGGTATAAGGTATATGTAATTGTACCGGATTGTAATGGTTATTACCGTAAATAAATAAATAAATATGCAGATGCCAGTCATGCTGGCCCAAGATCAACCGGTAAAGCAGCTGAAAGAAACTATCATGAAAGCTACAGCAGAGTGGTATAGTGGCGACCTCTTGGAGGGTCGAGAGTCAATCCAGAAAAAGCAGACATGGCACAAAAAACGCAAGGTAGGAGGAAAACTCCCTTCAAGAAGGTACCTCTCACATGAAGGGCCAATCTGATGAGTCGGAGTCATCATTGACTACAAGTGAATCTGGAATGAGCGCATTGCAAATCGCACCAAGAAAGCGATCTGCTCTCATCGGGCATGTAGAATAGCCTTCGGAAATACGTGAGATCTGACACCCAAAGCATGACATTAACGTACGGGTTCATCATATGGTGGGACGATATCACTAAGAGCAAGTTCAGAAACGAACAACTGCTGGCTTGTATAGAAATGACGAATGCCTTCCAGACGATGCCTAGTATAGCACTTGAAGTTCTACTACCACCTATGCATCACAAGCGCGAAGAAATCAACGCACACTGCAGCCATGGAGACATGATTGGGATTTCCTTCTCTTCACTTGGTGATACAAGGAGAGGCAAGGCTGGGTGCCTCCAGACTGAGGCAACATAAACGTTGGAACAGGACACATGAGCGTGACCATTGTAACTAGGGACGTGCTAGACCTGAGATTAGACGACATTGCGGAACGATTCTCTATACCAGACAGAACTGTATGGAACACATAACTCAACACCATTCAACAGGACAAGATCTGGTATACAGACGTGTCCAAGATGGAAAATGGTGCAAAATCAGGAGTGTTTCT
This sequence comes from Gonioctena quinquepunctata, assembly GCA_018342105.1. NCBI lineage: Eukaryota > Metazoa > Arthropoda > Insecta > Coleoptera > Chrysomelidae > Gonioctena > Gonioctena quinquepunctata. The sequence goes on from JAFIRS010000090.1 coordinate 724,755, forward strand.
AGAAACTCGAGAACCGAGATCAGCTACTCACTGGGTAATCACACTTTTGAATTTCAGGCGAAAGTTTACGAAATGTGTTAGAGAAAACAACACACATTCTCTCGGGCAGCCAGGTGGCACTGAAGGCTCTGAAAGTTTACGAAATGTGTTAGAGAAAACAACACACATTCTCTCGGGCAGCCAGGTGGCACTGAAGGCTCTGAGCAACCAGGAAGTGACGTCCCAACTTGTATGGATCTATAAAGAGGAACTAACAACATGGGGAAAATAAAACCGCGTCGAGCTAATTTGGGTGCCAGGACATCAGGGACATCAGCCGAAGTGTTATACAAAAATACAGGAACATCAACCAGGCTCTGCTATTTCATATGGTATTCCTGGCATCCTTCTGTTTTCTCCTAGACTGAAGATCAACTTGAATTTACTCAACTGGGTTTAGATATAACATCAGACCAACGGTTGCTAAACACAATATTTTGATCAGATCTCCTCGTTTCTAAAAGTGCTGCTTGTGTGAATAATGAAGTATACAAGTATGTCATTGGTTTACCATATGATTTTATGAATTTGAATGTACAAGGGGTGCCAAAGACCAATCTAGCATCAAATATTGAAAATGTTATTTTAAATAACAGTCAGTTAATGCAATATTCTTTAGGGGATCAACGTAAGCTTTTACCTGATTTTGATGGTGAAGGTGACCTGCAACCACTGGACTTTTTACGAATTTTGGAAAGTGTAAATTTTTCTAAAGTTCAATTTGATCATGTAAAAATTTCGCTTGGCCAAAGTTTTGAGAACTCTGCCAAACTTTGGTGGGAACCTTTTTTACAATCATTCAATGATTATGAGGTTTTTAAAATTGAATTTATCGAACAGTTTTAGAATGCAAAACAGCAGAGGAAGATAAAATATAGTTTAGAAAGTGACATAGAGTCGGTCTCTTTTGTGATCATTTCAATTATTGTGTTTCAAGAACCAAACATCGGCAACCAAAATACTCACCAAGTGAACTCATTGATATGATAGCACCACATTTTTCCCCCAGTGTGTCATGTGTATTGCTAGGGTGTTCCACAGTTTCTCAAGCAGTGACTCGTCTCAGGCATGCAGATGAGTGTTATAAAAATGTGCCAGAAGAAATTAAGACAAAATTCTACAATGAAAACAAAAAGCAATTTCACTATGAAAATAGAAAACAATTCTATGGTGAAAATCAAAAACAGCATTACAATGAAAATGAAAATCAAATTTATAACGAAAACAAAGATCACTCTTTCGGTAAAAATTCTCTTGTTAATACATACAATGCTCGTCTAAAGTCCGTTCCACCCCTACTAATTTTTGAACCACCTGGTATATAGCAACGAAATTTGAAAGGAGTGAATAGGAGATAAAAACCCACTTTTCCATGGAAAAATAATAGCCAAAAGTTTGGAAATGGCGGCTAAACGCCATCTTCAATATTTTTTAAAAAATAAAACACCCCGTATATTATTCCATTTCCGACATCTGCTCATAATTCTCAACAGTTTTCTTCAAAAAACTTTACTCCTGAATTCAATTGTTTCCATTAACTTTTGAGAAGTGACATTTTGGTCATTTCAAACCCAACCAAAAACACTAATGTTGCTTTCAATCAAGTTTGCATTGGAAAAAATCGTTGTCGCGGTAACATCTTGTTAACTGCCAGTAACTGAACTGCTAACTGTCAAATAGTCCATTGGGCGCCTACATCCTTTTATGAAAAGTGTGATCATGGCTCGTAGTTTAGACGATAAATTAGAAGCAGTTTTGATATTTGGAGAAGCTGGAACAAATTATCATATAGCAGTCCGTATGTTTAATGATAGATTTAATGATAGATTTCCTATTTCGAGGTCATATTTGCGTAAACTTTTGAATAAGCTCCAAGCAACTGGTATGCTGAAAGATGCTCCAAGATCAGGAAGACCGCCTCTTATAGAAGAAAAAAATGGTAGAAATTGTTGCTGGAATGGCAATCAATCCGACTCAGTCGACATCTGCAGTTGCTGTGGAGTAAGTTCAAAAACTGTCCAAAGAGTCCTAAGAAAAGAAAAGTTGCATCCCTATAAAATGAAAAATCCTGCATGCTCTCACGGAGAATGATCCAGACCGGAGGGTTGAATTTTGTGAGTGGTTAACAAGAACAATGAAGGAGAACGGGGCTTCCTAAAACATGTATGTTTCGCAGACGAATACACGTTTTTTCTTAATGGAAAAGTCAATATACAGAATGTACGATACTGGAGCGATACTAATCCGCATATTTTTAGAGAGGGACATACCTAGTTTCCTAAATAAATGAATGTTTGGGCGGGGATTTTGGGCTATCGCGTTGTTGGACCGATTTCCATCAGAGGCAATCTTACAGGAGTTCTTTACAGAAATCTTTTAGAAAGTGAAATCGCACTTCGAATAAGACAAATTGTATTGAACAAACAGAAAGAGTTTGAAAATCGTGAAATCATATTTCAGCAGGATGGGGCACCTCCCCATTTCGATCGCATGGCTAGAGAGTTCCTCGATACAAACTTTCCTGGGCGATGGATAGGTCGCAGGGGAAGTACAGAATGGCCACCAAGACCTCCGGATCTTAAACCTCTAGATTTTTTTCCTTTGGGGGGTATCTGAAGTCAAAAGTCTACGCCACTGAATACCAAACAATAGAAGAGTTGGAACGCAGAATAATAGATACATGTGACGAAATAGATGAACAGACTTTCATCAACGTGAGAGAAGCCATTTATAATGGCACTTTATTGTCAAGATTTAGGAGGGGGCCACATCGAACATAAATGATAATTTTTTAGCTAACTAATTTGTTTTGATTGTGAATTTACAGAACACATTTGTAGTTTGATTTGTTGAAAATATAAACAAGATGTTCATAAAATCAGATGTGTTTTAATGTCAGAAAACACTAATTTCAAAGTGTCTCTCCAAAAGAAATGATTCTAACTTTTTCCATCTTTGCAAAGTGAGATTGCTTCTTGAAAATGTGTTTCCCATTTCTTCCGGTCTTCCTGATGATCGTAGAAGCGTGAAATAGATTTTCGTCGACAAAAATGCATTGAAGACCTAGTGAATGCGATGTCTCTCCTGCGTCAATGTTATGAATGATTTCTGGTGAGTTCTCTCTTTTGGAAAACATTCTTCTTTGCCTCATTCATCTTTATGAGTTCTTAATTAAGACTGGAAAAAAAAACAAATAACTATCTGAATGAAAATGCAAATTTTCAATTTCAGATTTTTTCTTTTGAGCATTTTCAGAATATCTATCAGATGTAGTTCAATGTCCAGCGTGGCTTTAGCCGGGGAAGTAGTTGTTTTCTGTTAGACATTCACAGAAAATAACTTCATTTTAATCGTGGATTTTTTAATTCACAGAAAAATCTTTCTATCAATATTCAATTGAGAACGTTTCCCTTTTCAACATTCGTAGTCTTCGAGATTTTCCGGTAAGCGGTACTGTTTATCCTTAATAAACTCTCTTTACGTCTCTTATTAGTCGAATTCATCAAGAGATTTGACTACAAATTAATTACAACGTTTAGTTAGCAAAATGTTTTACCGGAAGTGACCAAAATCCATACTTTATTTTAAACCGGAATGTCACTTTTCAAACGTTAATATTTCGAAAACAATTGAATTTGGGAGTCAAGTGTATTAGAGAAAACTGTTGAGAATTAGGAGCAGATTACGAAAATGGAATGATATACGGCGTGTTCCGTTTAAAAAAATTATTGAAGATGGCGCTCAGCCGCCATTTTGAAACTTTTAGCTGTGATTTTTTCATGAAATGTAGGTTTTCATCTCTTATTCAAGCCCTCCATATTTTGTTGTGATAAAAAATATATTGGCTATATTACCGCAACAAAAAATATTGCTAATTCAGAATATGAGTGTGAAGCTGAGGATAATTCGGGAAACGAGTCGAATCCCCATATTTGAATGAAAATATGAATCCTATTCCAAAAAGAACAGTGTTGATAAAATAAAGGAATTGGAAACCTTTATCAGCCAAATCAGGAGGCGGGAGAGTTAATTTTAGAATAAGGTCAAATTTGATGCGAATGATGAACTAGGATCATAGCCGGCACTTGGAACGATCATTATGAAATATATTTCCATCTTTCAATGACCCCTTACCTGTTTGCGTGCTAGAATCAAAAAACGTACTGGATGTTTCCACCGTCATCGAAGCGATGGTCCCATCCAAAATTTGGGTGGATGAATCCCTTCGTCCCCTATACCTCTGGTAGTCGTCACTTTGGGAACTCTGTCTCCTGAAATTGCGACATCGGATCATTTCTTCTGTCGTTGATTGTCTTCGGAATCCTCTCGCTATCAAGATTTCTTCCGTTGTCGATTGTCTTCGGATTGCTGGTCGGTGGTTTTCAGTTGTCGGGGGCGGTGCGGCTCTATTGCAGGGACTGGGGTCCCGGCTGGAGCAGCTGAATTGGTTAGAACAAAGTTAGTTCGGAAATGGTCGATATTTTGATATATATTATTATCGGGGGTCCGGAAAATTCATCGACCGCAATTCACCGCCAGCAATTAATCGCCACAGCAACTGATCGCCTAAGCAGTTCATAGCCTACAATTTACCGCTAGCATATTCATTGCCAGGCAATAAACATAATGTAGGAAAGTAGAGATAGACAGGATTTTTCAAAAATTTAATAACAATTACAAAAGTTTCAAAACTTCAGTAGAGTGAAGAGGACATCCAAATCATATTTAGTCTCATCTTGCAACCTTTTTTTCTAACGGAAGGTGTTAAAAATCAGGATTTAATGAATTTTCACATTATTAGCGCGAAAAAATTTGAAGAAGTTATGCAAACTTGCGAAATTTTGAAAAATAGCGATTTACATCCTCTGATAATTTTGCAACCATTCAAACAAAACGGAAATGTTTGTTATATAAAAAAAAATTGTTGTTAATTCCAAAAGTTCTGCAAACTCGAAAAAATTACCAAAATAGAGAAGAGTTTTAATTTGCAACCTCTTGCGTCAAACGAAAAATATATTTTTTCATGAAATTGTTTCATTTTATTGAAATAAGTATCGGAATTATTACAAAAATTTCGAATAATGGTTGCAACTGGAGATGTCCTGACGTACAATGTTTTCATTAATTTGCAACCTCGTCTGCAACACGGAAATGAGGGTAAAATCAAAAGCAAAATATTTTCGTATTCGTACTCTACCAAAAAAAGGAAAAGTTCTGCGAATCGGGCAGACAATTCATTTTACCAATTGGTGGCAGTATAATGATTTTCAAACTATGTTACAATGCGGAACATTAGGAATTGAAAATATATATATATATATATATATATATATTTTTGGAACACCTGTGTTATCTGAATAATAAAGATTTTTATATAGCTAATAAATGACATTCATTGTGTAACCAAGTTAACTATCGACCAAGAAGAAGCTCGTCAACGGTAGTTGAAATCATTCAATGTTGAAAGCTAACGTTTTCATATTACAATTAGGAATTTGCATAGAAAAATACTCTGAGTACGCTTGATGGAGGATCGAAATTCTCTCTACACGTTTTCATAATTGAAATATTGAGATTTAAAAAGTTACATTAGTACGATTAACCTACAACTGTGTTACGTCACAGTGTTTTTCTCCTCTTTTATTTTCAAAATTTTTATAAAAGAAGAAAATGATTCTTACATGTCTATTACATTTCAGTCCTCCGTTCGGATTCAATGGAATTTTTCATGCGAAATCACAATTGGATTAAGAAAGTCGAGTAGAAAGGTAAATTATAATTTTATTTAATTCAAGAAATACATACCTGTAAAAATTAAATATGAGATGTAATATCGATTTCACAAAAAAAAATCAGAAACCTTTCTGTTTGATGATGAAAATTATGTACTTGCCTGATTTACTCACTTCCATAGAGCATCGATTATTCATTTTAAAAGCTCTTCGATTGCTAAAAAGTAATGTTGTGACAAGTTGAAATTTTGAATGAAGAATGATTGCTTATCGTTTCTTATGCGATAAAAATTAATGTCTTCCAATAGTCTTTTAGCAGAATTTAGCAAAATTTTGTACTCTTTCGATTGTTGCATTCGAAAATATTAGATCAAATTCATTTCGCTGATTAGTCGAAAACAGTGATTGCTTCTTAGATTAATAATTATTTTCAAATTTTGTAGTGGTTAACTACGTAACCGTATTATTATACAAAAATAAATAATAATAAATAACTTTTGTAATTATTCAAATGCTTGGGTGTATTGAAAATGGGAGCGTCGATAAAAAAGTTTGATAAATAAATTATGCGTTTTTCAGAAATGGTTGCAAATGCACGTGAATATGTTAAACTTTTTTCCGTTCACTTATCCAATTTGCAGAACTCTCGTAATTTTTTTAAACTTATTACAATGAAAAACTTGAACAAATGACAAAAAACAAGGTTCCGTAACTTTTACAAGGTTGCAAACTTAATGCATGTTGTAAAACATCATTACTATCGGTATGCGTGGTTTGCAGAACTTTGGCCATTTTCAGTGCAAAAATAAAGCATGAAAACGTTTTTTGCAATAAAACAATGTTCCGTTCATCGCAGACTTCTGCAAAATTTTATAGTTTGTTTTCATCAATTCACTAACATACCATTGAAAACTTTTGGAATTAATGTTAATTGATATCTACTGGCCTACTAATTGATTTACAGTTATTGGTCCTTTCAAAATAAATTACAGTTTTTTATTTATAATTTTGTAATTCAAGGTAAAAAAAAAAATTGTTCATTGTTATATTCACTAGGTAGATTTAGTCCGGTGGGAACAGCGGCAAAATCGCTGACCCATATTTTTGGTATATCAAAATGGGACCTATGTCGGTCTATTCCTTATGTCATTTCACACATGGAATGGAAATCTACGACATGCCATCGTGGTCGTGAAAAAAGTTACTTGGAAAAAACAAAAACAAAATTGAATATTCCAAAAATAAAAATGCAGACACTATAACTCCTAATATAATAAAGTTATTCGAAACTGTTCGAAAGGCCTTCTCACGTACTTTGATGTGGATCACAGAAAATTCGAAAAAAAATCATTCATTTTCCAAAAATGAGCATTATTTTGAGCCTAGACTAAATTTTCAATAAATTGTTATTTTTTCAACACGCTGAAAGTCACCCATAGTTTATCCGACTAAAATTCTTCACCAATAAATAATAGTTTGAAAAAACTAAGAAACACGCTTTTATAGAAAACCAGACTAATAAAATAGAAAATAAGAAAAAAAATTATTTTGTTTAAAAAAAAGCGTGAGGTGCATGGTATCACCTCGGTGTGTGATGTACTATATAATTATTGATACCATGCACCCCACGCTTTTTTTTAAATAAAAGATTTTTTTTTCCTTATTTTCTATTTGTTTAGTCTGGTTTTCTATAAAAACGTGTTTTTTAGTTTTTTCAAACTATTATTTATTTCCTACTTTTTAGTGTGGTTTATTTATAAAAGCGTGTTTTTTTATTTTTTTTAAAACTTTAATTTTTATTATTTTTTGCAAATTAAAAAATGGAATAATCTTATCAAATTAGGTAATCATAATCTCCGACCCCAAAAACCCCCACATACCAATTTTGAATAGAATCAGACCATAATCACAAAACTCGGCCGCCATTTTGAAGCCGACATTTGAATTTTCAATTTTCAAAAAGAAATCATAATATTGACCCCAAAAACCCCACATACCAATTTTGAATAGAATCAGACCATAATCACAAAACTCGCCCATTTTGAAGCCGCCATCTTGAATTTTTCAATTTTTAAAAAGAATCATAATAATTGACCCCAAAAACCCCCACATACCAATTTTGAATAGAATCAGACCATAATCACAAAACTCGCTTACCATTTTGAAGCCGCCATCTTGAATTTTTCAATTTTCACGAAAGAATCACAATATTTGACCCCAAAAACCCCCACATACCAATTTTGTATGGAATCAGACCATAATCACAAATCTCGGCCGCCATTTTAAAGCCGCCATCTTGAATTTCCAATTTTTACAAAAAATTATAATATTCGACCCAAAAACCCCACATACCAATTTTGAATAGAATTAGACCATAATCACGAAATTCGGCCGCCATCTTGAATTTTCCAATTTTTCCAGAAGTATCATAATTTTCGACCCCAAAAACTCCCACATACCAATTTTGAATAGAATCAGACCATAATCACAAAACTCGTCCACCATTTTGGAGCCGCCATCCCGAATTTTTCAATTTTGACAAAAGAATCATGATCTCCGACCACAAAAACCCTCAGGTACCAAATTTGAAGCGAATCGGACCATAATCACAAAACTCGGCCGCCATTTTGAAGCCGCCATCTCGAATTTTTCAATTTTCACAGAAGAATCATAATATTCGACCCCAAAAACCCCCACATACCAATTTTGAATAGAATCAGACCATAATCACAAAACTAGTCCTCCATTTTGGAGCCGCCATCTTGAATTTTTCAATTTTGACAGAAGAATCATAATCTCCGACCACAAAAACCTTTGGATACCAATTTTGAAGCGAATCGGACCATAATCACAAAACTCGTACGCCACATTGGAGCCGCCATTTCGTTTTTTCTTCACAAAAAATTTTTTTAATACATTGTGACCGGAATTATGTACACCTGCCAAATTTCAAATCATTCGGACGTCTGGAAGTGGGTCAAAATCGGGCCCAAAAGAGTCGGTTACAAACAAACATACAAGTGAAGCTAATATAAAGCGTGTAATAAAGCGTGTAAAAACTGGGCAATTTCCCAAGCAACATTTTATGTCCATTATGTATGAATCAATTCTCGATAATAAATTGGCTATAGCAATTTGAACACAATGGATACGAGGACCGCATGGCTTTTCCCCACGTCTCTACTACCCATATTTTGTATGCAGTTATGGCAGTATTCACCCGCCATTCCATGGTATGAATATTGTTCTAGTGTCTACTAACAAATGTGAAGTGTTTTGTGTTATCTGAGGATTTTGTATGCGATGGATGATAATTGACATTTTGTTTTATTTACGCTTGGTTTACTGAGGTTGCGTTCATTTCATTATTATCTACGGTGAAAAATAACAAATAAAAAACCTTTTCAAGACAAGCTTTCATTTAAGCCGTGTACTAAAACATATGAAATAAATTTAAGTCATCGCTGACAATGATTTAATTATTTTTTTTTGAATTATTTGATTTCAAAAAGCTTGTCGCGCGAAGTATTCATAAAAGAAGGTACCAATTAATTTGATTGGGCAGTGATAAGTTGGTGAGTAAGAACTTGTCGAAGTATTTGATTTTTTCAAAGTATTCATGAGAGTAGGTACCAAATAATTTCATTGGGCAATGAATGGTTGGTGAGTTAGAACTTGTCGAAGTATTAATTTTATTACGATTCGCGCTACAAGCTTTTCAAAACCAAACAATTCAACAAAAAATAATTAAATCATTGTCAGCGGTGACTTAAATTCATCTCATGATATGTTTTTTTTTTGGAGAGGCTTATTTGAAAGCAGCAGTCCCATTGAATGCCATTAATGGGTTTGCTAAAACAGGCATATATCCTCTCAACCTGGATGTGTTTACCGAAACTGATTACGTCGCTGCTGCAACAACCGAAATGAAGTTCAATGAAAATTCCAGTGTAACAGAAAAAAAGGAGACTACGTTGGGATAGAACCCAGAACAACTGCCACCAATAGATTTCTCGCCATTGCAAGACTTCGTAGCTTCGCGGAATGAAACATCATCGCCGTCACCAAACCCTGAATATAATTTCCAGTTCGCAGCTCTTTATCACCAATGCCATCAACAAGCTACGCATGCAACCTAAGTATATCGTCATCAACCCTTCATCATATCCACCATGAAACGTTTTATGTTACACCGGTCCAGATTCAACCATTGCCAGAAATTAGAAGAAGTTATTTGAAAAGAACACGAGCGGATACATCGATCCTAAGTAGCACACCATACAGTGCTTCTCAAAAGTCCCCTCTCCCCTTCTTATTTTTGGAACGATTATACATAAACAAGTGAAATTTGGGAACTGAATATTAAAGTTGTAAACTTCCCTACTAGTGATGATAGATTACGAAATCGTCAAAGATGACGTCACAAGGCCATTGTGACCAATAATTTCAAGTGGAACCCTACGGCAAGCGACACCTCTTTCGAAAGGTATCGAAAAAACCTATTCAATGATACTTATTTTGTTTGTGTTTATGGCAGTTTTAATGGCTCATTAGTAAACATTAAAATTTAAATTCCATTCAGTATGATATTGATAACAGAATAAAGAATCAGTATCTACTTAAAGAAATTGTTCGAAGTAACCTCCATTTACTTCCTGACAGTGAAATATCCTATTCTTAAACTCTTCTCGTACTCATGCAAATGTGTCTGCGGAAACAGCCTCACATTCTGCAACAATACGTTGTTTCAAAACGACAATATTGTCAGGTTCAGTGGCGTAAACCTTCGATTTAAGGTACCCCCACAGAAAAAAATCCAAAGGTGTGAGGTCCGGTGATCGAGCTGACCATTCCGTTGAACCTCGTCGTCCAATCCATCTACCACGATACTCCTCATCCGAATACCGTCTTACTGCACCGTAATAGTGTGGAGCAGCACCATCCTGTCGGAATGTTATTTCCAAATTGCCGAATTCATCTGGATTATCTTCCAAAATTTCAAGGATTAACGGTTCTATTACGTTTTGCAACAGCTCCAGATAAACCTCACCAGTTAAATTAGTATTTAAAAGAAGAGGCACAACGATGTGGTTTCCCAGGATACCTGCCCAAACATTCACCTTCTGGGGAAATTGGGTATGTGTTTCACGAAACAGTTGAGGATTTGCGTCACTCCAATAACTCACATTCTGTTCATTTGCATTTCCATTTAGTTAGAAAGTACTTTCGTCACTAAAACAAATTGTTTTGACATAGCCTGGCTGTTGGTTAATTTTAGTTTCCATATTTTCACAAAATTCTAGTCTTCGGTCTGGGTCGTCGTCTGAGAGTTGATGAACCATTTTCAATTTGTATGGATAAAATTTGTTTTTTTTCACCACCCTGTGTACTGTACTTCGACTGACTTCACAGGTAGATGCAACGTGAGTTGTTGAAGAAGTAGGATTAACTATTACTTCTGCCAGTATATCAATTTTTTTCTCATCAGAAATTTGTGGTCTGCCAGATCGTTCCGCATCATTAATACTACCCGTTGTTCCAAACTTACGAAGAAGCTCCCTTAAGTAAGTCCTCGAAACGGGGCGATCGGGAAACCTCTCATTAAAAATGCGATCTGCTGCATGAATATTTTGTCCAGTTCCACCAAGAATTAGGATCGCTGCTACTTTATCACCTAAAGCACGTACCATTTCGCTTCTTGAAGCTCTTAAACGTTCGGCTCACAATATTTCAACAAATTATTAAAATGTACAAAAATATTAAAAGCTGCAAAAGCTGCTAAAACAGTTGAACGTTCGATCAACAATACACAAATTATTGAATGTACAAAAACTTGGACAATTACAAAAACGTCGAATTAGGGAGACTAACTTAAACGTCAGCTTCTTTGACAACTATCCAGAGGCGGAGCTTGAATTTGGAATTTTAGAATTAACTGATTTAATTCATCACAGCTTTGCGTTTTTTAAAAGCGGGTTGCCAAAACTGCCATAAACACAAACGAAATTAGTATCATTGAATAGGTTTTTTCGATACCTTTTAAAAGAGGTGTCGCTTGCCGTAGGGTTCCATTTAAAATTATTGGTCACAATGGCCTTGTGACGTCATCTTTGACGATTTCGTCATCTTTCATTACTAGTAGGGAAGTTAACAACCTTCAATATTCAGTTTCCAAATTTCACTCGTTTATGTATAATCGTTCCAAAAATAAGAGGGGAGGAGAGGACTTCTGAGAAGTACTGTATATGAATTATTCAGAGGAAGCAACAAATGAAAAAACTGTTAAAAAAAATTGAAAAACATCCAAACACAATATAAAAATTATTGTTTCTATAAAGAAACAGAAAGGGAAAGGAGTAGGCGAAGGAATATCGAGCAAAAGGAAGAAAATTAATATCTCTGAGTTCGAGTCATCCGAAGAAGAAGAAGACACAGAAGGTCTATTCTGCACGGAAACATTTTCCAAAGATAACAGTGGCGAGGGATGGATAAAATGTTGTGTATGCCAAAAATGAAGCTTGTGCAGTAATAGATAGCGATGATCCTGATGAATTAACTTGTGATTTGTGTACAAGAATACCAGGAAAAAAACTTTTAGAATTTAAAAAAATTGAAACAAAGATAATTTGTTTCTAGTATTTTTTTAGTTTGATTTCGATTATTCAATTGGTGAAACTGATTATAAGACATGTTATTTTTTATTTTTATTTTTTCTCATATTTTTTTTAAAGTTTTTGTTCTATGATGACTATGGTGAGATTTGTTATTTCAATTATTATAGAAGATTATATAATTTCGTTCAACCTTTACATAACAATTGAGCTCTTATGTGATGATTGTTATTAGTGATTTTGAGTTTGGCTATTATTTAAGAAGACTGGCTCATCTTAACTAAGAGAAAGCATAAATCCAGTAATAAATAATGTGTTACTTCCAAGTGATCATTCAAATATTCAGAGATAATATTATCCAATGTCATTCGAATTGTAGTGGAGTAGTGGTATATCAGAATCAGTAGTCATTATACAATGCATTCGTTGGGCTGGAATCTTTCCACATTGAAATGCTTACCAATATACTCCCTCGAAGAAAATATATTTTAAATTGTCGAATTTTGACGAAAAATATCAACATTCTCCAATTCCTTAAATACAAATTTCAAATGGATTCTGATTATAAATTACAGAAATCTTCCTCCAAATTGGATACGATATAATGAATTGTAGAAATCTGATCTCAAAGTGGAGTAATTGCTGTTTCGTGTAAAATCTAATAAGTAATTTTTTATTTAATTCTATCAAAACCTAGAATATTTCCAGAATAGAGGTATTGGGATCATCTTGGACACTGGGGTACGAGACGAACCCTGTGTAGTATTTTAAAAATTGTGAATTATAATGAAAAGAGATAAAAAACGCGTTGACAGATGAATTTACTATCAATAAACTCTTTTATATCTGCATTAAGTTAAATATCGCTTGAACTACAAGCATTCTCCCTTGAGTGGATCATCTCGTACACCTTTTCCCTACTGTCTATCGACAGTAGCTGGATTGCTAAATTCTGATATTTTTGATATATTTATGGAATTATATATTCAAATCGATCTAAAAAAACCAATTTGGTTTTACTTTTTTTTTATTTGATTCGGATTACATAGGAATATTTGAAAGAGTTGGGGGAGATTCGAATCCAAATGAGTTCCTCATTAAGACTGAAATGGAAAATGAATAACTATCCAAATAGAAATGCAAATTGGCACTTTCCAAAATTTTTCTTTTGAGTTAAGGTCCTTTCACAATATCTATCAGATGTAGTTCAGAGTTCAGCGTGACTTTAGCCAGGGATATAGTTGTTTTCTGTTAGATATTACAAAAAATAACTTCATTATTTTCGTAGATTTTTCATTATCAGAAACATATTTCTCTTCAATATTCAATTGATGATGTTTTCCTTTTTCAACAGAATTATACAGCTTTCATGATACCGCCCCATCTGTAGACTGAAACATGAATCATGTCCATAGAATAACACGATCAATAAAACATTGAATCACGAAAGATATTGCAGAGGGCGACCTGAATCGATTAGTTTATCCCGTACATCTCGTGGGGGAGAGGGGATCTGACGTGAAATATCTGAGAATATTCAAACTCAACGAAAATGCATTTCGGACGGATAAAAATATCGTTAAAAATGCGTGAATGAATTCTTGGAAAATAAATTGATACTGATATAGAAATAAACAAATAAGACTCCACTATATGATTTTCACTATATTGGGTTACGAAAACCACGACCTGTGTTTCGTTATACAGTGACTGGCAGAAAGTACGCATCATATGGGAATTTTTTTTAATATAATATTTTGACAAATGTCGATACATGCAATCGCTTCTGCATAAAAAAAAACCCAAAAGATGTTGTACAGTGCCGTTCGTCTTTTCTTGTTTGGCGAACTTATTTGGGAAAATATTGAAAAATGTTATTTGGAAAAGTTCTTTAGAACGACATTTTATAGCTATGTACGAGTTTGGAAAAAAATCTGAGATGAAAAAATAAAAATCAATTTTTGCCATAAAAAAAATTTCAATTTGGAAAAATACATTTCTGACAAAGAAACTCATTAGTAAAGCCCAATAGTAGTATTTTGAATAATATTTTGTAAAGATTCGCCAGCTACTTCTATTTTATTCGAAGAAAATTTCAAATCTGTGGATTTGCCACGTGTTCAGCTGCTTCATAAGAGGTCACAGAAATATCTTCGGGACATTATAATCCCGATACTGTTTATTATTGACAAAGAACCATGTATCTACAGAATTTCAATATGAATTTTTTATTATAATGTCCTGGAGATATTTCAGTGACCTCTTATGAAGCAAATGAATACATGGCAAATCCATAGATTTCAATTTTTTCCGAATAAAATAGAAGTAGCTTGCGAATATTTACAAAATATCATTTAAAATATTACTGTTGGCCTTACTAATGAGTTTCTTTGTCTAAAATGTATTTTTCCAAATTGAAATTTTTATTATAGCAAAAAATTGATTTTTATTTTTTTATCTCAGATTTTTTTGAAAACTTGTACATAGCTATAAAATAACGTTCTGAACAACTTTTTCGAATAACATTTTTCGATATTTTCCCAACTAAGTGTGTTTTGAAACATAATTTTTAATGTTTTTAAATTTCCCTCCAAACACGAAAAGACGAACGGCACTGTACAACGTCTTTTGGGGTTGCTTTTGACGCAAGAGCGATTGCACATATCTATATTCGTCAAAATTTATTAATAAAAGAATTTCTCATATGATGCGTACTTTCTGCCGGTCACTGTATGATAATAAATTCTTCAGGTGGAATGATTATCTACAATAACGAATTGGATTTCAGTAGTGCAGTTGAGCTGGTTCGGGCTCACTATTCGCGTTACTAACCCAACATAGATACCTAAGGCTAGAGCCACGTAGTGATAGCTCTACGCTGGATTAGGCCCACGTTGCTTGATGTTGGGTTTCCGCTGAGTTAGATAAATGAAGATATAAAGATAAGCAGGAGCGTGATGATGAAGCATGAGTTCCAGACTTCAAAAATCATTTCGTCCTTATCTTCAAAGCATTAATCATTTATTCCACAGTGACAAGAGCTAATATGATTCTTATTTTCCTTTTTCAAGATGCATTGTTAGCGTACCTACTCGCTAACAATGCATCTTGATAGTTTTTGTATATGTATTATCGTCTTCGCAGAAAATTTTCATATTCCCACTGATATCGTTGATTGCACAAATTCGTGCTAAAATCAGAAACTTCTTTTGTTATTTCAGTTCAGTTATTCAGCAAAACTTGACAAGGTAGTTCGATAATGTGTACAGAAAGCATATTTTTGAAAGAAAACAATTACAGCAACGTTTATTCTGACAGAATATTAAAAAAATTAATGTCAATAAGGGGCTCAAATATTAAAACCAACATACTATTCGCAAGAACAAATCGTCACTGGGAAGCCGGAAATGATCTTTGGTATGATAATATGCCCATTCGAAGAAATATGATTCAAAATTGGACAAAATCGTCTGCCGAAGAAATTGGCTTGAATACCAAAGAAAAAAATACTAATCACTTCAATAGATCGACCGCGGATAAAAGTTACGGATCATAACAATGCCAACTCTACAGAACCTAACTTAATTATTGACGAAGGACATCATAATCAGGTTGAAAAGGGAAATATTCTCAATTTTTCTGTCTTCCCTATGATCGTGGAAACGTGAAATAGATTTTCGCCAACAAAAAGTGACGACCTAGTGGATGCGATACCACTCTTGCGCAATGGGAATATTTTCTTTTCAACATGAATACCTGCCAACGATGGAAGATAGTGACCAAAGTTTATCTTTCAGTTGCAGATGATTCCACATCTGATTTCATGAATATCTGGTTCATATCGTCAAACAAATCAATCATTACAAAATTATTAACCTCATGCGTGGAAAAACATCTACATCAGTTATAGAGAATAACACGTCTGGATCTTCATTCAACTTTTCTAATTGTTCTTTTGTTAATTGCACCTTTGAATAATTCTTCTACTCTTCATTTTCTTCCATAATTAGCAAAAAAAATTATATCCGAATAACCCTCGAACATTGATAAATGCTAAAAAAATTTATAACATCTTCCTGAAGCTTGTTACTTATATAACAGATCAGTTTCCAAGCAACATGCTTTCGAAATCTGTTATAAAATTTTCAATGCCTTTAGGTTATTACTACCGAAAATAGAAATCGCAATACACGGGTTGCAATCAATAATCCGCCACTGGTCCATACAAATTTGCCTTATCATGCACCATATTAGTTCTCTACGGACGCAATAACAGTATAGTATGACGACAAATAGAGTTTTAGGATGCAAAAAAGGCGCAAGTGAGAAATGTATGTACTGGGGAAAAAAGGGAGTCTTGTATGAATTGAATAAAATTAGTTTGAACGAATCAATGAATCACACACCTAGAAGATTCAGGAGACCTGGGTCCATGTCCCCTTCCTGCAATGCTCGTGGATTGTCTTCGCAAAGTTTTTCTACTTTTTCTCACAGGGCTGATTTCCCTCTCACCAGATCTATCCGGACTCAGGCGTGATTTCGAGTCCCGTCTACCTTTCGAGGCAGAATCGGGACTCAGAGAGTCGCGTCTAGCTTTGCGACCGCCGTCGTCTACATCCGGATACAAGGCAGTTGGCTGTGATCCCCTTCTGCCCCATCCACCAGGTGGGAGGCAGCTTTCGTCATAGGCGGTGTTCTGACGTTGGAGTCTTGAGTGTTTCCTTTCTGGACTTGGGTGACTTCGTGAATCTCTTCTACCTGGAAAGTTTTGAATACATGTTGAGATGGATGTGAAATGATTGCTAGTTTCAGATCCAGAAGGAACCACAGTATAGGGTAGGGAAGATTTTTGTCTTTACCCTTCATGGTTATAGGAATATATGTCCCATGTATTTTTAATCCACAAATCATTACTTGTTTTCGACTCTCTTTAGCCAATAATCTTCGAATATATCTTTCGTTTTATCCAAAAAGTAGCAAATGAAAATCGCAAGAACATTCCTCGGACTGAAACCGTTTATGAATAATCATTGATGTGCAAGGGTCAATTTTTTGGTCGGGGATTCAAAACAATGAATATACTACGCGTCTAAGTGCTAATTATTGTTTCTGTACCTACAGCAACGGTTTGATTTACAAAAAATGCAAATAATCTTATCATTAGTGAAACAAAATTATCAAATATAGTTAGTAAGTTGCCACCGTCGTCAAGTTTTGTTGCGGAGCTTTGTTAAACACCTATGGAAGTATTAAAAATAATTGGTCACTTGTTCCAGATCATGGTTGTGTGGTCACCATATTGAAAAATGTCCATCAAATTGCTAGTTTTTTTTGTTTGAGTTCATCTCCGTACCACTGGCCGATTTTTTTCAAGCTCATTCTACTTGAGATACACTAAAGTATTTCATATTTCCAGGTCGCAAAGGAATTCAGACAATTCTCAGTGCCTTTTTATTGTAGTTACAATATAATACAATATTTGGTTCTTTTTTTGTTAGAAATAGTGGCATAAACTTGAAGTGGAACAAGATGAGTGACACAGCGAAGCTGGTCAATCCTCATATGAGACGTAAAGATGATGGAGGATATTAACTTGTGCATTTTATTTTTAAAGTAAAACAATCTTCGCAATTATATTCAAGTGAAAACGGTATAAAAAACATCATAAGTGCTTCTGAACTATTTGGGGAAGATGTGTTGAAGAGCAATGAGGATGAAAAAAGCATAAAATATCACATAGCCTGCTACGGACTTTACATACTTAAGGGACAATGAGCAGAAAAAAAACAAGAAAAAGATGCTCGGAGGGTGATACAGAAAAGTAGATCTGAACCTAGTAGACCATCAGTTGAAATTCAACAAAAAATCAGTTCTTCCCCAATAAATACATTTTTTCCATCATAAAGGATATCTTAATATTCTTCAGTGGCGTCCCTGTTAACATGCCCTGCCAAATTTTTGATCAAAATAATGATACGCCACTGTCTTTTTTCCAAATAAGTATAATTTTTGTAATTGTCCTCTATCTTCTCATAAAAATTGTCTCTTGCCTTTTTTTCTACCGGCGAACGATTTTTGAGTTAGTAAATAAAATGCATTCATGTCAGCCGTTGAAGAGTGGTAGGATTATCTTGTGGGCTAGAAACATCTAGTACGCTAAGAACACATTTCGTTGTTTTCAAAATAACAGTTTTGATACTTCTTTAGCTAGATACGTGATATTATTTACGATATAAAAACTTGTTTAAAAAAAAATGGTAAATTTTACAAATACCGAATTAGCAGACATGCATTACTTCTATGGGCTTGCTGACGGAAACACATATGAAGCCAGGCGACTATATCAAGAGCGCTTCTCAAATAGAATGGTTTCTGATGCTCGAACGATTTCAAGCACCCACAGAAGGTTATGTGAAACAGGAAGTTTTGAGCTAAATCATCACTTGAAAAGAGTACATTGGACTGCAAGATCTCCAGCAATTGAGGTGACTGTTTTGAATTGAGTTGACGAAAATCCTGCAATAAGTACGAGGCAAGTTGCCAATAATTTGAATATCGCCCATATTCTAGTATGGAGGATTCTTCATGATTATTCATTATATCCTTATCACATTCAACGGTTTCAGGCTTTACTTCCTCGAAACTTTCCATTACGAGTGAATTTCTACCAATGGTTTCTCCGAAAAGTAGCCGAAAATCCTTTATTTGACAGGGAAACTTTATCCACGGACGAAGCTAGTTTTACTAAAAACAGGATCAGAAATTTTTATAATAATCATTTTTGGGCCGAGGAGCAGTTCTCATTGAATGTCTGGGCTGGAATTATTGGAGATTACCTAATTGGATCTTTTTTCCTACCAAGCAGACTGAATGGACATAATTATAGCCGATTTCTTGAAGATAATTTGCAATTCTGTTCGAAGATGTTCCTATTTTGATGCGAAATCGCAGGTGGTCTATGCAGGATGGTCCACCTGCTTATTTCAGTGCTCTGGCACGCGAATATCTAAACCAAAACTTTCATAATTGCTGGATAGGTCGTGGGGAAACAGTGTCATGGCCAGCTAGATCCCCAGACCTAAACAGTCTTGGTTATTTTCTTTGGGGACATCTTAAGACTCTGGTGTACAGTTAACCAATTCTAACTGAGGAAGAATTGCGAAACCGCGTAATAGTTTCCTGTGAAGCAATAAGGAATACTTCAGGAATTTTCCAAAGAGTACGCGAGTCAATGACAAGGAGGGCTGGAGCGTGCACACTTGCAGGAGGCGGACATTCTGAACAGTTGATTTGATTTTAGTATTTAATGTTAAAAAAAAATGTTTTTAAGAATAAAAAATTGATTTTTATGCGTACTTATTATAAAAACAAAATAATAGTTACCATAAAATTATAAAAATCTTGCCTAGATCCTTTGGGGTCACCACAATTGTGAATTGAGGACTAAGAGAAAAAATCGAATAGGGACAAGCAAATGAATGTATTTTATTTTCTAAATCGATAACCGTCATCCGGACGAAAAAAAGGCAGGAGACCATTTTTATGAGAAGATAGGGGACAATTACAAAAATAATATTTATTTGAAAAAAGAAAGTGGCGTATCATTATTTTGATCAAAAATATGCGTACTTTGCATGTACCAAAATTGAAAAAAAAAACCAAACCGATTTCAGATATATTGGGGAAGAACTGATTTTTCTGTTAAATTGCAACATTCTGTATCTCAGAAATAAAGCGGATGCGGACCTATGTTCATATGAAGAATTTTTCTTAAAATCATCCAAGGATTATCGCCCTTTGGGATCAGTATACAATTATGAAACACCCTGTATATCTTGAGAGCTTTTGACCCCTCAAAGTATGTAATGCAGTTTTGTCAGGATTTATTATATATTTCTTTTCAAAAATTATGCAGTGGATGACTCCGGTGAAATATCCATATAATTTCCCCACAATTTGGTATTAAATAATATAAGAAAGTTTCTGACTGTTATTTCGACCCCAAAACCAGATTGGCCTCAATATGGATCGTTCCAGATCCTATTTTTTTTTCGTTTGGTAACCCCAACAATTTTTTACCTTGTCTGCCACATTGTGTCGTCGAATCTCTCCTAGTACTCAGAAGGGGGTGAACTGATGTGGTAGCCGCGGTCGTTGGAACAGTGGGTGAAGTTGCGGGGGGTGTTACACTGGAAGTTATTATGGTTGGAGGAGGAAGAGCTTGGGTACTCGAATCCGAAGTAGTACCACCACCCACAGTGACAGATGGAAACCCCAAGTATTGGGCTGGAGCGGAATCCGAAGCGGTCGAAGAAGTTGATGGTCTTTGCTCTTGCCTGTGAAATAAATCGTATACAATTTATTCCGACCTTCATTCTGTAGCATCGATAAAACTTGCAACTCATTTGTCTCACTGATCCGACCACCAACAATTTTCTCTCTGAGATGCTACCAGTGTGAAAAATGCCATGCAATGATGCAAGAAAATATAAGGTGTTGCATGTGACGGAGTCGAGTTATTGCATTTGTAATTGGTCATTTAAAAAAAATCATAGTAGGCGATGTAAAATCGACTCCGAATTCACCTTATCTCGAAACGTTCTAAATGGTTCTGGAGTTATGAATTTCCTTGTGGGTCTATACAAGACGCTAAATTGCAGATAAGTTTGAGAAACTTGGGTGCGTTATATCGACAATTTAGTGGTAAATCCAAATATATAACAGAAATGGTGGTTTGCTGTAAAAAAAACAGAACTCAATTGTGTATATCTTATTTTAGAATTCCTGCAAATAAATAAAAATATATTTAGAATGTGCCTCATTGTCTGACCTATTTGGATAGAAAAAAGTTAGGGAGCTTGCACATATATATATATATATATATATATATATGTCTTTGAAGGCTTCTTGGGGTTTTGGTTCCTTACTATTGAGAATTTTTCTTCTTTATTTTGATTTTCTATAATTCAAATTCGATTGATTTGTTGAAAATATGAACAGGACGTTCATAAAATCAGATGTGGAATCATCTGCGACTGAAAAATAAACTTCAGTCGCTATCTTCCATCGTCAAGATAACCTCTTGTGGGATATTCATGTTGAAAAGGGAAACATTCACAATTGAATATTGAATAGAAAGATTTTTCTGTGAATTGAAAAATCCATGATTAAAATGAAGTTATTTTTTTGTGAACAGAAAACAACTACTTCCCCAGCTGAAGCCACGTTGGACATTGAACTACATCTGATAGACATTCTGAATCAACCCTAACTCAATAGAAAAAATCTGAAAATGCAAATTTGCATTTTTATTCAGATAGTTATTTCATTTTCTGTTCCACTCTTAATTAGGAACTCATAAAAATGAATGAAGCAAAGAAGAATGTTTTCCAAAAGAGAGTACTCACCAGAAATCATTCGTTATATTGACGCAAGAGGGGCATCGCATTCACTAGGTCTTCAATACATTTTTGTCGAGAATGTTTCCCTTTTCAACATAAATTCGACGGACCCCTATCGAAACGTCGAATTTATATTATAGAAAATCAAAATAAAGCATTTTACTCCAACCCCAGAAAAAATCGCAATAGTAATGAACCAAAACCATAAGAAGCCCCAAAAAAATATAAAAACAAAGGTTCAAAATAAAAAAACAATACCTACAGAAACGAAAACGAAACAAAAGCCCACAAATACTCAAAAACGGACATCACAGCATTGTCTAAACACACAAAGGAAAATCAACATAAATTCGATTTTGACAGGGTTGAAATTTTGACAAAAGAAAAAAATCCAAAAGTTAGAAATTCGAGGAAATTTCAGCAATCTCAAACATTCAACAACGTTCATTCAATAATGAAACATGAAACGAAATAATGGAAGAATAATAGTTGGATTATATTGTAAGTTTAAAATGTCTCTTTGATTTTTAATAGTATTTGATTTTATGTGACGTATTATGTTTTTAACTTTACATGTTTTACATTATTTTAAGAGTTTACCTGAAGATGACATAAACAATGTCGAAACGTGGCATGAAATGAAAAATAGATAGACTGACTAAGGCCCTTATTCCAAGAAAATAAAATCTTATATATATATATATATATATATATATATATATATATATATATATATATATATATATATATAATATATATATATATATATATATATATATATAAAAAAACTATGAATTTGAAATAAACTTGGTAGAAAGGATATTCCTTGAGGTTGCAGTCAGATTTAATGGCCAGTGAAAAAAGAAAAACTCTTTCTTATTTAGTCAAGCTTTCGAAAATGTTTTTTTTCTTTATCAAGACAGCTGTGAAAAAAGGAAACATGATGTGGTTTCTCTTTTTACAAACCTTCCGTTTGAAGTTATTAGAGCCAGTTTATCCAACAAATGGAACAGTATAAAAAACCATTGCGATTTATCGTGGAGTGCATTCATTGACATACTTGAATTTATTTTTGAGTCTAATTTTTTAAATTTTAATGACACTTATTATAAACAAATTTTTGGTACCCCCATGGGTTCTACTATTTCCCCAATATTAGTGAACTATGTGTTAGATGATCTAGTGGAAGATGTTTTAACCCTTATTCCTTTCAACATTCCTTTTGTTAAAAGATATGTGGATGATTTGATCCTCTCTGTACCTTATGACAAAGTAGATGAAGCGTTATTCTACTTCAACAGCTACGACATTAATTTACAATTTACCTCTGAGGTAGAAGTCAACCGAAGCATCCCTTATTTAGATATGAGAGTATGTAGAGGGTTGGACAATATTCTTCGCACAAAATGGTATAGGAAACCAATTTGTTCTAATAGATTCATAAGTTTCCATTCCTATCATGCTCCAAACATGAAAACAAACCTGGTGAAAGGTATGAAAAACAGAGTAGTGTGTTTAAATGAATTAAAAACTATCTTGAAAGAAAACTCATACCCTATTAAATTTATTAATAAATTACTATTCAGTACTGATCGTCAACCCAGTGTTACTATTATTGAACCTGGAAATGCAAATATAAATTTAGACCATGTAACATTAAATTCTCCAATAATAAATTCAATTGTTCAACCTCAACCAGTAGAACCATTTATTTATAAAACATTACCGTATGTAAGAGAACTAACTTCTAAACTGACTAATGTGTTTAAATTAGATAAACTACGCATTGCCAACAAAAATATTAAAACTATTGCTAGCCTTTACACTAAAACTGAAGCCCCTTTAACGATTTATGAAAAATCAAATGTCATTTATAGTATTCCTTGCCTAAACTGTAATAAAATATATATCGGGCAGACCGGTAGGAATTTAACAGGTCGCATAGCATCTCATAAGAGTGATTGTAAAATTTAAAAAAACAGTTGTGCATTAGCTGAACATAATATAAATTCTAATCATTTTAGTAATTTCAACAACCCTTCCATTTTAGCAGTAGAGAATAACTTCCACAAAAGGAATTTCCTTGAAATGGTGTTCATAAAAAATGAACCAAATAGCATGAATAAACGATCTGATATTTCCAACCTAAGTGTCATTTACGATTACTTGTTGAAACTTGATCCCAATTGAAGTTTTGAAAGATAAAAAAACACCTTAGTATTTCTTGATTTTTTCTCTTATTTATCAATTTTTGGCGTATAGATTGGTACTATTCCTTTTGTTCTGTGGACAAAACACATGTTTCTCCCATGACATTTTGACTTTGACATATGACACTTGACACTTCATGTCTTGCATTACTTGTTATCCACCATTTTCCTTTTTCAGTCATGCTTTAACCATTTGGTAATTTTTGTACTTGTCAAATTTTAAATTGTTTAAATTAGTGTCTTAAACAATATGTGCGTTTGCAATTGTTCAATTTTTATATATATTACTAGTAGTGTTTCATAGTGATATGATTTTGAAAAGTTCCTCAATCACAAAATGGTGATTAGATCGCTGTCTTCACTTAACCTCACCTTAGTAAGTTCTATAGATTTGTTTAAAATCGTATTTCACAATTGTGTTTTCTTTTTTCACAGCTGTCTTGATAATGAAAATAAACATTTTCGAAAGCTTGACTAAATAAGAAAGAGTTTTTCTTTTTTCACTGGCCATTAAATCTGACTGCAACCTCAAGGAATATCCTTTCTACTAAGTTTATTTCAAATTCATAGTTTTTTTCAACTAGTCCAGTCACGAGACTATCCTTCTTCAACTATATATATATATATATATATATATATATATATATATATATATATATATATATATATAATAAAATTTTCTTCCAAGAGTTCTCATCTACTTGCTGTAGAACCCCACTATCCACTAGTTCCATTCCTAACTAGTCAGCAACAACTAAAACTCCAAAAATCATCAAAACGTGGATTCAAATAAGTTTTATATTTCAATAATCACCCATGCGGTACATATCGATTGGTAATTTTTTTGGAACACTTGGTGGTGCTTCCAAAATCATCATCATTATCGACGACATTATTTTGATTTTTTCTGCGAATGGATTTTTTCTGCGAATCCAACCAATTTTTTCATGCAATTAATTCTTGATATTGCTCAGTTTAATGTTCATACCATGTACTTAACATTAACCCAAAACTATATCTGGAGTAAAAAATCTACAGGAAATATAGTAAACATCGGCAAAGATATATTTTCACCGACTTACTTAGAAATGCCGACTCTGAGGAAATATTGCCCTATTCTCGGAACACCCCCAACCTGCTCTCCTATGAAAAAAAAATCAGTATCACCTGTAGTACGGAGTATCGGTGACAGTCAACGAATCCCGCCTTTTCTTCTTCGTGCCCACTATCTTCGGCGGAGAGGGTGTCACTCCACTCGTGGAATCCCTCCTTCCACTCCTCCCGCTTTCCCCCGATCCTCTTCTAGAACCGTGCCGGGAGTGATGGGTCGTGGAATCTCTCCGGCCGCTCCTACTGGATTCTCCACTGTCCCTACGCCTTGAGACGGCACTGGGAGACACGACGGTTTCGGTAGTCACCGTCGGCGCCACTGTTGTTATGCTTTGTTTTCGCTGCCACAACTTGGCTACTTCCGTTTTGAAGTCTTGCATGATTGTGTGATGCGCGTCTTGGCGGTATCTGGAACCCATGCTCCTGACTCCCGAATCGGCGCTGGATTCTCGGCGTTTCCTACAGAAAATAGTTACGTTATTGAAGTAGACGAATCAAATTTCAAAGGTTCCTTTATGTACAGTGTGAACATTGCCACAACGTTGTCCAATCAACTCTTATCCATATAGACGGAGTGCTGGCTACGTAAATTAAAAATGATAAAGTACAAGGGAAATTAGAAACCTGAGAAAGCTGACAAATGTGTAGCTCTGCAGGCATAAGTCAGTCCCGGGGTGGGAAACGGGGGCGGGCGGTCAAAGATTCTTCCAGAGCGCGTCCCGGCGCTCAGGTTTATAACTTCAAACACTTTATCAATTCTAGCAAGCTCAGTAGCTCATGTGGATGAACGCTCGCTTTCAAGCTACAAGGACTCGGGTTTGATCCCGAGCTGGCGCCGCAGCGGCGGAAAGTTGCTGAAAATTTCTGTGAACCTGTTTTCTTGACGTACTTTTCACAGAAAATAGATCAAATTTGTCGAACGGAAGTATTATGCGTAAATTTCAATTGTACTGTTATGTTCAAATCTTTCTAATGAGCAAATCTCAGGAAGAGATATGCAGGGTGTAATCTACCGTTTTGCACACCCGTGAAAGACGAGGGTATAATGCATTTTATAGCGAATTACGGTGGTTGAAAAAAAAAAAAATTAAACATGTTTTTTTTTTTGAAAAATTCGACAAAATTTTGGGTAGAGCCACTCGCCTAATTTCAGCTGACCTGCCCAGCGAAAAACTTGCCGAATGCAATAAACATTCAACTCGACATTTGAATAAGTTTGAAGAAGAAGAAGGTTTGGTAAATGTATAAATTGCAGCCTGCCTCAGATATGTATTCAATTTCAAAGAGAAGAAACCATCTATCTAACCTCATTATGTCCAAACTGATGATAAAGTCAGAACTAGTTGACTCTGCTTTGAGGCACTTATCATGCTT
Source organism: Gonioctena quinquepunctata (assembly GCA_018342105.1). Classification (NCBI taxonomy): domain Eukaryota; kingdom Metazoa; phylum Arthropoda; class Insecta; order Coleoptera; family Chrysomelidae; genus Gonioctena; species Gonioctena quinquepunctata. The sequence continues at coordinate 751,232 of JAFIRS010000090.1, forward strand.
ATCACAGTCACTAGTAAAAAACAAATGACACAAACACTATTGAAAAGTGAAACATTCATTCGCAATAGCAATTTGTTATGAAAAATCTCGGCCATTATAAATATGCTTCAGACATCGGGTGAACTGAATACTGTTGCCATGCAAGATTCTCGCATTCACGAAGGAAGGTTTGTTACATTGTACCAGTGTTTTGTGATTGTCTGGTTAATAGAAGAATGTAATAAACAACCAATCAGAAAACAGTACGCGATGTGCAGGAGAATCAATTTGTCTTTTGCTGGCTCTTGAAACTAAACACCGAGATATTCCGTGCGTATTTTAAAGAGTAGAAGACAGGATGAATCACTCCTCGCATTTATGATTAAAGTAGTAAATTTCAATTCTGGTTGGATTCCGGAGTCGCCAATCACTGGGTGGTCGTTTTCGAACTATATATCTAGTGAACGCCCGCACAGTGATTGGCGACTCTGGAATCCAACCAGAATTGAAATTTACTACTTTATTCATGAATGCGAGGAGTGACTCATTTTGTCTCCTACTCTTCAAAATACGCACGGAACAGCTCGGTGTTCAGTTTTAAGAGCCAGCAAAAGACAAAGACAATAGTGTTCAAATTGATTCTCCTGCACATCGCGTTCCTGATTGGTTGCTAATTATTCACTAAGTTACTCCGGCAGATAGTGAACAGCACACACGAATACCTCTTGAATAATTGAACTCGAAATTGCAAAAATCAAACCGTCAGTGCTATCAAGTAAATGGAGGTCTAAAACTCGAAGACAGGAGATCATACTTACAAGACTACGACTTGGGCATACAGAAAAAGTGAAGTTCCAACTTGTGACGTATGCGGAACGAATATAACCGTGAATCATATCGTAATCGAGTGCATAAAATTTAAGAGAGAGAGAGACTAACCCATCAATTAGGACGAACAATGATTGATAATTTCAGTGACAGCAGCAAATCAAAACAATTATGTGCATTCCTCTCTCACATAAATATTATCAATGACATATAGACTGTAAAAACCACATAGACATAGACTTTAAATATTGAATAAAAAAGAATAAAAAAAAGACAAAAACAATAATGTTCAAATTGATTCTCCTGCACATCGCGAACTGTTTTCTGACTGGTTGCTAATTACGTTCTTCTATTCACCAGACAATCCGAAAATACTAGTGCAATGTAACGAACCTTTGTTCGTGCATGCGAGAATCTTGCTTGGGAACAGTGTTCAGTTCCCCCGATGTCTGAATCATTTTTTTTTTTTTTTTATATGTTCTGGTTCCCACGAAAAGGGATATCCTGTAATGTTCAGAGAACATCGTGGGAACCAAGGGGAATAAGGTAGGAGTTGGTGTTCTTCTTAAATTTCTGGAGGTTGTATGCCTCGGGGAACACCTCCCTAGGCAATGAGTTCCAAAGCCTCGCAGTTCGTTGGATGAATGAGTCTTTGGAAAGTGATGTTCTGCAGGTCTCCAAAGTGACCACGAATGGGTGTGAAGACTGAACTTGACGTGTTAATCTCGAAGAGACTGCCAAAGGAGGAACAATTGTTGATATTTCAGAAGAGCATCGCCCATGAAAATATCTATAAAATAGAGACAAATCGCCAACTTTTCTACGGTGTTCCAGACAAGTGAGCGAGTTTGTAAGCGAGGCATCACCGACGAGACGAATTGCCCTTTTTTGGACAGAATCCAATAGCTTCAGGATATGTTTAGGTGCCGCACTCCAAATATGGGAACAGTATTCCAGGACAGGTCGGATCTGTGCCTTATAGATCATAAGCAGCTGACTGGAGGTGAAATATTTATTATGGCCGAGATTTTTCATAACAAATTGCTATTGCGAATGAATGTTTCAATTTTCAATAGTGTTTGTGTCGTTTGTTTCTTACTAGTAACTGTGATAATCATGATAAGTGCCTCAAAGCAGAGTATGAAGTCAACTAGTCCTGGATATGACGAAGTTAGATAGATGGTTTCTTCACTTTGAAATTGAATATCTAGGCAGGGTGCAATGTATACATTTACCACATCTTCTTCTTCTTCTGCCTCATTCAAATGTCGAGTTGAATGTTTATTGCATTCCGCAATTGCTGAAGTTTTTCTCTGAGCAGATCAGCTGAAGTTGGGCGAGTGATTCTACCAAAAATTTTGTCAAATTTTACAAAAAACAAAACATGTTTTCAGATTTTCAACCACATAATTCGCTATAGAATGGCATTATACACTCGTCATTCACGGGTGTGCAGGAGGGTAGATAACACCCTATATAGCTTTATTTGACTTCACGGGGGCGTACCCATTTTCTCATCTCATCTTTGAAATACAGAATGAAATGCATTGTAAATTTTATAGTATCAGAAGGATATACAAGTCACATATAAGGAATCTCATCGAGAAAAAAAAAACACAATCTGTCCATAATAACTCAATTCGGGATGTTTTTGAGGAATTATATGATAAAAATTATAAATGAACCGTTAACAAATAAATATTCAGGAATTTCGCTGATTCAAGTTTGCCACCATGTCAATCAGAACTACGGCAGCAATTTGAAAGGACGAGATACATCGCAAATATCTGGACAAATGCACATTTAGCAGTTTCAATAAGTCTCGAACCTCTCTCTGATTGTGGCTTGATAGTTCAACAAGTCAGGTACGAATTTAAATGGTTTGCTTGCCCACAATTACCGTCAACAGTTGAAAATGTTATACTAATTTGAATAACGAAGAATCTAGAGGTAAAGTATTCAACTATTACATGATACATCACTTTCGTTTTTTTTTTGAAACTGTTAATTTATGTTTTAGATGATGAAACAGATATTTATTATACCAGCGACAAGGAAGAAGATGATCAGTCAGATTATTCCGGTTATTGAAAATCCTATTTTTACCCTGTATTTCTCATATAATGAATTAAAACAAGTTAACAAAAGATTTTAATTAATGTATCTATTTTCTCTCTGTTATTTATACTTATCCTCCGTTTAGTCCACTCTTAATTGATAAATAATTCATTGAATAAAACAAAGACAATTTGCTAAAACTGCCAAAACAGTTTTACCGCTTCAACAACTTCTTGCGATATCATCATTTTTCATGTTGCAAAATTTTTTGACAGATCAAATGTAGTAGCATTGAAATATATCTAAGAGTAGTATGAAAATAGTTTTTATTTGGATAAAATGTCAACAGAAAGGAAAAAAAGATGTGTGGGTATGACGTGTCGCATCGTTGAGTGTAATAATACAAGGGGTAGAAATCATGAAGTGATGTTTGGCGATAATACTCATGATTTGCTTTCACTTGAAAAAATCCTTCTCCGCCAACTATTAAATAATTGACATTGAAATTTTTTTTTTGTCGGAATCATACACAAGAATTTTGCAGCAAGTATAAGGAAACTTAGTTTCAAGAATTGCCAAACTTTTTACTCTCGTATCTTCTTCAATGGCAATAACTCCGCCAGGGGAGCAACGAAGCCACGGTTGCGATAGCTTCATAACAACTCCCAATTCGAATAGATTACACTGGTCACGCGAAAACTTTTGGAATTACGAAAAAGCAATACCTACATCCTGTTTGTTGTCCATACCAGGTCGCGTCATTCTTGAAATGTTTAGAAGATACCATTTTATCAGCTAAAACATCGAAGTTCTTTTTTTTAGTGACTTTTTGACTAGCTTCTGTAGCAAACAGTCTATATTTTCTTACATTAAGCCGCAATAAATATTGTGACTGTTCAACAAATTTATGATTTTTACTATTCTGCCTTTGTCGACAACAACATTAATATCGCCAGGAACTGCGATTTCATTCGGGTACACGTCATTCAGAAATTTCAAAACATGCATTACATCCATAATCGAATCAATGTTAGTGCGCAATTCATTTATAACAATTTCATCTACTAGTGAAATTTTTTTAACAAAAAATTAAACCGACGAAAAAATCAACTGAAAAGCAAAAAATAAACATTCTTAGTCTAAATGGTAATTGAGCTCCTAAACTAATGTGAGTAACTGATTTTGAGTCGGCGCCAAACGAACAATTATCGAAGAGTATTATATTACTTTGAAAGAAGTGATCAAAATGCAGCCGTGCATCTCGCTGCCATCATATTACGCTTTACCTAATTCAATTGCTAGTTTGTTTGGTGCCGACTCAAAATCAGTTACTCACATTAGTTTAGGAGCTCAATTATCATTTAGACTAAGAATATTTATTTTATTTCTTGCTTCTCAGTTGATTTTTTTGTCGGTTTAATTTTTTGTTTGAAAGTTTTTATTTTGAAATTTTTTGTTGCTGAAATCTACTAATTACTACCTACTTAATTTTTGATTACTTCCAAAATACTTACTTACCTAGCTTACTTCAACTATCAACTATTAAATCATATGATTTTCTATTTTCACTATTTATTGTTATATAATATAAATTAATTTTGAAATACTGATTAGTTTATTTCATCACTTTGTATATAAGTCCATCTTTTCATAGAATGTAATCATTTTGACGGATGTAGGAGGGTCTGTCAATGTCAACTACATTGTGTGCCAAAGTTCACAAGTGAATCAATCAATCAATCATCCCCTATTTTTCTACCCCTAGGGGTGGATGATTCCATTACAAATTGGAGTATGATCAACTATGAGGTATACCCTGTCTAATGAAAGGAGGATCATCCAAATCGGAAAACCCATTACAAAGTTATGCCTGATAGAATCGGTTAACGGACCAAAATTCAGAGGGTGAACGATCAATATCCTTCATTTTGCTACCTTTAGGGATTGATTTTGTTGTTCAAATTGAAATAGGACCAACTTCAAAGTACACCCTATCCAATGAAAAAAAAAACATCGGAATCGAACCGCTTTGTGAAAAGTTGTGCGTGATCATACATAAAAAAAATATACGCGTCGAATAGAGAACCTCCTCCTTTTTGGTTTTGTCGGTTAAGAATTGAACTGTTTGACGGCCAATTCAATATAATTTTGAAACTGATTCAGCATTGATGATTCTTCGAAATAAATAATAGTTTGAAAAAACTAAAAAACACGCTTTTATAGAAAACCAGACTAAAAAATAGAAAATTAGAAAAAATTAACGTGGGGTGCATGGTATCGCCTCGGTGTGTAATGTACTATATAATTATTGATACCATGCACCCCACGCTTTTTTTTTAATAAAATAATTTTTTTACTTATTTTTTATTTTTTTAGTCTGGTTTCCTATAAAAGCGTGTTTTTTAGTTTTTTCAAACTATTATTTATTTCCTACTTTTTAGTGTGGTTTATTTATTAAAACTATTATTTTTATTATTTTTTTGCAAAAAAAATGGAATAATCTTATCAAATTAGGTAATCATAATCTCCGACCCCAAAAACCCCCCCATACCAATTTTGAATAGAATCAGACCATAATCACAAAACTCGGCCGCCATTTGAAGGCCGCTATCTTGAATTTTTCAATTTTTACAAAAGAATCATAATATTTGACCCCAAAAACCCCCACATACCAATTTTCCCACAAACCAATTTTGAATAGAATCAGACCATAACACAAAACTCGGCCGCCATCTTGAATTTTCCAATTTTAAAAAGAATCATAATATTCGACCCCAAAAACCCCCACATACCAATTTTGAATAGAATCAGACCATAATCACAAAACTCGGCCGACATCTTGAATTTTCCAATTTTTACGAACGAATCATAATATTCGACCCCAAAAACCCCCACATACCAATTTTGAATAGAATCAGACCATAAACACAAAACTCGGCCGCCATTTTAAAGCCGCCATCTTGAATTTTCCAATTTTTACAAAAGAATCATAATATTCGACTCCAAAAACCCCCACATACCAATTTTGAATAGAATCAGACCATAATCACAAAACTCGTCCACCATTTTGGAGCCGCCATCTTGAATTTCTCAATTTTGACAGAAGTATCATAATTTACGACCACGAAAACCCTCAGATACCAAATTTGAAGCGAATCGGAACATAATCACAAAACTCGGCCGCCATTTTGAAGCCGCCATTTCGAATTTTCCAATTTGCACAAGAGAATCATAATATTCGACCCCAAAAACCCCCACATACCAATTTTGAATAGAATCAGAGCATAATCATAAAACTCGTCCACCATTTTGGAGCCGCCATCTCGAATTTTTCAATTTTGACAAAAGAATCATAATCTCCGACCACAAAAACCCTCCGATACCAATTTTGAAGCGAATCGGACCATAATCACAAAACTCGTACGCCATATTGGAGCCGCCATTTTGTTTTTTCTGCACACAAAAATTTCTTAATGCATTGTCACTGGAATTATGTACACCTGCCAAATTTCAAATCATTCGGACGTCTGGAAGTGGGTCAAAATCGTACTCAAAGGAGTCGGTTACAAACAAACAAACAAACATACAAGTGAAGCTAATATAAAGCGTGTAAAAAACAATTAATATTGCGCACTCCTTCTAAAGATAGTTTGTATGGCGTGGCTTGTTTAAAAAGTGGTTGTGGCGATTTTGTTGATTTAAAATTCGGAATTTTGTGGTGAATTTACATAACAAAATGTTTAGTCACGTACCGTTTGTTATCTAGCTGCAAAACATAAAACTGAAAGTTACTTCAAGTCGTAGTAGTTTATTTTCCAACAAATAATTGTATTTGCATCAGGCACCACATATAATACACTCAACACAAATTTATTACAAGAAAAACAAAAATCAATTAACTCACTCCTATTGAATCACTTTGGCCTTGATCACACGATTTATTTGGACTTTGAATACATGGTTACTTTCAAACAATTCAGCAGCCTTATTTTCAATAGCACCTTGTATGGGAATCTCATTTATGGAAAAAAATCCGAAATATAAATGTATTGATTTGTTGAAAATATAAACAGGATGTTCATAAAATCAGATGTGGAATCATCTGCGACTGAAAGATAAACTTTAGTCACTATCTTCCATCGTCAAGATAACCTCTTGTGGGGTATTCATGTTGAAAAGGGAAACATTCTCAATTGAATCTTGATAGAAAGATTTTTCTGTAAATTGAAAAATCCACGATTAAAATGAAGTAATTTTTTGTGAATGTCTAACAGAAAACAACTACTTTCCCGGCTAAACCACGCTGGACATTGAACTACATCTGATAGATATTCTGAAAAGGCCCTAACTCAAAAGAAAAAATCTGAAATTGAAAATTTGCATTTTTATTCAGATAGTTATTTGATTTTCTATTCCAGTCTCAATTAAGAACTCATTAAGATGAATGAGGCAAAGAAGAATGTTTTCCAAAAGAGAGTATATATATATATATATATATATATATATATATATATATATATATATATATATATATTTATCCAACGTTGCCCTATACTAAGATGTCTAAAAATCCTGGTGTATTCACTGATTCGATTTTGTTTAGAATTTTTGGGGGACAACAAATGAATGACGTTAAATTCTGCTAAGAACTCCATCAGTAGATGGCGGCGCGGTTAAATGTCAAACTTCCAAAGTGATTTGTTCTCAAACGGTTTTGGGATCATGGAAACTTCCACGAAGGAAGGAGAGAAGGTGAGAGAGTGGACTGATGTATCTAGACGATGAATTGAGTTCAAAGTTGAGGGGATTGGAAAATGTCCCCGATTGTTCCATTAAACTTTCCGATTAGACCAATCAATAGAGAATTTTTCGTGACAAAAATACTACCAGGAAACCGACTGTGCCATCATACGATAGAAGGTCCGTAGTTATATCCTGTTATGTTTCCTACTCCCAACTGTCATTGCTAAATTTGTTATAAACATTTAGAAGCATTTTTCAAATCGTTTTTGACTTAACTTGAAAACTAATGAAGCAATCTCAATACTCTCAATGGACGAATTGCACAACTCGATCGGATTATTAGTAACGGAGAAAAACCGAAAAAGGCGTGAAAAAAATATTTTCTACGTTTCAAGTTTTTAATTCTGTCAAGTCGTTCATTATTGCTTAAAATGTAATCTTTCAGTTTTATTTTGAATTTGGCTTTATTTGTTCCACATCTTATGTTGTCTGGGACATTATTATATTATTTTTTTTGTAATGTACGCGTGAGATCTTTGTCTTATGGATTTTTTCACTCGTGGTGGAACTGATAAATGTATCGTATTCATGAGCGGGTCTAACTACATTGACAGTTTGGTGAAATTTCACATCCGTACAGTAATAAAACAACTGTCTAATATCCATGATTTCACATTGTTTGAATTCGTGTGCACAGGTTGTCTGCGGTTTCCCTATAGCACGTTCCTTCAGAACGCCGAATGGCACGAATGAAAAAGGAGGATAAAAAGAGCCGCAGCTCTCCTCACACCCAAACAAAATTTTAAATAGAAACAGTAATGTTATCATTAGGAGAATAAAATATATAGCTGTCCCTGAAAAGAGCGCAGAGCTCTATAGCGGGGACATAGGGAAACATTTTTAGAATAAAATAAAAAAATGTAAACAAAGAAAGATGAATAAATTACTTTTGACTGACATTGTTTGAATAGTAAGTCGGAGAAAGATCTTCTATTTCTTTTCATCATTACTTCTAGGAATAGTTTCTGTAGTATTTCCAGGGGCTTGGTATGTATCTGAAGGGCACTTCCCCATACCAGGATTCTATATCGAATGTGACTTTCCGCTAGGGTAGTATACAATGTTTTCATTGTTTTTAGTGGTAAGTAGTTATTGAAGTATTTTAATTTGAATAGGATGGTTTGCAGTTTTTTATTATATAATTAATAGGTATGTGTATCCCATTTCATAGACGCATCTAAATATACTCCAAGGTATTTTATATTCTCCACAGATTCAATTCTGAGGGTACTTCCATTAAGTTCAACGTCGGGATGTTGAAATGGGGATTTTCCGGCCTTGTTACAACTGAAGGATCGGAAGTTTTTTTTTCTGTATCAATTGTCAGTAACCTAGGATCGAACGATGGAAACATCTGAATCAGGCTGGATGACAGAGCAAAGTTTTTATGAATATGTCTCCAATATTTTCCATCCCTTGCTCATTGCAGATAAAGTACCATTGTCAGTTTTATTTTATGTTGACGGACATGAATCGCACCTCCAATGCACGTCAGTGACTTCTGCTCTCAGAATGGTATCATTCTAATGAGCCTATTCCCTAATGCGACTCACATTCTCCAGCCTATGGATGTAGGCGTTTTTCATCCATTGAAAAATGGATGAAAAAATGCAGTTACCTCCTCTATTCATTCAATAGATAATAATAAACAAAAATAAGGAAGGAACATTTTGCGCCACTCCTTGACACCACGATCAAAGAAGTTATACCCACTCCAATGCAATACATTTTTCCAAACTGGTTTTCTCCGATCCTAAAACTGACTCTGTTCCCAGTCAAACTTATGAAAAAATAGATTTCAATGAAAAACATCTGCAGAATGTTGTAAGTTTTATAGAAAAGAAATAAGTTGAAGAATTCGAAACTTGTTGGGCAAAAAAAGAAGATTTCATGGGAAACATCAAAGATGATAATCTTTTCATTTTGTGGAAGAAACTGAAAAGTGTGTAGTAAAAACCACATTAACAATACCACAAGAGAAACTGAACATGGAAGAAGTTCGAGAAATTCATAACTTACCAGTCGATATTATTATATTAGAAGGAGACTGGATGGATGAAATATTAAATAATAATATTCAAAATGATAACATAGATACTGCTGGACATCTAGCCACAAATTCTTTTGTAGAAGACACATCAGTTGACATTGAAATCATTGACGTCGCATTGAAAAATAATTATTTATGTGACCAAAATAACCCAACAATCAGTAGTATTGAAGTGGAAGCAAACAATACGAAAAAATCGAATGAGACAGACATAGAAGCTGAAAATGGTACAATGCTTGAGAAAAATCAGTCTCAGTTGGAAGAAGCATACGTGGAAGATTCAAGGATTTTGGGACAACAAAAGAAAATGATAGAAAGATGCGACTAGTTCTGTAGTCTACATCAACGTTCAAAGCATTTATTTTGGCCGAAAAGCAGAAAACTGAAAAAAAACCTAGTAAAAGTTCCAAGTGTTGCAACTTCGAAGCAATGGAAAAAGAACCTAAAGATAAGAAGGACGAAAAAAAAAGAAAATCGAAAAAGGCAGAGAGAGAAAAAGTTACAGCTCAATAAACAAACCAAGAAGATTAAAAGAACAAAAATGGTCGTCTCAAAAATGTTTCAAGAATTTCAAATGATGGCTAGCAACATTCCAGATCTGTCAGTCAATAATAAATGATGAAAATCTAAATGTAGTCGATTATCATGATATTCAATATCCTGGTCTTATATTTTCATTAAAGCACCAAGCATTTGTCAGTGTGATGTTGTAAAGTGGAAATAATCGGAAGTGGCCAATGGAGAAAAATGCCTTATGGTACAATTTTGACGACATTGAAGAGAAAATAAGGGATACTGTATTATCTAAGAAACGGGATTTATGTGTTCCTGAGATGAAAAAGTTTCTCAATTGATTACATTTGAAGGTTCACATCATCTTATACTGAGTACTTACTTTCCTTCAGTATTTGTTTCGTCTCATGTCTGAATTAGGCGCAGCAGTGTCAGAATCTCGGACTGTGTTCAAATAATGTACACATATTTGTCAGAATTCCGTACCATATATTATTGTCTGTGTCAGAATTGAGTGCAACGGCATATGAAATGAAAAAACTAATTTTGAATAAGAACTGTTTTTTTATTAATCTCGAACCTTATGAACATTGTTCAAAAAATGTACCTTTCTGTGAAGGATTTTTTGCAATATTCATAAAAAGAGCATTTCTGCAGGATTTTAGGTTCTACAAATACCTTAACCTGTCCGAATTTGGGACATTTACCTTAATTGTCTAGAGCTAATTAGGACAGACCTCTTTGTCTTTCACCCTTCTCAAGACGGTACATCTGGTTGCTTATCCGATTCAGAATGTCTGGCGGAAACATGACTTGGTACAATTAGGATATAAAAACAGTTCCGTGAAAAATTCACATGCAAATCAGATTGTACGTACGTGAAATGAATGATCACATCATGGAAAAGCATGTGAAAGAGTGAGCATGAATAAATTGCGCCCAGATATGCCTACGTTTTCCAGAACGATGAGAAATGGAGAGAACGCCTGTCTCGTTTTGACAAGAAAAGTGTTTTCTTCTTAACGAGAGAATACATTTTCCCGTCGGGACTTTTCCCGATCTCTCAACAGATCAGGTACCTCACAAAGGAACACACGACCGTATAATCGTTATGTACTCACGTTAAGATGTCTGTTCCATTTCCATCAACATTATATGTCTCGGAATAATTCATTTGTCCAAGGTTTCAGGAAAATTGTTTCTAAGAAAGTATCCCTAAAGTAATGTCTCAAGTATTTGATGCATTTATATATTTTTTAACCGACGAAACCAAAAAGGAGGAGGTTCTCTAGTCGACCCGTATATTTTTTTTCCATAATTTTTTTTTATGTATGATCACGCATAACTTTTTACTGAGGCGTTCTTCGATTTGGATGATTCTTTTCTTAATAGATAGGGTATACCTAATATTTAGATTTCGAAAGGAATTATATACCCTTACGGGTGGAAAAATAGGAGATAATTGATTTTTCACTCATGAACATTGGCACACACATACGTAGTTGACAATGACAGATCGCTACTGACATTATTTCTGTTCCACATCCGTCAAAACCATTATATTCTATGATAGGATGGAATGACATACAAAGTTATGAAATAAACTAACCAGAACAACAAAAATAATTTATTATATTACAACAAATAGTAAAAGTAGATAATCATATTATTTAACTGGTAATAGTTGAAGTAAGGTGGGTAAGTAAGTATTTTGGAAGTAATCAAAAAACAAGTAGGTAGTAATTAGTATATTTTAGCCATAAAAAATTGAAAAATAAAAACTTTTTAACAAAAAATTGAACCGACAAAATACGGAACTGAAAAATGAAAAATAAAATAAACCTTCTTAGTCTCAGTAACTAAGCTCCTAAACTAATGTGAGTAACTAATTTTGAGTCAGCGCCAAACAAACAATCAACGAACATCATTAAATTACTTCAAAAAAATTATCAGAATGTCACCGCGCAACTCGATGCCATATTTTACGCCTTAACTAATTAATTTGCTTGTTTGTTTGGCGCCGACTCAAAATTAGTTGCTTACATTAGATTAGGAGCTTAGTTCTGAGACTAAGAAGGTTTATTTATTTTTTACTTTTCATTCCGTATTTCGTCGGTTTAATTTTTTGGTTAAAAAGTTTTTGTCATGCAATAATTTTTTGTTATCCAAATTGAAATAGTCTCGAAAATCCAGAGTGGACAAATTCCATGGATAATTCATGTTCAATTTGTTTTCATAACGCACTTGACAAATACTTTATATTTAACGAGTAATTGCAAAAAGTATTAGTGAACATTGTAGCTTCTGCCTGGCTGCGAAATTACTGTTTCAAAAAGTTACTGAGGAAAAATTAAAAAATATAATGTATGCTAAATATCGTTCCATCATACTCAGACATGAGATATCCCATTTTTTGGATCCCAAAGCCATTTACTAGTGGATTCTATCATCATCGTATAATTTACTGCAATGCTATCATGCCCTTGAAATGGTTACAGAAATCTATCCTTATATTGAAAATCGTAGTAGACAAAAGTATGTTGGTGAGAATGATTTCACATCCAATTCTTGAAAAAAACAGATTTCCTGTAAATGAATGAATTCTAGAATTATGGTTTCTCAAGGAAGTCTGAGACTTGTTAAATATTTGCTGGTTTTGTGAAAATTGAAGAAGGGGTGAAATGGACCACTTCCTATATTCTGATTGAGGCCAAAGTATTTCCAGACAAGTTCAACCTCAGTGGGTATGCTGACGTAATGTTTATGCAATAAGTCATGTTAAACAACAAATTAGATTTTTCAATTTACAGAAAACCACCCAGACTGATCATGTCATTCCATTCAACTCTAATCACCCTATGCAACATAAAATGGCTGCTTTTAATTCTTATATGAACAGACTTTGAACGTTCCTTTGAGCCAACCAATTATATTGAAGAAGTCAACATAATTAAACAGATTGCTGTCAACAATGGTTAACCAACCGTACACCATATATAAATCAATCCACATAATTCAAATCTCGTATGGACAGAAACTTAGCTTTCAACTCAAGCCACTCTGGCAGTACTTCACCAGTCAAATATTTCGCTTTTCCTTTCTTTCAAAACAACATTTGTAATGCGATTTCCAATTTCATTCAAGATCTTCTCCCAGATATGGAAATATCATTCAAATCAGTCAACAATTCGAACAAAACTGTGGTTAACTCTAAAGATAAAATCGATAAACTCAACCAAAATGGTGTTTATGAACTTCTGATTGCCCTGCCTCATATATCGGTCGCACTTGTAGACCACTACTGACTAGAATCAACGAACATTTGAAAAAACCTGACAAATCAACTTTCGGATTTCACTTAAAATTCAATCATCATAATTTTAGCCCCACCAAAAATTCAAAACTATTACATTACATAGATAAAAAGAACTATTTGAGATTGGACTTGTTCGAAGAACTGGAGATTTCAAAAGAACTTTCCAATAATGACTATTGTCTGAACACCCAAGTAAATTTGAACAGAGATTTCTACCCCCTTCATAAAAGGATTAATAATTAAAATCAAATTCCAAAATACTTCATAACTTCCCCCACATTTTCTATTAAACTTTTTTAAAACTGGTTTTCATTTTATTTTTTTTGTTGCTTTAATCAAATCAATTCTCATTAAGCTTAATATCCCCTGGCCTTTAATTTCATTCGATTAACAATGTACTCATCTATTGTTTTACTTCCTGCACCTGACATGTAAGTACTCAAAAAACTTTGACAAAATCCAAAGAATTTTCCTAACCTATAAATTTAAATTCAAATTTAAAGTCTTTCGCGCCAGTCAATCAGAGTATTTACTTTCAGGAAGCACTGAAGATGAAGAAGGTCGTAAGCGCTTTGCAATTTTGTTAAAAAAAATGTTGTTAAAAAGTCCGTTTAAATAGGAGTATTTTTTTGGTTACAAACAAATGGAATAACTCTATTACTAGGCTCATTGAAAAGCTGGTTAAAAACAAGTATTTTAAAAAATGAATCTTTTACGACCAATAGGAGCCAAGATGGAGACAAAAAGTCATATCTCTGTTATATATAAACATTAGGAGTTGAATTTTTGACAGATTTTCAATGAAGACATATTTTTTAGGATTCAATTGATAAGAGTACAATTGATTCAATAAGTATGAGGTCCTAGAACCTCCTTTTTATTAAATTTGAAGAAGCTCGACGAAATTTTAACAACTTTTATTCCCCTGGAAAATTGGGAAATGCCGAAAAAATCTACATGTTTTATTTACCATATTTTATTTGCTTATACATATCCAGTGAGTATTTGGTATATCCACAATAGGCGAGATTACTGATTTCTGATGAAATACCACAATGTCCAAAACGATAAAAAAATGGTTGGAGTTTAAAAAAAAAAAAAATCCCCAAGTAATGTTCCTGTTTAAACACTGCATATAAATACAATACCTACATTCTAGAACAGCTATCAAATGAGAAGTCGTTATTTCAATATAACACATGCGGACACAAAATCTGTTTCATTCATAGGATGAAACTGAATAACATTTCCTCCCGTCCTCCCGCAAAATAGTGACACTGGCAACTCAGAAAAATGCCGAATCAATGGACAATGACATCAAAAATAGCTGCAATAACGCTGAAAAACTATGCATACATAATATTTTATCACTATATCTAAACTTCAAGTACATATGAAGCGAATTTGTGAGTTTGTGATCTGGCCTTTGGCTGCTTTATTATTCAATAAAATATGTAGGTTATTAAAAATGAGTTTTTTACAACAAAATTTGAGCAAAATCAAAAGATATATTGAGTACAGTATTTGAGCATTAATGTTGCAAATAAATTATGGTTAATAAAACATGTAAATTTTTCCGGCATTGCCCAATTATCCAGGGGAGTGAAAATTAGCCAGTAGTTAAAATTTCGTCGAGTTACACTAGAAAAAAAAAATAGTTCTACGTTGTCTATAAGCCCAGATAATGTTGAATTCTGATGAGGGCTCCAATTGGGAGTTTCTATAGATTTATAAATTACATCGCGGACTATAGAATCAACAATAAGAAATAGATTAGTATCATACCTAAATAAGTATAAAATATTATCCGACAAGCAATTCGGTTTCAGGGAAAATGTTTCCACACAAGATGCGATAGTTTCCCTAACAAATTATGTATTTTCTGCCCTAGATAAAAGTATGCCTTGCCTATGTATGTTTATAGATCTAGCTAAAGCATTTGACACTGTTAGTCACCCACTACTTATGGAATCTCTAGAGGATATCGGAATAAGAGGTAAACCCCTCACACTCTTCGAAAGCTATATTTCGAACAGAATCCAATGTGTGAGAGTCCGGGTTGAGTACAGTGATAAGCTTCCCGTGGAGTTTGGGGTACCACAAGGGACCGTTCTGGGACCGATCTTATTTTCGATATATATCAATAATTTGTTCAAAATTGAGAGCTCTGGAGAAATCATAGGCTTCGCAGACGATACGGCCATTGATTACAAAGCAGCTACCTGGGGGGAGTTAAAAATGACAGTACAAACCGATATTTCTCGTATCAAACATTGGTTTGATCAGAAGTTGTTAACAATAAATTTGGAGAAAACCCAGTATATACCATTCACATGCTACGAATCCAAGACACCTGATTTTAACTATATAGAAATATATGAAAAAGGATCGATTTCTCATATACTACCATCAAAAAGTGTTAAGTACTTGGGTGTACTCATTGATGACCATTTGAGGTGGGATGTCCATATTAAATACGTAATAAAAAAACTAATATTTATTCTATATAAATTCAGACACCTTTGTCGCACATTACCTCAGAAAGAACTAAAAATTGTGTATTTTGCACTTGTAGATAGTCATCTGAAATACGGCATCTTGGCTTGGGGTGCAGCACTCAGAAAACACATAACACCTTTAGAAATACTACAACGAAGATTCTTGAAACTAATGTTACATAAAAAATGGGACTACTCAACAGAACTGACTTACACTGAGTCAGGAGTGTTTGACCTCAGGCAGGAATTCAGTTATAAATGTATGATCAATTATCACATAAGTAAGAAATTCAAAAAAAAGCAATCATGAATATGATACACGTAGAAAAAAATTACACTTAATTCCCTTCATGACAAAATCTATAGGACAAAGATCAAATGAGTTCTTAGCGCCCAAACTCTACAACAGAATCCCCGATGAACTTAAAAACATGTCAAATAAAACATTTAAAAAAAGTCTAAAAAAATTTGTGCTGACCTGCCCTAGGGCATACGTTCATGGTTCGATAGAAACGAAAATATAATAAAATAAAGTTACATTTCATAAGGTATCCGGATAGGTAAGTATTTTGTTTCCATATCGCATCTCCCGTGCAACCATCTCCAGATGAAATTGATCCAAATTCAAATATTCTAAAAGTCAATGTTGAATAAATCTACTGTTTCTTGCTTTAATTTTAATTTTTTTATTGTGTTCTGTTATAAAGTATTCAGTTATTACAGTATATATGTGTGTATTTTTTATTTTTTATATTTTTATATATTTTATATTTATGTTCTTAATTGCTACACTGTCTCGGAACAAGTATTTTACTTACCGAGTAGATTTACTCATCATATCATTATATTATTATAATAATTTCACCATGTATAAAGGCATGCCTGCCCTTTGCATTTTCGTGACCAACCCCCCGAACGCCTTTTCTACGTCAAGGAGGACCATGACAGTGTTTTGTTTTTGATGAAAGGACTCCTTCACCCAATGAACAATTCTGGACACCTGTGAGGCAGTGGAGTGCCCCTTTCGGAAGCCGAATTGTTCATTAGGGTTGAGTTTCATCCTTTCCTCAATTTTTGCAAGATGCTTTAGTAGAATTTTATCAATCACCTTGGCTACAGCACTCAACAGCGAGATGGGTCCGTAGCTTTTCAATTGAGATTTGATTTTGCCTTTTTTTGGAATTGGTACGATTTCTGCCTTCCTTAGGATATTTGGGTAGTGCTGATCTTTTACAACACAGTTAATGATGTAAGATAAGACTCTCGTCAACCTGACCAGCCACAGGAGCCAATAAGTGCTATTTTATTAATTGAAAAGAGAAGTTTTGTTTTATGTAGAAAAAATTCAATTTTTTCGCATATCTTGAAACATTAATTAGGAGAAGAGACTATACAGACTATACTTCACACAAGGAGTTGAGATGATATAAGTAAGTATGGGAAATTTCATTATGTCATCTAAACGGGCGTAGGAGTTGATTCCAAGTGCGTCCATTTTGCATTTGGGGTAGAAAAAAATTTTATATATATTTTTTTTATTCTAATAAAACAGAAAACGATCAAAAGATTTGTTCCCCGATACAAGATCTACTCAAAAATTATTATTAGTTCAAGAATATTGAAACTGACCAATGATATCAAATGACTGTCAATTACTTCAAATAAAATGTACCTAATGTGAATTCCTAAAGGTGTCTGAATTTGAGTCTTCTACCTTAAGAAAAATTCCCATACAAATCGATTTGAATGGAGTAGAATTGGAATGCATATTTTCATACAAGGTTATTCATTGGGAAATGCGCATACAGTAAGGTTAGATGGAGGTCACCGAGGTACTTCTAAATAACCTATATTTTATGGGTTTATCGTTCTTTATAACCATTTTTTCAATTAATCATAACTTATGAACCACCCTTTACATTTCTATAATATTTGGTTTGTATGTTCTTTGTCCACAGTGGTGTCAATTAATATAATTAAAAAAAAGTCCTATTCCAGGTCCAGCCTTAAAAAAACTAATGAGTAGGTTTCGAGTCAAAACATCACCCTGTATATCAATATTTTAAAATTCTATTCACAACTTTGTAAAGAGCACAAAAAATAAGTAAGACTGAATGTATTTGGTGTTTCCGCATACAACTTTTTTACTTATTAACTTGAATAAAATCTAGATGTTTCGATAATGAGGTGGCACAAAATTATTTTTTTCTCCAAATGGTACTGTTCCAGCTTTAATCCATAAAATCATCAACTATTTCTTATTCTCCTAATTTCTGGATCCCAACCTAATTGAAAAACGGAGGGCAAATGATTATTATCAATGACTAACTAACACCTTGTATGCATAAAAAAATTATCATAACATTTGTTCATTGCGCTACTTTAGAAAAAGAATTAGAAAAGAGAAAAAATGCCCATTCCGAAAAAAGCATAACTTTATTTTAAACAAAAATCACGTTGCAACAATTCTAAATTTCAAAGGTTAAACATAACAGAAAATAAAAAAAATAGAATTTTCTTTATCCGCGTCCAACTATTTTTCTAGCAGCGCATGATCATTTCTCGACTCTTCTGATGCATTCTTGATAATAATAATAAAACCAAGCAGTCTGTACGTATTATTTAATTTGGTGAATAATACAAATTTTTTTGTGTCTAATTCTTTTCATTTAACTTAATACAATTTGTTGCAACGTTATTTTTGGAGGAGGTTCTCTAGTCGACGCGTATATTTTTTTTTAATGTATGACCACCCATAACTTTTTACTGATACGTCCGATTCCGATTTTTCAGTGGATAGGGTGTACTTCGAAGTTGGTCCCATTCGAATATAAGGGATGAAATCCACCCCTAAGGGTAGCAAAATGAAGGATATTGATCACTCACCCTCTTAATTCTGCTCCGTTAACCGATTCTATCAGGCATAACTATGTACTGGGTTCTTCGATTTGGATGATTCTCTCCTTATTAGATAGGGTATACCTCATAGTTGATCATAGTTGGATTTCGAATGGAATTATCCACTCTTATGGGTAGAAAAATAGGGGATAATTGATTTTTCACTTGTGAACATTGGCACACATATGTAGTTGACAGTGACAGATCGCTACTGTCATTATGTTTGTTCTCCTACATCCGTCACAATCATTATATTCTATGAGAGGATGGATTGATATATGAAGTAATGAAATAAACTAACCAGAACAACAAAAATAAGTTATATTACAACAAATAGTAAAAGTAGATAATCATGTTGAAAAGGGAAACATTCTCAATTTTATGAACATCCTGTTCATATTTTCAACAAATCAATAGATAATCATATTATTTAACTGGTAACCGTTGAAGTAAGGTGAGTGGGTATTTTAGAAATATTCAGAAAACAATAGATAGTAATGAGTAGCTTTCACTCACAAAAAATTGAAAAATAAAAACTTTTCAAAAAAAAGTTCAACCGACGAAATACGGAACTGAAAAGTAAAAAATTAAATAAACTTTCTCAGTCTCAATAACTAAGCTCCTAAACTAATGTTAGTAACTAATTTTGAGTCGGCGTCAACCGAACAATCAACAAAGATCATTAAATTATCAGAATGTCTCCGCGCAACTCGATGCCATCATTTTACGCCTTACCTAATTCATTTGCTTGTTTGTTTGGCGCCGACTCAAAATTAGTTACTTACATCAGTTTAGGAGCTTAGTTATTGAGACTAGGATGTTTTATTTTATTTTTACTTTTCAGTTCCGTATTTCGTCGGTTAAATTTTTTGTTAATTTTTTTTTTTTAAATAAAGTTATGCTTTTTTCGGAATGGGCATTTTTTCTCTTTATTATATTTTTTTCAAATGTAGTGCAAAACAAATGTTATGATAATTTGTTAACGCGTACAGGGTGTTTGGAAGTTAGTCATTGATATTAATAATTTGTCCCAAATACGGACATGTCCTCTCGTTTTTCAATAAGGTTGGGATCCAGAAATCAGGAGAATAAGAAATAGTTTATGATTTTATGGATTTGAGCTGGAAAATTACCATTTGGGAAAAAACATTATTTTGTGCCACCTCATTATCGAAACATCTAGATTTGACTCAAGTTAATAAGTAAAAAAGTTTTATGCGGAAACACCAAATACATTCAGTCTCACTTATTTTTTTCTGTTCCTTCCAAATTTGTAAACAAAATTTTAAAATATTGATATACAGGGTGTTATGTCGACTCGAAACCTACTTATTAATTTTTTCAAGGCCGGACCTGGAATAATCCTTATTTTATTATGTTAATCGACACCACTGTGGATTTAGAACATACGGACCAAATAATACAAAAATGTATAGGGTGGTTCATAAGTTATGATTAATTGAAAAAATGGGGTAATTAATAAATCACCCTGTATCTTGGTTATAAAGAACGATAAACCCATGAAATATAGTTTATTCAGAAGCACCTTGGTGTCCTGCATCTACCCTCACTGTACGCATATTTCCCAATGAATAACCCTGTATCATGGAGCTCCAATCATGCAGAAAAGGTTCCATGTTTACGAATTTGCCATTCAAAAATGATTTACGGGTTTATTCTTGCCGCGTTATTGGATGAAATATACTCTTTATTGCTCATGTCTTACCTCTGAGTGGATATACTCGGTGTCGGACCAGATTCCACGCCACTCTGCCTTCCCCATGGCAGAGATCTTGCCAAGTCAGCCAGAGTCTCCCGTCGATACAGTTTTTTCTCTTGCTGCTTTTTTGTGCCCCCTCCCCATTCTCTCAGGATATCCGTGAGTTGAGCCAGAGAACTCCGTCGTCGCCTCTGACCAGCTGGAGGTGAATCTTGCAAATCTGTCGGAGATGTTATGTTGCATATCTGCGTTGCTGAATCGCGTCGACCTCCCAGTCTCTGTTTTATTGTCGATTCTTCCACCTGAAAAAAGAATCACATAGAATGGAGAATATTTGTCCGAGAAGGTTTTTTCAGAAGGATCCCATCGAACTACAGAATTATTCCTACAAGCTTTTCATGTACTAATGGGATGTTCGCGACGAATATCAATTAAAGTTTCTGAGTATCCAGAATTGATGAAGAATAAGGAAATTGTTAGTCGAAAATTATTCTGTATTTCATGTACAATTTTGAATATTTAAGCAAAGCGCTTTCGGCATTCGGCCATCTTGAGTGCTTATCTGTCATGAGAATGAAAAAATCATCTCGATTGAGTAAAAGCTTGTGAGCATTCTCACATGTGTTGTGTGTTCCTGGTTCTCAGAATCACATTTAAATGTTCAAAACAATGAAAATTTCCTAACTCTGGTCTATTTCAACATTGTTTAAACTTAAGCCTCAAGATTCGGGATTCCCCTCAGATACATCGTCGAATCTATTTTGAGACAATTATGGAAGCTTAATACTCTGGAAAATCCCAATCTATTCACTCATAGACTGGTTCACAAGTGCCATTTTGTTCCAAACCTGGAGAAAAATTATGATTTAGCGCGCATTCGATTCGAAATGGCATCTAAAAAAAATATTCAGCAGGAAAATTGGGGCCGGCAAAAATTGCAAAAGTTATAAACAATGAAGTCAAAAACAAATATATGGTTCGGTTTTTTGAAAAACTATTTGAGATATCCGAAATTTGAAAAAAGATACTTAAAGAGCAGGAAATTTTCCTAACTCCTGGAACTGTGCCGGCAATATTTATAATTTTAATTTAGCGGCGAAAAAA
Organism: Gonioctena quinquepunctata; assembly: GCA_018342105.1. NCBI lineage: Eukaryota > Metazoa > Arthropoda > Insecta > Coleoptera > Chrysomelidae > Gonioctena > Gonioctena quinquepunctata. The sequence goes on from JAFIRS010000090.1 coordinate 772,999, forward strand.
AGGGTGAAAACGCACCCGTGCGCACCGACCAATTCTGACACCTAGACAAAAAAAATTATGTTAACTGAGTGAATATTAATATAAAGGAATACAAAAATTTAGGTACTATCAAGACATATCAATTAACAATAATCCTTCGGAAAAAAAATGACCTCTATTTTTCAATTAATTATGCCTTTGGTAATTAAAAAATTTTACTTGTTGAAAGTTATTATGAAAACCCGGATAATTGTTGAACTAAAAACCTAATATTTTTTTTACTTCTTGTAATTGTAAAAAAATTTAAAACGTGTATAAAACAATTAAGGAAAGTTTGTTTTTCTATTATCTCTATTAATTTGTTTTCTTATTGCTAAAAACAATATAAATTTTTTTATCTCTCATTAGTTAAAAAATTGTTATAAACAAATGCATTGATTATGAGATTGAAACGAAATTTTTTTTGGGAATCTAGTCATTGATAAAAATAATGATTTGAAGAAATTGCTAAAAAAGTTATATATTTTTTTTTTAATATTGAAAAAAATACAGTGTCGTTTTTTATGAGAAATAATTTTTTGACTTGTCGCTTCCTTCCTGTTTTTCTTCATTGCTAATAAAATAACTCATATACTATTGAAAATACGACAAGAACACTTCAAGTCTTTTTTATTCTACATTGATCAATGAAAAAACTGAGCTCTTTACCAATTGTTTATTAACTTCTTTAATATTATTTATATAATTCCCTTGAAATATTTTTTTCCACTTATCTTAAATTTTAAAAAAAAAAAAAAGTCCTTTTCATTCTTCGAGAATTATTGAACAAATTGAGCTTTCAAACGAAGCTCTAACTCAATTATTTTATGAATTATGAATAAAAATATTTATAAAAAAATTCTCTGTTTTTTTAACCTAAGTATCTTATGAACTGAAAGTAATTTTGACAAAATGGATAATATTGCAAGCGTTGATGATTCTGTTGTTTTTTACATTTTACCATTTTAATTTACTTATTTTTTGTTTTTGTCGATAATCTTTTGGAGCGTTTTGGTGGTGGTGATTCATAATTGTCAGCTTCCTTGCCAGTTTCTTGTTCTTCTTGTGGTTCAATTACGTTTTCCTCATCTGTTCTATCTCCCAGTGATGTTTCGGCATACACCGTATCATCTGTCGGCTCATCTTCATAATTATTAAAACCGTCTTGTTCTGCATCTTGTGAACCAATAGGAAGTTCATCATCATTTATATCATCACTATCATCGTCAACCGTTTTCCTTTCACTGTTTGAACAACTGTCACCTTTACAACTCTTGCAGATATACGAACACGGAAGTCCGGCCTTCTTACATCCGCATCTTTTGGAGCAATCTTTTGTACAAGTACAGTGAACTAATTTTAAGAATTCTTCAGGAGCTCATTTTTCAGTCGTTTCAATTGGCAGATAAATTGTCTCTGTTTTTATCCAACCCCAATTTTCCGGATTCAATTGATTACCAAGCCAATACTGTACTTGGTAATAGGTCCTGAAGGAGTGAAGGTATGATGCTGCTGACGTTGGTGGTAGAGTCGCCAGGTTGATTGCGTTCATAAATCGGGAAACACGACATTAGCTTGTAGTCACATCGGTATTTAACTCTCCATACAATGATAGCATAATTTTTTCTACGGCTATTTTGATATCTTCAGCTGATACGTTGGAATTATGGAATACTTCCTCGTATTGCATTGATTAATCGTTTCTAAAAATTATATCCAATAATTTTTTCTTGCGTTTCCGAAAATTGAGCTGACTGTATTTTATTAGCAGTGAAGAAAAACAGAAAGGAAGCGACAAGTCAAAGTGCACATTTTTTTTCGAAATTATATAAAAAATTGAAAAAAAAATGTTTTCCATAAAAAATTGTTTTCAGTATTTTTTTTAGTATTTAAAAAAAAATTAGCGCAAAAATTTATTTGTTTATGAAAAATTATTTGTTTAATAAACAAATGAAAAGTAAATATTTTTTTTCCATAATATGAGAAAACGTGATAAATAATGATTTAAAAAAAAAGTTTTTATTATTCATATTTAACAAAAAAAATTATTAATTAGCAAGTGCTTTTTTTAAAAATTTATTTAAGAAATGATTTTCTCCTTGAAAATCATTATTTTCATCAATGACTAGATTTCCAAAATAAATTTTGTTTAAATCTAATAATCAATGCATTTGTTTATATCAATTTTTTAAATAATAATAGTAAAAAATTTCAAAAATTTATTTTTATATTGCTCTTTAAGGATCTTTTTTTAAATTTCGGATATCTCAAATAGTTTTTGGGATATTTTCAAAAAACCGAATTATAAATTTGTTTTTACTCAATTGATTATACCTTTTGCAATTTTTGCAGGCCCCAATTTTCCAGCTAAACATTTTTTTACACGCTTTATATTAGCTTCACTTGTATGTTTGTAACCGACTCTTTTGGGCGCGATTTTGACCCACTTCCAGACGTACGAATGATCTGAAATTTGGCAGGCGTACATAATTCCGGTGACAATGCATTAAGAAATTGTTTGAAGAAAAAACAGAATTGCGGCTCCAATATGGCGTATGAGTTTTGTGATTATGGCCCGATTTGCTTCAAAATTGGTATCTGAGGGTTTTCGTGGTCAGAAATTATGATTCTTTCGTCAAAACTGGAAAATTCGAAATGGCGGATCCAAAATGGTAGACGAGTTATGGTCCGATTCTATTCAAAATTGGTATGTGGGCGTTTTTGGAGTCCAATATTATGATTCTTCTGTAAAAATTGGAAAATTCTAGATGGCGGCTCCAAAATGGCGGACGAGTTTTGTGATTATGGTCCAATTCTATTCAAAATTGGTATGTAGGGGTTTTTGGGGTCGGAGATTATGATTATTCAGTCAAAATTGAAGGATTCAAGATGGCGGCTCTAAAATGGCGGACGAGTTTTGTGATTATGGTCCGATTCTATTCAAAATTGAAGAATAATAGTTAAAAAATTAAATAACAATAATAATAGTTTGAAAAACTAAAAAAACACGCTTCAATAGAAAACAAAACTAAGAAGTTGAAGATAAATAATAGTTTAAAAACTTAAGAACACGCTTTAATAGAAAAGTAAACTAAAAAGTAGAAAATTATTTTAAATGAGTTTGAAATAAGAATACAGTGATTAACAACAAATTTATTTCATTGTAAGAAAGCGTGGGGTGCTTTTTAAGATATTTTCATAATGATTCTACTTTTACCAATATCTGTCCATGAAATATTAACAACAATTGACATCACGCACCCCACGCTTTTTAACGATGAAATAAATTTATTGTTAATCACTGTATTCTTATTTCAAACTCATTTAAAATTATTTTCAACTTTTTAGTTTAGTTTTCTATTGAAGCGTGTTCTTTTGTTTTTGAACTATTATTTATTTAGATGCCATTTCGAATCAAATGCGCCCTGAATCATAATTTTCGGTAGTGACCTCCAGGTTTAAAACAAAATGGCACTTGTGAACCAGTCTATCAATATTGTGTGCCGTGACCCAAGTAATGAAGAACCGATGAATTTGCAAGACAAGCTTCACAAATTCCATTTATTTCCTGAGAACCCTCGAAGAATTCTGAACCAACGCTGGAAGACCAAGTCCAATGAAATTTCAGTTTAAAAAACTGAAAAACCACGCTAATAAAACAATAGGGACTAAAAAGTTGAAAATAATAACAATATAGTCATTGACCAAAAAATGTTCTCTTATGTAAGAAAAGCGTGGGGAGCTCGTGGAAGTTATTAATAAATTGTGGGGAATGTGCTGAGAATGACAAGTGCATTCGCTATATCTTTGAAATGTAAATTATGCTGAGAACGATCAGTGCATTTCCCATATCTTTGACTCGGGGTCTCTTATCACTATTACTAGAATTTCAGGGCCGACATTCAAAAGACGCTCAAAGAGAGTAAACGTTATCTCAATATGAGGTCCTAATAAGCTCTAGCCAATTAGAATCTTGTAGCATTAACCCGTCATAGTGCCGTACATGGACATGAGTACAGGTGGCCCACGTAACATATAGAGTGGTCCAATATACATTCAAGTGCCTGCAACTCTCAGATACCAGAGTGCGGAGTGCGCTAGTCCACCACTGTCCAGAGAGAATGGTGGCCATGACATGTCCATATACGCAAATGATCTTCCATCTCTTTCTATTAGTGTCACGATTGTCTTATGGGGAATAGACTCTCCTACTCAGATAACGTTTACTCTCTTCGGATGCGCTCCTGAACTGAAGCAAATTGCGAGCATTTCACCTTTTGACATGGATGACAGTTGTTCAAATTTTTCGAAATTTTGACATTTTGCGTATTTTTTCAAGCTGAGGCATTAGGGACTACGATTCTACAACTTCTACGAAACCCGTTAGGAGGAATAGCTGGGCTTAAGTTACCTTTAGGCACTGGGAGTGTGGGGAATATCAACTTTTTCCACCAGGAGCATGTTCACTTGAGCCATCATTCTCTTTGGTTCTAGCTGATAATAGAGACCTTAGAGCTGATATTTTCATCAGGTCATCTCCAATGGAGGCAAGCAAAGTACCCAGTACTTCCAGTAGATCGGCTCTCGAGAGAAAACCGATCCCTGCAAGCACCGATTCCTTGCAGGCCAGATGACAATTTCCAGCGGGTCGATTTCTATTAGGTTGTTTGTAGGTTCAATCTTCAATTGGGTTTGCACAGGGGATTCGTTTTGCACTTTTCGGGGGTATAAGACCTCTTTCGGACCGGATAACGTTTTAAATCAATAATTAACTTTGGAGCGATTTTTACACAGCTGTCCAGGTTCTAAGCAGGACCGGACATATATTTGGAATGAAAATTTTTTTCTGACGATCTGCGTTTTGTTTGTCATTATCACAAATGACAGATGTAGAATGACAGATGAGTGCAATAAACATCTTTTCTACGGCTATAATACCAAACTGCAAACTATTTTTGATTAAACAATGAAGTACATTGTATGTTTTCAATTTCATCTCCTTATCTGATAACACAATGAAGTAATTGTGTTATTATTGGTCATTAAATCACGTATCCCATGGAAAGCAAGGAAAACTGAAGACATCTGACAATTCAGTTTCATCAAATAAACTTGTCAAAGTTTAAAGGTATGATGAGCAGTGAAATTGGACGAACTAACTCCTCCAGACATAATTGCAGCCGCAAATCTGGCATGTATAAACTTAATTCCGGAAGTATCGAAAGAGAAATATGAAAAAGCCTACAAATCCTTCACATATTGGCAAAAGTAAAAGGTCACCGCGCAACTTCAGAAAATGTATTACTTGCATGATTTGATTTAATTGTCTCAGAAATTTAAATCCTCAACTTTATGGGCGCAATATTCCATGTTAAGGACCATGATAAATATCAACAGAACTGTAGACATTGGCAACTATTCAAAGAGAAAATCAAACGGATGCAGGCCGAAAAAATCCAAGATTTCCTCCACTGATGAAATCGATAAGTTTATAAATTACGCTCCTGATGATATTAATTTACTTGATAAGGTGAGTTATTATCTTTTATAGTGAATTGGCTCAGCTTGAAAAAAATCACAAATACATCTTTATTACTTATATCATGTCTGCACCCTCGATGACATTAAGCAAAGTAGCTCAGCGGTACAATACTCGCGAATTTTTCCATTTTACTCGGAGTTGAAGGTTCGAGCCCAAGCAGTGCATCAATTTTTTCTATTCAATAGGTTATTATTTAAAAAAAATTCAGGTCCTTTTAATTATGGGGATTATGGGTGCTCCTAGAAGGGATGAACTTTACAAAATTAAAACAACATATGGTAGAGATTTGGGTTGCACAGCAATTCTTGTACAAATACCAAATACAAAAACCAAAGTTCCAAGAAAATTCACAATAACAGGTTTTTTATGATATTTATAAAAGTACAGGGAGCTTCGTCCTGGACACGTTGGACAAGATTATCTTCTTCTGAATTATCAAAAAGGAAAATGCTCAGTACAAAGAGTTGGTATTATTAAAATTGGCTATACGGGAAAACGAATAGCTGAATACTTGGAACTTTCAAATCCTGAACTATACACTGGTCATTGCTTCAGGAGATCATCAGCAACAATCCTAATAGACGCTGGCGAAGATATCGCCTCACTTAAGCGACATGGAGGTTGGAAATCAACCACAGTTGCGGAGAGTTATATTGACGAGTCAATGAAAAATAAATATGACATCGCCAATAAAATTGTGAGTTCGATCAATAAATCTGAAAACCTGCCATCTACTCCAATGTCATATAATTTTGAAAATGAAGAAATATCGAATGTGCCATTGCAATGCCCAAATGTTTCACAGATCACATTTAATCATTGTAACAATATAACTGTAAATATTGCGAATGGGTGAATAAAAAAAATGAATCAAAATATTGTGCAGTTATTCAATATGTTACCAATGTTTTTATTGTAAATGGAAATGTTCTATACAATTAAAATTGAAGTTCAAGTTTCTGTTGTAAATTCATTTCACCATTTTATGTTGAAGCCGTAGAAAAAGTATAGTGTATAACTCACACGGAATGTTCATCGCCCACTCGTATGATTTGGAGCACTCGCATACGGCTCATGCTGCAAACATCATACTCGTGGGAAATGAGTATTATTCCGTGCTTGTTGAACAATATACTACATTGCACAGTGCAACAAAGAACCACTTTTTTCACTAAATATAGTTCAACCAAGTTTTTTTTTTTTTGCATGAACGTAGTAAAAAATAATGAATTCATTCTTAGCGATGTCTCAAACTTATTTTATACGTTTTAGTACACGGCTTAATAATGATCAATCTTGTCGTGTAGTTGGCAGATCTTGATATTTTCTACGAATAATTTCAAAAGTTATTGGCCAAGTTTTCAACTTTCTGGGAATGATTTGAGCATTTGCGATATTATGTGAGATAATTGAATGAAATGCCCATTCTCTTTTATCTCCTATTACAGAAGAACCTTAATTACCCCCCATATCTCCAAAACTTTTATTCCCACCTAAAAAAGGCCATTATAAAGCAAAACGCGTGCTGTGGATTGGTAAACCCAATAGGGAAAATCATGTAATGGAGTGTATTGTTTGCTTTAGTGTGGATTCTCATCAAGTATCAGCCGTGTGCAGAAAAAAACATCCACAGTAATTGAAATGACACATAGACGCAGATCTCCCTAAGGAAAATAATGCTCTAAAATGAGGGATGAATAGATTATGATGAACGATAAGATGAATAGATTTATAGCCGCTCCATCATCAACGTTGAAATGAAACAAACTCAATAAGGAAGGAAAATTGATGTTCGATTCACACTTTCACGAATTCAATTCAGTTCTCGCTTGACGAAAATCGATTTTGGGAATTATTTTCGGGATAGCGAGGTACGGAAAACCATACCGAGCCAGTCATGGAAGACCGGAAACTCCTATTATCCTCCTTCAAAGTGAACAGGGTTGTAGGTCTTTTCCGATACACGATCTTCATAACATAGATTGGCCATCAGTGGGGTGAGTTCGGAATTTGCATTGCAGGAAGGAATGGAACTCTTAGGGCATAGACTGGACCTCCCAATAACTTGTATGTCTACTGTTTTGTTTACTGTATATTTTGTATCAAGTGTTTTTTTATTGGCATATGAGAGTGTCAATTTACCCTAAAACACTGATTCCGCACAAAAATGATGTCGATAGGTAATTGCTATTGTATATTTATTATTCGAAGTGAATTCCAGATGATTGATAGTGAGAAACCCGGTTGAATAAATGGCTTCAGTAGAGTTCTTATTTAATACGCCCTTGTTTTTTTTTATCATGTTCATTTTTTTTCTCACAGGAGATGATTTAGCATAGGTACCTTGCTACCTCAGAATCCACCATTTCATATTGATAATTTGGAAAAAATACAAACCCCCTGGCCAATGTCTAGGAAATTTTTGAGTGCTTCCCACACAACATTGTATTCGGATGAGACTGAGCAGGGAGTTTATAACCATCTTTTTCCTATGCCTCCAGAAAAGATCAACTGGAAATTTATTGTACTTTTTCCGAAGGAAGAATAAAGCTAGAGCACTGCTTCAAACCTTCGATGATTATTGCGCACTCTAGTGAAGCACCTTCCACCACCAAATTCATTTGTTACTAGATGAACCGACAGACGTTGTCCTGTCCAAATCTCTATTTTCCCTATTTTTTTTCCTGAAAACTCTCGTCCGCTTAGATTTTTTTGTGTTGTTCCATCTTGGATATGCTTTTGACTCTGTCCGCTTCCTGTTATCTCGTTTTCCCTTTATCCCGTTTTTTCGTTATCCCGTTACCGAGTTATCCCGTTATCCAATTTTCCACTTATCTCGTTTTTCGTAAGCCCGTTATCCTGTTTTCCCGTTTTCCCATTATCCCTTTACCCGTTTTTCCGTTTTCCCGTTCTCCTGTAATCCGTTTTCCATTAACTCGTTTCTCCAATGGTTATCCCGTTTTACCGAAAAATAAAATTAGCCAAATCGGTCTGCGATCTCAATTATGAGCTCACTAACACAAACACACATTCAATTCATTATATATTCCTGGAAACAAAGAAATTTCCAATAACTTTTCTAAAAATCAACAACCAATAAGTCAAAACGGTCCAGCCATTTTTTTTCTGAATTAAAAAAATATTACTCTGACCAGGATTCGTTCCTATAACCTTCTGCTTGGTAGGCGACAGTGTATCTACCGAGCTATTTTTTCTTTGGTAATAAATGACTCGGTAGTCTTTTTCTCCAACAAATTTCTTGTATAACTGAATTTTCCAACTTCCGGGCAATTCCTCATTTTTTTTCCGTGTCAACTATCCTCGGGCTATTACGAACGTTGAGAACATAGTAAAATAGGTCCAGTCGTTCTCACGTTTTGCGCTTACAAAGAATCGAGATTCATTTTTATTATATATATATTGTGGCTCAGTGGCAACAGCGTTGGTCTTGTGTTGACTGTTTCCACCCGGCTCGGATTCGAATCCCGCAGCTGGTGAAAAATTTTTTCAAGGTCCCAAGAGTGGTTTCGGATCCCACTATAAAAGGTAAGGTCCCCGTGATTTTAACTCGTACAAGTTTTCATTAACTTCTGAGGGTTGTTCAAACAACTAAGAAAGCGGTAAAAAACAATTTTACAAAAAAAACAATATATATATATATATATATATATATATATATATATATATATGTGGGGAATAACGGGGATCTTCAGTCAGCACAAGTGTTGAACTATGAAAAACTCTTTAATACGTTGGACCGAAGTTAAAAGATCCCACACCAGATTTGAAGAAATCAAATGTTGTCTACAGCATACCATGTATCAACTGTGATTTGAACTATATTGGTACAAGTTCAAGAACTTTAAATAATCGTATTATCTCTCACAGAAGTGATATAAGACTCAACAAGAAATCATGTGCATTAGCTCAACATGCTATTGGAACAGGCCATAAAATATCATTCGAGGAAGCACAAGTTTTACATTCAGAAAAAAAATTATCTATAAGATTATTTCTTGAAATGATTGAAATTAATAAATCCAATCAAAGTATGAACAAAAAAACAGATATCGAAAATCTTAGCAAAATCTTTTACAAATGGATTAAAACTGATGATTCTCTAATAATATAATAAAGAAATTAACACACCCACTACATATTTTATATTTTTCTGACGATTAATCATAGGTTGTCATTGAAAATGTCACTCGAAACGTCAAAGATATAACACCATTCCGACAAATATTTACATATTTTACGTTTTTTTATAAAGTTAATGTTCATTAATCAACCACTCAGATTACTGTAAGTATTTCTTCCATTTTGAGTTTTTTTTTTCTCAATAATGTAATTTACATATTTTAGTACCCTGAAGAAGTTTCAAAATTGAAACGAAAGCTCGGTCCAACGTATTAAAGAGTTTTTCATAGTTCAACACTTGTGCTGACTGAAGATCCCCGTTATTCCCCACTGTTCATACCAATTTTCAGTCGTTATTTCTAAATTTATATATATATATATATATATATATATATATATATTACTAGTAGTGGGTCATAGTGATATGATTTTGAAAAGTCCTCAATCACGAAATGGTGATTAGTTCGCTGTCTTCACTTAACCTCACCTTACTTGTCTTGATAATGAAAATAAACATTTTCGAAAGCTTGACTAAATAAGAAAGAGTTTTACTTTTTCTCATAGGCCATTATTTTGACTGCAACCTCAAGGAATATCCTTTCTACAAAGTTTATTTCAAATTCATAGTTATTTTCAACTAGTCCAGTCACGAGACTACCCTTCTTCAACACTATATATATATATATATATATATATATATATATATATATATATATACATATATATATATATATATATATATATATATATATATATACAGGGTGAGTCAGAATAAGAGCGACAAGCTCCGACTACAGATTCTTCACCTCAATTCCAGATGAAAAGTTGCCATCAAGGTATGTCCTAAAATGCATCCCCTCTGAGATACAGTGTGTCGAAAGTACGAAAAAAAATCAAGATTTAATTTGTTTTCTCCAAAATTCCTGAAGGAAAAAAATTGAAACTTGGTACGCCAATCCAGGTTTATCAACGTGCTAATTTGAAGTTATGATTTTTTATTTTCGTGAACCAGTGGCGTAGTTACGATGGTATGTGGTTATATGTTTCTTCATGGGACAAGTGAATGGACAAATGAGCGTTTGACATCAGTTCGGCTCATCGATACTGAACCTAAAAGTCCTCTGACATTCCATGTGCCTTAAAAGTGGAGGACTTTTAAATTGAACATAATTTCCTATGTGCAATATCGCATAATGCTAATTTCTTACAACATATCGAATATGTGTCAACCTCCTGAACATTTTTAATGTTGGGAGAATCGGAAACATAGTACGGTGAGTCAGAGTGAGACCGATAACTCCATTTGAATTCACTGATATGTAACCATACTTTCTTGCATATGATTGTTTTGACAGATCAACTGACAAACAAACCCGACCTCAAATTCATAATACTCCACTCAGATAAGAGTTAAGGTCTGAAATGATTTTTGCGAAAAACTGAAGATAAGTACTCTTAATTTGTTGAAGTTTATGTTGGAGTATCATTATCAAAGCCATTTCTGATAGAATTATCTTGGAAAATATTATCCAATCAACTTGTTTTTGATGAAGAAAAACAATTATTTCGTATTAATATCTACTGAAATGATTCCTTCCGATTCATGATAACTAGTTGCAAAGTCGAGCATTCCATGCTAGTTTGTGGTAGGCTGTTCCGTACACCACTGATCAACGCATAAAACATACACAAAATTTGGAACTAAAAAAGAAACGTAGCATTTTTTTATTGTTCCCGGTGAAACTCACTTATATATGACAGTATCGCAAGCTTTTGCTAATCAACGAAAACACCCAAAACCTTTTTATCAATTGCCTGATATATAATTGAGGTATGCTTTGCTACAGCATCCTGGGTGCTTTTGTTTTCCTCTAAAACCGAATTGTGTTTCAGAAATAATTCCATTTCTATCAAGATACTCATCAATTTTTTTTTCTCGTTTTTATTTTTACTAGTTTGGAGAAGGACGAAGTTTAGGGTATGGTTAGTAGTTTGATATGTTTGTTTTTTGTCCCCCTTTGAAAAGTGGAAACAACATTTCTTTTTTGAAATGTTCAGGAACTTTACCAAGTTCCAGAGTTAAAGATATAATAAAGTGGTGCTTCTAAGTAGTCAGAAGAAAGTTTTGTTATCTCATTTTTTATTTTGTTTGGTTCGGGCGCTTCATTATTTTTCAAAGTGTGACAGAACGATCTCAATTCTCGAATATCTGTTGGTTTGGAAAATAGAGATTAATTTAAGTGTTCAAAATTATTATTAGTATGTGTAATTTTCGCCTATGTTAGGAAAATACTCATTTGATTCGACATTCCAAGAAGATTGGTGATTTCCGTATTATCTTTTTGCTTTTTGTAGTTCCCAATGTAACTGTTCATAGCATCCCAGATGTTTTTAGGAGATTTGCACGCTTTATTGATTCTTTTGAAGTAGTTGCTTTTGACGGTTTTAAATAATTTATTAAGAAGGTTTCTATACTTCATGTATTATCTGTTTTTATCAGTGTTCAATGAATGGTTCATGTATTTATGGAATGGTTTATGCCGATTCTTTATTGACATTACGAATCCCTGTATAATCTGTTTTTTTTCTTCTATATTCCTTCAGAGTTATTGTTCCAATCGACGCGACGTGTCGATAACATTTTAAAAAATTCCATGGAATTTTTCGAAGGAGGTATTCGGGTATGAAATTCCATACACTTATCCCAACAGACATTACTTAATAGTTCAATAAACTTCTTTTTGATATATCCTATTGTACTCTTGATTTTCAATTTCCTCAAAATCGTTTCTCCAAACAAGAATTGGGTAATGATCAGTTATCGCTACTTTCAATATTGTAGAAAAGTAAAACTGATCAGTCATCTCCCTTTTATAAAAAAAAAAAAAAATTGGTACAGTTATATTGAAGTCATATTTGTTACTCTAATTGCTTCATTTATGAATGAATTAACCGTTACATGAAGTGAATTTAGGTAACAATCAGTTTTTGGGCAACTTTCAAAATGTCAAAGTTTGAATTACCTGTAATAAAAGCTTGATCATGATTTTTGTAATATTGTGTATGTAAAATGTTTTCGAAACTATCAAGAAATTCGTTTTTTCCAGTTATTTCAGTTTGCTATTCCATGAATTAATACAGATATTTTCCATTTTATTAGTATGGATAATTACGAAAAAACTATATTGTTATATGAATTTGTTTGACAAACAGTTTTGTTCCATTTGTTGTTGGATGTAGGACAGCCGTTACCTGATGATAAGATGAACATTTTATTCGTCTTCGTAACGTCATTAATATAGAGTGTCCCATGAGAAGTATTTGGTAAAAGCATGACCAATAACTTCATTTAGTGATAGTAATTTCTCTCAAAAATATCAAAGGAATGTAATGTTTCAATATAACAATAGTCATGTAAATAATAATTCAGTCCTCGAAGAATAAATTATTGTAAATTGAAGATGATACTATTTTTTTTTTAAATTCATATTCAATAGTAAAAAAATGTTATCTGTGCATTGCTCTATCGAGAGGTGCTGTAGGAAAGAGGGCCCAACACTGAGACAGGTCCAACAGTGAGACAAGTACAATATATCCTGGAAAATTATTGTGTGGTGGCAATATTGTACGTAAAACAGACAATCTCCTCGCTACTGAAACCCTAGCAGCAGTGCTGTGGTTTTTAGTACAATTGTACTTTTTTAGTACAATTCATACCGATTTAGTACGTTAGTAAATTTCATAAGCTTTGGTACAAATTCAGTTTTCCTGTGAATTCCATAAATTTCAGTAAAATTTGAGTTTCCCTCCAATCAGAATACTACATATGCTAGATACTCGAATTCTGACACAATTTTAACGTCGCGCATGTGAATTGTGGAACCTTCGCAGAGACTCATTGACAATTGTTTTTGAGAGAATTTGACAATTATAAGAAGCAATACCGATGACCGTTCTGTTATTGTGTTCTATGCTGTGTTTTTCGTTCTTCCGTCCACAAAAGGTGCCATCTGTCCGTTGCCAGCATATTTTCATTATTTATATATACTTTTCACTTCAAAATAAGTTTGGATGAGTAAGTCTAATTATATTCGTTTATAATTCGATAAATGTTTTTTTTTCATTCCAAGCTTTGTGATCGGAAAAAACAAGACTGAAAGAAGTGAAAGTGGAAACATGTCTAGCGAGAGGGAACCTGAAACAGAAAATGATTATCCTGGTAGTTCTGATGATGAAATAAACTCAGAATCTGATAAAACTTGCCCAATATTTTTCGGACACTCTATACGAGTATAACCCTTGAATATGCGCTTTAATCCCCGATACTGGTATATTGTCCGTAGTAGACAAGCCAAAAAACAAGCAAGAAAGTTATAGTGTCCGAAATTTTCATATTACCCGCTTTTTTTACATGGCGGATGCGCTTGCACGTAACGTGTTGTGAAGAGGCCTATAGAATTTGCTTGTATATTTTTCGACAACGGAAAGTTATCGTTGATCAGTGCGATTCCTTTGATTTTCAAATGTTGCCAACATGATATGAGCAAAATGAGTCCCGAAATGTCGAAAAATAAGTAGCATAATTGATTAATATTTTTCTGAAAGGATTCTAATGATATTAATTTTCATAAATCCACGATTTTATGAACATCCTGTTTATATTTTCAACAAATCAATATATTTTCTTCTTCAAATCTGGTACAATCTGTCATTTAGGAAACGGCAGCACTACTGGTCAGTACTATTATATAACACTGTTTAGTGATCAATCTCCTGCAGTCAAAATAGTGAGTATTTTTTATAATTCCCCGTTTCTCTATACTGTCGTTGTAACTTCAATTACTTCATTATTACTATTTCAGTTGAAGGGCTTTTTTATGGGACCATATTCTACAAAAACGTATTGCATAATGTTCGAGGTTATGAAAAAAACAGTTTGTTTTAATATATAATGCACAGTTTCCAACAATGAGATGAACTTCCGCGTCCTACAGTGAGACATGTCTTATTGTAGGAGTCATTGAAGAATCGCATAAAGAAAGAATTAGTATTCGATTTTTGATCCCAATGTTTGATTCTAGGTTGGAAAAATTAATAGCAGGAAACTCAAAAAACATGAATCTCATATAATGAGACAGGCTGCAGCTATGGTTTTCGCTGGACACCCACTAAGAGGGGTTGGTGACATGAAGAGTATTCCTGATCAAACACTTCACAGATTAGTTCAAGAAAAAAAACTTTCTCAAGTACCGATTCCTATGGTACCACGCCTATGATATTGACTGGGGAGCAAGAAGATATATTGGCAAACGTTTGTGGCAAAATGTTCCATCGATTATCTGTAATTGAATGCAGGCAACTGGCCTATGAAATGGCAGAATCAAATAATTGAGATGCCTTAAAGTTGGAAAACACGAAAACTGGCAGAAAAAAAATGGGTGAGAGGATTCAGAAAGCGAAATCACTGTATGTCGTTGAGAACGCCTGAGGGATGTAGCTTAACTCGCGCTACAACGTTCAATGAGTCCAATATTAAGACGTTTTTCGATAAAACTGCATGATTGTTAATGAAGAGATGAACGCTTTGCTGATAGTATAGTTCAACCATTATCAATTGCAGAAGCTGTTTCTATAGGGAGCAAATAAAACTCACTCGCTGACACGAGCGTATATGCGAAGAAACGGAGCGAAAAATAATGTGTACTACTCGTAACATTCTCCGTCGGTGAAAAAGATCAAAGGAGCCGATAGTCAACGTGAGTTTGAATGACAGCTGTCTCGTTCTTCAGCAGCCAATTAAAACGGACCGCATGCCAATGATAATGCTTGTAGGTGTGTCTATACGTTGAGACTAATAAATCACCAGTTGTATAAGTGTTTTAGGAGGACTGAATACCTAAAAGCCAGTAGTGTCTCTGGCCTAGGATCGAAATGGGTTTTAAAATATTCTATAGTTCTGATGTGTTTTGTTGAATTTATGACATTATTTTTTATTTTATCGTATTTTAAAATATTAAAATATCTAAATAAAATAAGTTATCTTCGCCTCTGCTGCTTGATATTGGATGAATTAAACCAGAGTTTGCAATCTTCATGAAACTGCCACTATCACTCAACAACAACACTATCTTAAAATTCTGGCAGGAAGAGGTTTGAAGCAAGTGAACAAAATAACTTCTGGGGAAAAACTGTTACTGTTACTACTTGTATGATTGTCAGTGCTGCACGAAATTGACTACCTCCAGCAATTGATATTTCTTCGGGTCTATTTCCATAATAGAATGATGAATGTTGCATCACGGGGTTTAGCTTTCAAAACAGGCTGGATGAATTACATTATTTAATTTAATGGATGAATTAGATTATTTCAAGACTTTTGTTAGTTCATCCTGAATTAAAGTACCTGATATTTGTTTTAATTTTGTTATTTTGCCCTTCGTCTCACTCAAAGAACCATCGTCTCACTCTTGGGCAAGGGTTCCCAACAGTGAGACTTTTTTTTTTTCAAACTGCTTTTTGAATGTTTTCAACCAATGATAGTCTTGACAAGTAATCACATTTTCATATGTTTTGTCTTTTATTTAACTCAAAAATGTATAAGTTATGAAGGATTGGAAAAAAGTGTCCCGTTGATGGGTCCCTTAACCTTCTCCAGCCGTAACGCCCACGCGGAGCCCTATTTTCAATTAAAATAATAAATACTTGAGATAAAGTTTCCGGAGTAGGGACTTCTTTATGGGAAAGCTTTTTCAAGAATCTGTTTTTTTATTTTCTCCATCATCAATAGTTTTTGAGCTGTTGGCAAAAAACTAAGGTCATTTTTATTTTTGTTATTCGTTAAAAAATAGCAAATTTTCGTCGGCGGAAAAAATCGAAAAATACATCTTTCTCATAATGACATCCCCAATCAATTGAGTCATCGCTCATATTTTTAGTAGATTCGGAACCATTTTTCGAAGGAAACTCACTTCTCGACTATACTAATTAGGCCAGTAGAGATAGACATGATTTTCCCAAAATTTAATAATAATTACAAAAATTTCAAAACTTCAGTATAGTGGAGAGGACTTTCATATATATTAGTGTGATTTTGCAACCCTTTTTTCTGAACGGAAGATGTTGAAAATCAGGATTCAATGAATTTTCACACTATTAACGTGGAAAAATCTTGCAAAAGTTCTGCAAACTTCCGAAGTTTTGAAAAATAGCAATTTACATCCTCTGATGAAATTTCTAGCATTCACAAAATAAAAAAAAATTTTTTTAGAAAAAAATGTTGTTGTCCTAATTTTTCATGAAAATAAGGAATTGGTACAAAATTCTCAAATAATGGTTCCAAATGGAGATGTCCTGACGTACAATGCTTTCATTAATTTGCAACCTCGTCTGCAACACGAAAATAAGGGTAAAATCAAGGAAAAATATTTTCGTATTTGTATTCTACCAAAAAAAAAAGTTTTTCGAATCGGGCAGACAACTCATTTATTAATTTGCGAACTGTGTTTTATTTTATTTTATACTTATCTGAATAATAAAGATTTTGATAAACACAATAAATGACGTCAACGGTAGGTGGAAATAATTTCAATGTTGGAAGCTAACGTTTTCGATATGAATTCAAAACATCATCTTACAATTAGGAATTTGCATAAAAAAATATTCTGAGTAAGTTTGATGAAGGATCGATATTCTCTCGACACATTTTTATAATCTTCTTGATTCATTAAAAAATTTAGGAAATATTGAGATTGAAAATACTCGTACAGTTGTATATTAGTACGATTAACCTACAACGTTTCAGTGTTTTGTTTACATAGCAATGAATGCACAGCAGTATAATAACATGATTTATTACCAGAATAACAAGAAGACTGACAATTGTATTTTCATGACAGACAACTATAACTAGCCAAAAACAATGCACATTTACAGTTGAAATGGAATACCCACCAACATGTTTTTCCCCTATTTATTTAAAAATTTTATGTATCAAAAAAATGATTCTTACTGTCGATTACATTTCAGTCCTCCATTCGGATTAAATAGATTTTTTGCGGACCACAATTGGAGTAAAAAGTCGAGGGGAAAGGTAATATAATTTTATTCAATTCAAGAAATACATACCTGTAAAAATCAAATTTGAGATGTAATATCGATTTTACAAATTGTTATTTTTAGAAACGTTTCTGTTTGATGATGAAAATTATGTACTTGCGAGATATACAATCGATAACATTTCAATATCCTTACTTCCATAGAGCATCGAATATTTATTTTAAAATCTCGTCGATTGCTATAAAACATGTTGTGACAATTGAAATTTTTAATTAGAATGATTGCATGTCGTTTCTAATGCGATAAAAATTAAATTTTCTAATAGTCTTTTACCAGAATTTAGCAAAATTTTGTACTCTTTAAAATTAGTTTCAAATTTTATAATGGTTAACTATGTAACCGTATCATTCTTCGGATGCAATTTCAATCGACCAGTTCAAAATATAACACATATACACGATGGATGATAAAGTATTCAACGGACCACTGCAGACATATGTTGGTCATAAATATATCTTGAACATATTTGTACAATGTTTACAATTTATGGCCAAATTATAAAAATAAAAAAAATTTATAAAAAAATGTTCCCTTGAACTATGACGGTTGCAAATCTCTTGGGTCACGTAAAATACTAGTCGTAATTTAAATTACAATTTGCAGAACTTTTGCAATTATTTAAGCAGTTGTTGAAATTTTCAAAAGATATATTAGTGGATAAATAGGTTCCGTTTTTCTTATGAGATTGCAAAGTTACATATCCACTGAGACCGATATTCTCTTTATTTGCAACCACAATGAAAAACTTTTGTAATTATTTCAATACTTGTGTGTATTGAAAATGGGAGCTCGATAGAGAGTTTGATAAATAAATGATGCGTTTTTCAGAATTGGTTGCAAATGTACGTGAATATGTTAAACTTTTTTCCATTCACTTATCCAATTTGCAGAACTTCTGTAATTTTTTCAAACAAATTATAATGAAAAACTCAAACAAATGACAAAAAACAAGGTTTCGTAACTTTTACAAGGTTGCAAACTTAATGCAGGTTGTAAAACACCATTACTATAGGTATGCCTAGTTTGCAGAACTTTTGCAATTTTCAGTGCAAAAATAAAGCATGAAAACATTTTTTGGAATCAAAACAATGTTTCGTTCATCGCAGACTTCTGCAAAATTTTATAGTTTGTTTTAATTAATGTACTAACATACCATTGACGCTTGAAAACTTTTGGAATTAATGTTAATTGATTGTCTAAATCTACTGGCCTAAATATGCATTCTCAGATTAAAATTGTTGGTGAGGAATAATTTATTTTTTCTGTGCAGAGATTATTATCTCAGCGGAGGCAAATGATAGTAGACTGAACAATCTGAGGAGATATCCATGTATTGAGCATTGCCGTTGGAACTACGAATGAATTATGCTGATTCAATAATACCGGGAGTAGATTTTTTTTTAACCGCTTTCTTAGTTGTTTGACCAACCCTCAGAAGTTAATGAAAACTTGTACGAGTTAAGATCACGGGGACCTTACCTTTCATAGTGGGATCCGAAACCACTCTTGGGACCTTGAAAAAATTTTTCACCAGCTGCGGGAATCGAACCCGCGCCAGGTGGAAACAGTTGACACAAGACCGACGCTCGTGCCACTGAGCCACAGGCGGGCAATATTTGAGGAATATTTGGTAATAAAGAATCAGAGAGGAGTTAGTAAGTGAAGGGTTATAACCGACAAGTTGGTAGTAGTTAGTGGTCGGGAGTAAGAGAGTTACAGAGCCGCTGGTCGGACGCGAGGTCGGAGTTTTTGGGGTAGGCTGAGGACAGGTAGATTTTTACCCGTTCAGAATATTTGCATGTGTCGGAGATTTCCCCGTATTTCGGGAAATGGCAACCACCTAATACTATTGTTTTGATTAATTTTCTGGAAGTAGTCTGACAATTATATTATTGTCAGCACCTGCAGTATTATCATCATAGATTTTGGAATATCGTAATAACTGAAAATTCGAAGTTTTTTTCAACCCGTTGGAATCTTTATTATGAGAGTACAAAATAAATATTTTCTCTATTTGAAAATACGGTATATTCCGCAACTTTACCCCCGAGGACGTTTTCTTACGTATAAAACATCCGGAGCAAAAACAACCCCGGTAACGCAATATTTTTTCGAACGAAGATTTGTGAAGAGGTAGTTTTTTCAGATAAGAAATGTGAATATTCTCCTCAACATCCCTAAGGAGGTTTGAACACTCTTCAAAACATTAATTTGAATCATATATCGAAATTCATAATATTTTATCATAGATAGAAACAGTGTGCCTCATAAATAAACACAAACAAAATTTCATTACAGAGAGTAGGTACGCCACCCGTCAAAGTAACCATCTCAAACTACCATTACCATCTTCCACTCTCGTTGAGGATTCAATTATATATAACGGCTGAAAAATGTACAATCACCTTCCAAATAATATTAAAGATATACCGTCCAACGCCAGCTTCAGAAATACAGTAAAAAGATGTTGAAAAGGGAAACATTCTCAATTGAATATTGATAGAATGAATTCTGGTGAGTACTCTCTTTTGGAAAACATTCTTCTTTGCCTCATTCATCTTTATGAGTTCTTAATTAAGACTGGAATAGAAAATCAAATAACTATCTGAATGAAAATGCAAATTTTCAAATTCAGATTTTTCCTTTTGAGTTGGGGCCTTTTCAGAATATCTATCAGATGTAGTTCAATGTCCAGCGTGGCTTTAGCCGGGGAAGTAGTTGTTTTCTGTTAGACATTCACAAAAAATAATTTCATTTCAATCGTGGATTTTTCAATTCACAGAAAAATGTTTCTATCAATATATTCAATTGAGAATGTTTCCCTTTTCAACATGAATACCCCACAAGAGGTTATCTTGGCGATGGAAGATAGTGACAAAAGTTTATCTTTCAGTCGCAGATGATTCCACATCTGATTCTATTTTCAACAGATAAAACAGTAAAAAGAGTTCTCTCCGATAGAGCCTATTATAGTTTGGAAGAATATTATGTGGATAGAATAGAAGGATAAGTAGACCAAAACTATACACTGTGATATCATATACCTTCTATTGTTTGTTATATTTTTAAACTTCAAATATTTTGAATTTTTCGAATTTTGAGGATTTTTAAATTTTTGAGTTTTAAAACTTTTTATATTTTTGAATTTTTGGATTTTAAATGTTTTTTATGCAAATTTTAATATGTGATTGATTGTTTTGATTCAATTCGATTTTATATGGTAGTGACTATTTTTATTTTCAAATGGTATTAACTTAATTTACATTTATATATACACGCTTTGTCAATAAGATATTATTCTTTGTAATAAAGCATATTTTGATTGATTGATTGATAGATAACTTGAACAACTCAATTTTTCACCTGTTAATACACTTTTTTAATTATCTGCTAAATATCGTTTTTCTGTGAGAAACAGTCAATTTGAATTTGATGCATCGACGTGGCATTTTATTAATGCCTGAATTCGCTATAGTTTCCAATTGAACGCCTGAACAATTCAATTTTTCACCTGTTAATCTCATAGAGTTTTTTCTGTGAACTGTTCCCAAACGGTGAGAACAACCGGTTGAATAATATATTCGGGATGTACCTTAAATCGGTGAATAACTGAACTGAACACTTGGGACTTCACCGCTAAGGGATGAAACATCCCTCGGGGAGTAATTAATTCAGTACGTCAAAAATGTTGAATTTCTAACGCTAAATGAGGAAAATTTATTGGATACGTATGCAAATTGGTCGGGAGGAGGGGGTTGATTGCGATGGAGTTGACAAAGCAGGGGGTAGAGTCAGTGGAAACGTAACATCAAACAAATATATGAGAAATATTTCGATAGAACATCACAAGGAGTTATTGTGGTACTTTCTATAAAGAACCCCGCACCAAATACATGAGAAAATGGCTCCCAGCAAATTTTGAATTTTTTTCAGGATATTGAGGTACCTAAAAGTCTCTAGACGTTACACATGCAAGTTTGAATTAGTTTCTATGTCTAGTTTCGGGATATACATTTTTGAAAATCACAAAAAGGCTGTTTACTAAATATAGTAAGGTTCACTTATCATCTGAAAAGTATCACTTTTCAGATGATTATTAACTAAATAATAGCATTGCTGGTTTAAAGAAAGTCAAATGACGTGTCTGTCAGTCGGTCGTTAAGAAAAAAAAGCCGCCTATGTACAGTAGCAGTGATCGTTCGATACGGCTGTGCTCAGTGTATGCATACCTATACTCGTCCTCCTGCCTCAGTGATTTGTGATTTATTCAAAATGGACATCCCAAACAAAGATCTCTTGGATAAACTGTGTCAAATGATGGAAAAAAAGTCGGCTGATCTCAAAAAAGAAATGAGATTTCTGTTGCCTTAACCGATAACTTGAAACAATTCAATGAAAAGGTAACCAACCTAAATGATACTGATTATATTATACATATGGACTTGTTATGAAAATATGTTTAGGAATCGACAATTATTAGAATCTCGCGAATGCAACATATTCGGAGTTTTAGAATTTATGAAATAAAAATTCGTAATGATTATTTTTACAGAAGAATGCATACCACAACGGCCTCATCTAAAACCAAGTCGAAAAATATTTCGACAAAATTTGTTAAAAGTATAATTCGAAAAATCTACGAATAAAAAATATTTTCCATAAAAGCACATAGGTGCATATTATGACATCCATCCACTTCATAGTATTCGTTGAAATTGCATTAGCTAACGCCATCTCAACTCAACCACTGGAACAAAAACATTACCAACTGACATGTCATCCTGAGTCTCAGGATAGAAATCTGCAATAAGAGGCAGAAGTCTGTAACATATCGATAGCCACCATTATTCCATTCAAAATGAAAAACGTCTTACTTCTCAGGATAGATGCTAGAAATTACTAAATACAAAAAACGACTACTTCCCTGGCTAATACCTCGACGGACGTTGCATAACATTATATTTTAATTCTGATAATCTATTTAATTAATACACACGGATGAGGTGAAAACAAAAGTTGAAAAAAAAAACTGAACACCAGAAATCATTTGTTACTTTCATGCAAAAAATGACATCGCTTCACTTTGATACCCAAATTCCTTATGTGATTATAAACATGCTTGTAATCCGTTCGATAGACGCAAAGAGCCTTCAGTAGTAATATGACGTCTTCTGATGTCCATTTTAGAATTTATGGAGACTATTTCCCTCATTATTTTTGAGCCAATCAAATGGCCGAAATTTCAAACCAAAAACCAACCAGATCAGTTCCATAGTGATAAAACGTATTTTCGCTGCTTGATACTGATAAAGCCACAGTCTATTCGATATTGTTTTGCGATAAAACGACGCATACTGTCAAAGTTATAAGCCTATAAAATTATTTGGTATGAAGTGATCCAAAGATGAAGGTCTTGGGTTCACTTCATACTTAAATGAGATGATAATATAATTCAAAGATACTTTTTCTCATTGGTAGCAAATGTCTTCAAATGTCACAGCATAACTTTCTGTTATGAAACGATCCATAACGATCCACTTAGTTATAGCTATTTTACGAATTCATGGAGGTTGAACACACCACACTCAACGAAGAGAACATTTCACATATTCGTTTCAACAACCAACATTCGGAATTCTCATTTCTATACATCAACTATCACTGAAAGCGCGGAGCGAAATCAAAACTCATTTCAAAAGATTGTTCGTTGCTCTTTTCATAAGTTCAGTTGAATTTCAGAGATTTTAAATGAAAGCGACCCAAAAGTTGATACAAGATTGAAAATAAACAGTGACAAGCTGTGGTTTTTGTGCTCGTGAATTATTGCTTTACAGCTCTTGTTCTAGTTAACGTAGAAATTTTAATCTTTTTCGTGGTGTTTAGTCTAGTTAACAAGTGCTTTTTAGGTCAAAATTTTTTCGCATTCTCCGAAAATTATGATTGAGGTGTCATTCGATTCGGAATGGCATGTAGATATTTTTTGAGAAAATGCTAAGGCCGCTCGCAAAAATTGCAATAGTTATAAGCAATTGAGTGAAAAAAAAGGGGGGTTTAGTTTTTCGCCAATATCTCAAAAACTATTCGAAATGATTCAAATTTGAAATAAGATTCAAAAAGAAGAGGAAATTTTCTAGTAAAAAATCTGTACTCCCGGAACTGTAGGACCAATATTTATAATTTTCCCAGAGGGAAAATACGCCCGAAAACGGGTACTCCGGCTTGCGCAAGCCACGCCCCCTTCGGACCTTTAATGATTAAATATTATTTAAACTTATTAAATGTGAAAATTAAAAATTAAAAAAAATCCGGCGCCTGCGGGATAGATCAATGAACAATAATCCGTGGTCCAAAAATGTTTATCGCAATTTTTCAATAAGTTATCCATTAGTTAATCAACAATTTTTTGTAGCACGAACATTAACATTGCAAGTGCGATAATTGTTAAACTATTAATCTGAGAATGTTTTCCTTCCGTGGAGCTATTTTTCAAAGGTCTAAGAATAGATTTCCGTTGGAAAAATTGAGAAAATTGTTAATTTTTGCTTTGTTATTAACAATTTACTAAGGTGAAAAATTATAAACATTTTTTTATAATAATATTATTGATCCGTTTTCTTATGATCAGAAGCTACTTGAAAATGATTTTTAATAATTTCTATCTCCTATTGTTTGAAAAATTGTTATAAACAAATTCGTTGTTTATGAGATAATTTAAAAAAAAAATATTATAACATAATCTATGATGATAATTATGATTTAAAAAAAAAACATTTCCTAAAAAAAATGTATTGTTTAAAAACGCATTTGTTAAATAAATTTTTTTTTTACCACTTGTTATGAAAATTAAGGAACCATTTTTTTTTAATCATTATTTATCTGGGTCTTCGATATTAAAAAAAAAAAAGATTATTATTTGAATTTTTATTTTTATTCAATAAACAATTTGTTATAAACGAATGAATTATCTTTGTATTTTTTTTTCTTAAAAAAACAAAAACAAACCATGTATTATTTTTAGAAAAAATGAATTATTTATATTTTTTATTGAACTTTCAATTTTCTGTTCTCTTTCATTTCACCACTCTGACCTGGTTTTTTATGTTTAGTTATAACTTTGTAACTAATGGAGATACAAGGAAAAAATTCAAGACTTATTTATTATTTATTGATTAAACAACAAATTAAGCCAAAACTGTTTTCTACTTTTATGTCTAAATATCTTATTAACTAATATAACTATGACCATACAACTTATGTAACTTTTTGTCTAACGTATATTTATCAACAATTTTAGCTTATAAATTTTAGTTTTGCTCGGTAATTTTTTTAATTATGAATAAAAATAAGTTTGAGAAGTAAATTGTCTCCAAGTTTATCAGCCTAAGCATCTTAGTAACTGAAAATTAATTAGAAATGTTAGTTAATTCAAGTAAGTTAATTTACCCGTACCCGTTTTCGGGCGTATTTTCAACCCTCTGGGAAAATTATAAATATTGGTCCTACAGTTCCGGGACTCCATACTTTTTCTCAGGAAATTTCCTCTTCTTTTTTAATCTTTCTTCAAATTTGAATTATTCCGCATAGTTTTCGAAATATTGGCGAAAAACTAAACCCCCCTTTTTTTTACTTAATTGTTTATAACTATTGAAATTTTTGCGAGCGGCCTTAGCATTTTCTCAAAAAATATCTACATGCCATTCTGAATCGAATGACACCTCAATCATAATTTTCGGAGAATGCGAAAAAAATTTGACCTAAAAAGCACTTGTTAACTAGACTAGTTGTATGAATGTCAGCTGCACACCTCGGATTCTGGGTGAGTCTAGAAAGTGAGACGTTGTGTAAATAAAAGCGAAATTAGCGGCTCATCGTTAATCCCGGTGGAAGTATAAATATCGCACAAAAACGTCCCCTTGAAAAAACAAAGGTTATCGAGAGACATAAATAAGCTCGGGCGCTTAGGTCAAATACTTTTACTTGCTGAATCCCCACAAATATGTCACTCCCAACGAACTTGGATTCAAATCAAGAAAGTTAAGACTCTAGATGATGTAGGGTAGCCCGGGGTCGGAAGTAACATTTCGACTTTAAATTAGGAAAACAAAAAATTATAAATGCTAGAGAAATTATAGTTGCACGAGTTAATTGGGAAATCCATGTAGTTAGTTGGGTGAAGTGTTGAGGCTTCTGAAATTCGTACGTCATTGCCAATAACATAAAAACGGAGTAAGTGCTTATTGTTACAATCGCCCCCGACACCGCAGCGGTTGTAACAACATATGGGGTCCGTTGGGAAATAATAAAAAGACATAAACTATAAAATATCTATTTCCAAAAATAGAAAAAATCACAAATTAAAAGTAAAACTAGGGAAATAATGGAAAAAAAACAAAAAAAATTAATTATTTGAATAAAGTAAGAATTCATTCTGAGTGACAGTTATGACAAACGTAATATGTAGGAGTTGAATTAGAGCATTCTTCATGGGACCAATGTTTGCATTCTGTGCAACGAATCCATTGTTCACCGAGTTCACTGGAACTGTATGGTTCTAAGCAAACCATACAATAACATTCTTCATATTCACTTGAATCTGAGCTTGATGAGGTCTTAAGTGTAGTGGCTTTGGTCTTCTTGATTTCTTGTTGTTGGAGTTTCTTGTTAATACAGCTTTTATTTTTTTTATTTCATGAACTAGATAAGTTCCGTTTGGCTCTATTTTTCTCCTTTTTCTCAGATTCAACTCGTATTGCCTCTTTCTCGGGAGTGTTAGTATAGATAGCAGATTTCCTAGTCTTTCTCCCGTTTCCTCTCTTTCTTGGAGCTGCTTTTGGGAAGGGTCGAACACTTTCAGGGGGGAGATTGATTGGGAACCTCATGGGATGCCTGCAAATTTTCTACTGGATAAGAAATATTACGCGATGTTGAAGGCAAATTCTCTAGAGGTCTTAAGGAGTCTCTTGATGCTGATGGAGCAGCCTCCACGGTAGTTTTTAACAATTAATTCACAGTGTTGTTGAGTTCTTCATTGGGGGTTTTCTGAGTTGTCTGCCATTTGTTGCAGGGGTCGATCGGTTACAAATGATGGGAAATAATCTAGGTCAGTGAATATATAACTATTTAAAGGAAAAATTCCAGTGCACCTGAATCCTGACTGGATATTTGTTTGAGTCACTGCGTAGGGAAAGGCATCCCTTATAATTCCTGGAATATGATGAATCGTCAAGGTCATTCCCCCATGACCACGCATCCATGAATCACATGCAGAAGAGACAGCCTTCTTTAGGGGTCCATGAACTGACCGGTCTAATGGCTGTAGTTTATGCGAGCAACGTGGGGGAAACGACAATACTATAATCCCATTTCCTTTACGAAAATCTCTGGATGGAAATGTATGATGATTGATTATCTAGGAGTAAAAGAACTTTATGATCGTTTGAGGAGAATGTATATTTTTGAAAATGTTGAAGATAAATGAGGAACTCCGCTTTATGCATCCATCCACTTGAATTTTCGGCTCCAATGCTCCCGGTTGGGCCATCCCTCACAAAATGATCTTGATATCTGAGCCTTGGGAATACAAACACGGGTGGAATATATTCACCAATAGCGTTTACTGCCACAGTGACAGTAACAAGCGTCCCTCTTTCGGCAGAAGTTACTTATCCAACCTGTCTTATTCCTCTTTTCGTGACAACTCTATTGGGTTTCTGCACTGTGGTATCACCCGCTTCATCCAAATTATATATATATATATATATATATATATATATCTTTGGGTTCAAACAAATATCTGTCAATGACATTCGCCAAGTTGTCAAAAAATAAGTTGACATTTGCTTTGTTAAAGCTTGTTGCCCTAGATAAGCTAGTAGCTTCAGCATACCGTATGGAAAGTTGGGGTTGTCTTTTCATAAATCTTGTAATTCAATCTTCCGTTGCCATCTGTTTTTCAGACCACTGGGGCGGCTTTAATAAATTGTACTTGCATGCTAACTCAAATGCTAACATTCTAAAGTCTTTTGGACACAAGCCATAATATATCTCTGAAGCCCTTATAATGTAATTTGACATTACCTGCTTCTGCTCATCACTGAAGACTTTGTTCCACGCTTTATAGCCCATAGATATCGGCGATTCATTGTTTGCTGCAGCTTCTTTTTTATGTTCGTAACTGGTTAGGGATACATGATTTAATTCAAATTTTGTTTGCCGCTGCTCGTATCGATACTCCATTCTTTACATCCTGATATGCTTGCTCGTATTGCAAAACGCCTTGTTTTTCTCTCTCTGTCTTTCTTTCCTTCGTTCGTGGCATTCTGTAGTAGGAAACTCCCATTAGTTTTCATTATTATACACACATTTGTCAATAATACAACCATCGGGGTCGGATGAAACGTCACAACCGACCCCGCGTGGCTCTGTTACTATCGACCTCGATGGCGATCTGTTGTTTCAATTCGGTTTTCAGGACCCAAGTCTCCAATATTAATGAATCAAAATATCACTCATAGAATGAAAAATTAATCGAAAAAGAATAATAACATTTCAGAAACCTCTTACCTGGATTGTTAGATGCTTGGTCACAATTTAATGACAAGGCAATATAGTTACTCTAGGTATGCAAAAATAAAAATTATTGTTTACTCGCCGAGACTAGATGCAAACTGAACGGTCGATACAAGCACCGCTGGCTGCATCGTCTGACAAAAGGACGGCTCCCCACCACTTGGATTTTAAGTTAACGGCTTAGTTACTTTCGCCCCCTGTTACTTTCGACCCCGGGCTAGCCTATTCACCCTCCTCAATCTAGACAAAAAAATTGAAAGGTCAATGTTGATGTGCCTCATCGTCCACTATGTGAAATTTGTAATTGTAATTGATGTATAGGTTGAGTTGAAAAACAGCTTCTGCTGACACTCCACCTTTTTACCAAACACCAACTTTCTTTCTGGTTTGATGAATAAAGTCGAATAATTATTATTATTGAAAGTTGGAAACAGATATTGTTTTCTAAATGCTACACAAACGAACAAACTGTAATCCATTTATCAGAGTTTGAAAGAAAAAGAATCATAAGTTACATGATATTGAGAAAGATGCATTGTTTTCTAAATTCCTTATAACTGACTGCAGGGACAGGTCGCTCTTATTCTCCTTACTCTAAATTCAACATTTCTTTCCAATCATCATGAATGAATGAATCTGTAAAACGATTCCTCCGATTTTGAAACGAGTAGTTGTAACTTTCCACGTTGAAAATTCGGATATAACATGAATCCTGGTAGTTTGATTCAGTTTTAAATGTGATTCGGGAAATTTTATCATCAAATACCACTCGTGCTAAAGATTTTACCGCAATTTTGGAACGTAGTTCCTTATCGCGCGTTGCGAAAGAGGGCTAGACGGAATAAATTAAGACCAAAAGTTGTAACGAGACTTTCGCTATGGTTATAAGCCGTGCGGCGTGCGCGTGTTTCTCTGTCTGTCTCTATCTCTCTTTCATAGAAAGCAAGCCAGTTATTTTCGTTTCGTCTTTCTATTTCACATTGAACAGTGTGGTGTCGCGACGATGATTTTTGTCGAGTGTATACAGGTTTTTTGTACATAATAAATAATAAAGAATAATAACAGTAATGAATCCTGACAGTGTTTCTGCACAAGTTCCAGATATTGCTGATGGAGTTAGGTAAGTAGAGATTTTATACAGACAATAATAAATGCTTATGTATTTTTAGCAAGTACGCATTATAACCTCTCTTTACTATTGTGCTAACCAAGTCATACGCATTATAATCTCTCCATTATTGTGTGTTTAGCAAGTGTACCCGTCATAACTTCAATAAATTTAAAAGCAAATTATATTTTGATATTACAATATCAATGCGTATGTATTTAGCAAGCCGTGCGTGTTCTAACCTATACGCTGTTGTGTTTACGAAGTCGAGGGAGTATATATATATATATATATATATATACACTCTGTTGTGTTTACAAAGTCCCGCGCATCTATGACGTGTACGAAAGAATAGACAGACAGAGTGCATATATATATATATATAAAATATTATTATAACTTAAAAAAAAAATTATTACAATTCCTTCACTAATTAATCGAAAGGAACTACGTTCCATCCGGGTGTCCCCTTGACACCTCTCAATTTTTTTTTTAATTTTCCCTCAAGCATTCTGCGTCTAGGAAATTTAACTCGTGCAATTTGCGGCCTTATCATCAGAGATTAAACCACTCAAGCTTTGCTTTCGGAGTTTAATCAGATAATGAGATCGCAAATCAAACTCGGTAAAATTTCCAGGCAAAATACTTTCTCGAAAATTTGTGAGCGAGACCACCAGTAGATTTGATATTGTTCTGCAATAAAATTAGTCAACGCATTCTATTCCTAAATAGGGAAACTGGAAATGCAAAATTGATCAAATAAGGGAAACTCAACTCACTATTACAGTGATTTAATATTTTAATTGAAATATACCTTTTTCAGTATACTAAAAAGCCTCGGGTTTTCAAGAAAGGCAATTGATGATTGAAAACCGTTATTTTCATATCATCAACAACAATAACACCTCCACTTTTTTTACGCGAAACAAGTGCATCAGCACTTATCGCTCACTTAACTTTATTCATTTACTTCACTTGTTTTTCCTATCACAGCAAGGCCCGGTATTTTCACCTCCGGTTATACTAGAAATAAATTAAGAAATAGTTAGAATGTGCTTTTGTTATCAATAAACGTTGAACAAAAGCATAATCTAACCGTTGGTTAATTTATTCCTAGTATAACCGGAGGTTTTTTATCCTGAATAAAGTTTTTCTTATATTCGTGGGCTAGTGGTAAGCGCGTCTAATCTCTCATCCGGGAGGCTCGGATGCGAATCCGTATCAAGGATTTTTTTAAATCGGTTTCAGATACAAATTTATTTCATTTGATAGTGAAAAAATTATATATATTTTAGGTTTTTGGGGAAGTTTAATAGCAGCAAATGATCATTGTAAATGAGACACGAAGCATTTAGAAACGAACATGATTCCTTCCATTTTGGAACGAGAAGAATTGTGGTGATTTTTCAAGTTGAAAATTCAAATAAAATACGAATTCTGGTATTTTTATCCAGCTTCAAATGTGATTTTGAAAATAATCTCATCAAATATCATTCGTGCTAGAGAATTTCATCACAATTTTTTTTAAATTTCAAGCATTTTGCCTCTAAGAAATTTGAGTCATGCAATTTGCGGCCTTATTACCAAAGATTAATCAGATAATAAGACCGCAAATAGTACTCAGTTAAATTTCCAGGCAAAAAGCTTTCTCGAAAATTACAAAAATTTTTGAGCGAAAAAACCGCTAGCACTTATGATATTACCCTCGACAAAATAATAGCAATTTTTCTGGATCTGCTCTATTCGAGTGATTGAAAGTTTTGACCTTCGATTGCATTCTGAATACGCCACTGCATCGAGAGTATTTTATCTTTCGTTATAGTCGGATGAGGAAACGGGCGGTTCCTTTGAAGGAATTAACTGAGTGTTCAGAGTAAGAAACATTGTTTGAAGGTATAGCCAACATTCTCAGCCTTAAAGCTATTCACAACTCCTTTGACTCAATGGGAGACTCTGAAGTCATGAAAGAATCAGATTCCTTTGATCTTGGGAATTTCCATTGTTTGAAACGTTATTGATTAGTTATAGAGCAACACAAACCCAAAAGTTTTTAAATTTTTGGAATTAAATTGGTTTGGGGAGTAACGAGGAGATCTGAAAGTCATGTTGTATTATAGTAGTATGAGTAAATTGCACTCCTGCTTTGAATCGATCTCGAAAAATTGATGGCTTTATCGATGTTTCGTGGAATGGCCCTATTGCTACCGAAAACCTTCGCTCATTAGGATGCTCTCTTATTCAGATTTCTACAAAGGAATCAATTGAAAAAATCATGAAAAGTAGTGTTGAGAGTATTCCATCTGTCAAATTCTTTCAAAGCTGCCCCAGTATGGCCATATAGCCCCTGTTTGTGTTAATATAGCGTTTCATTAGTAATACCACTAGATGTTAAATTATTTCCGGATTTTTTAAGTAAAACTCCTTTACGCATGCTTGACTTGGGGAGTAAGCTGGTGAATGCATGACGAAAGCGAACGGTCTCGACAAAGGTGAGTGCGTATCTCATACTAGTTGCTGGCGTCGTAGCGTCATATGCAGCGTTCCTTTTTCCTTGTCTATTTTCTCCCTCTACCAACACGCGGCATTCTACTCTCGACATTGGGGCGCGTTTGATTCTCTGTCCTTTTTTTGTCGCTCTCCTCTCTCTCTCTCTCTCTCTCTCTTTCTCCTTGTTACTCTTCTTTATTTCGGCCTCGCGTTTCTACAATTTACTTCAGCAAATTTTCAAAATAGGATAAAATAAAATTTTACTAATATGTAAACAATAAAATACTTATTAATTGTAGAGGTTCACCATCACAAATAATTGGTGACATCGTGATTGAACATGACAATAATCAAATGGAAGTTGATGATGAAAATCCCACTATAGATCATGTACAAAATCCGAGTCAAATTATTGGAGTTAGGTAAATTAATTTTTATTTTATTTTTATAATCATTCATGACTCTGATAATAATTTACTGAATTTAATAAATTAAAATGATGAAATTATAGGTTATTAGAAAATTAATATATGTATATGTATATACATGTATATATTATACATATATACATATATAACATATATATATATATATATATATATATATATATATATATATATATATATATATAATATATATATATATATATATATATATATATATATACATACATATAGATGGATCTAAAGAAGTTTTACTTCAGTCGTGTAGTCTAAAGCACACTCGTTTTTTTTTCGAGGGTATGGATATTTTGAAATTATCCCAAACCGCAGGCAAGAAATAATTTTCTTAAAATATTCATAACCGAAAAAAAAAATTAAGGATTTTAATTTAACGTCGAGCATACCTATTTATATTGTACTATTATTTTAGATTTTTAAATGTTATGTAAAGACAAAAAGATGAACAAAAACTCTGCACTCTACCAACTGTGGTTGCACAAATAAATCATTTAAAGATTTGGCATCGTTTATTCTTTTATATTACGTTGAGTTGGAATCACTACAAACGGATTGCAAATTGTTCAGCGAGTCTTCTTCAAATCGAATATTTTATCTACAAATAGATTCCAACATACAGCATGAAGCAATATTACTAAGACAACTAGCTCCGATGTATTATAAACTTTTTTTTCTGTTCTTTTTTTACATTCATACATGTTATGAATAATATTTTATATACAGGGTGTTATGTAATAAGTGTCCGATATTTTAGGGGACAATTCCTCAGTTATTTATAAGGTGAAAAGTTCATATAAGCATGGGCCCGCAAGGCCTCTATTTTTTATATACAAGGTGTTGAAAATTAATTTTTATTTTGGTTTTTCGTAAATAATTTTTGAAATAATGTCAATATTTGGACGAAAATTGGTATTTGGGGATTTTTTATTATGATAAATTCAAATTTGATCTTAGTTTGGCCCTTAATTGTTGGGGGCGCCTTCAGATCTTTGTCTCTTTTGGGGAGTCACAACTTTGTCGTGCATGTATGTATCACATTTTCTAGAAGGAAAATCGATTCCTCTATCATTTTCACGTAAAAAGTTTGCTTTCAAAAGTCGCTACAAGCAGCCGTTTTCGAGATATTTTGATTTAAATTAATCGATGCATGTGTTTGTCAAAAAGTGAAACAATTTTGTAACCTTTTTTTTTAATTCAACATAGAAACATTTCAAACGCTAATTTTCAAACAACAATAAACAACGGACCACTTGATATAAATCTAAATCAAAATCACAATAAATGTTCGAAATGTCCACCTCCTGCCTGTATGCACGCATCCAATCTTCTTCTCATTGATTCGCGCACTCTTTGGAAAATTCCTGGAGTATTTTGAATCTACAGGAGTAAATGATTCGATTACTCAATTCTCCTTCATTTTGGATAGCTGTCTGATAAATTGAGGATTTTAGATGTCCCCACAGAGAAAAATCCAAACTGTTAAGGTCTGGTGACCCCCTGGGGCCATCGTTGAGGCCCTCCCTGACCTATCCAACCGTTGCCGAAAGTTTGATCTTAAAATTCTGGCGCTTGGATGCTAAAATGTGCCAGGGCACCGTCCTGCATAAACCACATTTCATTTCGTAGTCTAAGCGGCACATCTTTCAGTAAAATAGGCAAATATTCTTCAAGAAAATGACGATATCTCTCTCCGTTTAATCTTCCCGGAATGAAGAATGGACCTATAAAATAATCTCCAAGGATTCCTGCCCACACGTTAAGAGAGAACTGCTTTTGGGAATGTGATTCCTGTATCGCTTGGGGGTTTTCCTCTGACCACAAATGATTGTTGTGAAAATTGCGTCTCGCGTTGCGTGAGAAATTTGCTTCGTCGGTAAACAGGATTTGATTTTCAAATAAAGAATTGTGAATGAGGCATTGGAGAAACCAACGACAGAAGTTAGGAACGGAAAGTCACGAGGAAGTAGTGCCTGAACTCTTTGAATATGGTAGGGATATAACAAATTATCAATTAAAATTTTCCATACCAGAACATGAGAAATGTTTAACGTCGGCGCTATTTTTCTAGAGCTTGTTTTCAGGTGTTCTCCTATCAGATTGAGAACTGCTTCCTCGGTTTCTGGGCTTCTTACCGTCCGATATGCAACCGTCAAATGACCTAGCTTTCTCAGAACTCCCTGTTCCCCTTAACCGGATAACGCTCCTGATACAAAAGTCTAGCCTCATATGCATTTCCGTTAGCAAGTCCGTATGTAAAATTTATGTCAGCATACTCTGCATTGGTTGACCATTTTTTAACAAATAATCACAATAATAATTAGTAAAACTATTCAATTATGCGTCAAGATATTATTTTTTACATGACAGCACAAAAAAAAACATTGCTATAAACTTACTAGCCTACTTGATACTTTTATTTCCAAAGAGTTAGCGAATCAATGCATTGGATGCATCGATTAATTCAGCTAAAAAATCTCGAAAACGGCTGCTTGTAGCGACTTTTGAAAAGCCATACCATTTTCACGTAAAAACGATAGAGAAATCAATTTTTCTTCTAGAAAATGTGATACATACATGCACGACAAAGTTGTGATTCCCCGAAAGAGACAAATACCTGTAGGCGGCGCCCCCTACAATTGATGGCAAAACTAAGATCAAATTTTAATTTCTTATATTAAAAAATTCCCAATTACCAATTTTCGTCCAAATATCGATATTATTATGTGTGTGTAATATATTTGTAAATATGTAAATATGAAAACTTCATTAATATACACTAAAAAAAATGCTAACTAAGCCAATTCAAATTGCATTCTGTACCAGTAATGAATATGTTAAAGTTATTTCAAGACTAAAAAAAAAGAAAAATATGTAGTTTGAAAAAAAAGCTAAAAAAAATCGCTTAATTATACAATAATTAAATTGACTTGTATTACTTACGATATAAGAACCTATGCATTTTACCCTTGGCAATATTTCAACTTCATTGGAGAGCAAACGCAAACTTATATTTTTTCAAACAATACGTGGTTAACCTAGGTGGTAATTAGTAAGTTCGTCACTTCTTTTATATCTAATGATTAATTTAAAAAGCGTGAAGCGCTTTCTGGTTGCGTGTAATTTTAAATAATTTAAACAAAGCGCTCCACACTTTTTGAATTAATCATTAGATATAGAAGAGTTACAAGCTTATAATAGCAACCTAGAATATCTATCATCCACCACGTATTGTTTAAAAAAAAATATATATTTGCGTTTACTCTACAATGAAGTTAAATTATTGGCAAGGCTAAAAGACATAGGTACTTATATCGTAACTAAATAAATCAATTCAATTATTTTATAATTTTTGGTGCGTGATAAGAGCGTGGTTTTTAGTTGTTTATAAACTACATATTTTTGTTTATTATATATCATTTATTCCAGAAAACTTTACCAGGTCAAAATTTTCTCAAATAACGTTGTGTAAAAATACTTTTTTTACCTAAATATTTTATTCGGAGTATTGGAAACATTCAAAAAATCAAATAGCCAAATTGGTTCAGCCGTTGTTTTTATAAAATAAAAAAAATTACCCCGACCGGGATTCGTTCCTGTGCTTGGTAGGTGACAGTATAATCGCTGAGCTATTTCCTCTTTTATAATGACTCGATAGTCTTTTTCTTCGCCAAATTTCTTAATATACCAGGATTTTCCAATTTCCGGGCAACTTACCTACTTTTTCCCCGTATCAACCATCCTCGGGCTATTACGAACATTAAATAAAATAGCCAAATCGGTCCAGCTGTTCTTACGTTTTGAGCTTACAAAGAATCGAGATTAATTTGTTGAAAATATAAACAGGATGTTCATAAAATCAGATGTGGAATCATCTGCGACTGAAAGATAAACTTTAGTCACTATCTTCCATCGTCAAGATAACCTCTTGTGGGGTATTCATGTTGAAAAGGGAAACATTCTCAATTGAATATCGATAAAAAGATTTTTCTGTGAATTGAAAAATCCACGATTAAAATGAAGTTATTTTTTGTGAATGTCTAACAGAAAACAACTACTTCCCCGGCTAAAGCCACGCTGGACATTGAACTACATCTGATATATATTCTGGAAAGGCCCTAACTCAAAAGGAAAAATCTGAAATTGAAAATTTGCATTTTCATTCAGATAGTTATTTGATTTTCTATTCCAGTCTTGATTAAGAACTCATAAAGATAAATGAGGCAAAGAAGAATGTTTTCCAAAGAGAAAGTACTCACCAGAAATCATTCGTAACATTGAGCAGGAGAGACATCGCATTCACTAGGTCTTCAATACATTTTGTCGACGAAAATCTATTTCACGCTTCCACGATCATCAGGAAGACCGGAAAAAATGGAAACACATTTTCAGAAGCAATCTCACTTTGCAAAGATGGAAAAGTTAGAATCATTTCTTTTGGAGACACTTTGAAATTAGTGTTTTCTGACATTAAAACCTGTCATGGGTTATGATAGATTGATTTGTTGAAAATATAAACAGGATGTTCATAAATCAGATGTGGAATCATCTGCGACTGAAAGATAAACTTTAGTCACTATCTTCCATCGTCAAGATAACCTCTTGTGGGGTATTCATGTTGAAAAGGGAAACATTCTCAATTGAATATCGATAAAAAGATTTTTCTGTGAATTGAAAAATCCACGATTAAAATGAAGTTATTTTTTGTGAATGTCTAACAGAAAACAACTACTTCCCCGGCTAAAGCCACGCTGGACATTGAACTACATCTGATAGATATTCTGGAAAGGCCCTAACTCAAAGGAAAAATCTGAAATTGAAAATGTGCATTTTCATTCAGATAGTTATTTGATTTTCTATTCCAGTCTTGATTAAAAACTCATAAAGATAAATGAGGAAAAGAAGAATGTTTTCCAAAAGAAAGTACTCACCAGAAATCATTCGTAACATTGACGCAGGAGAGACATCGCATTCACTAGGTCTTCAATACATTTTTGTCGACGAAAATCTATTTCACGCTTCCACGATCATCAGGAAGACCGGAAAAATCAAATAACTATCTGAATGAAAATGCAAATTTTCAATTTCAGATTTTCCTTTTGAGTTAGGGCCTTCCAGAATATCTATCAGAT
Source organism: Gonioctena quinquepunctata (assembly GCA_018342105.1). Classification (NCBI taxonomy): domain Eukaryota; kingdom Metazoa; phylum Arthropoda; class Insecta; order Coleoptera; family Chrysomelidae; genus Gonioctena; species Gonioctena quinquepunctata. The sequence goes on from JAFIRS010000090.1 coordinate 810,568, forward strand.
GTAGTTCAATGTCAGCGTGGCTTTAGCCGGAAGAGTTGTTTCTGTTAGACATTCACAAAAATAACTTCATTTAATCGTGATTTTCAATTCACAGAAAAATCTTTATCGATATTCAATGAAATGTTCCTTTCAACATGAATACCACAAGAGGTATCTTGACGATGAAGTAGTGACAAAGTTTATCTTTCAGTCGCAGATGATTCCACATCTGATTTTATGAACATCCTGTTTATATTTTCAACAAATCAATCTATCATAACCCATGACATTTAATGTCGAAAACACTAATTTCAAAGTGTCTCTCAAAAGAAATGATTCTAACTTTCCATCTTTCAAAGTGAATTGCTTCTTGAAAATGTGTTTCCCATTTTCCGGTCTTCCGATGATCGTGGAAGCGTAATAGATTTTCGTCGACAATGATGAAGCCTAGTGAATGCGATGTCTCCTGGTCAATGTTACGAATGATTTCGTGAGTACTCTCTTTGGAAAACATTCTTCTTTGCCTCATTATCTTTATGAGTTCTTAATCAAGACTGGAATAGAAAATCAAATAACTATCTGAATGAATGCAAATTTTCAATTTCAGATTTTCCTTTGAGTCAGAACCTTCAGAATATCTATCAGATATCAGTTCAATGTCCAGCGGGCATTTAGCCGGAGAAGTAGTGTTTCTGTTAGACATTCACAAAAAATAACTTCATTTTAATCGTGGATTTTTCAATTCACAGAAAAATCTTTTTATCGATATTCAATTGAGAATGTTTCCCTTTTCAATCGAGATTAATTTTATTATATAGATTGAAGGAAAATATCGAATTTCAATGAATTAATCACATTCACCATATTCATAGAGGGTAATGTTTCAGGCATTAAATTTAAATTTTAAATCAGAAATTATCAATATACACCACTGCTTTGCATTTAGCTGAAATATTATCTCAGGGATCAATTATTGATCAAGGTTGAAATTTTCGAATGGCTGATTTCGAATTTTTTTCTTCACCCTCCATGCGGACATATCTATTGTTGATTGTTAAACACTATATTTTCATCATGTATTCAAAATTACGTATATTTTCTATTAATAAATCATTATTGGAATAATATTTTAACAAATCTACATATATTTCCTATCAATAAATCATTATTGGTATAATCTTCTACCAAATGAAGGAATTAATAGTGATACTCACTCCCCTATTTTGGGTCTGAAATCAGAAAAAAATCACATTCCAGAATTTCTCCCTGTTTGTGCTCCAAACTCTACAACTTCGTCAAAGAACCTCCGCACGGAATACATGGGATTTTGGTTGATTGCATAATTCAATGAAACTCTGCTATGTTGTAGATCACGATTTGTCGATAGCACTTTAAATAGACCATAATCAAATACTATGATTAGATTTCGGAAACTGATTTTAAAAGTAGTTACAAAAACATAAAATAAAGGTAATTTTCACAAATTGGTATTATTTCTTGTTTATCTCTATTTGGGTAAAATTTGGAAACGCAATACTTTATGATCAAACAGTATTTAGTTTACCGGGGTCATCACAAACGTACTCAAAAAAATCATATTTCGACGTTGCTAACTTCATTAATCTGAATTGAGATATTTTCATAGCTTAATTTCGAGATTTGGCTGGGTAATGTTGACAGTTTGGAAAGCAATACTATTATGAAACAAATACATTATTTCATCAAAAAATGTCCTATTCCGAAGTTATTTACTTCATTATTTCAATGAAATCTTAAAAAACCATATGTTTTCAACTTTCAACGTTGATATGTGAAAACCATCAAGCCATAATATCTGAAAAATCTTAAGCCAAACTTATATTTCATTAATACAAGGGCCCTACAAAAAGTAACTCTACATTTGTACCCGACTACTCGATGTGCATGTAATAATACTTTAGACTATTTCAGGAAGCTCATTTTCTTATTCTGCAACCCCCTTTAAAAATGGTTGATGGGAAAGTCTTTTCCGATGAAGAAGTAAGGGCACATCTTTAACCAGGGTGCAATTCAGGAATTATCTGAATATTGTGCACCTGTTGAGTTATATGGAAGTTTACGCACAATAGCCAAACAGGACTCATTTTGTCTTTTATGCAAGATCCGTCAACGTCTTTCTGATAATTTTTTTTCTGCAATGTTTGTCCAACAAGTCAACAGAAAACTAGCTAAGTGTTGCTTTCGATGAAGCAGCATTTTGTACCACGCTTTCTTGGATATGGGCATATGAATAGAGAAGAACTAGTGGAAAATCACGTTACTGCCTTCGCAAACCAACTCTATAATTCTGAGCCTGAAAACCCAAAAGCTATTTTTTATATCGATGCAACATATTTTGAGGTTCAGAAGAGTAAGAACTTGAGAGTTATAAGAAAGTCATGGCTGTTGCCACGGACGGTTATATTTTATCTACAAACGGGAATACCAAAACGATATAGACAATCTACGGGAATACTTCCAGGAAAACGATATTTTCATACCGGAAACCTCTATCCCGTATAAAAATAGCGTTAGATTTTCACAAGACCTCGAAATGAAAGTTGAGCCTCCTGCCCATTTGGGAGCTCGTAAAGAACTGTCAACAGAAGATGCCAATCATTCCAGTATTATCACTAAGAGTAGGTGGATAATTGAGTGGACGAATGCCCACATAAAAAGCATTTCAAAATTTTCAATTACCGAATACTCAAATTCATGATTTGAAAGACATTTTTGAAGTAGTCTGTGCCATGATAAATAAGTATCACGAACCTAGCATAATGCTGAGTTAGCTAAATAGATGCGTCGAAAGGCTTTGGAAGAAAACCACGTTTAAAATCGCTTGGAACAAAACAATTTGATCAGACGTTGTGGGATTTGGCAGATCCTCATCGGGCATCATATTGATTTTCCCAGACTTGAATAAGAAGCCCTCAGAAATCTAACTTTTGGAGTTTTCCAGTTGCGGTTGTCTCCATCATATATACAGGATTATATGGACCAAGACGAAAGACATTGCATTGATATAGATACGAGACTTAATGAAAATGGTTTTATTAGAGTCAGATTATTTTCCAGGCATAGGAACAATACTAAATATCAGTTGTTCGTGAGATTTGCTGGATGCAAACGAAATAACAGGACATAACTGCACATGTCGGTCGGGTAGGAATGTTCTGCCGCGTGGCAAGTACCATTTGGTAGCTCAGCTACAGTTGGCATATTATAGAAAATATTGAATTTCCAACTACCAATGCTTTGGAATGCGTTCGAGATGTCGTTGTTAGTGAGGTTGCAGAAGAAGAAAATGAGCTTCCTGAAATGGTATATAGAGTTACTTTTTGTAGGGCACTTGTATTATAAAAATATAAGTTCGACTTGAGGATTTCGTCATTTTAACGTTAAAAGTTGAGAACATATGGTTCTTCAAGGTTTCTATTGAAAGAATGAAGTAAATAACTTTGGAATAGGATATTTTTAGTACTTTTCTGATGACCCCGTTATGGTGGAATACTATGTTTGTATCATAATGAAAAAACACAAATACACACAATTTTTGAACCAAAAAAATTGAAACGAGAAACGCAACAAAAAGGCTGGGAAACGGTGTCTTCGGACCCAGATCCAAATTCTGCAATGGATGAATTCATTAAAATAATAACAGTAAAAACAAATGAATGCCTTGAAATAAAAAAAAACGGTTAGGAAAAAATTGGAACTAACCCCTACAGAAAAACCAAAATAATCACCCACTACAAGATCAATGAAAAATATATAAAAATACAGTAACGAATCTAAAAAAAAGCGATATATGAATACTATAAACAACAAATAGAAATGATTTTCAGCAATACCAAATACTTGTGAGAAAAGGTGAGATAATTGAGTAATTCAAAAACGTCACACCATGAAATATCGGAAATTCAAAACGGAAATGGAGAACTCCTTTGCCAAAGTAAAGAAATCGCAGATGAATTCAACATGAGATTTGCTGAAAAAATTTAAAAGAATTCGAATCATAAAATAGCTTTCCGAACTCTATGATTCTACCATCCGTAGAACCTAACGAACTCCTGAATATAATAAATAATCTGAAAGACAAGAAAACCTCTGGTAAGGACGGAATAAGAGCGGAAACTATTAAATCTATTGCCGAATACATAATTCATCCCTCATGACACATATTAAATGAATGTTCAGAACTAGAAATCTGGCCAAGAGCTTTCAAAAATTCAGTAGTCAATCTATCCACAAAAAAGGCAACAAGACGAACTACAGACCTATCTCATCTATCGAAGATTTTCAAGAGGTTTTTGAAAAACAGAATGACATCCTTCATGAAAAAGTATAGATTAATATCCAACAAACAATATGGCTTCAAAAAAAATACTTCAATAGAAGACGCCGTCCTCGCCTTGACCGGGAAAATTCACAATGCACTAGAAGAAGGACATCCATATCTATATGTTTTCATCGACCTTTCGAAGGCCTTCGACACTGTTAATCACCAACTACTCATAGATACTTTGGAACGAATAGGTATGAGAGGAAAGAGCGGAAATGTACTCAAAAACTATCTTGAAAATAGAACTCAAGAAGTGAAAGTGGCAGATACGATGGGTGACCTGAGAGAAACTGAATACGAAGTACAGCAGGTCCTATACTGTTCAATCTTTATATAAATGAACTGTTTTCATTAAACAGTCAGGAACTATCATAGGGTATGCTGACGACACCGCCATCTTTTATGAAGCGACATCATGGCAAGAACTTAAACATAAAGTTGAACGTGATATGCAAGTAATGAAGGACTGGTTTGACTGCAAGCTATTAACAATTAATACAGAAAAAAACAACTTCATAGGCTTCAGTTGTAATAAAGCCGGAAAATCACCATTTCAACACCTCGACGTTGAACTCGAGGGAAGTACCCTCAAAATTGAATCTATAAATAATATAAAATACCTCGGAGTATATTTAGATCCGTATTTGAAATGGGATATACACATCAACTACATAATAAAAAAACTACAAACCATCCTATACAAATTCAAAAACTTGTAACTACCTACCACTTAAAACAATGAAAATATTATAACCACCCCAGTAAAAAGTCACTCCATATGGAATCCCGATATGGGGAAGTGCTCTTGGACACATATCAATCCACTAGAGATAACACAAAAATGGTTCCTAAAAACGATGATAAAAAAAAGAAGTTTCTCCTCTGACTTGCTATACACACAATGTGAAACCATGGATATCAGACAGCTATTTTATTATTGCACGAATGTGAAATTCGATCAAACTGGTAATTAGTTCCACCCCTCACGAATATAATACCGTAAAAACCATTTATCAGTTTTACCACAAGTAAAAAATCCATACCTCAAAGACAAACTCGTACATTGCAAAAAAATTATATAACAGTGTTTCAGATAACAAAGCGGTAAAACAAATAAGCCAAATTCAAAATAAAACTAAAAGAGTACGTTCTCAGCAATGATGGAAAAATAATAAATGAATTAACAGATTTAAAAAGTTGATACATTCAAATCATAATATACAGTCTTTTCTTTAATGTCCGCCCCTTTATTTTTTGAAGGGTCAACTCAAAAAATTGAAACTTGGGATAATGAAATTGATGAATACTATATTTTGGAGTAAAATTGACAGATGAAACTTTCAAGATGGCGACTGGGCGCCATCTGGAAAAAAAATTTAAAGGGGGTCTTGTGACACATCCTTTTGAAGCTCCTGACGAATACTTCACAACCCTAGAATATGAAGTCAATATGTGAACCTACTACAAAATGGCGAATCATTTAATAATTGCCTGAATACTTCGACGTTTAACTTCCTAATTTGAGGAAAGAAGCTGAGTTCAGTACAGAAGATGCTCGGAATGGTTGCCTTGAACTGCTTGACATAAGAACAGCCTATCCGATATTTCACGCCGAACATTTTCGAACACAGTAACGTCGATATTTCTACAAATATTTATTATTCTCTGCTGTATATCCAATATTGAAGCAGGTTCAGTTTCGTACACCTTTTGCTTCAAATAGCCCCATAAAAAAAAGTCCACAGGTGTCAAATCTGGCGAGCGGGCTGGCCATTCCGTAGGACCTCGACGGCCAATCCAACGACCGGGGAAAGTATTATCCAAATAGTTTCTTACTTGTCCGTAGTAATGTGGTGGTGCTCCATCTTGTTGGCATACAATATCCATATCGAATTCATTAGGATTCGTTTCGACGATACCGACGATACACGTGAATTTTTCCTGGATATTGAGTATGAGTTTCCCGGAAAATGTTAGGGTTGGTGTCACTCCAATAACGGCAATTTTGTCTGTGAACCTTACCGTTGAGATAAAATGTAGATTCGTCACTGAAACAAATATTGTGGAGATAGGTAGGATGCCTTGCAATGGTTGCCGTCATAATTTCGCAGAATTCTGTTCTTCGATCAGGGTCATCTTCAGTTAACTGGTGTACCATTTTGATTTTGTATGGATGATACTTATTCCTCTTCAAAAGTCTCCACACAGTAAAGGGACACACCTCACAAACATTCGCGACGGAGGAAGTAGACTGGACTGGACTATCATCCCACCAATTATTTGAACTTGCTGTTCTTCCGGAATGGACGGATGACCGACCTGGGGGCTTTTTGTTCTGTACACTACCGGTAGTTGTAAATTTGGTTACAAGTTCCCTTGAATATTTTCTACAGATAGGACGATTCGGGAAAAGATCATTAAACATTCTTTCGGTTTCGTGTCGCACCGTAAACAAAAATCGCTTCGATTTTTTCTTACAATGAACGAGAATTGACCATTTTAGGGATAGTTCACGTGGTACCTATTTACTAGTAAAACCGAAAACCAAATGAGAATATTTTAATTGAACAATGATGTTCGTTGTCGTACTGACATTTCTTGTCATTTTTTGTTTAAACAAAAAATAACCTATCAAACATTATGGGGTTGTTGGGATTGCCATATGGCAGAGAAAAACAAATATTTCCAGATGTATCGATATTAATGTGTTTGTATGCAGGTAATTATTAAATGTTCCGCCATTTTGTAGTTGGTGAAGATACTGACTTAATATTCTAGGGTTGTGAAGTATTCGTCAGGAGCTTCAAAAGAATGTGTCACAAGACCGCCCCTTTCAATATTTTTTTCCCAGATGGCGCCCACTCGCCATCTTGGAAGTTTCATCTGTCAATTTTACTCCAAAATATAGTATTCATGCATCAATTTCATTATCCCAAGTTTAAATTTTTTAGTTGACTCGTTCAAAAAATAAAAAGGGGGACAAGCACTGTATATGTACATACGAATCTTATTTCACCTTCAAATTCCATAATAACTAGACTTGAAGACTGCACTCTTCCTTCCAATATTAACATGGAATTCATCGAAACAAGTGTTAGATCACTTACCGTTTACTCAATCTATACCATACTAAGCTAATACATATATGGATATATGCGTTCATATTGAATAAAGTTTTTAATAATGATACCCAATCCTGATATCATCCAATGTCGTTGCATCTTTTATTATAATCCATTGTATTTGTTGTATTATTATTGTATTTATTGTATTTTATATATTATTGTATTTATTGTTTTTTATTGTGATTTATCACTATTATGGGCAACAAGTGCTGTGTACTTATCCCTAAACTACTTTATTCACTTCCAGTATGTAATCATCCATATTTGTAGATATATCCATTTATCCTGAATGAAAGTTAAACCGGGTGGTCCACTCACGACTATCCACCCTCAATAACTCCTAGAAAAATTATTTTACAAAAAATCGCCGAGACACGTCGATTTTTATTTGGAGGATGACACCATTTGACGAGAAGTTATGTTATACTTCAACCCCCTACTCCCCAGAGCAACCCCTCTATAATTTTAATAGGGAATGAGGGTCGTGTCATACATCATTGTGAAGGTAATTCAATTCTGATACTGGCAGTGCAAACATTTTCTGAATTTGAAAAAGGCGTGCTCGAGATATTCGAGTTCAAATGGTACATTGGTGATTTGTGAGTAAATAAATTATACGAAATATATTATTAAACAATTATTCACAAAAAATGTTCGAAATGACTGCCGTCAACTCCCAGACAGTAGTAGAGTCTATTTTCAAATGCCTCCTGCACCTTTGAAAGTGTTTCTCTGGTAATTGCCTGGCATTCAGTTATAATTCTTCTTTCCAAATCATCTTTTGAGGCTATTCTGTGTGCTCTTCTCTAAGTAGGTGGGGGTTGTTCTGACTCCAATAGCAAGAGTTGTGTCTGTTCTATAACCCGTTAAAAAAAATGAACACCCATCACTGAAGCAAATATGCTTAATGAATCCGTGGTTCCTCTGTATCATTCTTGTTACATTTTCGCAAAATTCAGATCATTTGTCGTAGTCATCGTCATTCAGTTCATGGTGAAGATGCAACTTATACGGATGAAATTTGTACAATTTCAGCACCCTCATTATTGGAAGTTCTTGATATGCCTGTTATGCTACTGAGTTGCCGTGTAGACAAAGTTGGGTCAACTGCAACTTGCTCGTGCACACTCATTTTGAGCAGCAAAAATTAAAATAATTTCAACTTTCTCGTCTTTTGTGTAAACCATCGCGATACATGTAGAATTGTTGAAATACGTGGTCACTTTTCGATTCTACACTATCACCAGTTCACAAAAAAATTTCTTCTTTGACAATCATGTTGACAACGAAAAACTGAAACGTGTACTCGGTGAGCAAATAAAATAAGACAATCGGTGGATGATTACGACTGAACTGTAGTACTGTCTGGAAGACAATAATGGAGATCATTTTGAACATTTGAACTCGAATATATCGAGAACGCCTCATTCAAATTCAGAAAATTTTGCACTACTAGTATCAAAATTGAATTACCTTCACAAAGATGTATGACACGACCCCATAACATTATAGAGGGGGTTGCTCTGGGGAGTAGGGGGTTGAAGTATAACATATCTTCTTCTCGTCAATTGGTGCCCCCCTCCAAACAAAAATCGACGTGTCTCGGGGATTTTTTGTAAAATATTTTTTCTGGGAGTTATTGAGGGTGGATAATCGTGAGTGGACCACCCGGTATAATTATACTATTGCTTTCCAAACTGTCAACATTACTCAGCCAAATCTCGAAATATAAACAAAAAAAATTCTAAAGTCTGATTATTGAAGTAAGCAACGTAAAATAAAATTTTTTTGAGTGCGTTTATGATGATCCGGTAACTAAATATTGTTTTGGATCAAATAGTATTGCGTTTCCAAACGCATAACATATTTACCAAATCACTAGAATAAAGAAGAAATAATCCCAATTTTTTATAAATTACCTTTATTTTCTGTTTTGTTACCCTTTTTGAAATCACCATGTTTCTCCGAAACTAATCATACGATTCGATCATGGTCCATTTGGAGGGTTACCGACAGATCGTGATCTACAACATACCAGAGATTCATTGAATTCCGCAATCAACCAAAATCCCATGTATTCTGTGCGGGATTCTTTCAGCTTTTCAGAGTATTTTAGGCATTCTATAATGAGTGTGAGGGTCCGAGATTGATGTCGAGCGCCCGATTTCAAGGTCAAACCCCCAAAGTCAGGATTTGAAAAAAAAATTGCTCGCGGCTCTTCTACGTCTCGTATATTTTCCACTTTCACGTGAGATCAAACTCTTTCGAAAAAACATTCAGATAGTACCTGTTCCCGCATGAGGTCGTCCCATCCATTGCCTCCTTGCCATACTAGACCAACTTGATGCGATAGAATAGGAAGGTTGCACACGAAACAAATTGCAGTCATCGTCCTGGAAATAAAATTCACAATTTATGGCAAATTTCATTTAAATCGAACACGTGCATGAGCTTTCGGTTCCGAAAACTGATTAACAGAAAAAATATTAATTTATATTTATATTCTGAATATGGCTTTCCATATAAAATATACTCACACAAAATTTTTGTGAAATATGAGTCGGAATGGGCTTCCTGTTGATATTCTATCCAGAATGGAATTATTGAAACGCAAAAAGTCGCGTTGAAAAAATACATTTTTAATTACCAGCATTAATTTCATGTGAAACTCGTCCTGATGAAATCTGAACAACATAATATTCCAATTTACGGAAATTTCTGCTCTCCCTTATCTGAAAATATATTACTCAAAAATGAAATATACCGGGTGTCAATGGGGCGTGTACCATGCCTATATCTCCTTCACTTATCAACCGATTTCAATGAAATTCTGTACGTAGATATGAGACACAATTTCGAATTGATAGACATATGAAAACAAAATGGCCGACTTCCGGTTTCGCCAGAATAGCCGTCAACTTCGATTTTTCAAACGGAACACCGTGTATGTTTTTCGGATTCTACATCTCAAATTACATTTGACAGTGTTGCAAAATTCCAATTTTACAATTGAAAAAAAAACACTCAATTTTTTCTGCCCAGGAGACCTTGATCAGGTTAAAATCTATACTAATTCACATCAGTAATTCATAGTAATAGTCATTTCATCGATAAGATCAATAACAAATCTTACAGCAGGAATTGAAATTTTCTGAACGAATTTTTAACCGAAAACATCTTTCTTCAAATGGTACCTACCGAGGGCCATCTCGCCATTCGATAGAGAATTTAAGTACCAAATCAACGATATACATTATGTACCACTTTCTTTTCGTTCAAAACGTAGAGTGCCATCTATCAAAATGAAATCAATCTGAAAAAATTGGTAGGTAACATGACATCTATTAATTCTTTCAAACTTTACTTCAGAATGGTAACAATGAATTACCAAAAATAATCGACATGACAATATGTTATGATCATAAACCCATTACAGAAAAGATAACTTTGCTATAATTACACTGTTTGAATAAATCTAACGACTGAAACAGTGAAACATTCAACGTATAAATTATTACTCAATACCATTATCCTGTTTTCAATAGAAGAGTTTCACAACCATCGAATAGACATTTTATTTATTAATGACCAATGATATGTTCGGAGTGTTGCCCGTTTTCCCTAACACATAGACTAGTTCTATTTATTGTACATCTCATCACATTTATCAGTTCGTGAGCAGGAATTTCCTGAAATGCGCGCTCAACTCTATCTTTCAAGTCCTCCAAAGGAGTTGGTCTCCTCGAGTATACTTTGGAGTTTATATGACCCCATAAATAAAAATCAATAGGGTTTAAATCAGGCGATCTGGCTGGCCATCTGATTTGTTCCAATCCATTTCTACCCATAGGTATCACTGAGATATTACCGAACAATATTAGCATTATGTGGTCCTGCACCATCCTGTTGAAAAAATATATTTTCCCTGATGTTCTCAGGAAAATCGTTGATATTATTTTGAATATCGTTCTCCAAGAATTGTAGATATCTTTGACCCGTCAAAGGCCCGTCGAAAATAATTGGTCCAATGATTCTTGTCCCTATGATTCCTACCCAGAGGTTGAATCCAAATCTTTCTTGAAAATAACGTTCTCTCAGCAACTTAGGATTTTCTTGAGCCCAATACCTTGTATTATTCCTATTGAATATACCATCATTCGTAAACCTAGACTCATCTGTGAACAGTATTTCCGAGACAAAACCATTATTCAAATCATGATGACGCAAACGCCAATTACAATAAGTTAATCTCCGTTCTGGGTCATTTTCATAAAGATGCTGTCGCAAACTGTTTTTCAATACTTTTCTGGCACTTTCCCTGCTGATCCTACATTCAATTTCCAATTCTCGCACTGGGTCAGATGGAGAAAATTGAACATATGCTAAAACATTAGTTTCCGCTTCTTTACTGAAGATGAAGTGGATGTGGTTTTGATCAGCTGGTTCTTTCCTTGGCATCATTCCCAATTTCCTGAAATATGTCCTCGATAGGGGCCGTCTTAACGGATAAAGAACAGCGTTTAGCGTTGACAGCGTTCTTCTGACATTCTCATTATATCAATATCATATCGATTTGTTCGTTTCGAGAATAACGATTATTATTTTTCATGTCAAGTAGAAGTGGTATTTCACTTTCGACATGACATAAATCACCTACTGTTTTCCTAATTCCACGGCTACCTTTCATTTTATCAAACCTAAACGGATAACTGATTGGAATTTGTAGGCACGTATAAAATATTGTACAAATTCACTAATTGATCGTTTTTAGTTTTGAACAAAAAGAAAGTGGTACATAATGTATATCGTTGAATTGGTAATTAAATTCTCTATCGAATAGCAAGATGACCCTCGGTAGGTAACTTTGAAAAACACAATTTTTTCGTTAAAACTGCGTTTAGAAAATTTCCATTCCTGCTGTAGGATTTGTTATTGACCTTATCGATGAAATGACTATTACTTTGAGTTACTGATGTAAATTAGTATAGATTATAACCTGATCAGGGCTTCCTAGGCAAAAAAATATTTTTTTTAAGTTGTAAAATAAAAATTTGGCAACTATGTCGTGAGCCTTAGAATCCGGAAATCATGAAATATACGAAAAATCGAAGTTGGTGGCTATTCTGGCGAAACCGGAAGTCCGCCATTCCGTTTTCATATGTTTGTCAATCCGAAATTGTGTCTCATATCTATGTACAAAATTTCATTTAAATCGGTTGATAAGTGAAGGAGATATAGGCATGGCCTTAGTCCGATTGTCACCCGGTATACCAGGTATACCAGGTATACTGGGAAGGAGAAATTAATATTTTACCAACTTCTCCATCTTTATCATCACATATAGATTATTTTCACCGAATCGATGGAAGTCTCCCTGTAGGAAAGGGAAAGGAGAGATTTCAAGTATCTCGCCATAAAAAAGCTATATTTTTCCCTGTTATAAACTGATTGCATTCTTGAATTTGAATTTCCATCTTCAGCAGTAGTAAATTGAGAACTTGTATTGAAAAATCACAAGTTTGTGAAGGAAAACACACACTTACCAATTGAAAAAAAGTGAACTGGGTTTTTATTTCGAAATTGAGTGAAGTGATAGGGGTTTTTTCTTTCTTTTGGAAACCATTGTTGTATCAATTGAAACAATAACAATTGGATTATGTGAAGTGAATCGTATTCAGAGAACAACCTTTAGAAGTCATGAAAAATGTTGGAAGATATCTGTTGCGTATTTATCTGCACTAAGGTACCAACGGTTAGAAAACCTAAGGTTCTTCAGTTTTTGTCCTAGGGTCTCGTAAAAAATCATCAATACATAACCAAAATTCTTCCATTTCATTATTGTATTTTGCATCTTTTCAAAAGAGGAGCAGGTCCTTCACCGGTTGTGTGCTGTTCGGTCTCGGTTCACCGATTGGTTGGCCGAACATTGACTGTCTTCTGCGATCCAAAGCCCTGCAGTTACACAGTATATGTGATTCTGTTTCTGGTTAGTGTCGCATAATCTGCATGTTAGGTCGCAGTAGTCCGTCCATGACCAGATTCCACAGGACTGGTGAGAGAACTTCCCCTGCGGGCATCTTCTGGCCTCCCGGGCCACAACTGTCTCCTCCATTGGGTTGTGTAAATCATTCTATTTCTTAGCATTGAGTCTATCCAGGCCATGCAGGGTTCCTCGATCCCTCTCCGTCTAAAAGACCTAATGATTAAGTTATAGAGGTGTTATTTAGAGCTTCTTCCATGTCTAGGATGACCGCTATTGATACCTCTTTGTTTTCCAGCGTATACTCCACTTCCTCTCTCTCCCTCTCTTCCCTAGTTCATGGAGTCCCTTATATGTCTATCGACCAGAGTCTTCAGTACAAAGGACATGATACTTCTAGTTCTTATGGACTTTTTTTACAGTTTTTCCAGGTTTTGGTATGAAAATTACTCTGATTTTCCTCCATGGCATTGGTATTTATCCCAGGGCCAGGCTGCCTCTGAGTATTTCGCAGAGTAGCTGGTATCACCTAGAACTTCATCAAATGGCTATTCAAAAGGAGAACTTCCAGTGAACAATGTTGCATATATCTCGAAAAAAAAAATCCAATTCCGTTAATGAGAACTGAGGTAATCCTAAATATCTAATGAAATCGGACAACTAAACTGAATGGAGATGAGGCCATACGCACAGTGATAGATGAGGAATTGAGGTTTCTCTTTCTATGCCTCGTAGAAATTGAGATATTTCATTAATCATGTCTCAAGCAGTTTTCCTACTGCACCGATATGTATTCCTGAATTTTCCCCCAGACATATCTAGAGCGAAACCTCTTTTTTTACACGCTTTATATTAGCTTCACTTGTATGTTTGTTTGTTTGTTTGTAACCGACTCCATTGGGCGCGATTTTGACCCACTTCCAGACGTCCGAATGATTTGAAATTTGGCAGGTGTACATAATTGAGGAATTTTTTTGTGAAGAAAAAACAAAATGGCGGCTCCAATATGGCGTACGAGTTTTGTGATTATGGTCCGATTCGCTTCAAAATTGGTATTCCAGGATTTTTGTGGTCGGAAATTATGATTCTTTTGTCAAAATTGAAAAATTCAAGATGGCGGCTCCAAAATGGTGGACGAGTTTCGTGATTATGGTCTGATTTGCTTCAAAATTTGGTATGTGGGGGTTTTCGGGGTCAAATATTATGATTCTTTTTCGAAAATGGGAAAGTTCAAGATGGCGGCTTGAAAATGGCGGCCGAGTTTTGTGATTATGGTCTGATTCCATTCAAAATTGATATGTGTGGGTTTTTGGGGTCGAATATTATGATTAATTTGTGAAAATTGGGAAATTCAACATGACGGCTTTGAAATGGCGGCCGAGTTCTGTGATCATGGTCTGATTCTATTCAAAATTGGTATGTGTGGGTTTTTGGGGTGCAATATTATGATTCTTTTGTGAAAATTGGAAAATTCGAAATGACGGCTTTAAAACGGCGGCCGAGTTTTGTTATTATGGTCCGATTCTATTCAAAATTGGTATGTGGGGGTTATTGGGGTCGGAGATTATGATTAACTAATTTGATGAGATCATTCCATTTTTTTATTTGAAAAAAAATTATAAAAATAATAGTTTAAAAAAACTAAAAAAACACGCTTTTATAAATAAACCACTTTAAAAAGTAGGAAATAAATAATAGTTTGAAAAAACTAAAAAACGTGGGGGTGCATAGTATCAATAATTATATAGTACATTCCACACCGAGGCGATACCATGCACCCCACGCTTTTTCTTTGAATAAAATAAATTTGTTTCTTATTTTTTATTTTTTTAGTCTGGTTTTCTATAAAAGCGTGTTTTTTAGTTTTTTTAAACTATTATTTATTTCTTATCGTGTTTCATGCTGAGAATATAATCAAAAGAAATCATGTAATGAGAGATTAATAGGGATACAAATTATATAACCTTTATTTTCCATAATTATAAATAGAATTATGTTTTTTTTCATTTATAGGGACTTCATAAATGGCATCGTATTACACTAACTCTTACGAAATCAGAACCAAGATCTAAAATAGTAGCCAGAGTACTCAATATTTTTTTGGTGGAAATGGTCTTATGAGTTGAGCGGATTTACCTGAATAGAAAATCATTAATAAGCCATTATTATTGGATATTGAAAAATATCTAATATCCAATGCACTCCCGAATAAGCCTGATTAGCTCAATTTTTCTAGACATATACTAGATCTGTAGTTCTACGCCAGCACATTTTATTCTCAATTTTCGTTTTCCTAAATCTGTGACAAGCCTCTGTTGTTTCACATAATTCAATTGTTATTGCTTCAATTGATGCGATAATGAAAACTTATTGGCGTACCTATTTCGAAATGGTGAATATCACTACACCCCATTTTGAAACACTGACTCCGTTTTAAATTTCATATACATATTTCAGTGGTCTCAATATACTACTGCTGGAGATGAGAATATATATTCTCGACATGCATCCAGAAAAAAATCATTTGTGGAGAATATCTTAAAGTCTCTTTATCCTCTTTTCTAGCTGAGAATTTAATTTCTTGAATATATTGTGAGAAAACTAGTTCGGAAATTCTAGAAATGAATAAATCTTCAGAATATAATCAAATTGATCACTTATAATTTACCATGTAGAATGATGGCTGCTCAGAAAACTCCTCAAACGGAAGGATTTTTTTCAAATAACCCACAAATAAACAGCCATTCCCAAAATTCTCGATAATTCCCTTTGATCAAATTTGTGTTTTGATTTCTCCATGGGTGGTTTGAAAAATTGTTGCACCTATACTTCTAATACAGCTGGTCATCGTTTCAGAAATTAATGAGAGAGTTTTTGCAGATCTCAAATCATCAAGGAGTTCACATTTTGCTCCAAACCACTCGAGTTCAATTTGATGTTTTTATGGATATGCAGAGGCAGATCGCTCATAGATCCAGTAGTCAGATTGGCCAATTTTAAATATAAACAATCAAATATTATCGTTTTCAAAGAATGGAACAAGAGAAAAAATATGTTGTCTCAAAAAAGCAAGTGATTTCTAATTTTCAGTGTGAATTCCTTATTCAAATTATATTTTAATGAGATAACATACTGATCTGAAAATTTGCGAGATTGCTCTTTTGTTTCATTTAAGAATATGACAAAGGTTTTCCAAAATTCAAGACTTGCTGAAATATATGTAGGAAAGTTTGAGATTGTGATCACCCTATGGAAAACATATTCTTGCAGATCGAGTTTGTTGAGTATCAATAAAACGCATTACAAAATAGTTGTATATGAATTCTTTCTCTGGATGGATTTAAGTCTTTATTGGTGCATTTCACATTATTCGTGGACCTTCAATGCTCTTTTCTATGGAAGATAAAAAAATCCAGATCAGTTTTTCACATGAGATCAATGTGGCTTTGCACATTTTTACCTCAGATTCGAAAGAAATCTGTTAATCAGTTCCCAGAACCCGTGAATAAATCACAATAAAAAATCGCAGTAGTTTGTAACAACGTGAATATTGTGCTGCATTCTGTAGAAGCTTCAAGATTGATAGCGGTGCAGAAACTCGGTAGAGTGATCGAACACATGCTTTGAAAAAAGGAATATATACAAAAAGGCAATCAAAAATGGAATAAGCCGAGATTGTCGTGAGGCCACCATGAGCCCCAGACACTCCAACCTAAATGCGGACCTGTAGTGGCGTAGGCGCGGAGAAGGCATCTGCGCCATTGTTCATTCTGCCGTTGGACCTTTTCCTGCGTAACTTCTGCTTAATCTGCCAGATGGTGCCTTCAGTCACGTCGACCCCTGCGTCCTGCTGAACACCAAACACTTAATACATCTAACTACACAGAGATCGGATATATGTTCATGTGGAAGGATTGGGGAAGGGTGTCTACGATACGAGTTTGCAACAATTCGATAGTTTTTATCAGAATCCCTTATTATTTTGCTCGCTTTTCGTTTTTCATTTGCGATTAGTTTTCAAGGGAATCATCCAATTATTTTTTAGCATTTTACGCGCAACTAGATAGGGGAAAGCACGTGGCAGGTCTGTTCTTCGACCTATCGCGTGCCTTCGATAGTTTAGACATAAAGTTTATCGAGAATATTTTGTACAATGTTGGATTCGAAGGAATTTCCTTGGACTGGACTGTGGACTTTCTCAGCAATAGGAAAATGATAGTCAAAGTAAAGGATGCTATATCCAACTCTCATAATAAGAATAGAGGAGTACCTCAGGGCTCAGTGCTCGGACCGCTAATATTCCTACTTTTCATAAACGACTTACCGCTTCAATTAAAATCGCAACTACTGTCGTTATATGCGGACGATACCTCACTGGGGGTCTCGGCACATACCTCAGAGGAACTCATATCATCCATTGCAGATACTGTAAATTATTTCGTGAACTGGTGTAAACGTAACGGTCTAATGGTTACTATCGATAAGACAGAGTGTGTACATTTTCATTCCAATAATATTACGTCCACCTCATCCTCTCTAACATGTCGACTCGAGAGTAATATGATTGAATCAACCACAACAACAAAGTTCTTAGGCTTACATATTGATTCTAGTTTCAGATGGACAGAGCAAGTTAACGCAGTTAACAAAAAAAGTATTAAGGCCTTTCATGCAATTTCAAGAATTAAAGACTGCATGCCCACCAGTGCAGTAATTAACGTCTACTACAGTTTAGTGTACAGTCATTTATGTTATTACCTAATCTTATGGGAAAATTCCACAGATTCCAATAGAATATTCATAACACAGAAAAAGATCATACCAAAAATGTTCAGCCTAGACTTCAGACAAACTTGTAGGCCCAAATTTATTAAATATAAAAATATGTCGTTCTACAGCATTTATATATACCACTGTATCTTATATGTAAGGAAAAATATTGAAAAAATATTGATAAAATATTGATAAATCTATGTGTCCCCAGATACAAAACTACAAAATTCGAGAATAGTTTTGAATACATGGGAATGAAAATTTATAATAAATTTCCACTAACTTTTAGAAGAATGGACTCCTTCAGTAATTTCAAAAGTACCATAAAAAATTTAATGTTAGAAAAATGCTACTATAGTGTAAAAGAATACCTCCATGATAGCTTGTAGGAACTGTTTTCGTCTATGCCGTCTGTATTTGCATGAATATGCTTGTATAGTACAATAAATACATTATATGTTAGTTTATAGGAAATGTACTATTTTAATACTATTTTATTTTATTTTATTCATACCAAGAAATAGTTTTTTCCTAAATATCTTAATAATCCTTCAGCGGATTTTGTTAAAATTTGGCAGTGTTATTTGGGGTAGCAAGGGGCTGATTTAGCCCTAACGGAATTGAGGATATCATGTCCAGTGGCGTCCCGGAAGGCACCTTAACCAATATGTTTTACAAAAAAAAGTACAATACTGTTTTTTTTCAATTTTTGTGATGTTTTCGCATTAAACTACTGAAACTACAACTTTCTATTCCTAGCATTTTCTACTATCTTGCTTTGTTTTTGAGAAAAAAAATAAAAATAACTTTATTGTTACGCCGGAAATAAAAAAACCATGAAACAAGAAGAACCCTCTATTAAAACCACACTTCAACAAGTGGTACGCAATTTTTTTCAGTAAGAAAACATTTAACAATAAGTAACACAAAACTTACAATAGGTGCTCAAAATGTCCTTCAACTTCAATGCAAGCCTTTTTCTGATGGTAAAGGTAACACGAATTCCAAAAAACTCTTGACTATTTAATCTCGGGGGTAAAATATGAGGTCCAATGAGTTAATCACCCACAATACCAACCCAAATTGATAGATGTAAACAGAAAATTGTCGTCAATTTGAACTTTACCAATAAATTGATGAGTTTAGAATCGGTTCTAATTTTTCATCAATTCTAGTGACAATTTGCATAACTTTCGGTCATGAATTGGATGCCTGCTAGAACAGAGATTTTCAGGTCATGTTATTATTGATGTGATTTCATATACCCTACCCTAACCGCAAGAAAAATGATTGTGCGAAAAATAAACATAATTTACGTTGCATTACATTTGCATCAATGTGCATTGCTGAATATAAAAGAAAATTTATCATTGTAGTTGAACCATTTCTTGTTAGTATGTTGTTATTCCTGAGTAAGAACTGTTGCCATAATTTGTCAGGTTTAAATATAACCCATATTGCTCAATTTTCTTGGATCGTGTAAATTTGCACTTATGAATATATTTGGGATATGGCTGAATCGAAAATGCTCCCTACTCTCCATTCCAATGAAAAAAGTATTTACCTAATGTTATCAAAGAATATAATATAATAATATTGCTTGGACTCTCATGTTATGACCAACCTGTATGGGTTACAATAATTCAATTCACTTCATGGGCTACTTTACTTTTCGAGTAAATATCATCGACTTTTGTACAAGGTCAGTCGAAAAGTTCCTGAATTGAAAACTCAGTAATAAACACCCTATATGTTATATTGGTCTCAAACTGTCTACAGATAGTCATGAATACGCTTTGTACTCTACTGTACTGTACTATACCTACTACTACTATAAAAAAACTATTAGTCGATCTCGAAATTTCGACCAATTAAATCGACCTTAGTAGGCCTTGAAAATCAGAATTTTTCATATTTCTCCACACAACTTGTAGGGGAGATTGGGTACTATATCACAGCGTAGAAATTTTTTTCAAATCCGGTAATCCGTTTTGAATCGCTCACACTGTATATATTGATATAAACTCTCTACAAACCCTGTTAGATTCAAGCCGAGAATCCCAGTCCTTCTGGCCACCTGTTTTCTCGTTCTTGAGATGATAGAGTTCATCAGATTCAATTCTTTACAAATTCGAAATGAATAAATAAAAAAATTCAAATATTATTTCTTCAAATGATTGTCCGATTGACACAACGGTAATCGAGCTCTGTTAAACGTTATTTAATAATTTCATTCTTCAATCCGTATTACCCGACTACGGCGAAGTAAAAAGGAAGGTTATGATTTTGACCGGTATGTATGTTTGTTCATCTGTTCCCTTCTAAACTACTCTTCATAATTAGACAAATGAGGTATCGTTGAAAGCGTCTAGAGGACACTAAGTCATGAACTGAAAAAAAAACAATGATACCGTATTGGCTATCAAATGAAAGGGCTTAATTGTCACATTTCAAATATATATATATATATATATATATATATATATATATATATATATATATATATATATATATATATATATATATAATGGAGTTTGAGTTTCTTGGAGTTTCAGTTCTTTTTGTGAATGACAAGTCTTCTTTTAGGAGAAAAACATTTATTTCGTCGACGTTTCGACCGTGTCCACGGTCTTCTTCAGGAACTACAAATATATTTTACGTTGACACAATGATGAAATGGACTCACCTAACAATAATTAGCTGGACCAATATTTCGAAAAAAGGAAAGTGTAAAGGCAGCAGATGATTTATTTTCCATAATTAAACAATTTTTTTCCTCCTCTTCATTGTGTATAAATAACAGGGAGACTTTGTTGTTGTTCTTTTTATTAAAATCAAACGTGGGCAATCTGATAGGGAGGCTGGTTGATATGGATGTGAACTATCGTTGAAATGGTACGGTGAAGCGACTAGGGTTGTCGGTGGACGGAAGTTTATGAGGGATTCTACTTCGGTTGTTTAAATAGATAATTTCTTGCTTTTCTGGAGATATGATGTTTGTCGATTCTGTTATAGATGGCGTGATGGACGGTGAATGTAGGTGGTAGTATTTTTCAAAGTAGATTATGGTATATTTTGTTTAAGTTAGTGATGTCGGTTCTATTATTTATGCTGTTATTAGTTTTCTTTTTATGAATCATTTCGAGGAATTCACATTTTTTGGTGTTATATTCGGTAGCAAGTATTTCCGTTTGGTCGTAGTTGAAATCGTGATTTGTATAATTTTTATGATTGTTCAGGGCAGTTGATGCGGTTTTTGCATATTTGTGAGATTTCAGGCGATTTTCAAGATATTGAAGGGTCTGGCCGATATAGACTTTGTTACATGTTGGTTCATTGCATGGAATTTTGGAAATTACGTGGGTCTTTTTATTTTGTTACAAAATTCCATGCAATGAACCAACATGTAACAAAGTCTATATCGGCCAGACCCTTCCAATATCTTGAAAATCGCCTAAAATCTCACAAATATGCAAAAACCGCATCAACTGCCCTGAACAATCATAAAAATTATACAAATCACGATTTCAACTACGACCAAACGGAAATACTTGCTACCGAATATAACACCAAAAAACGTGAATTCCTCGAAAGATTCATATAAAGAAAACTAAAAACAGCACTAATTATAGAACCGACATCACTAACTCAAACAAAATATACCATAATCTACTTTGAAAAATACTACCACCCACATTCACCGTCCATCACGCCATCTATAACAGAATCGACAAACATCATATCTCCAGAAAAGCAAGAAATTATCAATTCAAACAACCGAAGTAGAATCCCACATAAACTTCCGTCCACCGACAACCCTAGTCGCTTCACCGTACCATTCCAACGATAGTTCACATCCATATCAACCAGCCTCCCTATCAGATTGCCCACGTTTGATTTTATAAAAAGAACAACAAAGTCTCCCTGTTATTTATACACAATGAAGAGGAGGAAAAAAATTGTTTAATTATGGAAAATAAATCATCTGCTGCCTTTACACTTTCCTTTTTTCGAAATATTGTTCCAGCTAATTATTGTTAGGTAAGTCTATTTCATCATTAATATTGGATCATTGTGTCAACGTAAAATATATTTGTAGTTCCTGAAGAAGACCGTGGACACGGTCGAAACGTCGACGAAATAAATGTTTATCTCCTAAAAGAAGACTTGTCATTCACAAAAAAAACCGAAACCCCAAGAAACTCAAACTCCATTGTATATTCCTGGTTCAAGAAACTCAAAACTATATATATATATATATATACTTAAGTGCCCCTCAGGACAAATTACAAGAATTGTTACTTGTTTTCAACTCTTATCATGAAAAACTGCAATTTACCATCGAAGAAGAAAACATAGAACAGAGTGTCCCCTTCTTAGATACAAAAGTAATCAGAAGAGCAGACAATACTCTAATCACCAGCTGGTATACAAAACCTGGTGCTTCAGGAAGATTCTTACATTACGAATCATATCATCGACACAGACAAAAGATAAATCTGGTCTTGTGCATGAAAGATAGAGTAATCAAAACAAGTCACACTTCACTAAGAACAATCAATTTAAAAAAACTTTTGCAACTTTCATTAACAGTGGTTACCCACGGAACCTTGTGTATAAACTGATTTTCAGTAGGTCTTCCATTGATATTGATCATCCAAACAATAACAATAATAATATTATAATTAATTCTAATAATAACATTTTGGAACCAACTTCTTTACCTTACCACATATAAATCTTTAAACTATAAATTCAAAAATTATTTTCCAAGATTCCTAACATCAAAATCGCGTATAAAAACCAAATAGTATTGAACAAGATTTTTTCAAAGTTAAAAGACAAAGATCCTTTATTAGACAATTCGAACTTGGTTTATTGTATCCCCTGTTCTCAATGTGAAAAGAAGTACATTGGCCAAACCAAAAGGAAATTGAAAGACAGAATCACCTCGCATAAAAGCGATATTAGAAATTTTAAAATAACGTGTTCTTTAGCTCATCACACCATGGCTTTGAACCATAACCCAGATTATGATAATGTGAATATCTTGGAACATGAATCTAATGTAAAAAAGAGAACTTTTCTCGAAATGACACAAATTTTCAAAGAACCTAATTCAATGAATTCGAGAACTGACATCGATAATCTCAGCATAATCTATTCATATTTACTCAGTCGTTCTCCGTATGAGACAGACCACAACTCAATACATTAACATTATTGTGTCCCCTGGAATGGTGGGTAATGAAATTTTGACTTTGTCAAATTTTGTTAATATTAATTTTTAATATTTTTTTAATTGTTAAAAAACTCATATTTTCTCTGGCAGTCTCCTTATGAGACTTACCTAAATCGTTTCAATTAACATAAGTTGGTACCATGTAATTGTTTGGTGATATTATTTTTCATCGCATTGTATGTTGGCAACAGGTCGTAGATCTATTTTTCATACTTGTCAATTGTCAACTTCATTTACTTCAATAATCATCCATTTTTCATTTGTCACCACTGCCTCTTGAATCCAACATGTCCTCCATAAGAGCCCATTTGGAATTTTAAAATGTTTATACACTTATGTTTAAGTAATCTTGATCAATTTTGATCAAAGTTTTAACTATATATGACTTTACCAAGAGTGTTGTCTGTTGTGACATGGTATTTTATAATTTGCTGCAAGTGAAAGGGATTTTTAACCTCACTTTTGTAAGTACACATGCCTATTTGGTTTTCAAATATTATAATGTTCAATTTAATTCATTGTAGAGTTCCTGATGAAGAGACAATAAATGACTCGAAAGCTTGAATAGAAAAAAGAGTACACTTTTTCCATACCCCTGTTGACTGCATACCCGAATTTAAAAAGGATTCTTCTTTAACTTAGACAGTCGTCTAACCTTCACAACTATATATATATATATATATATATATATATATATATATATATATATATATATATATATTATATATATATATATATATATATATATATATATATATATATATATTTTTAGCTGTTGCTCGCGGCTTAGCTTGCGTGCACCCGATAATTGGGAATAATATCAAAAATTACGCCTCATGTGAGCCAAACATATTTCATCTCCAAACCTACCCAAAATACATATATAATACATACGTGTTCCATTATGGACTATGGTACACAGGTTGAAATTATATAATAAAAAAACAAAACGTGTGTAAAAATAATGCCATAAGCTGGGAGTACCTCCACGCGGTATATTACCTAGGTACATGTAAAACAATAAATCCCAAACAAACAAAAATGTAAAGCGACTCTACAAATACTTCATCCCGAAATGTAACCCCAAAATAATTTTAATAAAAAGTAAGTTCAAACCCGCCTACTGAAAAATCACGCTCTAAAAAGTATGAAATGAAAATAAGTTCGAAAACTAAAACCCGATTACTGAAAAATCACGCTCTAAAACTTGTACAAACTATTCAATATTTATCGTCTATTAAATAAAAACTCGCTGTTGAATAAAAATTAGTGAATAAGTGCGACAAACTTCAGGGGGGCATGAAAAAATTATAACAGTTTGCTATATAACTTTTGTCCGCAAATGCTTCGTTTTCCGAGATACAGGCTGTTAAAGTTTTTCTTAAAAACTGACTATTTATTTATTGCTCTTAAATCGGTCGAAATATGCAAACTAAATTTGATGAGTTTCAAGAGGTAGTAATTGCGCATTTTGTGACATGCAGTTATGAATTTTATGTTCATCATTGGTGCGCATACGGGTAATAATATCAAGTTTTTTGAAGAAAAAAATGGTACGCCACTAAGATATCCTTTTTTTTCATTTCTCGTTCAATTTGTGACAAAAAATCTCTCTTGTCTTTTTTTTCGTATGAGGCGCCGTTTTATGCAAAAAAATAAAACATTTTAACGAGTATTTTTCATTTCTTTAATACATTATCAAGAACTATCTAATACAATAACGTTAAACCAGAACAATAACAGAAAATAACACTTATAAATAAATAGGCGCAGAGCTACAACAAATGTTCAAAATGACCTCCCTCAGACGTGATACAAGATTCAACTCTTCGCATCATTGATTATCGTATTCGCGCAAATATTCCTGGTATATTTCTTATTGTCTCACAGCCGGCAGCTATAATTCGATTCCTCAGGTCTCTAACTTTTTCGACGGGAGTGGAAT
Organism: Gonioctena quinquepunctata; assembly: GCA_018342105.1. Lineage (NCBI taxonomy): Eukaryota > Metazoa > Arthropoda > Insecta > Coleoptera > Chrysomelidae > Gonioctena > Gonioctena quinquepunctata. The sequence continues at coordinate 835,975 of JAFIRS010000090.1, forward strand.
AAACTAATGACTTGAGAAAACCCCAAATAAAAATCTAGAGGATTTAAATCCGGAGATCGAGCAAGCCAATGTTCCGTACCTCCCTTACCTATTCAACGATTTGGATATACTGTATCTGAGTAATTACGTAGAATAATGCTGAAATGGACTAATGCACCATCATGCATGAACCAGAAGTGTTGTCTCCGCTGTAGAGGAATTTCTTCAAGAAGAAAAGGTAACTCTTCCTGTAGGAAATTAAGGAAAGAGTCGCCAGTTAGTCGTTGTGGGAGAATATATAGCAAACCGATTGAATGATCATCAAGTACCCCAAGCCATACATTTACTGAAAACTGATGATGAAAAGGCCTAAAGATTCCATGTGGATTTTTCCCAGCCCAGAGGTGATTGTTATGGAAATTTCGTATACACTGTCATCCAAAATTAGCCTCGTCAGTAAACAAAACGCCATTCAAAAAATCAGGAATTTAAGCGATTTGATGAAGAATCCAATGGCAAAGAACTAGGCGCGGAAAAAAGTTTCTAGCTTGCACACGTTGAATATGAAACGGATACAATTGCTGTTCTTTGAGAATTTTAAATACAGCAAAGTTGCTTACATTTAGTATGTTGGCAATTTTTCGAGAACTTGTTTCAGGTGACTCCGCAATTAACTCGAGAACTGCATCTTCTAGTTGCACAGTTCGTACTTCTCGAGGGCGCCCGCAGTCAGCCGTTTGTTTCTTAAATGTACCATTTTCGCGCAAACGTTGGTGAAGACGTGCAAATATTGTGTGATGTGGTACCCTACGTCCTGGATACAACTCATCTTGTCGACCATTTCCATTACTTCGACCATAGACAAAATGCATGTCTGACAATTCCGCATTTGTATAATTTTCCATTCTTTTCGATAAAAGAAAAATTAATTACTTATTATCATTAATGTTATACCAAACTAAAAGCTCGAAAATGAAGAAACGCTAATTTGACAGTTCGTTGAAATATTCGTATTTAACAGAATGTCGACCGTAGTCTACTAGCATCGCTACTAGATAATGTATCAAAGTAATGACAAATACGCGTTAAGATGTTTTATTTTTTTGCATAAAAACGGCGCTCCTCACGAAAAAAAGGCAAGAGGATCTTTTATCACAAATTGAACGAAAAATTCAAGATTGATTCTTTATTTGGAGTATATCAGTGGCGTACCATTTTTCCTCAAAAAATGTAGAAATCATTACCTGTATGCGCGCCAATGATGAAAATAAAATTCTTATTTGCATGTCAAAAAATGTGCAATAACTACTTCTTGAAAATCATCAAATTTCATTCGCATATCTAGACCAGTTTCAGAGCAATAAATAAATAGTCGATTTTAAGTAAAACTTTAACACCCCGTATCTCGGAAAACGAAGCATTTGCGGACAAAAGCTATATAGCAAACTGTCATTATTTTCTCATGCAGAAACACCTCCTGAAGTTTGTCGTACTTATTCACTGAAACCCTGTATTTTAATGTATTTAATACACATTCATTCAGATTTCATTCATGTTCAGAGGATAGCCGTGGTCATATGCCACTTTGCCCTAGAGCTTATGATCGCTTACTACTGTTAGAATAAGGTAGTGTTGGTGAATAAGGCCCACCTAAAGTTCGTACAAAAAATTTCGCGTTATTTTTCTTACGAAAAATTTCGGAACATGATGAGTTTATTGTTTGTCATGTCTGCTATCATGTACACATCAACATTGGCCTCCTTCAGAACCTGAATAACGAAAATAAGGCGAAAATAAAAAATTTGCTGTCGGGCCTTATTACCCGCATGGTAGGGTAATAAAGCCCATTGCAAGTTATGTAGAATTTTGTATATTTATTAGATAAATAATATTTAATATCAATAAAAACCGAGAAACGTGAAAGAATTATAATATAAAACAAAAATGAACAAATTTATTCACAAAACTGTAATAAAGTAACAAACAATTCTGACATTGTAATAAAGTAACAAAAGTAATGAAACATTCTAACAAAATTAAATTCTTTTTTAACTAACAAAAACGTTTATCACATTCGCTGCAGAGAAAATCTTCAACGCAACGCAAGACTCGTGGGCCTTATAACGCAATCATTAGTTGGGCCTCATTATCGGACGGGCACGTTTTTCTTAAACATGCATTTTTCAGGAAAGTAAACAATGCTCTTAATTTTTCTCTTAGTACAAAATATACTACCAGTATTGTAGCAAATGATGGCGACCTTTTAATTTTTTCAAGTAAAATGGTTTGAATGAAAAAAGATGTCCTACCCTATTGCGATAATATGATCGGCGTAAAACTGCACTTGCTCCTCGTGAAGTAACCGGCGGGCTGAACTCAACGATATCATCATATAGCTTTCCCGTTCGGAAGATGCAACGAGCCATGCTGCCAGATTTAAAAAAAATACCAGACCTCAAGAAGAAATGCTGGTCGGCCTTATTAACTGCCGGGCCTTATTCACCGACACTACCTTATATTGTTTTGTTAGGGTAGGTGTCATATGACCACGGCTATCCTCTGAACTTCACTTTGAATATGTATTAAATACATTGAAATATATTACGAGTAAGTTGTATATTTAATAGACGATAAAAATTGAAAAGTTTGTACATAACAATTTCAGATGAGAATATTTTCTGGTTTCATAATTTTTAGAGCGTGACTTTTTAGTAGTCGTGATTTAGTTTTTGAACTTATTTTTTTGATGTAATTCATGTTATCAATTAATCGGAAATGAGAAAAATAAGATTTCTTGGAAAAATAAGTATCGAAGTTCACTTCACTTTAACTTTCCCCTTGATATTCCGAATAACCAAAATATCACTGTTCTTGTGAATTTCTTCTTGTAAATCACTCATCTAGAATTTGAAGACGGGACTCGTTTTTCCTACGCTCTTCCATGCGGTGACAAAGTATGTAAGTTGACGTTTTCTCTAATTTCTGTGAATGAAAATTATAACCTTTTTAGTAAGTATTGTGGGTGAAACCATAGGCATGAGCTAATAAACGCATAATTAATGGGAATATCAATTACATGAAGATAGTCAGGAATGCCGACTAATGGCTCCGTTTCCATACACATCATAATATTGTGGTCGTGTTGAATTTTGCTTTGATTATATGCTATAATAATTGAGCAATTATTCTTCGTTGGTAATTTGATCTGTCCCTTGATCATCAGCTGAATTATAAATCATATTTTGTGATGACACCGATGCGGAAGTTTTAATGAAATCAACCAGGCAATTCGATTAACTGATTGAATTATCAAATATTCCATGGCTGAAATAGGTATTCAGTGTTTCCAAAGGCAGTTGAATGAGCAGAAAAAACATAATAGGATGTGCGGCTTTGATGTTACATGCCGACCATAGGCATATATCTTTTCCTCCACTTGGAATGTATCTTCTCGTATTTGAATGGGCCAAAAAAATTCGAAAGAAACATAATGGAATTGAATTTTCAATAATTTGTTGTTTTGATTTCGTATCGAATTCTCCAGAAAATCAGCATATTTGACTCTCCTCTTTTTATCAAGCTTGGGACCAGCAGATGTTATCACTGAGAAATCTAAGATCTAAGAGAAAAAGAATATCAGGATATTGTGGAATCCGAACAAAATACAAAATAACAAGCAAGCTTATGTTCTGAAGAATATAATAGCTATTTATGTACCAAGGGTACATTTTAGTCAGATCAATGTCCTTTATTAATGAGGAGCGTGGTGTGATGACTGGTACTTGGTACCCACCTAATTATTTTTTAGCTTTCAGTACTTTATCTGCATCATTATTATGTTTCTGTACAATAAAACCGTTCAACTTAAATGTATTTTTCACTTATTTTATTATTAAGTTCTCTTTCATTATATATTTGAATATATCCATTTATGTTCAATATTTTTTTATCAGAATTCTGAAGGTTTCCGTTAGATTTATTCAATCAATATTTTTTATACAGAGTGACCCATTTGAAAGCGGGCCACCTCTCTAAAACTGTTATTTATTATCTGATTCAGAAGTTCCTTTTTTTCAGTAGATAGAGCATCAATAGTTCTCCAATGAAAGATGAAATGAAATTTTTTGGTCACACCCATCTGAAAGCATCAAAATCCAGTGGCGTCGTCAAATTTTATTAAAAAAAATCGCAGTATGTTTTTTGGATTTTTGTCCTTGAAAAAAATTCGAAGTAGGCCGTGAAATTTTCATTTTTATTCCAAATTCATGGCAGAACTATCGATGCTCTATCTACTGAAAAAAATAAAAAATCTGAATCGGATAATAAATAACAGTTTAAGAGAGGTGGCCCGCTTTCAAATGTATATTGGTCAATAAAGATCTGAAATTCATCAAAGTTTTTTGATATGCTTCTTATATTATTATGTATTATGCTGAAAGTTTAACTGTTATCAGTTTCCAGAAAATTGAGTTGACGTTTTTCAATTATTTCATCTCTAATTGTGGTAGTTTGAAGTTTTGCAAATATTCATTAATTTGGCTAGAGTTCACTCGATATCACAGGCAGACAATCACATTGAAAAAAAATCAATTAAGAATATTAACATGGGTAATTCCGATAAGTTGAGCGAATATTCGAAGCAAGGGTCAAAAATATACCAACCAAAAAATTCTAGAGAAAATTAATTCATGAGGCACCCAATGAGATGTTTTCAATAAACAAAGTTGCATTAATATTTGGTGTATTTGGTTGATGTCGACGATAAGAACTTGTGAATATGCTAATTACTCTCAAAAACCGATAAATACCGCGTTTTAACCATTGTTGAGGAAGACGAAATGAACAGTTTGAGGCTGATAAGAGACTACATGTCTCTACGGCCACGTGGTTGTTTTTCTGATCATAGACAAGGTCGATGTACTGTACAACACATTTGGAAAAATCCCTTCATCATTGCAAAATATCTGGGTTTGAGCGATCCTGGTAAGAATACAGGTCACTGTCTTCAACTCTTCTGGCAAAGGCCGGAGCCAGTATGACCACGTTGAAGCGCCTTGGTGGGTGGAAGATAACGTCTGTTGCTGAAGGATATTTAGATGACAGTTTATCTTGAAAAAACGAGGTTTTAAAGATGCTGGCAGGCATACCTTCTGGATCTGGCTTTTCCTTACAGAAATTTGATACTGCAGGTGATCTAACCTCACCGGATCCTCCCAGAATTGCTAATTTTATGTGAATGCGACTAAATGATGTTCAGTAGATATTTACATAATACTCCTCCTTCGGTTTTGTTTCTCAGTTTTTCTGACTCCTTCCAGTGTTAATTCCACCAGATCAGGTATTCTACATAATACTTCAATTTTATATTTTGTAATTTAATTGAAAATATATTTTTTGCCGAAATCGCTCAAGAATGCCCACTTTCTTGGAGCAACTTCAGACCCCAAAACACGCTAATCTAGCATTTTAGTCCGTTGCTAAGCAACGAACTTTCCCGGACTGAAAACGGTCCGGGAAAATTCTTGCTGGCCTTGGCCGTCAAAATCGGTCCCTACCGGTATTTTATATACATTTTGAATAGTAAACAAGCAAACAACCAACTCACATTAAGAACATTTATTGAATATATGGAACACATGGAACACATATGGAATGTTTATTATAACTATTTTTGTATATTTATAGTTATGTTGCCGTTTGTACAAATATTAAACATAGGCTGAACTCTACCTGACAATTCATCCTTTTTGCCACTTCCCCCTTGAATTATCTGTTATGTTACCTGAATAGTCAGCAACGTTATTGCTTTTCCTTCTTCGGCAATAATATAATAGTTTATCAGATTTATCTTTGTCACTTCCCCCTCTAAATATTTAATCTGCTATGTCTACTTTATTTATAAAAGATTCCTCTATAGATCCTTTGGCAACGGTCGAGGATTACCATCCCCCCATGCCTCTTCAAAGCAATTAAATCTGCCCAGCATAAACCAAAATTGTCGCACAAGACCGACGGAAACAAGGGCCCGTGTATTCATGTGCAGAATTGAACATTTTTACGAAAATTTGAGCCATTTTGCCAAACTGATGTATTTTCACTACTTGCCTGCAACCTTTCCCATTTGAATATTTAAAGAAAAAGCGGCAACTTTCCAAATTTTCTAGACGATATGCATCATATATTCTATACAATGGCCTATGAGTTTCGTTTATCACAAATAGTCTTGGTTTGTTCGTTTTATTATCAGATATTTTAATCAAAAGCTTAGATCCAAAATCTTCTATGTCATTCAAATTTAATTGATATAGTTCATGACGGCGAAATGCACCGGCAACACCAAATATTGAGGCAAACTGAAAAGTAAACACTACATGAATATCTAGGTTATTTTAAAATTCTTACATTCTAAACGTACCTTACACCCAGAAAATTTCATCAGTAAATGTAATAAAAAAATAGGTTGAAATAACAATCATAAGATCTCTATTTGGTAGATCTTAAATGTTGTAAATTTAACAGTACACCTACTGTTATTTGAAAATACCCCATAATTACAATGACTTTTTCGTTGATATAACAGGAAGATTATTTGTATGGTAATAGTCTATATTTTTCAATGTTGACAGCAACAGTTGTTCTCGGAATACAATGATTGTAAATATTATTGGTGACATAAAGAAATAAATTGTCACCTATATAACATTCATACAGTATATCTGGAGGGAGAATAACATTCACTGTGTAGCCAATACTGCAATATGATCTATTAAAATTATCAATATTAAGTAAATATTAATTGGAATTTTTTTATGACTTTATGTTCCGACAAGGAAAAAATACATTATATATGATAAAGTTCTGTACCTGCAATATAAATTTATTTGTTCCAGAAACAACATAAGACATTGGTATTACTTCGAATGCTCTGTTGCATGCATTTTCCCATAATCGAGACAATTTCATGTTATCTCAATACAATTCATACTTTAATCTGTTTACAGAAGTACTCCTGTTAATTATGCAAGGAAAATTTTCTGAGTGTATTTATTAAGTATATATAATCTGGTGCTTGAGTAATAAATGTTTCAGTTTGTTTATCTGACAAAACTTTTGACTTCTTTGGTTATAGTTGTCACTTTGACGTTTCAGGAAAGCACGTAATTTGTATTTTGTAATATCAATATTTCTTTGTAAGTGTAGCTCTCAGCATGGAGAAATTTGACCATAACATAGATGCCTTCAACTTTGTAGATAAATCGGAGAAGTATGCAATCATGACATTTTCAGGTCGGGAGGTCGTAAGCGTAACGTTTGTAAGCGTATTCATATTTTGCCTTGGATTTATTAGGCAATAAATTTAAGATGACATTTTCAGCATCATTCACTAACTCTGGTGGTGTCCCGCATACCTGGAAATCATAATCACTGTCCATTTTGGATATTTTCAAATATTTTTTAGAAGTAGTTTTTAAACCGAAATAATAGTGAATCTCTGACTTTTGTCACAACAAAAAACAAACAATGATTGTCAAGAAAACGATTTCATAGGCAATAAGATGGGAATCAGAAATTATCATGCATTCATAAAAATTCCTTAATTTATGATAATGTTGATTGCGATTTCAGAAAAAATAGTATGTGTACCTCGTAGTAAAAGCACATTCCTAGATTTCAATGCTTGTTGGCCTCGGCCAACAATTTACATTGTCGTCCGGGAATGTTATTAATACTAGATACACAATGTATATTGTGTCTTTATGTCCGCGCGGGCCATAAGTGCACTTTCTGGCACGCGCGGGAATAAAGTACACTGTTATTCAGTTGGCAACGTAGCAATAAAAATACAATGGTGAACTAGTATGACATAAAATAATATTTAATTTATTCATTACAACTTTGGGATACATACAGGTAAAAATTCATAAAAATATCCGCTGATTACTTATGAATACGATAGTACGTTAGTTAAATGAAATAAAATACATTCAATCTAGTTTTAGAAGAAATCACTTGGAAAAATCGAGCAGTCATCAGATTTTTATTTTTCATAGACATGTGAACATTGTAATAAATTTCAAGTATTTCATTTCATTATCAAAAGCCGATCTCACTGTGCCTAACATAACTTTGTCAGGAGTAACCATACCACTGAAGCCATCCATATCGATGCTTGGTATTACTATCAGCAATAACCTTTCCTGGGAAAATCACGTGAGGTCCATTGCCAAAAGTGCATCCCAAAAACTTGGTTTTCTGTTTCGTGCCAAGAGCTATTTCACCCCCAGTCAGCTGCTTATGATCTATAAGGCACAGATCCGACCTGTCCTGGAATACTGTTCCCATATTTGGAGTGCGGCACCTAAACATATTCTGAGGCTATTGGATTCTGTCCAAAAAAGGGCAATTCGTCTCGTCGGTGATGCCTCGCTTACAAACTCGCTCACTTGTCTGGAACACCGTAGAAAAGTTGGCGATTTGTCTCTATTTTATATATATTTTCATGGGCGATGCTCTTCTGAAATATCAACAATCGTTCCTGCTTTGGCAGTCTCTTCGAGATTAACCCGTCAAGTTCAGTCATCACACCCCTTCGTGGTCACTTTGGAAACCTGCAGAACATCACTTTCCAAAGACTCGTTCATCCAACGAACAGCGAGGCTTTGGAACTCATTGCCTAGGGAGGTGTTCCCCGAGGCATACAACCTTCAGAAATTTAAGAAGAACACCAACTCCTACCTTCTTTCCCTAGGTTCCCACGATGTTCTCTGAATATTACAGGATATCCCTTTTCGTGGGAACCAGAACATAAAAAAAAAAAAACCGTTCTGTGCGGGATCTTGTTCTTAGAACTATAATCTTTGTCGATGTCGTTTTAATCCAATGTTCCTTGAATTTCAAACTGATTATCCATTCATCTCTACAATCGTGTTGGAAATATATACAAAGTATAATGGTTCACAATCGGGAAGTCTGGTCCATCATTTGATTGAAGTACGAAAGCCAGGCCAAGAACGAAATGTTCCCATTGAACTCCATACAATGAGTCCCGAATCATCGGGAGAGTTTTCCTTTATGCACGGCAGACTTGAGAATTCAACGCATTCTTCGTGAAAAAGTATTTGCCGGCGAGTGTTTTTTCTTCACATTCCACATTTCGTATTCTAATAAAGCTTTTCTCCCTCACATTTTTTATTCAGTAATCTGATAATGTTGTTTTTTAAATCTCCTTTTGAAGCTATTGCCGGAAGAATATTATACCAAATTACTGGGGTATTTTGCCAGGGATGACTTTCGGGCTTACAAAAGGTTCTATTATTTTTCGAAATCGAACATTTGTTGCAGTTTGGAGCTTCGAGTCATCTCATTACTCCTCATGCCATTTCAGGAACATGAAATTATTTCAAATACATAGCCATGCAGAAATATACCTAACCTAACCTAACCTCTTGCACAACCGTGAATGACAAGTGTATAATGCCATTTTATAACGAATAACAATAGTGAAGAATCCGAAAAAAAAAATTGAAAACATGTTTTATTCTTTGTAAAATTCGACAAAATTTTGGGTAGCGCCACCCGCCTAATTTCAGGTGACGTACTTAATTGCCGAATGCAATAAACATTCAACTCGATATTTGAATAATGTAAAATGTTGAACTGATTGTGGGGTAAATGTATAGATTGCAGGTTGCCTGAGATAGATATTCAATTTCAAAGTGAAGAAATCAACCAACCTTGTTATATAGAAACTGGTGATATAGTTGCTCTGCTTTGAGGCACTCATCATAATTATCATAGACACTTTCAAAAAACAAACAACACAAACCGTATTGAAAAGAGAAACATTCACCATTGAATATTGTTTTGAAAAATAATATCACGACCATTGTAGTGATTCAGAAAACGTGAACTGAACACTGCGGTCAAGCAAGATTCTCGCATGTTCGGTTCACAAAGCTGTCTACGAACGAAAATTTGTTATATTCTACTAGTGTTTTCTGATTTGCTGGTGAATACAAGATCCTACCTAGCAACCAATCAGAAAACAGTACGCGATGTGCAGGAGAATTAGTTTGAACATTATTGTCTTTGTCTTTTGCTGGCACTCCAAAACTAAACACCAAGCTGTTCCGTGCGTATCTTGAGGAGTAGAAGACAAAATGAATCACTCGTCGCCTTTATGAATGAAGTAATAAATTTCAATTCTGGTTGGATTATGGAGTCGTCAATCACTGTACTGGATTATTAATATAATATAAATTATTTTCTGTAATAATTCTAATAATGGATATTAATTTCTGATCATTGTCATTGGCATTCTGCTGAGTTTGACCTCATTATCAGGACATTAACCCCAGTTTTTGCTGATGAATTGTTATTAATAAACACACTTCATGAATATGCAGAATGCAATTCTGAATAATTCTAATAATGGGTATTAATTTCCGATCTTTGTTATTGGTTTTCTGCTGAGTTTAACCTCATTATTTCCCGGTTTTTGCTGATAAACTGTTATGAATAATTGGGTTTCTGTACTTTTTGATAATAAGTGTTACGTTTCCCAAGTTGTAGCATGATAATGAAATAATAATCAAATAAAATTCCTGAATATATATTAGAATTTTATTCAGCTTGGAAAAAGAGATACAAAGCACGAAGCTGTGCTCCCAATAATGACGAAAATAGCTCCTAGTGTCCTTTTGACATCGAAAATACCTATTTATGATTTTCGACGTTGAGACAAATTCATTGACACTGGTAAATTTCCCTTATCAGAGTGAAGATCTGGCGGTTCCTGGTTCGAGCCTGCGTTTCGACATTATTTTTTCGATGAACCGAGCATGATATATATGCAGACTTTTCATATTTACGTTCTCCAATTGAAGTTGTCTTGTTAGAGTACCCGCACGAAGCTGTGCTCCCAATTATAACGAAGTTAGCTACTAGTGCCCTTTTGACATCGGAGAATGTTTAATTATGATTCTGACGTTGATAAGGATCCATTGACACTGAAATTCCCACCTTATCAGAGTGGAGATCTGGCGTTTCTTTGTTTTTTGATGGATTTAGATTCTGCTCGATGTGGCCGATACGAATTGAGCATAGGTTTTGTTATTTCATGTAATTGAAAGCATTCAAATAGCGATTTATTGTTCTACGATGAAGGTGGAGGGTGAAAAGTGATGCATTTACAATCTATGGGTGCTCTCCTTCAATTTGATAACTCACTCGTTGGGGTTTAGATCATTTTTTTTTATTTTTAAATCGTTTTTCAAGTGCCAAAATAGCTCGAGTAGATCGATTCTTATTAGCTCGTTGAAAATCAGCCGACTCGGAGGCATTTACTTTTTTGGTCCACCCTGTATACAAAATGTATGTGAATTCGTACATTTCGCCATAATTTAGGCCACTCTGTGAATTTCTATAAGCGTCGGCCATGTTTTTTTTCGAATGACAGGCGACCATGTTTTTTTCCAATGAGAGGCAGCCATGTTTCTTTCTCTCCAATAACAGGCGACTATGCTTTTTTTTTTCAATGACAAGTGAGATTAGTGTAACGTAAATAAACTTAACTTGGTTTTACTAATTTATTTCACACTTAAATTTACAACTAATTTATATTACTAACTACGCCACTGTATCGCCCGATGCTATCGACTCGCTGAGACTGAGACTGGTCTGCCCTCTTGAGTGCTGCCTATTTATCTCCGTTACAGAATTCTCGACCTTTCCAATTCTGGCGGTTGGAAACCAGCATGTTCCAGTTGTTTCCAATATTGACCGTTGTTATCCGCGGCGGCGCGACTGGATTGTTCTCGAATATAATAATAATAATAATAAAGGTCTTTATTATTTTCATGTAATATAAATAGTAATAATATACATGGAAATTGAAATACATACAAACATGAATATTTCATTTAAGTGGTTAAAAAAAAAACAAAGCGATTTCTGAAAATAAAGGGCAAAGTTCATTTTCTGTAGGGAAACAGTAGCTTCACTACGAAAATGTTCTTCCATCTCCGGGGATGACATCATCGTTGTCGATGGCAACGAATGAGGCGACAGGTCCGACCTAGGTTCGTTACATTAGGTTAGGTTATTCGTTCATCTATTTTTTCACATGTATCTATTATTCTGCATTCCAACTCTTCTATTGTTTGGCACTCAGTGACGTAGATTTTTTACTTCAAATACCCCCAAAGGAAAAAATCTAGAGGTGTAAGATCCGTAGATCTTGGTGGCCATTCTGTACTTCCCCTGCGACCTATCCATCGCTTAGGAAAGTTTGTATCGAGGAACTCTCTAGCCATGCGATCGAAATGGGGAGGTGTCCCATCCTGCTGAAATATGATTTCACGATTTTCAAACTCTTCCTGATTGTTTGATACAATGTATCTTATTCGAAGTTCAATTTCAGTTTCTGAAAGATTTCTGCAGAGAACTCCTGTAAGATTGCCTCTAATGGAAATCGGTCTAACAACGCGATTTCCCAAAATCCCCGCCCAAATATTCACCTTTTTAGGAAACTGGGTATGTCCCTCTCTAAAAATATGCGGATGAGTATCGCTCCAGTATCGTACATTCTGTTCGTTGACTTTTCCATTAAGAAAAAACGTGCATTCGTCTGCTAAACATACACGTTTTAGAAGCCCCGTTCTCCTACAATTGTTCTTGTTAACCACTCACAAAATTCAACCCTCCGGTCTGGATCATCCTTTGTGAGAGCATGCAGGATTTTCATTTTATAGGGATGAAACTTTTCTTTTTTTAGGTCTCTTTGGACACTTTTGAACTTACTCCACATGATTCAGAAACTGCAGACGTCGACTGAGTCGGATTGATTACCATTTCAGCAACAATTTCTACCTTTTTTTCTTCTGAAAGAGGCGGTCTTCCTGATCTTGGAGCATCTTTCAGCGTACCAGTTGCTTGGAGCTTATTTGAAAGTTTGCGCAAATATTACTTCGAAATAGGATTCTCGGGAAATCTATCATTGAACATACGGACTATCAGATGATAATTTCTTCCAGCTTCTCCAAATATCAAAACTGCTTCAAATTTATCGTCTAAACTACGAGACATGATCACACTTCTCATAAAAGGATATAGGCGCTCAACGGACTATTGGACAGTTAGCAGTTCAGTTTGACAGAAAACAAGATGTTACCACGACAACGAGTTTTTCCAATGCAAACTTGATTGAAAGCAACATTAGTGTTTTTGGTTGGGTTTGAAATGACCAAAATGTCACTTTTCAAACGTTAATATATCGAAAACAATTGAATTTAGGAGTGAAGTATTCTTGACAAAACTGTTGAGAATTATGAGCAGATTTCAAAAATGGAATAATATACGGAGTGTTCTATTTGAAAAAATTATTGAAGATGGCGCTCAGCCGCCATTTGAAAACATTCAGCTGTTATTTTTTCATGAAAAAACCAGGTTTTTATCTCCTATCCGAGCCCTCCAAATTTTGTTGCGATATACATATCATAATGGGTGGTTCAAAAATTAGTAGGGGGGGAACGGACTTCAGACGAGCACTGTATATTCCGTTAGGTTAGACCCTCGTATATCGGAATATCGTAGGTTAGGTTAGGTACCAAAAATCATCAGCTAACCCAACGTAGACCCCCCTCCACGTACACGTGGTCAGACTCTCCCGTCACTCCCGTGTGCCCCCGTATGAAATTAACTGCTCTACTTTGATATAATGCCAAAGACAAAGACAATAATGATTAAATTATTTCTTGTGCACATCGCGTTCTGTTTTCTGATTAGTTGTTGATTAGGATCTTAAGATCTGTCATTCACGAGCCAATTCGAAAACACTTTTAGAATCGTTGAAAAGGGAAACATTCTCAATTGAATATTGAATAGAAAGATTTTTCAGTGAATTGACGATGGAAGATAGTGACTAAAGTTTATCTTTCAGTCGCAGATGATTCCACAACTGATTTTATGAACATCCTGTTAATAATTTCAACAAATCAAACTTTAAGAATCGTTCGTAGACAGCTTTGTGAACCGTGCATGCGATAATCTTGCTAGGCAACAGTGTTCAATTCAGTGATCTGAATAACTGTAATGGTCTCAAAATTATTTTTGAAGCAATATTCAATTGCGAATGTTTTTTCCTTTTCAATAATGTTTGTGTTGTTCGTTTCTTACAAGTGACTGAGATAATTACGATAAGTACCTCAAAGCAGAGTATGAAGTCAACTAGTTCTGACTTTATCACCAATTTGGATAAAACAAGGGTAGTTGTTTTCTCCACTTTGGAATTGAATATCTATCTCAGGCAGCCTGCAAGTGTACATTCACGACACAATCAGTTCAACATTCAGTTAAATGTGTATTGCCTTCGGCAATTGCCGAAGTTTTTATCTCAGCAGGTCACCTTAAATTAGGCGAAAGGCGCTACTGAAAATTCTGTCAAATTTTACAAAGAACCTAACATGCTTTCAATCTTCTTTCAGATTTTAAACAACTATAATTCGTAATAAAATGGCATAATACACTCGTTATTCACTGGTGTGTAAGAGGTTAGTAAACCCTCGTCCACCATTTTGTTTTTTCAAATAGATTTCATAATAGATTGTCACCGGAATCATGAACACCTGCCAAAGTTAATCGGACGACTAGAAGTGGATCAAAATTCATTTGCAAAATTTCATCCGATCGTACAAATCGAAAAATAAATAAAAATCACAGGGAAACAAACAAGGCAAGGTGGATAAAAGCTTGTTGAAATATCAGCGTTTTGGGAAAAAACACACTTTTCGAAATATTGAATAGATTAACTGGCAAAGAAGTGCACTACCCTCAGAAGGAAGTTTGGAAAAATTGTTTCTCGTGTGCCTATCATCAGTCAGGATTTGCTCCGTTATATTATACAGATTGAACCTCCAGACCCCATCATTGATTTTTATTTATCCTTTCACAAATTACTCTCCATGATACGGTTATGAATAATCTCCGAATCCAAAAATTCCATTTTCTATATCTTGCTTCTTCTAAAGACCTTATCAAAATCACATTCCTATTTCATTGTAGTATGATGATGAATGAAATTAACAATAGCGCTCTCTATCCGAAAACGGCTGGACTAAGAAATCAGTAAGATGTTGGTAAAGTAGGAACTATTTCTCGCAAGTGTTTGAATTAGGCAATTCGCCGCCCATTTCGAATTTCGAGTTGATGTGCCAAACGAAATTGTCTGAAGATTCGCTTTTAATCGGAAGTTGAACTATTTCAATAGATCTTTCGTTCGAAATAGAAAAGAAGCATGCATTGGCTTATTTCCTTGATCTCGAAAAAAAAATCTCAATTTTCGAAAAGAATTAAATCTCAATATGTTCAATTAGTACTCTAATTCTTTCTGAGTTCACCTACTGAATTTGAGTTCTCAAAGTGTAACTTGAAATAAAAATGCACTACATTGAACGCCCACTTCAAGAAAAGGTAAGAATTTTCATCCTATATCTCACAGATCATTATTGCGATGTTCTGAAAATAAATCAAAAACATATGCAATTGGAGGACTCTTTAGATACTTCTCTTGGAGACTTTTGATCAGTAAAAGACACCCAAATTTTTCCCGTTAACATACATTGAACTGATGTGACTCCAAGATTATAATGCAATCCCTATTATTTCTGACTGTGCAACTTATTTTCACACTGTTATTGCATTGACCTTCAACTCGATGTCGTTCCCATCTAATCGTCCATGAACTTCAAAATGATTATCCATTAATCTTTACAATCGTGTCGAAAACTTCCCACATATACAGAGTCTAATTATTCGAAATCGCGAAGTCAGGTTCATGCTCTGATTGAAGTCAGAAAACCAGGACAAGGAGAAAACGTTTCTATTGAACTCCATAGAATACATCCTGCAGAAAGTTTCCCTTTATGCATGACAGATCTAAGAATAGGCCCAAAGCTTTATTTGTCGTTGAGTTTATATCCTTTACATTCTATATTTGGTGTTCTGATTTGCTGTTCTTCCTCAAATTTTATATGCCTTATTCTGATGATGGCGTGTTTTATTATTTTATTTCGAGGATATTTTCTGAGGTTTCCTTGATAACTAACTGGCATGTTTCATGAGGCATGACTTTCTGGTTCATGAAGTATGCGATGGAGAATTATACAGTTGTTTGCAGGAGCTTTAAAACATCACATCATCAGTAGATTTTTGAATTGGTTGAGCTGTTCAGAAACAATCTAGGAAGTTAGCATGAACACAGAGTTTTATAATTATTATCTTTCGTGTAGCTGGCCCACTTCACTGGAATAGTGTATGGAGTCGACAGAACGAACCTTCCCAGGAATGGTTTTGGCGAAAATTCGTTCAGTTCTGAATCATTGCATTCCAAACATGTGGCTCAGTTAGTCTGGTGGAATAGGGTAGAAAATCTAACGAAAAATATAATTAGGATCTCCAGAAAAAAATTATTAAATTAGATGTTTTATTTGCAAGAAATGCCTTATGGGATACCCGGAACTAGAGTCACAAAATATCTTCCAGAGAAAGCTATCCTTAGGAATAATCAAAATAAATGACTGAAAATGGTTTTTATCAGGTTTTCAATTCAAGTACTGAAAGTATGTGATCTTTTTCTCGACCAATGGAGATGTTCTGCCGGTAAGGATAAGTCATTATTACAAATCTGAACTAAAGAAATTCAGTACCTATAATGACTAGGCTATATATTCTTTAACGAATGTTGAAAACCCTAACAGATGTTTTTAGAGTACAAAGAATGAAGAGTGGTCATATATTTTTCTAGAGCATCAGTTCCGTTCTAGTTTTCCTCAGAGTGATATATCTCAAATGCATTTGTTTTAGTTTGTAGATACAGGCCTTGCAAAACCTGAGATTTTCTAGTCTATCTCATTTATTGGTTTGTTCACTGGGTTCTTGATATATCCTAATGTATCAAATTCGCCCTTTGATTTCCCGTACCCCATTATTCCTTATTGTCTTAAGTGTAACGGATAACTGACTTGTTGATATCGTACATGTGCTGGCTATTCAAATGTCACTATGATTATCAAATATATATGTTTTTTAGATTCCTTGGAGACAAACTTACAACTACTCAGATTATCTTCTGTTACTGATAAAATTTCGTATGACTCAAGATACAAGGGCTCCAAATTTACCCCAGTCTAGAGATGGGGACTTCAAAGTAAGTAACCCTGGTAAGTGAAAGTATTTTTATTGTTCTCAAGCAAACCTTCCGTTTGTATTCTGTAGCCCACGTGAATTATGAATCTTTAGAGTTGAATCCAATCTGATAGTAACACAGTCTAGGACGACCGGTATGCCTAGAAAATACGTTACTTTCGGTGATTTTTCCAATTTTTTACAATAACTCCTAATTATGCATTCTGAACTCAATATTTCCTGAATGACCAAACAAAAATGACTTTATATAAGAGAGTTGAAGGGATGGATTTCATTTTCAGAAAAAGTAGAGCATATCATTATATTCCTCAAATCCTCTCGTATATAGTGATTTCTCGTTTTGTATTTTATTCATGTGTATGTTTAGAAAAACGTCCATCAACATCTCATTGAAACTACAATTTTAGAAAATGTTGATATCTACGAAAAGGTATTTCTGCCTGTAAAATTGATATTTCCGAAAATCGTAAATAACAACCGGAGGTGACTTATTTCCCACATATATCATTAACCTGAACTAGGCAACCCAGTGACAATATATTCACCTTTATTTATGTTACCTTCCCTAATAAACATTTTCGAAGTAGCCGATGGGGAAAAATATCACACAGTCGCCCTTTAACATGATATTCGGGGTGAAGTATATTTATTATCATTATACTTCTTTGAAAACACTTTATTTTTGTCTGTCTTTGAGATAAAGTAAAATAGGCTTCTCAGTGCGAACAAACGCAAGAAGTTTTTCCGATTATTTCCATAGCAACAATTTATGTATAATGGAAAATTACACGTGCACAAATGGATTTGTCACGCGCGCACGGTAAAATTCTTATTACGGGACTCGCAATGAAATACGATTGTGTATGTATTTTTATGAGGATGTTTTCTTCGGTCTAGGTTCTGTGTGTATTTTCCATTTGTTTTATATGAAGCCATACACTTGAGTTTTAGCAGACAAAATACCTTTTAAACATTTAACAAAAAAAAAACATTCATCATGTAGCTTGATCTTGTAATATTGATGGATTAACAGTAACCCGAAGGCTCTAATTCTTTGGACATCAAATAAGTGCCAACAGCCATTCACGAATTTAGAATTTTGACTGGATAAGGACCAAAGACCGGCCAATACTCTCCTCTCCGCGTTATTTTTCGAACGACCCAACGAAATTGCCTGCGTTTTGTCAGGACATAACTTTATCTTCCACTCCGGATACCACTACTGGGGGTCGTTTAATGCGTTCTGCGAGAAAACGACACCTATCAAGTGGTTGGCTGAAGAGAAAAGCAAAGCTGTATCGTCAGCGAATGAGGATATCTCCACGTGTTCGCTCCTTGGAATATCGGATGTATAAAGGGCGTATAATAGGGAGACAACACTGCCCCCTGAGGAACGCCAACCTCAATTTCTCTCGAATCCGAGAGATAATTGTCGACCCCTGTCTGAAATCTCCTACCCATGAGGAACGACTTGATCCATTTCACCAGGCTCCGTGACAGGTGTAAGTCACTTTCATTGACATTCAAAGATGTTATGGCGTTTTCCACCAGCCTCAGAACCTGGAGCTCGGTGAAAAGAGCACGCCTAAAGCCCGACTGCTCATTCGGTAGGACATTTCTGTCCTCCTCTTCTTTGTCAAACTTTTCTGGAACGACTTTTTCAGCCAACTTAGCTGCGAAGCAGACTAATCGGTCGATAACTTTGTGAGAAGGTCGGATTTTGTCCCTCCTCTGGAATCATAACCACGATGACATGCTTTCCCCTTCCAGGGAATTTTTGAGGCGTAGATAATTATTGGTTATTTTTAAAAGGGACTGAAATATTTATTCTACGATTAGAGATTCCGTCATAACAAAAGTGCTTTTTCAGGATTAATTCCATTAATAAGTTCATCCAACGAAGCCGGACGGATGACATCATGATTGGGTACTCTTAGAGTACGACGAACCCGATGTTCCCGCAAAAGCTCTCGATGCATACTCATGCAATCTAAATTGCCTTTCCTTCGAGTCTGCAAAGGCTTGAGCTTTCGACTCAGGGTCATAGCACATACTGGCCTCACCATGAATAGGGGGAAAATCACCCTTTTTTGTTTTCAAATTTCGATGAATTTACCAGAGATGATCATTGTTTTCTGAATTTCGAAGAGTTGAGCCAAATCTCTCATTCCTAAATTTCGATATGTTTTCTCTAACCTATTCAGTTCGCTAGTTCGGATTCTATCCGCAGGAAATAGACTCCTCAGATGAGCCCTCTTTGCTCGAAATCGTTCACGAATAAGATCTTTGATACGTCGAGGAAATTCCTCGTGGAACTTTGAATCCTCCAAAGCATTTTTAATGGTGATTTCGTAACGCGCTACGGCCTCATCCAAATCAAGTGGAGAATCCATTCTCTCAGGAGCGCAGTAAGCTGTCTGGAGCCAACACCTGGTATTCATACCTGTCACAATGTTGCCACAGTCGCCTACCATTCATGTTGGTAACACGACTCCGTTGTGTGTGCTAAGCATTCTGATCACCCATGACGAAAACAGGTTGATTTGTTTCCATCAAAAGTGTATTGAGCGCCTCAGGAAGTATTCGATTGTTCGGAGGGATGTACGCACTGATCATACGCATAGGACCCTTCCTTGTGTTGCGGATGGTAACGTTTTACCAAAATGGCAAAGCCACCACTCGGACTCACAAGTCGTTCATTTCTAAGCATTTTGTAGTTGTAAATCTAACAGTTTTTCCTTTGTCACGAGTATTTTGCAGAAAAGCAACATCAATGTTGTTCTCTACAAGGAGCTCTTGAACCTCAAGTCTATTCTGTAAAAGACGTTACAATTCAAACTCTCTGCTTTGATGACATTCGAAAGATGCCTTTCACCCATCTATGGGGATTGAAACCGTTTGAAGATACTCCAGCAGCTTCAGCGAACTGTGCAAAACATTTGATCTAAAGTGAAAAGAATGTCTCTGGGGCTGTCAATTTGAGCTGGCTGGGCAGGGGGGATGTCACCTGCCGCCGTTGCATATGACACCCCCTCCTGTGTCCTTACCAAATTTCCAGGGAAGTATCTCGGATTGTGATGCTCGGTGCCCGTGGGGTTCACCTTACGTCTTATTCGAGTACATCTGGGACATATTCGATAATTCGCAGTGTGACACTGACCCACAGAAGCCCTGGGCCTATTGAAGAACTCAACAGTCCAGGCAAACTCAAGTCATTTAAAATAGGAGCAAGTATGGAACTTCGGGACACCCTCTACGATCCATCATTCTGGGCCAAACAAATACTGGTGAAAAGATTTGAATTTAGAAATTCCTTTCGGAACAAACATTCAAAAAACACCTACTAATCCTAATTTCAACTTTCAATATTGAAAACTACAATATTGCAAATATAATATAATTAAAAAATTAAATTCTACAACCGACAAATGCATAAAAATGGTGGAGTTCTCATATTCACTAAAAAATATATACAGTTTAAGAAACTGGAACATATTTCCAAATTTTCTGAAGAAATGCACATAGAATGCTGTGCCATTAGCTTAACATTGAAAAAACAAAAATACATCCTAATAAATATTTATAGGCCACCTAGTGGTGAAATTAATATATTTATATATAGGCTGACAGACATTCTGAACGAATGCTCCACCCTCTCTGAGAATATTATACTATGTGGCGATCTAAATATTGATTATCTGAATCGTACCGCTCGAAAAAAATATGCCTACTAGAATCATTACCGACAAGAATGGCACTGAATACAGTTCTCAGATAGATTACTTTGCAACCAATTTACCCCTTGACCAATTTTCGGAAAGGGTGGAGCAATTCAATATGAGTGATCACCTCAGTATCTCCTTCATATTGAAAATAAACGGGTCCCATGAAGTTCGCTTGGCTCAAAACAAAGTCCCTAGAACAGATACTCGAGAGGAAAACCTATGGCAACTAAGAAATTTTATGATGAACGAGAATTTACAGATATGTTTGAGTGTAATTCTAATATAAACGATATGTACAGTTTATTTTTTAATACAATACTATACGCCTTAGAATTGACATGTCCAATTATTCAAATGAAAACGAATTCTAATATAAAATCAAATTGGGCTACTAAATCAATAATCGATGAAGGTAGGAAGTTCGCCGACCTATTTTGGGTAATGAGTAATTCTAATAACGAACAACTGAAAAATGACTATAAAAAACTGAAAAAAGAACATAGGCGTAACATCAATCAGGTTAAATTTAAATAGACAAAATAAATAGTTCTATTGATCCACGAGAAACGCAAAAAATAGTTTGGCGAACAGTTAAAGCTAAAACCGGGAAAACCAAAAGTGAACTTCCAGTTCAAATGAACATCAAGGGTAAAACAACCACTGACCCTCTCATAATATCAAATGCTTTTGCCAAGCATTACTCTGTAAATGTGCCAAGCATAATTGAATCAAAGTTTGGAAATAACTTAACTGAAGAATGTACCAAAATGGCTAATATCTCCAACACTTTTTACTTTTCTCCAGTACACGAGCAAGAAATCATCTCAGTGATTCGCGAACTAAAAAACAAAAATTTAGTTGGTGTGGACTGCCTATCCACCAAAGTATTGAAAGAAATAAACGAATATATCGCCAAACCATTGGCACATATATTTAACTTCTCAGTTGAGTCTGGAGTATTTCCTGATATGTTGAAAATTGGAAAAATAATTCCTATTCACAAACAACAAGATCCACTTTTACTTGATAATTATAGACCAATAACTATTCCCAGTGTAATTAGTGAAGTGATCGAGCACTGTATATTCAATAAAATATTTCCTTTTTTGTTGAAATACAATATAATCAGCAAATCACAAAATGGTTTCCATCCTGGTCGATCAACAGAAACTGCCGCCGTTGACTTCATAGAATACGTCTACAGACGAATGGACGATGGAAAGTATGTGGAAGCATTGTTTTTCGACCTCACCAAAGCATTTGACTCGATAAACTTCAGATTCACTGAAGAAAAGCTTTACTCCATAGGCATTTGGGGCAACTTTCTTTCGTGGATTATGTCATTTATGAGTTCCAGAAGGATACTGGTAGAACTGATAGACAGCAAGTCAGATGTTTACGAAATGGGCCTGGGAGTCTCACAGGGATCAGTTCTGGGATCATTTATATTTATTTTGTTTTTAATGATATGCCATCTCAAATACGTTCTAAATGTCTAATCCTGTTTGCTGATGATACAACTATAGCTGAGGAGGTCGATAACTCCTCAGATCTACAGATTAAACTATCAGTAATAGCAGACCAATTCACGGCCTGGTGTAGAACAAATAGATTAGTGGTAAATGGCAAAAAACAATCCTCATGCAATTCTTTGGTAGAAAAACTCATACTGGTTAGATGAACGTGCGCGTTGAAAATAATATCGTTGAATCCTCAGATACCACAACATTCCTAGGAATACGTATAGATCAAAAATTGAACTGGAAGCATCACATCGACCATGCATGCAAGAAAGCTTCCAGTGGGTACTATGCTATACTCCAGTTAAAAAATGAACTTGATCGACCAACTCTCCTAAATATCTACTACGCTCTTATTCATTCTCAACATACAGAAGTGTCCATCAAATATGCATATTTACTGCTGAAAGAAGTAAATGAGAATCTTAGCACAAGAAATGAAGTATTAGAAGAGACTACCAGAAGTTTGACTACAGTTTCACAGAAAGAAGTGGAAACAATAAGAAATAAATTTGAAACACTCGAAAAATAAAACATTTCACTGAAAAATCAGGTGTCAAAATTTGAGAAACAGCTAGAACTCAACAACCTTGTTATTTACGGCATCGAAGAAAACCAAAACGAAAACCAAGGAATATTGATAAATAAATTTTCCGGATTGGCAACAACAAAGTTGGAATTAAAGATAACGAGAACCGAAATAAATAACATTTTTAGACTAGGAAAAAAGGCAGGACATAACAGACCTATACTCATTTCTCTCAGTTCTCAAATCAGAAGACAAGAAATTTTGAGGAACGGACGAAAACTAAAAGGGACTAAAATAGTGAGTACTGATCACCGAAGACCTAACAAACGGAGAACTAGAAGAAAGGAAAATTCTATTAGGGGCGCTAAAAGAAGCTAAGTCAAACAACAAAACGGCATTTTTGAAACGTAATAAGCTGATAGTGGAAGGTGCATCATACACAGTAGCAGATATTGAAAACGCCAAGAAATTAGTTCGGGAAGAAAGTTATTCTTCGCCAGTTACGGAAAGGAAGGTGGTGAGTGAACCTCCTACACCATCTCCAAGGGGATACGAGACAGAAGAAAACTTTCCGGAAATAGAAAGTGAGACAGAGGCAGAGAAGAAGATAGAGAAAAACAAAATTGAAGTAGAAAGTGAGAAAAGGCTATTGAGAAAGGAATTCATAATAGCAGAGACAAAAAATACGAAGGAAGAATTGAAGAGGTCTTTCGAAAAAGGAGCTACTGCCCAATCTTCAACAACAAAGACCCCGAAGACGAGTGTTGCCCAGGGAAAAAGCTTGAGAATTCCAAAAAACCTCAATAAGGTGAATCACCAACAAAATCAACTCATTCTATCTATTCAACTGCCCAATCTGGCAAAAGACTGACTTTCAAACATTCTATTCGTACAACTTTTCAACCACTCTACATGTTTGACATTTTATAATTTCATTTTATCAGTCGTCCATTATATTAGTTAATATTTCAGTAGAATTTTCAAATAATTTTATCCATACAACTTTTCAATATGGCCATAATTTTATATTCGTTTTGGAATATTTCATTTATACAACCCTCTCAACCCCTATACAATATTCGATAGAATTCTCAAATAATTTTATCTATACAACTTTTCAATCTGGCCATAATTTTATTTTATATATGTTTCGAAATATTTTATCTTTATATCTCAACCACTATATATTTTGATGATTTTATTTTTTTATAGTCCATTATATTAGGTAGTATTCTTGTTCAAATGTTTGTATATATTATTATTCTAGTCAGTGCATATTTCCAGGTAGGTACTATAAAAGAATGCAAAGCCAAACAAGGTTCTAGAAACAGTTATATTACTTCACAATTATATAAATACGATGAATCCATACATCAGAGAATACCAAAATGAACTAATTTCTGCGAAAAAAATCCACGATGCCAATACCTTCAAACCCATAACAACCCCAAATCACTTCAAAATATTCCATATAAATATTCGTAGCGTGACAAAAAATATTGGTCCTTTATCTGTATTACTCGATGAATTATCCGTCGAGTTTGACATTATAATTCTAACCGAAACTTGCCAACTTCAGGACCCTAACCTATTTCATATTCAAGGATATGATATAGTCTATAATCAGGGATCACTTAATAAAAATGATGGATAACTTATATTTGTGAAACAACATTTGAAATATGCTTCCAAAAATGTTTCAATAGGTGATGTTAATGCATTAAATATTACAATTTCAACGATAGACCAAAAAATCAACATAACAGCTATCTATCGTTCCCCAAGTACCTGTCCGAGAGTATTCAACAGATAACTCTCAAATTACCTAAGCACGTCTCACAAGCAGATGTTAACATAATCACAGGAGATATTGATATAAACATCTTAGAAGATGCAGACTCCGTTGAGAAATATAAAAACATATTGAGTCATTTTGGATATAATTCCTATATAAATGAATATACAAGGCTACCAAGCCGAACGTGATTAGACCATTACTTTGTGAATGACAAGAAAAAGTCCAAAGAATTAAAATGATTTCATCATATATTTTTCGATATAATATTATAGACCATAATCCCATTGCTCTCACTTTCTAAAACTATGATACAAATGTACACAAACAACCAAACAATAGATTTAAACCGTACACAAATTATCAAGCAATGAGATCTGAATCAAGGAATAGATGTAAATGGCATATCAACTTGAATCATAAATAAGATAAACTACTATAAAGGAAAACATACAAAAAAAGTTAAAATAAAATATAAACAGAAATGGATGACACCCAGATTGCAAAAGTCAATTAATGAAAAAAAATAACTATACAGAATTTCTCTGAAATATCCAGGAAATGAAGAAATCAAAGAACGATACAAACATTACAAAAAAGAACTCGATAAACTGACAAAACAAGCGAAGAGGGAATACTGCTCAAACCAAATCGAAAAAAATAAATGCCCTTCTAAAGCCATGTGGGAGACAGTAAATAGCTTATGTGGGAAAACAAAACCAGAAACGAAAATCGAGGTTATGGAGAAATCAGATGGTACCAATATAACAAAAAAAGTAGATATCGCTAATGAGTTCAATGAATATTTCAGCAACCTTGGAAAAACTTATGCGGAAAAAATTTCACATGTTGGGAATTACGATAATATAGAAATTTTGGGAAACACCATGTATCCAACAAATGAAAGTGAAGTGATCTCAGTCATAAATAATTTAAAACCAAAAAAATCACCTGGGTTTGATAATACCAGATCAGAAACATTAATAGAAACAGCCCAGGAAATAGCTAAGCCGATAACTTTCCTAGTGAACTGATGTTTTGATACAGGGTGCTTCCCAAAAATATTGAAAAGTGGTATCATAAAACCACTTCATAAAAGCGGAAATAAGTCGAATATAGATAATTACAGACCTATAACCCTTATATCGAATATATCTAAGATTATTGAGAAATTAATGAAAATGAGACTTAGTAATTTCCTTAAAAAATGTAGGATTTTATCATATCGTCAATATGGCTTTAGAGGGGGTAGATATACAGCGAACGCTATATATAGAATGACCTCTATCATTTATAAATCTATGGATAAAAAATTCCTATAATTAGCATATTTCTAGACCTCTCTAAAGCCTTTGACACCGTGTGCCATGAAAATCTCCATGAAAAACTCCAAAAATACGGAATTAGGGGAAACACTCACGAATTTCTGAATAGCTACTTATCTGATAGGGAACAGAGAGTGGAGTTTGAAGGAACTTATAGTACAGCTATAAGAGTTACTTTTGGAGTACCCCAAGGAACTGTCCTTGGCTCACTCTTATTTATTATATATATGAACAGTATGTTTTATCTCAATACTACCGGCAAAATTATCAGTTTTTCTGACGATACAACCATATTATATACAGCTCCAACTTGGCAGAAATTGAAAGAAAAATTAGAAATCGATTTTCCAAATATATCAAACTGGTTACAAATGAATAAATTCACACTAAATTACAAGAAAACGTCATATACAAATGGTCTGCCCAACTAAGGGCCTTTGAATGTCGGATTAAACTCTCAAATTCCCGAATCGGTAAAAATAAAATATCGCGGTATAACGGTTGATTGCCATATGAGGTGGAACTTACAGACAAAAGAAATTGTAAGAAAACTCAGGGGATTCTTATCGAAATTTAAACACCTCAAAGACTTCCTAAACATAAAACATTTAAAAACACTATATTTCTCCTTAATAGAGTCTATACTATCATATGGAATATTAGGTTGGGGCGGAGTTAATGACTGTTTCCTAAATGAAGTACATGTTTTACAAAAATTAATATTAAAAATAATATACGGTAGAAAGGCATCTTTTCCCACAAACTCTTTATACGGCGAATCTCAAATAAAAGATGTGAGACAGATCTTTTATCAAAAAATAATTATATTCGTAAAACTAGAAAAAATTGAACTCACTCTACATAAACACCCCTACAATACTCGAAAAATTGATGAAATTTTCTTCCCACGTTGCGAAAAAACCATCGGCCAACGAAATACCAATTATTCAGCACCCAGAATCTATGCTTCATTACCAAACGACTTGAAAGATATAAAAAATTACTGAGCGTTCAAAAAAGAACTGAAAAAATTGATTGCCAAAGATAGACTTATATTTACCGAAATTGTTAACCAGAGACACATATAACTGAGCAATTTATTATGTATACATATAAGTGTGTATATGTATGTGTGCATATTAGTGTACATGTGTATATCAATGTGTGTATCCATCATGTATATTTCATTACTCTTCTTTATTAGTACTGGAAATTTACCTCGATTGTGACCAGAAAATTACCCGGATTGTGACTTACCCTCTGATATATGTAAAATCTCAATGAGAAGACCCCACTTATGATGAAAAAAAATTAACAAATTTTACCCATTTTAATGTAATAATTTTACTATGGAAATCACATACACAAGTAGTTAATACTACTTCTGTGACCCACCTGTTTATTCACAAGCACACTTGTATAAGTATACAGTGCTTCTCAAAAGTCCCCTCCCCCCCTCTTATTTTTGGAACGATTATACATAAACAAGTGACATTTGGAAACTGAATATTAAAGGTTGTAAACTTCCCTACTAGTGATGATAGATGACGCAATCGTCAAAGATGACGTCACAAGGCCATTGTAACCGATAATTTCAAATGGAACCCTACGGCAAGCGACAACTCTTTTAAAAGGTATCAAAAAAACCTATTCAATGATACTAATTTTGTTTGTGTTTATGGCAGTTTTAATGGCTCATTAGTAAACTTTAAAATTTAAATTCCATTCAGTATGATATTAATTACAGATTTACAGATTGTTGGGTGGAAACAGGGATATATTACATTTTACAAATAGGGATGCTTCCAATATTAATATTTTGTAGACAGTCATTATATCGTTGGATGAAAATACTTGGCGACATTAGTGTAGTGGTTTTATACCAAAGATGAGTCTAATAATTCTCTTTTGAAGTATGAATATTCGATTTATATCTACTGCTGTGCCCCAGAAGATTATTAAGAGTGCTTAACAATTGTTTCTGGGACAAAATAGATTTCAGATACCGTATTGCAAAATATGCTGAGCTCAGTTTTTTGGAGATGTGCTTGATGTGTTCAGCCCATGAGAGGTTTCGATCTACATAAAGACCCAGAAATTTGGTTGAATCCGCCTCTTCAATCGTTTTATTGTTAAGGACAATTTTGATATTCTGAGTCGGTCGTCTGAGTCAAAATGATATATATTTTGTTTTAGATTCGTTGATAATGAGTTTGTTACAGCTACACCATTCATGGAAATGTTTAAGTAGATTGTTTGCCTAATACTGAACTTCTTCACATGAATCTCCTGTTACGCTTATAGTTGTGTCATCGGCGAACAAGGTTGAGATCTTGTGGCAAGTGGTTATCAAGATCATTAATGAAAATCAGGAAGAGGAGGGGTGCCAGGACGCTTCCTTGGGGTACGCCTAGGTTTATTTTTTGTGTTGAAGATTTTATATTGCCCACTTCTACAATAATTTGCTTGCCTATCAGATGAAAATGACTCGATCCATTTATTCAAAGGTTCACGAATACCCATACACGATAGTTTTTTTACTAGATTTCCTTTGTCAACACAGTCGAGTGAGGTTAAAGAAAATAGTTAAGACATGTTTTCCTTGGACAATTGACTCATAAATATTTTGAAAGAGGCTGAGGTATGTGTAGAAAAATTTGGCCTGAAGCCGTGTTGCTTTGTTGATAGTAGTCTGGAATTATACAAATACAAAGTCATTCTATTTTGTATTATTTTCTCGAACAGTTTTGAAAAACATGAGAGAATAGTAATGGGTCGGTAGTTTTCTGTTTGACTTATGTCGCCTTTTTTGTGGAGTGGAATTATCATACCAATTTTTAAAAGATTTGGGAATATTCCATGTGCAA
Organism: Gonioctena quinquepunctata; assembly: GCA_018342105.1. Classification (NCBI taxonomy): domain Eukaryota; kingdom Metazoa; phylum Arthropoda; class Insecta; order Coleoptera; family Chrysomelidae; genus Gonioctena; species Gonioctena quinquepunctata. Next base: position 864,917 of record JAFIRS010000090.1, read on the forward strand.
TTGACAGATTGAAAATGAAGCATAAGGGGTAGATGATGTAGTCCGCAACATATTTTAGAACTTTTATAGGTAGTCCATCATGACCATAGGAGTTTTTGTTGGTTATTTCTAATAAGTGTTCGGCTACTTCCTTGGCCGTTATTTCATAAAAGTAAAGCTAGTTGTTGCAAATTTGGCATGTGATACAATTTTTGTTTTTTTGGTCACCAAAAGCTGTGTCCACTGCCTTTTCAGCAATATTCGAAAAGTAGTTACAGAAACTATTTGAGATGTTTAGGGGGTTTGTTATTTCGTTGCTATCCTTACCAGTAATAGATGTAATGTTTAATTGTTGTTTTAATCTGCCTTAACCCATTAGCGCCTACCGGGCCCATATGAACCCACCTAACCCCTTCCCAATTATTAGGTACAGGCATAGACAAGAACAATCTGAATCAATAGAGATTGCATTATTATATGAGATGAGATGAGGTACACTGAAGCAGTGTTTATGCGTATTTTGAGATTGAGCTGGTTGTGACCGGAGGTTGTTTTTAGTGCAATTGTACAATGGATAAAAATTGCGGGTTCCAATAACGGTGAGTAGATTTAAGTATATTCTAGGAATTATCACCCAATTATAATTGTAGTTAGAACTTGCTAAAAAGTATGTATTTTTTATATTACTTTTCAAAATTACTATAAAAATTTTACTTTTTTTTATATCGGTGTGTAAATGTTAGTGGTCCCATATGGAACCGCTAGGCGCCAAGCTGAAAGGAATTTAGATTTTTGTTATTTTAGGAGAATCACACTTCAAGGTGCACGAGATATACCATAAGCTTCAGAAAATGAAGGCGAAGTGACAGAATCCATATAGAGCCCAGATCTTGATTCACTTGATTTATTTATTACAATTTCAATAATATCTGACAAGGAGCAAGAATCCTCCGAGTCAGAGTGGTGGACCATCTTCTCCTGTGGGTGAAAAGCTACGTGTGACTGCTAACATGAGACAGGATAGGCTTGATTATTGCCTAATTCCAGTCCCAGAGGGCAAAAGAAAGCCATATGCTGCCTCAAATCGTTCAAAAAAAGTTAGAACAATGTGTGATGAATACCAAGTTCGACATTGCATGAGTTTTTTTAAAGATTTTCAATGCTAATAGATATATGGTGATTTCTACTGTAGTCAATGCTTGATTCTGCAATGTATAATGGAATAAAAACTTTCAAAACAAGAAATTAGTTTTTTTTTATCGTGAAGTAATTCAACCAGGAAAGCGCCTAGCGGGACCTTATAGACCCATCCAATTTTTTTGATTTTTTATTTTTTTTTAATCTTGTTTTGGTACCCATTGAGGTGAAGAAAATTTCAGAGTCAAATTAAACAATTCGGGCGTTAATGGGTTGAGTAGTGTTGACAATGTTCCATATTTCTTTGGTGGTATTAGAAGCATCTAGAATTTTGTTGTGATAAAATTCTTGTTTATGTAATTTTAGTTTGTCGTGAAAAATTTTTTTTGAGTTTTTGTATTCCTCAATTCTAATTGGGTTTTTTGTATTTTTCTGGAGCCAATATGAATTTGTTGCTCGTTTGCTTTCTTCAACGATATCCTGATCTACCCAGTTGTTTGTGTACTCAGAGAATGTCTTTAAAACTGTTTTCAGGCGTCACAAATTCACGCTGAAAGATTCCCCAACAGATATCACCCAAATGAAGCAGCATTCGAAAGATTGTTGACAGTATTCAGACGAACTGGAAGTGTTCAGTATGAAGAACCCATTAGAAAGAAACCTGTGACAGAAAACGAGGAAATTGAACTTGCGGTGATAGCCTCTGCAATCGAGAATTAGTCAAGCAAGAGTATCAAGAGTTCTTAAATAATATAGTTACCATCCTACCATCCGAAAACCATTATGGATAACGAGTTGAATTTTGTATGTGGGTATTCGATAAAGTTGCAGATGATGAAAACTTTTCCAATTCAGTTCTGTTTAGTGATAAGTGCACCTTTCATAACAATAGGACTGTTAATAGACATAACCTCCACTATTCTGATTCCAATCCACATCATGTTAGAATTATCCAAAATCAACACAGATGGTCAGTGAATGTATGGGGCGGAATAATGGGTCGATATTCAATTGGTCCTTATTTTTTCGAAGGACATTTAAATGAAATGTTGTTTTTGGAATTTTTAACAAATCATTTTCCAGTCCTATTACAAGACATTTCCTCTCAGACATAAGGGTTAAACTTTTTCAAAATCAAATGCTTTAGCCATAATGCTTCGTGTGGAATAACGTGAATAACCCGATATAGCACGGCTGAATAGTCCAGAAAGCTCGGTGATCTCTGGAGAATGACCTCGATCGTTCAGCGTGACGTCAACGAGTCCCGCTGCGTTCTTGGAATTCATGTGGAGGTTGACCGTTACCCGCTCGTTGTTTGTTTACACAGGAAATTCCAAACTCTTTGTCGGCGGCTACCTCGCTTACCAGACGTTAACATATGCAGAGCGTATTGTAATCGTAACAATATTATTTTTACAATGCTGAGCGCCTGTTATTTCAAATAATGAGAACCATAAGAAATACAGAACTTGGGCGAATTTTTCCACTTAAAATTAACTCGAAGCAAAACAAAGCTTTGCTCAGTTTCCATCGTGAATTTTTGTTTTTTGTTTTATTTGAGCTCCACAATCTCTCATTTCCAATCACATACAAATCAAGAAACCTGGGATTCCACAATGCAGAAAAAGTGCAAACTTTTTCCTTTTCATTGCTATGCATCAATTTTTATATTTCGATACTCTCCCATCTTCAGCAAAATAAGTGGCAATTAAAAGAGGGAGAAAACAAAGGAAATAACTAATGATCGTAATGCATCCCCATTATAAAAAAACCCTTCACGTGAACTTTTTCTTTCCTTTATTACATATTTTTCAAGAATCCAGTAGACTTTGGAAATATGAAATCAATACAGGAGATAAATTGAAAAACTAATGGAAACCCGTGAGCTACACAAAACCTGTCGAATGCTGAGAGTGAATCAAGATATATCGATGATTTATTAGTCTGCAGACTATGCTGGAAGCGAAAGCTGAAACAGCTCGCTTAGATGAAATATTTCCATTGTCATGCTAAATAGTCACATTGGAAATACATTTTCGTTGACGTAGTGGATCAAAGAGGATGTTACATCATGAGATTGGTACAACGATGAAGCTCGATATTTCCTACCTGAATTTAATCAGAGGAAGGGAATCGATAAACTTGTAGATATCGTGAACGAACCTCCCCATTCAAATATTCAGAGTGTCTATCTCAACATTCTTGGTGAAGGTGAATTGGGTGGTACTTCCGTACTTTCGACTCCTGAACACATATCCGAAGTCCAAAAAGGGGCATCCAATATTTTTAGCAGGAGCATTCGAAGCATTCTGACTACCAGCCACAGAAATGTTGATTGAATCAGAAATAAGAAATTGTTGTTTATGTTCCAAAAAAATGGAACTGTTTTTCTACAATATTGCGTAGAAATTCAATTCTTCATATAATTCTCTGAAAGCGAGGAGCATGGTAGTTATCTTTCATTTTCAACCGACGAAAAAAAAAGAGGATGTTCTCTAGTCGACGCGTATATATTTTTCATGTATGACCACGCATAACTTTTTACACAGTAGTTCGATTTTGATTATTCTTTTTTTAATGGCTAGGGTATACCTCGAAATTAGTCTTATTTGGAAAAAACATCCACTCCTAAGAGTAGGAAAATGGGGGATGACCCACTGAACCACCACCACCCACTGAATTTTTACTTTTTAACCGATTCTACTACGTATAACTTGTATGTGTACTGGGTTATCCGATTAAGATTATTATTTTTCTATTGTAGAGGGTATGCTTGTAAGTTGGTCTCATTTGAATTTGAAAAAAAATTACACTTAAGGGTTGAAAAATATGAGATGATTTATTGATTTCACACCTGTGAACCGATTCTGTTGAAACTTGGCACACATATGTAGTTCTGATGACACAACAACATTATAGAGGCTCGGAATTAATCTGATGATGGAGACGGAAGACAGTCGAGGGATCTCCTCAACGGTTCACAGCAGCTAACTCGTGTTTGGGGTAATATGTAAATATATAATTACATGTCCTGACCAACTGACTCACTGATTGACTGATATACGACCACAGCCCAGATCAAAGAGCTGAAACTTTGACAGCATATTTTTTTGATATTCCATCCCTAAAGGGATGAAAGTTAAAGTACAGTTGGTTTCGGAATTAGAGTCATGAGAATTAGTATTTGGGCTCTTCTTCACAAATGGAAATGAAGGGTTCTTGAAAATTCAACCCCAAAGGAGTAAAATGGAAGGAAAAAGTCTATATAGTTAGTTTTGAAGTTATAAAAATTGGTATTGGGGGGTCTCAGTAACAAATAAATAATACGTGTTTTGATGTTTCTGGAAATTCAATTCCTAAAAGGGTGAAATCGGGATTGGAAGTTTTCCCAGGTACAAATTGAACAAAATGCTTTTTTTATCAACATAATCTACAGACATAATCCCGGTGTCAACATATTCTGTAGACAAGCCATGGTTTTCAGAGTTTCGAGGGTATGAGATCGAAACTTGGCAGTGGTATTGGATTCAAGAATTGGAATATTTTTCAATATTTCATACTCTTCCATTACTTCCGGTTCCACAGGAAACGACCCTGATTTGGGATTTTCAAATGAAACATCCAATATGTCTTTACTTTTCAGGATTCTAGGGATGATTCTGAGTACGATCACATAGTTTTGAGACGGAAAATTAATATATTTGATTTTTCAGAAATATTTTTATTTTTACATCAAGAGTGCGATGGACCCACTTCAACCAATCTGATAGTCATGAATGATGAGTAATGGTAGATAATACCACGAGTCAATAATGATAGGCAAGGGCGCACCCCGGATTAAATTTCGGGGGGGAGGGGGCTAAATCAACATGTAACATTTATGTAAGAAACAAAATAATGTATTCATCAAATAGTAACACGATACAAATCAAAACATATATTTATCTATGATAGTACAAATTATATGTAAGAAATTGAATTTACTCCTTAAATATAAACATAATTTGGAACTTCCATTACATATAATCGTACAAAATCCGTACGACATATTTCCTGAGCTAGTCTTTCAATTATGTTTTCTGAATAAACATCCATTTCATGATAAATATTTATCAGAGCTCAACCTATTCATCAATTTACCGACATAGAATTTCTCAGATACGTTTTAAACGTCTCAGATTCGAGAAAACTCTGTTGTTTCTGTTGTCACAGGTAAGGTAAACAATATTTCAACTTACAAATAAATATCCCTAATATCCGAGTAAAGATCTCACAGTGCAGAAACTCATATTATTAACGTTATAATATGGTAACCTAGGTTATGATTAGTGTGCCCATGACGTCTCAATGAGCATTTTAGAGTCGCAATTCACCAACATAACAAGATCGCTGATACTTTATCTGAAACTGTTACAGCAAAAGTACTTATATACGAGTATGCGTAATGAAACCGTTACATAACAATCCAATCCAATCCAATAGCATTTATTTACAGTTTCCAGTTTATGTCAGAATTTTGTAGTTTTTCCGTTTTGTATTTTGTCGTTTTGTGCAGTTAGTTTATGTGGTAGATGTCCAGGAAAAGTATACGTAAAAAACCTGGTATTACATAACAATTCCTTTTTTTCATCTTTTGGAAAAGGAATACCTTCTCAAAGAGTAACAACAACTGGGCTGTTATGGTATCAAGTCTTTTTTTTTTAGGTTCTTTTGGATGTATTAAGTACCTCATAATAAACCTAAATTTATCTTTCCAACATATGCTATTGATGGATAATTTAGAATTGAAGTCAAGTCAATACATCAGAGCTTTCCTACGAAAATTATTAAAATATTTGAAAATACACTATCGAGCATAAAGTTGGACACAAATTATATATCCATTTGTGCCTAAGCTTCATATGCTATATGTCTTCAGTCGAGTTTATATAACTATAAATCATGGTCAGTTATAAATGACAAGATAAAGATTATTAGAATGTATGAATACAAAATCAATTGATCGATCATCAAAAAGCACACATGATGTCATCTTTGCCCTCCTGGATAACCTCCACCTGAATCTAAATTATCGAGAGGCAGCAGTGTTTTGTGGCTTATCTAAGACGTTTTACTGTGTAAACCATGAAATACTGCTGCGGAAGCTTGAATTCTACTATCTTGGTTCAAATCTTCCCTACCTACACGTTGCCAAAATGTGCTACTCAATATGACTGAATCCAAAAAAGTTGCGATAATGCTGGTGTCCCACAGGGCTCCGTTCTTGGACCGATCTTATTCCTGCTTTATGTCAATGATTTGAACCATCTAGACATACAACATGAATTCACCATGTTTGCGGATGACACTACGATTCTCTGGCACAACAAATCAACCACCAATCTGATCAAATTGATGCTGATATAAAAATGGTGAAGGAATGGTGTGATGCTAATCTCTTATCATTCAATGTAGAAAAAAACAAACATTGTCTCATTTAAGTGTGACATTGGGGAAATACATTGGGGTTTACATATTGATAAAACAGCAGGTTTTGAATGCCATGAACTTATGCAAGCGGTTAGCCTCAGGTTGCTACGCTGTACTCATCACATCTAATGGATTATATACTGCTAATGAAAGGAAGGTTTATTTCTCATTAGTGGATTCTCATCTCCGTTACGACATCTACTTTTGGGGCGTGTGTTCGCAATATCTGTTTAAAATGGTCTCCATTCTACAAAAAATATATGCATGCAAAGTCAAACATCGTAACTCCTGTCGACCACTGTTTATACAGCAGAATATCTTAATGTTTGCATGCTTTTTCATTTCAGAAACAGTGTGTCTAATACATAATAAATTGAAAAATTGAATAAATATCCCATTAATACAAATACACGTTTATCACAGTTCCATTTCCTACCCCTACGTCAACTTTAACTCAGAACTCACTTATTTGTAGGAGCAGGAAATTGCACAATCATCTTCCAATTGCAATAAAAGAAATACACAATGTGAGATTCATTCAACTGGAGTTTTATAATTTTTGGCAAATGTGAACGAACTGTAATGCGACCTCACATCTCACTTACATTATCCTTACCTACTTAAATTTTCATTTTGCCTACCTTTATTAACTTTTATCATCATTGTAAGCATCATCATTCAAAGATGCTAAATAGGACTTTTAACATGTATTTTTGAAAGGTATTTTCTTTCTCAATATCAAACAACAAAAATAACTTAATTCTATCGATTCGTTTTCGAGATATAGGAACTTGAAGTTGGGAAATAACTTTTTATTTACTCAATCAATAAAAACAATATCTGATGAAGCAACTGTCGCAATAATTATTATTATCAATGAACTGAATGTGCAAACTGTCTACCACCCATTTCCATACAATAGTTCAAAACGAGACCTCACATTTCGTAGCATTTCCGGCGTTATTCGACGGCATTCTTCAATAATTCTCCTTCGTAAATCTTCCAGAGATTCTGGTTCGGTTGCAAATATTTTGTTTTTCAAGTGACCCCACAGGAAAAAGTCCAGTTAAATCTGGAGATCTGGCTGGCCACTCTATAGAGCCTCTTTTTCCAATACAACTTCCAGAAAACATTCTCTCCAAAAACGCCCTAACAGGCTGTGCATAATGTGGAGGTGCCCCGTTGTCATAGCTGTTTTTTTTTACCATACTGAGGGTTATCAGTCTATTGACCAATAACGGAACAACATCCCAGAGCGGCTTGAGATTTCGTTTCACTCAGTATGTAATGAAGCGGGGGACTTAATTTGACAGTACAATGACCAATCTCAGTTCGTTTCGAAATAATAATACAATTGGGACTTGTAATAATATATATATATATATATATGTATTTTCTAAAATATAAAAACAACTATTGACACACCTGGTATAATTTACTGAGAAAATGTATAGAAAGTCAAAATGAAATTGAATAAACAATACTTAAAATGAGAAGCAAATATAGGATGACAATTAAAATAACTGTTCTTCAGTTATTTTAACAACTGATAATATTTTTACTTTTATCAAATCAATAATTTCTTTTACTATGAAATCAATACTGAAATATATTTTTATTACACTATACATATATACCTTGCCAAATAAACAGTTTGATTTCTTACCCTCACTGAAGTAATACACAATATTTTAATCAAGACTTAATTATTCCGTTTTATTACCGAATTATATTACGCGTTCACTTGTTGTACTATGATTATTCAGCTTCTTGATAAATATTAATTCCATTCATTTAGTTATTACTGAGATGATTTCTGATGCGTTACACTTTCACTATGATTCTGCATATGGTTGACTAATTTGCTACTTCAGATAAACTCTACGGAGTCTACGCTTATTTCGCGTAGGAAGATGAGACTTCATCTTCTCTAATTGAAATTAAACTTATTCGCTCCATAATGAAGCAGAACTAGCTCTGTACTGACTGACTAGATCGACGACTGGATTCTGAATGGAGTGTTCGATTAGGGAAAATCTTATATATATATATATATATATATATATATATATATATTTATATATATAGCGTTCGGTATTCAAACGATACCGCCCGAAAACAATGAAATATTATTTATGTGTCATCGAGTACCCCTTTGAGTTGACACGCCGCCATGATATGTTGAATTAATGGATCATTAACATGACAGCGGTCTCTTTGAGAGGCGATCTTTACGAGTTTATGTTTTTTCCCCGCTGTCGAAGAATCGTTAATTACCTAGTCGCGCCTTTGGGCTCAATAGAGATAAATTAACTACCCCGTCATAATGAGGGGCGATGTGGTTTAGCGGTTAGATCGTAGCTGTCATGATTTGATAGTTTCTTTGATATTTTTATGGGGTGTTACATTATTAACGCGGCCGCCTTTGATTTCGAACGATTTATTATATTGGCATTCTTCAGTTTCAGTTTACATATGGCTATATTTGAAATACTTGACGTAGTGTGGTCATGACACCGTCTTGTTGAAATATCAAGTGGTCTTCATGGTAACGATCGTCATTTTCAATGATGTCTACTAATTGTGGATGAACAAATTCATCCAATGATTCCAAATGAGTTTCTCCTGTCAGGTTACCGTCGAGAAATACTGGTCCAATCAAACGGTCCCCAAAAATACCAGCTCAGACATTGAGTTTCTGGGGAGTTTGAGTATGGACTTCGTGGAAGACATGTGGATTGGCATCTGACCAATAACGACAATTATGACGATTCACAGTCGAATTCAAAAAGAATGTAGACCCATCAGAAAAGCAGATGTTGAAAAGGAAATTCTCATCAGCATCTATTCTCGTAGTCATAATTCCACAAAATCCCTGTCGCCTATCAAAATTATCTCCATTCAATTGGTGTACCAAATGTATTCTGTAGGGGTGGAATTTATGATGTTTCAGGATACGGCGGATACTGGATCTACTGATATTGGTAACACTAGCCAATTTCCTTGTGCTCAATGCTGGGTCTGCATGAATTTGTCCTAAAAGTGCAACTCCAACAGGTTCATTTCTCAACGGAAATTCACGTTCTGGGTCTCGTTTCTTGTTGGCTACTGATCCAGTTTGACGAAATTTTTGCACTAATTCTAGAACGTATTTTCTAGCAACAAGTTTATCTGGATGCGTTTCATTGAACAAATTAGCTGTACGGTTACCGCATTCATCATTCTTGAAAAAAATTGTTATTATTGCAACTCCTTCCGCGATCGTATACACCATTATTGCGGAAATATATTCAGCAGCTTTAGTCAAGTAATTCACTCTAATGTCGTTCAATCAAAGATCGGTTTGACACTGATAAACGTCAACAATTGCGATTTGGCGAAAATTTTTATCTCATACATGTTTTTGTTGTACTCGCATTTGAGTCGAATTCGAGAAAACGTCTCTTTATCGATTCTTAAGAACCTTACATTTTTTTCGATCAAGTAAATGAGGATGAAATAAAAAAATTAAACGGAATTGCATGTTATTTGTTGGTGAACAGTTAGATCATTCAATTCCTTGACGATAATAATTATCTTGAAACAGTTGCATTTTTAGATGTTATTTTTATTAAGTGAATAAGAAGTGATTTACCAACTTCAAGTTACTATATCTCGAAAACGAATCAATTTATTTTTGTTGTTTGATATTAAGGAGGAAAATACCTTTAAAATAAGGTATTACTTGCCATATGTTGCCATTCAGAAATTCAGGGATCGCGGTAACAGCTCCGAGGGATGGAATGTATTTCGGGTGAATTTCAACGCGATCGATGTTCCCCTCGAAAATGTAGTTGACGTGTCCGAGCGTTTTTATATTTTTTAATTCGGTTCTGCCGACCTACAGAGCTGCTGTTTCGTTTCCAATGGCCCACTCTGTATACATTTTTTATAAGCTTTGTCAATTAATTATAATCTTCAGACAATAAAGTATATTCTAATTGATTGTTTCCTTCAAAATTATCTCCTACTATGGTTTCATTTCACCAGGCCTTAGAACAAAAGGATAAAATTCAGAAACCACATGTCCCATGTGATTATGGAGCAAGGAAACCAATTTGGAACTGTCAGGGATTTGGAGATTCATTGAAGATTTCTGTCATGAATGCAGTGACTTCTGAGTGCTTCGCGTTCGTGGGGCTTGCCCTAATGAACTCCAGATGTTCCCCGTCTCCTCTGTTTTATCATAATCAATTCATGTGGAGAGTAATGGGTTTCCGAAAGGGTTTGCGGTTACAGTTACGGACAACCATGCGTGTAATTCTGGTGGATTTAAGCTTTTCATGTAAAATATACATGTGTTTGTGTGAGATAATATTCATTCATTCAGAAGGTATATCAAAGAGATGTAAGGATATTTCATTTACAGAGAGTTGCTCAAGAGATCTACGTTCAGTGCATTCTCCAATTATACAGAAAGACATTGGAGAAATATATATGCTATATTTTGGATGACTCGTCAAAATGTTTCAAAAGCATCTAGAAGTGAATGCTGCTGTGCTCATTCAAATTATCCATCCTATTGACATTTTAAGCACCAGCATTAAAAAAACTATTTACTATTAGTGGAGTAAAAATAGCTTGAAAATTATGCATCATTTCCTTAAAACCTTCTGATATTACTCAGAAATGACTTGCAGAAAAAAGTTATGAACTTATATTTGTGCGCTGATTGTATATTATTTGTTTAAACAATGAAAAACAATTTTGTTGGGCAAATTTGAAGTAACTCAATGAATTTCGAAGTACTCCCACCCAAATTGATGCTCTAGAAGTTTTTGAGGTCGGTGAAGGATATCATATTGATGAAACTATGACGTGGCCAGTCGTAAAGGTAGATTTCATTAATGATAATGTATACTTATTCTTTATTCATCTGTACATCTCGGAGAAAAACTTTTTGGATAAAAGTTATGGAGCTAATGAAGCTCTTTCAAACGTTTTATAGTTTGCCGATATTGGGTATGAAAATGGAATAATGCGATTTTTTCAAAATCTTTCAACTGCTTGCATTTTGAAACTACTGGACCATTTTCGAGGTATTGATGAGAAGTATTTTTGTTCATTCGGTTGAAAAATGTGGCCTCTGCTTAACAAGTTTCGTTATATTCCATATATGAGTTTCAATATCACATTTTTAACTAGAGTTTTTGGTCTTTGAAGTATGGCCTGAAAATTTAAATTTGTAATTTTTTTAATTATTAATTATTTTGAACTCTGTATTTTTCGAAATATTTTTTTTTTCAAATTGCCCTTTTTTATTCGTCATTCTAAGAGTAATCTGCGGAAATTTCAAATGTTTATCTTGAATTTTTTTAATTTTTTTGGTAATTTCATATACGTATTTCTCCTATAAATTTTTGTTAGCTCAATTTGATCAATTAGATCAAAAGTTGTAACAAATTTAGTGTGAAGCGCTCGTGGCTGCGTGTTCCTCCAGCGCTGCACTTCAGAGTCGCCGCTTCACATTTTCGAACGTTGGCAGAAAAAATATGCAGCTTACAGTTTTTATTTAAAAAAAAAATTATATACCTTTTCGATGTTAAATTTTCCATTCTACGAGTAGCACCATTAGTTATTATTTTTTTGATATTCAATATACAATGTAATTTGGCAACTTATTCGTTGAATAATTAACTAGGCACACACTTTACGGTTGGTTACTTTTTATATGTTGTTCCCAAAATCATCACTAATGTACAGTAAAAAGTTACCACCATCACCCAACTTCTAAAAGCTAAAATTTAATATTATTCCACTGGTATACGTAGAGCGTCAGCTGAGCACTAAACTTACCGATCAACTGTTCTTTCTCTCTCTAATATTCAAATTTGATATTTTCGATCCAATATAAAGAACATCACAAGATAAACTTATATTTCTATTCTAAACAAGAATTTTGAGCAGGAACTCAATCATAAAACTGGACATTTAGTCAATTTACTGAAAAACGTAATATTTTCGTATTTGATACTATTTACACTTATATTAGAAAAGAAAACAAATATTTCACGCTGCATACACCTTTTTTGAGGTCGTGATATTGATATATGTTGGTTAGGTAGGCTTATTTTTGTCTATATAAACGTTATCAGAGTTTATTAAATAAAAAATTTCACGGATTTTGGAGCAACATTTGTGAATTTTTTTGTTTTTTGCGAAATTTTATTGGTAATTCGATGTTTTTTATAAAACCGATGGAACCATCTTGAAGTGCAGATTATAAGCTTCGGAAAGTATTATTTGAAAATATTGATATTACATTTTGAACTAGTGGTTTTTGAAGCATGGCCTAAAAGTTCAAATTTGTAATTTTTTTAAATTATTCAATATTTTGACCACTGTATTTTTTTATATAAAATCTCAAGATATTTTTCCATTCGCATACCCACTCAAATATCATTTTGGGAGTGAACTGTAAAAATTTCAGATGTTTGTCTTTAAAATTCAAAGAATGACAGATCTTCAATTGATTTTATAGAAAATTCTTCTTTGACGTAACTTTATATATGTACTATACCTATTCATATTATTTTTTTCACATTTGCAAACATTATGCCTCGTAAGCTACTTTTTTTTTTCTTTCATTAAAATTTTTGTTAGCTTAATTTGATCAATTATATCAAAAGTTAGAACAAATTGAACGAAGAGCGCTCGTGGCTACATGCTCCTCGAAAGATGTACTTCAGTGACGTCGCCTCACATTTTCGTACATTAGAAAAAAAATTGCGTTTTTCAGTTTTCATTTCAAAGAAAAACTTTATATACCTTTTCAATTAAAATCTTCCATTCTTTGGAATAGCAGAAGAAGTTTTTCAAAAAAATTATATATTTTTTAAGATATTCAATAAACAATGTAATTTTTCAACTTATTTGTTGAATAATAAAAAAAAATAGGGTTGGTAACTTTTTATATGTTGTTCCTAACATAATCACTAATTGAAAAGGGAAACATTCTCCATTGAACATTGATTTTATGGACATCCTGTTTATATTTTCAACAAATCAATAATCACTAATGTACAGTAAAAAGTCATCGCAATCCCCTAACTTTCTGAAGCCGGGATCCAACGGCGCGTGGAGTGGCAATCCTGGATTGAGGGTTGAGTGTCAGGGTTGGCGCAACGAAATGTGTCAGGCCGTTCCCACGGCGCATGTAGGATCGCAGTTTCAGACGTGGACACGCAGCAGTTGTAGTCTGTTGTACGCCGGCAGTGTTGGCGGTAAAAATATTAATAATTTGGTTGAATTGCAATTACTCATTTGCTCTTCAATTCGCTTCTAGGCATCATGAATTAAATTCCTGTTTTCATGGTTTGGATCCCGTGGGTTCCAAATAATCGACTCGGCTTCATGTAGGGAAGAAAATTCCACTTCGCTCGACCACTCCATAGTGAAAGTTATATACCACGGCACTGAGAGTACCACGCTCCTAGCCGCGTCGTTGGAGCGGTATACACGTGTTGAGCGCCATCGTCCGAGCTCCTTTGAACCGTGTTCATTTACCGACAGGCGACGGGACTCACCGCGCCGACCGAAGATCGCCAAGCCTGCCCTATCCGACGGCGCGTGAACTGGCAAGTTTGGCGCGAAGAGTGCCACCCCACGCGCCGTTGGATCCCGGCTTAATATTACTCCACTATATAATTGATCATACTGAGAATGGTAGAATACTTTTATCTGTATGGCTGGTTCAAAGGAGGATATATATAGAGCAAGAATGGGGACCAGAAGGAAAGGACTAGGCACATATATAAAGGGGTTTCTAGGCATCGATAGAATTTGCTGAAACTTAAGTATGTTACATCGAAGGTATATTGGAATAATTCTACGTGACCACGATAGCAATTGCATTAGTTGATACAGGGTGTAATCGAAACTTTATATTTATTGTCATGTCATGGGCAATTTTAATATAATAACTTGTAATGCGATTAACAAGAAGTCGAAGTTTAGCAAGACGAGTGCCCAAACTATTTGGATTACGGGAAGAACATACAAGATCTCCAAGAACACACAACAAGCAGTAAGTGCATTTAGAGTTTTGGGTAATACTGAAATACTTTCTAACATAATTTGGAGTATGGAGTTTTGATTTGGGGAAATTGTGCACATGTGAATAGAGTATTGGTACTTCAGAAATATGCGATTAGAATTCTTGCTAGTATCGATACTAGAACGAGCTGCAGAGATTATTTTAAAAAAAATTCAAAACCCTAGCTGTTGTAAGCTTATATATACTGGAAGTTTGTACATACATCTTTAAAAATAAAAACAAGTTTTTGAATACTGCTGAGAAGCATGACCATAATACACGTTTCCCAAGGCCAACTACAACCTGAGAATCGCCGGACTACGCTGTACCAAAAAAGTTTTTTTTTTACTGGCTGTAAATTATACAACTCTCTTGATGAGCATATTAAAAGCTCCCTCAATTTAAATATTTTCAAAACAAGACTGAAACAGCAGCTAGTTCAGAAGGCCTGCTACACTATAGATGAGTACTTAGTATAATTTGTGTTATGCAATATATGCAATTGATTTGATTTGTATTCAATATAGCATACTTATATATACGATTGTCTCTCTTGTTGTCTCTTGTGCATTCACGTCTTCTACCTTTTCATGATATATTGTCCGAAAAGTATGTTCCTGCAAAGATGATTTTCTCAATTTTTATCATATATTTCAATCTAATGGTATGTATTTTATTTTATTTTGTTTTGATGTTTAATTTATTTTGTTTTGATGTTTATTTGTGACTTGTCATAAACATGCATCTGTCTTTGGTCCTTGTGATTGAATTTATATGTATATTTTATGATGAATAAATTGATTGATTGATTGATTGATTGATTGATTGCTATTTGGGAGTTCTATCCCCGAATCAGGGCGTAGAATGAAAAGGGCAAGTTCGGAGTTTTCAGTTTCTCTAAAAGACGAAAGTTCACTTTTGTACGTAGAACTAGATGAATATGACCTATTTTCAACCGAAGAAACCAAAAAGGAGGAGGTTCTCTATTCGATGTGTATATATTTTTTATGTATGATCACGCACAACTTTTCACAGAGCGGTTCGATTCCGATTATTCTTTTTTCATTCGATACGGTGTACGTTCGCCCTCTGAATTTTGGCCCGTTGACCGATTCTATCAGGCATAACTTTGTAGTGGGTTTTCCGATTTGGATGATTTCTTTCTTATTAGAAAGAGTATACCTCATAGTTGATCATATTCCAAATCAGAATGGGTAGAAAAATAGGAAATGATTGATTTTTCACTTGTGAACTTTGGCACACATATGTAGTTGACATTGACAGACCCTCCTACATCCGTCATAATGATTACATTCTATGGAAGAATGGAATTATATACGAAGTGATGAAATTAACTAACCAGAACTTTCAAAATTTATTTATATTATATAACAATAAATAGTTTAAATAGAAAATCATTGATTTGTTGAAAATATGAACAGGATGTTCATAAAATCAGATGTGGAAACATCTGCAACTGAAAGATAAACTTCAGTCACTATCTTCCATCGTCAAGATAACCTCTTTTGGGGTATTCATGTTGAAAAGGGAAACATTCTCAATTGAATATTATTCAATAGTTAATAGTAGAAGTAAGCTAGGTAAGTAAGTATTTTGGAAGTAATCAATAATTGAGTAGGTAGTAATTACTATATTTCAGCAACAAAAAATTGAAAAGTAATAACTTTTTAACAAAAAATTAAACCGACGACAAAATCAACTGAAAAGCAAAACATAAAATAAACCTTCTCAGTCTAAATGATAATTGAGTTCCTAAACTAATGTTAGTAACTGATTTGGAGTCATCGCCAAACAAACTAGCAATTGAATTAGGTAAAGCGTAAAATCATGGCAGCGAGATGCACGGTTGCGTTTTGATTACTTGTTTCAAAGTAATATAATTATCTTCGATAATTGTTTGTTTGGCGCCGACTCAAAATCAGTTACTCACATTAGTTTAGGAGCTCAATTATCATTTAGACTAGGAAGGTTTATTTCATTTTTTGCTTTTCAGTTGATTTTTCTGTCGGTTTAGTTTTTTGTTGAGATGAGTCTGACTCGTAATTTTTTTGTGGTTTATCACCCACACTTCATGTAAGTAACTTTATTTCCTTTTTTTTATGAATATATTTGTTATAACTCTGAAGAAAGTCATTATTTGCCGGTCAGAACGACGTAACAAATTTGCTTACCTAAAGGAAGAATCTCAGACCTAACCTAACCTTAAGAAAAAAATCACAAATCAGACTAGACGTTGCATCTAGCCGAATCTACTACCTATCGGATAGATAAGATGATATAAACCCAGTGCCGATTGTGATTTTGAGAAAATTAACCTCAAACAATAAAATCCTGGCCATCTCCAGTGGTCAGTTTGGTGACAGCATGCTCCCACTCGCAAGAATTTCCATTTATCCAGTTGTTGGGTGGAATTGTATTTCTCTTTTTATAGCAACTTTGAGGAAAAACTGACGATAGTCTTCAAGATAGTTTTTTAGAATTTATTTTTCTCTTGAAAAAATTAAAACAAACTGAGAAATTGGTCATCAAAACCAATACCTCTTCGTACAAATGGTGACAGCGGTGTTGAGATATTTTTTGTGTATCTCATTTTATTTTATTGAAAAAAAAACGATATGATTTACAGCTCTTTGTACAGCCTGATTTTTCTTCACATTTTGTCAGCGAAATCAAAAAACAATACTTCATCCTGGTAATCCTTTTTGTGATCGGGAATGAATCACTTCAGGCTTCCAGCTAATACGATGTGTTTACCTCAGAGTAATTGATTCGAGGGTACATGTAATAGTACTGTACCAACGAGATTGTTGCGTGAGGTGAACAGCACAAAAGGCCCACGAGGCCTCAAATCAAACACATTTCCAATCAATAATCTCGTGGAACAGCACTCGGATTATTGGCATTTAATCAAGTCCGATATAATTTATTTGCCAGTGAATTTACAGAGGATATCAGCAGTGTTCGATCCAAAATAGCACGTAGTAGCGGAGAATCAACATATACTGATTTTGATCTCTACACCCGGTTAACCATTTAGTTGTTTGTTTTATGAACGAAGGCAAGGGTGGTAAAATTGATATACATTTCTGCTGCTGCACTTCTTGAAATGTTAGAAAATTGAAATAAAGGTATGATAATTTTCGATAAATTACTTTTTGTTTCTTGTTTTTTTCAAAACCAATCAATTGTTCCGATAAGACCTGCGTGTCATCAATATGCCTGAAGCATGATCAAAATAGTCTCAACAAATAGTAGTGTCTTTAATAGACTGCTTCGAAAGAGAACGTGAAAATGGGGAAATTTTACTTCTACTAACTGCTGTTGGAGGCGTGAGTTATTCTAATTACATATACAGGGTGTTTCATAATTGAATGCTGATCCTGAAGTACGATAATCCTTGGATGATTTTAAAATTCTTCATATGAACAGAGGTCCGCAAACGCTTTATTTATGAGATACAGAATGTTGAAATTCAACAAAAAAACAGTTTTTCCCCAATATCTCTGAAACCGCTTTGGATTTTTTTTTCAATTTTGTTACATGCAAAGTACGCATAAAAATACATATTGTCCATGATAAAGGATTTTGTAATTTCCATCAATGGCGTCCCTGTTAACATGCCCTGCCATATTTTTGATCACAATAATGATACGCCACTGTCTCTTGCCCAAATAAATAATATTTTTGTAATTGTCCTCTATCTCCTCATGAAAATGTTCTTCTACCTTGTTTTCGCGAACGGTTTTTGAGTTAGAAAATAAAATGCTTTCATTGGCTTGTCCCTATGCGAAATCAGCCGTTGAAGAGTAGTAGGGGGCTAGAAACATCTAGAATGCTAAGAAAACATTTCGTTGTTATCAACATGAACGATTTTGACACTTCTTCAGCTAGATACGTGATATAACTCACGTTATGAAAACTTGTTTATTAAAAAATAATTAGCAGACATACATTACTTGTATGGGCTCGCTGACGGGAACGCATATGAAGCCAGGAGACTGTATCAAGAGCGCTTCCCGAATAGAATGGTTCCTGATGCTCGAACGGTTTCAAGCACACACAGAAGGTTATGAGAAACAGGAAGTTTTGAGCCAAATCATCACTTGAAAGGAGCAACTACGAGGCAAGTTGCCAATAATTTGAATATCGCCCTTATTCTACTATGGAGGATTCTTCATGATTATTTATTATATCCCTATCACATTCAACGGGTTCAGGCACTACTTCCCCGAAACTTTTCATACCGAGTGAATTTCTGCCAATGGTTTCTCCAAGAAGTTACCGAAAATCCTTTATTTGTCAGAGAAATTTTCATAATAATCATTTTTGGGCCGAGGAAAATCCGCATGCAATCGTGGAATCTCATCACCAGGAGCAGTTCTCATTGAATATCTGGGCTGGAATTATTGGTGATTACTCAATTGGCCCTCTTTTTTACCACGCAGATTAAATGGACCTAATTATCGCCGATTTCTTGAAGATAATTTGCCAATTCTTTTGGAAGATGTTCCTATTTTAATGCAAAATCAGATGTGGTTTATGCACGATGGGGCACGTGCTCATTTCAGTGCTCTGGCATGCAAATATTTAAACCAAAACTTTCATAATCGCTGGATAGGTCGTGGGAAAACAGAATCATGGCCAGCTAGATCCTCAGACTTAGACCGTCTTGATTATTTTCTTCGGGGACATCTTAAGACTTTGGTGTACAGTCAACCAATTCTAACTAAGGAAGAATTGCGAAACCGCGTAATAGTTTCCTGTGAAGCAATAAGGAATACTCCAGGAATTTTCCGCGAGTCAATGACAAGGAGGGCTGAAGCGTGCATACTTACAGGAGGCGGAAATTCTGACCAGTTATTTTGATTTTGGTATTTTTTGTTCATAATAGTTATATGTTAGGTTCTCACGTCCAGAGGATTTATTATCGTAGAAAAACAACACTCTCAATCGGCGAGGAATCTGGCCTTCTTCAGTGTTACAAATAATATAAAGAACATAATTAAAAAAAGCACACAATTAAAAAAAAACAGTTATTGTTAATGTATAAATACAGATACACTACGAATAGGATACCGATACATAAATATATGTACAGTCAACAGTAGGTTGGATAGAAGCAAAAAACGGAGGAACCAATGGAATATAAATGGACCAATGGAATATAAAGATCTGCGCCCTATTTCCCTACTGCCCTACCTCTCAAAAATGTTAGAGAAAGCACTAGCTCATCAGCTTCGTGCCCATCTTTGTGGTAATAATATCCTCCCTATGATGCAGTCAGGTTTTAGGTCGAATTATAGCTGTGCAACGGCCCTACTGAATATACTTGATGATATTGTCAGAGCTTGGGATAATGACGAAATTAATGCTTCAATTCTGATCGATTACAGTTAGGCCTTTGATACGATAAATCATCAACTTCTTCTCTCCATAATGCATTATAATGGTTTAACTGATAGTGCTGTAAAGTTTTTCACATCGTATCTCTCGAACCGATCGCGAATGGTGAAGGATGATGATGATTCATCAAATTCAAAGACATTGACATCGGGTGTACCCCAGGGGTCAATTCTTGGGCCCATCTTGTACATTATATATACGACTCCACTGACCGTAGGATTGAACAATTTGAAGTTTCATATGTACGCCGATGATACTCAATTGTATTATTCAGTCAAATACGATGTGATGCAGCAAAGTGTTGATATCATGAACAAAGAACTGAACCACTTAATGGAAGTATCGAAAAACCATTCCCTACACATAAATATTGACAAGTGCTCTGTAATCAAATTTGGAAGACAGGGTACTAGGTTGAAAGTTGGTGATTTGGGTATAAAAATAGGTGGTGTACATCTTCCGGTGAAGAGTCATGTGAGAAATTTGGGAATTACAATCAATGATGACCTAAAATTTAAAAAGCATATATCACTGTTAATACAAAAGGCTTATGGAAAAATGAAATTATTATATCCTCACAGACATTCCTTGAACCTGAAAACTAAATTGCTATTGTGTGATTCTCTGATTCTGTCCACTTTTAACCATTGTGATGTAGTATATCACTACTTATTGAATACCAATGAACAACGGAGAATTCAGAAGGTCCAAAACTCATGTTTGAGATTTTCATTTGGCATTAGGAAGAGGGATCCCATTTCACACACCCTTGAAAAAGCAAAATGGTTGAAAATGTTTGATAGGCGCACACTTCATTCCGCGGTGTTATTCCATAAAATAGTTGTCACTCATACACCCCCATACTTATATAATAAAATACATTCGAGAACGGATGTGCATCATGTGAACATAAGACGTAAAATGATTCATATTGTTAGGCACTTCACCGAGCATTTCAAGCGATCTTTCACTTATACCATCGCAAAGTTATCTAATGACCTCCCGCCGATCCTCCAATCTGAATCTATTGTGTGTTTCAAAAATTGTTACGAGCAAAATCTATTGTCAAATAAACATCATTATCAAACTATATATGTGTTCTCTACCATATTAATTATCACCTATCATTTTTGTAAGTTTCATTCATTCTCTTTCATATTGTATTTTTGTTCTGTATTCTTCAATTATTTTCTTTTTCTCTCTATCCTTGTCGTTCTATATTATTCACATTATTATTATACCATTATTGATTTAATATTGTAACAATACCCATATAGTGTTTGTATACTTTTGTGTATGGGAGTGGATCTCATGATTTGATTTTATTCCAAAATTGTTTTAATAATGTCTGATGGTGTAGTTGATAAAATCTTCATCGAGAAAACAATGGAATAAACACCCTTCATCATAATTATTACAATTTTAATTGATTTCACGTCTATATATTTTTTCTCTTCCTTTGTATTTCTATTTTTTTTATTCATTATTATTTATTGAGGTGCAAGAGTAGGAATGGTTTATACCAATCTTGTAACCTATTGACAGGTTTTTTTTTTCTATCCCCAAATGTATCTAGATATTATTTTCTGTCAATAAATGTATATTATTATTATTATTATTTTTCACAACACATCATAATTTTTTCATTTTTATTGTTTTTATTTTGATATGTAAACTTACGCCAACAATTACCATGCACTGATGAGTTTACTTACCCCAAAGGTTGAGGGCTCGAGCGGAAGAGCCACAATCACGGTAAGTCTTTATAATCAATCATGACTATGAAATTCTCATGAATAAACTACAACACGGGAAAGCACCCACAGCCCTACTATGCCAAAGGATTCTTGAGTGGAAACTCAACATCCTACTAATACAGGAGCCTTGGGCATATCAGGAAAAGATCAGGGGGATGAGAATGGGCGGAGGAACAGCTCATTACTGTACCTTCGTCGATTTCCTCTGCGCATGCGTATATACAAAAGGCATAGAGATATTTCCTCTCCCAGAATTCTGTGCCAGAGATCTGGTGGCAGTGAGGATGTCCGTACACAAAGATGACCGCATTCAGAAACTGGTAGTCTGCTCTGCGTATTTCCCATATGAGAGAGCAACTCCACCTAAAGAGGTCGAAGAACTGGAGCGTTTCTGCGAGAAGTTCGAGCTGGGCCTGCTTTTAGGATGTGACTCGAATGCACATTACACACTGTGGAGTAATGCAGACCCAGTGGTAGTGCCCCGCTCGAATTCCTCGGTACTAGCAATCTCGAAGTAATAAACGAGGGCTCGGTACCAACGTACTTCACACCAAGGAGGAAATCAGTGATAGACCTCACACTATGTACTCGTGACCTAACGAGTAAAGTACAGTCATGGAAGGTGTCACAAGATGAATCGTTATCAGATAATCGGCAGATTCTGTTGAAGATAGGTGGCATAAACCTACCGGAAAAAAGTCTACAGGAATCCAGAGGCCACCAAATGGGACCTCTCAAAAGATAAACTAAAAGATAGACTCGTAGGATTACCGTCCAAGTACGGAATTGGAGCCGAAATAGATACCGCAGTATGGTATCTAAACGAGGTAATCATTTCCTTGTTCGGAAACTGTTACCCCCTCAGAGAGAGGTCAGAGGATATAAGAACACCCTGGTGGAACTCGGAAATTGAGAACCACCGCAGGGTTACAAGAACAAGGCAAATAGAACGAAAGTACCTCTCGACTGGAAAAACTATAGGTCAATCGTGAAGAAACAGCTGGCGGCATATTCGAGGACATTCACACAATGCCCTCAGCAGCAAGGCTCTGCAAAGTTCTCTCTAAAGATCCAGGGAAGGGAGTGGGTACGCTGTCTCTGCCTGATAGACGGGAAACTGCGTCAGCTAAGGAGTCTCTACAATACCTGATCTCCATACACTTTCTTGAATCAGAACAAATCACTCAGCCATCCGTTAGGACGAGCCCAATGAGAAAAACTCATATGGACTACGAAACGGCTGCAAGAGTGGTAATGTATGAAAATGTGAGATGGGCCGTTAAGAAATTCTCACCATTCAAATCACCAGGGGAGGATGATACCATCCGGCCCTCCTCCAGAAGGGACTGGATATTATTATTCTCCTACTTATAAGAATACTTCGAACATGTCTGGCCAGGAGCTACATACCAGAGGCATAAAGGCCAATTAAAATCGTATTTATTCCAAAACCATTAAAAACCGACCACTCCCAAGCCAAAGCGTACCGATCCATCAGCCTGACGTTCTTTCTTAAGAGAACACCCGAAAGGCTGGTAGATCGGCACATCAGAGAACAATCGCTGCAGAGAAATCCACTGCACAAGCAACAGTATTCCTACCAAACAGGAAAGTCAACAGATACAGCTCTCCATCACCTGACACACAGGATAGAGAGAGTACTGACTACTGGGCAATCCGCAATAAGGGTCTTCATTGATATGGAAAAATCATTCGACAACACGTCATTTGAGTCTTTCTGTCATGCCACGGCTCGGCATGGGGTCGATCCAACCCTGATCAGGTGGATCGGGGTCATGCCATTGGAGCGAGTGGTAAAGACAGAACTGAACGGGAGAACCGTCGCTGCAAAGGTATCGAAAAGTGTCCACAGGAAGGAGTTTTGTATTATGGTACCTGCTTCTCACGGATCTCAAAGAGTCAGGGCTGTACACACAATCGTATGCAGACGACTTGGTTTTGCTGACTCAAGACCAACCGGTAAACCAGCTAGGAGAAATCATTACGAGGGCTCTTAGCAGAGTAGAACAGTGGTGTTTTGCCGGAGGGTTGAGAGTCTATCCAGAAAAAGCAGACTTGGTACTGTTCTCCAAGAAAAGTAAAATAGGAACTCTTCCAGACGAAACACCTTGGAGTCATCATAGACTCCAAGCTGACCTGGAACGAGCAGATTGAAAATCGCACCAAGATGGCTATCTGCTCCTACTGGGCATGGAAAAGAGCCTTCGGTAAGAAGAGGGGCTTGACACCAAAAACCTTACACTGGATATATACGACGATTACTCACCCGACGTTAATGTTCGGATCCATCGTTTGGTGGACTGGCACCACAAGAAGCAAGTCCAGAAATGAACTGGATAAAGTTCAAAGTCTGGCTTGCCTGGGAATGACAGATGCCATGAAAGCGACGCCTACCGGAGCTCTAGAAGTTCTGCTAGAACTACCACCTCTGTACCTAGTCATTGAGCATGAAGTCATGCGTACTGCCTACAGACTCTGAGGTACAAGCCAATGGATTGGTACTGAGGCAGACCATGGACATTTCAATATCTGGAACAAGGCTAAGGAGAACTGTCCAATTCTGCCATGTTTTGATGAACTGCTGCAGAAGCAGGTCATCAAAACATGGCAGGAGGCGCCATGCATGAGGAAATCGAAGCTCCAAATGAAGGGGCCTTCGAAGAAACTGTCAAGAGAGATCCTGTCACTCAACAGACGGGATATCAGGACTGTGACTGGGCTCCTAACGGGACACAATCACCTGAACAGGCACATGGAACTCATCGGGATCAGAGATGATCCCATATGCAGATGGTGCCTGGAAGATGACAAGACATCGACGCACATCCTCACTGAATGCCTCGCTTTGGCGCACCAGAGGAAGATCAACCTGGGAAGCATAATTCTGAACCCAGAAACTGCTAAGTTTCGTCAGAGAAATATGCATGCCAGCTGATTCTCATATCACGTGGGCGCACAATGGGCCAAGGTAATAATAATAATAATCGACTTTTATTTAATATTTCAATATTTCATAATAGGCGAAGTTTTTATGCACCTTCTGATATCGGTCACCCAAGTAGGAATTCAAAAGATTGATGACGTTTGCTGAACATCCATAATATTTGAGCTTGTAGAGGAGGAGTTTATGGCTAATGGTGTCGAACGCCTTAGAAAAATCCAATAGTACTAGAGCGGTAACGTTTTTTCATCCATATTGGCAACAATCCTATCGCTAACATTTAGTAAGGCCCCTTCCCCGAAATAATGTTTTCAGATATATTAAAGGCTGATTGTGAATACTCTTGCAAGAATTTTAGAAAAGGCTGGTAGAAGGCTAATTGGACGTAAATCTGAGAAAGTTTTCAATATGGGTAGGGGTTTCACAATAGCTTTCTTCCATAGCTTGGGAAAATGGGCTTTTTCTAGGCAGCAATTGATGATATGGGTTGAGTAACAGTCAATGAAGGGGCACTCGATTTTAGGCTATTTAGAACATCATTCACTTCCGGAATAGTGAGAAATTTAAAATTGAAATTGTTTCCGATATTATTGAAGCGATTATTTCTTTGGAAATCGAGTAGGTCGCCTTATCGACAAAGACAGAACAGAAGTAATCGTTGATTCCGTCAGGATTCGGTAGGTGACTAGGGATAACGACTGGTGTTTTATTCAAAATGTGACGGTTGAGTTCTTTCCAAAGATGTTTGGAATAATTTGTACTGAGCACTCGATCATGGAATGCTTTTTTCTCGCGGCGAATTGAGGATAAAGTAAAATTTCTTCAATCAGGTAAGTAGGTGGTCCTTTTGTATTTAGCCAACGCATCATCTCGTTCTTTCATCATAACTCTTAGGGGATATGTGAGCCAAGGTGCTTTGGGTTTATTTACCCGTACTGTTCTGATTTACTCGCACGAGCAGAAGATTATTGAAAAAATCAACTTTTTCATCAACATTATTGATGGTGAAAATATCGTTGAGTGGTGCGTTCGTCAAATCTTCGAGGAAGTTGTTAAGGTGAAAGTTCTTAAAATCCCTGAAGGTGATGAATTTGGCGTCACGTTGATATTTATATTAGCTTCACTTGTATGTTTGTTTGTTTGTTTGTAACCGACTCCTTTGGGCGCGATTTTGACCCACTTCCAGACGTTTGAATGATCTGAAATTTGGCAGGTGTACATAATTCCGGTAACAATGCATTAAGGAATTTTTTTACACGCTTTATATTAGCTTCACTTGTATGTTTGTTTGTTTGTAACCGACTCCTTTGGGCGCGATTTTGACCCACTTCCAGACGTCCGAATGATCTGAAATTTGGCAGGTGTACATAATTCCGGTAACAATGCATTAAAGAATTTTTGTGTGGAAAAAAAACAAAATGACGGCTCCAATATTGCGTACGAGTTTTGTGATTATGGTCCGATTCGCTTCAAAATTGAAAGCTGAGGGTTATCGTGGTCGGAGATTATGATTCTTCTGTCAAAATTGGGCAATTCAAGATGGCGGCTCCAAAATGGTGGACGAGTTTTGTGATTATGGTCGGATTCTTTTCAAAATTGGTATGTGGGGGTTTTTGTGGTCGAATATTATGATTATTTTGTAAAAATTGGAAAATTCAAGATGGCGGCTTCAAAATGGTGGACGAGTTTTGTGATTATGGTCTGATTCTATTCAAAATTGGTATGTGGGGGTTTTTGGGGTCGAATATTATGATTATTTAGTAAAAAAGGAAATTCAAGATGGCGGCTTGAAAATGGCGGCCGAGTTTTGTGATTATGGTCTGATTCTATTCAACATTGGTATGTGGGGGTTTTTGGGGTCGAATATTATGATTATTTTGTAAAAATAAAAAAAATTCAAGATGGCGGCTTCAAAATGGTGGCCGAGTGTTGTGATTATGGTCTGATTCTATTCAAAATTGGTATGTGGGGGTTTTTCGGGTCGGAGATTACGATTACCTAATTTGATAAGATTATTCCATATTTTAATATGCAAAAAAATAATAAAAATAATAGTTTAAAAAAACTAGAAAAATACGCTTTTATAGAAAAAACACACTAAAAAGTAGGAAATAAATAATAGTTTAAAAAACTAAAAAATACACTTTTATTGAAAACCAGACTAAAAAAATTGAGAATAAGAAAAATATCTATTTTATTTAAAAAAAAGCATGGGGTGCATGGTATCAATAATTATATAGTACATTACCTAGGGCAGTGAAGTGAGAAATTTCTCAGATCACAGGTAAATGTTGACCGAGGTGATACCATGCACCCCACGCTTTCTTTAAAATAAAATAGATGTTTTTCTTATTTTCAATTTTTTTAGTCTGGTTTTCTATAAAAGCGTGTTATTTAGTTGTTCTGATATAGTACTAGTATTCAAAACGCCAAAAGTTCAGAGTGAGATTCGATAGAAAAATAGGGTCTTACAATGGAACCGATGTATTACCTACTCTAGTGAGCTCGTTTATTATTTGTTCGGAGTCATAGGCATGAAAACATTTGCCAAGAACATCGTCAGGTGTGAGAAGATCAACATATCGCCTACACAGATGATTTCGTCAACAATGGGTATTGTTTGAGAAAGCGACTCATCAATATCATTTATAAATTGATTTATGTTTCCAGAAGGTGGCCTGTATATATTCCCTACGGCTATTTTACGAATGTTCAATTTGATCTGAATCCAGATTTGTACAATGTTTTCATCGAAAACGAAGAGAAAATCATATATAAAACATAACATGTTCTCATTGACATGGAATGCAACACCCCCACCGCGAGATCTTGTTCTGTCAGACCTGAAAAGGTTATAATCCCCCATTGATACAGTATCATTCCTCAAATCATTTGTAAGCCTCGTTTCAGTTAGTGCCACAATGTCATAGGACCTGAACAGCATTTTTAAATTCCTGACAGGATGATAACAAAGATCTCACATTCAAATGGCATAAATTGACAGAACGAATTTGAAAACAAAAAAAAAGATAATACGGATAAAACAGACCTAATTCGGTGTTTATTTCAATGAAACATAAAAACAAATAAGATAGACTTAATAGCAAAAACAGAGCAGAATCTTGGAAAGAAAAAACAAAAATCAAATATACAAAGTGGCTCAAATATACATAAATTCATATACATTTTGTTTACAGTGTATACCAAAAAAGTCAATGCCTTCGATTCGGCTGATTTTCAACGAACTAACGTGATTCGATGTACTTATACCATTCAGGCACTTGAAAAGCGATTTAAAAAATAAAAAATTCAGTTTTAGTCCTATCCTAGCACATGAGGTGTCGAATGGAAGGGAAACACACATAGATTCTAACTTCATCAAGCTCCACCCTCCAACTTTACCGTAGAACGATAAACCGCGCTTTGAATGCTATAAATTACATGAAATAACAAAACCCTATATTAATTCGTAATCACGGCATGGAACTTTACCCAAATCCACCAAAATCTCATAAACCGGAAGTGATCACTGATTTTGATGAGATAAGGGAAATGTTGGTGTCAATGGATTCGTCTCGATGCCAAGAAACATAATTACGTATTTTCTGATGACAAAAGGGCCCTAGGAGCTAACTTCGTTATGGGGTGAGATACAGAAGGGTGCGAGTACTCTAACAAGACAACTTCCACTGGAGAACGTGAATATGAGAAGTCTGCATGTATATCATGCGAGGTTCAACAAACAATTGAAATTTCGAAACCTGGGTTTGAACCAGTGACCTTTAAATTATGAGTATAACGCTCTTGTCGACGTCATTCGAGAAAAAACATTGCCGCCTGTCATCAGAAAAAAACATGGCCGCTTAGTGTCACTTATCAATGGGATGGGGTTCTTCGTTTTGTTTCGATTAAATTTCATTCGAAATTTCTCATTGTCCAGGAAAATGACTTTTTCGTAGAAAATGTTGATATCCACCAAAAAGCGCTACCTAATGTTTCCATGTGATCTGACTTGAATCAAAGATGAATAAGAAAACTGGTACCTTTCGGAACGATTTAACTATAGAATTCCAAGAAGATATGATAGGAGTAAACATTGAAATCAAAAATACTTCTGAAAATACAAAAAGGTGAGTTGCGGAAGTTCGCGACGCGAATTAATAAAAATATATTTTGCTTGTTCATTTTTGAATTGCATTTTTCAATTTTGTGATTATCAACCTCCCAGAACTTTCACAACAACTATATGCTGAAATTCAACACTAATAATATCGTTCTAATCACAGCTCCAAAGTTTTTAACGACATGATACTTAGTTCATCAAGGGACCCTAAAGTTAGTTTGCTATGAAGATGAATGGCTTGGAATGGAACACACCGAAACTACTAACTTCCGTAAGTTATGGGAAATTCGGGATAGAGAATAACCTTGTATCCCTATATTTATCGAACTACACAATCCTGTTGAATCGAAATTCATTCAAAAGGAAACAAAGTTTCTATGTGATATATATTTTGACATAAGATTGAGCGGGTGAATGGAAATGGATTGGGTCGTCATTCACAGGTTCAGCAACATTTTCGTTTGATGAAAATGCAAAACCCGATTCGTCATTCCCAAGTTAATAAAACTTTCATTTCTGTAGCAATGAGAAAGTTGGCCAAGTTTTGGGAAATCAATCTCAACTTAAATGTATGGGTCCGCAATTTGCGGAGTTAAGTGACCGATAATCTGAAAGAAAGTTTCATCTGTTGGATAAATTAATATTATATGGGTTTTACATTTTTAATCGACTGTGGTTAATATGTAATTTTTTGTAATTTTGATCACTTTCTCCGTATTTTCAGCTCACAGAACTAGATAATTCTTCTATTATTGATATCCATCCGTTGATTCTGGGCGAGTGTGGTATTGTGGGGATCAAGAAAACAAGCCACAGTCGCTCTTTCCACTTCAGAGGCAGAATATGTATCAGCAAGTGAAGACACAAAAGAGATTTTATGGATTCGACAATGAAGAATATCACTATTTTTTTATTTTTACCTTACAATAAACTCTATTAAAAATTAAAAAATATAGTGAAAATATTTTTTATACGTCTAATACTTTTCGAGATATTTAATTGTTTAGCTAGGCGTGCGACGACGCGGAGTCATGGCCGCTGTGACGTCACTGTACAACGGTCGTTTAGTGCGTGCTCTGCTTCCGAGCTGTGTGTATGAAGTTTGCGTCGAAAATTGATAAAAATGTCGAATCCAGAAACTAGAAAATCGTGTATTGTGCCAAAGTGTTTAAATAAAACTACCAATGCACCCGAAAAGTTGTTCTTTATTGTTGCTTTCGAACCTAAAAGTCGAAAGAAATGGATGCAAATCATGATGTTCTGGAGTGATTCGGCATTTCACTGTACAAATATCTCTTTTAACTTTTACATATCCAATAGCATCGTCGCCGAAGCTCTTTCTAGCCGATCTAAAATAAAATATAAACATAAGTTGATCTAACATATAAAAAATAAAATACGGTAAATATAAAGTTACTCTACACATGCACTATGAATATAGGGAAAACACTTTTCTCACGTGTTTTTGCCTCCTGAACACGAAAAATGCCGCGGTCTCATACCGTTCCCAAGTAAGAAAACTTTAAAAAAAATTACTACATTTTCAAGCGCCGTTTTCTTGCACAAAAATCACTCACAATGCCCCTTTTTTTTACCAGCATTAACAATACACCCTAAATCACTTATTTTCGGCACAACTTTGCACAAAATATTGTTGTTTTTATCGAAAAAATCCTCCTTCTCACACAGTTCCAAATGAAGAAATGTCATACTTTGACAGATGGAATTTAGTAACATTGCCTTATTTTTCATGTTGGCGATAAATGAATCCCCGCCAACTTTTCGAATTCAAATGTGAGCAATAGTTTCCCCTTCCTTTATGTGTGCAATTGTTATGGGCGGTGATTCATTTATTACCAACATGAAAAATAAGGCAAAGTTACTGAATTCCATTTGTCAAAGTGTAACATTTCTTCATTTGAAACTGTGTAAGAAGGAGGATTTTTTCGATAAAAACAACGATATTTTGTGCAAAGTTGTTAAGAAGAAGGAGGCATTTTAAGTGATTTTTGTGCGAGAAAACGGTGCTTGAAAATGAGGTAATTTTTTTTTAAAGTTCTCTAACTCGGGAACAGTATGAGACCGCCGCATTTTTTTTTCCGGATTCGTGTTCAGGAGGCAAAAACACGTGAGAAAAGTTTCTTCCCTATATTCGGAGTGCATGTGTAGAGTAACTTTATATTTACCTAAAATACATAAAATGCACTTATCCACGATCACATTGAAGAGTAAATTAATATGAGAGGTTTTTCATCTTAGCTTAATAATATTTAATAGGTGTAGTCGCGTGCATCCTGATAATAACCTACTTTTGAAAAAATATTTCAAATTCAAATTCTAAAAAGTTTTGTACCTCTGGTACATAATGTTCAGGTTAGGTTTACTATGTTAATTTTTTGTTACATTACATATTAAAAAAATACAAAATGTAAGTTATGAAACTATGTAGGCATTCTTCCGTCTCAGGAACTTAATGTCAAGTAAGATGTTCATAGTATCAATATGACGTATGACGTACATTTATAAAACACTAGTAATGAGAAATATGTACTTATAGGGATCAAAAGATTTATGATAAAAAGTAAAATGTTATTAAGTAATATTTACTTTTGCATTTTTACTCCTCGCATCTCGGCGGCCAAGAAATAGGAGTTATTTGAAAAATTGTGGGCAACCATTAACCCATCTATTTCAGGCAAGATATCAGATTGTCCTTTTTTTAAAACCGTCATCCATATCTAATATTATACTTATAACACTATTGTAACACTGATTCACATAAAAACTTAAGTTAAAAACGTTATTGTGGTCGAACATCCGATAGCAAAGCAATGATTGAGTGTACGGTGAGAACGTTGTGTTGTGGAATGACGTCACGCGAGCATGGCGCGCTCACCCGAAATATTTTAATAGAACGGAAACTAAAATTGTCGTAACTTCAACACTACTCGCTTGATTGAAATGAAACAAAAACATGTGTATTTCTAAACATTTAGACTATACGGTCATGAAGTTTCAAGTCATTCAACAGATTCAGTGACATTCTTCATTGTCAATGGAATTGGGTATTTGCGAGATGTTGGTACCTTTGTACGTTGATAACAAATCAGCAGTTCATATGATGAAAAAGAATTATGGCAAGTCTTTGAAGCGAACAAAACATATTGATATCAAATATCATTTCATTCGAGAGAGTGGACAAGGATATCGAAATTCATCATAAAGATGGAAGAAATCAAATCGCAGATATATTCGCGGAACTATTACCATTCCAGAGATTCTCTCATATCAGGAATCAGTTAAGAATCGGCTGTATCGTAGTGTTGCGAATAAATGATTATTTTCATGTATTTGTGTTTTTTAATATTAGATCACTTTACCATTGTATCACGATAGTGAATTGTCATTAGAAAAATAAAATATTTTCTTTCGAATATATTGAATACAAATTTTTCTTCAAAAAGTAATTTACAACAGTATGAACAGTTCAGGTGATTAGGGTTTTTGTGAGTTCCTTTACTTTTTATTTTGGTTCTGATTTGCACCTGATTGTGCAATGAAACTTCCACTATTTCAATGTTATTATTGCAGTTTTAGTATAGAGTATCACTTCCTGCGTATTTTGATACACACTTTTTGTATCCTTTTTTGAATTTTCCGGTTAATATCCGAATTATTCTCGGAAGCACTGATTTATGTTCTACACATCACGGTAGCCGATACTTCTCCAATCATTCAGTATCAAAATTTTGTGAAACTGAGGCTTATACTATTTGTTTCAATACTAATCAGGCAAATTCCATTCCTCTCCAAAGAACAGAGTTGATTTCAGTAGTGTGACACACTATAAAGTCTAGCTGTTACAGAAAATAACTCGATTTTGGGTCTATCAAATAATAATGAGCTCTAATAACAGGGTTCAATATGTTATCATCAGAAACATGGTTTCAAATCATAAATGACTCAATATCAATCTAGGTAACAAAATATTTATTTTGAACATTTCGATTCATATGAATCATTTTAGGGCGAAACATATTTGGTTTTTCAATTATGACCTATATCGGCGGAAAATGATAGAACCAATACTTATTTCAACTATGTGACATGGGAGATAACTTTGGATTTTTTTTACAGACAAATGTTTTAGAATCGGTACGAAAATCTAATTTCCTTTGTGCGTGCATGCAAAGGAGAGGAAAAAACATAAATTCTAAAACGGTTGGTCTTGAAATTCTTAAATTCATAATTCAACCCTCGGACGATGGGGTATGACAAACCCTACGGACTATAAATCACCACTGAATAAATTGAAAACTTATACTGCCGCCGAGTCAGTAGCTACAAAGTTATATTGGTATTTCCTCTGTTTCATCAAATTGCGGTTGTGATGAATCCTAAAGAAACAGCTGGGCTGTGATATGATGTGTGGAGAAATTGCAAAATATTTTTCAGTTCAGCTTTTGAAGTATGTGGGAAACTAGTCTGGTTATGTTTTGTTGTTATACAATTTTTCACTTATTCACGTAACAGGGATAGAGTATATGAAGGGGTAAGAATCCAAGGGGTACAAGTGAAAATTTCATCATTCTGTGGAAACGCAATTCGAAGTTAAATCATTTTGATAAATTCTCTGAGACTCTCAAGGTCGTAAAAGGCTTTTGTTACCGCTAGATCTCAGCATATTGAGAACATTCACTTGTATCCCTTTGCCATCACCAAATTTAATTATGGATTAACTATATATAACCGTACTTAACTTTCAACTCTTGGCTCCTCGCCCTCCCATATATTTTATGAGTTAATTGCACATTCTCTCATTTTGTGATGTGATGTGATGAAAAACAGTCAAGCTAATATTTAAATGTATTGTTCTGTTCCGTTGCTCAAGAACACGCAAAATTTTCCATGTTTTTTTATGATTTTCTGGAATTTACACATTTACATTAATAGTTTGGGGTATGCTATACCTGAGACACCAGCTCTGTAATTTTTTCAGCACACTGTCCGAAGGGTAATCAAAATGGAGACCAAATTGATTCTTGGTAGTGGAAGAAACACTGGCAGCTAAGGTCACCAGGGGCTGTTCGCCGGGAGGTGTACTGTCCCCACTGCTCTGGTACCTGTTGGTGGGAAACCTGCTTATCACACTAGGAAGGAATGGACGAAACATACTTGAATACTCAGACGACATAGTCATCATAGTCGAATAGAAATTCAACACCACAGTTAGGGAGAGAATGCAAACGGCCCTAGATCTGGTCCGTACATGAAAAAATGAATGGGGTTTGAATATCAGCCCCTCTGAATAAACCATTGTAGCTTCTACCCGAAGAAAGAAGCTGTAGAGCCTGAGACCTCTAACTCTCCAAGGAACCAACTTCCAGTTTTCGGGGAAAGTTAAATATCTCGGGATGATCCTAGACTCGATTCTAACCTGGAACTAACAACTGGCAAAAGTAAAGAAGAAAGCTGAGATAACACTATTGGTAGCCAGACGAGCACACGTAGAAACATGGGGGCTAAGTCCCAAAATGGTGTATTGGACAAACAATACTGTAGTGAAACCCAGATCACCTATGCATCTTTGGTATGGTGGACAAGAATAACTCACGTCTAAGGCTACAAAATACGAGCAACAGATCGGATCACAGAAAGATGAAGGAAATAGTGGGAGGCCACATTCCTGAAATGAAACCAATGGACCACACAACTCCTAGATACTTCTTTGACACGAACTTCGAGGTGATCATACAAGACCGAAGGGAATGGATAGACGACACCATCAAGAGCAGACCTGGAGAGAGGATCTGGTACACAGACAGACGGATCCAAGACCAAGGAAGGAACTGAGGAACAAGCAAACGTCACATTTGGGGTACTGCCCCTAAATTGAAAAAAAAGATAAGGAATTATTCCTTCATAAGAATGTTCTATCACATTATCCATCAACTTAACTTATTTTTCATCCACCACATTGTAAGTTACCTCAAATTTATTATTAGTTGTTATTAAGACTATAATTTCCTGGAGATGGACGTATACACGTCTGAAACATGTTCAATAATATCATCAAGAGTTGATTCCTAGCCTTGAAGAAATATATCCGAAGTTTGGTTCTGATACCTAACTTGGAACTTATAGGATAATGATAAAATAAACTCATTTTACATTACAATTGAGCAAATTAAGTAAATGAGTACATCATAATCCAATATAATTTCGTGGGTCACAATGGAAGCAACCATTGATTTTGGTTAGGGTCCCAGATAACAGTCATACCAATACAATTAAGCAAATTTAGTAAATAAGTACATCATAATCAAATAGAATTTGTAGATCACAAAGGAAGCAACCATTGAGAGAGCTCCAGAGAACACTACAGTACAACCACAACGTTCCTCAACTTGGGCGATGAAATTTTCAAATCTTTGGATAATGGTCGATTGAGCTGCTTGACTTTGCTGGATTACACTAAGGCCTTCGACACCTTGAACCATGAATAACTTTGCAAAAAACTTAATTTTTTTGTATTTGACGAAAATGTTGTACAATTAATCAAGAACTATCTCTCACAACGGACTCATCGAGTTAAATTAGATAATAAGATGTCGAATACCTTACCAGTTAATTTTGGTCTGCCACAAGGCTCGGTACTAGGGTCATTGTTATTCTCTCTCTCTCTCTCTCTCTCTCTATATATATATATATATATATATATATATATATATATATATATATATAGAGGTTATACATCGATAACTTGTTGCATAATTACAAAGAGTGTCAGTTTGACAGTTCAAATAATCCGACCGCGCAGCGGGAGGATTCTTCTGTCGAATTGATACGATTTGTAATTATGCAGGAAGTTTGGGATGTATAACCGTATTCATTTTGACGTACGTATTGTATTTGATACGATTATTTTTTGAGTAAATTAAGTGAATATAAACAATATTATATACTACGTTTTTTTTAACTGAGTTATTTTCTGCGCTGGAAACGTGGCTACTGCTCATTGAAGTTCTGGAAATATCGGAGGTGTTTTACTTGAACCTGTTGCGTTTTTAAAATTGGATCTCATCAAATTTATTATGTTTTGGTGATGTTGTTCATCTAACTGTGGGTAGTAGGGTTTGGAAGAATTGCTATTACCATGTCCCAATAAGTTCTTGTTCCAATACACCTGCTTTTGCCAATTGTGAAACAGCAGAAGCTCGGTGAGAATGATTTGAAAATGTTTTGTTTGTCATATTTAAATTTTCCAATTCTGCATACTTTTTGGTCCATTTACTAATTTCATTCACTCCAATTGGCATATTTTTGTAGCAGCCAAGGGTTTTTTGTGTTTTCCAATTAGGATTTACTGTCAGAAATAACCTATCTGTTTCGATATTGATGTTTTAGCTTCTTTTTATCATTAGTTCATCTAGAAGTCTCACTGGACATTGACTTCATTATGTTTGGGTACAAGCCATTTATTATTAGCACACGGTTTTGCTTCTGCCTGTGTGGTTTTGGTAAAAATAGGATTATATTGTACTCTACCAATTGGAGTATCATCATTTCCAGTCTCCTTTTGAAAATAATGAGTCAAGCATGACTCTGCTTCATTTTCTCTCCACGCAAGTTCTACAGAAGCAATTAAGAATTTTTTTATTTGTAATCCTTCCGGTATATTTTCATACGTACTAGGTATCTTTAAATGAAGACAAGAGAATGTCTGGTATCATTTGAAGTTCCCTTCTTTTTGAATTTCTTGCGTTGCGTGCGGCTAAAAATATAGGTCTAGAGAATGGATCAATTACTCTATTAAACTCCTTCATATGAGTTTCTTGTATCAGTTTTGCCGTTACGTTCCACATCGTTTTGACCACATTTTCTTTATAATTTTCTCCATTACCTTTTCGCATATTGAAAGCCCAATCTTTCAAAATGGATGCTATCATTTCAGTGGATATTGATTTATTTAGTACATAGTTTCTTTCCCTACAAAACGTAAGAAATTGTTTCCATACGTACTTTTTTGTTTTCACTGTATTATGAGACTCAGTATTTTGTATACTTTCGTCTATTGCATTTAATGATAAATCTCCGAATCGACTAATTTTTGAACAAATATTGATAAACGTCAAAATTTGACGGTCCTGTTAGTTTGTGTATTGTTGTATATTGATGCCGATGTGGTTACTACGGAAATGAAATTATTGTAAAATTTTCGATTAGTGGAGCTACTCTATGTATAATCAGGTATTATCGAAATTATACAAGGTAACTTAACTAAATTGAACGTTCTGATTCGTTAAAAATTACACGAAAAAAATTATCTCGGTAATTCTCGAAATCGTACCCTAATAACCTCGAGGGCTTCATACATTTTTTGCACGCATAGAATATAGTAATATAATGAATTTCTGATTTCTTTGAATGTATGAATAGGATATTGATGGAATCAGATGTGGATTCATTTGCAACCTAGGAATCAACATTATCAACTGGCCACAAAATTAGTGCTTTGGTCCACTAAAAACCGGAGGAAAACACAATAACCGGAAATCTCCGGTTTTTTTCAGAAGTGAACCGATTTTTACAAGCTTTTATTTAGTTTCACTTGTCCCGGTATGTCTGTAATCAAATCTTGCAAGTCAATTTAACCCACTTCTAGTTGCCCGATAAACGTGAAATTTGGCAGGTATTCATAGTTCCCGTGACAATGCATTAAGGAACTTTTGTTGGAGAAAAAAAACATAATGGTATGTGGTCGTTTTCGGGGTCGGAGATTATGAATTTTTATTCAAAATTCACAAATTCAGGATGGCGGCTACAAGATGGCGGATAAGTTTTGTAATTATGGTCGAAGATTATGTTTTTTTTTGACCAAATCGATAAAAACGACCAAGATGGCGGACGATCTCTGTGATTATGGTTCGATTCTATTCAAATTTGGTATGTTGCAGTTTTCGGGATCGAAGATTATGGATTTTTTGTCAAAATTCATAAATTCAAGATGCGGACGAGTTTTGTAATTATGGTTCCATTCTATTCAAAATTGGTGTGGGGGGGTTTTCGGGTTTGTAGATTATGATTTTTTTTGTCAAAATCCATAAAATCAGAATGGCGGTTCCAATATGGCGGACGATCTCTTTACTTATGGTCTGATTGTATTCAAAATTGGTATGTGGAGGTTTTCGGAGTCGGACATTATGAATTATTCGTCAAAACTCATAAATTGAAGATGACGGCTTCAAGATGGTTGGACAAGTTTTGTGATAATCGGCCGTTTCTATTCAAAATTGGTATATCGGTGTTTTTGGGATCGGAGATCATGAATTCAGTTTAGATTATTGATTTTTGTCAGCTTTTATTCAAATGCGCTGAAAAGTAAAAAAAAATATTGCTTTGGATGTGCGACGCAGGTTATTCCGTGAGTTATAGATTCAAAAGCTTGTCGCTTTTGTATTCGAACTGAAAACTTTGCGAGACAATCTCTTGAATCTATAAC
The DNA here is from genome assembly GCA_018342105.1 of Gonioctena quinquepunctata. Lineage (NCBI taxonomy): Eukaryota > Metazoa > Arthropoda > Insecta > Coleoptera > Chrysomelidae > Gonioctena > Gonioctena quinquepunctata. Next base: position 903,344 of record JAFIRS010000090.1, read on the forward strand.
TCACGGAATAACCTACGTCGCACATCCAAATCAATTATTTTCTACTCCTTAGCGCATTTGAATAAAAGCTTTTCTTCAAAAATGGTTTTTTATGAATTATTTTATTATATAGAAGAATCAATATGTTTTGAATTTCAAATAAATGAACGTAAAAAAGCATCGCAAGTATTTCTTTACTCTGAGTTGAGCAGTGACTCAACTGAAATAACAGATTTCTAATTTATTTTGATAATATTGGAGATTGGAGGCTAGCTGTGGTGATTAAAGCCTATCACAGACAGACTACCGACTATCACAGCGATAGCGCATACCAAAGACCAATAAATTCAGCCAATCAAAATGCGAGTATCCGACATCACTCGCATTTTCAATGGCTGAACTCCGTCATGCATCTATGCCATTCCTTTATGCATGCAAGTATATTTCTGTTATCTGGGGCCTTATCCAAAATAATAATAATAAAGCTGAGAGCTGTTTTTCAACTTAACCAATTTTTTTACAAACAATTTGAAGAAAAAAATAAATAAAATAAACAAGAATAAATCGATCAAATATACAAATGCAAACAGAATATAATAGTGGTGGCAGAGATTAATATTTCATAGATATAACAAACAATAAATATATATCAATGCAATTAATACAATAAATATACCCACACACATATCACATAAATTTACATACATATTGACATTAAACACATATATACGCATATAAATAACTACTGAATAATAATACTAACCATTAAATACATGACTAAGGTTAGGTTTACATGGCAAGGTTCGCAAGACGTTGGGTGACTAAGATTCCAAAGAAAAAAAGGGAAGTTTGAGTCTTCTTTTGAATTTAATTATTGAATAATCCCTAAAAGGAGTCGGAAGATCATTATAAAGCTTGGAAGCAGTGTAAATTAAGCTTCGTTTATAGAGTGAGGTGCGATGCTTGGGAATCTGTGAAGTCTGTTTTTTCCTAGTATTAACATTATTATGCTTTAGGAATCTGAGTTTACCATATATATATGGGGGCTTCTCCGTTTTTATAATTTCATGCGTGAGAGTGTGAAGTTTGAACTTTTTATCTGTTTTCAACCAACCCAATTCTGTTATTTTATTAGATATTCGATCGTATTTTCTGAGACCACTGCAAAAACGAGCACAAAAGTTTTGGATTAATTGTAACCTGTTTAGATTAGAGTTCATTATCGCAGACCCGTAAAGCTGGTCACAATAAGACAATTTTGAAAATATCAAGCTTTCACATAGTTTAACCTTAATTTGTTGAGGAAATAGTTGTTTCAGTGTGCCAAAAGAGGTACTACATAGCATTTGGATATGTTTGGAGAATTTGAGCTCAGAATCAAACTAAACACCCAAGTTTTTGCATTCCGCGGTTGAAGGTATAATGTCGTGATCAATTGATATGGCGGAGTTTTGCTCAACCAAGGCCCTTTTAATTCGATTGCCGAATAACGTCACCGATGATTTGGCGGCATTCAATTTCAAATTGTGTGCGGAGGATATCTTTAAATATTTTCCAAATCTTTGTTGATTTGTGTAGTGCAAATATCCGAGTGCTCATACTCAAAGTCGACATATATTTGGGTATCATCAGCGTAGTGGTAGATTTTGCAAGATGTTATGAATTCATGGAAATCTGATATATATATATATATATATATATATATATATATATATATATATATTTTTATATATTGTTTATATTCACTTAATTTACTCAAAAAATAATCGTATCAAATACAATACGTACGTCAAAATGAATACGGTTATACATCCCAAACTTCCTGCATAATTACAAATCGTATCAATTCGACAGAAGAATCCTCCCGCTGCGCGGTCGGATTATTTGAACTGTCAAACTGACACTCTTTGTAATTATGCAACAAGTTATCGATGTATAACCTGATTATTTTGAAGTACTTATAGTATTACTACTGATTATTTCAGGTAATACATGTTTTTTCCACACATTGAGATCCATTCGCCATTTTAATGGTATTCCATTTTTTCTGTCTGGCGCCGTAGAAATATTTTTTTATTACAAAATGGATATTTTGATAGCTCATCATATCCTGTCGCGCTCCTTAATCAAAAGTTGTTGAAACTGGCATCATTATCAAACCAGAGTTTATTTCTGCTCTCCATAAAGTGGAAAGTTCGGTTCAGCTGATTACAGTATTAAAGTTGTTTGAATAACAAGGTATAAATGGAATCACCTGAGGTAAATCCAAATTTATCTCGAGGGAATGGAGTCCTGACTGATTATATAATAAGGATGAGAAGTTAAACACAACTCATTTCTACATAGTGAGTCAGTTTTCAGGTATTCCATCACTGGAGTGGTCGAAAAATAACCTTTGATAGTATTTTCCGTATCCGAAACTACCAATAGTGGAGACTGGGCTAGCGAGAACAATAAAAAGTGGTCTGAATTTCAGGACTTTCTCAACTTTTATCTGAGAACTTCCTCAGGGCTGAGAATCAATAATGCATTTGATCGAATAGCTATAACATGACACATTGATAAGACACATTCACAAACAGCGATATGTTAAAACTGGTAAAAACAATACAAATAAGATACTACTTTCACAGTTGAGCAGCGGAAGGATGTAATCATTCACCAAAAGGATACATCGTTTCTTTCTGAAAGTTATCTAGCAGATTCAATGGGTAACGGTCACTTGCGCGCCGTGGTCAGTTTCCAGACCCTTCTAATTACTTTTATGACTCTAGCAACAGGTCGGCAATGAGCCACTTGCGCACAGATTAGGGATTTCGATTTTTATGAGCCTACCCAGGGCCAGTCATTTGGCCAGCCTAGGCGAGAAATATTTTGGTGTCCCCTGTCGCCTCTCATAATTATCTCCACTCCTTTATTTCTGCTCATTTCGTTTTTACAGGTTAAAATCTTTTTTTGTTGTTGCGATATTTGCAATCGAGTTACGATAAAAAACACAGATACACAGGAAAACAGTGTCAAATCCATGAAAACCAATATATCAACCAATCAGTTGGTTATTACCTCTGGAAAAATTATTTTCCCCAGAAATTTAGCAATAAGGCTTAAAACCCAAATGGTACTTTTCTTGATTTCGTTTTTGCAAATTTTCGCACTAGGTCTTTCGAATAGATTTGCCAATTTGCTTTCGATAGAAATCATAGCAAGACCTTAAAATTTTCGTAAACGTTCGAATTCTCGGAGTGGAGAGGGTGTGAATATCCGAAACTTGTGGAGATGACTTTGTGCTTTTTTTCGAATATAGCAAGACCTGCTTTTATCTGAAGAACAAACCAACTGTATTCGCCTGATGAGAAAGCCGAACGGTGGATATGCAGAAAACCAGAAGGAAAGCATAAGTTACTACGAAATGGCCTTGATATAATAGAGCCCTTCTTGAAGAGGCTCTTCAAGGACTGTTCCATTTTCGGTCACTGGAGAAAGGCTGCAGTGGTGTTCATACCAAAGACTGGGAGATGTCCAGCAGACGAAACGAAGTCTTATCGTCTCACCAGTCTCACCTCTTTCTCCTGGAGAAAATTATAGACTGTTATATAAGAAGTGGAATGCTCTTGGACCGCTTCGCAAAAAACAGTTCGCCTACCAAGCAGGCCAGTTTTATTTTCGGTCAAATACCGAAAGCCTGGAGATAGGCTGCGGTGGTGTTCATACCAAAGACTGAGAGACGTCCAGCAGATCGAACAAAGTCTTATTGCCCCATCAGTCTCACTTCTCTTCTCCTGGAAACAATTGAGAAAATTATTGATTGTTATATAAGAAGTGGAATGCTCTCGGACAGACCGCTTCACAAAAAACAGTTCGCCTACCAAGCAGGCCAGTTTCATTTTCGGTCACATACCGAAAGCCTGGAGATAGGCTGCAGTGGTGTTCATACCAAAGACTGCTATACGAAACGAAGTCCCATCCCATCATTAGTCTCACCTCTTTTTTCCTGGAAACAATTGAGGAAATGATAGACTGTTATATAAGAAGTGGAATGCTCTTGGACAGACCGCTTCACAAAACACAGTATCAAGCAGACAAATCAACCTATAATAATCTATATTGCTCAGTTGAAAGCATTGAAGAGACGTATTTGGCAAGTTTAGATTGATTGGAACTGCAAACTCTCCCTGAAACAACTGGCTACAAATAATCAGGTCACTCTGATGTGGATGCCAGATCACAAGGGATTCGAAGGCAACGAGGAAGCAGGCAGCCTTACCAAGGATGATGCAAATACTCGGAACCCTTCTGTGGTTCCCCCGAAGCCCACATTGAAAAAGAGTTTCGACGCTGGGAAGCTGACCAAATAAAAAACTAGAAAAATTTCCAGGACAAAGACAAGCGAAAAGGCTTCTGAGCCCATCACCAGAGAAAGCTAAACAGCTCCCTGAGTTGGACAAGAAAGACTTGAGCGAAAGGAGAGGGGACTTCGACCATATCGATATCTATCATCGTTTCTGAGTTACATATTTTTTGAAAAAGTGCATTTTCGAAAAGTTGCCTTAACTTTTTTCGTGTCAAAAATTCTTTGTTTCTATGGAAATATTCCCAGAGACTTTTTTACGTATAATTAAGGTGTAAGTAATTTATTTTTTCAAATCATATATCAATAGTTATTGATAGAAAAATCATTTTTTTAAAAGAGACAACCTTCATATTTTCGCATATTCCAATAGAGCTTAAAATTGCCATTCCAAAAATGTAGCACACTTGATGTTTTGCTAGAGTCACCTTTGAAATTCAGAGCTTTTAAGTTTTTCATGTAGACTTTGAAACGCACACTTTGAACAAGGCTTTGGACGACGCGGCGATAAAACAGAAAGCAAGTGTTCACTAGTAGCTATCAAATGTTGAAAAAGTTGTTCATAGCAGTATATAAAACAATTTATACTATATTTACTACTAATGAATGAAACTCCAACAATAATAATAATAATAATAAAGAACAAACAAGAACAAAATATTTCTTCAGAGGAGGTGTTCGAAATGTCTACCAGCTTCTTCCACACACAGGCAGCACCTTTTTTGATATTTTTTTGCCGAATTAATTAGTTCATAGGACGTGGGAGAAGCAAAACTTTGCATCACTGCCGCTTCCAATTCGTGTCTAGAGTTGGTTGGCAATTTAAAAATAAGATCTTTCAACCTTCCCTAGAGGTATAAGTCAATAGGCGTTAGGTCTGGTGACCTGGCCGGCCAACGGTTGGGTCCTTGGTTGGCTATCCAATTATTGCCAAAATCTGCAGCAAAAAAATGGTTGACAATTGCATTGTTGTGAAGCGAAGCCCCGTCTTGCTGGAAATATATTTTCCTGAGCTCCATTAGCGGCAATTCATCAACGAGGGGTTCAATTTGTTGCCTTAAAATTTCTAAATACCTCTGAGATGTGAGAGTGCCATTATAAATGAACGGGCCGATAATTCTTCCTCTAAAAATACCCGCCCATACACTGAATCCAAATCATCCGTGACTTCTCTGGTCCACAATGGAATGAGGAATTTGTTGTGCCCAAGTAAAAGAATTGTAGCGGTTGAAAATGCCGACACTGCATGAATAAGCTTTGTCTGTCCAAATACAATTCAACGGAAAATCAAGCACAATTTTAAAGGAACCACTGTCAAAAATCCATGCGTCGTTCAAAATCTCCTTGTCTGAGTTTATGAACTCTTCTGGTCCTGTATGGCTTGGATTTGTAGTTTTTTTAAATATTCCCAGCGTTAGTTCTTGGTAGGCCTGTTGACATTTTTAAATTTCGCGTTGAAGTTTTGGGATTATTTGCAACAGCTCCCAAAACGACTATTTCTTTCCACCCCCTATCCATATTTGATGCATATAATTTTGGCTTTTTCTTTTCAAATTGACCACCATCGATTAGGTTGTGTCGCAATCTTGCGAACATCTCTCTAAAAGGTTGTCTTCTCTCTGGATACCTCTCGTGATACAAATTGCTTGCTGCCTCTGCATTTTCCCTGGTTTGTATAAAACAGACTATCATATCCCATTTTTCATAATTCTTATACTTCATTGCAAATGTGTTTGAGAAGTGAACAAAAACCACGGATTGAGGAGCGTCTTTACTGCTTAAATCAAAATGTGACAGCTACTAGTGACCACTTGCTTTCTGTTTTATCTCCGCGTCGTCCAAAGCCTACTTGTTCAAAGTATGCGTTTCAAAGTCTACATGAAAAAACCTGAAAGCTCTGCATTTCAAAGGTGACTGTAGCAAAACATCAAATGTGCTACATATTTGTCTTGGTAATTTCAAGTTCTATTGGAATATGCAGGAATATACAGGATGTCCCATTTAAAAAAATGATTTTTCCCAATAACTATTGATATATGTTTTGAAAAAGTAAATTACTTGAATTATTGAATTCTATGAGAAAAAGAGCCCTGAAACTATTTTTATGGAAACAAAAAAATTTTGACAGGAAAAAAGTTACAGCAACTTTTCGAAAATGTACATCTTTGAAAAACATGCTGTAACTCAGAAACGATGATAGATATCGATATGCGGTTTTCCCCATTGAGTTTGTCATAAAAATTGACCCTCAGACACAGCCATCAATTTCCATCTATCTAGTTTGGAAACAGGACTTTCCCTTTAAAAGTGTCCAATTTGGCCAACTCTGTACCATGTAATCAGGGGATCGCACATTTATTTTGGCCATTGTACAAAGAAACCATTACGTCGCTTGTTGTAATAAGTTTTCACTTCAATAGTGGTTAAGTACTCAAAAAAATATATGAAAAAGAAACAGTGAGTCTCAGCCTGACGTGAAAAGGATTGATTGAACTCCCACAATAAATAATTATTGTTGGTTAACTTGAATGGACAATACCCCATAAAGGGTACTTCTGGGTTTACCCTCGTATTATTGAATCATGATGTCTGCCAACAATATAAATTCATAAGCTTGAAAATAGGAATAGGTCTACTTCAATATAAGCTACGATATTGTGGGCAGAATGCATGAAAGTAATGAAAATAATACACCACTGATCTTCTTAAATCTCAAAGTTTTCGGCAGAAATGGACAATAAATTCGTTTCTATGTAATAAGTTTCGGAGTTTCCCGATTCTTTCCGTATCAACGGTTCTTCGACGGATATAAAGACTGATCCGAAGACGAGTTCTTGGAGTACTTGGAAATACATTTGACCTTTCCTGACTTTGTTGTATACGCTATTGAAGCAGTGTTCACTATTGTCATATTATTGATTTGTCCTGTATAAGGTGGTCTCTAAGAAAATAATATCACCTGTACTGAGTTTCAGTTTCTATTCAGCCAGACGAGACAAGACAATTCCGACTGTTGGCGGGAAGAAACCATCGAGTTTCTGCCCGCTGACTAGCTTTTGTTTATTGTGAATTGCCACACAATGAGGATGAGCCTACCCTCCATGTATTACTTCGAATCTGTCAATCTTTTGTGCGGTAAGTATTGGTTGGTACATCAGTTGTTCTCGACCTGGTGAAACTTTGAATTGAAAATCTAAGAGTTTAAAAAAAAAGCTATGAAACTTTAACGATTTCTCGACATGGAGTCCAGTCAAGCGGGCGTGAGACGAATTTGCTGGTGGTCGAAAATTATACATTTCGGAAAGATAATGAAAGGGCATGAGAAGGAAAAGAGAGTTAACTCAAAGTCGTTCTCCACGATATAAAAACAGCATGGCTCACTGGAAAAATGTATGCATTTCGGAGATTGAGATTCCCATCTTCAGCAGAATTACAAAAATCTAAAATAATAATTATGGTACAGGTTATGGAACAAAATGGGGGTAACCTTACTTTCAATTGTTAGGGTAGGAAAAATGTTTTTTCTGTAAATGAAACTTGGGTGTGGTCCCAGCTTAGACCTTACTATGATCACCCCATTTGTGAAGTGTTCTCTTTCTTATTGAAGAGGTTTTGGTTTGCAACATTTTTAGAATGTTTGAAAAAACTTGGTGAAATCGTGTGAAGAGAAAATCTCACAAAATGGAAAAATTGACAGATTGTTCATTTAGTATGGGACATCTGGCAGAGATCTAGTGAACTAAACAGTTTTAAACAATAAAATCTATGCGTGTTAAACTAACCTTACGAAGTATAATGATTGGTTAGTAGATGTCGCTGTACAGTGACAGAGATGTAAGAAATAATATTTTGTTTTTTGGGATTAACCAATAAAAGCAAGAGCTTTGAACAAATTTAGGCAATCAAATTCGGTTTGTTCATTGACACAATTTGTATCGGGTGCATTTTTGGATTTTTAGATTTCAAAAATTTCTAAAAGGTTTAATTCAGGGCTTTTTGGACAGAAATGGATCAGTTCGACGTTATTGTTTATGTTAAATTTTTAGTGTCCGGATTCTAACAGGTGATTGACAAAAGCAGACTCGGTAATTTTTTCTTGGTCCCGACTTTTTTTTTATTTCCCTCGGCTAAAGCTTCACGAATTGTACAAAAAATTAGGACCTCCAAGAAATTCCCGGAAATAATTGGTGATCTAGGGGAATTATAAGTAATAATTATATAATAGCGAATGCAGCATTCGAGTTCCACAACCAGCACGTAATCCTATTGTTAACATCGTTAGTAGGTATTTATTCGCTGTGTGCATTAGGCTGGAGGGGAAAGATGAAACTATGACAGCGCCTATGGTGGCAGAAGTAGGTAATTATCCTGGTAATCACAAGCACAAACTGAGGTCTTCCCGTTTATTCACAAATCACTTAAGAATATTGTACTATACTTCAGATGAATAACCATTATTATTATCGTAGTGGCAACGGTCACGGTTGGATAGTGTAACAACGTACATATAATAACAATGAGCCCTCGCTATTGCTGTGTAGTCGATTGCAAATATGGTACGTGTAGATTTTATACATTTCCAACTTTATCACAGAACTGCAGCAAAGAGATAAGTGTTCTGTCATTCCACGATATTTCAATCTCTAATTCCGGGACGTGAGGTTTTAATTCGATAAATATTTGATATGTTTTCCGTTTTCTATTTGATCGTCTAGAAGTGGATAGTGAAAGTATTAACCGAGTTCCGTGGGACAGTGTTGCACCGGTGATGAAAAGTAAATAGCGACTCAAACTGCAAGTTCGGGAACGCCTGGACGGTGTTGTAAACTGATCAATCAGCCTTATGAACAGGAGACAGAGATAGTTTCGATGTCTTTCCGAGTTGTCTATCATACACGGCATTCTATCAGGACAAAGTACCCCGCAGGGGGTTATTTGTGTTTTAATTTTCACAAACTGGTTTCGGTTACAAAAGCAATTGGCCTCACATGTTAACTAATGGTAAATGTAATGCAGTTCAAGTAAATCAAATCAAATCAAAATATACTTTATTGTCGAAAGAAAAATTCTTATTGACAAAGCTTGAAGATTGCTGGTAATATAATAAGTGATAAAACTTACGAAATGTATATAAGAAAAAAGAAACTTTCGAGTATAAATCGGGTACATGCACAGTCACATTAGAATCTAATTTAAAACTGTAGGCAATTCAGTCACAATATAAAATTAAGTGTTGAACAGTATAATAAATAGGTAAAAGTGGTAAAAGTTATTTAAAATTATATGCAGTGGTAGACTAATGATGTAGCTTTGCCACTGTGTGTTAGTCAGGGTATTATGAAAGAACTCTATTTCATAGATAGCTAAATCTAAGAGAATCTTTTCAACAGGAGATCTAAACAGGTTATAATCTTCCATATATCTAATATTTGGAGGGAGATGATTGTTAATCTTTACAGCTTCATAAATAAGAGAGTTTTTGATTAAATTATTTGAGGAAATGGGGAGTTTTGAAAGGTTTCTTTGGCGGGGATTTCCTCATTGGTGAAACCAAGCAGGCTGTTTCCAGAATGAACAAGGATGGGAGAGTTAATAGCTTATTTTCCTTTTCGAATAAGTATCGGAAGGCCCGTTTTTGCAAGCCAAAGATTGCATTTGGGTTTTCTTTGTTGCAAGTTCCCCAGAATTCTATGCCATATCGTATATGCGACTCTATTAGAGCTTGGAAAACCATTTTAGCTGTTGCTGTGTTCAATTCCCAGGCTACTATGCGCATTGCATAACAACCGGAGGCTAGTTTATTACCCAACTGCTTAACATGCTGTTGAAAGTTCAGTTGTTTGTCAATGTAGACACCCAGAAATTTACTCATATTTTGATTCGTTATCAGTTCTTTTCCTAGAGTGATTTCAGGAATTGCACACTGGTAGGATAAGCAGCTAGTTTTATTGATATTGGAAGATGGTAGATTGGCATCACACTAAGAGTAAACATCGTTACTTGTACTGTATAAGCAATACGCAATATTTTGTTGACAATTATACGTGTAAAAGAGTGTTGAACGTGTTTGTATCATTTAGGGACCATTCAACGTTCTTACATCCTTACAAGGGTAGAAGTGGAATCCCATGTTCAGGTAAAATTATGAACCTCATTCCTTTTCTGATCATTATATCATTTGGGAATTTCATTAAATGGTTTTGCGTTGAATCTGATGTTATTTAGTGGTTTGCCGTCAGGTTAAAGCTAGCCAGGGTTATATGGGTACTTTTTTTGATTTGTTAAACTACTTGGCTCCCTCACTTTTTTATGTTCTCAAGACCTTATGAACCTGCGACCTCAATGAACTAATCTGCAAGCACATTACTTGCCGTACCTAAAAGAACAGAGAAGTAGCAATACTTCATGATATTCAAAATATCATAACTTGACATGGATAACCTCCAAATGCGGTGAACTATCGTATCAATACAAATATTTTTTATCATTTACTTACTTTTTTCTTTGACAGAAAAGAACTTCGATCCATCTGGAACTAGTAGTAAGCACAAAATTGTTACATCGTGGTAGATTATTGAGAAATTGTTGAAAAATTAAATTGTTACATAGTGAGTATTGGAAATAAAACAGGATAACTTCAGCAATCGAGTCACTAGAGGGCATTACCAGGCCTGCACACAGCGAATAGTGGTACGATGTTAGGCCAGTGCATTTTTCGTCACCGCTGACCTCGCCTCGCTGATGAACGATGTTCAAGAATGTGCCGATATAACGCCTCGATAATTCGAGAAGCGGTCGCCTGAACTTTTCGGAGGATTCTATCACGTGTCTTATAACCATATAAACGCTTGGCGATACAAGTAGGGTATTCAGGATAAAAAGTTTATTCAGATTGAAAACACGTTAACTGATGAGGTCCAGAGTCCAGTGTAGTGCGCAGTGTATTTAAGCGGTGAGGTTTAATAACTTACCAATTTGTTATAAACAAATTTTTAACTTTGTTAGATTTTTTTTCTGAAACTTATAAAATATGCAAAAACAACCATATATAACAAAGTATAGAAAAAAAAAATGAATTTTTCCCAATTCCAATTCCCAAAGTACAATAAAAAATTGGAAAATTTTTTTTTCTATACTTTGTTATATATGGTTGTTCTTGTAAATTTTAGAAGTTTGAGAAAAAAAATCTAACAAAATAAAAAATTTGTTTATAACAAATTGGTAAGTTAATAAACAATGGAATTGTTGATGAAAAACAATTTCTTCTGTTACTTTCTAGAAGACTGTCAATTATGATTTTAAGGACAAAAATAATTTCTCAACTAATTATTTAAACAATAGAAATATAGAAAAAAAGATTATAAACAATTAAAAATTGTTATTGAGGAAATTTTTTTTTCAAAAATCATAATATTCGTAATATAATGAAGTAGTGGAAAAAAATTAAAAAATATTGAAATAAAATTTTTTAAAAAAAAACAAATAACGGAAAATTTTATTTTTCAATCAATTTATATCTTGTATCAATGAAAAAACGATAATACGATGATTGAGAGAAAAAAAAATTACAACATTACTTGGATTTTTTAGTTTTTGTTCAAGTACAAAAATTATTATAAACAAAGTATGAATATTTTTGCAACTTTTATGGCGTGATCTCGTTGAGTATGTATATAAAGAAGGCTCTAAGAAGCGAAAAATGTTTACGACAATTATTTAAACATTTTTTTTCATTTACAATTAAGACAGAAGTTCGAGAAAATTTTGTTATTCAACAATCGTTTCACTTGTTGAAAAATTACCTTTAAGTGAAATTTCCAACGGGAATAAACTATTTATAGTGTTCAGAATACCCCATGATTTTTTTAAATCGAAAAAAAAAAATAATACCTTAAATAAATTAATTAATGTGTCGTACTCGCTTTTGACGCCGCGCGCGCAACCTAAAAATGTCGCGCGGAGACCCATTTTCAGCGTTAAATTAAAATTATTAATAATAGAGATAGAGTTCCGGGAGTTTTTTATTGGAAATTTCCTCCTTTTTCGGAATCTGTTTTTAAAATTTCTTAGATATCAATAGTTTATGAAATATTGGCAAATAACGAAATACCATTTTTTTTTTCATCTTCAATTGTTTATAACTTTTGCAACTTTTTATATGCTAATACACGCTTTCGGCACCTTTTTCTAGGCGTTAATCCGGATCCAATGAGCTATCACACATAATTTTTAGAGCAGTATCTCTATTTTAGACAAGAATGAACAACAGAGTTGCAAACACACACATTCTCAGAAGTGTTGTGGTCTTTCAGTGGTTTCAACTCAAAATCGATCAAAAAGGTGATATAACCACATTGAAATGATTTTTAGAAATTTCCTCTTTTTTGTTGAACTAAAGAACAAGAAGGGATGATATCGATATTCTGGACGGGCATAAATGAGTTTGGCAGAATCATTCAAATGGATGCATGTCTAGAATCGAACTATGTGATCTATCGAACCGAATAATCCTGAAACGGTTACTAAAGGACGAGCTTCAAAGGGAGGAACACACTCGAGCGAATGAAACAGCGTACGAAACATTTCGTTGATTACAAGTACATTAATTATACCAATTAACGAGAATTCGAGTGGATGTGGTGAAAGAAGGAATGGTGTTTTAAGTTACTGATAATTCACGATCCATTGAAACTCTCTTTCGACAGGTTCTCAATATTGAAAGCGCAGCCTGGGAGGGAAATTTGGAGCTGCTCGCCTCCCGAATTCGTCAATTACGCCGGCCGACAAATTAAAATTTTTGGAACGTTGTTTTCATTTGAGTGTTAAAAATCGGTAATTTTGAGTGTTCTGAACACAGAAATATCTCCATATCTCTGTCGCATCAGGTTGTTCTATAAAAGAAAAAAAAAACGTTTATTTTAAAATTTTAAGAAAAAATCAATTATTATGTTATAAATACGTCTAATTAAACATTTATGAAGAAAATATCAAGTACAATCATCACTATAGGACTATTTAGAGTGATTTCTTTTGTGCTTTTCTGTAAAATTACGTCTGGGTGTGATTTTTTTGTGAATATCATCAGGAATATCACGTTTCAGTGATCAGCAGTAATCAGCCATCATATTCACATTCCATCGACCTTAGTACCTTGTTTTCATAGTTTCAGTGTCTTGATGAGACCGTTCTCCCTGTTCTCCACTGAAATCACCAAGATTTTCAGGAAAAAAATTCAAATGTGAATCTAGAAAGTGGAGTTTTATACTCATATTGCTTCCAAATTTTTTATATTTATCCAATAGAGTGGCCACGATATCTTTATAGTCTGGGTTTTTTGATTCCTCAAGAAATCGTCAACAACGTTTTTAAAAGCCAGCCAAGCTTCTTATTCAGTAGTATTCATTGTTGCATCAAATTCCTCGTCTTCCATCAAAGATCTGATTTGTGGTTCATCGAATACCCCTTCTTTTATTTTTGCATTAGATAATCTTGGGAATTTTTGACCCAGGAATTTTTAAACCATCATTGTCTTCGTTCAATGCTCCAACAAATTGTTTCATCATACCCACAAGTTGAGTTGTATTTTGAAGCCAAAAAAAATCAGCAAGTTTTTGTTTTTGCTTTGAAATCATAAAATTTCCTCAAATGTAACAAAATGTATCCACACTATTTTGACACTTTCTTGAAGACGTTCTGTTTTGGAAATGTTCAGCCAAAAGTCATTGATAAGATTCAATAAATATCAAAAGTAAAACACTAACACTTTTTTTAAATAAACAATATATTTCAGTATAAATTTTATAAACAAAGTTACTGTAACGGCTTATTTTCATGTAACGCCTTAATAACTGGGTGTGTCGCTGTTGCAACTAATATATCTTCTCACGAGAGGTCGTACTATTTAAAAAAAAGCGCCAAAACATAAAAATTTAACTTATTTTTATTAAAACAAATAAAATTGACAATATATTGAATTTATTAAAAACCTGACGTGATACGAAGAAATGAGGTCTGGTCTCGTCGTCAGCACCACAAAATTGGTAGAAAAAATTGATAATATTCTAAACAATGAAAATCATGTTGGCCGGTGTTATTATATCTGGAGGTTCCCGTTGACACAGAACAAAAGCTGTTGCTCACATGCTTCCTTTCAGATGTAATACGAGTGGTGCCCCAAAGGTTTTCGAGTTTCCTCTTTAATGTGATCGTGGATACGTGCATTTTTTTTTATATATTAGATCAACTTACGTTTATTTCATTTCAGATCGGCTAGAAACAGCTTTGGCGACGACGCTATTGGATATGTAAAAGTTGAAAGAGATATTTAAACATTGAAATGCCGAACCACCCCAGAACATCATGATTTGCATCCATTTCTATCGACTTTTAGGTTCGAAAGCAACAATAAAAAACAACTTTTTGGATGCATTAGTAGTTTTATTCAAACGTTTGGGCACAATACACGATTTTCCAGTTTCTGGTTTCGACATTTTTAGCAATTTTCGACAGCTCTCCGTACATCAGAGGTGAAAACCTTCCGAATCAATTGAGACTGTGGACGTCCAAAACGAGAGTAATCAAGTAACAAAATCGTCTACAACCTTCAAACAAACTTCAGTACATTCCATATTTTCGGTGAAAATTTTTCAGTTCTGAAAAATCCGAATTTGTCTCACTTCCCATGGAAATGCCCCTGTATCTTCCGTAATTATTGGAGTAGAATTCTGAAATTTCCACGATAATAATAATAATAATATTTTATTCCATTGAGACCATATTACATGGTATTGGACATGTCAAAAATATAAATATAAAAATATATACACCCATAATAATATATACATAAAATTTCATTCTACGAGACTGTAAAGAAGATTCGAAGACTTACAGGCACATAAATAACAGTTATTATACAATTTCAGTTATTGTTTACATATAGACATGTAGACACACAATGTTCAGTATAATTTGACAGTCAATACAATTTTATTATAGTTAAGAAGTCAGAAACTCGCTTGGGCTATATATGCATTTCTCAATTAAATAATTTTTTAGTTGTTTTTTGAAACGTATTTCATTTCTTTCACTTTTTATTGATTTCGGGAGTATATTGAAAAACTTTATACCACTGTATTGAAGACTTTTTTCACATAAGGAAGTTCTGTGGTGATGAATTTGTAGCTAGTTTTATAATTATGACTATCATGATTATGTGTTAGTGATTCTATATTTTTACTGACAAGCAAAATACATTTGTTAATATATATACTGGGAACTGTTAAGATGTTATTATCTCTAAAATATGGTTTACATGAGTCTGTTCGTTTGATACCAAATATAACTCTGATAATACGTTTTTGTGAGATCAGTAGTCTACGAGCCATTGATGTATTTTCCCATACAATAATGTCATAGCTAATTCGAGAGTATACGAGCGCATAATAGACATTGAGGAGTTGTTCTTTATTGAATATCGTTTTCAGTTGGACTATAGCATAGTAACTTGAGTTTACTTTCTGGCTGACATTCTCAATAGCGGTTTTGAAGGACATGTCTGAATCCAGATAAGTTCCAAGAAATCATGCAGAAGAAATTGGTTGTAACGAAACTGTTCCTATATTTATATGAATTTGATCGCGTTATTCTTTTTTTGGGTTTACGTGTAGGGTGGGTTTTTTTGTGACCATTCGGTGATTCTGTTTGCTAAATGATTCAATTTCTCTTGTAATATGTGAGAATTATCACCATATGCTGCTAATGAAACATCATCTGCATATAGCACTGGGCAATCAGTTTTCATGAAATTTGGAAGGTCATTAATGAATATGAGAAACAGGAGTGGCCCCAGAATTGATCCTTGCGGAACTCCTAAATTCACATCGTATGTTTCTGTTTCGGTGCCATTCATTCTGATAAATATTTTTCTATGCTCCAAATAGGACATCAACCATTTTGATACTTTCCCCCTAATGCCTACTGACTAAAGCTCACTTTCGAGAAATTTCAAATCCAAGCAGTCACATGCTTTGGTGAGATCAAATAAAAGTATCCCCACATGTTTCTTCTGATCCAAATGTTTATAATTTTTATACTGGAAAAGATTGTAGATAGCACTCTCTGTTGATCTCCCTGGATATAAACCATTTTGACACAGACTGATTATTTGATATTTCTCAAAGTATGTTATGATTCTATTATACAGTGCGCTCTCTATTATTATCATTAGGTATACCGGAGATGATGCTGAATATGATGCTGAATATTTTCTTGGGGTTGACCTGAGTGATGTGTAATGCGCGGTAGGGGCTATTGAAATGCTGATTTTTGCGAAATATAATATTAGGAGGCGGTATAAGCGTTATTTCACTGGTTCGTGATTAAGATATCAAATTTATAACCGATACGCATCTTTGCTGAAGAATATTTCAGTTCAGAAAAATTTAAATTTTTCCACTTCTCACCTTCGTATCAGTTGTGATTAGCGGAGAAGAGCTCTGAAATTTTCACGATAGGTAGTTATACAGGGGATGGGTCCTAATAATATCTGGAGTCAAATTTGCTGAGCTTTCAGAGAGGAGATATTCAGTGAAGAAACAACGGCTAGAGAAACTCAATGTAGGAATATTTCTCAATAATACTGATTTATCAGTGATAATAATCATTCGATATCACGTTCTACAGTTAAAAACTCTGCAAAAATCGTTCTATTCATCGCCCCTGGCGCGCAGTGTATGTCACCCAGATTAACCCAAGTAGAGATTTGAACCCATTCTCGGTATAACTAACGATCGTGGAAATTACAGAATTCTACTCCAATAATTACGGAAGTTACGGGGGCGTTTCCATGGAAAGTGAGACAAATTCGGATTTTTTTTAACTGAAAATTTTTCAGCAAAAATATTGGCACAGGAGCTGATGTCCTGATCACGAATCCGTGAAAATTTTGAGCCCATCTTGCACCCTCATATTATTTTTCGCAAAAATTAATATATCCATCGCCCGTGGCGCGCAGTTGACCTTATTTTGATATTGAGTTCATCAATATTCGTTCTCCTTTCATCAATCCACTCGATATTATAAATTGGATGAATGTATTAAAAATAATTATTCAAGATATCTTTACATTTGGCAACACTGCTTCCATAAACTAGTATTGTAACATTGTACATAACGCATCTGTCAGTTCAGTAAATTTTATCTACGATCAATCAGGTCTATTACGTAACTTTTTTTGGTTTGTTTGAATTAGGTAATGAGCCTTATTAACGCACTCGTGATGTTATGGATCTATCATATCACTAGTGCTGCAATAAAGCAATTACATAACTCATTTTCATAAAAAAGAAAACAGTTATAGTTCATTCATTATCAATTGCAGAAGCATAAAAAACAAGTTTCCTAGTCTTGAGGCGCAATCCTTTGAGCAGCAGAGGCGGAGATAACTAATTTCATTTAGATATTTAAATAATTCAAAAACACGTTGAAATGAAGAAATATGCCTTAATCGAGGAAGTATGTATCAAAAGGCAATCGGATCAACATAATTTCATTTTTCCATGGTCGAAACAAAGCCATATTTTCCAGTAAAACACATCACAACTATAGAATATTTCAAAACCTATTTCGATCCCAGACCAGAGACGCTACTGGCTTTCATTTACTCAGACCTCCTGAAACTGGTGATTTATCGGCTCTTTTGATCTTCTTTTGATCCACCGTTCGCCGACGGAGAATGTTTACGAGTAGTACACATTATTTTTCGTTCCGTTTCTTCACATATACGCTCGTGTTAGCGAAGTGAGTTTTTGATTTGCTGCCTATAGAAACAGCTTCTGCAATTGAAAATGGTTACACTTTATACACTTTTCTCTATTATATGGGGCATACTCTATTGGCATCCATAAAAACAGAGAAATGAGTCGTAAAAACGAATATCTCGATAAATGAGGATGATGAATATCCCAATCGTACGGAGTTGGGAATATAAAAATCCTTTTTGGATATAACTGAAACATTCAGACTAATATCCACTTTTGCTCGTTCCTTTTGTACAGAAATCAAATCAGAGGACTCATAGTAGGAATGGACAATAGAGTATATTCTTCATTGATTGTGCCCAACCAGGCACCAAACGTAGTTGTATGGTGTTATGCATCCCAGTATATGTTCGTTTTGAATTATATAGTCGCCCATTGTTCCTTCGACCATATATGAGTCCTCCAAATCCATGTAGATACGTTATTGAATTGTAGAAACAATATCCTTTGTGATTCAGTCATGACTGTGATATACAAAATATATAAGCGCGAGAGAGGTGAATTCCTGAACGGATCTGGATAATAATAACTTTCATACAAAATATGGCAACTGAGTATTAATTTAAAATAAAAGTTGATAAATCACGCTCTTAAAATTATGAAACAAGAAAATATGCTCATCTGAAATTGTTATGTACAAACTATTCAATATTTATCGTCTGTCAAATAAACAACTTACACGTAATATATTTTAATGTATTTAATACATATTCATAGTGACGTTCAGAGGATAGCCGTGCTCATATGCCACCTATCCTTACAAAACAATACATTCTAACAGTAGTAATCGATAATAAGCAAAGTGGTATATGACCACGGCTATCGTCTGAACATCACTATGAATATGTATTAAATACATTAATAGTTATTTGTGTAACCAGTTGGGAAAAGTACTATTTTTCGTAACGAGCTCGTTCCGCAAAAGAAAGCGAGTTACGTAAAATAGTGTTTCCCAACGTGTTCCAAACAATATTTTCTCCAATTTTGAATATAATGTGATCCTTCTTAATTCAAGTTGAAAATATATAAAAAAATATATTTAAAAAAACTGAAGAACACGATTTTAACGCACTAAAAAATTCAAATCAATTTCAATAGCCGAAAAGCATGGGGTGCTTTTCGGTTACGTATCTTTGAGAAACATAATACAGAGTAAGATCCCAGAGCCGGCAAACCTACGTCATTTTAGCAAAGCTGATATTTCAAGTATGAATAGTGTGATATGTAGTTGAGAACGTATGGGTACTTGCTAGTTCGAAAGCAGGGCTGTTTTACAGGAAGTAGGTACAAAAGTCCATAAAAAACTTTCTTATTTACGTTAAAGTATGGTAATGCGTTTGACAATTAATATCGTCTAGTTAGCCGAGCGGTCTAAGGCGTGAGATCTAAGCTCTGGATCACAAAAGTTAGCAAGGGTTGGAATCCTCACGCCTGACGATTTTTTTTTATTTTTCCCTTTAAAATTGAGAAATTATTCGTTTTGGGATAAATATTCAATTGAAAAAAAAACAAATCATTTCTCAATTTCGATGGAAAAAATAAAAAGGAATCGTCAAGCGTGGAGATTTGAACCCTCGCTAAATTTTGAGATCCAGAGCTTAAATCTCGAGCTCGGCTAGACGATATTAATCGTCAAACGCATTACCATAGTTCAACGTACTTTTGTACTTGCTACCTGTAAAACGGTCCCACTTTGAAGCTAGCAAGTATGCATACCTCCTTGAAAAAATATTGAAACAAATCTTTCGCAAACACCGTTACAATTTACAAATTGTAACAATAACCAATTCACTTTTAATTTTTATGCTTCCAAATAATTCAATTTGTTCCCCTGTTGTATCTTATAAGTACTTACTTATTGTAATTTCTTCAAATAAACGTTAATTATCGTTATTTCTTTATTTCACTATAAAAGTAATTCTAAATTCATGTGCACTTTTTATAGAAACAATACTCAAACATAGACTGTCACATATAAAAAGATTAGTCAGGCAACTCAATATACACGATCTAATATTTACATATTGTTTAATAAAATAGGTGGTCGTAGGAAAAATAGCGTACATTACTCGCGCGAAAGTGATTTTTCACACTCGTGTGATTGTCGCACTCGGCTTACGCCTCGTGCCACAATATTTTCCACTCGTGTGAAAAATGTCACTTTCCGCACTAGTAATGTAATATACTATTTCATCAACAGTTGCGAGAAATTTCACTTTTCGCAACTAGTGATGAAAAGTAAAACATTTGATAACGTCAACGAGTTTTGAAAACTTTAAATGTCATAATTAGAAAAAATATATTACGTGTGAGTTGTTTATTTAATGGACGATAAATATTGAATGGTTTGTACATAACAATTTCACATGAGAATATTTTCTTGTTTCATAATTTTTAGAACGTGAGTTTTCAGTAGTCGGGTTTTACTTCTCGAACTTATTTTTATTTCATACTTTTTAGACCGTGATTTTTCAGTAGTCGGGTTTGAACTTACTTTTTATTTAAATTATTTTGGTGTTATAATTTCGTGATGAAGTTTTTGCAGAGCCTCTTCAAATGTTTAGGTTTTATTGTTCTACATGTATCTAGGTAATATACCGCGTTGAGGTACTCCCAGCTAATGTCATTATTATTACACACGTTTTGTTGTTTTTATATAATTCTAACATGTGAACCATTGTCCATAATGAAATACGTATTTATTATATATGTATTTTGGGTAGGTTTGCAGAGAAAATATGTTTGGCTCACATCTGAGGCATGAATTTAGAAATTATTTCCAATTATCGGG
This sequence comes from Gonioctena quinquepunctata, assembly GCA_018342105.1. Classification (NCBI taxonomy): domain Eukaryota; kingdom Metazoa; phylum Arthropoda; class Insecta; order Coleoptera; family Chrysomelidae; genus Gonioctena; species Gonioctena quinquepunctata. Next base: position 924,279 of record JAFIRS010000090.1, read on the forward strand.
TGCATGCAAGGAAAGCAGCGAGCAACAGGGAACAATATATATATATATATATATATATATATATATATATATATATATTTATATATATTTGAAATGTGCGTATTGAGCCCATTCATCTGATACTCACCACGGCATCATTGAAATATTGTTTTTTTTAGTTCATGACTTTCTGTCCTTTAGGGGGCGCCATATTCAATTCAATGAATTAATAAACATAATAAAACTTCTCTCACACTGGTCCAACATGAATTTCAGTTTATTCAAAAGTATCACAATCTCAATGTAATACCAATTTTTACATTTGTAATCTAAACTCCATCCAGCTGATTTGACGACGACTAATTGAATCAAGAAAAATTTTTGATTTTGTTTCGAACGTATAGATATGGATTTTTTGTTATATTCACTGTTTTCTTTTGCAATCTAAGTTATCGATGGACATTTTTCAATGATATAAGTGAATTTATAATTCAAAACAACTCATTAATCTATCTACGAAACATCCTCAATAGAATAATTGTGTTACGCTATTGACATACTCAGTCTATTATACCGAAAAATCTCAATGCACAAATCATCCGTAATCTGACAAATTTCCGAGGACAACATCAGAATTGACCATTTAATCCAGAACCTTTATCGGAGGTCTGATTAATCCACTCCACCAGTTCACAAAGTTGTTCCGGCTTTAGGAATGCCCTGCGAATTCCCCACCCAGTTATTTCCTGACCCGAACTCAAGATAACACCTTTCCTGAATTCAACGCATGATTTATCGTGTTAAACCTGGGTCCATTGATTTCCCAAATCCGTTGAAGCATTCCCAGCAAATAATTTATAATGGTAGAAGTAGTCCATATAACTCCAAGTGGAGTGGATAGACAATGGGATCAATGGGGGGGAGAGTCCAAGTCAATCTCGAGAAAAACAATAAATATCTGTAGCTTACTTTGTTCTCGAAGTGTATGCATTTTGAAGGTTCAAACCTCCATCATCTGCACGAATACAAAGAGTTTGACAAATGGTCACCATAACTTAAATCACAAACAAATGAATAAACAAAACAAATTTTGTCATCACATATAAAAAGAAGAGGCATAGTGATGGACTGGTCTATCACTATGCCTCGTACGAATACGATAGCTTTTGTTTTCTTCTTTTTATATGTGAAGGGTGGATGACAAAATGAGTTTTGTTTATTCATTTGTTCGTCATTTTATTTATGGTGACCATTTGTCAAACTCTTTGTATTCGTGGGGTTCAAACCTCCGAAATGCATACCTTCGGAAATAAAGTAAGCTACGATATTGTTTTTGTGGAGATTGACTTGGAGTGCCCCTCCCCCCCCCCCATTATTGATCCTATTGAATAATTTATAGATAATACTAATTGGGTATGCTTGTCGTTGCTTCAGGTTCAGGTGACTGTCAATTTTGTCCAATGTAAGTATAGATATATCAGTGTATTTCTATCGGGAACAATGAAAAAAGGCTACGTTTCTTTCAGGTTCCAAATTTCGTGTATGTTTTATGCGTTGATCAGTGGTGTACTGAACAGCCTACCACAAACTAGCATGAAAGGGTCGACTTTGCAAACTAGTTACCACGAATCGAAATAAATCATTCAAGTAGACACAATAATTGTTTTTCTCCATCAGAAACATGTTGATTGGATAATACTTCAACATAAACTTCAACAAATTAAGAGTGCGTATCCTCCGTTTTTCGCGAAAATTATTTCAGACCTTAACTCTTATCTAAGTAGAGTATTATGAATTTGAGGTTGGGTTTGTTTGTCAGTTGATCTGTCAAAACAATCATCTGCAAGGAAGTATGGTAACATATCAGGGAATCCACGACATCCATTGGATCAAAAAACATGATGAATGAAAAAATTTTATCGGTCTCATTCTGACTCACCCGTATTATGTTTTCGATTCTCCCAACATTAAAAAAATGTTCAGGAGGTTACCACATATTCCGATATGTTCTAAGAAATGAGCATCATGCGATTATTGCACATATGAAATTATGTCTCTACTAAGGACAGGGCACAGGGAATGTTATGACTTTTAGGTTGAGTATCGATTAGCCGAACTGATGTCAAACGCTCATTTGTCCATTCACTTGTCCCAAGAAAATATGAAGGAACATATGACCACATACCATCGTAACTACGCCACTGGTTTACGAAAATAAAAAATCATAACTTCAAATTAGCAAGTTGATAAACCTTGATTAGTATACCAAGTTTTAAATTTTTTCCTTCAGGAAATTAATCTTATTGTTTTTTGTACTTTCGACACCCTGTATCTCAAAGGGGATGCATTTTAGGACATACCCTGATGGCAACTTTTCACCTGAGAAGTTTGTGGGTCTTATTCTGACTCACCCTGTATAAGAAATATTTCACATTAATTTTCATAACAATTCAAATTATAAATTTTGCTTTTACAAGACAAGGAAATATTTTTTCCAGCGATTATTCAATTCAAAACTTATTTCTGAGCACGTAGTTCTTATTTTTTTTGTCAAAAATAATGAAAATTCAAGTCAATAACCAGATTTCAGGATTTTGCTCATTTAGAATTGAAAGGAAAGGAAAGGAAAAAGGGGTGGTCTATTCCCAAGCAAAACTATTATTTATTTACCGTTTAGAAGAAAGTTATGACAAGAAAATAGTTTTGAGAATATCCTTATATCTTGGACATCTGCCAGGAAACCCTTCCTACCCTTGAAACAAAATATTTACATAGAATGTTTCTCACGTTGTTTGCTATGAGGCCTCCTCTTGTAGTGTTTTCTCCTGGTATTTTCTCCTGGTAATCGATATTTTCATCTCCTTTTTATTCGACGATAGAATAACAAGAACGCTAGAAGTTGTTTTCTGTTCATTTCAAACTACAATGCAATGAATAATTTGAATAACACAGTTCAACTGATGTGATTTGATTCAAAGATGAAACTACACTGCATATAATTGAATGTCTTAAAAGCTAAAAAAAACAAGAAATCGGTTGGCATTGATGAAATTCCTATTGCACTCCTGAAGAATGTAGCAGATTTGATAGCCATTCCTTTGGCACATACAGTGCTAGTCAAAAGTCCCCTCCCCCCCTCGTATCTTTTGAACGGGTATACTTATAATAATGAAATTTGGAGGGTGGAAATAAACGGATGTAGGCTTCTCAACTGGTCATAACAGGTGACGCAATAGTCATAAATGACGTCACAAGGCCACTGTGACCAATAATTTTAAATGGGACCCTATGGCAAGTGACAGCTCGTTTGAAAGGTATTGACAATACCTATTCAGTCATACCAATTTTGTTTGGGTTTCGGCTGATTTTGATTGATAAATTGAAGAAATACGAAAATTATAGTTTCGCATTTAATTAATAAATATTTTAAAGTACGCCTCTGGTTAATTGTCAAAAAGGTTGACGTTTTTGAATTCTCTACTTGTCAAAAGTGTTTATACCTTGAAAATTTACCTAAGCTATTGTTTAACGAGACGTTTAAGTGTTTACATAGGCAAAATGGTACGTACTGTAGTCGACAAAGTAGCAGCTATCTTAATAATTGGTGAATGTAGAAACAATTTCCATGCAGCGGAACGACTGTTTAATGAGAGGTACCCCGATCGCCCTATATCGAGGGTTTATTTGAGGGAGCTTCTTCGGAAGTTTGAAGCATCAGGTAGTGTTCAAGATGCCAAACGATCTGGTCGACCAACAATTAGTGATGACAAAAAAATTGACATAATTGGAGAAATGGTAGTAAACCCTACTTCTTCCACAGCCCAAGTTGCGTCTATCTGTGAAGTCAGTCAAAGGACAGTACATAGGGTGTTGGCTAAAACAAATTTCATCCATACAAATTAAAAATGGTGCACCAACTTTCAGATGATGACCCCGACCGAAGACTAGAATTCTGTGAAACTATGTCCAATAAAATGAACCAACAACCAGGCTACATACAGACAATTTGTTTTAGTGACGAAAGTACTTTCTTTCTCAATGGAAATGTTAACACTCAAAATGTGAGGTATTGGAGTGACACAAATCCTCACATCTTTCGTGAAAAACATACTCAATTTCCAGAAAAAGTAAATGTTTGGGCAGGTATTTTGGGAAACCACATAGTTGGGCCTCTTTTTCTCAATGCTAACTTAACCGGTGAATTGTATCTGGATATGTTACAAAATGATATTGAGTTGTTAATTCTTGAAATTCTAGAAGATAATCCAGATGAATTCGACAACTTGGAAATAACATTTCAACAAGATGGTGCTCCTGCACACTATTACGGTGCAGTAAGACGTTACCTAGATGAAGAATATCGTGGTAGATGGATTGGACGACGAGGTTCGATCGAATGGCCAGCTCGGTCACCGGACCTTACACCAATAGATTTTTTTCTATGGGGGTACTTGAAATCTAAGGTTTACGCTACAGCACCTGACAGTATTGCCATTCTGAAACAACGAATTGTTGAAGAATGTAGGGCAATTTCCGCTGACACACTGGGACGAGTACGACAAGAGTTTAGCAATAGGATGCATTACTGCCAGGAAGTAGATGGAGCACATTTTGAACACTTATTATAAGAACTGGTTCTTAAATCTTTATTAATTAAATGCGAAACTATAATTTTCGTATTTCTTCAATTTATCAATCAAAATCAGCCGAAACCCAAACAAAATTGGTATGACTGAATAGGTATTTTCAATACCTTTCAAACGAGCTGTCACTTGCCATAAGGTCCCATTTAAAATTATTGGTCACAGTGGCCTTGTGACGTCATTTATGACTATTGCGTCACCTGTTATGACCAGTTGAGAAGCCTACATCCGTTTATTTCCACTCTCCAAATTTCATTATTATAAGTATACCCGTTCAAAAGATACGAGGGGGGGAGGGGACTTTTGACTAGCACTGTATAATAAATCTCTGTTTTGAAACGGGGATCTTCCCGGAAGAATTAAAGATAGCTCACATAAAACCTATATTCAAAAAAGGAAAAAAAGATGTCTTCAAAAACTTCAGACCTATATCTCTGCTTCCTATTCTGAGCAAAATTCCAGAAAAACTTATTTATAAAAGACTGATGCACTTTTTAGAAAAAAATAAAGTTATAACAGAATGCCAAAATAGATTTAGAAAGGGAAGAACAACAACATTGGCAATTTATCAAGCCTTGGTACAAATTCTTGACGCGTAAAATGATGGCAAATGCACATTAGCAATGTGCTCAGATCTTTCAAAAGCATTCGATATGGTGGAACACGGAATATTACTGGACAAAATGGACACAGACTGCTTGAATCTTATTTATGTAATAGACAACAATTTGTAGTAGAAAAAGATGAAACTGGAAACCTCATCAAATCAGAGAAGGCTGTGATAAAGAGAGGGGTACCACAGGGTTCTATTTAAGGTCCACTCCTGTACATTCGATAAACGAATGAACTTCCAGATATAGTTATATTGAACGCGATGATACGTCTCTGATTATCAATGAAGATAACTTTTTGTAAGCTACTGCTACGGTCAATGAAGACTTGCAAAAGTTGAATGACTGGTTTTCAGGAAATAAACTCTTGTTGAATGTAGATAAAACACAAATCATGCATTTTGATGGACAAAACAACAAACAAAACGTGGTGGTTGACAAGGCAGTAGTTGAGACATCCAGCAATATATCTTTATTAGATCATAGATCATCGTTTAGATTGTAAAGCTCATATAGATCAGTTGACTCGAGACTTATCAAAATATACATATGCTTTATATGTACTCTCAGAAAATATTAGTGTGCATGCTGCCTTTATATCGTATCACGCATATGTACAGTCCAAACTCCGTTATGGAATAATATTTTGGGGAAACTCTTCCCACATACAAAGACTACTTATTCTTCAGAAAAAATGTGTGAAAAAAATTTTCAAAGTTGTTCGGAGAGAGAGCTGCAAACCCTTTTATATAAACAATAATATCTTAACGGTTATCTTTTTGTATCTATATGAGTCTATAAATTTTGTTCTGAATAATAAATACCTGTTTAGTGATGGGGAAGTGACTCATTAACACAATACAAGAAAAAAAATTGATTTAAGAAATGACAAAGTTAAATTTACGTTTATTTAAAAAAATGTGTGTGTATAGTTTGGTGAAAATATGGAATAAGCTGCCAAATAACATAAGATTGATCGGAAATGGAGCAATTGACAGGATACTAAAAATTTTCTTATGCATTTTATAACATTGAAGAATAATTTCAACATGATATGGAAAGTTTGTGATAATTGTATATGCAGATACCTAATGTTGGTCTATAAGAGTGTGTGAGAATATGTGTCAATGTATCTATATGTATATGTATGTGTATATACAAAGGTGTGTGTGTAAGTATATATCGGTACCTATTAGAGTATGTTTATTTAGAAACCCATTATTTCGTTTTTAACGCTATTCGACATGTCTGGTAATTGGGATTTGATTACTTTCCCTTTTAAGATCTGTGCAAGTTTGTCAATTGTATACATTTTCAATGATTTTATTATGACAGGCAGTATGAAACGACATACATGTAAATATTTTATCGTAATCATTGTAATTATATTTAAGATTATTAATTTGACATGTTCTACACTTCTACGAGGTATGGTAATTAACAGAACGAATAAAGATATCTATCTATCTATCTATCTATACCAGCCTACTCGTACGACAGCGACGGATAATTTTCCGCCATGTGTGTAAACGTTTAGATTTGTTTGAGCGGCGACGTTAAATGATCCTATCGGAAAAATCCGCCGTGTGTGTCACGGGCGAATGAATTGACCTGATCAAACTAATTACCAACATAACTTTGAAGTAAAATGCATCAATTTATCAATGGAAAACTCTCGTTCTCGCCTCACATCGTTTACGTCAGTCCGGATCTGATTTCAAGGGATAACTTGTTTGATGTTGGAATAAAAAATAGCGTTCACATCTTTTTGAGATGGTATTTCTGGAGGTTGAATACATCGCAGGAAGTTATTTGCTCGGATGAGCAGATACTTTTGAGGACGTTCTTGTCATGGATTTGTGCTCTCTTTGTGTATGAAAATTTTGATATATGGCGGCCAACAGAGGAAATGCTGAGGAGAAATATTGAATGTGATTCACAATGCAATTCATAACAATTCATGGAGATAAAATTACAGTATTCAACGAATAATATTTCCATTGATAGATTCGGTAACTGTGTTTGCGTGCATTGTTCGAAATGTGATGAAAATTGAAAAAAAACTGGGAATTTGTCTACGACATTCACCAAATAAGTTCCGGATTTTCTTCCCGGTTGATGCGTCATAATATAATGACTGCATTCGACTGGCAATGAGATGGAAGTATGAGAATTTCGAGGATAATGAATACCATACAATATTTGGGAATTATCGATAAATTTGTCTTTAGGAGAAAACACATTTCCAGTCTTTTGTGCTGAGGGTTGAATTATAGGCCAATCATTAGAGATTTTTTCGAGACAAAAATAAAACCAGGCAACCGACTGTACCATCATACGAAAGATGATCCATAATTATATCCTAATTATATACTCGCAACTATAATTGCTCAATTTTTTATAAACATTTAAGAGCAAAAAATCGAGCACGACTCGATCGTATTATTATTAACGAAGAAAAACCCGAAAAAATGGAAAAATCAACGTTTTTAAAAAAATGCATAACACCACCATTTTTCAAGATGTAGCGCAGGCTCTTCGCAACATTTCATTTCAGTAATTTATTCAGTGAATCAGCAATAATATACATTTCATATTATATCCAAATAAATTTAGGTATGACTGAAAACGGCTATAGTTAGTTTCAATGTTCAGAAATGTACATTGACCCTAGTCTATCCTATAACCCTAGGAAAGGTGCACGATCAGAACATGTGCTCTAAGAGGAACCAAATGCTCAGTTAATTGGCACCGTAAAACTATACAACTACAACTACGACCTAATACACACATCAGGAGAGTATACACGTATATATATATATATATATATATATATATATATATATATATAGTTATGTTAGGTAATGTTTATAAAATAATTAAAATGATAATTCTTTATTATTATTAGGTATTTAAGTTATCGTGTTCCATGCTATGTTTGTTTTGCAATTTTTTTATGTTTTTTGCTATTCTAGAATCTTATAACATGCTCTAGTCAACGCATTTGTATCAAAATGTCAGCTCTGAAGTATCTCAATTGTCGTGAGTATGTGACCAACAATACATTGATGTTGAATATAGAATAAAAAAATATAGAAATTAAAATTCATGAAAAAACTTTGTATTTCAAGTAGATCAAATGGTATACAAGTTAGAACATCCTGTATGGTAAATCAGGAGGAAACCCAACAGCGAGATGTCAAAAACTATGCGAGGCAAACAATGAAATATAAAAATTATGAACACAGAAAAATGTCAAATATGAATTTTATCCAAATCTGTAGATATAATATAAGATCTAGAATAGTACATTGTGAATAAAATCATTAGAATAAATTAGAATAACCAATTATCGGATAGAAAGTGGCAATATATTTTGAATTTTGTGAAAATAAACAAAATGTGCGGGTTGCCAAGAGGAACGGTGACAAGCTTTGAGGGGATGAAAATTTGAGGAAAAATGAAATTTTGGAGGGAAAGTTATAGTCAATTACAAAAATAAAAGCCCTCTAAAAATGTGATAATTATTTCAGATATCAAGGGGAGAATGAACACAAGAAAATTCCACTCACCTTAGTAACAGAACAAGAAATCCTGTCAATGCCATTCTCAGGTACAAAAGTTGGTTTGATGCAAGGAAGCTGTATTTTTCAGTAGCACGAGGCAAAGAGGCAACAGAACAACACACAAGACGAATAACAAGGTATTTAATACGCAGAACTGACTAAAGTGCAACGATCAGGTCTAGAAACTCATATTGTTTATTTGATCACTTGTGTCCTTTTTTCGGTTGAACATTCAATAATTTTCAATGCCAATGGACTTTTTCTAACATTCAAACATTCATTCGACAAGTATTGATCACACGTAACAAATTTCCCCATTCCGAATCACTGCTTTTAGTTCCATAAGGTAGTTTACGCAAAGTAGGTCAATTTTTAAGGATTTATTTGAATAAAAAACAAATATTTGACGATTTTCTCTAAAACATCTAACCACATTTCTCCCCTCAAAATAGCCTATTTGACAACTAGTTTTGCGCCAAGTTGGCACTACCTACTAAACCGACTGCTGCTGATGACAGAGATGACTCATTCTTCATAGGCGTGCCGACTGAGCTGGGATAAGGTAAAGAGAGTGTTGAAAGAGAGTAAGACAACATAGCCGCAGTTTAATTTTTGTTATGCTAGGTATTCATTCTTGGAATATTGAAAAGATAGACAATCAATGAAACAAATTATAAATTATGAATAAATAATGAAGTACCCATCACAACAATTGTCGCCAACGCTGGCCAATAACAATTATAAATTAAATTATAGATAAATAATAAATATTTAAGAACCAATCATAACAATATATACACATATACAGAGTGGCCACTTTTTTAATGGGATTGTATTGGTAACTTTTAAACCATAAGAGTTAGAAGGTCGGTCAAATGGAGAAAAAGTTGCATTCATAGAAGCATTGTCAAGCAGTTCAAACAAATCGAGATTATCAGGGCCAGTTATTGAGATATCATAAAAAAAGTAAATTCTGTCATTTTGATTTTTCTTTTTTTCCCACTTCATTTCGGATATTATCAAAAAATGTCACGGGAGTTTTTTATTCGAGAGTAAATTATCCTCAATTTGACATAATCAGATTTCGTATCCAACGTTTCGTACGCTCTGGGCCACCCTCAACCTAATTTTTTTCAATACGGACCTGCATATTTTATGACACTTTTCGAAATACCTTTAAACGCTGAATTCAACGATATATCATACAATGTCATTCAAAGTTGATTTTCAGGAGATTTTGACCCTTATTCAAATTTCTTTGGGTCGGATCTGTATTACATTTAGGTACCTTTAGTTTAATTAACAACATGCAATACATTTCGATAAGAAAATTAACTTACTCATCTTCAACTGAATGGAACGTAACAGAATCAAAGCAAGAAACAAGTAATAATTATTTACAAATTTCAAGAGGTGAAAAACCTAATTCATAATAATTAAACGAAACTATCATTTAATGAAAGAAAAATCAAATGATTATTCGAAAGTAAATGATGAACATTAATGAAGTAAGTGTTCGAAATGTCCACCATTTTGTAAAATGCACTTTGCTGTTCTGGAACCCATACTTCTTATACATTTGCTTATTTCGTCTCCTTGAATACCTTCTAATACATTCTCAATCTTCTCGCGAAGAATCTCTATTGTCGGGTTCGTAGTATCATAAATTTTATTTTTGAGATATCCCCACAAATAAAAATCCAGCGGATTCAAATCCGGAGATCTGGCGGGCCATGCTACTGGACCTCTTGTTCCAATCCATGAATCGGGAAAAGTTCGATTTAGATAGTCTGTGACTATTCTTGAGTTGTTTGGACCACATCCGTCTTATTGGAACCATGGACTATTACACCGATACCGTATAGGAAGATCATCCAACATTTCTTCTATAATTTCTACATATTTTGCTCCGGTTAGGTTGCCGTCAATAAAATAGGGTCCCAGTAATTTATTATTCAACAAACCGCACCATATGTTCAAAGAAAAACGACATTGATGTCTAACTTCATGAATTAAGTGAGGATTTTCTGTGGCATAAAAATGTTTGTTCCTTCGATTGAACATGCCAGAATTTGTGAATGTCGTTTCGTCTCCCCAAATGATATTGTGCGCAAAATTGTTGTTATTCCGCACCTTCCGTTGAAACCAATTACAGAATTGCAACCTTCTCTTAGGATCATTGCGATATAGTTTTTTTGCACGGCTTGGTATTTATAGTCATGGTATCTGTGTCCCTTGAGTATTTTATTAACAGCACTTTTTGAAAAATTGCATTCACTGGCCATAGTTCTCGATCCTATTCCTGGATTCATTCGAATTTGGGCCAGAGCATTGATGTCATTGATAGGCTCGTTTCGTCGTACATAAGGACCTCTAGGTTTGATGAATGAATTATGTGCAAGTAACGTTGTAGATAAACGTCGAAACATTTTAATATTTGGTGTTGTTCTTTCAGGATATAATTCACCATACCTTTGTTGTGCTTTGAACGAATTTCTATCTAGTTTTTTGTACACTTCGTACATAGCTCTCTTCTCTTCATTTGTGTATCTTACCATATCGAATAAGTTGAATTGAAATTACTCAGAAAAGTATTTAATGACAAGTTCTTGTGACACAATAATAAACGAAGTGACAAATAATATGACATTTCTTTTATGTTCTTTTTTATCCACGGCCTACTACTTGAAAATAATACATTCAATAAACCTAGAGTTGTGTGTATGTAAGAAGAAACAAGTCTATCAACGATATCAATTGAGCCCAGAAAAAAAATCGAGAACTGTGGCCAGTGAATGCAATTTATCAAAAACTGCTGTTAATAAAATAGTTGAGAGACGCGAATACAATGATTTTAAATTTGAATACCAAGCCTTGCAAAAATTATATCGTAATGATCTCAAAATAAAGTTCGATTCTGTAATTTGTTTCAACGGAACAAATGACAAATCCAACAATAATGATTCCTCGCGAGAAGATTGAGAATGTATTGGAAGGTATTCAAGGAGACGAAATAAGCAAATGTATAAGAAGTATGGGTTCCAGAACCGCAAAGTGCATTTTACAAAATTGTGGACATTTCGAACACTTACTTCATTAATGTCCATCATTTACTTTCGAATAATCATTTGATTTTTCTTTCATTAAATGATAGTTTCTTTTAATTATTATGAATTAGGGTTTTCACCTCTTGAAATTTGTAAATAATTATTACTTGTTTCTTGCTTTGATTCTGTTACGTTCCATTCAGTTGAAGATGAGTGAGTTGATTTCATTTTCGAAATGTATTGCATGTTGTTAATTAAACTAAAGGTACCTAAATGGAATACAGATCCGACCCAGAGAAATTTGGATAAGGGTCAAAATCACCTGGAAATCAACTTTGAATGACATTGTATGATATATCGTTGAATTTAGCGTTATAAGTTATTTCGAAAAATGTCATAAAATATGCAGGTCCGTATTGAAAAAAATGAGGTTGAGGGTGGCTCAGAGCGTACGAAACGTTGGATACAAAATCCGATTATGTCAAAATGAGGATAATTTACTGTCAAATAAAAAACTCCCGTGACATTTTTCGATAATATTCGAAATAAAGTGGGAAAAAAAGAAAAATAAAAATGACAGAATTTACTTTTCTTATAATATCTCAATAACCGGCCCAGATAATCTCGATTTGTTTGAACTGCTTGACAATGCTTCTATGAATGCAACTTTTTCTCCATTTGACCGACCTTCTAACTCTTATGGTTTAAAAGTTACCAATACAATCCCATTAAAAAAGTGGCCACTCTGTATACATATATATATATATATATATATATATATATATATATATATATATATATATATATATATATATATATATATATATATATATATATAGAGAATATGAGAAATCTAAAACGCACTAGGAGTACGACTATTGGTATCGTGGGTTGGTCTATGCTGGCATCTGTCGGTGACCTATTGATGTTGTACGAAATCTCGTATCTTCAAAATTCCACGATGACAGGTCTAAGCTCCACCACACAGATTATAGGTGTCGCTATCTATAATTTGATACTGTTCATATATATATATATATATATACAAATATATACATATATAATATATACATATATACATATATACATATATACATATATATATATAATATATATATATATATACACATATATACACACACATATAAACATCCACTGGCAAAAACTCATACTATGAAAGTTATTATATGGTAACCTAGGTACATTGTTACGTTATGATTATTATGCCCATAACGTCTCAATGACCATTGTAGAGTCGTTATATGTCCACCAATATAACAAAATCGCATATACATTATATAAAAATTCGAATCTGATACGTTATCTGAAACTGTTCTGTTACAGCAAAAGTACTTATACAGCGAGTCTGCTTAAGTTGGCTACATATGGAAAACTTTTGTATTATTAATTTTACGAAAAAAAGTTATTCATCATAAAAAGTTCTGCATGGTCTAAAAGCCAAGATGCAGTCATCATATATCAATTTCTATCAATCTTTTACGAGGTATGTCAAAAAATATGAATTTTACTTAACTTTATATTTCACAATGTCGAAAATTGTTATTGTGGAAAGTTGTTCGGAAGTAAAAATCACGTTCAAATATGCAGTTGCATTAATTTATAGTTTCTTTTATTTCTAGAAACATCTCTACAATAACAACGAAAATTCTACTGTAATTATTGTACATGTAATCTAGGATGCTCTGACAAGAAATGTCAGACAGTAAAATGTTTGACAGTGACATTCAAAACATCAGTTGTATTTAGCGAAATTTGGTAGAAAGTATTATAAAATTTGGCAGGAATTCCAGTAACATTGAGTACTGAAGATAAAATTGAAATTGTGTTAATTGTGGGTGAGAATCATAAAACTTATCGTGAAGCTGCAGACATTTTTGATAACCGACACCCAGAGAAAAATATTCACTATGTCACAGTAAGGAAATTATTAACAAAATATAATACTTCTGGAGATGTAAAAAATAAATGAAGCAACAAACGCCCACAACGGATTGAAAATGATGACATGGAATTTGAAGTAATAATTTCAGCAATCCTAAAATATCCTTGCGAGAAAGGGCAGCTTCGATGCAAAATCCTATTAACAAAGATACGGTTTCAAAAATTTAAAAAAAGAACAAGTTTCACCCATACAAGCCCCGATTTATTCATATGTTAAGTCCAGGAGATCATGATAAACGATTTGAATTCTGTTGTAATATCCAAGGAATGTTAGAAGGTAACCCATTTATGGCAAGATATATTCTTTTTTCGGATGAATCAACATTTACATCAAATGAAACAGTCTCTAGCCAAAACTGCCGTTGGTGGAGTGATACTTATCCAAATTTTACCATCAAAATTCGGGACCAGTATGCATTCAAAACAAATGTGTGGTATGGAATTTACCGAAATAAAATAATTGGACCTCTTTTTTTTCATGAATATTTGAATGGGAACCGTTATTTGCTCTGTTTAGAGAATGAATTAGACGATTTTCTTGATAATGTTCCCCTCCTTCAGCGTCAACAAATATGGTTCCAACAGGATGGTGCCCCATGCCACAGTAGGTTGGATATAAGGCAATACCTTGAAAATCATTTTAATGGAAGAGTTATTCATCGCTTTTCTGAAATTATTTGGCCTCCTCGGTCTCCCGATTTGACGCTACTCGATTTTTTCTTGTGTGGTACCCTAAAGGAAGAGGTGTATCTTCGAAGGCCATGTACAGATGTTGCTTATTTGGAAAGAGTCATTGCAGAATGCGTTCAGAGTATTAATCCGGCTATGGTTAGAAGGGTATTGAAAAACTTTCGTGATAGAACAATTACCTGTATTGAAAGAGAAGGCGGATATGTTGAGGCATTAGTGAATTGAGGGAGCTAATAATGTCCGTTAAATTATTACTACAAAATGAATTATTATGGTATTATTAATTTAAATGCATCGCTGAAATGTTACAAGACAGACATTAACTAATTGAAAGGTTATCAACTGTTCAATGTTCATTAGATTTTTAATAAATTTTGTTTTGTGAAAAGTTTGTTATTAATTTTTAAACGGAACGGAAAGGTTAACATGTTTGTAATAAATAAACATGATAAATGTTCGGTATTGAAAATTTGAGAAAAATTTGTAAAAAAAGAATTTTTGCAATTAGAAGGATGTAATTGCATATCAGAACATAGTTTTTACTTCCGAACAACTTTTGATGATATTAATTTTCGATATTGTGAAATATAAAGTTACTTTACTCTTGAGTAAAATTCATATTTTTTCACATACCTCGTATAAGATTGATATAACTTGATATCTGATAGTTGCATCTTGGTTTTCAGACCATGCAGAACTTTTTATAAGGAATAACTTTTGTCGTAAAATTAATAATAAAAAAGTTTCCCATATGTAGCCAACTTAAGCAGACTCACTGTATATAATGAAATCGTTACATAACAAGTCCTTTTTTTCACATCATTTGAAACTACTTTCTCACGGGACAGGTTTTTTATCATGATATCTAAAAAGGAAAATTGGTTATTTTTCTCTGATTCCATTGTGAATTCGATGGTTGGTTGGTGTTTGTTAATAATGATCTAAAAATGAATTTACTTTATCTGTGTTCTGGTTCTAGATGGCGAAAACATCATCGACATATCTCCACCACACTTTTGGACTATTCTAAGTTACCATAGCCATGCCAAACTCCTGTTGGAAGTATTCATATTTGAATTGGAAATCGATTTTTTCTGTGCATAATTTCCGGAGTTCCATTATTGTGTTTACATCAATCATTGTCCTCTCGTTTTCTGACCTGGCTTTCACAATTTCCAAAGTTTAATTTATTGGAACATTTGTAAAAAGACTAACAACATCGAAACTCACTAAAATCTCCATCTTGACTTTTAATCATTCTCTATGAAGTGAGGGGTATTTCTAATGAAACTGTTTGTGTTTCCAGAGATTGCGGAGGAGATATATTTGAAGAAGTATTTTCAAATTCAATATTTTTTTGTGATAGGCACTGACTAATTGAATGTTTTTCCATTCGTGAAAAATGATTTGGTGTACGCAGTAACTTATCTGGGCAAAGTGATTTATTCGCCCTTCTGCACTGATCCATTCAATTTTGTTTTCAGATTGTGGAAGATTATAATCTCAAAAAAAGTGTCAAGAACTCACGTCATCTTTGCAGATTCAAGTTTAACAGATGAATTTTCTTATGTCTCTCCCCTGTGTGCAGAAAATTATCGGCTTACTTCGCTTGGCAAACTTGTGAAACAATCAACCGGAAATATTGAACACCATCGCATCAGGGCATATGCCAATAACCCGATTCCGTTCAATTTCGCGGAGCTATATCTCCAAGAGCCATTAAAACAGAACAAGCTTGTCGAAAATGATGTGACGTTTAGTCTTTGTACGTCGATTGTGGAATGTTCATTTTAGATTTTAAGTTGCTTCGATAGACATTTTCAAGTAGTGAGGAGCGTTCCGATATTTTTCGAGTTATTCTCATTACGTTTGACAGTTCTGTAGAAGCCTGAGGCAGATTTACATTCGATAGATACATCATCATAATCGTTGAATGGAGACAGTGCGTGATTGAAAAGTGATTGAATTCTGAAACAATCATCATGTTCTCACACAGTGTATACTTTCTTCCACTCTTTCATTTTGTCCAACGTCATCCCGAAAAATTTTTTAGTAAAGAATACCCAGGTAAATTTGGGAAAACAGGCCCCGTGAGGAACAGAATGAGGGTCACACCACGATATGGAAGTACTGGGATAATTTGCAATGAATCAGCAATTTTCGTTGCGGAAGAATGAAAGGGAAAGAGGATTTCGTTATCAATCAGTGCGGAGAGTTTTGATGCATAATAAGTTTTTTTCGTATTGGATGAGCAACAACTGACAGAGCCTATCAAATTAACTCCCCAGAGATATATTTCCCTCATTCTTAGATAGGGTTCAGGACCATCCAACAGATAAAAATATCCGGTAATCCAATTATGGGATTTCAAGGGACAGTTGACACACTTCAATGAGTGCAGTGAAGTTTTGGTTCTTACTTTGAAAGTGAAAGCCAAAAAGTAGAGTAGTTATGTTCCTTCTTTTTACGAAAGAAACGAAGGCGTGTCTCGGCCAGGCATACAAGAAAACATCCAATCCAAATGCGTTTCTTGGTCCAGTTTAAAATTATTCAAAACAAAATGATCTGAAGTCACATTATTTTATATGTTTGGTAACTTTCTAAATGCGGCACATCATGCTTAATTTTCAAAATTATAATCACTATCAAGAGGTGTGGTGAAATATACTTTGCATTTTAAACACATATCAGATCGTTATTTCATGTAATACTTATTTCATGTAATACTTATCATTTATATGCTCAATATGTATGACGCATTGAATTTCAGTATTTTTTCCCCCTTTGGAGACATAGGCAATGTCGCATATCAATAAACTTCAAGTTTCGAATAATCATAACATTTGATTTTTGACATTTCTTTTGTAAAATTATATGAAAAGTAATCGGAGTTTTTTCATGTATTTATCGAAAATTATGTAATTTTAATATTACTGAAAGGTAAGAGGTGTGTGCAGTTACTATTTTAGTGTAAATAGAAGTTGTTTATATCAGTTTATAATTTCCAAAAGTGATATCCTATAACCCCTCTTTATGGACCTTCGGGGGCCCATATCTCCTAATATTATCAGTTCCGCGCAAAATTTTCGATTGCTATACTGTTTTTACCATGTTTTGGAGCACCTGTAAAAATTTGGTGAAGATACTGGGTGATCTCATATTCTTTACCTTTTCCGGTAGTAGATATTTCCAGCAAGATTGAAGGGTGAGGTTACCACCACGTTCGTCGTCACCTTGAAGGACACCCCCTGGTTGGTACTCACCTTTGAGGACAGAATCGTCCAAAGGGTCAAGAGAGAACTGTTTCAGATGTGGTAGTAGCGGACACTTTCAGAGGGATTGCAGGATGAGCTTTCCACCACGTTCGTCAACATTCTCCTTTTTTTTTTTCATTCATTCAACGTCAGCCTGATTCAGCGACTAGGCCTGATACCAACGTGCGTTTAGATGATTATATCCTTTTGTGGACATAATTTCTCATGTTTTCTGTATGCCGAAGTTGGATTAATGGTTTACATTGAAAATGTGGCACGTCAATTTGATATAATATAATGAATAGTATTATTAGGAAAATAATTACTCATACTGTAGCAGAGAAGTTTGGAAAAAGGATATACAGGGTGTTAGTGAATAAGTGCGACAAACTTCAGGGAATAATTCTGCATGAAAAAATAATGACAGTTTGCTATATAACTTTTGTCCGCAAATGCTTCGTTTTCTGAGATACGGGGTTAAAGTTTTTCTTAACAACTGACTATTTATTTATTGTTCTGAAACCGGCGGAGATATGCAAGTGGAATTTGATGAGTTTCAAGAGTTATTGCCCATTTTTTGACATGCAATTGAGAATTTTATGTTCATCATTGGCGCGCATACGGGTAATCATCTCCAATTTTTTTTAAAGAGAAGAATTGTACGCCACTGATATATTTTAAATCAAAAAACATTTTTAATTCCTCGTTCAATTTCTGACAAAAAATTTCTGCTGCCTTTATTCCGTATGGGGCGCTGTTTTTATGCAAAAAACTAAAATATCTTAACGCGAATTTGTCATTACTTCAATACATTATCTAGTAGCGATGCTAGTAGGCTACTGTCAACATTCTGTTAAATACGAATATTTCAACGAAATGTCAAATTAGCGTTTTTTCATTTTCAAGCTTTCAGTTCGGAATAACATTGATGATAATAAGTAATTAATTTTTCTTTTATAGAAAAGAATGGAAAATAATACAAATGCGGAATTGTCAGACATACATTTTGTCTACGGTCGAAGTAATGGAAATGGTCGGCAAGCTCGACGATTGTATGCTGAGTTGCATCCAGGACGTAGGATACCCCATCACACAATATTTGCTCGTCTTCACCAACGTTTGCGCGAAAATGGTACATTTAAGAAACAAACGACTGACTGCGGGCGCCCTCGAGGAGTACGAACTGTGCTACTAGAAGAAGCAGTTCTCGAGTTAAATGCGGAGTCACCTGAAACAAGTACTCGAAAAATTTCCAACATACTGAATGTAAGCAACTTCACTGTATTTGAAATTCCTAAAGAACAGCAATTGTATCCGTTTCATATTCAACGTGTGCAAGCTCTACTACCTAGAGACTTTTTTCGCGCCTAGTTTTTTGCATTGGATTCTTCATCAAACCACTCAAATTTCTAATTTTTCAAATGGCATTTTGATTACTGACGAGGCTAATTTTGAACGTCAGTGTATACGAAATTTCCATAACAATCACCTCTGGGCTGACAAAAATCCACATGGAATCTTTGAGGCTCATTTTCAGCATCAGTTTTCAGTAAATGTATGGCTTGGGGTACTTGATGATTATCAAATCGGTCCATATTTTCTCCCACAACGACTTCTTGAAGAAATTCCTCTACAGCTGAGACAACACTTCTGGTTCATGCATGATGGTGCACCAGTCCATTTAAGCATTATTGTACGTAATCACTCAGATAGAGTGTATCCAAATCGTTGGATAAGTAGGGAAGGTACGGAACATTGGCCTGCTCGATCTCCGGATTTACATCCTCTAGATCTTTGTTTTTGTTTTTTTTCAAGTCATTAGTTCATTCCACTCCTGTCGAAAATGTTGAAGACCTGAGGAATCGAATTATAGCCGGCTGTGAGACAATAAGAAATACACCAGGAATATTTGTGCGAATACGACAATCAATGAGGCGAAGAGTTGAATCTTGTATCACGTCTGAGGGAGGTCATTTTGAACATTTGTTGTAGTGTTGCGCCTATTTATTTATTGGTGCTATTTTCTGTTATTGTTCTGGTTTAACGTTATTGTATTAGATAGTTCTTGATGATGTATTAAAGAAATAAAAAATACACGTTAAGATGTTTTATTTTTTTGCATAAAAACGGCGCTCTATACGGAAAAAAGGCAGAAGAGATTTTTTGTCACAAATTGAACGGGAAAATCAAAAATTACTTTTTTCTCCAAAAAAACTGAGATCATTACCCGTATGTGCGCCAATGACGAACATGAATTTCTCAGTTGCATGTCAGAAAATGTGCAATAACTACTTCTTGAAAATCACCAAATTTCATTCGTATATCTCGACCGGTTTGAGAGCAATAAATAAATAGTCAGTTTTTAAAAAGAACTTCAACACCCCGTTTCTCGGAAAACGAAGCATTTGCGAACAAAAGTTATATAGCAAACTGTCATTATTTTTTCATTCAGAATCACTTCCTGAAGTTTATCGCACTTATTCACTAACACCCTGTATAAGTATAGTATTGCTTGATATTACGTGACGATTTCTATCAGTCAACACCTATACCGCAAGTCGCTTGAAGGAACTTCGTTCTTGACGGGAGTGCCCTGACCGCACACGATTTTTTTTTAACTAAAAAAACCGATCCTTAAAGTTTGGCAGTTTAACCCTGGGTCACCCTGTATATTCTGGTTTGAAGGAAGCGGCATTGTTATTAGTTTGATTTTTATTTATCGCTGCTGATATAACTAAATGTTATAATAATAATAATAGCGTCTTTATGTTCCATGTGAATTTACAATAATATACAATTTTATGGAAATACTAATCTTGGCATAATAGGCGTAGTTCAGCTTCGAGATATAAATTTAAAACACAAATAATTATGACACAGAGAAAAAAAATATAGCCGCTCTTCCACTCAACCTCGGAACACACTCACAATGGAATAAATCTAGAATCTATATATAACTTCAAAAGGGAAAGCAAAAACAAGAAACAAAGAAAAAATAATAATAACAATAATTAAATAATCTACTCCCATCTACTTCCAATGAGAGTTGATTTATTGGTGTGAAAAAGCAACAAAACCTTTTTTCACCATGAAACTGACTTGATTTGGATCTCCGTGATATTTTGAGTAATATCTCTAATCAATATTCACCTCGGGAATATTTGTGAATGACATCAAATATATAGCGTTCCAGTTCACTTTTACGTTGAAATCAGTCACCTATGCAAACATCGGTATAATGGAATTCAAACTGAACTTTTCATTTAGATGAAAGGCGTTTTGTTCATCGTTAATCGAATGACCTGTCGAGCAAGCGAAGAGCAGATAGTTGGAACAATGTCATGAGAATAAATGGAAAATATGAGTTATTTCGATTTTCAATTTCAAAGGACGTTCGCTTGACGAACATGTCACACACTGAAAAAGGATATGTTGATACGTGAAAATACATGTCGTATTCAACGGGTGAATGATTTGGTTAGTTTCATCAGATTAATGGGTTTTTCACATGATCAGTTCGGTTTCAGTTTATTACTGTCCAAAAATTCTTCAATTCGTGTAACTCATTCAATAATGATGTTTATATCTACACATTCTGAGTGCATTGAAGAAGGACAATTATAAAATAGTATATTAAAGTATAAGTGGATAAAAAGGGCTTTAAAACACGCGCGATTTTTCGAGCACGACGGCGCAGCCGGAGTGCTCGAAATAGAGCAAGTGTTTTTAAGACCAGTTATCCACGAATACTTTACGTTATTTTTTTTTATTGGTGCACTTTGAAATCATATATACTGGTATTATTACTATAAGAAATAGAAATAAGAACTAATAATGCAAGAAGGTTGAATTCGTGATGTGACATCAGTATACCTTTCGTTGTCATGGAAATGAGAAAAACATTCATTTGCAATTTGTTACCAAAGATCAATATTTGTTGTCACCAGAGCTCAAAAATGAATGATTCTAATATCGATTTTTTGAATAGTGAGGCAGAATCGCGGTTAATACCGCGAAAATCCAGTGATATATATAAAAAAGAATATGAAAAGTTCATCAAATGGATGGAGGAGCACATATAAATGAACGAATTGTGAGTAATATTTTATTAAACGTTACAAGGTACTCCTGTCAGATCAATAATAAAAAAATTGTCATTTAGACTTCACGTTTCTCGATTTGTTGATGTTGTCATGGTTACCTTTAAAAAACGCGCGTTTTTTAAAGTTCGATTTAAACACGCTGAGGCGTGCTTTAAATGGGTAAAAAGGTGCACCAATAAAAAAAATAACACTTAATCCTTGTTGTAGTAAAGTTTTATATTATTTTGCCTACCTAATCTAAGCCTATCTAATCTAAATCTAAACTTTTTGGGTAACTTATTATTGCCTTATCAAACTATCAACTGCTTAATCACGCTCAAAAAAGAAAGAGAAGAGAAAGAAAAAGTTAAAATTGTTTGTTTCTGTCACTAGGTACCGCCAGTTAAAAGTTTTCTTTTCCGGCGTACCTATAGGTGTTATAGACTCGATGATTGTGGTTATGTTGTGTCTCGCTTCAGCCAGAGCTCTCCGGACCTTTGGCTGGTTGACTACTCCGTACTGATGAGGGCCAAAAAAAGCCTGAAACCGGTATGCGGATTGTTAGGTGAACACGACATAAATTAAACATAATCGAGCTTATCAGAAAAAAACATTTGCATTCAATGTCCATTTATATGGAGGTATGCATGGATTTTCAGGTGAATATCATTCAACGTTCTGCGTGGTATTCGCCAGGAAAGTAGTTGTTTTTCACCTGAGATCTACCATTTTCTGGTTCAATTTATATTGAACCTTTTATGTGAAGAAAACCGTTTAATTCGATTTTTCTATTTATTCCACTTCACATGGCGTTTATCTTTCACTATATGCTGGTCGGGCTTGCCACTCCTACTGAGAAGGAATCTTTTATTTAGAAACCTATCGAGGTGGGAGATTTTCGGAGTGTTTCTTTCTGTCACTAGGTACCGCCAGTTAAAAGTTTTCTTTTCCGGCGTACCTATAGGTGTTATAGACTCGATGATGGTTTTGGTTATGTTGTGTCTCGCTTCAGCCAGAGCTCTTCGGACCTTTGGCGGGTTGACTCCTCCGTACTGATGAGGGCCAAAAGAAGTTTGAAACCGGTATGCGGATTGTTAGGTGAACACGACATAAATTAAACATAATCGAGCTTATCAGAAAGAAACATTCGCATTCAATGTCCATTTATATGGAGGTATGCATGGATTTTCAGGTGGATATCATTCAACGTTCTGCGTGGTATTTGCCAGGAAAGTAGTTGTTTTTCACCTGAGATCTACCATTTTCTGGTTCAATTCATATTGAACCTTCTATGTGAAGAAAACCGTTTAATTCGATTTTTTTATTTATTCCACTTCACATGGCGTTTATCTTTCACTAACAATTTATGTTATAACTTCATCTTGCGACGATATTTTCTTGAGACTGGATGTTTCTTCGTGGAATATTGAAATCAGATCAGAATCTTCTCCAAGGAAACCAACCAACTGTTGTGAAGGATGGCATAATACCGTTCATCTGCATGTTGAGGTTATTCAAATAGACCAATCAATAGAGATTTTTTCGTGACAATATTTTGTATTTTAGAATATTTTGAATGTTGTCGGGTTCTCTAGTATGTGTTGCTTGAGGGTCGGTTTAAATTTACTTATTTTTTTAATTTTTTTCAGGTGTGTTGGAAGAAGGTTGTACAGTTTAGGCCCGAAGAAGAAAACGAATCTTTGTGTATGACTTTTTTTGAAGAGCGGAATTTTGATATGTAAGTTTTCGACTGATCTTGTGGTTTTGTGAGCGATAAAACTAAATTTCTGGATGTTCGAGAACATCCATTTCAAACATCGGTAGCTGTATAGGGATCTTATGTTAAGTATTTTGGTTTCCCTGTATAGTTGCTCCGTTGGGAAACGTCTAGCTCTTTCAAATGTAATTTTCTGTAATGAGTTTTGAGTTGTTTGTAGGCAATTGATAGCATTATTGAATGCACCTCCCCACACAACAATACAATATCTGAGTAAAGATTCTGCCAAAGAATTATATAAAATTAATATATTTTTCCGACAAAGTATATCCCTAACCCCTTCAAGCCCATGTTGCTACATGTGGCAACAAGCTTTAATTGATCTATATCCCAGAGTGCCACTTATGGCAACATATGCCATATTTAAAATAAACGTTGGAATAATATCGTAGTTGAGTAGTATACCCTGGAATGGGATCCTTAGGCCCGGTATTTTCACCTCTGGTTATCCTATGAATAAATTAACCAATGGTCAGAATATGCTTTTGTTCAACGTGTATTGATAAAGCAGTATCACATTCTAACCATTGGTTAGTTTATTCATAGGATAACCGGAGGTGAAAATACTGGGCCTTAGGTGGGCGGGATTAAATTTGATTGGCTGATTCAAGGTCAAACGCATGTATAGTCCACATCCGTATTTTTGGCGGTCTCCAGTATAAAATGTCATTTGCAACGGTGCAGTGCTGTAGTATTTGATAGTTTTTGGTGCGTTTTACGTGTTAGGATGTTTCATAGCATTAGTTACTGCTTTTTCTATTTCGATTGCATATCATTTACGTTGAAAATATACTAATTTTTGAGATAGTCAGTTTGTTTGTTTTTTTCACAAATTTAGGCCCCCATAGTAACGCCACTGGATAGAAATCAATAATTTCACTATTAAGATAACTAGAAATACTTTCCTAATATAGTTCCACCATAATTAGTGGATTACATAAAAAAAGAAATAAACAATTTTTTACCTTATCTGGGATATAGGGAGCGAAAATTAACATGGGCATGAAGGGGCTAAGGGTGTAGAATTTGAATTATCCTCTTTATAACTTGGGAAATGTGTTCTTCCCACCTCAGATGTTGGTTGATATGGCTATTGAAATTTTGTAATTGGGATATAGCGTTTATGTATACAAGGAACTGAATTGGGACCAAAACTGTTCACCAATAAATATATTTGATGACCCCCTGAGTTGGTCCCCGATTTTAACTTTTGGTGGCCGTTGTGACAAATAGTCCCACAACAAGTCCAATGCATGGCCTCGAATTCCGTATGTAGAGAGTTTGTTCAATAGAATCTCATGTGAGACGGTATCAGAAGCCTTTCCTAAATCAATAGATACCGCTAGGCACTTTGATGATTTATCCAAGGCTTCAACTGTTTGACCTATGAAATCTATTAAGGCATTTTCTGGGCTGGAATTGTTGATGAAACCACATTGTCGTTCAGTTAGTACATTATATATATATTGAAAAATTCAATAAGTCGGTTTTTGAGTGATTGTCCAAAAATGTTTGATAAAGTATTGATAGCAGAGATGGGGCGATAATTATTCATTTCATTTCGATTTGAGTTTTTGTAAGATAAGTTGATATATGTACTAATGGTTTCAATATATAGGGGTGAATATTTTTAATGAGAGTTGTTGTTATCCCGTCTGAACCTGGAGAACATATACATAGACCTGCAGAAAAAATAGAGCATATTAACTAAAAAAATATATCACCATTTGAATCTACGTTTACCTTAAGAAGTGATGGTAAAAAGTTTCTTATACCTAGCAGTTGGAGGAAGCTCTGATGATGGTTTATTTGTTGTTGTTGCTAATTTACCTCAGGTCGTTTGATTTCTGGACTTGTTTGTCTTTGTTTTTGTATAGTAGAAGAAACAATTTTATAACAATTTCTAAAGCGTGTTCATTAGACAGCAATGGCAATTTCTGAAGGACGATAACATTTTTTCTAAAACATCAAATGCCTATTTAAAAAATCCATAAATGGTATCACAACCTGTGAAACAATGAAGTCCAAAAGACAAGAAGAAACTTTGCACTACTTTATTTATTGATGAAAACCATTTGGTGGAGCCGTGTCCAAGTTTCTTGAATGAATTTGTGTTATGTAAGGGTCAGAGTTCAACAAAAAAAGTGAATAAGTAAAATTAAATTATCTGTTTCGACTGATTTCACCAATATTTCTTTGCCAAATTTTGTTTCATATATTGCAATGAAAACCATCTTGGTGTCTGCTGTTTCCTCCTGACTACTCAATAGATCATTAAGACTTTCTGAGTGTTGTTCATGAAGTGAAACTCCTTTTTTTGTTAATTTAAATCCTCCAGCAACTGTAACTGTTTCGTTCTCCTTCAAATACTCTGCAGCATTTTGCCAGAAATATTCTGCCAAAAATATTAAAAGAGACTGTTTGTTTATTTACGACTTCTAGGTCTCTGTATCACATATTTGTCACCATCATACACAATTTTCTTTCGAATAATGCACTCCATTGTTTTAGAAAGCTAAATAAGTACCTACAGCACACTCCAAATTTTGTCAACCGCCTCTATTAAAACAAGACTACGCGAGGTGTATTGCGTCCCGATGACATATTTAGCGCTGATAAAAAATCGCTGTTGCCAAACAATGCACTTAAAAAAAAAAAAAGTTTTGTGATTATCATACTATATTTTCTTTACTACATGTATGTGAATATTTTCAAAAATGAACGATTTTATCGCTTGGTGAATATTTAAATACATAAAATATATATTTTTAGTTTATCTGATTTTTAGATAAAAGAAAGTGCGAATTGTGCCCAAACTTGTTGTTGGAAGCGCTAAAGTGTGTGCTTCAATTTGACTGAAAAAAAAAACCGGTACCACTAATAGTTTTGCAGAAATGACGGTGGAAACAAAAAAAAAACAATTTCCTTAAAAACATTTTTTTTTACTTTTTATTGATTTAAAAAGTTTGAGACCACAAAAAAATTTCGTTAAATACGATTTCATATGTTCGGTGACATACTCAGAAGAATGTTTGACCTGGTTTTATGCCACAAAAAAACGACACGATAGACTCACGAAATCGCTGCTCTATGAAGCAAAAATCATTAAGGGACTGATTGCGATAGTGATCATGTGATAAGTTTAGAATAACGTTCAATAAGAGTTTATTTCAATATTTACTTGAAGGTGATGCTTAAACTTCCGAAAAATGAACAAATAATATTATCTAGACACAATGACCTAAACCTTTTGAATTCATCACTTTGCATTTTCCCTTCTCAGTTGCAGTGGAGCCAATGAATTTTATATCTCTTCTAATGAATGAATGAATATAACTTTCAATATGTACTCCTTCATTTTCTCTGGGTTGCTAATAAAATCGGTGCATACTGATTGATCCCCAAGATATAATTCATTGGATTTGATAACAAAGTATGATGTTTTCAGGAAATTTAGAGGTAGAATGTTAGTTGAGAATTCGTGAAGCATATTCCTTGGTATCTAATATTTATACGGAGTTTTTTCTATTCCTATGAGTATTTGGAAATAAAAAAAGGTACAATATATGTTTTTTAAATACAAACTATCCATTTTTGTTTTCAAATAGTTGTGCAGGGCATACGATCTTTGTTTTTTTATCGTTCATTTGTTAGTTTGTTGATCCGATTGTAGCCGATAACTTCTTACATGAATATATTTGCATTTAACTGGTAAATTAAATTTTTGTTATTGGCTGGTGTTGAGTGGAAACATTGTATGGTGACAATTCGATTTTCACAAATGCCAGAACACTGTTGGTAGATGGTAGATGGAGTGATATCAACAAGTTGTGAATTTTTCAACTTTCTGGTGATATTTGCTACAGCGTGATTTCTGCGATCATAACCTATAATTTATAACTTTTGTTCCCGTTATAAGACCATCAAGGACATATCCAACATTTTTGGCAGGAGCATTCGAAGCATTCTGACTACCAGCCACAGAAATGTTGATTGAATCAGAAATAATAAAATGTTGGTTATGTTTCAGAAAAATAGAACTGTTTTTCTGCAATATTGCGTTGTGATTCAATTCTTCATATAATTTTCTGAAAGCGAGGAGCATGGTTATCTTCAATTTTTAACCGACGAAAAAAAAGGAGGAGGTTCTCTAGTCGACGCGTATATTTTTTTTATGTATGATCACGCATATCTTTTTACACAGTAGTTCGATTTTGTTTTTTTTTCAATAGATAGGGTATACCTCGAAGTTGGTCTTATTTGGATTCGAAAAATAATCCACTCCTAAGGGTAGGAAAATGGGGGATAATTGTTGGTTCACCCACTGAATTTTTACTTCTTAACCGATTCCACCACGTATAACTTGTACATGTACTGGGTTATCCACTTTAGGTTATTATTTTTTCATTGTATAGGGTATGCTTGTAAGTTGGTCCTATTTGAATTTGAAAAAAAATTAATCCCCTAAGGGTTGAAAAATAGAAGATGATTTATTGATTTTACACCTGTAAACCGCTTCTGTTGAAACTTGGCACACATATGCAGTTTTGATGACACTACAAGATAATGGAGGCCCCGAATTAATCTGATGATGGGGACGGAAGACAGTCGAGGGATCTCCTCAACGGTTCACAGCAGCTACCTCGTGTTTGGGGTAATACGTACATATATAATTACATGTCCTGACTAATTGACTCACTAATTGAATGTTATACGACCAACGCCCGGATCAAACCACTGGACCTGAGAGCTAAAACTTTGAGAGCATATGTTCTTGATATTCCATCCCTAAAGGGGTAAAAAGGTGGGTGAGAAGGGGAAGAAAGTAAAAGTACAGTTGGCTTCGAAATTAGAGTCATGGAAATTGGTATTTGGGCAATTCCTCACAAATAAAAATGAAGAGTTTTTGAAAATTCAACCCTAAAGGGGCAAAATGAGGGAAGAAAGTCTGTATATTTGGTTTTAAAGTAAGAATCAAGAAAATTGGTATTCGGGGGTCTCTGTTACAAATAAAAATACGTGCTTTGGTGTTTGAAATTTAATTCCTAAATGGGTGAAATGGGGGTTAAATTGGGATTGGAAGTTTGTATAGGAATTCCGTTAGTTTTCAAGTTAGGGTCATAAAAATTGATATTTGGAGTCTTTGTTACAAATAGAAGAAATATCTATTTCAGTGTTTTTAGAAATTCAACCCCTAAGGGGGCGAAATAGAGGGTGAAAGTTTGTATGGGGGTTTCGTTAGTTGTCAAGTTGGGTCATGAAAATTGGTATTTGAGATCTTTGTAAGGGAGAAAGAAATACATGTTTTTATAAATGCAATCCCTAGTTGTGCGGAACCGTCAATTTCGAAGTAGGGAGCCCACAAATTGGTATTTGAGGTCTTTGTTACAAATGAAGAAATACCTGTTTCAGTATTCTTAGAAATTCCCTCCCTAAAGGGGTGAGTGATAAATAATAACATTTAAAAAATGCGCTCTCCGCACGACCACTCGCAACGATGTGTGCCCTCACGTGTGAGCCCATTCAGATAGCTGTCTCACTGATATTGACTTCGAATGCCCGGCAATTTCCGGCGAAGGGACGCGCTGCCGCCGCGCATCTCACTGCCATCATTTTACGCTTTACGTAATTAATTAACTTGTTTATTTGTTTGTTTGTTCGTTTGTTTGTTTGTTTGTTTGTTTGTTTGTTTGTTTGTTTGTTTGTTTGTTTGTTTGTTTGTTTGTTTGTTTGTTTGTTTGTTTGTTTGTTTGTTTGTTTGTTTGTTTGTTTGTTTGTTTGTTTGTTTGTTGTTGTTGTTTGTTTGTTTGTTTGTTTGTTTGTTTGTTTGTTTGTTTGTTTGTTTGTTTGTTTGTTTGTTTGTTTGTTTGTTTGTTTGTTTGTTTGTTTGTTTGTTTGTTTGTTTGTTTGTTTGTTTGTTTGTTTGGCACCGACTCAAAATTAGTTTAGGAGCTCGGTTATTAGGACTACAGAGCTTAATTTGATTTTTTGCTTTTCAGTTCCTTTTTTCGTCAGTTTAATATTTTGTTAAAAAGTTTTTATTCGTTTCGATTCAAATTTCTTCGAAGGAACTTATATTCCCAAGGAAAATGTCACATGACTTTTCCTGTTTCCAATGAACTCGAGTGTAAAGAATCATATTGTTTATTTTTCAATGAGGGCTCATAATCACATTCTCAAAAAAAACAAGAATGTAATAGAATGAAATTGCCTAAATCAAACGAGAATATTCACTACATCAAAATGCGGACCGGTCAAACCAATCCCTTTATGAAAATCACTGAACATATACCTTTGACAATACCAAAGAAAGGATTGAGCTCAGCTTTGCCGAAGCGGCACTTTTTCACTGGAAGTAACCTAATATATCCCTTTGAAACAACCTCCGAGAGTATTTCCATGTTTCCACGGAATTCGAAGGGACTATCTTAGGTGAATTGGCTCTCTAACCTGACCTGAAAGATTCGCAATGAAAGAATAGGTATTATAAGTGTGGTACGAGAAAAAAATCATTGAATTATTCTAATGTAATGCTCCAAGTTCCCAATACTTTTTGGCAGATCATTCAAATACTAGAATGTAATAGTTGAAAAAAACTTTAAAAATTAAAATATTGGAAGTAGCAGAAACAACTCATTCGAAATAAAGTCGAAATATATTCAGAAACTCACCACATTTATCATTGGGAAATTTATGTTCTGTAGATTCGTGGTGTTTTTGAACTGACAAGATTCTCCATTTTGAAATATCGAATTCAGTTCATATTTTGAATTTACCTGTGGAATAATCATGTTTCGTGTTGGTCTGTTATCCGAAATATGAATTGTGTTTATCTCATAAAACTCAAGATTTTAAAGTTTCAAATCCTTTTTCACTGCTTGAATGTTGAGAATCTGCAACACTCTAAAATGAGCTGAAAAATTTCAAATCGGAAAAAATATGTATACTTATAAAAATGAAACGAATAAACTACAAAAACCGCAAATGAATAAACTACAAAAACACCTGAACATGAATGGATGAAAAATATCCAGTGAATTTTTTCCATAGATGTTGAAAAAACATCTATGAAAAAGAAAGAAAATAGTTTTGATGAAAAATGAGAAACCGAAATAAGATTTTGTTTTGTGTGGGCCGCTGTCATATGATTGTCACCGTATTGTCAATATTGTAGAAGATATTTTGAAGTTTTTTGAAATGTCCGAACAGTTTACTTTTAAAGAAAATATTAGGTTAGGAATTTTCCCTGAATTCGTCAGTATGGAACCCACTCCATAATTTTATATTGCCATTGAAATGGTATTACCACTGAACACATATCCATTCCTTCGGCTTTTGGCTTTTCCATTATGGCTAATGCGGATACATCGCGTACTTAAACTCTGGACATCAATAATTCCTTCGATGACTGTTTGAAGTAATATGTGCTTGCCAATATCATCTCTGAATCCATAGGGAATAATCCCTCGAACTGAAAATGGAACATATAGTAGAACCCCTCCTTTCCTCATCGATACATAAAAAATTCACATATTGGGAGTGTTAACATTGATATAGTGCTACAGGGTTGGCTGATATGTTGGGAAAATACCCCACCTGCAGAGATAGCTTTCCGTAAATATCAGAGTTATTCAACCGGGGTTTCAATCTGCCTAGTCCTCAGGTTATAATAATAATGATAATGACGTTTATTCAGACAAGCTTCACAATTTTTTTTCCTGTTTGAAATAAACGTTGGAGTGTATTTGCGAGTGTTTAGTACTTACAGAGGAGAAGCACAAAACACTGTGTACGAAAAGATATACATAGTTCAGTTTCGATAAATATATATATATATATATATATATATATATATATATATTCTTCATTTTCTCGAAATAAGGGCATTAGTAAGTCTATGTATTTTTTTATTTCATGTGTCTTTTCGACATTGTTTATGTCATCTTCAGGTAAAATAATATAATTTAACTATTATTCTTTCATTATTTCGTTTCATGTTTCATGATTGAATGAACGTTGTTGAATGTCATTTGCTATCAAGGTATGGCCTAAAAAGCATCCCCTCTGAGATACCTGGTGTCGAAAGTACGAAAAAAATTCACTGATCAAGGTTTATCAACGTGCTCATTTGAAGTCATATTTTTTTATTTTCGTTAACCAGTGGCGTAGTTACGATGGTATGTGGTCATATATTCCTTCATATGTT
The DNA here is from genome assembly GCA_018342105.1 of Gonioctena quinquepunctata. Taxonomy (NCBI): domain Eukaryota; kingdom Metazoa; phylum Arthropoda; class Insecta; order Coleoptera; family Chrysomelidae; genus Gonioctena; species Gonioctena quinquepunctata. Next base: position 956,096 of record JAFIRS010000090.1, read on the forward strand.
CTTGGGATAAGTGAATGGACAAATGAGCGTTTGACATCAGTTCAGCTCATCGATACTCAACCTGAAAGTCATAACATTCCATGTGTGATTTCTGAGATAATTGAGAAAAACTGAAGATATGTCCTTAGTAGGGACATAATTTCCTATGTGCAATAATCGCAAAATGCTAATTTCTTACAACATATCGGAATATGTGTCAACCTCCTGAACATTTTTCAATGTTGGGAGATTCGGAAACATAGTACGGGTGAGTCAGAATGAGACCGATAACTCCATTTTTTCATTCATCATATTATTTGATCGAATCGATGTCGTGGATTCATTGATATGTTACCATACTTTCTTGCATATTATTGTTTTGGCAGACCAACTGACAAACAAACCCAACCTCAAATTCATAATACTCCACTCAGATAAGAGTTAAGTTATGAAAAATTTTTTGCAAAAAACTGAAGATTATTACTCTTAATTTGTTGAAGTTTATGTTGGAGTATCATTATCAAAGCCTTCTCTAATTGAATGATCTAGGAAAATATTATCAATCAACATGTTTTTGATGAAGAAAAACAAGTATTTTGTATTAATATCTACTTAAATGATAGAAACGGTTTAGTGGGTACACTACATAGAAACAAACGAGGCATTAAAGCAAATGTTCAAATGGACCACCATTTTGTTCGATACACAATTGGCATCTCCGTATCATCGACTGTCGCACGCTTTGGAATATTCCTGGTGTATCCTGTATTCTTGCTATTAAATCTTCCACAGATTCTACAATTGTTTCATACACTAGGGATTCAAGATATTCCCTAAAAAAAAGTCGAGTGAAGTTAAATACGGAGAACGTACAGGCCAATGTATGAGACCACGTATACCTATCCACCGATCATGGAATGTTTGATCAATAAAGTGACGAACGATTCGTTGGAAATGGGCCAGTGCTCCGTCATATTGTACCACATTCTTTGACGAACCAATAAAGGTACGTCTTCTAGTAGCCGAGGTAAACATGTTCGAAAAACACTTGGTAGTTCCGCCCATTCAAACTGGGAGGAAGGAGATATGGTCCAACGATACGATTTTCGATAATTCCCACCCAAATATTCATTGAAAACTTTTGTTCGCGTTACTCTGAACGCACTAGGAGTATGACTTCTGGTGTCGTGGATTGGCCCATACTGACATCTGTTGGTGACCTTTTGATGTGCACGAAATTTCGTGTCATCAAATCCCACGTCATTAGGTCTAAGCTTCACCCCACAAATTATAGGTTTCACCTCTTTAATTTATATATATATATATATATATATATATACCGATAGGTGGTCATGACTATATGGATGTATAGTTCGGGTTGAACCACGTCTGGAAATTTGATCATTTTGACTCCTATTTTGCAGCCATTTTCCGGAAAGCAGAAAAAATTGTTAAGGGACACTGAGGTGTCAATCTGCCTACTTCTCAGATGTATTCTTTTGGGATTTTGTGACTTGACTTCGAGGTCACAATCTGCCTACTTCCTCAGTTTCTTCGAAGGAGAAGTTCACTCTACAGAAGCTCTCATGAAGAGAAAATGAAGTTTCATAAGTCTTTGTAACGTTAATAAATACTTATTCTTATGTATGCAGTATATATAAAAAAATATCAACTACTTACACTCTTATTTTTCTATTATTACATTTTTCCCTAAAGTTCCTCAAGTATCAAAATTTTAGATTGTGAATAATCCTGATGTGGTAGAAAAAATCCGATTTCAGATTCGTAAATAGGAGGTTTCAAACCCCCATAACCAGTTATAAAAACCAGAGAAAGGGAAAAAAGGAATTCAATTTACAGGCCTGTGATTAATCATCAATTTCAATCCAATATTCGTCGGAGCATTAGCCAAAAGAGAAGTTGTTTTCTAATGGATAATTGACCCACTTCACTAACTCCCCTAAGTTTGGGTTTAGTTTGCAGTGAGCTTTCCTGATTTCATCGGAAGATCTCTTAACACATACAGAAATTCGCTTCTTTGGAATATCTTTATGGGTAATGCTCAATATTGGAAAAATAATAAAAAAATGACAAATTTGTCCAAATTTTGGGAACCGCGAAACAGTTTATATGAATGGCACAAGCTTTATTCTTGGATATATAAGTATAAGATGCCATGTGTTGCCTGACAATGGTGATGAAAGGTTCATCTCAGTAAAGGTTATCTTAGTACGATAGCGCTTGGTTGCCGCTGAACTATATGATATTGACAAGACAGTGGTTCCGCCAAACGATTTCGGGGAAAATTGTGTGTGGTAAATAGTGCGGAATCAATTTGACAATTCATTTCCCATCATCAAACAAACCGGTTGAAAGCAGAGAACATCCATTCAGCAACTCAGATAATAAGATATATGTACTTTAGAATGCTTGCATGAATGCTGAGAAACTGCTTTGACGGAAAATGTATTTCCATTTCTACACCAAATCCAATATTCATCCGGAAAGTTTCAACAATCCATTCCATCAATTCAGACCCTCGTAAATGTATTGTTTATAAAGCGAATTATTCGAAGGAAGAGCGTAAATACACATTCCTGAGTGAGCCGGATTTTGCGAGGAAAGTATTTCTACAGCTAATCGATAACGAGAACGGACCTGGCCTGGAGCCACATTTTGAATTGAATTAGAATAGGAAAACATGACATAAGTGGTTCATCAAGAGTTCCCGTACTCTCAATCCGATAATCCTTCAGAAATGCATTATCGATGGAGGATTTATACCGGAAGAGCATTATTAATTTTAACAGCGAGCACAAACATCCCTGGGAGGTATTGGGATGTGTTGAAAATGTTGGCTTGAGGATGTTTTTTTGAGACGGATATGCACTTCTCAAAGAGGTCGTTGAAAAATGTTGGAGGTATTGTATTTGTTCTTCTGTGGCATTTCTTTGTATGCCTGCTAAGAGGTAGGAAAAAAACGGTAACGTGTGGATGTTCTTTGTAGACATAACATAGTTCGCCTTGAGAAATTCATCCCAGATATTGAATAAACATTAATTGTCCACTTTCATAATGGTACTCGCCAATTTTTTTTAATAACTTGATCATTTCACACAACAAAAAATTTACACAGGACAGAAACAACATTTTTATATTTTCATAAGCAAATGAAACCAATATTATTCATTATAATAATATCCAATTTCCAAAGGGTTTAACCACTCGTTTTCTGCTTTCATTTCGAACATTCCCGCTATGTTACATTGTTAAAATTTGGTCATTCAGTGTGGTACACCTGATAAACCTCGTAGAACAACACATTCAGTGCATTCAGATTCTACCTTTCTCTTTCTGCGTTATTTTGTAGTTGACGGCGTTAGTTGAATTTTTTTTATTGTCAACCAAGAAAAACATGGAAAGTCATTCATGTGTAATTGAAAGTGAAATATCGCATTTTGCCTGCGAAGGCAAGAGCAAAATCAGTAGAAAATAAATTTAGTAATTTTTATTGTTCAGACCTTGATGATGTAATTTATGGGCAGAAATGTAGAAACAGAAACCTGGTAAGATACATATCTGAACTCGGTAAGATAAGAACTACTTGAATTCAATAAAAAAAAATACAGGTCCGTATTTGAAAAAAAATAGTTGAGGGTGGCCCCCGAAAAACGAAACATCGTATTGGAAATCAAAGCACAACATACAAGCAAATTCAAGACAGAGAAGAAAGTTTTACGAACACATTTCCATATTCCAAAAAATAGAGGCGCCAGCGCAAAAAAAGAAAACGGGCCATTTCGGTTTTCCCCGTATATTTTGAAAACGGTTCGTGATATTTTCGATTTGAAAACTTCGTTTTATTGTTCACTAAAATAGGCAACTTTGGTATCATCTACTGATTTCGAGATGCCAATAGTGCTACGACATAAAAAATACGGATTTTTTTTTAAATTTAAAGATAAGCGCATCAACCGCTAGGGTTATTAGCGCTACGTTAAATTCACATTTCATTATATAGTCATATAGATTGTAACATATTGATTCTTCTTAAAAAGGACATGAGGTTCCTAACATTACAATTTTCACTAAGAGTTTCGTGTAGTTCTTTTGGTATTTGAAGTTTTGTTCTTGCTTCTTGGAACTTGGGGCAGATTTGAAGTACATGTTTTACAGTTACTGTTGTGATACACATATCACGAATTGTTTGGTTCTCATGTGCTAGGAGGTAGTCATGTGAAAACTTGGTATGGCCTATACGGAGTCGACAAAGATGTTTTCTGCTTTTTGGAAGGTATGTCCAGGGTTTTACCGATGTTTTTATTTCGGCTAGTTTCGAACTTGATTGCATCCATTCTCTTTGCCACTCGTTCGTGATCCTACTCCTAATGGAGGTTTTCATATCTGATGGAGTTGTTTTGGTGATTATTCTTGACCCATGTTCATGTATTGCTTCTTTAGCTGCGACATCTGCTTTTTCATTGCCAACGATTCCGATATCTTTTTTTCCTAACTCTTCTATCCTATAGAGTTCGTTTTTCATTAATAGTATGATGGAATTGTCTGTATATAACTGCTGTAAACCCTAAAGCGCGCTCAATGAGTCAGTTATAATCAGAAATTTATCAGCAAGATGGTTCTCCAGGTAGATTAATGCTTGTAGTATTGAAAGCAGTGGTGCTTGTGATAGTTTGTATCTTAGTATTTCTTCTGGTGTTACTACAGCTGAGCCTACTCCTTGATCTGTTTTTGAGCCGTCTGTATACAGTTTTACATATTTCTTATATAGGGTTAGTCTTTGGTTGAATAGGTTTGGGAGGATTTGGGGGTGAGTATCATTTTTTGTGAGAGAGGCTATAGAGGTGTCACAAATAGGGGGTTTGATCAGCCAAGGAGGAGTACTCATTGAATTTGTGAATAGTGGACTAAGTGTGACCTCTAATTGTTCTGAGTATTTGTTTATTCTTTCATAGGAAGGAGGGGCTGTTCTAGGGTTTCCTGTGAAATTTCGTTTGAACCGCGTTGAAAAGACGTTGTTATATGTAGGATGTGAATATACGTTTTTGGGAATTTTCTTATGTTTCAGATTCGTGTTGAAGGAAGACATTTCCTTTTCAATTCATGTTAACGACGTTCCGTCCCAAGCTGGAGACTTTCAGATTTTATTTAATATTCAATTATACATAATCTAGAAAGAATGATTTGTCCAAAGAGTTATTGAATAGTAATGAAAATATATTTTTTCCGTGACGGGAAAAGAGTTTGACATTCTATCTGTGTTGACAGGTAACAAAATATCACTTTTTATGAAATTACTTGGCCATTCAATAAACTTCATCAGGAGCATTATTTAAAAAATCACTAATTTGTGTACTCGTAAAAATCGCAGCTTTCTTGGGCGTGTAACCTTTCCCATTTTGTTTCAGAAATGTAATTAGTGTGAAATATTTTGAAATGTCTACATTATTATTGGAACGTATCATACTTTCAATCATTGAATAATTCGACCACATTGTTGATGGCTTTTGTTGTTGTGCCAGTTCCGAAAAATGAGCCGATAACACCGTCCCCGAGAAAAAAATGCATGTCTTTTTAACCGACGAAACCAAAAAAGGAGGAGGTTTTCTATTCGACCCGTATATTTTATGTTTTTCCATCATATTTTTTTATGTATGATCACGCATAACTTTTTACTGAGGCGTCCGATTCCGATAATTTTTTTTCAGTGGATAGGGTGTACTTCGACTTTGGTCTCATTTGAATTTAAAAGATGAAATCCACCCCAAAGGGTAGCAAAATGAAGGATATTGATCACTCACCCTCTGAATTCTGGTCCGTTAACCGATTCTATCAGGCATAACTTTGTACTGGGTTCTTCGATTTGGATGATTCTTTTTTTAATAGATAGGGTATACCTCATATTTGAATTAGTAACCCCTACGGGTGGAAAAATAGGGGATAATTGACTTTTCACTAGTGAACATTAGCACACACATACGTAGTTGACAATGACAGATCGCTACTGACATTATTCTTGTTCCGTCAAAATCAGTATATTTTATGAGAGGATGGAATGATATACAAAGTAATGAAATAAACTAACCAGAACAACGAAAATAATTTATATTACAACAAATAGTAAAAGTAGATAATCATATTATTTAACTGGTAATAGTTGAAGTAAGGTGGGTAAGTAAGTATTTTGGAAGTAATCAAAAAACAAGTAGGTAGTAATTGGTAGATTTTAGCCACAAAAAATTGAAAAATAAAATTTTAACAAAAGAACGACGAAATAGGAACTGAAAGTAAAATAACTTTAACAGAATAACCGACGAAAATCACTGAAAGCAAAAATAAAATAAACCTTTTAGTTAATGATAATTGAGCTCCTAACTATCATGTGTAACTGATTTTGAGTCGGCGCCAAACAAACTAGCAATTGAATTAGGTGAAGCGTAAAATGATGGCAGCGAGATGCACGGCTGCGTTTTGATGACTTCTTTCATAGATAGTGATCTTCGATAATTGTTTGTTTGGCGCCGACTCAAAATCAGTTACTTACATCAGTTTAGGAGCTCAATTATCATTTAGACTAGGAACATTTATTTTATTTTTTGCTTTTCTGTTTATTTTTTCGTCGGTTTAATTTTTTGTTAAAAAGTTTTTATTTTTTACTTTTCAGTTCCGTATTTCGTCGGTTTAATTTTTTGTTAGAAAGTTTTATCATCTTGGAGTCGGAGAAAACTCGGAATCAGACATTTTTTTTTAACTTTATATTATTCAAATCACAGAACTAAATTGATGATATTTGATTACTTTGAAGGTTTCCTCAGCAACTCAGGTCTAATTGTCGATAGAAGCCTACCAGTTTAAAAATTCAAATTTCGCACCGATAATTTTCTGACTTCAATATATCGTAATAATATATTTTTTCCATATTAAATCGTCGTTTTTCCCGCCACAGAAAAAATAGTGTATTATACACGGGAAAAATATTAGATTGTAGCTCTCGGTTTTTTGTCGACAACACAACCTCGAGCTAAATAATGGAGATTACTAGCGTGTCAGATGGCGCCAATTTCGTTTTAGTTTCAATTCAGTAACAGGGTATATTCATTTCCGCAGCTTTCTTTTTGAGACGAACTGTTCGCGGATTCTTATTCTAGCTTTGCTATTGGTTGAAAAGAGACATCTGTCAAACTTCACAACAAATGTGGCCATTCTACGAAAAGTATCCTTACACACTACACCACCTGAAAATAAACAATTCCTCACGCACTAATGAACTGATGAACGAGTGATTTTTTAAAGAACGAACTCAGAAATAAGCTAAGCAAGATTTCAAATCAAAGAGAAGAAAAACGCATAGATACCGTCAAAACACTGAAAATAATTTCATATAAGATGCTGCAGATGTCAGAAATTAAGTTCTGACATTAAGCGAGAATATAGACAAACATTTTTGGACGGCGCCATCTACCACAGAGAGAGAGAGGCTCTGTTGAAGTAACAGGTAGTGTCCCCTCGAAAATCTAAACAATATCGAATCAGTCCATTTACCAGGGTTTTTAAACATTGTTTTTGGACCGACGAAGGCAACACGATCGGTGCTCTGGAATTGATATGAGATAAAACGAAGAGAGCATGTGCAAATTTCGTATTGGGTCGGTTCTTAGTAAGGTGATGTGTGTGGTGGTGATGAGGGGTGATTATCTACGTGTTGGTGTGAATATTTATAAGAGGGTGTGATATATTTAGTTCAGATTATTGATCTTGTTTATGGTATTTTGAGATTTTTTTATGTATATCATTCCTTTGATTCATCGTTTTTCTTTGTTTTTCTCGAATGCTAGGATTTTAGTGTTTGCGGAATTGGATTGTGATTATCTTGGATAATATGTTTATTCTTGCATGTATTTGTGTCCGTTGAGTCTTTTGCATAGCAATTGTGACGTCATACCAATATATTCTTCATTGCAGTCATTGCATGGAATGCTGTAAATAAGGGTTTTTTAATTTTGGAATGCGACTTTTGAAACACATTTTTTTCAATAAATTATATGACTTGAAGCATACTTGAAGATTTTGTTTGTTTAAAATAGTTCTTATGTTTCCTGAAAGGCCCTGTTCATATGGAAGTGCAACATAGTTATATGGATTCGGTATTTCTATATTTTACTTCCAGAGCATCGATCGTGTCTTCGTCGGTCCAAAAACAATACAGAATAAAAATCAGGTGTAACTAGATTCTACTCATAACGATGAAAAAAAAAGACAGTGTTGAGTTACCTTCATGCCGTTGCTTAGGTACGTACCAGTCAGTTGATTGAAACTAAGATGGGCAAAATAGTTATTTATGTACCAAGGGCGAAAAACTGTCTATTATAGTTGAGCCTGCAAATTGATAGCCGAGGCTAACGAACAGGCGAGACAATAGAAAGTTTTTCGCCGAGCTGCATATTACATTTTGTCTCGACCTCTACATACCTTTATAAAAGTAAGCACCTACCTATTTGCTGGCCTCGGCTATGTCCCACACTTCGAATCTTAATTTTAATGAATTCAAACAAAATGTATTCTGATTTGAATTGTAACAACTCTCTATTTTAATTATACTACAAAATTAAATCAATCTCGAACATGAATATTGAACGTACAGTTTGTGCGATTATTGATATTGATTCCTGCTGTCGAAGAAGATGCAAGAGATAAGTTTTGATTTTGGGTACTTGTTGATGCAACTTCAGATGCAGGTGCTCCAGCAGCACTATTTCCAAAACTTCTCTGTTGGAGTGCTTTATCTATTAAAATGCTTTTTGATGCGTTTATTTTATTGGGAATGGAACCCCCAATGTATCCCTCGGCGACTGTTGAGAATTTCCATCCTCCGTGCTGTTTTAATGACAGAATATCTGCGCCGGTATTGACCAAAAGTGTTGCAGATGTGTGCCGATAACAATGCCCGGTGTACTCCAGATCGTTTGGCAATTTCAAGTAATTTGCTATCAAGCTAGGTATCTTCGCAAATGTATATACACCACACTTTCCTAATTTATTTATTCAACTCTTTCCTAATTTATAATTGACGTAAAATATATAAATATTACAATGCTTCACTCTCAAGTTGGCGTATTGTCGAAATATTTCTAAAGGATTCACTCTGTCGCAAAGTTTGTAACTGTAAAAACTAGCCTTTTACTATTTTTTGAGTCTGAAATGGTTATTACAAGCATGTCGCCTTGATCAACAATATCGTTGGTCGTTATTTTACGTAGTTCGTCTCTTCGACAAGCCCCAGCAATTCCAATAATCAAACAGAGCTGTAATAATATAACAATAAATACATCAGCAAAATAAATTGAAACATTTCACCATGTGCAAAAGATAAGTTTCATCTGGGGCATCACGAAGAAAATTATTTCATCTCGACTAAATACTCTAGATTTTTTCGCTTTGTACCCAACGCTTTGTTTTTTTCAAAAATGCAAAAAGTTCAGGAAATTTAGATATGTTAACGTTATCCTTGAAGGCTAATGTGGATTTTTAACCGACGAAACCAAAAAGGAGGAGGTTCTCTAGTCGACACGTATATTTTTTTTTTCATCATTTTTTTTTATGTATGATCATGCATAACTTTTTACTGAGGCGTCCGATTCCGAATTCTTTCCTCAGTGGATAGGGTGTACTCCGAATGTGGTCCCATGTGAATTTGAGAGATGAAATCTACCCCTAAGGGTAGCAACATGAAGGATATTGATCACTCAACCTCTGAATTCTGGTCCGTTAACCGATTCTATCAGGCATAACTTTGTACTGGGTTCTTCGATTTGGATTATTCTTTCTTTAATAGATAGGGTATACCTTATACTTAGATTTCAAATGGAATTATATACCCTTACGGGTGGAAAAATAGGGGTTAATTGATTTTTCACTTATGAACATTGGCACACACATACGTAGTTGACAATGACAGATCGCTACTGACATTATTTCTGTTCCACATCCGTCAAAACCATTATATTCTGTGAGAGGATGGAATGATATACAAAGTAATGGAATAAACTAACCAGAACAACAAAAATAATTTGTATTACAACAAATAGTAAAAGTAGATAATCATATTATTTAACTGGTAATAGTTGAAGTAAGGTGGGTAAGTAAGTATTTTGGAAATAATCAAAAAACAAGTAGGTAGTGATTAGTATATTTTAGCCATAAAAATTTGAAAAATAAAAACTTTTTACCAAAAAATTAAACCGACGAAATACGGAACTGAAAAGTAAAAAATAAAATAAACCTTCTTAGTCTCAGTAACTGAGCTCCTAAACTAATGTAAGTAACTAATTTTGAGTCGGCGCCAAACGAACAATCAAGAACATCATTGAATTACTTTAAAAAAATTAACAGAATGTCACCGCGCAACTCGATGCCATCATTTTACGCCTTACCTAATTCATTAGCTTGTTTGTTTGGCGCCGACTCAAAATTAGTTACTTACATTAGTTTAGGAGCTTAGTTACTGAGACTAAGAAGGTTTATTTTATTTTTTTCTTTTCAGTTCCGTATTTCGTCAGTTCAATTTTTTGTTAAAAAGTTTTTATAGCATAGAGTATATTGACCATAGCGTTGATGACTTATAATTATTGCCAGCTTTACTAGAAAAATGGGCCAGAAGAACATTTTCTGAGAGATTCTCGACATTATGTTCTGACGCCAGTTCTTAAATGTGTTGTATTGTTTTTCGTATAAAATTGGTGATTTCTGGTGGAGTAAATCCAACGTGGCCGCAGCTCCGGAGGAGTGTTACTGATATCCATATCGCTATCACTATCCATTCTTGATTATTGTGAATACTAATATTCACACCACGGTCTTATTCTCACGTGAAATCCAGAGGATTTCGTTAATAATTAATTTGACAACAGCAAATGACAATTATTGTCACAGGCGCCTATGTTTTCATTAAATCGTGGATTTACGAAAATGACTCAATCGCCGCTCTCGCACCGTGCATAGTGACCACAGCGGACGGAAAGAGTTTGCGAACGAAAAGTGTCTGCAGACGAAAAATACTTGCCTTCAAAAATAGTCGATTTTTCATTCGCAAATTAGTATGTAAAATGTCATTTTTTGTAGAGGCCGACCGAAAAATATATTTTCATTCCTATTCAACAACTCTATAACAAAGCATTCTTTCTAGATTATGTATAATTGAATTTTGAATGAAACCTGAAGAAGTCCCCAGCTAGGGACGAAACGTTGCTAGCATGAGTTAAAAAGAGATTGTCTTTCTCTGTAGGTCACTGAATGGGATGATCTTTTTGACAATTTTCTTGTAGTCCATTGGCGAAAGTTTTACAACGTGTTTTGATCACAGATTATTTATTGTCTGCATCATCAAATCTCCACATAATACAGGCATAATATTTCAAAATATCCGCCAGCTCTGCGATTGTGGTATTTGCATTGGGAACATAAACCCTGTTCGTGGTAATTGATGTTTTATTTCTGAATGTACGCGACGGAATACTCTTCTCAACTGCAGCATCTATGTTATTAACGGACATTTGTCCGCACCGATCGTTCATGTTTAATTTCGTTTTAATAGCTCTCAAAAGAATGTTAGAGAAAACGGTACTATTTGATCCATTGAAACTTGGTATGCTTAGTGAAAAAAATTCAAAATCGTTGAAAACTAAATAAAAACTTTTTAACAAAAAATTAGACCGACGAAAAAATCAACTGAAAAGCAAAAAATAAAATAAACTTTCTTAGTCTAAATGATGATAATTGAGCTCCTAAACTGATGTTAGTAACTGATTTTGAGTCGGCGCCAAACAAACAATTATCGAAGATCATTATCTATGAAAGAAGTCATCAAAACGCAGCCGTGCATCTCGCTGCCATCATTTTACGCTTCACCTAATTCAATTGCTAGTTTGTTTGGCGCCGACTCAAAATCAGTTACTTACATTAGTTTAGGAGCTCAATTATCATTTAGACTAAGGAGATTCATTTTATTTTTTGCTTTCCAGTTGATTTTTTCGTCGGATTAATTTTTTGTTAAAAAGTTTTTATTTCTCAATTTTTTGTGGCTAAAATCTACCAATTACTACTTACTTGTTTTTGATAACTTCCAAAATACTTACTTACCCACCTTACTTCAACTATTACCAGTTAAATAATATGATTATCTACTTTTACTATTTGTTGTAATATAAATCATTTTCGTTGTTCTGGTTAGTTTATTTCATTACTTTGTATATCATTCCATGCTCTCATGGAATATACTGATTTTGACGGATGTGGAACAAGAATAATGTCAATAGCGATCTGTCATTGTCAACTACGTATGTGTGTGCCAATGTTCACTAGTGAAAAATCAATTATCCCCTATTTTTCTACCCGTAAAAGTGGCTAATTCCTTTCGAAATCCAAATTTAAGGTATACCCTATCTATTAAAAAAAGAATCATCCAAATCGAAGAACCCAGTACAAAGTTATGCCTGATAGAATCGGTTAACGGACCAGAATTCAGAGGGTGAGTGATCAATATCCTTCATTTCGCTACCCTTAGGGGTGGATTTCATCTTTTGAATTCAAATGGGACCAAATTCGAAGTACACTCTATCCACTGAAAAAAAAAACTATCGGAATCGGACGCCTCAGTAAAAAGTTATGCGTGATCATACATAAAAAAATATGATGGAAAAAAATAAAATATACGGGTCGAATAGAGAACCTCCTCCTTTTTGGTTTCGTCGGTTAAAAACAAGCGCAAATCTCAAAACGTAATTTATCCATTCTGATAGAAATAAGATCATAATGGACATTTTGTTTCTAAACATTATAGCTCTACCGTAATACTCTTCCAGTGGCAGAAAAGGATAATTTCAATTATATCACGAAATGCTTTCAGCTGTTCATGTTTTTGTGGGTGAATTAATCCATCCTGAATTTCTTTGTTCTTTTCGACTCAATTGCGACATGTATCAGTTCGCAGTTTCCACAAAGCTTTTTTGTTGAAAAAGTAATTACTTCAAGCCGCACGTTTGACCTGGATTATCGAACAGGAACGTGTAAACCGAATGGAACGACTGGATGAAACACTATCATCGACCAAGAGGTAAAGAAGAGAGGGTCAAAAAGAATACATTTTCAAATTAATCGAGGATCAGTGCAGTATTCGAACGAATTTTAATTCAGTCTATACGTCTGAAATCATGTCATCATCAATTTCATCGAATGGAATTATATCATTTCGATTTGAGTAATTCGCAAGAAAAATATGGAAGGCGGTTTATTTTTCTTTGATAAAGTTTGCAACTTCTTAGTTGAATGATCAGAAATCTACTATTATTTTATTTTCGATAAATCTTGTGTTAAACCATTTACAATTGCAGAAGCATAAAACACAAGTTTCGCAGTCTTGAAGCGGTATCCTTTGAGCAGCAGAGGCGAAGATAACTTATTTTATTTAGATATTTGAATATTTTAAAAATACGTCAAAATAAAAAATATATGCCATAAGCGAGGAAGTATGTATTAGTAGGCAATCGGACCTTCATAATTTCAATTTCCTATGGTCGAAAAAAAGTCACATTTTCCAACAAAACACAACAGAGCTATAGAATATTTCAAAACCTATTTCGATCCCAGACCAGAGACGCTACTGGCTTTTATTTACTCAAACCTCTTCAAACACAAATATAACTCGTGATATGTCACTTCATTTGGCTCTCTTGTTTCATATACATGCCTGTCGGGCATTCAGCCACTCCTACTGAGATGGAATCTTATTATTTAGAATCCTATCGAGGTAGGGGAATCGTATGGAGTGTTTCTTTCTGTCACTAGGTACCGCCGGTTGAAAGTAACTTTTTCTGGCGTACCTAAAGGTGATGTGAGCTTGATGGTGATTTTGTTTATGTTGGGTCTCGCTTCGCCCAGAGCTCTCCGGATCTCTGACTGGTATACGGATTGTTAGGCGGACCCGATATGAATTAAATATAATCGAGCTTATCAGAAAGAAACAATTGCAATCAATTTTCATTTCAATGGAAGTTTGCATATATTTTCAGGTGAATATTATTCAACGTTCTGCGTGGTATTTGCCAGGAAAGCAGTTGTTTTTCGCTTGTGGTCTACCAATTGTGTTTCAATTCATATTGATTCCGTTTGTGAAGACGACTTTGAGTCCTTTATTTTTCTTATGTGAATTATTAGTTTTCTTGGCCTTCAACGTATGGACACACCTACAAGCATTATCATTGGCTTGCGGTCCGTTGATTGGCTCAGGCGACACAGGTGTAGAACTAGACAGCTGTCACTCAAATCCACGTTGACTGTCGGCTCTTTTGATAATCTTTTGATCTTCCGTTCGGCGACGGAGAATGTTTACGAGTAGTACACATTATTTTTTGTTCAGTTACTTCGCATTTACGCTCGTGTAAGCGAAGTAAGTTTTCTAATAGTTCCTTATAAAAGCAGCTTCTGCAATTGAAAATGGTTATAGTTAAACCATTTACAAATGCAGAAGCATAAAAAACAAGTTTCGCAGTCTTGAAGCGGAATCCTTTGAGCAGCATAGGCGGAGATAACTAATTTTATTCAGATATTTGAATATTTTAAAAATACGTTGAAATAAAAGAATACCATGAGCAAGGAAGTATGTATTGATAGGCAATCGGATCATCATAATTCAATTTTCCTATGGTCGAAAAAAAAGACATATTTTCCAACAAAACACAATAGAACTATGAAATATTTCAAAACCTATTTTGATCTCAAACCAGTGACGCTATATCACATGGCAACAACTGGAGATGCTGCTGTATTCCATATTCAGATGTGCTTGTCTGTACACTGGGATTCCTTCCAAAGTTTCAAATTGTCGTTCTTTCAGCCCATTTTACTGTTTGTAGTTGAGACTCGAATTGATCTTTATATTAATAAAAGACCATCTGATATATATATATATATATATATATATATATATATATATTCGAAAATCGCCTTTTGAAGCGAAAAAAACTTCATCTATAACTTACGCAGCTCTAGGCATGTAAAATATGTACTTATTTTCGTTTGGGACAGGATTTGTGTTCACTAATTTTGACCAAATGAAACATTTACTTATACGCAGATATTCTTTTCTACCTGTTATGAGAAGCTCTCCATGGAGTTGGCTGAGAATATTCAGGGATTATTTCAATAAAAGGGGCTCGCGAATCTAGAGATCAATTTTTGCCGGAGCAGATTAGTTACTATGAGTCTGAGATTTATTGAGCTTAAAGATTTCCTTCCCTGTCAAGACATCATTAGACACTTTTTGTGAGTAGTCGGCTAAGGTGAACCACCTTAAAACTGGAACTACAATTCGCGTTCCTACTTTCCACCAAATCCTGCATCGATTTGGAATATTTCCTGTGTTGTGTTTGGGATAGCGAGTTAAAGTCAAATTTCTAGGTTGACCACGCTCGTTATTCATCCTAGTTTTGAAAAATACCGTGATCCTACCTCCAGTCCTCCAAGATTGGCCTTGCGCCATTTTTTACAGTAGTTTCAGAATAAAACTGCACATTATTCCTCGCGAAACCCAAAATTCTATTGAAATTCCACACCTCTGTTAGGCGACGGCAAATCAATTTTCAAGTGTAAATTTTCACTAGCAATTTACCCCAAGGGCTGCTTTACGAACAATATATATTTAAACTAGTTAATAGTGGGGAATGCAGCAATGTCAAAAATAAAACTCTTGTAAGTTTGTACAAGCTTTCGGAATTAATTTTATTCCATCATTAGGGAAATTTACAACATATGAGAGATTATCATTCAGTGATGTATCAACACTTACAACTCAGGTGAGATTGGTTGACTCGGTGTTAAGTAAAATATTTGTTGGTGACATAACGGTACTACATAAAGAAAATGGTAGTTGTGTAATACTAGTATGAACAGAGGAAAACTACTGTTCATTACAACACTTATTATACAATAAAATCAGTTTTTCTACGACAACCTCGATAAATGTTCATTTCATAACCGTAACTTCAATCATAAACAAGCACATTTTGTACAGAATTTCATTTTTGCATCGGTTGCTAGGCAATTTGCTAAGCAACAAATGCGAAATGGAATATTTCGTGTTAGGTCTAGGTTCACCCTAAAATCACGACGACTACGGCTTGTCAAATTATGACGTCCAGCGACAAATTGATGAAATGTCAGCAGATGGTTTCTGTCAAAGTTTTAGTAGGTAACGAGTAATTTCATAGTTGTTTTCTATAAAAACTAATAATTAAAATGGAAACTGATAGTGATATTGACTTAGATTTGATACTTCCGAACAAAATAGAAGCAGCGGAGGTAACAACACTGAATTTATTACCGGAAACGTCGAAGAGTATGTATCAACGCGCTTATAACCTTTTTTTGGAATGGAAGGTAGATCAAAAGACAAAATCGTTTCCCGAGAACGTTTTAATGGCTTATTTTGGCGAGAAAATTTAAAAGTTCCACTTTGTGGTCACACTTCTCAATGCTGAGAACGACTCTTGGTATCTATGATGATATAGATATTGCCAAATATTTGAAACTGAAAGCATTCCTCAAGCGGCAGTCTAACGGCTACAAACCCAAAAAGTCAAAGATCTTTACAGCAAATGACATCGATAATTTCATTGAACAGGCTCCAGATGAAATATATTAGGCAACAAAAGTAAGTTTTATATTTCCACTTGATGAAAAATATGTTTAAGTAAACTAATTTACATTGTAGGTTGCATTAGTTATGGGAGTAATGGGTGCATGTAGAAGACATGAATTACATCAAATGAAAATTACTCAGTTCAATGATCTTGGTTCAGCTGTTTTAGTAACAATACCAGACAGTAAAACCAAAATAGTACGAAATTTTACTGTAACTGGCAAATTCTACGAAATTTATAAAAAATACGCAAATCTTCGCCCTCAAAATGCTAATGGTCTATGGTTTTTCATTGATTATTAAAAAGGAAAGTGTACCATTCAGAGAATAGGTCTGAATAAGTTTGGAGCTATGGGAAAAGACATTGCCAAGTATTTGAAATTGCCAAATTACGAATTATATACTGCGCACTGCTTTCGCCGATCCTCCGCAACAATTCTTGTTGATGCTGGAAGTGACATAACCACGTTAAAACGCCACGGTGGCTGGAAATCTACTACAGTCGCTGAGGGATATATTGATGAATCGAAGAAAAGTTAGCTTGACATAGCAAATAAAATTGCAAATGCAATACAGAACATACCATCAGGCATACCAACGAATTTAGAAATGGAAAATCGCGAGAAGCCGTCTACTTCAACGTCGACAAATTATCAATTTTGGAAAGAATTAAGTATTCAGCAATCAAGTTCTCCAAATATGATATTCAATAATTGCACATTCAACTTCAATTAGATACATACATTCATTTATAGGCTTTCTGTGTACCTATTAGAAATAGCAATAAAGAAAATATTTACATATTTCTTCAATTTATATTTTAATTCTGATAGAAAGCCCATTAGCGGCAAATTCGGAGTAATGAAATATCATCAGTTTATTTCTTCCAAAGTTTTTGCAATGTATGCATGTATTAAACGTGAACGATATGTTGTCATAGAAAAAGTATAGTATGCAACTCGCAACAAAATGGCCATTTTGCACTCGTATGAATTGCAGCACTTGCCTTCGGCTCGTACTGCAAATTTCATACTCGTGCAAGATGGGCATCATTTTGTGCTCATTGCATAATATACTTTTTTATGACGTCAACCATGTATTTGGAATCAAACTGATAGGTTAGAGATTGAATTCAAAGACAGACAGCTGTACTTGTCAGTGACAATGACGCATATCATGTCTTTTATGCATGGTTACCAGTGGTACCACCTGAGACAGGGATACCAACTGATGTGATTCATTTTACATATGTTAAGGTTGAGTAAAAATCCTGTTTCTCCTAGGTTGACATTCGAATCGTGAATGTTAGATGTCGCCCACTCCGTGGTAATCCTGAATGGTAAGTGACATTTGGAATAAATGAAATATAAATTGTTATCATCTAATAAATGTATGTAATTAAATGTGAAAATCAAAACTTGATTTGGACTCAAACTAAACCATCATTCGTATATTTTTGTACGTGGATTATATCTTGTTTGAATTTACTATCATTTTGTTTGCGATTGTTTGAAGAAAGAAGGTGTAAAAGTCATCAAGTTTGTACCTACCGCAACAATAACCATTGACAATTTTATTCTGAAAAAATCATAATTCCTAGCTATTCTGCTGTAAAATTTTATCGGTTCATAGTTTTTATAGTATTTATAAACACCCTCAATGTTCAGTTATATTTTATGAATGAATGAAATTCAGTTCGTAAAATGTTGCCATGACGACACTTCACGGACAATTTTTTTTAATTTCCAAAGTTGCCGTTTTGGGAAGCGTATACAAAAAACATAGTTTTTATATACTCGAACCTTCGCAACCTGCAGCAGAAAAAATATGGTATTTGTTTCCAATATTTGATTGTAGGAGAAAAAGCAACCGACCAAAATCTTGATAAATTCAGACAAGTCAAGGAATATTGTCTTGATGTATCCTTAATTGTATGTATTACTATATCGAATGTTCTTGTAAAAACCAGAAATATGCCATTCACCGCAACATCCATAATTGCATTCTCAGTGGACTGGAAAATATATTTTTTTGTACTAAAAAATAGCTAACATAATATTTTGTTTCATTATTGAAATAGAACACTGTTGAATGATTGTTCGACTCGAATCAAAACGCATTCAAAAGTTTTGAACAAGCCCAATATTCCTGACATAATGGGAATATTGATTGATTTTCGAAACGTATCGAGTTACCTTCGCAAATTTGCAATTTAACTTTGTTATGGCTGAAACTGGATCGGCATGAAAACACCTCAATCCAGAAATAACAAACAGTTTGTTTTTGATGTACTGATATCTGGAATCGAATGGGAATTTAGTATTCCTAATTGGCATCGAACTATATGTATGTATACAGCAGTGTTCAGTGTATTGAAAGTCCTCATTATAACTGAATTTCAGAAAGCATTTCTTGCTAGGTGAAGGATAGGAATTGTTGATCTTGAAAATCTATATATATATATATATACAGTAAAAACCGGATATAACGACATTGAAGGGACCGTATACTTCGGACGTTATGTCCGATAGTTGTTATAAGCAATATACACAAGTATGTATGTATATATTATGTCTGTTTATAGTATGGGGATAGGTTATGCATATGAACTTGTTTTCAAATAACTTTATGTTCAGATGTCCTCGATCGTTTAATTTTCAAAGAGTTGTTCTCGAAAAGAGCTTTTATTTTATCTCTATCCTTCCAAATCGTTGATATCGTAGAGTGTGAGACTCCACATTCCTTTGCAATTTCACTATTTGACTCGCCATTTTCTAATCTCCATATAATATGTGATTTTTTTTCAATATTAAACACTTTCCTATTTCTTTTTTGCGACATAGTAACGCGTAAACACACGATCTAAACCAAAAGTTTTAAAATCAACCTGTAATTCACGCGGTCAACTATCGCACTGAATAAGTCGTAAAACATGCAAGGTCAAATGGCCAAGAGCGGAAAAGAGGTTCTATAGCAAAATATTCCTTCATATTATTAGTATAAAGGTGAAAATTGTTCGTAATGTTTTGTTTTGCTGGAATAGGTAAACGGTTGGTCGTTATAGCCGATGAATAGCCGATGAATATCGATAAAGTTTCGTCGTTTTAAGCGATATGTCGCTGTATCCGATGTCGTTATAGGCGGTATGTGTACTTATTAGTTTATATAGATTCGGCCGGGACCTTGCCATTCGGTTGTTATAACCGATCTGTCGTTATAAACGATGTCGTTATATTCGGTTTTTACTGTATATATATATATATAATATATATATATATATATATATACATATATGTGAAATTGCAAACAACTGATATAATTTTTTCGTGGGGAAAAAATAATTAATGTAGTAACTTTCGACAGTCGTAAAATAACTTATATAAAAAACGTATTCATTTGCATATTGTTACGAATATACTACGCCACTGCTACTGTAATCACACACTGCCGAGGAAATTATAATTTTCTGTGTGAACAAACAACGAGCAACGAGTAGAGGCCAATATCCTCACGGATTCAAAGAAGGTAGCGGGACTAGTTGACGTCACGCCGATTAATTGAGGTCATTCTCAAAAATTCACCAACCTTTCTGTAATATGTGGACGAATATATAAGCGTTTCGCATGCGAGCGACAAACAGTTATTTCATGGATGTTATTTGTGTGATCAGTTGGAAAATGGTACAGTTCAAAGTTAAGGCGCGACATTTTTCAATTCTGATTGAAATATTCAGTACATTGTTGTGTTGTGAAGTGTAATGAATGGACACTGATCAATTCAGTGTGTTTCAATAACGACAGACCCAGTTTCGTGAAAATATCATCCCAATCAAGCAATTTTGGGCAGATTGTAGATTGTAGGGGGTCGATATGGCTCTTCAGCCTCTCCATAGCTCGACCTATAAGGTATTTTGTACATTACCCTTCATCTATTCAAGCCGCGGGATACCGAGGCTTCGTGCGAAGTGTGTCAGTTTCCTGTCTTAGTTCCTGATGTCTGAGGGCGTTAGAGAAACCCCTTCGAAGAACTCAAGCCTTTTGCAAAACAGCGCAAAGCAGGAGTTCTGCAGTTTCAGCGAAGTTCTCGCAGTAACGGTACAGTTGACTGTCTGATCTATCAATTATTTTGAGGGATACCTCAGGGGACAATGTCCGGTGAGCAGTCCCGTTACCAGTTTCAAGTCTTTCTTGTCCAATTCGAGAAGCTGTTCAGCTTTCTTTGGAGATGGGCTCCGAAGACTTTCCGCTTGTCTTTGCCCCGGAACCTTATTTCAGTGGGTTTCAATTTGGTTAGCTTCTTAGCGCCGATACTCTTCGTTGGAAAGACCACACGCCGATTTTGGGAGCTTAAAATTACCCACTCCAGCCCTTTCGTCCATCTTGAAACCATCGTATACCATACTAATGCATTCCTTTCTAGTTAAGGCCCGTTTGTTGTGAATATATAGGGGTTGTTCATAACCACTTCATAATTCACTTCAAAGTCGTGCCCAGCTGGCATAATATCCGGTGGCTCGTACCTGGATTCTAGGAGAATATTTTCCAGAATCTTGATGCCTGCTGCAGTCTGAAGGTACTTGTTGCCACTTTTTTCATTACACACAAGTGCAGTGGCGGAAGATTCAGCACTACCTCTAATGAGGCAGAGGGGCACGTGAATATTGCTCTCATGATTCCCAGACAGGCTAACCGCTGCACTTTCTCCAGCTCGATTTGTGGGTTTTTAGCCACCATACTAATGAGCCATGGGTTTGATAATCGTTTGATGTCTGTAACGAATAATGAACCCACCAGAGTAACAGAAATCGGTAGTACCTTGATTGATATAATCACAGTCACCAATAAAAATATGGTTGTGAGGTCACACACCCGGAACACAGATGATATATCGGATCATTATTTGGTATACTGTCTAGTACAGTACAAAGTATATAAACCCCAACAACTCTTCGAAACCTACAGAGTCTATAAATATTTTGTTTATGACAACTTCTTAGATGATCTACGGTTAATGCCTTGGTATGATATTTATCAAACTGACGATATAAATCAAATAGTATCTCTATTCAACACATACTTACTGAGTGTCCTCAATGTGCATGCTCCTGTTAAAACCGTGAGAATAAGTGATCCGAAAGCCTCCTGGCTAACGGATACGCTCAAAATAATGATAAAAAGCAAAAATCTAGCTTTGTCCAAATACAAAAAATTTAAGAAACCTGAAGACTGGAACACCTACAAAAACCTCAAAAACATGGTGACCACTGCTACTAGAACTAAAAAAAAATTATCTTATTTTCATTCAAAATCAGCAAAACAGCAAATAAATATGGAACACGTTGAATTTATTAGAAATAGTCTCGAAAAAAAACAATAAAAATGAAATCCTAGAAAACCTTGGTGACCCTAATATAATTAATAACCACTTTATTAAGTCAGTGAATGATTTGGCTTCTGCTCCATCTAACGAAATATTGAACCATTACAATTCTCAATGCCCTCCCGGACATAAACTGGAATTCTTCAATATATCACATGAGGACCTGGAGAGTATTATTAATTCAATTGAAAGTAATGCCACTGGTACAGGCCGAATTTCCATTAAAATTTTGAAAATATGTATACCTTTCCTAACTCCCATTCTAACTTATATTGTCAATACTTGTTTCACGCATGGAGTGTTCCCTCTGAAATATGGAAAAAAGCCATAATTTTTCCGATAACTGAAATCTCTAACCCGTCAACAATAAACAATCTACGTCCAATTAATATTTTGCCAGCATTATCGAAGGTAATTGAAAAAGCGGCTCATGAACGAATCTATAGATACGTAAAAGTACATGAAATACTACCAGCTCACCAATCAGGTTTCAGACAGGATCATAGTACCAACACTGCTCTTCTCAAGGTAACAGATGATATTATCCATGAGTATGATAAACACGAGGCTACTATTTTTCTCTCGCTGGACTATAGCAGAGCTTTCGATACTGTGAATCACACCCTTCTAATATCTCAGTTGCAACACTACGGGTTTTCAGAAAATGCTAAAAATTCAATTAATTCCTTTTTATCGAACAGAAGCCAGTGTGTGCAGGTTAAAAATATGAAATCAAGTTATTTGAACGTATCGCATGGTGCTCCGCAAAGTTCTGTACTATCCCCACTCCTTTTCATTTTATACACTGCTGATTTTCATCGAGTTTCAAACCATTTTCAAATACATACTCATGCCGACGACACAAATCTCTACTACTCGGCCAGAACTGAACATCTTCTAGATCAGACATATTGGCTTAATGAAGAGATAAAACAGCTGGTTTCAATGTCTAAAGAACACTGTCTCAATATAAACCCCACGAAATCTTCTCTGATAGTATTTGCTAGTGAAAAAGATAGGCAAAAGGTTATAGATAGCGTATCGATTGAGGTAGAAGGGCAATGGATCGAGTTTTGCCAAAAAATGTAATGCTTTGGTTTAGTTATAGAAAATAACCTGAAATTTCATAACCATGTTAGCAATCTCATCAAAAGAGCATATTGTATAATGAAGGGTCTCTATTCCAATAGACATTTTTTGGGAAGAAATTTGAGAATCACCCTGTGTGACTCTTTAATTTTATCGATTTCCAACTACTGTGACATTCTATATGGTCCATGTCTCGATGGGATACAATCAGGAAGAATCCAAAAAGTTCAGAATGCATGCGTGAGGTTAATATTTGGCCTAGGTTTTAGGGTACACGCCACATCTTACATCAATAAACTTGACTGGTTAAAAATGCATAACGGAAGAGAACTTCATCATGCCACATGTTTACATAAAATTTTCAGGACAAAAACAACTTTCTACCTCCTTGACAAACTTCAATACAGACAAGAAGCACACAGCAGAGACCTTCGATATATCACTCATTCGTCAATTCCCCACCACAGAACTGTTCTCTTTGAACGATCTTTCTCTTACCACTCCGTTGTCCTGTATAACTCCATCAGTCAAAACATGCTTCACAAATTTCCGACGTAAACTTAAACAATATTTCCGAGATGAACAGCGATAGTCCCATTTTGGCAATTCATGTTACCAGGTTATCTCCTCTTACTTTTTTCTTTTTTTTTCTTTTTTTTTCTTTTTGTGTCTTTTTCTCTACTTATTGTTTTTTATCCTATTTTTATTTTTTATTTTATTGTTTATTCTTTATCACAGATCATATATTATTTTATTCATATCACTACTACAATTATTATTTTTTATTCTCATTGTTATCATAAATGTGCATGACATTGTTAATTGGAATCACGCTCGGTTGAGTGGAAGAATGGCTATGAGCTAAACTCCGCCAAGTAAAATAAAGTCCATTAATTATTATTATCATTATTATTATTATATACCCAGTATATCATTTTCGGCTTCAAACCCCATGTCATTCCAAGAACTCTGGGGCACGTCCAGGTTGCCGCTGTAGCCTTGGAAAGAATGTTCCTAATATGACGGCCAGGTATTTGACTTCATTGGAAAATGTTAGCTGAGTTCCATTCAGGGTTGGAGCTTTCAGTTCGTACTTACGCTTCTTTGTGAATGGAATCAGCACTGTTCTGCTAGGATTTATACTTAGTCCCTCCTTTGCGCACCAGCTTCCGATTCTATCTAGGGTTGTCTCCATGCGATTGGATATTATCCCGTAATGTTTGCCCCTAATAGTGACGACCAGGTCATCGGCGTAACCTTGAGGAGCCGTAACTTCGAGGAGTCGTGAATCCAGATTCACTATTAGATTATCCATGGTCAGTGACCACAGCAAAAACCAGTCATTCTGATCGTTTCCTCTCCGAGAGCAGCTACAATGATTCTGCTTTTCAGCATTGCATGTATCCATCTGATCAGTGAAGTGTGTATATTCCTTTCGTCTAGCGATCTGATGATAGAGTCATGTGAGGTGTTATCGAAAGCACCCTCTATATGTATGAATGCAAATATATCCAATTCTTTGGCCAAGTATGTCTTTTCAATTATTTCTATATTGTAGAGCATTAATCGTTGATTTGCCTGCTTGATAGCCGAATTGTTTTTTTGTGAATCGGCCTGTTTAAAATGTCACTTCTTATATGATAGTCTTTAATTTTCTCCATTGTTTTCAGGAGAAAGGAGGTGAGACTTATGGACATCTCCCAGTCTTCGGTATGAACACCACTGTAGCCTCCAGGCTTTGGGTATGTTACCGAAACTGAAACTGACCTTGAACATCCTTTCCAAGAAGAGTTCTATTTTTTCGACGACATTGTGAAATAAATAAGTATTCCGTCCTTTCCGGTCTATTTAACAGGGTAAGTTTGGGCAGTACATAATTAACAGCAATAATGCTTCAACGGCAAATCTCATGTGAAGAATACTAATACTACAAAATATTCATCAATTTGAAAAAAAATAAGCTTCTGGAAAATATATGAATAATTTCGCCCTGAAGGTGGATATCGATTACCCTACTGTCCCAGAAAGAAGCAGTTCTTCTTTGGGATGTGATCAAATAAATGGATAAACTTCAATCGTGTGTTTTAATGAGGGGTGTTCAGCCCAAATTGCAATCATTTGCAAAGTAATCTTGTAGGACAAAAATTATTAGTTTGTGAGATAAGTGAGTATTTCGCGTTCTCAACACAGTCCGCGAAATTCAATTTCGCGGTTGTTAACCATAGCAACGGCCGCCAAACCAATCGTCACTTCCAAATTTGACATTTCTCAAATACGACAATGGCAAGTATTATTTTTTATAGAATACGGCATTAATTTTTAAACCAACAACAGATACATACTTATATTATTTCTCACTGGAGGAGTACAAGACACTAAAATATCACTATCAGTATCAGACATAATTGCGTTTTGTCAAGAACTGTCAAAATATTTTGTATATAATCAAACATGTCATTTCCATAGCAACGCTGGGACTTTTTTGATTAAATTGAATTGCTGTTGATTTTAAAGCAATAATATATTGATTTGCAATTATCTAGTTTAATAATTTTGACGATTGCACGAAAAATAGTGTGTATGCCATGGCCGCGAAGCTTTTTAGCGACCTCAAGATAACTTTTCCTTCTAAAAAGTTATTTCGCGGCCTTGGCATTCAAATAACAATTTTATTTAGCAATGGATAATATATTCAATAGGATTTTTTAAAACGAATCATATATCATATATAATACGACAAATTTTTGAGTCTGTTAATCTCGAATATACTTATTGATAAATTCAAATGAGAGCTTGTCATGATATTTTTTACTTCTATTTATCTGAAGAAGAGATGATTTTGTGTATGAGACTTTTTCCGTTTGAAATCCAACAGGTTCTCCTAGTTGAACAATACTTCTTTCCCATGAGCAGGACAACAGAAAAGGCTTCCAGTAATCTCATTAGAATTGCTGTTTATTCTGAAACAGAATCAGTGATTCCGTCGAGGCCATAAAGGCCAAAAATGTATAAAACAAATATTTGGAATGATTAAACAAGGAAACTTCGTGTGGGTCTGAAGTCATCTACAAACATTCATTTCAATTTTATGATAAAATATTCATTTGTTGGGGTTGTGTGAAAACTAACCTGAAGTTTGTACTAGTTTTCTCCAACCAGTGCCAAAAGCAAAAACAATATAAAGCGTTTCTCTATTTTTTCCACTTGAATTTTTTTGTACTTCATTCATTCATTTGGATTAACAACAATTCAGTAATAATATAATATAACAATTATTTGAGTGCACCTGATCTCAGAATGATATCGTTTTGTGCCTGAATAATACTCAATCAATCAATCAATATATATACTTTATTGTCTGAAGAGTTGATTCTTATTGACAAAGCTTGAAAATAGGAAAAAATATATATAAGAAATGTACAGATAATTAGATACGTGAATGTCAAATGGATAAAATGTACAAACATAAAAGATAAATATTACATATATGAATAAAAACATATTGTCAATCTCCTTTAAAAAAGAAGGACTATTGAAACAACACATTATAAAATAAGATGTCATTAACAAAAGGGTAACTAACAATTACCACCCTTAAGATTTAATAGCAGTCTTGTGTAATAAATCAAAACATATGAGATAAAAAATACAATAAAATGAATAAATGTCAAGTGGATAAAATGTACGAACATAAAAGATAAATATTACATATCTAAATAAAAAAACATATTGTCAATCTACTTTAAAAAAGAAGGACTATTGAAACAACACATTATAAACAAACACATTAATAAAATACTATGTCATTAACAAAAGGGTTACTAACTAACTAACAATTACCACCCTTAAGATTTAACAGTAGTCTTGCATAATAAATCAAAACATGAGATAAAAAATAAAATATTCAATAATATAAATATCCAGTATCAAATCAATTCCCATAAGGAACTATAGTATATCATCATAATATTCCTGCAGGTTATAATAAGCTTTCTGCAATAGAGCCTTTTTTACAGTCTTTCGAAAGTTCTTCAGAGAAGTTATGTTTCTATAACTGGCTGGCAGATGATTATATATTTTTTGCTTTCATACATGATGGAGTTTTTTGTCAGACTAGATTTACGTAAGGGTAAGGGAACACAACCTTCATTTCTTGTTTTATATTTTCGTGTTTCAGTAGGTGTTGAACCATATTTTGTGTGGATGAGGCATACAGTTTCCAAAATGAATAAACAAACGAGTGATAATATTTGTTGGCTAATAAAAAGTGGTTTGCAGTGATCGTGATATTGAGCTTTACACAGGTATCGGATTGCTCTTTTTTGTAGAATAAAAACACATTGAAACAGCTGGTTATTGCATAAACCCCAGAAGGCATACCAGAACCCCATACCTCAAATGTGACTCAACTAGGGAAAAGTAGACCATCCTAGCCGAGGCTACGTTTAATTCTCTTGAAACAATTTTCATTGCAAAGCAGCTAGAGGCTAACTTCTTGCTCAAGGTCGTTACATGCTCATCAAATTTTAGCTTGTTGTCTATAATTAGACCTAGAAACTTAGTTTGTGGCTTATTTGTTATAATCTGGTTATCTAAGTACAAATTATCAAAGTCAAACTTAAAGGTGACTAGATTTGTTTTTTTTTAAATTGAAACAGAGTCGATTGGAGTCACACCATTGCTTAATTTTTTTCTAGATCGAGAGCAATTGATTCTTTCAAGTGATTTATGTCTTTGCTATGCCATAGAATGGTGGTGTCATCCGCAAAGAAAGTGAATTTTCCTTGGATGCGAATGGTGGCTAGGTCATTTATATACAATAAAAATAGAATAGGACCTAGTACCGACCCTTGTGGAACGCCCATTGCAACTTTGCCACTGTTAGAGTAGTTTTCCTGTATGATAAATGACAATAATTTTCTAAGAGTATTACGAACATTTTATAGCTAATATAAGAAGTTAGATTATATAATAATGATAATAATAACAATATAAGAATTCAATAAACTAAAGTTATAAGAAACTTATAAAGGGAAAGGCGGTTAAGATGGCGACCTTAAGGATCGAGGTCAGATAACTACTGAATGAACAAATCTATCATTAGTATTTTTCATAGAGCACATACAGTAATCATTTTCGAACACAGAACATTGAGCTTATCATAATAAATATAAACAATTTTGTAATTTTTTGAATAAAAAAAAAGGCAAATTCGTAACCCACCATAACTAGTTGCTAAGATGACTTGTATATGTGGGTAAGATGACGATCATCGAATAATAATATATATAATATATAGGTATAATTGCAATCTCATAGCTTGGCAATGAAGGGCACATTTCGATTTCAGAAACGATTTATTCAAAACCAAAACAATTGTAACAGAAAAACGATCCTCGAACATAAATGATGAAACGAATCCAGTGCATTTGGCATGGGCCCAAAGTTTGCACTTGGCACACTTGTACCATAGCTCGTTCTTTCCTGCATCGTCACGAATGATGCAATTTTTATCATCTTCGGAGCTCATATCTGTCTCATCTTCAGTATCGATCATCTCAACTTCGCAAGAGGATTCCGAAGATGAACTATAATCCACTTTTCGCTTTATCGTTTGTTTTTTTATTTTTTGGTTCGCTTTTTCGGTTTTGAATTTTTCTTTCATTTCTATTCAATCTTAAACTCTTTTTTTTTCTCTTTCCATTTTCTCTTGTTTCCTGTCTTCCAGAGCTGTCTTAACTGGTAAGCTGGAAATTATCAAAAAGGGCAGTTTTTTCTCTGACGTTCATTTTCAACTTCAGCAACAGGAAAGGAAGGGTGTCCGGTCTTCTCCTCATTAGAGGGAGGTGTCACGAGCTGTTTTTCGTGGGACTCTAGATGAAGTACACGGTCGATCTTTATTGAAATGATCAGGGCCTCCATCTGGACGATTTTCAATATGTTGCAAAACTGTGTTCGGATTCATGTCTTCACGAGTCTCATCGGGTCTCTCTGTAATTTTGGCTGCCATAAATCCACTTCAGGAAAAATATTCTAATCAAAAGGTTTGACTCCGCAAGCCTTGAAGCCATTTATAGCATTCTGTATTGATGCAGCTCTCGAATATGCCTGTCCAAATAGATGAGCTATATCCTAGAGCGTTATGGTCCTTCCTGGATTACTTATCAAAATTTTCATAAACTCTGCTATAAGCCGTTTTCAATGGGCTGAAAATGAAACGTCCAAGGGCTGCATTCTGTGGCTTGTGTGTACTGGGAATCCAGGTGAGGTGATGTTATTCTCTCTACACAAATTTATGGCAGCCAATGTAACATGTGTTGCATGGTTATCCATCAGTAATAGTATGGGTTTATCTTTTGATGGTTTAACATATTTAATGAAATGTTAGAGATATTTGACAAAATTTTCTGCTGAGATCCGACCCGTCCCATGTGCTACGCCTATTGCACCTGGAGGAACTCCGTTCATGTATAATTCCTAACTCTTGGAAATATCAAGAGCGGAGGTACAGATGTACCAACCGCACTGATGCAACAAAGAGCTGTTACATTTGTTCCGCTGGAGCTATCAGAGACAAATGGAATTTATTTATAAAATTTTCACAAAATTCCCTTCTAGCTCTTTTCCTATCTGGGTTGAAACTATGATCAATGCTATGGAATTCTGCATAGTTGAAAACAATTTAACTAAATTTTTTTTTTCGTTAATATAAATGCCCTTTGGTCTATTTCTATAATGTGATTTTTCAGCTGCAATTATCCTCACTGGTGAATGTGGACTTGAAACGTCTAGCATTTTGTGGAAAATTCTGCAAGATATATATTGATTACCTTCAGTATTCTATAATTGATTGTCTGTAAAACTAGCATAGGTACCTTGTCAGCACATTCTTTGACGTAACGTCTGAGAGTTGCTTCTGGAATCAAAAATTGTTTTGAAGCTGCATTAAAGCTTATTCCATTGTTTTGGATGGCTCTCATTGCTTCTCTCATGGCCCCACGTTGGGGCCCCACGTTGGGCGCCAAAGTAATGTTATTTCTGGTTATTTGTTGAAATAGAATGCCCAGACTATTCAGTGAAAAGCGGTGTGGAGTTCTTTGGACCGCTTTGCTAGTTTCAAATTTCTTATGTTTCAAGCAAAGTTTTAGAAATTGTAAATTTGAATGGACGCCAGAATTTTTATTTAAACTAGGACAAAACCCAAAACCTTATTCAATAATGATTGGACATCAATTAACTTTCCTTCTGTAAATAACAACAACAATAAAACAAATACCAACTTATAACAATCTATTTACAAAAATTTACATCTCCTCCCAATTCAGAACTTTTGAATCCAAGAAATTCATTTTCTTATTCCAATGTAGAACACTAATATTGTTTTGTTCTGCTGAACTGTCGGTTTTTTCGATGACGATGTACCTTGATTGTATTTTTCCTTGTCTAGCACTTAGCTAAACTCCACGAAGTGAATCGTCTCGCAATCAGGGGGTACTTATAGCTGCTGGGCTACCGATCAGGTTAACACGAACATCAGCTTCTGGTCCATCAAGTGTGTTCTCAGCGATTCAACATGAAAACAATATTGTTTGTGTCAGAGTTTGATATATAAAGAAATTCTATTTCTTGAAATTCGGAATCTTTTCAATGCACTCCTCAACTCATTGTTGTTACAGTTGAGTGTAATCTCATCAAGAGATTAATACTTAAAATTAATTGAGTATACAAATGAATAATATCCAATACTGAAATTGAAGAACTATTTTTAATAATTCTTATGAATTAACAAAAATTGATCTTTGCTTTATATATGGAAGAGATGATTTTTTCTCTGATCTTGAGCAGCCAAGATATTTCGTTATCAACAATTACAAATCAGAATTTGAGACAATTAAGTTTGTTGAATTTGATTAACGAAAATGAATTCAATTTCAGCGATATTCAAGAAACGTGTATGAGAATAAATGTTTGACCAGCCGTCAAATACTTCTTCAAAAAGGTTTCTGAAAATTCAAAGAAAATTCCAAATTCCAAGTACCAAATTTATACATGAAATATACATATTAGATCACTTCAACCACATCAAAACCACAGCTCGGTGATTATTGTCCAAACATAAGTTCTTAGTACGTACCTTCGTTGATATCACTATTCACTGATTTGAATTCATATTCGCGGAGAAAGGAAAATGCTCCGATTCAATAAATTATTTCTACATGGCATATTCTACTCTTTAATGGCCGACGAGCTTCAGAAAATAATGTATCTAAATTGCCGAAAGATCAGAAAAGGGACGAGAATGTCACATGCATCTCTTAAATATCATCGTACTGTCAGATCATTTGCGACAGCTCTTCTTCTTTTAGCCGTAATGATTGTTCCATTACCGACGGTTAGATGTCGCTAAGATTTGCAATAGGTAATGTAACAGATTTTCAATAGGGAAGTGAATGATCTCGAGCATAGAGCATATAAATAAGAAATGTAACAGATATATCGTTACACCTTGTTCCATGATTGTATTGTAGTTTTTTTTCGCATCTTTCCTTGATTGAACTATAAAATTTGATATCACTGAGTGAATATTGATTATGCGGCTAAGATGGCGATATCGTCATCTAAGCAACAGTAGTAATTCGTCATCTCAGCAGAAAGGACGACATATTATGAATAATATTTTAATCAAGTTTGATGATGAATACAACCAACATTTCATTCGTTCAGATGTCAATTTATTTTTACAAATTTCATATCATGCAGTGAGAGTGAAATTATTACTTACCGAAATTTGTCAAAACCTTATTTAGTAAGTTTGCACAATTGTATCGTAGCGTACGTGAACCCTCAGATGACCGGTGGCGAACTAGATACAATTCCAAATATATCCACGAATTTGAATATCGTGGGCTTGTCAAGTAAACAATGTCCATGATTGAACTCGTGGCTCCATCTTGCTTTATATAGGTGGAATTCGCTATTCGTCATCTTACCCGTTTTCCCCCTAAATAGTAAAAGAAAATATATCTACTATCTATTGTAGGAGTATTTCCAGAGTTCTAGAGTTTTGTAAAATGGAAGATATAAGCTTTCTGCAGAATGATTTATAACTATAAATATTTAGGACCATGGTATGCTATTGACTTTTTATAGAGAGTGGAATTAGGACGAGGTACATTTAGATATTTGTGACTTTTTTGTCGTGTCTTGTGAGTGTGTGGAATTAATTGATGTATTCTGTTTTTGTAAACGAATTTTGTAATATTTCAAACAATTAATCTGATTATTATATGCTCCCCATACTATTATTCCATAGGATATGACAGATTCTACTAGGGATTAATACGCCAGTTTCAACATTTTTTCTTTAAGAATATTTCTGAGTCTATTAAATACAAATACCACTTTTCTCAGTATGCTGTTCAAAAATTCTGAATGGTTATCCTATCTGAGTGTTTCATTGATAATTACTCCCATATATTTCATTTCTGTAGTGTTTTGGATTTCATTTTTACAATCACAGTTAGATCACATATTTCGTGAAATCTGATTGATTTCAGATTTGGTTGTGTTTTGGAGATGTTTCTGAAGGTTATGAATTTTGTTTTATTCTCATTCAGGCTTAAGAGATTACAGTCCATCCAACATTTGACTTTATACAGAGTCAGAAGTACTTTGACAAACTTCAGGAGGTGATTACTCACAATATTCTAATATGAATTATTCAAATTAATATATGTCTGGAAACGCTTCGTTTCCAAGATACAGGGTATTGAAGTTTTATTTTTATTTTCGTTTTTTTCAAATAACTTTCGAAATACTGACCCTAATTAAACGAAAATTGGTTTTGAGAGGTTTTTTGAGGTGTCGAATTCAAACCTGATGTTATTATTGCTCTCACTCGTAGGGGGCGCCACCTACACGTATTTCTGTTTTTTTGAGGATTCATAACTTTTTTGAGCGTACTTCTAGCACATTTTTCAGTAAAAAAATCAATTCCTCCATCATATCTACGTAAAAAATCTATCCCTGTCACAAGTCGCTATAAGCAACCGATTTCTAGATATATGGACTTGAAAATTTCAAGTCGTTTATTTGATAATCGATGCGTGTTGAAGTTATTACCATTATTTTGCATTTTTCACGAGAATGCTTAGGAAATGAATTTGACGTTTAAAGAAGTAGTTTTGGTTTTTTGTAGGGGGTGCCACCTATTCTATTTATTTTCACTCGTTTGAAATAGTTATTTTTATCAAGAATGCAAAATCTGTACTTGTTTTAATAAAATTTGCAAGAAATATCAACATTTTATTTCAAGAAATTTTGAATATGTAGAATAAAATAAAATGAAGGAAACCAAATTGTATTCAAATAAATTGTTCAAAGTGTCTACCTCCAGCGAAGATACAGGCATTGAATCTCGTTCCCGCTCAAAAATTATTGGTGTGTTTCTTATTGTTTCACAGGCGTCTACTATTCGGTTTCTTAGATCTTCCTCGTTCGGTACTGGAGTTTTATAAACTAGTGACTTCAAATGTCCCCAAAGATAAAAATCTAGCGGGTTTAGATCTGGGGACCTTAGTGCCCACGCCTGGTTAGGTTCTTCTACACCCCTACCGAGCCAGGGTTAGGGAATTCCCTGGCTACAACGCTAAAATGGGCCGGAGCCCCATCATGCATAAACCACATGCGGATACAAATTTCTAATGGTACATTCTGAAGTAGTCCCGGCAATTCATTTCCTAAAAAGTCTCTGTAAGTTGCGCCGCCATTCAGTCGGAGCGGAAGAAAGAAGGAAACATGGTTGTTATGTAGCATTTCGGGAGGAGTTTGCATCGTCCGTGAAGAGTTCACATCTTAAAAATTGAGGATTTCCAGCCAATTTCCTCAAAAACCACTGACACGTAGTAATGCGTGGGGAAAAGTATTTCGGCAAAAGAGCTTGTACCCTTCGAATATGGTATGGATAAAATTGTTGATCGTGTCTCCAAACTGTGGATTGAGTAGTATTGAGAGCTTCAGCAATTATTCTTGTACTGTTTCTGGATTCTCCTTGGGAGTCTTCTAATAATATCAGCTGCCCTCTGAAAGCTACCTGTTTCTGCCAAACGACGGTGGAGGCTGGTAAATGTTGGAGCTGAAGGCAGTACTCGATTCGGAAATCGCTCCTGGTAAATACGTCTTGCTTCGCGCGCATTGCCACCCGCAGGGCCATAAACGAAATGCATATCGGCTAAATGAGCATTATTGTTTAAATAATCCATTTTTTCAGAATTAGTGTTTTGAAACTTACAGAAACTTCAACAAACCAACAAAACGTTTAACTGTCACATTATATGTAATTATTAAACTAAAAACACTGGTGTATTCACTGATTCGATTTTGTTTAGAATTTTTGGGGGACAACAAATGAAAAACGTTAAATTCTGCTTAGAACTTCATTAGTAGATGGCGCGGTTAAGGAATGTTTGTTGTTTGTGTTACGCAAAATGTCAAACTTCAAACCTATGAAATTTTCTTTTTCTGTCAACATTACTTCATGCAAAAAATTGTGAATTGATCGTTTACAAAGATTATAGTGCTGAGAACAAGATCCCGCTCAGAACAGTTGGCGCGGAAATGAGATGAAATCCTCGAAACTTACTACAATGTTTACATCTGTCTGTCAAAAATCAGATTTTTCTTGAGGTCTACCTGGCGATTTTTTCAAAGTGATTTCTTCTCAAATGGCCTTTTTCGGATCATGGAAACTTCCACGAAGGAATGAGAAAAGGTAGGAGAGTGGACTGATGTCTCTAGATGATGAATTAACTTGAAAATTGAGGGGATTGGAAAATGTCCCCGATGACATTGTTCCATTGAACTTTCCGATACAAACTATTACCAAGCCATTCACTGCCCATCTCTGCCGGACTATTGCCTCTTTAACAACCTTCTGACATGGAGAAAGTTAGAGAGTTTATTGTAGATATCATAAAATCTGTTGATGAAGTTGAGAAATCGATGAATCCTGGTGTGCGACAGTCTAGGCTGCTTCCAGCTATCTTAGAATGACTTCGCCGAAAAAGGTGTGCCCTACTGACAAAGATGAGGGGAGAAAAAAATAATCTAAATGCTATTCTTCCATTTTTCAGTAACACCCCGCATGAGATAATCGGAGAAGGAGGGCGATCTGAACCAAGCAGTTGTTCGGAAGAACAAGGCCCACTCCCAAGATCGATAAAGCTAACGACTATGATTGGGATGATTATCACTTTCTAATAAACACGGAATTCCAAAAGTAAGCGTCGACTTTTCATTCTATGAAGATATATTGATTTTGGCTAGTGAATTCCGAACCGTCCCAGAGGGTCCCATAGCTCTTTGGAAGAAAATATCCACTATATTTAGAATTTTCCAATACTTTTAGTGAGAAGACTGTCATCTCATGGGAAAATTTTTATACAAAATATATATAATATAAAAAATAAATATAAAAGTAATAATAAAATTATTTGACTTGCTAGTTACTAGATACAATACAATCACAAGTTGAAAAAAATTATTCCAATGGGCAAAGGTTCAGAGAAGATTTAAATTTATTTATACATATACGAGTCATTTTACTAGTAGTGGAATAATATTAGATTTTAGCTTCAGAAAGTAAGGGGACTGCGGGAACTTTCCACTGTACATTAGTGATGATGTAAGGAACGACATATAAAAAGTTACCAACCGTAAAAAATGTGCTTAATTAATTATTTAACAAATAAGTAGCCAAATTACATTGTATACTGATATTTGAAAAATATGAATAAATAATGGTGCCACTCGCAAAAATGGAAAAATTTACATCAAAAAGGTAGATAAAATTTTTCTTTAAAATAAAAACTGTAAGCTGCAGAATTTTTTCGCTAACGTGCGAAAAAAACCTGAGGCGGCGACTCTGAAGTGCAGCGCTGGAGGAGCACGTCGCCACGAGCGCTCTACACTAAATTTGTTATAACTTTTGATCTAATTGATTAAATTAAGATATCAAAAACTTTACTGAAAGAAGAAAAATGCAGCTAACGAGAAGTCATGTTGATAAGAGTGAAAAAAATATGTATAGGAATAGTACTAAATGAAATTACGTCATAGCAGAATCCTGTCTGAGGTCTAATTTTTTTTTTATTTTCAAGATAAACATCTGAAATTCTCAGAGATTACTCTCAACATGACAAATAAAAGGAGGACAATTAAAAAAAATATATTTCGAAAAGTACAAAGCTCAAAATATTGAATAATTTAAAAAAATCACAAATTTGAATTTTGAGGCCATGCTTCAAAAACTCTAGTTTGAAATGTGATATTGAAACTTTTATATATGGGATATAACAAAGTTTGTTGAGTGGAGGCCACATTTTCCAACCTAATGAAACAAAAATATTTCTCATGATTACCTCGGCTAATTTCGAAAATGGTCCAATAGTCTCAAAATGGCAGCTGTCGAAAAACTTCGCGATATTTCATTTCCATACCCAATATCGGCAAACTATAAGTGTTTGATGTTACTATTTACACTACTTATTTAAACGTCAAATTCATTTCCTAAGCATTCTTCTGAAATATGCAAAATAATGGTAATAACTTCAACACGCATCGATTATCGAATAATCGACTTGAAATTTTCAAGTCCAATTATCTAGAAAACGGTTGCTTATAGCGACTTGTGTCAGAAATACCTTTTTTACGAAGATATGCTAGAGGAATTGATTTTCACTGGAAAATGTGCTAGAAGTAAGCTTAAAAAAGTTATGAATCATCAAAAAAGAAAAAGACATGTAGGTGGCGCCCCCCACGAGTAAGAGTAATATTAACATCAGGTTCGAATACGACACCTCAAAAAAACTCTCAATACCAATTTTCGTTCAATTAGGGTCAGTATTTCGAAAGTTATTTGAAAAAAAACGAAAATATAAATAAAGTTTGAACACCCTGTATCTTGGAAACAAAGCGTTTCCGGACATATATTCATTTGGACAATTCATATTGGAATATTGTGAGGAATCACCTCTTGAAGTTTGTCAAAGTACTTCTGACTCACTCTGTATAAACCTGCATTTCCGTTTTTTGTAACGTCTGACCAATTTCTTCCATGAAATAGGACGGTATTGTCAGCATATGAGATGACATATCCACCCATCTCCATATTCAACATTTTACTGATATAGAGAACGAATAATTTAGGACTGTTCCCTGGGGAACTCCTATATCTGATTTCTGACGGTTCACTGAAATCATTTATGCATGACCGGGCGTAAAGTAGCACTTTAGCGCCCGGATTTGCGGGCGTAAAGTAGCACTTTAGCGCCCGCGGACTACTTTATCGCCCGGCGGGCGATAAAATCGTTGAACAGGCGCTAAAGTGAATTTCAATCTCATATCGATAGAAATCTATATTCCGATGGATCATATAATCAAACCCAAAACATTATTAACAATAATATAACGAAAACAATGAATATAAATACAATACAATCAGTAATAAATTATCTGTGATCACAAAAATTGACAGCAAATATGGCTACTAGCCTATATAATCTTATTTCGAAAAATTGACTGATTTGCCATTCATTTCATCACTTCTTGATTTATTCTATTTCCGATATGATATGAATGTACATCCTCATGGCAGCCTTGATGTATTTTCATCATGTTCTAGATATAAAGAGGTATCTATCTACATGACATCAAATATACCGGTCGTGCATAAAATTTTGTATGTATTTCGGGCGTAATTTGCTTTTATGAACCTAGGCGTGTTAATAGCCCTCTCTATCGCTCGGGCCATTACTTACACGCTGCGGTCCATAAAAGCCTATTTTACGCCCTTGATACATAAATAACTATTTTTATTTTCTCTTTGTCAATAACTTCTGATTAGAGATGACGGCAAGCCTCTACCCGTATTTCTCAAGTTTTTCTAAAAGTTTGTCAGGTGAGATGCTGTCATGTGCTTTAGCTAAATCCAAAAAGATACCTTGCACTTTTTCATCTTCATTGAGGAGTTGGTGAATTTCATTTGGGAAATAATGCAGTGCATCTTCGGTGGAGATGAGCTGGTGGTGATCGATGTGATTTTGTAGTCTGTTGGCTATACTTTTTTCCTATACTTTTGCTATAGTATTGATGACCGATATTGGTCGGTCATTGTTGATGAGACGTGGGTCACCCCCTTTGAGTATAGGAGTAATTACAGCGTATTTAACGTATTTGGAAAAATGCCAGTTTGGAACATCGAATTTATTAGGTGAACTAAAACGTCAACAATATTGACTTTCATTATTTCAGTAGTTTTCGCTGATATTTTGCTAATCCTGAAGCGGCATTAGTTTTAAGATTATCAATTATTCCTAATAGTTTTTTATTGGTTTTTATTTTATGGCTAGTAGTAATTCAGTATCGGAGAGTGGGTTCGATCTAATCATCCTTGCAAGGTTTAATGAATATATTAGATATTTTATGAGCATCAGATTCACATTCATTATTTTCATTATACAGGGTGTTATGAAATAAGTGTCCGATATTCAACAGGGCGATTCCTCAGTTATTTATAAGGTGAAAATTACATATAAGCATGGATCCCCAAGGCCTTCATATTTCATATACAAGGTGTTGACAATATTTTTGTTTTGGTTTTTCGTGAATAATTTTTCAAATAATGTCGATATTTGGAAGAAAATTGGTATTTGGAGATTTTTCAATATGAGAAATTCAAATTTGATCTTAGTTTGGCCCTTAATTGTAGGGAGCGCTACCTACAGGTCTTTGTTTCTTTTGGGGAGAAAGTCGCTACAAGCAGCCGTTTTCGAGATATTTTGATTTTTAATTAATCGATGCATGTGCTTGTCAAAAAGTGAAACAATTTTGTTTTTTTTTTATCAACATAGAAACATTTCAAACGATAATTTTTGAATAACAATGAACAACGGGACACTAGTTATACATCTAAATCAAAATCACAATGAATGTGTCCACGTCCTGCCTGTATGCACTCATCGAATCTTCTCATTGATTCGCGCACTCTTTGGAAAAATCCTGGAGTATTTTGAATCGTTCTACAAGAGTTAATTATTCGATTACTTGATTATTCTTAATTTTGGATGGGTGTCTGGTGAATTAAGGATTTTAGATGTCCCCACAGGAAAAAAGTTGAGAGGTGTCAAGGGACACACGGATGGAACGAAGTTCCTTTCGGTTAATTAGTGAAGGAGTTGTAATAAAATTTAATTTATTTTGAGTTATAATAATTTTGTTTCCATTATTAACAAATATAATGTAATATAAACTTAATCAGTAGGCTCAATTTTGGTACATACGCATTGATATTGTAATATTAAATTATAATTTGCTTTTAAATTCATTAAAGTTATGACGCGTACACTTGCTAAACACACAATAATGGAGAGATTATAACGAGTATGACTTGGTTAGCACAATAGTAAAGAGAGGTTATAATGCGTACTTGCTAAAAATACATATACATTTATTATTGTCTGTATAAAATCTCTACTTACCTAACTCCATCAGCAATATCCGGAACTTGTGCAGAAACACTGTCAGGATTCATTATTGTTATTATTTTTTATTATTTATTATGTACAAAAAACCTGTATACACTCAACAAAAATAATCGTCGCGACACCATACTGTTCAATGCGAAATAGAAAGACGAAACGAAAATAACTGGCTTGCTTTCTATGAGAGAGAGAGAGAGAGAGAGAGAGAGAAAGAGAGAGACAGAGAGAGAGAGAGACAGACAGAGAAACACGCGCACGCCGCACGGCTTACAACTACAGCAAAAAGTGTCGTTACAACTTTTGGTCTTAATTTATTTCGTCTAGCCTCCTTTCACAACGCGCGATAAGGAACTTCTTTCTAAAATCCAAACTGTTAAGATCTGGTGACCTAGGGGGCCATGGTCCTTCCCGACCAGTCCAAACGGTTGCCGAAAGTTTGATCTAAAAATTCTCGCGCTTGGATGCTAAAATGTGCCGCGGCACCGTCATACATGAACCACATTTCAGTTCGTGGTCTAAGCGGCACATCTTCCAATAAAATGAGCGAATCTTCTTCAAGAAAATGACGATATCTCTCTCCGGTTAATCTTTCCGGAATAAAGAATGGACCTATAAAATAATCTCCAAGGATTCCTGCCCAAATAATTGTTGTGAAAAAAGCGTTGCGTGAAAAATTTGCATCATCGGTAAACAGGATTTGATTTTCAAATAAATGATTTTGAATAAGGCATTGGAGAAACCAACGACAGAAGTTGATACGTAACGGAGAGTCACGAGGGAGTAGTGCCTGAACTCTTTGAATATGGCAATGATATAACAAATTATCAATCAAAATTTTCCATACCAGAACATGAGAAATGTTTAACGTCAGCGCTATTTTTCTGGAGCCTGTTTCCGGGTGTTCTCCTACCAGATTAAGAACTGCTTCCTCGGTTTATGGGGTTCTTACCGTCCAATGTGCACCCGACAGATGACTAGCTTTCTCAAATCTTCCTGTTTCCCTTAACCGAGCAGGAATTCTTGAAAACGTTTTTGAAGTAGGAGTTGCGCGGTTGGATAACGTTCCTGATACCAACGTCTAGCCTGATATGCATTTCCGTTAGCCAGTCCGTATGTAAAATGTATGTCAGCATACTCTGCATTGGTAAAGTTCACCATTTTTCAACAAATAATCACAATAATATAAAACTATTTAACTATGCGTCAAGAGATATAATTTAGGGCATGACAGCACAATCGACAACGATTAATTTAAACCAAAATATTTCGAAAACGGCTGCTTGTAGAGACTTTTGAAAAGCATAACTTTTTCACGTAAAAATGTGTTACATACATGCACGACAAAGTTGTGACTCCCCAAAAGCGACAAAGCGCCTTAAGGGCCAAACTAAGATCAAATTTGAATTGTTCATATTAAAAAATCCCCAAATACCAATTTTCGTCCAAAATATCGACATCATTTCAAAAATTATTCACGAAAAACCAAAATAAAAATAAATTTTTATCATCTTGTATATCAAAAATGAAGGCCTTGCTTATATGAACTTTTCACCTTATAAATAACTGAGGAATCGCCCTAAAATATCGGACACTCATTACAGAACACCCTTTATATAGAGATTGGTTTGGTAGATTCGTTATTTAAAACGGAGTTTTTTATTATTTGCCATATTTTCATTACACTTCATTGAAACTAATATTATGCACATGAGTAAAGCGGATGTTCATTTCGCATTTGCTACAATTTTCGAAGTGACGGCACGTTCCATAGTGGAAACAGAATGGATTTGAAATATTGGATTTTCGTTGTGTTTGAACTTCTTTGGATTGGGAAACAACAGAAGAGGGACGGAACGTGTCAGGAAAATAAATATTTCGATGTGGAATAATACGAAATCTGGGATCGGTAGAGAAATAACTATTTACAGATATTCCGAATTTGATGATTTTTTTTTGCTGTACTTGAACTGCCGTTAAACGGTAGCCTACTAAAATGCCGTTATTAGATATGACGTCATTGAAGTGACGCGTCGGACGGCTTTTCATTGGATTTGCTTAAACTGACGTCAAACGGTAGCATACTAAAAATGCCGTTAATCAATTATTGCATTATCAGACATGCACTCTGAATATGGGGAAAACATTTTCTTACGTGTTTTTGCCTCCTGAACA
Organism: Gonioctena quinquepunctata; assembly: GCA_018342105.1. Lineage (NCBI taxonomy): Eukaryota > Metazoa > Arthropoda > Insecta > Coleoptera > Chrysomelidae > Gonioctena > Gonioctena quinquepunctata. The sequence continues at coordinate 997,961 of JAFIRS010000090.1, forward strand.
CGAATCCGGAAGAAATATGCGGCGGTCTCATACCGTTCCCGAGTTAGAGAAATTGAAAAAAAAAATTAACCTCATTTTCAAGCACCGTTTTCTTGCACAAAAATCACTCAAAATGCCTCATTCTTTTTACCAGCATAAACAATACACCCTAAATTACTCATTTTCGGCACAACTTTGCACAAAATATCGTCGTTTTTATCGAAAAAATCCTCCTTAGGTACACAGTTCCAAATGAACAAATTTCACACTTTGACAGATGGAATTCAGTAACTTTGCCATATTTTTCATATTGGTAATAAATGAATCACCGCCTACAACAATTGCACACATAAATGAAGGGGCAACTATTGCTCACATTTGAATTCGAAAAGTTGGCGGATAACGCAATAATTGATTAACGGCATTTTTGTATGCTACCGTTTGACGGCAGTTTGAGCAAATCCAATAAAAAGCCGCCCGACGCGTCACTTCAATGACGTCATGTCTATTAACGGCATTTTAGTAGGCTAACATTTAACGGCAGTTTAAGTTCAGCCTTTTTTTTTGATATGGTATATCTCGAAGTTGCTCCCATTTGGATTTGGAATTCACTACAAAGGGTAGGATAATGGGGGATGATTGTTGGTTCACCCACTGAATCTGTACTCTCAATTGATTCTACCACGCATAACTTTGTACTGGATTATGCGATTTAGATGATTTTTTTTATTGTATAGGGTATGCTTGAAAGTTGGTCCAGTTTGTATTTGAAAAAAAAATTACACCACTAAGGTTAGAAATTAGGGGATGATTTATTGATTTCACACCCTTGAAACGATTCTGTTGAAACTTGGCACAGATATGTAGTTCTGATGATACTACAACACACTACTAATGGAGACCCGGAATCATTCTAATGATGGAGACGGAAGACAGTCGAAAGATTTGCTCAACGATTCACAACAGCTACCTCGTGGTTGGTGTACATATACCGGGCGACAATGGGACTAGGGCCATGCCTATATCTCCTTCACTTATCAAATGATTTGAATGAAATTTTGTACATGGATATGAGACACAATTTCGGATTGACAAACATATGGAAACAAAATGGCTGACTTCCGGTTTAGCCAGAATAGCCACCAACTTCAATTTTTCGAACAGAACACCCTATATGTTTTTCGGATTCTACGGCTCAAATTACATACGGTGGTGTTGGCAAATTTTTATTTTATAATTGAAAAAAATTAATTTATAAATTTTTTTTAGCCCTTGTGGCCTTGATCAGGTTAAAATCTACAACAGTAACTCATAGTGATAGTCATTCCATTGATGAGATCAATAACAAATTCTACAGCGGGAATAAAAATTTTCTGAACGCATTTTTAACGATAAATTTTTTTTTCAAACGTTACCTACCGAAGGGCATTTAATTACCAATTCAACGATATACATCATTATTAAAGTGAAATGTTAGATGTTTTAATTAATCTTATATCAATTACTTTTTTTCAGTATGGAAGCGAGAGTCGTAAAGTAAAATCAATCAATATAATTGCTTTTCATAATTGAAATACATGCAAAGTCGATTTATCATGAATTCGAACAGAAGAAATACGAACCAATTGGATATAGATAATGAATTGCTTCAGAGCCAAGTAGAAATATATTGAAAGTGAAATTAAATTGAAGGAAAGCTCTCCTTTTCAGCCAAGCAATTGTTGATTTCTGATTAGGAATGGTGTTTGATATGAATGAATGTCTGCCAGAAACATCCCTTTACTTTATTTCTTTTTTGTGGAGGGTCTGGGCAATATTCCTTGTTTCAATATTGCTTTTATAGGCTACCATTTCTCCTTCTTTATTTCCTCCTTCGATAGGATCTACCGAATAGTAACGACAGTTTATTTTTCAGACTTTGAAAATATTTTGAATATGAGATATTGTGGTAGTGCTTGAATACGTTCCTATAATAGGCACTCAGTTGCAGGAAAGTTGAACATTATTATGAAAATTAAGCTTTTCGAAAAGATAGATTTCATAATTCATTTATGGATTCTGATATTGCTATTATTCACGCAAAATGAGACATATTCTCACTGGAAATCATTTCGATTATTATATGAACCTCATCACACACAATCAAACTGCATGCTTGCGGTGCCTTATGGACAATTTTTTTTATTACATATTTGGAATCCATTTTGGTCAATGTTTGAATTTTTTATTCGTTTCTTTCAAATTAATAATTTTTTGCCCAATTTGGCCTATTTTTGATGACGGACGAGGTTGATCCCCCACAGCCTGAACGGAAACGCGAACTGTTCCGACCAGTGGGGGTAATACTAGAGTCAGAAAACCTCAAAAAAAGACCCAAACTCCTGAAAAATCCGAAAGTTTTGAAACCTTGCACATTGATTTATGGGTACCTAGGGATGTATATACCAGAAGTCCCCATGAATATGAGCCGAGCTCTAGCGGCAATTAGCGAAAACAAGGCACTTTTTTTGGTTTTTCGTTAATATCTGGATAACCGTTGGTCTGAGGTGAAAGTTACCGAGTTATAGGGCGTTGAAAGAGAGCGTTTTTTTCTGAAACTGTCGAGGAGCGCACTATGGTGCAAATTAAAATAGGTACCTACTGTAGTATTTCACCGAAATTTCGTTGAAATTATCTAAATATCATTATTGGTATTCGGTATTGATGAATGGAAGGCTAATTCATGGAGAATGAGACATGTTAGATCGCAAAGGTTGTTTGTAGTACTCATGGGTATTTCGTTGAGAACTGAAAGAACCACAAAGGTTCTTTGAATTGTTCCGACTCGGCCTCTATTGTGTTGCGCAACCCTCTTTTTTATTGTCAACATCCCAACCCTAAACCTCCTCTTTCAGTCAGGATTCGCTGCTATCCGCGTCGTTGCGTAAGTGTGATGTGCGGTCATTCGTTCTGTTAGTTCCAGCCAGGATTCCCTGCTATCTGCGTCGTTGCATAATTGTGATATGCGGTCATTCGTTTCTTTATTATTTTTTTGTGCGTTATCACCATTTTCCTTCGGTCAGTGCCTAGTGTTTCGCATAGTAGACTTCTGAAGTGTTTACATAATTGAGGTATGAAATGGAAGAAAACTGTTTTTTGTGCGACAAAATTATTGGTTCACCTTCTGGTGTGAAGACAGTTGATTTGAAGGGAATCAGTTCGTTACTTTTAGACAGTGAGCGGAGAAGATATAATTTGGGTTTTAAGCTCAGTGATATTGAGACAATTAGATTACACAATGAGTGCCGAAAAGAGTTCACACAGCCTGAGTCTATAGAGGCTTTCCTGAAACAGCAGTATGCTGCAAACCCCTCTTCATCAGCACAAGGTAGCTCTTTGCCCCAAACAAGGTAGTCTGTGAAAACATTATCTGAATTCAAAATATAAAGTTTCTTCTGTGCAGATGTTATTGATGAAGAGTATTTCAAAAAACGATTGAAGGGACCTATTGGAGCCCGCAGAGATGCATTCTATTGTCGAAGTAAGGAGATGATTACGACTGTATTGAATGCTGCAGACAGAAGAAATGATGAAAAGGTACAAGAAGTTAGGCTGTGTCTGTCTGGCATTAGCGATCTTGATCTTGTCGCTGCTGACGAAGTGTATCACCTGGTCTGCTTCTAACAATTTGTGTCCCACAAGCCTCCAAGAGAGGGTAGAAAACGTGGTTCTGCTGATATATTCAACAGCCCAAGTTCATCCCGTGAGGCTGTATCTGCTGCTGGTTACAAAATATTCCTGGAATACATACAATGCGCCCAGGAAGCAAACTTCTTTTAACATGCACCGCAACAATGCTTCCACCAAATCTGTATCCAATGCTAAACCCGACCCTTCTGCTCTGCCGTCCACAGAAGGAGCAGCAAGACAGAACGAATTTCGAGTATACCACCAAATTCAATTTTGGCTTGGGGCTGAACTTCCCCCTGTACAGTGGAGTTGGAAGTTGGAAAGCGATCGGTTGTGACAACAGAGGACCCATCAGCACCTGAAGCTGTCCTCAACCTCATTTGTTGCAAATGTAGAGGTGGATGTAGGAACAGATGTGGCTGTCGAAAGTAAATAATGTGTACAAGCATTTGTCACAACTGCCATGGCGAATGCTTGAATGTTGGTACTTCCACCCTCGAAGGAGACTTTGATGACCCTGATGATCCCGATGTCATGAACCTTGGAGAAACAGACCATTCAGTGCAAAGAACAAACACTGAACATTTGGTACATGAAGATCAAAGCACTGTGCTTGCTGGACGCTCAACCGGAAGTCAGGTGAGATTGCACATTTAAATTTTTTTGTTATTCATTTACCTTGCAATAGTATACATAAATCGGTCGTCAATTTCATACTTTGTTTTACTGCTCGCTTACCTACTTTCTTTTACCTACATGTTCTTATCTGTGAAATGGTTCTCTCACATCATTATCTCATGCATAGTTACCTCTTCTTACTGTGTTTCAGGCCACAAGTTCAGAAGCTGACCAAGATAAGCAGATTGCAGGGCCGTCTACTGAGAAGCCATCAAGAATTGATCGATTTTTCTGTACATAATTTTCCTTGGAATATTCTGAGCATTTTTTTTGTACATGTATTTTATTTTTCAATATTAGGCATGTCTTATTTTTCACACAAAGCTGTGAAGTTCATTTCCTCAATCATCCTTGGTATCCAAAAAAAGTGGTAAACATTGTCAAATATTATTAGAAATGCCATATTGTACCGCGCTAGCGTGGTTTTTCAAAGAACGCTATCCTTTAGCGCCCTATAACTCGGTAACCATTGGATATACAAGAAAAAAATCATTCATAATTTTTGCTGCACATCCAATAAGCTTCAATTATGTATATGGTGAAATTTTACCGCCGACCAACGGTTTTCGGGATATTAACAAAGAACCAAAATTTTTTTATTGTTTTCGCAAATTGCTGCTAGAGCTCGCCTCATATTCATGAGGACTTTTGGTGTATTCATCTCTAGGTACCTTCAAATAAGTGTGCAAAGTTTCAAAACTTTCGGATTTTTCAGGAGGTTAAACCTTGTTTTGACTGGACTATAAAACTTTTTAAGTTGTGCCTTGCAAATGGTTGCCTTTAAAATATTTCCATCTACTGTGACCAAGGAAAAGAACCAAATCTAGAACAGTAAGTACCGTCCAATATGGTTCTAAAACTAATAGATTAGACCAAAGCCGCACAATCGTCGTCGATAAATACATCTGTAGAGCTTGCCTCTAAACTTTTAAGAATGAAATTATATATTATTGATATTTTACAGACTAATCGTAAAAATAACTTGAGGGATTTGGTTGAAAAAAATTAACGAGGGGAACACATAGCCCAAGAAAGTAACAATTACGAAGAAATTGGAAGACAGAATATGCTCTGATTTATTGAAAATATAAACAGGATGTTCATAAAATCAGATGTGGAATCATCTGCGACTGGAAGAATAACTTTAGTTAATAGAAAATCAAATTACTATCTGAATGAAAATGCAAATTTTCAATTTCAGATTTTTTCTTTTGAGTTAGGGTCTCTCCAGAATATCTATCAGATGTAGTTCAATGTCCAGCGTGGCTTTAGCCGGGAAAGTAGTTGTTTTCTGTTAGACATTCACAAAAAATTACTTCATTTTAATTGTGGATTTTTCAATTCACAGAAAAATCTTTCTATGAATATTCAATTGAGAATGTTTCCCTTTTCAACAAGAATATGTTCCCATGTTGAAAACTAAATTTGTTCCTGAAATGGTAACTCAATAAAAATCAGGCAAAAAGACCAAGCCTAGAATAATATAATAAACATACATTTTACATTGACATATCCGACCAAATGAACAATTGTTCCCTGCGTTTCGGAGTAAAATGGTACCGAAAATGGACCATGGAATTAGTGGTTGGTTCAGCAATCGTGAATTCTTATGAACTGCATCAACAAATAATCAATAATGAAATGTCCACAACCAAATTTCGAGCAGAAGTTATCAAAGGGCTTCCAAAATGTGACAATACGCCAGTTTTTGAAAGCAATCCGAAACCAGGACATATTCTTGATACTGAAAAGAAGAGGTCGTGTTATAGCTGTTACGCGAAGATTTCGGAGGAATTCGGACATAAATTGCGGAAAATATAACTTTTTAACTAAATTTAGATGTAGCTTTTGTATTCTATTTCCAAATTTCTCTATCGTTCAATCATATTCAGATATTGTGCTACTTGTAGATTGTAGGAGGGGTAAATATGGCAGCCTATACATACCTATAATATTTTTTGTACATTACCCTTCATCTATTTGAGGCCCAGAATTCCAAGACTCCTTGACTAGTTTATCAGTTTCCTGGGAGCAGAGTTCCTGATGTCTGAGGGTGTTTATGAAACCCCTGCGAGGAACCTAAGCCTTTTGCAAGACAGCGCTTGGTAGTCGCAAGGCAGGTGTTCTGCCGTTTCAGCAAAGTTCTTGCAGTAACGGCACAGTTCACTATCTGATCTATGCATTTTTTGAGGTGATACCTCAGAGGACAATGTCCAGTGAGCAGTCACGTAACCAGTTCCAAGCCCTCCTTGTCCAACTCAAGAAGCGGTTCAGCTTTTCTTGGTGATGGGCTCGGAAGCCTTTTGGGTTGTTTTTGTCCTAGAATCTTATTCCAGTGGTTTTGTATTTGGTCAGCTTCTCAGCGCTGAAACTCTTCTTTATTGTTGGCATTGGAGAGACCACAGAAGGGTTCTGGGCCAGAAAATCGAGTGTTTGCATCTTTCTTGGCAAGGCTGTCTGCTTCCTCGTTGTCCTTGATTCCTTTGTGACTTGTGACCTGATAATTTGTAGCCAGTTGTCTGAGGGGAAGTTTGCAGTCCCAAGTCAGTCTAGACTGACTTTGTGTGTGACTTTGGAGCTTTTAGTGCTGTCTGGATGAATTTCTGCCCCCCTAGAGCCTCTTGAAAAGCTTTCTTGAGCGCAAATTTCTATGGCATGGATTTCTGCTTGAAAAATTATTGGGGCTTTGCCTAGGAGTTTCGAAAGTCTAGAACTAGGACCTGTTACTCTAACTCCAGGCCTTTCGTCCATCTTGGAACCATCAGTATAACATACTGATGCATTATTTCCTAGTTGGGGCCCGTACGTTGTGAATATATGGTTAATTTGTTGTGCGGGATTTCTGATGATGAACTTGGGAGCTCAGTGTTTTTCCTGCAAAATTTGAATGCACAGAAGGATTTAGAAATGTTACAAACATTTTTATTGGATTGCCTTTGACAACCTTCCGCTACGTGTTAGAGCCAACATGTTTCTCCAACAAGATGGTGCATCTGTTCACTCGACTCTAGAGGTGAGAGCGTGGCTGCTTAGGGAATTCCCAAATAAGTGGATAGGGCGATACTCAAACAATCCGTGGCCTGCTAGATCTCCAGACCCAACTCCTATGGATTTTTTTCTGTGGGGATACCTCAAAGAGAAGGTCTACAGACAAGGGCTTTTCAGAGATATTCAACATTTGGAGGATACAATAAGAAATTGTTTTCTGATGATCACCCTGCAAATGCTCATAAACGTACACAAGGAAATTCATAGAAGAATCATGAGATGCATTCAAAATGAAGGACGACACATCGAGTAATACAATGGGAGTTCCGTATTACATTATATTTTATATTGAGTTTGCTTTCTGGGTACCTTCATTAAAAGTGAATTCAGAATAAATTTGTTCTGAGTTGCTTTTTCATTGTTCACAGATCATTATAGCCTACGGTTATTGGTACGAGCTGTCTTTTGATGTTGGTTGCAACACAGTTCGATTGCTTTCAATTGATTTTGAACTGCAGATGTCATTTATTACACCTTTATTATGAAAAATGAATTTTTTTTTCTCAATGGCAACAAGATATGAGATTTTATCGGCACCTAGTTCGATTAATGCAATTTTCCAGTTGATAGTTGGACGGAACTTAACTTCATATGGTCATTCAGGTAATATTCAATGATAAGTGTTCTATGAATTAAAAAATGGAAAAAATCAGTGGAAACTTGCTTTTGCAATGGATGGGTGTAATTCATTTATTCAAATAAACTTATGGTGTATTTTGAAAAATAAAGGTACTTTACTCCCAAGCTACTCTCAAATTATTCCACCTCTCTCGTATACCAATGGAGAAAAATAAAATTTTGATGGTGCAGTTCGAGTTCGAGCAGAAGCAAAAACTTTTAAGAGAAATAAAATTTTCTGAGAAATTTTAAATAAACTTTTTTCCTATTCGTTGCCAAAAATCTGCCGGCCACTGTATAACAAATCTACTTTGCTTGCCCCTCAATAAATTCCAATCAATCTGCCTGCCTACTAAAGAAGTTCAAATCATCCCTCATTAGTGTTTCCAATCTGACACTCGTTGATTCCCTCTGACATATTCTAAATTGGTTCAATTATATCTCCTGGGAATGGCGCAGAATCCGTCTCACGGATATCCATCATTAAACATCAGCAAGTAGATTTTGGTGATCGCATCGCATTTGTAGGATTTTGTGGTCTGAATTGAAAGAAAGTTCAGAGAGTAATGGATACCTGAACCACTGCATCCTTATCGTCAAGAAACTCTTCAAAAATTAAATTAAATATATATTTATGACATCTGTAACGACTAGGGTGTCCGTTATTTTTTTTAGTATTTGGTCTAAAGAGAAATATCAGACCAAAAAAAGCTCTTAATTTTCATATTAAAGCTTGTCCCTAAGACGATACAATTTGAATAACTTGGGGTTTCAATACTTTTCACATTAAATTTTTTTTCTTGAACACCTGAAGGTAAATTAATGAGAAATACATGTCCTTGTAGGAAATTGAAACTTCTACAAAAAAGGTATCATATGATTTTTCATAACTTCACTCTTTCAAAAGTGATTCGGAGTTAAAATTGAACGCATCCTAAATTTTCAGATTTCTTTACTTTTACAGCGAAGTCGCCCATGTACTATACAGGGTGTCCCATGACGATTGAGACAGGGCATATCTCGGAACTCGAGAGTAGTAGAGAATTGTAATTTTGGGGATGTAAATTGCAGCAATTGGTGCAGCTGTTTTTGATAATATGTTACCCAATGAGATATTTTTTCGGTCACGTGACATCAGATTCACAATTATTGATGCGAGAACCTGTATATTTCATTTCTATGTTCCTCCCGATGATACGATTCCAACAAACTATCACACTTGTGGTCTAAAACGATTAATTTAAGAACCACAGGCTCAATATTCTTGGGCCCACGACGATTTGTTAATAAAATATGGATGCTTATTGTAATTTTCCTTGTTTCACTCATCACAAGAAATATAGGACTTTCCGAATATACAGGGTGACCCTACACTTGAATAATTTGGTAATTGCTCGTTTGTCGTGATCGTGGGCCCAAGGATATTGAAGTACCTGTAGTTCTTAAATTAATCGTTTCAGACCACAAGTGTGATAGTTTGTTGGAATCGTTTCATCGGGAGGAACATAGAAACGCTGAAATATACAGGTTGTCCCATTAATAATTGTGAATCTGATGTCACGTGACCGAAAACAAAAAACCCATTGGGTAACATAATATGAAAAACAGCTGCACCAATTGCTTCAATTTACAACCCCAAAATAACAATTCTGTACTACTCTCGAGTTCCGAGATATTTCCTGTCTTAATCGTCGTGGGAGACCCTATATATACCGGATGTCAACGAATCTATTAGACAAGTCATAGCTTCTAGGTGTATCAAAATTAGATTCGTTAAAGGTAAATGGTATGTGATGAGGAGAGTTTTCGCATATTTTTCACTTTCCGGTCACTTCCGGTTTCACCAGAACTGGCTCCGGTTTTGAATTTTTGAATGGAACACCCTATATATTTTAACATTTTTAGATTTCTGAGACATAAGTTTTTACGCCTACTTCCTTTTTTGAGAGTCACTTCTGATATCGCACCTAGGAGGCCATGACCGACGTAAACTAATCTGAGGACCTCAGGTGATGTCAGAAAATTACAATCGCAAAGTTTTAGTGACTAGTATGATAGATAGGAATAAGACAAATTGGCAAAATTACATTTTCGTGTCTAACTATAATTTTTCATATGGCGACCATTTTTGACAAGCACTTTCCGAAAAAAATAATTTTTGACGAATCTAACGATACTAATTTATTTGCGATTGCATTAAAAATAAGAACATGGAATAAATATTACTAAGGGAAATACTGGATAATAATGTATTTACTTTTGTCAAGTGTGCCATGGATAGCCAAGATGCATAATATTTTGCAGTTATTTTTATCAAGTCTTATTTGGAAAACAAAACACTCACTTAGGTAATGACAGTGACATAAGCTTTATGAGCAGACAGTAAAAATCAGCAAGAAAAATACTGAAAAAGCACGGATATCGAGCATTTAAATATCAGTTACATCAACATTTGTATGCTGACGATGGCGATAGACGGGTAGTGTTTTGCTTCAAAATCATAAAAATAGTATATCATATATATATATATATATATATATATATATGTTTATATAATATATATGTATATATATATATATATATATATATAAGTGTATGGCATCGTGTTCGCAGCATATGGAAAACTTGTTTAATATTGATTCCTCAAAAAAAATCATTTGAGATAAAAACCTCTGCTTCATCCCAAACCTGAATTGCAAAGACCAAAATTGAATTTTATATGACCCTATACGAGGGAGATAGAAAAGTATGCTTTGTTTTCAAAATAATATGACTTTATTTCTCACGCTAGAATTCAAATTCATGGGGAAATATTGTTCAAAATCGAATGTTGATCCAGAAATTCGAATCATAGCCACCTATGACCAATTTCATATTTCAACATTTTTCCCATTTTTTCCTCATCGTCCTTTACAACCTGAGGAATATTATGCTATATTGTTAGATATGATGATATCACTCTCTGAATGTTTTCTCATTTCTCCCTCCCATCGGAAAATCACATTAATTGAATTATGTGACGGAATTTCACAAAATCTTGCTGCAAATAGTAAATAAAACTGAATTGTCTCCAAGTTATGATGCCAGAATGGAAATGATTTTATTTTCACTCTACGAATAACATTTTTTAAGACATTCGGGAATTGTAAAATGACAATTTTTTTATAGTTTTTTTTTTCAAGCAAGACATTGAATTTTTTGCAGCATTCAACGTACAAAATTAAGGTTTAATCTACTCGAAAAATTTATTCACGTATTATTTATGAATTTCGAAATATCGTAAGTTGTTACATTCGACTTCGATAGCAATGTGAATTATTGAGATACAGACCATTTGCCGATCACAGTTGGCTTTGAAAATAAATTCATTTCAAATTGTTAACAAACCATTTTTGACGCATCAAGAATAACTCACAAATCTATAGAGTAATTTCAGTGGTTTTTCAATTCAATCATGGCTGCTCGACTAAGTTATACAAGAGAGAGTGGAGATTGTAATGATATATGGTGACAATTATCATACTTGCAGAGACACTGCTAATATTTTTAATGAAAGACATCCAGGTATAAACGTTCATAATTCGACAATGACAAGAATTTAAAAACATTCAGGGAATCTGGATCGGTTTCGAAAAAAACATGGTGACACATAAACGACCGATAACTGAAAATGGAGCAACTGTTATGAATATTATGCTGTCTACGATTGAAAATCCAAGAATATCATTATCGCAAAGAGGAGAAAATCTTGGTATATCCGATCGATCAATGAGAAGAGTTCTAGGTAATAATAAATTAAAATCGTATAAACCAAAATTCATACACACTTCGAAACCGAGAGATCCGGATAATCGCTTGGATTTCTGTTTCTGGTTTCAGTCTATGATGGAAGATAATAGAGAGTTTTCGAAAAAAATTCTTTACAGTGACGAGTAAACCTTCACATCAAATGGGGTAGTCAGCTCCCAGAATTGCAGGTGGTGGCAGATAATAATTCACATTTCAGGATACAATGTAAAGACCAATATCACTTCAAAGTTAACGTCTGGTGCGGAATTAATAATGACATTATTGTTGGACCATTATTTTTCAGACAACCACTGAATTCTGCAAGATACTTAAGAATGCTGCAGACGTTTCCCTCCGATTATTAAGATGATATTTCCCCTAACGTGAGAGCTGGGATGTATTCTCAACAAGACGGTGCACCCGTTCATTCTACGCTAGAAGTGAGAAGGTGGTTAAACGGAACATTTCCAAATCGATGGATTGGAAGATATTCCAATAACGCTTGGCCCGCCCGGTCACCGTACCTCACTCCTTTGGATTTTTTCCTATGGGGATATCTCAAACAGAAGGTTCATTCAAGAATACCATTTGAAAATATACGTCATTTGGAGAATACTATCAGGGATTGTATTCGGGGAAAAGCTCCCCAGATATTGAGAAATGTTCATGATGCAATGCACCCCCGTACTATGCAGTGTATTGAGAATGGAGGACTCCACGTAGAATGAAGCATATGACATATTTGTTTTGAAAAATGTTATTTGTATTGTGAAAATAATTAATTGGCATTCTAGCATCATACCTTGGAGACAATTCAGTTTTATTTACTATTTGCAGCAAGATTTTGTGAAATTCCGTCACATAATTCAATTAATGTGATTATCTGATGGGAGAGAGAAATGAGAAAACATTCAAGAGTGATATTATATCTAACAATATACGATTCGTCTAGCATAATACTCCTTATGTTGTACAGGGCGATGAGGAAAAAATGGGAAAAAAGTTGAAATATGAAATTGGTATAGGTGAATTAATTTCTGGATCAACATTCGATTTTGAACAATATTTCCCCATGAATTTGAATTCTACCGTGAGAAATAAAGTGATGGGATCATATTATTTTGAAAACAAAGCATGCTTTTCTATCTCCCTCGTATAGGGTCGTATAAAATTCAATTTTGGTGTTTGCAATTCAGGTTTGGAATGAAGAGAGGTTTTTATCACAAATGTTTTTTTTTGAGAAATCATAATAAAAAGTTTTCCATATGCTGCGAACTTTATGCCGGACACTGTATATATATATATATATGAATATTGAAAGTTCAGGTTGGACAGCGTCTAGAAATTTCGACGTTTCGGCTCCCATTTTGGAGCCATTTAAAAAAAAAGTGGAAAAAATATATACATATAAGTTATTGATGAGAGTAAAAGAGGGAAGTGATTTTCAACCGAGGTCTCAATCTGCCTACTCCTAAGTTGTACTCACTGAGGTAGGAATGTGATTGCCCCTGAGGTCTCAATCTGCCTTCTCCTCAGATGTTGTCACTTAGGAAAGAAAATGATTTTCAACCGAGGTCTCAATCTGCTCACTCCCAGGTTGTAGTCACTTAGGTGGGGTTCAGGATTTTGTATTTCGACACCGGGGAGGGAACTGGCAGACTATAAAAAACATCCTGTTTAGACTACTCAGACTACTACGTTTTTTTAGATTTTCGCAGTAACTATCATTCTAATGCCCGGTATTTTCACCTAAGGTTAAACTAGGAATAAATTAACCAATCGTTAAATCAACCAATAAACGTTAAACAAAAGCATCTAACCATTGGTTAATTAATTGCTAGTATAACAGGAGGTGAAAATACCGGGCTTTAATTTTAATATGGAATGCAAAATAAGTATTTATTTACAAAAAGCAAAAAATAGTGTACGCACCTCGTCAGAAAAGTTATTTTACTTGACTCGTATGGTATTTGACTTCGAACTTACCATACTCGTAAAAAAATCCACTTTTCTGAACTTTATACATAATATACTATTCTTGGGACGAATCCATTGATACCAATATTCCCCTTATCGGATTTCGATCAGTTGTCACTTCCGGTTTATGAGATTATGGTGGATTTGAGTATTATTCTTTATCATGATTACGAATTCATGTATTGTTTTTTCACGTAATTTCCCAAGTCCCTTCCGAATGCGCTTCCGCTGTAGCTCTTGAATCTCATACTACCGACTTTGCTCATTATGTTATAATTTTATTAATCAGTTCAAAATAAAAATGATCTATAGAGAAAACATAAGTGATCTGTTTATCCACCAGCATTCTCCCATTTATATGATAAAAGCTGATATACGTCTTTTGTTCCTGCAATTTTTCTATGATATGACTTTTATGCTTACGAATCACTCTCATGCTCTTTCGCGCTGTCACCGTTTCCACGTTTCACCATATTCATGACAAATTGTGTTTTGTCATCTCCAGTAGCGATATAGAGGACAGTAGCTCGTAAATAATTTTGTGAGAGATACAAATGAGGTCCGTGGGGACGTATTTGTATCCTTTATACTTCAGTCTGGAACTGAGTTTGAAGGGTTGAAAAAAAAACGTCCATTGAATGTTTCGATATTTCGTATACTCCCTCCTATATAAATAATGATTTGTTGCCTTATTCTATGTAGGAATTTGACCTCGCGTAGTTTCTCCGTAAAACAGCAGTGAAAATGCTATGCCCACTCTTTCAACTAGAGTGTGAATTTTATTAAAAAATATAATGTTCCAATTGTACGGAAAAGTCTATGATAACGGTCCACCATTCATGAAATGCAACGTATATATTGATTTTTCTCACCAGAATTGCACAGCTGAAGAGTTTCCTATGAAATGTTAGCCTCAATAGTTTCGTATTTGATTGCCAACTGCGAAAAACATCACAACATAGCATGATAATATAAAAAAAAGGGGGGGTAAAGAGGGTCCCACCTCCACCCCTGCTCCTGAAATTAGCAGGCCTCTTGAAAGTTAATAGACGACAGGGGATAAGTGAAGCTTACTTTTCAAATCCACTGATTCATGGGGAGGAAGTATTCTTTAACAAAAGACGCAACAAGGCGTCCAAACAGGAAAGGACCTACCTTTCGGTTTAACTTTCCATGACACTACAGAAGACTTGCGTGGACACATACTTTACATAATATATATAATTTCATTTAATTAACAATCGAGTTTTTAGTATCGCCACTTATCTAGCTATTCTAAATTACTGGGCAAAGCAACTTCGGTAAGGTCTTCAGGGATAGCTGTCTCCAACAGGTCTTCTAACCGGATCCTCTCCTGTGTGAACCTCATACAGTTTCTCAATCTGTGAGCGGGGGTATCTTCTTCTCCACAAGTGTCACACTCTGGGCTATTCCTCTTCCCGATCCTGAAAAGGTGTGCGTCACAATTTCCATGGCTCGATAAGAAAGAGATGATAACCCTGCTAAACTGGTTATGCCCAATATCGGTCCAACTGCTCAAGTTGGGGATCAATTCGTAGCAACATCTGCCTTGGGACGTGCTATTCCATAGTGCCTGCCATGCTCCTACTAGCCAGGCCCGAACCTGCAATACTGCCGCTACCCAGAACCGATATTCCCTCAAGACAACTTTGTGTCCTAAGACAATCATTCTTCCAGTTTTCCTCAGTTCCGAGAACGCTAATCTTCCTTTGAGCTCAAGGTCTATTGGAAGTTGCTTCGCCAGGACACAGGCTGTCTCATTTGGAACCGTTTTGTAAGCTCCCAGGATAACTCGAAGGCAAAAGCACTGCATGCTGCGTAGTTTCTGCTTATTCTGCCTGGATTCCGACTTGCCGAGCCAGACTTCAGAAGCGTACCACGATAGGGATAATCGCTACCTGATATATCTTCTTCAGCGAGTCGGTACAACTGCCCCATCTCGGTGAAGCAAACTTCCTCAGGCTTTGGAATATGCTTCTGCCTTTATTCGATATGTATCCTATGTGTTCTGTGAAACTCAACCTTTCGTCTAAGATTACTCCCAGATACTTCAGATGCCTATATACTTCGTTTTATTGACTGAAATGTCCAATTTATGGCTTTCTGCCCAGTGACTAACTATTCCCAGTGCCTGGCTTACCAGCTCCTCCAATTCTCTCCTACTGTCGGCATTGATCGCCAAGGCAATATCATCCGCATAAGCAGTAATCGCCACTTTGTTAGGCCATCTCGCCCTCAGAAGGGGCTCCATAGTGAGGTTCCATAGAAACGGGCCTAACGCCGAGCCCTGGGGACATCCCTTGGTGAGAATCTTCTCGATTCGTTCCAGATTACTCTGGTATTTAATTTCCCGGTCCTTCAAATAATTGTTAAGTAGCGCCACCAATTGTGTTGGAATATCCACCTCATGTAGAAATTTCAATAGAGTTGGCCACCACATGTTGTTAAACGCTCCTTTGATGTCTATGAACACAACCAAATGGTGCTTATCCTGAGTGTCGATATGGCCTAACATGTGTTTTATTGCGTCAACTGTTGACTTTTCTTTTGAGAACCCGAATTGATTATCGCTTATTAGCCTATTAGCCGGGATGGATTTCTGAATCTTACTGATAATGATGCGCTCTAGCATTTTTCCCAGCTCCGAGAGGAGCGTAATGGGCCGCAAGGAGCCCATATCGCTTGGGTCTCTACCAGGAGCTTTTAGGATTGTTACAAGCCTTCCTTCTTTCCAGACTATTGGGATTATTCCCAAACTCAAGCACGCGTTACAAATCCTCAATAACGACTCCATTATATAAGGCAGCATCATGACCAGTATTTTCCCGTGTACCTCATCCGGGCCTGGTGCTCTGCCGGGCTTGACCCTCATTGCCGCTTCAGTGATATCCTCTTCCGTTATGGGGCAAACAGGAATATTGGAGCCAGTAAACTCTCTGGCACCATTTCTTATCCTCCGATTTTCCTCGTTATCGGTTGCTGGATCATCATCCGGCATGAGTTGACATGCAATTTCTTGGAGCGTTTCCACCATATCTGTGGTTTCTTGGCCAACTGAGTCTTCGATAACCGAAGTTAAATGTGAAGTTCTTACTTTTGCTGAAGCCAATCTGTAGGTGAACCCCCAGGGATTCGTCCCCAAGTCTGCTTCCACGAACTCGCCCCAAGATTCGCTTTCAGCTCTTCTAATAGAAGTTTTATTATCTCTCAGAGTGCTCTGGTAAACTTGCTTCCTCTGGTCCTTAATCTCCTGACTCAGATTTCGGCTTATTGCACTTTGAAATGCCTTCCGAGCCTGCTCAGTTGAGGCTTTGAGTCCGCTAATGTTCTTCGCTCCACCAGGGGCAGGACCTTTCTCGATGCTTGACGGCCTTACACACCGATCCAGTGACCTGCACCACCTCATTGGTTAATTTATGTATTGCCTGTTTTAACTCAATCTCGTTGGTCATTCTCTGATTCCTAAGCCTTAGCTCCACTCCTGGAAGCATGATAATATATAAATTTCATCCAGAAGGCAGGTATCACAATAAGATCTTCATCTACATACAATATACCGGATGTCAACGTTTTCTTCAGACAAGCCATGATTTCCAGAGTTCCGAGTGTATGAAATCCAAACTTGCTAGGGGTGTTGGATTCAAAAATCGGAATATTTTTCAAAACTTCATACTCTCTCATCACTTCCGGTTTCCCCGGAAACGACACAAATTGCAAATTTCAAATAGAACACGCTGTATATTTCATTATCATTCATGAAATATACCTTCAAACCGGCCACGCCATCGTTTTTTTCAATATCATATTTGTTTAAGCGACCTCAAAAACCCCTAGAGCATCAGTTTGGGTAAAATTACTTCAAAATTCATCAAGTTATTTCAGATTTGCCTAAAAAAATTGTTTTTCATTGTTTGAACAATTGATAAACAATCTGCACACAAATATAAGTTAATAACAGTTTTCTAAGTAGTATCAGAATCTTTTAGAAAAATCCATACCATCCATCAGGATTCAGAAATAATGCATAATTGTGAGCTATTTTTACTACACTATTCATGTAGACTTATCAATGGGTTTTTATAATTATATTGTGTTTAATTCTATTATTTTCATTTGGAAATATTTGAAATATTGGAATGCTATACAAATTTAACAATTCACGCATAAATCAAAACCGAATTTGGCACCGTTGGGTCACAAAATTGCACAAGTAACCCCTTCACCACACTTATTCACTTCACACCTATATTCGCATTTCGATAACTAAGTTATCATCAACAGTAGGTTAACTTCACTAAATGGATTGTTAAATTATCTTACAATATATACCTGCTGTTTCTAATTGGGTTACTTTATACTAATTACTGCTCCTCTAGTCGCTTATGGGATCTTGATGGTTTTATGGGTAGTAACGAAAACAGAGTTGGATACATAGGCCCATCATCCTCATCAAGTTAATTTTTTACGGGTTTTTTGGATAACTATACCCTCCAGGCAGCCTAATTTTCTAGTATCGTTGACCGAAATAATGAATGTTAATTTTGTGCCAAGATTATATCATATGGTCAGCCACACTCAACTTATTCTCCCTTCGGAAAGTAGCATGGGCCGAATGTTCGTGGAACCTTTCGGAAATTGAACGTTTTGTCTGACCATAATAGGTTTTGTCACAATTTTGACAACTAATTTCATGAATTCCCGACTTATCTAATATGTCAATTTTGTCCTTCGGGTTTCCTAATAACGTTCGCAAGTTTTTTCTATCACTTTAAACTGCTTGGAGATTTACATCCCAAAATATAGTGTTGAGACCTCTCGAGAGGTTTGGATAGAGAGGTATCCTCACGAATCTTTTGCTTTCCGTCGTTTTTCTTAGAGTCGTGGTTTCATTCACTAAACGTGTGAAAACAAAGTTAAAGAAGGTTGTTATAAATCTGGCTTAAGTTTTTTATATCATTTCTATTGTCAATGTTGTTGGGGCCTTTTTTAATGTATATCATTTCAAGGAATGTTCTTACTCTTGGATTCCTTTCTTAGGTCAAAATTTCAACGTTGTTAGTGTCAAACTTATGTTGATTTGCTTTTTCGTGTTTGGATAAGGCCGTAATGTCGGTTTTTGAGTACT
The DNA here is from genome assembly GCA_018342105.1 of Gonioctena quinquepunctata. Lineage (NCBI taxonomy): Eukaryota > Metazoa > Arthropoda > Insecta > Coleoptera > Chrysomelidae > Gonioctena > Gonioctena quinquepunctata. The sequence goes on from JAFIRS010000090.1 coordinate 1,016,865, forward strand.
TGTGGACTTGTACTCGTTTTTGCAAATATTGTTTTATTCGACCTATATAGGTATAGTCCATCCAATATCAATTGCAGAAGTTGTTTCTATAGGGAGCAAATGAAAACTCACGTCGCTAACACGAGCGTATATGCGAAGAAACGGAACGAAAAATAATCTGTACTACTCGTAAACATTTTCTGTCGGCAAACGGTAGATCAAAAGAGCCGATAGTCAACGTGGACTCGAGTGAGGGCTGTCAGTTGTACAACCGATTCGTCTGGACCAATGAAGTCGGACATAATGCTGGCAGGTATGTCTCTAGATGGGAGGTCATGAGTCACGCGTTATATTTGTGTTTTAATAGCTCTGAAAGATTAAAAACCAGTAGCGTCTATGGTCTTGGTGTGTGCCGATCGAAAACCGTTTTAGGATATAATAATAACCTACATCAAACAATGAAAGAAATTATTATTTTTTTTTTAATGTATTTGTATAATAAAAGCTTGTCTTTAATTTTTTTTCATTTTTCATTATTTATGAAGTATTTAAAATCTTAAAATATCTAAATAAAATTAGTTATCTCCGCCACTGCTGCTCACACGATTTCGCCGCAAGACTTTTTTATGCTTCTGCAATTGATATTGGGAAAACTATACATTGACAGTCTTCACACGGTATTCTATATAATGTTTGAGTTTGTTTGTTTTTTGGTATTTCTGGTTTTGATCGTCGGTGTGATATAGTTATGTTGTATTTTTCCATTGTTTTATAAATTTTATTCGATAGTTTATCTATGTATGGTGAAGGTATGTATGTTGTTATTTTCTTTTCTTCATTATCATGTTTATTGTAGATTGCATGTATTTGTTTTTTAATTGTTTTTTCTGCAAAGTGACTGGGGTAATTATCTTCTTTCAAAATATTCTTGATTTTTTTTTATATTACTTTTTCTGAATTTTGGGTGATTAAGCTTCATAGCTCGGTCAGTTAAATTTTAAATAATTTTTTTTTGTAACTAAGGGGTGCGTTTGACGAATAGTTTGTGTAACGATTTGATGCATTTGGTTTAATAAACCAGTTTGTGAAAATGTTTCCAGAATTGTCGTGTATTATTGTTCTGTCGAGAAAGTTTATTTGTTTTTCTATTTCTTTTTATTGTTAATTTCAATTTAGGGTGATATTCATTAAAAAAATCTAGAATTTCCTCAACTTTGTCAGTAGGGCTACATGTTGAACAATCGTCTACATATCGTTGAAGAATATTGGTTTGAAAGTTAATGATTTGATGATATTTTCGTCAACATACTCCATAACCAGATTTGCTACTGTTGCAGCAATTGGAGATCCCATTGCAATTCCGAATATTTGTGAGTAGTATGTATGCTCATATTGAAAGTATTCGAGGTAAAACATACTTCAATTCCTTTCAGAAACTCTTCCAAGGTTAGTGTGACTTTGGATTTCATGCCATTTTTCTCTTATAATATCTATCGCTAATCTATATTTGTGTATAAAGAAACTATATCCAGAGAGATTATTATATGATTTTGTGGAACTGTTATATCGCAAACAAATTCCCAAGAGTTTTTCACATTCTATTCATTTCTTCCAATAACATTTGAAAGAATTTCTGAGAGGAATTTTGATTAATTGTAAGTGGCAGATTGAATATTGCTGACAATAGGGCGAAGGGAAATTCAAGTTTTGTTTAATTTGGGTAACCCGTATATCGTTGGAGGTTGGGCGTTGTGTATATTGAGTTTGTTTTTTGTTATCTGATCTATAAGTTTTGACGAGAACCAATTATCAACTAATTTATTAACTTTTGCTTGAAATTTTTCTGTGTGGTTGAATCGCTCTTTTTAACCGACGAAATCAAAAAGGAGGAGGTTCTCTAGTCGACGATTTTTTTTTATGTATGACCTCGCATAACTTTTCACAAAATAGTTCGATTCCGATGATTTTGAATTTGAAAACAAAAATCCTTCCCTAAGGGTAGCAAAATGGAGGATATTAATCGTTCACCCTCTGAATTTTGGTTCGTTAACCGATTCTATCAGGCATTTGTACTGGGTTGTCCGATTTGGATGATTCTTTTTTTATTGGATGGTGTATATCTCATAGTTGACCATATTTGAATTTAGGATGGAACAATCCACCCCTATGGGTAGGAAAATAGGGGATGATTGATTTTTCACTTGTGAACATTGGCACAAATATGTAGTTGACAATGACAGATTGCTATTGTCATTATTTTTGTTCTCCCACATGCGTTACAATAATTACATTCCATGAAAGGATGGAATTATATACAAAGTGATGGATAAACTAACCAAAATTATCAAAAGAATTTATATTATATGATAATGAATAATTAAAGTAGATAATCATATTATTCAACTGTTAATAGTTGAAGTAAGGTGAGTTTGTAAGTATTTTGGAAGTAATCGAAGATTAAATAGGTAGTAATTAGTAGATTCCAGCCACAAAAAATTGAAAAATAAAAACTTTTTAACAAAAAATTAAACCGACGAAAAACGGAACTGAAAAGCAAAAAATAGAATAAACCTTCATAGTCTTAATAACTGAGCTCCTAAACTAATGTTAGTAACTAATTTTGAGTCGGCGCCAAACAAACAAGCAACTGACATCGAGATGCGCGGTGAGTTTTTGATAATTTTTTTGAAATAATTTAATGATCTTCGTTGATTGTTTGTTTGGCGCCGACACAAAATCAGTTACTTACATTAGTTTAGGAGCTTAGTTATTGAGACTAAGAAGGTTTATTTAATTTTTTGCTTTTCCCGGCAATAACTTTCTCTGTATCAACTACCTTGATCTTTCTACAATACGATTTTGTAAAAACTAGCCCTGGAATCACTTGTTTTTAGGAAATTAGGGTGTTGTAACGTCATAGGTCTTAACTGCATTTATTAACTAAGTGTAACTTTTCGTTTTATTTTTCATTTAAGAGTCACCAAATAATTGATATAATGTTTGTTTAACTTGGTGCAGCGGCAAAATTCACCATAACAAAAACTGTATTTTGTGGACAGTTACCTACTAATTTTTTATTATGACTATACAAAAGATAAAATTGAGGAAATCAAGCATAATTTTTCCCGTTTTAAGTACCAAATGAAATGTCGATGAACTGCAGCACACAAGGAGGAAGAAGCATTCATCAAGAATGATACAGATTGGCTGGAAGGTACATTTACTATTCCCAAATCAGTGAATCGACTAGGGCGGCCAATGAAAACATTTGGTGAATCAAGTGAGAGATCAAAAATAAGAAAATCGGAAGAAATAAGGAGCTCTACAGATAAAGAAGTACTTGCTTATGCTGCTCAGGTGAAGTTGACAACTTCTGGAAAGAGAGACGCTGCCCACATAGTCAAAGAAATAACTAGTTCTTCACCAAATCGGGCTAAAAAGTATAACCAAGCATTTGCTATGTATCATCAGAAGGACAAATCAAACACTCAAATGTCATCATTACTAGTTCTTTCGATGTTTGTCGAACCTAGTCTTTCCAGAGGCCAATACGAAATCATAAGAAGGAAGGAAATGTCATCAAAACCTAGGCAGAAAATGTTCAAGGGTTTCTTGAAATCAAGATGTGCTCCACATATTACTGCTAAGCTAGGATCCATTATATACTGGCATGAGGCCCTTGCCAAGGAAGAAAACAGAATATTCATTGAAAGAAACCAAAGATGTGCTGCTTCCTATGGAACTCCATGTAGCACAAGATACCGAAGAGTCTGATGATGGGGAAAATGGGGGTGAATCTGAATTGTCCTCTGACGAAGAAATCACATCTTCTGACTGAACTATTTTGTACGTTTATAATTTTTCTCATGTTATATAATTGAATGTAATGAAAATAGAAAATAGCATATAATTCAATGTTGAAATAGTACATATCACTAAAATGGCTATAAATTAGTTGGATAGTATATTTACAACCAATTAAACTACAAAAATAATTTGTGCCGCCCAGATCATTCGAATACTTCACCGTGCGACTGCGTGACAGTATTAAGTTTAATAGTTACCCTGTTAAACTATAATTTTCTGACAATATTTTCTGGCGATCTTGATTCCATCTTTTTTAAAGTCCACTTTTGACGCAGTAGGGTTTTTGATTTTTCAAATTTACTTTTGTTTGTATTCTATAGTTTCCTAAAATTTCTAATAAAAACTTATATCTTTGTTAAGCTGAAATATTGTAAGGTTTTGAATGCTGAGACAATGGAAAAATACTGACGAGGCAATCAAAATAAACTTGTGCTACTTCAGTGTCTCTATACAGGCACTAAAATAGCTCAATTAGTGACCTTCGGGAAAAAAATTGTCATTAGGGAAAATTTCGAAAGTATTCCGATCGACATCACGTAATTTCCACCGTTTGATTTTCAATTTATTTAATCGAGCGAATAATTAGATCTAACGGCAACATTTTCAATTCACTGAAGACTTATGATTTGATCTTGGAAGCTTTCAAATAACATTGAAGCAGCATTTGCAGCTTTCCAAGTCGTATTTGAAGGATTACTTGCCAGAAGCGAACGTTCAGTTTCCTTGTTTGTTCAGTCCCTTTCCATTTAACCGTTCTCGCTATGTTATTAGTTCAATAAATATCGGCCAAATAAGTCAATTACTTCTGTTTGTTGAAAGGTATATCCGTTCCTGCAATTTGTGAAGAATCTGCGCCGAGAACCTGGTCGGTAAATATCACAAAATGGATAAATGAGAGTTTGTTCTTTTTTATTTATTGATTGTTTTTCCACTGAAGTAACTTTTCTTTTTCCTAGGAAACATTCTATCAAAATTAAAAGAAAAATAATTTCAGGAAATGATGAGAAATGGAATAACAGAGGTCATTACCGACGTGGCAATAACATCAATCCAGTGAGAATTCTATTGGTTAAGTGCAAAGCAAAAATGCTTATTGTTATTTCCTAGTACTTAGATACTGAATGAATCTGGTATTATTCATTTTCTGTTCACAGGATACCCAAATAAAGAAAAAAACCATGGCGTGGCCAGTCGGAAAGGTAGATTTCAGTTTTTTTCATTTATTCTGAAATTGAGACCAATAGCGAATCGTTTGTCAGAAAAAATGAAATATTTAGGAAAAGGTGTTGGTCACAGATATTTTGACAATGGGTGTTGACGATCAGGATTTTTTATTGAATAAAGCAATACATAATGTAACTTTTCAGTTGTATTAAAGTATAAACTAAACAAAAATAAAAACAAAACACATCAAAAACTAAACTGTTGCAAAATGGTCCAAGGTATAAACTGGTGGTGTACCTTGGACCTACCCCATGTTGTACCTTGGATAACTTTACATTATATTGACCAAAGTTGACTCCTCTGTTGTGAGCACGTTTTCTGTTTTCTCCATGTGGATGCGAGAAGAAGCCATTTTCAGAACACAATCGATGGAGAATCTTTTGGAAGACTGGGGGTTTACGGACCTCATCAACCCTTTCAAAGGTGAGTGCATTACTTTGAGAGGTAATGTGCAGTACCTACAAATATTTTCATCAACCATCAATAAATAATTATATAGGTATTTCCCAGGAGGTTGATAGGATCAACAAAAAGACGTTGATGTCAGCTTCGTCGACTACGAGAAGGCATTCGACACCATCAACCATAGAACTATTACATCGTTCAGGACTTGACACCAAGGATATTCAAATTATACAAAATTTGTACTGGAATCAAACAGCGCATATCCAATATGGAGATATAAAGGGCCAGGTTATAAGCATTGCTAGGGGAGTTAGGCAGGGTTGCATTTTATCCCCGATACTGTTCAACTTGTACTCAGAGCAAGTATCTGTAGAGGTACTGGAAAAATGTAATAAAGGCATCAAAATTAACGGTGTACCAATCAACAATCTCCGCTATGCAGACGATACTGTTATACTGGCAGATAGTATCGAAGATCTGCAGACGATGCTCAATAGAGTAACTACAATAAGCAACCAGGCTGGTCTTAAGATCAACATAAAGAAAACCAAATTTATGGTGATCAGCAAGAGAAACATACAAAACATCAATCTGTATCTATGAAGGGATCCCCTCGAAAGAGTACCCCGCTTCAAATACTTGGGATATACGATCAACGATGAGTGGGACCCTGATGTGGAGATTGAGATTAGGATTGAAATAGCAAGAGCAACATTCACAAAAATCTGCTCCTGCTCCTGCTCCTAAGCAACCGTAACCTGAGCGTCGGTATACGATGGTGAACCACGAAATGCTATGTACTCTCGACGTTGTTATATGGTGTGGAAGGTTGGACACTGAAAATAGCAACAATGAAAAAACTGGAGGCTTTTGAAATGTGGCTCAATAGGCGCATCTTAAGAATACCATGGACTGACAGGGTGACCAACACGGAAGTACTAGGAAGAATGACTGAAGATTTGGATTTAATAACAACTATTGAGAAAACGAAATCGTCTTATGTGAGCCACGTGTTTTGGAATGATAAATACAGTTTACTACAACTCATCGTAGAAGGCAAGATAGAAGGTAGGAGAGGGTTGGGTTGAAAAAAAAATCCTGGCTGAAAAACCTACGTGAATGGTTCCAAATACCGAAAGCTTCGAACATAATTCATGCGTCGCAAAACAGAGAGGTCTATCACATGATGGTCGGCAACCTTCGACAGAAGACGGCACTAAAAGAAAAAGTTGGTAGGCTTGACTGGGTAGGTATATTCCATACTATGATATAGGACTAAAAACTGTTTTGTTTCTCAGTTAGATTAGATTTGGACAATTTCGATCTGAAAACTGAGTCGTCGGGGCTTGATTCTCGATACGTTCGCGAATATCTGTTTAATTCTGTGACATCTGAATAATGTATACACTTCTCACTTTTCGTTTCGAAAATCACCGGCCCAACTTGAACTGAGTTGAAACCGAGATATTCAAAAACTGAAAACCGAAAAAAAATATACTCTCATCCAGATATGAGTTTGGTTTGATCGTTGGAATAATATTTCGAACGTATTTCAGTCCCATAATATATCCTGGATTTAATTTGGTGGTAGCTTTATCGAATTTAAGCTAATGCAATGAATTTGACTGATTTTTTTCGAGTATCTAACCTCAAAATGAATCTTTTATTTATAAAATGAATCATTTATTCATTTATATAAATCATTTATCTCACAGAAATGTAGAAGTCGATTCTGAATACTTACTAGATAACCCATAATTCCATAGGCATAGACATAGGCGTTGAGAAATGAGGATTACAATATTTTTCCAGAAGATATTGGTCTATTTCCAGTGGAAGTTTTGGAAGATTCAAATGTAAGCAATATGAGTTCGTATATTGAATACCTCTCCATATGAATTATGGAAAAAGGGGTCTGTTAGTCCCAACGACACGTGATTTAGCAAAAGCATCTGCTCTATAACTGATCTATCAATAATTATTTTGGTGTCCCTGAATTGAATGAAATTTTTGAATCAATGTGAAAATACATTCGAATACATGAATGTCACCGATTTTTTCAACCCAAATATGTGCAGAAAAATATACCGTTCAAAGTCAAAGTTGCGATTTGTCAATGATTTTTCATAAAAAAGTAATACTAGTTGTTAATAGTGTACAATATAATAGGAGATTTTACACTCACTTCATTCTTGTACTGCCAGTATACATATTTCCCTTTGGTCACGTTTGTAGTTCACGGTAGAAAAAGCATAAAATTCCTAATTCGGGAGTGCATTTAAACGCGAGTTTGTGCATCCTACAACTCAGCAGTGGACACCCGGAAACTTATTTTTTTACATTCTTCACGTCATTAACATTTTATTCGAGGTTATTTGCGGCCGACTCGTTCATTGTTATTCATTTATTGTACGCGCACTTTCAACACTGGGCCTCCCTTTGGTACGAAGCTTTCACCCGCCGAATCACAATACAAATGCCGTTTTGAAGTTTGCGAACAAAAAAAAATATCGCACTTTGTAGACACCCATTTTATCACAGCGGTAAATGGGGATAGGTGAAACTGTCTGGACCAGTTTGTCCGATTTGCCACTGCGGCACTGCACGTTAAATTCTCCCCCAAGCTCCATACATTTATGTCCTGTTTATTGGCAGAAGGAACCCTCAAATAATATCTGATTAAAGTTATTTTTGGTCAGGAAGCTACGGACTGAATATCGAAATTCCCTTTTGAATTAACAAAGACTCTGTCGAACGAATGAAGTACAAATGTATATTGTATTATTCTTGATGTATAGTCATTTTGTTCCGAAAAGGATCACGGAAGCTGAAATTATTACATTTGTTTGATGAGAATATGAAAGTCGAAAGCTTGAGTGCTTTTATCTTCAATGAATAGCATTATATTTCAGCTCGGAAGCTCTTTTGTGTGATGTGGAGATAAAAATACTCCGGGGATAATCACCCAAATACTTGACAGAAAAATTCGACAAAATACCTATTCTACTCCTTTTTTTACTCGTTATTTACGAAATCATGAAATCGAATCGCATGAAAAGAAGGAAGGGGCGGCTATTGGTAAAGGTAGAACTCACAATTCATTGCTGACAAATGGGTGAAGTATTTATTATTCAACATCACTTCTTCGATTGCTAGTTGATCATTCACTATGAATATTATTGGGGAGAACAGTGAAAGTTCCACTGATAGTGATGAATTGATGATTGAGAATTGTTGTTTTTTATATTTGTTTTATAAGATTTTTGCGATAGATCTGAGTAAGATAGAACTTCTGATGTTTCATTGTGATCAATATTCAATTGAGACATATTACCTTTCCAGCAAAATGAATAGTTTCATTGAAAATGAAAAAATTATATTGTGAAAAAGTGAATTTTTTTCCACACATTACGAAGAATAAATAGGGAATACCTACCCAATTTGAATTTGTGCACTCTCTAACTACCTCCTAATTTTCATTATTGAAATGATTTGAATTCATGCTTCAAAAATATTATTAACGAATAATCCATTCTGAGAAGTCGAAAATGCAGACGGAAATAGCTACCACATGATGTTGAAGAAAAATTCTATTGAGTAATACACATGTCATGGGATAAAATAATAAAACATAAGACCTATTAAAGAAATGAAGGCGAAATTTTTTCACTTAGGATCAGTAACTAGGAAAATATTATAGAAATTGATAATTTATAATCAGCATTCAGAAAGAGAACGGACTATGAACGGGACTATAGTGAGGATCTAGCCTAACGCTTTTTCCCTACGTGACGGAAATATACAAATATTAACAATCTAAATCTCCATATCGAATTACCTTCGAAGTTGAAGGAAAAGCGAAATGACTTCGTTCCTGACGGGGATCCTCCGACCGCAAACGACTTTTGATGTGAAACATCTATTGTCGCAGCTTGGCTGTAAAATCAACCAGTTTGCCGTCACGAAAAACGGTGTGACACACACCTCATGCCGTAACGGTGTGCGCGCGCATACTATACACCGTTGATTAATTGCATTGTATGAGCTGTTCAGCTGTTCACAATATCTAATATTACGCACAAAAATGTTATCTTATTGTTATTGTTTTTAAAGCGCTCAGAAGAATTCGAATTAGTGATAATATTATTGAATCAAAATATGAGTGACAGTGACGATCAAGTGACCAATAATAAACAAAAAGTCAATAAGGATCAAAGTGCAGGCTCCAGTATAATATATGTGCACAACGTTTGCATTACGGAACACAATCTACCGACTCAAACCAAAGGATAGTAAATCATTTATTATTATACAATTTTATTTTATTACTATTCCATTTTATTTGTTCATTTAAGGTTAGAAAAGTGCTTACTGATTACAACAAGTGGCTTATTTTCTGCTATATATATATACATATATATATATATATATATATATATATATATATATATATATATATATATATATATATATATATATATATATATATATATAAGTACTATCGAGGGGACTGTTAAAAACAAAGTGGAAGGAATTTAATGGACATAGCCCTCATGGAAAAGTGTTAACCGTAGACACGTGTTTCGGGCTCTCGGCCCTCATCAGTACGGTGGAGAAGTGCAAAGATGAACAACACTTCTCCACCGTACTGATGAGGGCCGAGAGCCCGAAACACGTGTCCACGGCTAACACTTTTCCATGAGGGCAATGTCCATTAAATTCCTTCCACTTTGTTTTTAACAGTCCCCTCGATAGTACTCTTTCATATTTATATTCCTGGACTCGGATGTCACGCAGGTAGCTATAGCTGCCTCCGTGGTGACGTTGGTTGTTGCCCTGGAATTCAGGGTCTGCTGACCGAAATCACAAATGAGCGGCTGGCTTCTGTTTGTTGACTCCGTTGATTTGTCGTTTTCTACCAAGTGTTGTTCATCTTTGCACTTCTCCACCGTACTGATGAGGGCCGAGAGCCCGAAACACGTGTCTACGGTTAACACTTTTCCATGAGGGCTATGTCCATTAAATTCCTTCCACTATATATATATATATATATATATATATCCTTCCTGTGTGTGCGTGTGTGTGCGTGTGTGGGTGTGTGTGTATGAGGTTTCTATTTGTACAAAAATTTAAACTAATAAAATCACCCCATATTTTTTATTGGTTTTTGGTTTGTATTAATTAGGAATTTGAATATTCACTGAGTCAAAACGGCGGGATAGTCTCAAAGAAAGTTTTTTAATGAAAACAAGTAATTGAATAGTTTTACAGATGGACCATGAAACATATTTTATGCCCCAAGACTATACCTTAGGCCTATGTTCAGTCGAATATCCATCCGGAAACAACTACTCTCCTGGCTAATGCCTCGACGAATATTAGATCACATCCGATGGATAATCGTGCAAAGGTTACTTTGGTTACAAGGTTTGATATTTATCCATTTCGCAACGAAGATATTGGTCTGTAATGTAGATTTTTGTATTCGTCCCCGTATTTTTTTAGGGGGATGGAAGAAAATATCCGAAGGCATTCCTCGATAACCGCGAGGGAAAACCACATGCATGGCATATAATCCGTATGATCTCGATTAGAAATACCACAATTGTGTTTGTTTTCAAAATTTCAATCTACATTCAATTCAAATCATGCACTCAGATGGAAGACAGCTCATTTGTGGGCAAAGTGATTACTGATTTCGCAAACAATCCCAAAACAATGTCTAATGCACTTCATTCATTCAATCAATACATCCCCCACACTGTTATTCGTAATGTTATATTCGTTTCAATGATAAAAAAAACTGCAGCGAATTTAATGGTCTGATGAGAGTTACGATATTTGAGTATTTCATTGATGATTCATTAGTATATTGAAATATCGTTTCAGTAACGGCCTCATATTGAAAGTACCCAAATGAGTACAATTAATTTTATCAATGAACTTCCTTACAAAAATCGTCACTTACAATGACTTGAAATTATCATGTCGAATCGTTTTCGAATTATTTCTATGATGGCATTTCAAAGAGACGATTCGAATATACATATCTGCAAAATTCAACTTTCTGAAATTACCAAATGTAATATTTCTCCATGATATCCACACGCCACAATTAGCATATTTAGATAATTTTGCACTTTAGGAAAATAGATGTGAATTTCCCTTCAGATGGAATAAAACTATCTATAATCAAAGTTCTAATTATTTAATAATAATATATTTATTCCATTAAGACCATACTACATGGTTTTGGATATGTCAAGGTTACATAAACAAACATGTACGTATATACATACACATAAACACATACATATATACACTCACACTTACATATATATTACAGTGAATACAAATTTATCACTTATTTTATAATAACATTTCTCAATTAAATGGGATTTTAATTGATTTTTGAAACGTATTTCATTTTTTCACTCTCTATAATTTTCGGTAGATTATTGAAAAACTTGTTGGCGACTTCTTTTAAATGATGATGATGTTCTGTGTGCAATCTGAAGCAAACTACCATGTCTGCTTTATAGAAATGTTTATCAGAATTGTGTGTATATGACTATATATTTTTTTTTACAAGCAAAATAAAGAACTCCGCACCTAGTACATGAGAAAATGGCTGTCAGGCCAATTTAGATTTTTTTTTTGGGATATTGTGGTACAAATCACTAGAAATGACACGTGAAAGTTTAAATTAGTTTCTGTATCTAATTTCGGAGATATGAATTTTTGAAAATCATATAAATGGCTGTTTTACTGAAACATAGTAAGGTTCACCTATCCAAAAGTATTACTTTTTGAATGATTAGTAACTGAATAATAGCATTGTTGGTTTAAAGAAAGTCAAATGACGACATGTCAGTCTGTCGGTCGTTAAGACAAAAGAAGCCGCCTATTATATGACCACGGATTCTGAACATAACTATGAATATGTATTAAATACATTAAAATATATTACGTGTGAGTTGTTTATTTACTAGACGATGAATATTGAATAGTTTGTACATAACAATTTCAGATGAGAATATTTTCTTGTTTCATAATTTTTAAATCGTGATTTTTCAGTAGTCGGGTTTTAATTTTTGAACTTACTTTTTATTTCATACTTTTTGGAGCGTGATTTTAGCAAGTAATAGTACTGTTACCGCCTTCACCGCGTGGAGGTACTATTACACACGTTTTTTCTATATAATTTTAACATGTGTACCATAGTCTATAATGAAATACGTATTCATCATACATGGTGATCAAAAGTGCTTTGACAAACTTCAGGAGGTGATTCCTCACAATATTCTAATATGAATTGTCCAAATAAATATATGTCTGGAAACGCTTCGTTTCCAAGATACAGGGTGTTAAAGTTTGATTTTTATTTTCGTTTTTTCAAATAAAATTGGTATTGAGAGGTTTTTTGAAGTGTTGAATTCGAACCTGATGTTATTATTGCTCTTACTCATAGGGGGCGCCACCTACACGTCTTTTTCTTTTTTGAAGATTTATAACTCTTTTGAGCGTACTTCTAGCACATTTTCCAGTAAAAAAATCAATTACTCTATCATATCTACGTAAAAAAGGTACCCCTGTTACAAGTCGCTATAAGAACTACTTATTTAAACGTAAAATTTATTTCCTAAGCATTCTTGTGAAAAATGCAAAATAATGGCAATAACTTCAACACGCATCGATTATCAAATAATCTTCTTGAAATTTTCAAGTCCAAATATCTAGAAAACGGTTGCTTATAGCTTATAGTAACAGGGGTAGCTTTTTTACGTAGATATGATAGAGAAATTGAGTTTTTTACTGAAAAATATTCTAGAAGTACGCTCAAAAAAGTTATAAATCTTCAAAAAAGTAGGTGGCGCTCCCTACGAGTGAGAGCAATAATAACATCAGGTTCGATTTCGACACCTCAAAAAACCTCTCAATACCAATTTTCGCTAAATTGAGGTCAGTTTTTCGAAAGTTATTTGAAAAAACCGAAAATAAAAATAAAACCTCAAACGGAGCATTTTCGGACATATATTTATTCAATGAAAAGTGTGACTGTGTGCACGTATCGATATAATCGATGAAAGAAAATTGTATTTCGTGCATAAAATAATTTATTAAATTCATAGCAAAGCGCTTTCGACCATTAGGTCATCATCAGTGCGTACCTGAAAGTAAGTACTATTGATAGAGACTAAGATACTGAAAAGTTTTTTTTTTTTGAGAAAGAAAAGTGACATATTTTAAATGTGAGGTTACCTACTCGTCAGGTGTACAAGAAGCCAAAAAGATCATAAAATATCTCATGATCAATGAAAGTTATATAGGTTTACGTGACACACATGTTAAAATACCTATTCTTGGCCAGGATGAAAATTGAGATTACAACTTTTCTGAAATATGAAGTAGTTTGGCAGGGAACACCAAAACATGGAGATATCAGAATCAAGAAAGGAATATCCCTGTCATACGAAAACACACTGGAAGATGATCAATCTAATGAGGACTGTCATCTGTCAAATATATGTTCTAGTATTCCAAGGAAGACCAGACAAGATTCTTCAATTCTCATATTTGAGTCATCACAATTGAATATATGTTCAAGGGAGAAGTCTAATTAGACCTGTCCTGATCAAAAACAAACAATTGAATAACTCTGGTAGTGTCCATGGACAATGAATTTGAATTTTTCTTAATGAAAATAAAACTCCTTGTCCACCCTGGCTCAGTTGAACCGCAACTGTGGGATAAGAAGTGTGATACAAGTCTAATGGGAACTAGACCCAACGTCACAACTCCCACAGCTGGAGTAAAACAGAGTATAAAAGGTGGTAATCCAGAACATGTCTTGTGTTCTCAGTATGGAGAAAACTGAAAAAGAGGCTGGCAAATTGCGAGGAGATACAAGTAAAATCATCATCGAGAATGGAAATTGAAAATTAGTAGAATGATTAACAAAACACAAAAAATTATAGTACAAAAAAGCTAAGGAAGTTAAATATTATTTTAAATTGACTTGCGTGTTGAGAAAAGGTTAACGTTGATGTTTCTTCACTAGTGTGTAAGTCTTCAAGAAAATCTAATCTATTATTTTTTTTTTTCAATTCCAAAAAACTACAAAAATTACAAAAAAAAATAAATTATAATAGATTAGATTTTCTTGAAGACTCCACATTAGTAAAGGAATACTCAACAATAACCTTTGTCTCAACACGCAAGTCAATTTAAATAGATCCTATATTCCACTTCATAGACGTTTAAGTTAAATAATATTTAACTTCCTTAGCTTTTTTGTACTATAAATTTTAGTGTTTTGTTAACCATGCTACTAATTTTCAATTTTCATTCTCGATGATGATTTTACTTGTATCTCCTTGCAATTTGCCAGCCTCTTTTTCAGTTTTCTCCATACTGAGAACATGTTCATCATGTTCTGGATTATCAGCTTTTATACTCTGTTTAACTCCAGTTGTGGGAGTTGTGAAGTTGGGTCTAGTTCCCATTAGACCTGTATCACACTTCTTATCCCCCAGTTGCGGTTCAACTGAGCCAGGGTGGACAAGGAGTTTTATTTGTATTGAGAAAAATTTTAATTCATTGTCCATGGACACTACTAGAGTTATTCAATTGTTTGTTTTTGATCAGGACAGGTCTAATTAGACTTCTCCCTTGAACTTATATTCAATTGTGATGACTCAAATGTGGGAATTGAAGAATCTTGTCTGGTCTTCCTTGGAGTACTAGAACATATATTTGACAGATGACAGTCCTCATTAGATTGATCATCTTCTAGTGTGTTTTCGTATGACAGGGATATTCCTCCCTTGATTCATTTTTTTCCCCCAACCTTTTTACTTGTCAATTGTCAATCTACTTCATAGTTCAGTTGTCAATTGTCAATCTTGTCACTTGGGTCCAGCTACCACACATCAACAATGGCTTTTAAGAGATAAAGAGAAAAATTGTAATCTCAATTTTCATCCTGGTCAAGAATAGGTATTTCAACATGTGTGTCACGTAAACCTATATAACTTTCATTGATCATGAGATATTTTATGGTCTTTTTGGCTTCTTGTACACCTGACGAGTGAGTAACCTCACATTTAAAAAATGTCACTTTTTTTTCTCAAAAAAAAAAAAACTTCTCAGTAACCTAGTCTCTATCAATAGTACTTACTTTCATGTACGCACTGATGATGACCTAACGGTCGAAAGCGCTTTGCTACGAATTCAATAAATTATTTTATGCACGAAATGCAATTTTCTTTCATCGATTATATATTTATTTGGACAATTCATATTAGAATATTGTAAGGAATCACCTCCTGAAGTCTGTCAAAGTAACATTGAATCATTCTGTATATGTATTTCGGGTAGGTTGGAGAGAAAATATGTTAGGCTCACATCTGAGGCGTGATTTCAGAAATTATCCCCAATTTTCGGGTGCATGCAAGCAAAACCACGAGCAATAGCTAATATTCATATATATTTTTGAAATGTGCTAATTGAGCCCATTCATTTGATACCCAACACTGCATCATTAAAAAAATAGTTAGTTCATGACTTTTTGTTCTCTAGAGGGCGCCATATTTGATTCAATGTGACGTCACATAGCGGACAATCAAGATGCTTCCAACGATACCTCATTTGTCAAATTAGTTTAGAAGTTATGGGGAACAGATTAACATACATACATACCCACATACATACATACCGGTCGAAATCTGCTTCGCCGTAGTCGGGTAAAAAAGTAGGTAATAGATTATTGCATTAAAAGTGATGAAAATATTTGATTATATCATTTAAAAATATACAAGCATGTATATATGAATGGAAAAAATGTGACGTTATACGTGAAAACGGAGTTCAAATTCAGAATCAGTAGACCAAAGTCCATGTGTTTCAGCTTAACTTATGTAAAAAACTTTTTCATTGTTGAATTTTGGGGTTTCAGAAACTTTATTTTCACTTTTCTACTTCTAGTAGTTTCAGAATCATATGGAAAAGTTCGATTGACTCACATTTCCAGCATATCTCCATTTCCGTAATTCCCATTCAACTATAATGATCCATATTCCTTTTAATTTATTTCCATTTTCGAATGACGTACTCAATAGATAGTATTTCCATTGAAATATACCTGAAAGGTGTAGTGTCTGAGTAACATGATTGTAAAATTAATAGATTTGCATCCTTTTTTCAAATGGCCCTGTATGTCATTTATGTTTGGTTTGCCTATTCTATAAGTTGTATGTCTCTGTAAGTAATCACAAATTTTTATTAAGCTCATTATTCTTTGAAATTAAATATTATGGTTAGCAAAAAATCCTTTTTTCTTTCTACTCACAATAATCACTGGAAGAAGGCACCTCTCTACCACAAAAATTGAATACCTTTGTCTCAACATGATAAACAGATATCCCACATTCAACAGAGATCCCAGATTCCTCTTCTTCGCGTTCCATACAAATTGAAACCTCCAAGGTATGTTTCCGATTAATTTTCAATGCACGGAAAATCATGCATATAGCAAATGAATTATTTATGCATAATCAAAAGAGCGGAAAATTGCGTTTCAATCAGTACCGGATTCCCCAATAGGCCTCTGGTGGCAAACTTGCCAGGCAATACCGATAATTTTCACTGAGGAGTCTGTTCGATTGAAGAAGAGATATTGGTGTCAAGTGGGGTAGATGTCAACTAGGGTTAATTGGGAACAGGAATACTCAAATATTTGAAAACGCCTGAATTTTGTGGTTGCCGAGTAGGGTCATGTTGCACAGTTGCTTTGTTCATCTTGTGCAGCCGAACCGACGCTACCTGTTGCGACAAATAACCTCCTGTGTTTTAAGTTCAGAATTCGTTTGTGTCACTTTAACCTATAGTTTATTTTGGAGTTGCTGCAATGTGAGTTGATTATGTTTTGCAATTTTAGAAGTAATAACCCCAAAAATAGTAATGTCAAACTTTCACTACTCATATTTTTCTTTATTTCTGAGACAGAAGCATTACGCTCGAAACGTTACATGAAATCAATGCAGACATTAAGTTATGTTAGAAAACTAATTGATTTCTGATCACTTCACAATTACTCGCAAATTAAAATTTGACGAAGAATCTTCGGAACTCTTCAACAGAGACCTCGAACAAGCAGTATAGAAGAAACTGATAATGTGAATGTCAAAGTCTTACTACTCAATAAGAGTAGATACCTGAATAGCATGATTTACCTTCATGCACCTGCGAGATCATCCTATCCAGAATGGGGACATACCTTCCCGCCCTGGATACCAGATAATATAAAGCTCATGCAAAACTCAGGAGTGGGGCTCTGAAAATATACAGAAAAACTATTATAAACAAACGTTACTTCCCAACGTCAGCAATAAAGCCTGAAGTGAAAGGCTCACTTGAACTTCAAATTTGAAAATTTCACCATGAAAGAAAAATTGAATAAACAGAAAAAAAGTTAGTGGATGTAAAACCAACACTTTTCCTGGGAATTACTGAGCAAAGGAGAATAAGGAATTTCTAAGTAATTTATTCCCAACGAATAATTAATAAACTTTTATTCCAATGATATCAAGGATAGATCATCTGCTGCACTTGATTCTTAACTAGTCAACGAAGAAATTATTGGTGGAATTATTTATAATGTAAAAACACTAGCGACAGGTACTGATAAGATTAATATTACTAATCAGCTATGTTGTCCAATTTTGATTCCGATTATGACAAATATGATTTACGTATGTCAGAAAATAAATATTCTTACTGACTTGTGGAAGAGTGCTGGAGTCATCTCCATACCTGGAGTGGAAAACTTTGAAACCCATAATGATTTTCGATGTATTAGCATGTTACCATTCCTATACCTAATGTTATCGACATTGTCAAAAGTATTACAAAAAATCATTGAATATCAAATCGGGCCATTTTGGATATTGATAAAGTAATATTGTCCGTTTTTTTGTATCTTTCTGGGGGGAAGGTGGAGACAATCCTCAATGGACACCTCACAGTAGTGAGGTAGAATGGAAGTCACTGGGTTCTGGGACCTGGACACACACTGTACCTCGGTTTCACCCA
The DNA here is from genome assembly GCA_018342105.1 of Gonioctena quinquepunctata. NCBI lineage: Eukaryota > Metazoa > Arthropoda > Insecta > Coleoptera > Chrysomelidae > Gonioctena > Gonioctena quinquepunctata. Next base: position 1,035,432 of record JAFIRS010000090.1, read on the forward strand.
CTAAAAACTCCACCCAGTGGGCTAGACGAACGAACTGGGTCATGACTTTCGCTTCACCAATTAGTTGCCCAAAAATTGACTGTCTTCTGCGATCCAAGGCTCCGCAGTTGTGTAGTATGTGTGATACTATCTCTGGTTCCCTACCATATAATCTGCATTTTGGGATACCCCGCAATGGTTTTCAGTTATTCCCTGTTGAAATTCAATAAGAATGCTATTTCAGTGTTGATTGTGTTTATTCTCTGGATCCAGTCTTCTACTGAGGCTGGTGCCATGTGTTTCGGTAACCTGAAGGTCGGTCCTGGACCTAGTTTATTTTCTGATCCTCCTGATGACCTGGCACCCAAATCAGCTCAATACGGTTTTGTTCTGCCATTATTGTCAGTTCCTCTTCACAGGTCCATACGAGTTGGGACGTCACTTCCTGACTACTCAGAGCCTTAAGTGCCGCCTGGCTATCTGGGAGAATATGGATCTGCTCCTCTACCATTACTCTCCTGTTGTTTTCCTTCGCATATCCAAGAATTGCGTTGAATCTCTGCCTGGAATACAGAAGTGTGATTACTCAGTGAGTAGCTTAACTCTGTCCTTGAGTTTCTGGAAAACACTCATGCTCCCGCACCATTCTCCATCTTCGGTCCGTTTTTGTACCAGATAATGCCTATTGAGTTCTTTTTTTTTCAGCATAATTGCATCAACCTAATGGTTATTAGCGAGTCGTACATGTTCATAATTTTATTATATCAGTACATTACAGAAAGTTAATAATATTTTAAATATTACAGTTTCTGCCAATAATGTTGTAGATATCTGGAGGGAAGTTGTAGTTGCTTCGCTGCACCCAGTATTTTGGACATTCGGTAAAAGTATGTTCAACACTCAGTTTGGTTTCACACATGTCACACATTGGTTCCTCGGTATGATTTAGAAGATAACTGTGAGTGACCTGAGCGTAGCCGACTGATGAGCACTTGATGCTTTTGGTTCTTCGTTTCACATCATATTTTATTGTGCGCAGTTTTGCACTAGACACTTGCCACTGATTTTGCCATTTTTGGATTATCGCTGTTTTCACCATTGATTCAATGTCTGTAGATACTACTCTCATCACCATTTCGGATTCAGCAGAGGTAATTGCACCACGAGCACATCAGCCGGCTTTTTCATTGCCTTGAATTCCAATGTGTGATAGAATCCAAATGAAATAAACTTGTTTTTCATGTTGCTGGATCGCACTCAGTTCTCTCTTTATTTTTTGTGCCCTTCAGTATATGGAGCTAAGTGAATCCGTTAAAATAACATATTTCTCTCTACCTCTCGCATTGATATAGATCAGCGCACGGTAAATGGCATAAAGTTCTGCATTGAATATGCTGGTCGTTGAGGGAAGCTTAAATGAGAAGGATCCCGATTTTGCAACTATTGCATCTCCTACTCCTTCGTTGGTTTTTGAGGCGTCCGTGTAGATTTCTGTGTAACTAGAGTATACCGAAATGATTCGGTTGAGTTCATTTTTGATGGCCTGGCTATTGGTATTGAGTTTGTCGAAATGAGTTACAGTTCGGCAGTCCAAGGAAAAGGTGGGTTGAATTTGGTAGGAAACGTTTTTGGTAGGGATAAATCGAGGGTAAGTAGATGTTCACGGATTCTCTCGTAGAAAGGTTCATAAGTTCTTGGTCAATTTGTGAAGAGATTCCTATACCTATCACAGAATGTGTTACGGTGGGTGGGATTTGTTGGTGTTGCACTTATTGTTGCTGCGTGGGCCAAACTGAGGTAGGTACGTCTGTTGTGAAGATATGGTTCACCCGACGCACAGTAGAGGCTTTCGACTGGTGTTGTACAGAAGGCACCTAATGATAATCTTAAGGCTTTGTTGTGTGAGTGTTGTCTTGTTCGCAGAGTCGTATGCCAAAGTCCATTTTAGATCTGATGGGTGTTCTGTAAACGTGCAGTAATGTTTGATAATCAGATCCCTACTCCTTATGTGCCAGTGTTTTCAACAGGTTCAGTCTTCTGTTACACGATTCAGCTAGGCTTCTAATGTGCGCGTTCCAGTTCAATCTATCGTCAAATATCATACCCAAGAACTCCATAGTTTCGACATATTTGATATTTTGTCCATTTAATGAGAGGGGTAGTCTATTGTTCGTTTCTTTTTTGGAGAAGGGAATACATTGTGTTTTTTCTGTTGAGAAAACAAATCAGGTTTCTTTAGACCATTGCTCTAGGTTCGAGAGTGCTTTCTGGGACATCGATGTTTAGGTGTCCATATTTTGGTTTCTGCAGAAGAATACCATATCATCCGCATAAAGACGTGCCATCATTGGTGGTTAATTTTTTTTTTCAGAATGTCATTCATGGCAATAGGGAACAGAGTTGTGCTAATGACAGATCCTTGTGGGGTATCATTCTCCAGTGTGTGAGTGCTTGAGTAAATTCCGTTTGTTCTAACGCGAAATGTTCTTATTTTCTGAAAGTTTTGGATGAAAGTGAAGCGATGCCCACGAATTTTCATTATGCGGTATCGCCATGCAGTATCGAATGCCATTTTTATATCAAAAAAGTTGGCCAAGCATTTCTGTTTTACTGCTAGGGCTCCATGAATATCGCTTTCTGAATCTAGGATATTGTCATGGGGGTGTTGAGTTCTGTATTGTTCCATATATGTCTGTCTGGTATAGATAACCTGTATAACTTTTCAAAGGAGAATCGTGCTTGCTTACGATGCTCATGTTCTTCAGTCTGGAGGCACCTAGTCTTGCCTCTCCTTGTATCACCAAGTGGAGGGAAGGCAATCTCAACGGTGTATGGCTGCATTGGTCGTTCATTTCATTCTTCTCTAATGACTACGCAGGCAAGTTTCTGCACATTTACTAGTTCAGATCAATGTAGAAGTCCATGACTCAAGGTGGACTGGAATTTTTCATAAATGAATGAAACTCAAAGCCATCTCCACATGTTTATAATTGAGGTCGAATTGGCGAATTAGTTTTCAGATAAAACCCATCTTCAGTCGTACAGAATCTACAATAGAACATAATAAAATTGAAATGATATCCCAAATCGTATATGGAGCTATCAAACAAATACAAGATGTCGTCTGAATACTCACAGGTGTGGAGATTTGGAACAGTACATTATATCATGTTGAATGAAGGTTTACATTACGGTGGGTATTTCCATTCGGACATTGGCCAAGTTTGATTGTAATCAAGGAAATAAATCAAATCCATGTTGTTAGTGTGAGCTTGTCGAACAGAACTAAGTACGCAAAACTAGACTATAAACAATGCTGAGAATCGTAAGGGTGGTGACATCATTGATTTAAATCAGCTGGATTGGGAAAAGGGGTGACACCTATTTTATAAATAGGGAGGTGAATGAAGTTGAAAACCAAAGGTAAGCAAAGGTTCCATTGTTGGTCCAAGGCAATCAAGATTAGAATCAACTGACATTAGATTGTAGTCGAAAAATATCCATTAGTGGTCCTTTATTCACATGATGAAGGACTTTTGAGTCTTTTTTAACATCAGAGGAATGCTTAGAGTTGATGACATGATTAGCAAATAAGCTGTTTGAGTTTATTTCTTCAAAGGGGGAATTTGAGAATTTTTCAGTATATTTATTCATCTATGATTTTCTTGTGCTCATTGACCCTGGCGATAATTTTAAGACCGCTTTGTCCTATGTATTTGGCATTACATTGGGGTGAGAGCAGGAAATTTCATATACCTGGTTTGTCAAATGACTTATATAAATCTTTATTATTCACTAAATTCTGAGAGGTAGTGTTGGTAGTGTAAAAACTTATGTTCAAGTCATCACTGAACTGTTGAAATATATTATTCATTGCATAAGAAAGGTTGTCAAGATATGTTTCTACGAGAATGATTGACAAGGTTAGTATTTAGGGATTTCGTCGGTTATAAATTTCATTAATTAAATGTAATAGGAAATCGTTGTTGATACCACTTTGTTTAATGGTGTAAAGTTCCTCATTGAAATCATCAGTATTCATAGGAATGGTGAATAATCTATGAAGAAGAGAATTGAATGAAGCTTATTTGTGTGATATGGGGTTTTAAGATGCATGAGGTATTGAAGTGTCCGTATGTGTCGGTTTTCTATAAATTGAAAATTCGTTGTTGTTTTCAGTTATCAGAAGATCTAGAAATGCTTAACAATTATTGGATTCTTTTTCCATGGTAAAGGAAATAGAATGGTGTGAAGAGTTCAATAAAGATTGAAAGTCATGTAGTTCATCTGAGTTGCCATTGCCTAGTAGAGTTTTAGCGCTCCTTTGCTGTGTCTTTGGTCACCACACGAAGGAGGCGTACGTTACGACCGGTTCCTTGACCATGTTGTACAACCAGTATACAATATGTGGTTTCAACCCCCATTTCTTCCCAGAAGAGCGCCTTGCCACAATTAATGTGGTCTCCCCTTTTCTGATCACTTTCATCAGATGGTTCCAGGTCAGTTTCGAGTCCAGTATAACCCCGAGATGATTCCACATCCGATTTTATGAGCATCTTATTATATCATTGAACAAATCAACCCCAAGATATTTGACCTCAGCCTTGATCTGTCTAGTTTTTCCGCGATTATCCAGTTTTGGAAGTGGCTACAGCTGTGCAACAGATTTTTCCAGGGTAAATGGCATTATCAAAGCTGTAGATACCAGAAAAAATAAGCGTTTTACTGCTTTCAGTAGATAATAGAATGGAACGTTACGCCAGTAGTTAGCGTGGAAATAGTAGATATATAACATCCAATACTCACAAAACGTATAAATCCGGCACTGGTTTCAATACGAGTGGAAATTGGAGCAAAAGCAAAACAGTTTATCGAAACTCAAACAAAAATCAGTTCGAAATTGTAATCGAATGAACTTTTTTACACACAATGGTAATGATCCAGTATTCATTGTGGATACAACTCGACCAGAATGTACAGATATTGCATTCGATGAAACGAATAAACCTCAAACAATAAATGCAAACAATGGATGCGGTATTGACGGATCTCTTAATGAAAATGCAACAGTATGAAACGGGTATTAATTCAATTTGAATGCGCGGAAGTTATTCATAAAACCATTATATTCGTGGCTGTTCAATGAGACTGTGATGGGTCTGTGCCCTGGGTACAATAAGATTTTTGTCGAAAATGAAGGCAAAATAAAAAATATGGAGTCATCTGATTTCAGTTTGATATACACTTCCCGGCAGATCGAGCAGCAGATATAAACTGTCACAAAAAGTGCACTTTTTTATGCAGTTTGCATGCCTAAAGGGCAAAATACTGTCATTATTTTACGGGAAAGTGTGAGAAAAGTGCACTTTTTTCAACGGTTCAACGATGAGAAAGTGTGAAAAAAGTGCACCTTTTTTTAGGGTTGTTGCTAGGCGATGAAATACTGACGTTCTCGAGGGTCTCGAATTCAGCGAGACAGCAAGCGAACGAAAATCAAGGCAGCCCGCGGCAATAACCATATATGTATTGAGTTCCAATATTGATAATAAAGACAGCAAATGTGAAGCCAAAACAAATGAAGCATGGCCGTCGCTCGGACTCTTTCTAATCGACAACGTTCAATTGATGCGCATGCGCGAAAATGGAGGCGTGACATGCATTGGTAGATGTTCGGTTGCCATAACTACGCGCTGCCCATATGACAAGGAAAGACATTTACAGTGCGTTCATAAAGTGTGGAAACGTTCCATTATCTTACGAGTTGATAATTTTCGGAGGTAAAGCTCGGAAAGATCAATTTTGTATTTTAGTTTTTATATTTTGTTCCCCACCACCTTACAAGATGTGACGTCATCGATATTTTCTTAAATTGAAATATATTATTATATCAACATTTTAAAGACCATATTTTTCTGAGTTCAAGTTACAGTACACTGAGTATAAAGGAAATCAGTGTTCATATTTCCTAACATTTCTTGACAAGTTTTTATGTAAGCCGTGTACTAAGAGTATGAAATAAGTTTAAGTCATCGCTGACAATGATTCAATTATTTTTTGTTGAATATTTTTAATTTGAAAAGCTTGCCACGCGAATTGTTCATAAAAGTAGGCACCAATTAATTCCATCGGACAATGATTGGTTGGTAAGTAACATCTTGTCGGAGTATTAATTTTATTACAATTTGCGCGAGCAGCTCTTTGAAACAAAATAATTGAACAAAAAATCATTAAATCATTGTCAGCGATGACTTAAACTTATCTTATACATTATAGTACATGGTTTAAATGAAAGTTTGTCTTTATAAAGGTTTCTTATTAGTTATTTTATTTTTTGCTTTTTAGTTAGTTCGATTCAATCTGTTCATTTGTAATAGAGCATCGTTATTACAAGTCTCTTCCCTGTAAGTTTTGAGCTGAAAGAAATCATGATCTCCGACCCCATGAAAACTTTTTAACAAAAAATTAAACCGACGAAAAAATCAACTGAAAGGCAAAAAATAAAATGAACCTCCTTAGTCTAAATGATAATTGAGCTCCTAAACTAATGTAAGTAACTGATTTTGAGTCGGCGCCAAACAAACAATTATCGAAGATCATTATCTATGAGAGAAGTCATCAAAACGCAGCCGTGCATCTCGCTGCCATCATTTTACGCTTCACCTGATTCAATTGCTAGTTTGTTTGGCGCCGACTCAAAATCAGTTACTTACATTAGTTTAGGAGCTCAATTATCATTTAGACTGAAGGTTTATTTTATTTTTTCTTTTCATTTATTTTTCGTCGGTTTAATTTTTTGTTAAAAAGTTTTTATTTCTTACTTTTCAAAAAGTTTTTATTTTTCAATTTTTTGTGGCTAAAATCTACCAATTACTACCTACTTGTTTTTTTATTACTTCCAAAATACTTACTTACCCACCTTACTTCAACTATTACCAGTTGAATAATATGATTATCTACTTTTACTATTTGTTGTAATATAAATTATTCTCGTTGTTCTGGTTAGTTTATTTCATTACTTTGTATATCATTCCATCCTCTCATAAAATATACTGATTTTGACGGAACAAGAATAATGTCAGTAGCGATCTGTCATTGTCGACTACGTATGTGTGTGCTAATGTTCACTAGAGAAAAATCAATTATCCCCTATTTTTCTACCCGTAAGGGTGGCTTATTCCTTTCGAATTCCAGAAATAAGGTATACCCAATGTATTGAAAAAAAAACATCCAAATCGAAGAACCCAGTACAAAGTTATGCCTGATAGAATCGGTTAACGGACCAGAATTCAGAGGGTGAGTGATAAATATCCTTCATTTCGCTACCCTTAGGGGTGGATTTCATCTTTTGAATTCAAATGGGACCAAAGTCGAAGTACACCCTATTCACTGAAAAAAGAATTCTCGGAATCGGACGCCTCAGTAAAAAGTTATGCGTGATCATACATAAAAAAATATGATGGAAAAACATAAAATATACGGGTCGAATAGAGAACCTCCTCCTTTTTGGTTTCGTCGGTTAAAAAACTCCCACTCTCCAATTTTGAATAGAATTCGACCATAATCACAAAACTCGTCGCCATCCTAAAATCACCATCCTGAATTTACAGATTTCGACAAAAAACTTATAATCTCCGAACCTGAAAACCCAACTTTGAATAAAATATGTCCATAATCAGAAAAATTGTCCTCCATTTTGGGGCCGCCATCTTGAGTTCATACATTTTGACAAAAACTTAATAATCTTCGACAACGAAAACCGCCGCATACCAATTTTGAATCGAATCGGACCATAATCACATAATCTCAGACCCCGAAAACCCCACGTATCAATTTTGAATCAAATCGGACCAAAATAGCAAATCTCGTCCGCCATCTTGGAGCCGCCATTTTGTTTTTCTCTCTAACAAAAATTCCATAATGCATTGACATTGGAATTATGAACACCTGCCAAATTTCTACTTAGTCGGACGACTAGAAATCGATCAAAATTCATTTGCAAGATTTGACCAAAACTAACAAACGAACGAACTAACAAGTGAAACTAAATAAAAACTTCTACGCGGACGAGAGTTTTCAGATAAAAAAATAGGGAATATAGAAATTCAGACAGGATAACGTCTGTCGGGTCAGCTATCAACTATATTTTTTCAAAGTAATTAACGAATTATAAAGGCCAGTGGTATATTAACATATTGAAAAGTATGACTGTGTGCACGTATAGATATAATCGATGAAAGAAAATTGTATTTCGTGCATAAAATAGTTTATTGAAATCGTAGCAAAGCGCTTTCGACCCTTAGGTCATCATCAGTGCGTACTCGTTAGGTGTACAAGAAGCCAAAGAGACCATAAAATATCTCATGATCAATGAGTGTTGCATAAGTTTACGTGACAAACATGTTAAAAAACATGGGTCCAGCTATCACACCTAAACAATGGCTTATAAAAGAAATCGAGATGTAATCTCAATTTGCATCCTGGCCTAGGATATGTTTTTTAACATGTTTGTCACGTAAACTTATGCAACACTCATTGATCATGGATTTATGGTCTTTTTGGCTTCTTGTACACCTGACGAGTACGCACTGGTGATGACCTAAGGGTCGAAAGCGCTTTGCTACGATTTTAATAAATTATTTTATGCACGAAATATAATTTTCTTTCATCGATAATTAACATATTGACTGGTACAGCAGAAATTCGAAATATCTGTCATACAGAAGACTTAACTCGAGAACGAAGAACCCTCCTAAAGACAGCAAAAACATCACTACCAGGCAAAAAAATATGGACCTTCAAGGGCCAGATTTTTATCAAAATCAACGATTCCAACGTGAAGATTTCATCCTTGCAAGACATTCAGCAGTATGTACAATGAATATTAAAAGAATTCACATTTTCATGATTAGTTAGTGAAGGTTAATCACACGTTTTATTCTGTTTTTTTTTTGCTTCTGTCTTTGGATCTTTTCTTGTTTCTTTTTTAGTATATATTGATACAACTATACAGGAGCGGCAAGATGCACTATATATCCTTTTCATTTTCTATTTATATAGACTTTTATTGTTATTTAGTCTTATCCTTTTGAAGAAACTCACTCTAATTTTTTAGCGTACCAATATGTTAAACTTTTTGGATTCTTTAGAGAACTATGAGGAGAGGAAAACAAATATCTGTGAAAATATAGTAGACAACTTATCTCTGATATCTAACAAAAATCTCAACATTTTTCACTTCAATATAAGAAGCATAAGAAAAAATTTTGACGAACTTCTACTCTATATTGAAGAATTCCATCATAATAACATTGATATACTAGTACTATCTGAATCATGGGTTTTGGATGATTTGGACGCTTTCACAATACCAGGGTTCAATATATATTATAATGATTCGCAATTCAACCAAAACGATGGGGTTGTGGTTTTTGTGAGATGTGAAATTTCTGCCGAGGTAACGATTATAAATTTAACGGAAATAAAACTGATCAAAATGAATTTTAATCTCGGTAACAATTCATATTCCATAATTGCTACATACAGACCACCTTCAACAAATGTAGATACTTTTTTACAAGATATTGAGAATTACCTAAAAACACTTCCAACAGTAGATTATAGTGTATTGATAGGGGACATAAATATCAACTTACTAGATACTGATTCCCTACTTGTTAATAGGTATATATGCCTGATGGCAGAATTAGGGTATTTTTCCTATATAACGGAACCCACGAGGGAATCTCATGGATCTTCTTCCATTATAGATCATATATTTGTAAAAATCTCCAATAAAGCTAGAATCAGTATTAATAAACTGAATTCTTACATTTTCAAAACAAATTTAACGGATCATTATACAGTGCTCTTATCCATCCCTCTCAAATGCGATAAAAAAAATAATACAAAAATCACAAAAGAAATCATTAATATAAATCAAAAAAAATTGTCGAATCTATTCATTAATGAAAATGGCACTCTACATTTGAATCTCAGGAACAGAAGCTGCCTACATGGTTTTCAGCAAAAATTAGTGAATTTCTGCAATTAAGCACGCAGGTTAAAACAGTAAAAATACCAAATATAATACAAAATTAAACCATGGATGACTCAAGGGCTATTAAACTCTATCCAAGTAGAGACCTTCTAAAAAAATTTGAATAGACACTACAACGAGGAAAATAGCCAAGAATATAAAAATTATAGAAATTTTCCTGAACAATCTGATCAGGACAACTAAACAAGAATACTATAAAACAAAAATTGAAAACTGCCAAAAAATATCAAAAACTTTGGAAAACATTAATGAAATAACAAGTGAAAACGGCAAAACCTCGGACTTCATTATCATTGATGAGGAAAATCAAAAAATTACTTCGGATAAAGAAGTCGCTAATCAGTTTAATAAATTTTCAGCAGTATTGGTACAAAATGGCAAAAAAATCAAACAATCATCTACTCTTCCTGAGCGCTGTAACACACCGACCAAAAATACTCGAGATGCAATATTCCTTCGACCTATATCAAAAAATGAATTAATAAAAATTATATCAGAACTAAAAATAATACCTCACCTGGTCCAGATAAAATATCAGTAGAGCTAATAAAAAATATCACCTGTATTTAGTAGACCCTTTATGTCATATTTTAAATTTAATACTAAAAAGAGGGGTAGTTCCTTCTGCTTTCAAAGAATCATTAACTACCCCAATATTCAAATCTGGGAACAAAAAGTTAACGAACAACTACAGACCAATAACTGTGATAAACAACTTCACAAAAATCTTTGAGAAATGTTTAAAAACAGAATCATGAGTTATTGTGAAAAATTATATTCTATCAACATCACAATTTGGATTCAGAGAGAATTGTTCCACGGAAAAGCAGTCTTCAATTAACAAAAACACTTCACAACTGCTTTGAAAATAAACAGAAGTGCATAACGGTATTTTGGGCTTGGCCAAGGCATTCGATACTGTAAACCATAACATCCTGTTCCAGAGACTAGAAAGCTCTGGCATAAGAGGCCTTCCCTGGATATAATAAAATATGTAACAGACCGCATACAAATTACTAAAATCAATAACACGTTAAGCGCCCTCTACCGGTAACCATGGGTGTACCACAGGGGACGGTATTGGTCCAATTTTCTTTCTACTTTACATAAACAGCTTGTACGATTTGAAACATATAGAAGGAAAACTCCATCTCTTATGCGGACGATACTGCTATTGTATTTCATGGGGATAAATGGGATGAAACATATAAAAGGCTGAACATGGACTCAAAAAATATACACTGGCTTAATGAAAGTATGCTTAGTTTAAACATCGAAAAACTAAATTCATCACCTTTTCGTCCACAATAAGAGATCAACCCACAAATCTAAATATCCGACTACATGGAACCGTCTGTTCAGATGACCCCAACTGCGCCTGTTCAACCATAAAAAAATTAAAAGTATTAAGTACCTAGGTGTGATGATTGATCAACACATTCGTTGGAATGAACACATCAATCATACTACAACGAGATTCCGCAAATTGATATTTAAATTTTACCAGTTAAAAACATTCTGAACAAAAAAATAAAATAATGGTGTACGATGCCTTAGCTGAGTCCATAATCCGCTACTGCATTGTAGTCTGGGGTGGGACTTTTAGAACTTCCCTTCACTGCTTAGAAGTTACTCAAAATAAAAATAAGTTCAAAAACAAGCCAAAATGTTTGTACAATTACATTATAAGGATGTCCTGAAACCAATTCTCGAATAATTACATACATCACTCTACAATTACCAAGGTTTTTTCCCATTTCTTTGTTATTTTTTCCTCTCCTCATAATACCAATTTTGAAAATAGCAATTTTGAAAATTTATTATAGTTCCTTTCACCCTGTTACTATTTAATCGAAACAAAAACATATGATAAGAGAACGACCCACAATACAAGCTAGGCTTAGGTGGGCTCTCTTATCAAATAAATAAATAAATAAGGAATTGTAAAAAAAATTGTAAAGATCTTACTGAATAAACTTACTTACTTACTTACTTACTTACTATTCTCGATATATACCTGCAAAATAGTGAAAAATGTATTCATTCCCACATGACGCTCGTAATTTGATTCACATTTCAAACTAAGGAGGTATAAGAAAAATCAACCGTCCAGTATGCTTCCAGGACTCGAATAACATTGAGCTTGCCTAGAATACACTGATCAAATGTTTTTTCTGCTGTTGAAAACAGAGAAAGGTTGGATACTAGCTTCCTTTGAAAAATAGAACAGCTTATCGATGGCGTCATCAAAAGTATGAGAAGATGGATAAATGGAGTTCGTCAAACGGGTTTGGGGAGGAATGACACGTTATTGAAAAAATATTCACCACAATATTCCTCTCAGTTGATCAAAACAAGTTGAAGTACAATAGTATTACCCAACAAACAAATATTAATTTTTCAACAGAGCAAAAAAAATGTTTTTATAATAAAAATAGAAAAAAATATTATTAAAATCACAATATAGGATATATAAACAAGGGCCTCCAGAAAAAATTGACACATTAATGAAACCAATGGAACCCCACAATCTTCAAATAGGACACAAATGTCATGATACTATGAATGAAACAATATGTTCTCGATCACAAACAAAAAATTCTAAAGAATCCAAGTTGCAAACTTCTCAATACTAAGAAAATAGAATTTTTAATGGTGACCAGCTTACACTTCTGCCTCAAAAACAGATTCACCTACAGTAAAATTTATTGATTTATGGTTTATATTGTTCCAAATTATCTGAGTGAGTTAACTCCAAATTCCCATGCTGGCCTCAAAATGCAGTATTTTCAAATATTTTTGATTCAAGAAGGTCACTTCCTTTGCTGCAAATGAAAACAAAATATGAAAATCAACCATAGCAGAACTAACCATGCTGAAAATTTACAAATCCACCCTTCATGCAGCATCTGTTCCTGAAGTTAATAAAGATCGGGCGTGGTCAGTAACATGATAATTTCCCATAATTGCCGTGGAGACGATGGACAGAGTTGTTGGCTTCATCGGCGAACATTTTGGCCGAGTAGCAATTAAATTGCTCCTCTCTTGTCGTTCCAGAGGTTACCTGGAGTGGTTCAGTACACTGAAATTATATCGTTCCAGTGTGGTTTTCTGGCAGGGGAAATTGCCTTGACATATTGAGAGGTATATTCCGTTTATTCGACATATAGATTAAACAAAAATGAAAGAGCCACCACACTCATTTTTACTAACGAATGTCGCCACATGTCATTCATGAAAATTTATAGAAAAAAAGACAACGGACATTTTATAATCACTTATCTTCCTAACTGGAAAGAATTGTATGTCGAGAAAAAGACAATAATACTTCAACTGCGTGAAGTATTATTACGATATATATATATATATATATATATATATATATTTTCCGAATTATTTACTATAAAAAAACCGATAGGGTCATACGGAAAGGTGAATTTCACAATTTATTTTTTGATTCTGAAATTATTACCAATCAAGTTGGCAATATCATGGGTCACATTTTTCATTGGAAAAAACTCACAGCATTTCTATTTTTGTCTGAACCTCAGAGTTTTCGATCAAAAGTTGTAGGTTCCATTTCTCTCAAAACCTGCCCAACATTCTTATCAAAAATTGCACAAGTAACCCTTTCACCACACTTACTCACTTCACACCTATATGTGCATTTCGATAACTGAGTTATCATCATCGGTAGGTAAATTACACTAAATAAATTGTAACATGTTATTACAATATACAGGGTGAGTCAGAATAAGACCGACAGCTCCGACTACAGATTCCTCACCTCATTTCGAGGTGAGAAGTTGCTATCAAGGGTTGTCCTAAAATGAATCCCCTCTGAGATACAGGGTGTCGAAAGTACGAAAAAAGTTAAGATTCAATTTGCTTTCTCCAAGATTCCCGAAGGAAAAATTTTTAAACTTGATACACTAATCAAGGCTTATCAACGTGCTTATTTGAAGTTATAATTTTTTATTTTCGTAAACCAGTGGCGTAGTTACGATGGTATGTGGTCATATATTCCTTCATATTTTCTCAGGACAAGTGAATGGACAAATGAGCATTTGACATCAGACAATCCTATGTACCCAAAAGTGGAGGTTTCTGAGATATTTGAGAAAAACTGAAGATATGTCCTTAGTAGAGACATAATTTCCTATGTGCAATAATCGCATAATGCTAATTTCTTACAACATATCGGAATATGTGTCAACCTCCTGAACATTTTTTAATGTTGGGAGAATCGGAAACATAGTACGGGTGAGTCAGAATGAGACCGATAACTCCATTTTTTCATTCATCATATTATTTGATCGAATCGATGTCGTGGATTCACTGATATGTTACCATACTTTCTCACATATGATTGTTTCGACAGATCAACTGACTAACAAACCCAACCTCAAATTCATAATACTCCACTTAGAAAAGAGTTAAGCTCTGAAATAATTTTTGCGGAAAACTGAAGATAAGTACTCCTTATTTGTTGAAGTTCATGCTGAAGTATCATTAACAAAGCCATTTCTCATTGAATTATCTAGGAAAATATTATCTAATCAACATGTTTTTGATGAAGAAAAACAATTATTGTGTATTAATATCTACTTAAATTATTTCTTTCGATTCGTGATAACTAGTTGCAAAGTCGAGCCTTTCATGCTAGTTTGTGGTAGGCTGTTCAGTACACCACAGAGCAACGCATAAAACATTCACGAAATTTGGAACTAAAAAGCAACGTAGCCTTTTTTCATTGTTCCCGGTAGAAACACACTGATAAATCGATACTTACATTAGACATAATTGACAGTAACCCAAAACAGTTTGTATTATTGTCAAGTCGTCTGTCATCATTTCAGTCAGTGAACATCGTTTCAAAATGGATTATTCATTTGAAGAATGAACAGATATGCATTTCATTTATGGTGAAACAGAGGAAAATGCCAGAGTCGCTGCTGAATTATATCAACATAGATATCCAAACAGACATCATCCACATTTCACTACTTTTATAGCTGTGCATCCACGACTGAAGAAAAGGGGGTCCTTTAAATTCAGTAAACACCATTGTGGTGCGAATAAAACAAGAAGAGATAATGTTACGGAAAAACAAATTCTTGAACGATTAGCCGCATATCCTTCTACCAGCACTCGGGCTATTTCGTATAAGTTACAAGTGTCACAATCAACAGTGAGTCGGGTAGCACGTGAACAACTATTGTATCAATTCCGCCTAAAGAAGGTGATGGCTATAGATGCTGCTGATTATGGCAAGTAAAATTCGTCATCAGAAATTGCACCTAAACAGGAAAATAGTGAGTTCTTGCCATATATTTTGCAAACATCATTGATAGTAAAGCATGTGATTTGAAAAAAATAAATTAAGCAGTGCAATCGTCCTGGTGTGCTGCTTCATCGATAATTCGATTATCGTTTACTTTTAGATAAGCTCCACAGACTTCGATTTTTTGTATCGTATGATCGAGTAAAAAAGTACATGCAATAATGAACAGGACAGCAAATTTTGAAGTTTCACCAGGTCATTTCTGTCAGACGATAGCCAATGATATGGACCACAATATTGCTACTACACAGAAAAAAACAAATTGTTGAATCAATTAAAATTCATTCAAATCGAACAGATGAAAGTGTCGTATATGAACATCAAAATATAATCTCAAAATGAGTAGAATTATTTCTTGGTTTTGGCTCAAATTTAAAGTTTCAATCAACTGAAACTAATTTGAATGTACCAAATATCTCGTTATGGCAGAAATATTGTTTTAACCATGTTATTATTTTGTTGAATCGAATAATCAGATCTACACAATTTGCTGATTGCTTTAACAAAAATATTCATTTAAACAAGTATTTATGTCGAATTGATGAATTCAATAAAATGTCAATTCAACAAAATAAGATCTCTTCACTGAAAATATTTATTCAAATGAGTATGATTTTGTTAATCCAGTGAATTGACAAATATGGCAACCGAGCATATGAGCCTACACCAGACATTTAAGTGCAGACGTCGCAATGATGATAAAATAGTTTTGATCTAGCGCATATAATTCAAGCAATAAAATATTATTTGATCTATTTCTATTGTTTGATTCAAATAAATATTATATTTGTGTTGGAACAAATGTTCATTCTATATGAGTTGGAGATTGTTTCGATATTTGAACATATATTCAAATCAAAGAAATGTTAGCATTGCATTGAGGAATCCATTTTGTCACTGCAATATAATGATTCCATCAATCGAATACACCTGTGTTTTGGGATTGATTTTATTTAGTGGGGTCAAATCAATTTGGTTGAATCAACAAATACTTTTTTTTTCGTATACCGACGGTCACAACACTTTCCATGCAATGGGAATTATAATGTACAAATCTGGACCACTTGGTGAGGAGTTGAATTCATCATCAGAGAGGAAGGTTCTGCGTTAGAAAAACCGGCTTAATGCTGCTGATATGTCTGCAGATGGAAGAATAGAAATAAGATTCTTTCTTTCAATCTCTCAAAATTATATTTTATTAACTGCTTTCAAACCCCATTGAGAATACTTTACTACACCAGTAAGTTATTGAAGACGCCACGTCCTGGTTGGAATGGATACATGCCGAATATCGTAATCACTGATGAGCACACATGAGTAATCCAGAATGTTCCTACCTATGATTGACATAAATACAGCAACCTACAGCTAGGTGTATACAACATTGAAGTTTATATGTTCGGCAGCAGAAAAACTCAACATAATGTTAGCAGTTGTTACATTCGATTAGTGTCTAAGGATTAAGACTATGAAAGTTATATGTAGTAAACCCGAAAAATTTATTGAAGTGATTTCCTGTAATTTGATAACACACACGATTTCAAATGATTATGTTTCAAATTTTTTCTCGAGATGGCAGCCAAAAAAAACGCATTTTCCGCCCTCAGATTTTCTTAGACTAAGATATACTAACAACAAACGAAAAAAAATTAATCCAGTCTTTGTAGTAATTAGTTT
This sequence comes from Gonioctena quinquepunctata, assembly GCA_018342105.1. Lineage (NCBI taxonomy): Eukaryota > Metazoa > Arthropoda > Insecta > Coleoptera > Chrysomelidae > Gonioctena > Gonioctena quinquepunctata. The sequence continues at coordinate 1,052,489 of JAFIRS010000090.1, forward strand.
CACCTATAAAATATTTTTCGCATATATCTACTTTACTATATATGCCGAGATACGTGCCGAATGATATATGAGTTATTCTGACCGAAAGGGATGGAGGGGAATGGATGAGGTACTTCAAATCTGATTTCGATTTTTGGTTATACCAGAACTTCTACTGAAACGGTTGAAGACATCACGATTTTTTTTGTACAATCATGAAAATGATTACTCTCGTTTCGGACGTCCATCGCCTTAATGAATTTCAACGGTTTTCACGACGTTTTGAATGCTTATATCTGCAATCGTCTTCAGGTGAATACTGACTGACAGTATTCATCTGAAGACGATTGCATTCGAAACGTCGTGAAAACCTTTCGAATCTATTAAGACGATGGACGTCCGAGATGAGAGTGGTCAAGTTATAGTTTAACCATTTTCAATTGCAGAAGCTGTTTCTATAAGGAGCGAATCAAAAACTCACTTCGCTTACACGAGCGTATATGCAAAGTAACGGAACGAAATATAATGTGTACTACTCGTAAACATTCTCCGTCGGCAAACGGAAGATCAAAAGAGCCGACAGTCAACGTGGGTTTGAGTGACAGCTGTCTAGTTCTACAGCAGTTTTGCCTGAGCCAATTAAAACGGATCGCAAGCCAATGATAATGCTCGTAGTCCAAGTTGAGAGGCCGAGAAAACTAATAAATCACTAGTTATATTTGTGTTTGAAGAGATCTGAATAAAAAAAAGCCAGTAGCGTCTCTGGTATGGGATCGAAATAGGTTTTAAAATATTCTATAGTGTTGTTGTGTGTTGTTGGAAAATATGCCTCGTTTTCGTCCATAAGAAAATGAAATTATGTTGATCCAATTGCCTATTAATATATACTCCCTCGCTTATGGCATATCCTTTTTATTTTAGCGTATTTTTAAAATATTTTAATTTCTAAATAAAATTAGTTATCTCCGCCTCTGCTGCTCAAAGAATGAGGCTTCACGACTGCGAAACTTGTTTTTTATGCTTCTGCAATTGTAAATGCACCGTCTAGAACCATCATACAATCATGAAAATGTTAATATATTTTTCGATCATTCTTATCTATTTCCAGTGTTGAATTCTTCCAGAGTAGAACAAAAACTCTTCTCAAATCACCAACTGCAGATACACTTAATGAATGTTTTGATGTGTCTCTTCGGTAAACAGAGTAATGCCAAATCGAAAAAATATCCTGGAATTAAAAACTCTTCAGCACGAGCAGCAAACTCCGGCGAGCAATTCCAGATTAACCCGAAGCCTCGGCACGTATTTAGGTCAGGGTTTGCGTCTGTCTAACGTGCCATTCCGGTTTGAATTTGAATCTGTTCACACTCTATCAAGCATTGTTTCCACCTTCATGATTGATGCCCTGCTGTGTAACAAAACTACGATTTTTATACGTTTTCATTCGCATTATCATTCAGAATTGATCTCATTTGTTGGATGGAGTTGCTTGAGGGTTCAGATTACTATAATTCATGATTGAACAAGTTTGATAATCGCTCTTTTTCAGGAAACCACTCAAACAACATATTTTTATAGGTTGATTGTTTCGCTTTCTAGTCAAACAAAATAACTTCTCCTGAATTTTCCAAACTGACAAGAATTAACACAACCAACAAATTTTTTTGTATGTAACTTGGAAACAAAACATGACCTAAAATTGTTAGCCATGTGAAATAAACTCAAACATTCTTCCTTCTGTGAAGAATTCTCCACTTCCTCTTCTCACTTCCGAATAACAGCCCGCTCGATATTGTAACTATAATTCTGTCCTTTTTTCACTGGCAGCACGACCATAAACCATAGGCGTTACATTTTTTACCAAAATGTAAGACTGGAATTCAATGATACTTATTACGAACTTCCATACTGTAAACACGGATTTACTCAAGAGCAAGTTATGGAATATGGTTGAATATCTACACAATGAATATACAGTAATACTAATACATATTCCCCTCACCACTTGTTATTATGAAGGAATTGAGGTGAAATTGAGCACGATTACTATAGTAAATAGTCAGGTCGAAATAAAATATTTAGATGGAAATACCCGAGATACACTTCAACTGTACATTCGTTTCTAAGAATCGGACCTTATTAAAAAATGCGGATTCTTAGTTAATACTTCATTATAAAAATTTGCTTACTTCTTAGGTAAAACCAATATAATTCGAAATTGTTATTATGAAGGATAATGAATTCAAAGTGGATGTACCTGCCTCATTATAGGATCATCAGTTGGCATTAAACGCAGATAAATAAAAATTCTACAAAATACAATACAATACTGTTTTGCTGTGGAGGGGAGTCCGTGACGAGCTACTGCTCATTCTCAATACGTTTGTGATCTTTGAGTAGTGTTTATGAAAATGGCATCGGGTGCAAACTTTACACCTGTTTAACCCAATACATTTGTTGCATACTCTGTAAGAGAAAAAACTATAGTGCTCAATGTGCATGATGCACTTGTTTATCAACAACACATGAGTGCCGTTCGCCAGAAAGTGACTTCATGTTCTAATACGACGGGAGTAAGTTAAAGAACAAGTTACAGAATTTTAAACGAGAGGAAAAGTGGAGACAAGTGCACCAAAACAAAATTCAGGAAGGAAGTCACTATCAATCGATGACTTTGATAGGAGCGCCATCCGAAGGAATGTCCAGTCTTTTTATATAAATAAAGAGATACCAACAATAAACAAAGTTCCACAGTCAATTCAGGAAGACGACGATTTACCATATTATGGAAACTTCTACGCGAGATAGGCTTTTCCTGGGAAGAGCCGAATAGAAAGTCTCTCCTTATAGATAAAGACGAATTTGTGCAATGGAGAAGAAATTATTTGAGGACGATCAAGAAATATCGATCTGAAGAAAAGACAATTTATTATTTGGACGAAACATGGCTTAACGAAGGACATACTCTGCAGAAAACATGGGTCGACACTAACATAAACACTTTCCGCCAAGCAGTCATGGAAGGATATTCCACTGGGTTACCTGCACCGATCAAAAAAGGGCGTAGGTTAATTATCACCCATATTGGAAATGAGCATGGAGATGAATGCGGATGTGTTTGAGGACTACTTTTCACAAGTGATAGAGCTGTTGCCTGCGAATGCCGTTATTGTCATGGACAATACTAGCCACCATTCCAGGCTTAAGGAAGCGTTGCCAACATCAAAATGGAAAAAAAATGATTGGTTACAGCAGAAAGATCTCCCAGATGATAATAACATGGTAAAAAAAGAATTATTATCCATTGCGAGGCAACACAAAGCAAACTACAAACGAAATTAATAAAGAAAAATTATGGTTGTATTACGATGACCCCCATACCATTCTGAGCTCAATCTTATCGAGCTCATATTGACTCAAACTGAATGAGACGTTGCTAGAAACAACACTACTTTCAAATAGGATGATTTAGGTCAGCTTTTTCTAGCATCGTTCTCCAAAGTGACAAGCGACAATTGGAAAAATGCTATAAATCATGTATTAACAGAAAAACAGAAGATGTGGGATCTCGATAATTCAATTGACCAAACTGTAGAATCTCTAGTTATTTCAAAAGGACCCGAAGATTCATCTGATTCGGATACTGATGATGACTGTGAAATGGGCATGTAGGTAAGTAACTACATACATTCATTACCATCACTATTTGCAACAAAAACATTTTAGGTAAGCTGCCGAAGTCGCGCACAGGACGCAGTTATAATAGTTTGACAAGTGTAACTTTGATACATCCAATAATCGATGAATTGTTAATTATTACTCTAAATTTAATATTGTTATAAACATGTATCCTTTCTTGGAAAATTTTATAAATAAATAAATGACTATTAAAACATAGTTTACCGAACGCACGTCACTGATCAGTACTTTTACCATCGATGCTTTGTTATAATTTCATCGTTCCATTGTTATTAGAGATAAAACAGAGTGGACTAGAGAAGTTAACTCGAAAACACATGAAGTCCTATCAAAACGTGATTATTACCATGAAATTCATTGGAGCCAACGGTGAACAAATTTTCGCAGATTTGCATTTGAAATGAGGGTGTTTAGCTGCCAGTGAAAAAAGGACAGAGTATAGACGACGCGACGATAGATATAATATGCCTGTTCGTTTGTCATGCTCACGTTGCTCTAATCTGATTTGAGCAATACTTGGTTGTTCGTTTGTTCCGAATAATTGATCAAAGAGTGTTCGTTGCTACAGATCACATAAAGCATGCTTTATCTGCTCCGTCAATTTTCAGGAAGAAGAAAAATTGAATCAGAGTGATCAGAAGGCGGCAATAAGAAAATGGAGGAAGTTATAAGAAATAGTATCAAAATATCAAATGGAAATATGATAGATGCAAATTCGGATTATTATTCAGTTCAAACTGGTGGTATTTTGAATTATAGGTAAAAAATAAATAAACAAAAATGTTTTCAAAAGAGGTTATTTTAAAAATAATTAGTTTATGATTATTCGTTCGAATTTGACCAATAGGGTATTTTTACTACTGGATCATAAAAATCAAATCAATCACGTCACAATTACGTGATTTCTATGATTTTTTGAGCTGGATGAGCATTTCAAACGAAGAGGACTTATATGTTTCTGTATTTTTCCCAGCAACGCGGGAAATTTCCATTTTCAAAATTTTCAGGGGGACCTCCAGTCGATTGAAACGAGGTGAGGCTTTCTACTCGTCAAACTCCTCGAAAAACAAGGTGGATTTCCTCCTAAACCTATACTGTCATCTAGTAGAGAAATATTTTCCTGTCAAAAAAATATCCTGTGAATTTGCACACAAATACCCTCTCAGGTGGTTCAATGTCGATCTGAGAAAATTGAGGGATACGGTACGGGCGGTAAAGATAATTTACGATGCAACAAATGATCCCGTTCAAAAGCAAGCTTTCAAAGATATTATCAATAAATATCAAAAGGCCATTACCGAATTTTAAAAAATTCATGCGATAATTTCATCAACCAATCTGATAATAAAGTTAGAGATAGCTGGCGGCTGATCAATCTTGAAAAAGTAAACCAGCATCTCATGTAATATTCGACGCGATCTCTCCCTACCAATTCAACTCATACTTTACCACCATTGCCGAAACCATAATAAGTCAACTCCCACTCAATGCTAATACCCTTTCTCTAAAATTACTGGACAATAAGCTCAAACCTACCTCACCCGGGTCTTTTTTTCTTGAACTCATCACTCCATCTGAAGTTTTTAATGCTAAACATGAGCTGAAAAACTCCTATTGCCTTGATGTACACAATCTCAACAGCAAAATCATAAGATAAACCTGTACCTATTTGGTTGATCCACTGACGTCTATCCTCAATACTTGAATCAGCGAAGGATCTTTTCCTGATAAATTTAAAATCAGCAAAGTCATCCCTGTTTTTAAAAAAGGTGACCAAAATCAAGCTGAAAACTATCGACCCATTTCTATAGTTCCCATTTTTGATAAAATTTTCGAAATTATTCTTTAAAAACGGCTTGAACTCCATTTTGAGGAGAACAATCTTCTAAACTCGGACCAATACGGTTTCCGAAAATCATGCTTCACTGTTCAAGCGGTAGAACGAGTTGTGAGGGATATATTCGACGGTTTTGAAAAGAGTCATCATAGCTCTGTAACACGGTGTGACTTGAGTAGTTCGACTGTGTCTATCATATTAATATGTCACATGAACTGGAAGAATATGGAGTTAGAGGTCTGGCACTCTCACTCTTTTTATCCTATCTGACAAACAGAAAACAGCTTGTTGATCTAGGTATTAACAGAACATCTGATCTACAGCCAATTGAATTTGGTGTTCCCCAAGGATCCGTTCTGGGGCCTCTTCTGTTTACTGTCTATATCAATAATCTCTTCTATAAACTACTACCCTACAAATGTGTCATCTATGCTGATGACACATTTTTTTATGCTCTGACAAGAACTGCCAGACTCTGTCACATGCCGAAAAACAAGCTGAATCATGGTTCAACTCCAATCTACTAAAACTCAATAAAGGAGAAACCCAACAAATTATATTTTCAACTAATCATAATATCTCGGTGGGAAAAACCGTCAACTTATTGGGAATCACACTTGATGACAGTTTGAATTGGGCACCTCACGTAGAAACACTGAGCCAGAAACTCTCAAAATATATTTTCCTACTCAGGCAATTGAGAAACTTTGTGAGTTCGGAAACGCTTCCCTCGGCATACTATGCATTTTTTAATTCCCATGCCATGCTATGGAACTCTGCTCTGGGGCAACTCCTCCAATGCTACAAAGTTTTCGCGCTCCAAAAACGAGCAATTCGAACAATTTCAAATGCAGGTTACCGAGATACATGTAGGCCACTTTTTATAAATTCGGGCATCATGCCATCACCATCTATTTTCATATACCATACTCTCTTGGGAATACATAAACATAAAGATGGTTTTCCGACCAACTCCCATTTTCACGAGCATAACACCCGTGGGGCTAACCTATTAAGACCTTGCAGGTTTAACTTACAGAAATCCTCAAAGAACTCACTCGATGTCAACCTTCACAATGTCTTACCCTCCACCAACAGAAATTTACCGGTGGTTCAAAACACAAATCTTGGAATATCTGATTAAAAAATGTTTTTATAGTACAGAGGAATATGTTGCCTTAACCTCAGTGCTTGAATTGCTATAACATTTCTAATATGTACCTATCATTGAGTCTGTGTGTATGTACGTTTGTGTGTTTATATATCAAAACTTCTCAACTCAATGTTGTATATCAACTGTTTATATATATATATATATATATATATATTTTTTTTTTTTTCTTTTTTATTTCTAATGTTCTTAAGGATCTTTGTGCAGATCTGCTGTTCATATTATCACTCTGTACTACTGATTTGCTACTAATGTATCCTTATATACCGTAATTAATGAACATCTATCTATCTATCTATATGGATGGATGAATCAATACATGGATCATCGAAAAATAGTGGCAGGGGGGTTTTATCTCTAAGGATACTCCTATGTACTGTTACGTCCTCAGTGATCCAATTAATATTTCCAAAGCTCTTAAGCTGGGGGTGTGAACCGGACGTTTATACCGTTTGACGTGCTTTAATTAGCAATTATGCCATCCTTCAGGTGTGCTCCTAAGATAGTTACGCTGTCAGTGGTAATAAATCTCATGTTCATCACTGCAATCAGTCGTTAAATGATGGCCACTTATAGGTGTACGGCTCGAATAACAAGACAGGTGAATAGAACTCCCCATATTTTATATCTTCTTCGACCTACTGTTACGTAAAATGGTCTAAAGTAGTCCATGCAGGTATTTATGAAGGGTCGCAGGCCTGGTGTTACTTTTATTTCTGATAATTATCCCATTGAGGGAGGTTGTGGCCTCCCACAATTATTTCTATATTTTTGGCATCTCTTAGTCCCTGCACAATTTCCATCTGAAATCCAACATTTTATCCGAATTTTTTCATTCGTATAGTTTCATCTGCTTGATACTGAATTTTTCGCAGAAGAAACAATTGTTTTTGCCAATTCACCACCGCTAATGCGGGTACAGCATTTCTTTTGACAATGTGTCAGAACCTATTCATTTGACCTAGATATTCTGGGGAGAATTGAGACCTGAGTTCAGAAATAATCGGAATATTATCAATCAGAGAGGGGGACTCAAATACTGAGGTAGGGGAGGCCGGGGCATAACGGGCTCTGCTAATTTTTTGACGCTACTGTACCTTCGGAGGTCACCATTTCCATGAAACGATTGCTTAGATGCTCCGAACTTCGAAATATTTCAGTATGAGTCTGACCACCGTAGTGTTTAGTTCTTGTACTTATTATAGTGTTTGTGTAGTGAAAGTTAAAATAATTGGAATATTTGGTTGCACGAATAGACCTGATAATTCAACATCCGGAGTTGCCTGACTTATCAGTTATAAAAGGTATGTCTGTTAGCTTTTCTAATAGTGTTCAGATAAATTATTAAGCTTTGATTACTTATGTTTTATTCGTTTTATTAACAAATTGGCGTCAGAGGCATAACGGGCAGGGTAAAATGAGCACCAGCCCTTGCCACAAATTACTTGAAAATATAATTTAAATTAAACAACTGTTTTTTTCTTACAGAAAAAGCAGATATGGTGCGTAATTATAAAAAAGAGTAATAGGCAATCTTGGGACAAAAATTCTAAGGAAAATGCTATTAGAACAGTTATAGAATCAAATAGTGGATGTAAAACTGCTGCAGATCAATTCGGAGTACCACGAGCAACTTTGCAGTGTAGAATCAAGAAATATAGGCAAACTAGGAATATCCAGTTTGCCTCGCAGAAGGGAATGGGACACTATAAAATCGTTTCCTCAAATGAGCAAGAGCTGGAATTGATGAAATATATTCAGAATATGGAAGCCCGTCTTTTTGGCTTGTCCCCTGCAGACCTTCGAAAACTAACCTATCAACTAGCTCAACGCAACAATCTTCCTGGTCATTTTAATGGTATAACTGAAATGGCAGGAGAATATTGGTCTGCTGATTTCCTTGAAAGACATATCAATTTATCGCTACGAAAACCAGAAGCTACTTCAGCAGCACGTGCCATGGGATTCAATATAATTTCTGTTAACAAGTTTTTTGACCTGATTTCCAGTGTAATAACCAAACATGACATAACACCCAATAGGTTGTTTTATGTGGAGGAAACCGGCATCTCCACGGTAGCAAAAAGCCTTAATGAAATAATTGCTACTAAAGGTAGGAAGCAGGTAGGTTCATTGTCATCTGCCGAACGTGGAAGGATAATGACAATGTTTATTGTACCCAGGAAGAGAATGAAACCTGAACTATTAGACGACGTACCTCCAGGTTCCTGGAGAGATTGCAGTGATACAGGTTGGATTCAAACTGAGCTCTTCCTAAAATAGTTCAAGAAATTTGTAACATGGTCTAGAGCCTCTGAAGATAGTCCACTCCTTCTATTACTAGATGGTCACATAACGCACACTAAGAATATAGACCTAATTGATTAGGCTAGGAAGAGCGGTGGTGTCCTGTTAAGCTACCCTCCACATTGTACAGTTGTTTGCATAAAAAAGTCGTACAGCAGTTATAGGCTTCTGTGAGTCAGGCTTGTCAATCTTAATGAAACTTCTTATCGACTTTGATAAGTCTTTGACAAGTAGTGTCAAAATTGAAACTATGTTTGTCAACTACTTTTTTATGGAATCTGGAACATCATAGGCAGGTTAACAATACAAACCTTGTACGTCTTTTTTATGCACACAACTTACACCGCTTACAACCTTTGTACGTTGGTTTCATGAAACCAGCTAGCACCTATTACGCAGATGAAATTGAAAAGTGGTTGTGGGTGAATCCAGGACGCGTCGTGACGCACTACCAAGTAGCTAATATTTTTGGGAAAGCGTTTTCAAGAGCAGCCACAATGCCAACCGCTATAAATGCTTTTTAAAGCAACAGGTATTTGGCCTTGCGATTCTACTCTATTTACAGTTGCTGACTTCATAGCTGCAGCTACAACAGACATTCATGGAACATACGTAATACCTACGGAAAACCAAGGACGTCTTGAAGCACAGGTACACGAGTCTGACTCACCTAACACATTACAATTTGGAAGGAACAAGAAGTTCTTCTCCAAAAGAGATTTCACAGCTACTGGGAAGGAACCAAAATCAACCCCAGCCAGGACCTTCCACACCCCCTTCCCTTCAAATTTCCACATTTAAATTACATACCCCGAATGATATAATGCCAGTGCCGAGGACCTTGCAGACAAAAATAAAGGTGATAAAAGGAGGCAAAACTGAAATTTTGACCGAATCACAGAAATGAACTGTTACAGGCTATTAAAGCGGCAGAAACTAGAAAACTGAACGCAGAAGCCACTAAGCGAAAAATTATATCAAGCGGAAACGAAAATAAACCAAAAGCCAAACAAAAATTCGAACTTAGATAAAATAAAATAACGAAATCAGACGAAGAAGATAGTGATGATGGTTCTGATATGGAGAGTTGTATTGCGGGTATTTATATTTCCAATCCACTGGAGGATGGGTAACTTGCAGGTCATGCAGAAGATGGGCACATTGTTCGTGTGCTGGAAAGGATGATAATGATGAAGAGTGTAATCATATATGTGAATATTGTAAAAAATAGCGTCAACTGATTTTACACCAAAAAGTTATTTTTAAGTGTAAAAATATCGAATTTATTTTTGTTTTAAAATGTTGTATTTCTGAAATATTTTTTTTTTGTTCAGGTCCTCTTCAATTCATTCTATTTTGCCCCAGGTACTGGGAAAAATGTGTATTTGACAAACATATTAGATGCTGTCAAATGGTACTTCACATATTTATTCAAAGGAATGATGATGATGCTTTCTGTAGCTTGTAACGTTGTTAATGAATTAGTAAAATACTATTTTCCTATTGTAAACGGATAAGGCTATATCAGACAACTTGCTTGAAGTGCTCATTATGCCCCGGCTTCCCCTACCACAAGGTTGTATTCTCGGACCAAGATTATTTCTCATCTACATTTGCAGACATATCATTCTCTAGATTTTCCGATAACACAAGCATTGTTATCAATAACCAATTGGTTGTATTCAGCCAACAAATCATCATAGAATGTATCCAACCCGAAATATATTTTCAAAGCGTATACAAACATATTGAATTGACCTTGGATAAGATAGTGCAACTGTATTATTAGTGAAACAGTTGATATAAAACTCAACTAGTTGGAGTACTCAAACCAAATCAACACAATTTTTCATGTTTCGTTTGGCAAACCCACGGAGGTTTTGATTGAGCACTAACTTTTTCATTCAGTAAAAAAGGTTTAGAATTCCATAGAGATATGAACTTTCAGTTTTTTGTACTAATATTGATAATGCCCCCGAACAAATTTAATCAACTTTTCACCAACACCACCCCATTTCCTCTTCAAAATATATTGTGACAGCCACGCAACCACTAATAGATATTTGTCAGCGTTCTACATTCCATAGTAAATGCATATGTATTATTTGTGGCAGTAAAAACATTCCTTCTAGTGAAACTAACTACACCTTAGGTAATAATAAAATAGTACTATTTTCTCATTCCTGTTACAGGTAAAGTTGAAACTAGTTAATGTTTTCCCAGTATAATACAAATATCCTAATACTAATATTTACACAAACTCTCGAACGAAAACATTCTTGAAAAGGGAGATACCAATCAATTCCAAATAGGAACTTCACATAAACTTTCGTCGAATCATTTTTACGCTGAATTTCTCAATCAATACCCTTCGGGGAAAGTTGAATAATGAAACGTTGAATGTGAAAAGATAAACTCTAGAAATGTTGAGATAAATAGAAATTATGTTTATATCTAGAAGAGAAATCGATTTTTTTACTCCTTTTTCCCAATTCTTCTCTTCCTGCATATTCATAATATTTTGAGATCTGACACATAACAGGGATTTTGATCCTCCTCTCATTTTGAAGATAGAGGTATTGCCTTCAGATTCCCCATGTGTGCTAAAATAGAAAGCATCGCACATTATAATGATGAAAATGGAAAAGTTTTGGTGAATAATGATGCATCTTAAAAATTTCATCAAGTAGCAAACAAGTTCATCAAAAAGGGAAATAAAATAATATTTAAACTAGGATAGGAACTACAACGATTTTTGTTGAAATATTATTTCTTGAAGAAGGAAGAGAAGATGAATTGTTTAATGCAATCCATTAGTCAAAGCATAATTTGCACTGTTGAGTCTATACACCGCGAATTTGAGCATGTTCTTAAATCTGGTTGGCCACCATGGAAGAAAATTTGATTTTGATTTCAATACGCCAGCATTTCCATCTCAAAATTCTGATCCAAGCAAATAACATGAGCCATCTGAAGATGAACTTGATCACTTCTGTGAACAAATGGAAGAGCTCTGCTGTAATTTCATAAATAACATAAAATTTTCCAACGAAGCCACCTTCATTTTGAACGGCCATATCAATAGGCGAAACTACCTTTACTGCTACTGAGATTCTCCAATGGATGACAGAGAATCATACTCAAAATATCTATGTATGCAGTGGACGAGAGGATCATGGGTCCCAAATCTTTCGACGTGGACCCAACAGGTCAAAGATATTCGGATTTTTTTCGGAACGATCTGACTCTTGAACTAGTGATTTTATATCCAGATGTAAAAGAAGCTGATCTACCAGGAAATGACTTTGTCTTTCGACGAGATGGTTCACCTCCTTATTTTGCAGCTTCTGTCAGCGCTTATTTTCAGATTCTACCCCTAGATTACTTCCTGAGGGGATAATTGAAGAGCAAGTATTCGTCATCAGTTAAGACGTAAGTTATCGAAAATTAATCATAGACTGAGCTACTTACTGTCAGGCACCTAAAGGTGCATAATTTATTCAGTAAATTTTTTAATGAGGAAGGAAATTGCTTTAAACAATATCGATGACGTCCTACCTCTTACACGATTTACCTTGTATGTATGAATGACGATTAAGAAATGTGCGACTAAAAATAAAAAAATCTGAGCACCAGAGTTTTTTTACAGAAGTTATTCATTGAATTTTCAACGATGACTGACATATTACACTCACTGAAATAATATGCTTAGAAAAGGGAATTTGATGAATATTCGAAATGTTTGAGAAATATTTTGATGAGAATTTTGTTTATCTGCCCTGTGCACGGCACTCGTCGGCATGGCTGAACGTCAACTCATATATCACCATTTATTCATCAGGTATACCAGTTGAAATATTCTTTGTAGCCGCTTCTCCAATGACTGATGAAATATCTGAATAATCGCCATACTCACGTGTAGCTTCTGACAAATGAATGTTGACAACAACCGCGTCCTTGGTTACCTGGTTGCAACCTTTCAGAATAATTGTCATCAGATAAATTACGTTATGAATAATTCATTTTATTTTTGATCAGGTGTTTTTTGTCGATATCAATCACTTGTCAAGAAAATTCATTTAATATGGATTTTATGATTGACTCTCAGCAACAATTGATTTTTGACATCAATCATTTGTCTCTACTAGGGAAATCATTCCAGGCCATACTGAAAATATGTTCAGTGCTCAGAAACACTATTTTTGGATCAGAAATAAACCTAATTAGAGTCCGACAGGGCTATATCAAAAAGAACCACGCACACATCTTATGGAAAAAAGTTCTTTGGTGAAAATGGCTGGATTATTTATATGTTGTAGCTCGAGCCATCCTGAGTAAAAGTTTCTATTGGCCCAACTCGATCGTATGAGCAGATTCGGCGCCAGAGGACGCCAGGTCATGAATTTTGTGATTTTTAACCGACGAAATAAAAAAGGAGGAGGTTCTCTAGTCGACGCGTATATTTTAAGTTATGTATGATCACGCATAACTTTTCACAGAGCAGTTCGATTCCGATGATTATTTTTTTTTCATTGAATAGGGTGTACTTCGAAGTTAGTCCCATTTGAAATTGAACAAAGAAATCCATCCCTATGGGTAGCAAAATGGAAGATATTGATCGTTCGCCCTCTGAATGTTGGTCCGTTAACCGATTCTATCAGGCATAACTTTGTAGTAGGTTTTCCGATTTGGATGATTCTTTCTTTATTAGATAGGGTATACCTCATAGTTGATCATATTGTCAAAAATGTATCGAACACCCCGTAGAGTAAATCAATGAGTATAATTTCCAAGTGGGTCACAATGTTGCTATTCTGCAAAACACGAATTAGTGCCAAACAAAAACAAGAGATTTTAAAAGTGACGACTGATGGTTTGATCGGAGAGTCGACGTTGGGCTTTTGCCGTGCCCAATAGGGCAATGGGGCAGTTAGAGAGTTGAAAAATTGAGAAGCCCTATTGCCCTCTTTCCAATTTGAAGATTATGGTTTTTGGAATTAGTCCACATTTATTTCTGTAAGTAAGTAAGCTCTATACATTTGTAATTAATAACTAGGTACTAGGAGGGATTCATTGTTTCGTTTTTCATTTACAATTCATTTAATTCTTGTAGTCCTTTTAATAAATATTTTTCTATATTTTTTACAAAGTGTTTTCAATCATTAAAGGGTCAGAATCTACCTAGTTAGTCGTGAACAAACTCCAATTCACGACAATATTTCAATTTGGAATGAAATGGGTAGAAAAATAGGGGATGATTGATATTTCACTTGTGAACATTGGCACACATATGTAGTTGACATTGACAGATCCTCCTACATCCGTCACAATAATTACATTCGTTGGGAGGATGGAATTGTATACAACGTGATGGAATCGACTAACCAGGACTTTAAAAAACAATTTATATTATATAACAATAAATAGTTAAAGTAGATAATCATATTATTTAACAGTTAATACTTGAAGTTACCTAGGTAAGTGAGTATTTTGAAAGTAATAAAGTAGGTAGCAATTAGAAGATTTCAGACAAAAAAAAATTTAAATAAAGACTTTTCAACAAAAAATTAATCCGACAAAAAATCAACTGAAAAGAAAAATATAAAATAAACCTTCTCAGTCTTAATGATAATTGAGCTCCTCAACTAATGTGAATAACTAATTTCAAGTCGGCGCTGAGAATCAAAAAGGAGGAGGTTCTCTAGTCGACGCGTATATATTTTTTTGTATTTTTATGTATGACCGAGCATAACTTTTTACAGAGTAGTTCCATTCCGTTGATTCTTTTTTTATTGGAATGGATTTACTTTGAAGTTGGTCCCATTTGAATTTGAAAAAAAAATATTTCCCTAAGATTAGCAAAAAAGAGGATATTGATCGATCACCCTCTGGATTTTAGTTGACATTGACAGATCCTCCTACATCCGTCACAATAATTACATTTCATGTGATTATTGTTGTTTTACCGCTTTCTTAGTTGTTTGAACAACCCTCAGAAGTTAATGAAAACTTGTACGAGTTAAAATCACGGGGACTTTACCTTTTATAGTGGGATCCGAAACCACTCTTGGGACCTTGAAAAAATTTTTCACCAACTGCGGGATTCGAACCCGAGCCGGGTGGAAACGTCGACACAAAACCAACGCTGTTGTCACTGAGCCACAAGCCGATTATATACAGAATGATGAAATAAACTAACCAGAACTATCAAAAATAATTTATATTATACGGTGTGTAACAGGATCATGGTACACCCCCCGTATCTCCTTTAGTTTCGAAGGTAATTGATTGAAATTTGGAATATCCCATATACATAATGAGCGGCACTTTGTGACCTACAAATGATTATTTTTCACTTCCGGTGACACCCAACTTTCGATTTTTAAATAGGACACCCTGCATATTATTACATTTCCGAAATCTGCATACATTTCTGAATCCAATGATACCACATAAGTGACATTTCAAACGTCAATATTTTTGATAATTCAATTTTTAGTTTTCCATTTAGGTGTGCCATGATGGTTTCGATTCATTCCAATTTACCCGTCTAATGCTAGAAAAATCGAAATCCCGTCAAAAATACTAAATTGCGTTTTTTATGAGCAAATAAAGTTCATCGTAATTAATTTGGGGATAAAACTCAATTTTTTCAAATGGAACCATATGAGTACCGTGGTACCATTTATCAGTACTAATAATAAGGAATTTATTCATACCTGCTAATTAAATGTGCGATAAATACAATCAAAATTACAGCTAAAAGAAAATAAGATAATACAATTACTTTGTTCTAATTTAATGCTAAGAAGTTACTAAGGTGGCTTTGAAATACAAAAAATGAACACAAAACATTACAACAATTGTTCGAAATGCTGTCCATTAACGTCAATGCACTTCTGAACTCGCATAGCTGTTTCTTGAAGAACGTTCGCTAATAGCTGGGCCGTTATACTATTAATTGCGCGTCTTACTGGCAACTCCAGGTCTTCGCGGGATGTAACGGCGGTTGCATAGACAATGTTTTTTAAATGGCCCCAAACAAAGAAATAAAGAGGTGTCAAATCAGGTGATCTTGGAGGCCATCGCACAGGACCATTTGTCGAAATTACGTTTTCTTGGAATGCCTGTTGAAGGTAATCAGTTACTATTCTTGAATTATGGGGAGAAGCTCCATTTTGTTGGGAATACATTCCCTCTCGTAGATGGACAGGTAATTCAGCTAACCTGTCCTCAATTTCATTTTGCGGAATTCCTTAGTATCTCCAGTCAAGCGTCCTTCAAATATTATTGGACCAATGATTCTACGACCGAGTATTCCAAGCCAAACATTGAAACCGAACCGCACTTGAAAGTTAGCCTCCCTCAATAAATTTTGATTTTCTTGTGACCAATACCTTGTATTCTTTCGGTTAAATAATCCCATATTTGTAAACCTAGACTCGTCCGAAAATAAAATCCTTCCGAAAAAAGCATTGTTTGGCTGCACATTGTTCTGCAAGATCCAATTGCAATATTCAATCCTACGTTCATAATCATTTTCGTACAAGTGCTGGTGCAATTGATATTTGAAAGATTTATAATTATGTTTGTGCAAGCTTCGGCTTACCGTTTGGTGACTAATTTCCAATTCAAACCCAATTTGCCTTAAAGAAACGGTCTTATCAACTTCTATTCGAGCTAAAACATTAATTTCCGTTCCTTCGTCAATGATAACGTTTTCTTCGGGATCATGATTAGGCTCTCTTCGGAATTGATTTCCAAGACGATTAAAATAATTTCTCGCTGGACATTGTCTATCAGGATATCGGTTGGCATAAAGGTTTCTAGCCGCAACGGCATTTTTTCTACATTCCCCATAAATAATTAACATGTCCATTTTTTTCCTTGTGGGGCATTTCGAATAAAAATAACAACAATGTAAAGACTTTTCCAATACACAATAAAAACACCGATAAACAAATACCTATTTATTTGACAATCTGAATGATTAATTTCATTGTTTTCAAAGCATCCTTAGTAACTGATTATCTTCAATAAGCATTCGAAGCTATGCGAGTTCAGAAGTGCATTGACGTTAATGGACAGCATTTCGAACAATTGTTGTAATGTTTTGTGTTCATTTTTTGTATTTCAAAGCCACCTTAGTAACTTCTTAGCATTAAATTAGAACAAAGTAATTGTATTATCTTATTTTCTTTTAGCTGTAATTTTGATTGAATTTATCGCACATTTTATTAGCAGGTATAAATAAATTCCTTATTGATTGTACTAATGAATGGTACCACGGTACCAATATGGTTCCGTTTGAAAAAATTGAGTTTTACCCCAAAATCGATTACGATGAACTTTAGTTGCTCATAAAAAACGCAATTTAGTATTTTTGGCAGGATTTCGATTTTTCTAGCATCAGACGGGTGAATTGGAATAAATCGGAACCATCATGGCACACTCAAATGGAAAACTAAAAATTGAATTATCAAAAATATTGACTCTGAAATGTCACTTATGTAGTATCATTGGATGCAGAAAATTAAGCAGAATTCAGAAATGTAATAATATACAGGGTGTTCTATTCAAAGATCGAAAGTTGGTATCACTTCCGGCGAAACCGAAAGTGAAAGAAAAATGATTCGTAGGTCAAAAACTGCCGCTCATTATGTATATGAGATTCCTCAAATTTCAATCAATTACCTTCAAAACTAAAGGAGATACGGGGGGTGTACCATGATCCTGTTACACACGGTCTAACAATAAATAATTAAAGTAGATAATCATGTTGAAAAAGGAAACATTCTCAATTGAATATTGATAGAAAGATTTTTCTGTGAATTGAAAAATCCACGATTGAAATGAAGTTATTTTTTGTGAATGTCTACCATCTTTGCAAAGTGAGATTGCTTCTTGAAAATGTGTTTCCTATTTTTTCCGGTCGTCCTGATGATCGTGGAAACGTGAAATAGATTTTCGTCGACAAAAATGTATTGAAGACCTAGTGAATGCGATGTCTCTCCTGCGTCAATGTTACGAATGATTTCTGGTGAGTACTCTCTTTTGGAAAACATTCTTCTTTGCCTCATTCATCATTATGAGTTCCTAATTAAGACTGGAATAGAAAACCAAATAACTATCTGAATGAAAATGCAAATTTTCAATATCAGATTTTACTTTTGAGTTAGGGCCTTTTCAGAATATCTATCAGATGTAGTTCAATGTCCAGCGTGGTCTTAGCCGGGGAAGTAGTTGTTTTCTGTTAGACATTCACAAAAAATAACTTCATTTTAATCGTGGATTTTTTTATTCACAGAAAAATCTATCTATCAATATTCAATTGAGAATGTTTCCCTTTTCAACGTGAATACCCCACAAGAGGTTATCTTGACGATGGAAGATAGTGACTAAAGTTTTTTTTTCAGTCGCAGATTATTCCACATCTGATTTTATGAACATCCTGTTTATATTTTCAACAAATCAATCTAGATAATCATATTATTTGAGTATTAATAGTTGATGTAAGGTGGGCAAGTAAGTATTTTGGAAGTAATAAAAAATCATAAGGGTAGTAATTAGTAGATTTCAGCCAAAAAAAATTGAAAAATAAAAAATATTTAACAAAAAATTAAACCGACGAAAAACGGAACTGAAAAGCAAAAAATAAAATAAACCTTCTTAGTCTCAATAACTAAGTTCCTAAACTAATGTAAGTAACTGATTTTGAGTCGGCGTCAAACAAACAATCAACGAATATCATTGAATTACTTCAAAAAAATTATCAAAATGTCACCTCGCATCTCGATGCCCTCATTTTACGCTTCACCTAACTCATTTGCTTGTTTTTGCTTTTCAGTTCCGTTTTTCGTAGGTTTAATGTTTTGTTAAAAAGTTTTTTAGAGAAATTCAGCTGAATAAATAAATATCAATATCTCAATTATATTCAATATTGTGTGCAACTGGGCATCTCTGAAATGCGTGAGAAATATTTTTCTGTAATACAGTAAAAACGCGACTGTTTTTCTACAGGCATACTCAATTCTTCAGTGGATGAATTCGCCTACGCGGTTGATTGACTTGGATCGACCAAAATATAACAAAGCTATGAATACAGAGTGTTTGGAATAATGATATATATGTAATTACTCCAAATCGTGAGTTTTATTATTTTTGGGTGAATTCAGATAAATGAAAAACATTTACATCTTATTTTTAATCGATATTCAACTGTTGTTCAATTGAGCGTTACTAAGATTCCTGAATAATTTTTCTATAAACCAAAAAAAAGATTTTCTACAGGGTAGTTTCTGATGTACTCAATTTGTAAGTGAAAGAATTCGCCTTCGCCTTCTATGAGTCGATTGAATTAATTATTATCATTACCTACACATAGTCTAATCAACAAGTCCAGAAACGTGTTAAATAGATATAAAGCTCCTAAAAATATTAGCGATAGCTCATTCGATTTGGAATGACGTCTAGAGGAATGTTTTTTGAGGGTTTATAAGCACGTAAAAAATTACGATTGTTATTAACAAAATAAGATTAAAAAAAAAAGATATTTAGTTTTTCGTTAATAATTTCTAAAATGATGATATTTAAGGAATTATGAAAAAAGATCCTGAAAGAGGAGGAAATTTCCAATAAAAAAGTCCTGCCTACCGGAACTCTATCTCTAATATTTTTTATTTTTTTTTAACGCTGAAAATAGGGCTCCGCGAGGTCGTTACGGCATAGACGCACCGTCTAAAAAATAATTTTTTATACTATTGAATAACAATTTAAAAAGTTGAATGAATTATGGTGTAATCGAGACACTCGAACAAAAAAATCTTGGTAAAAAAAATGTTCATGTCGATTTTTCAAAAATTTTTTAATTAACAAATTTTTTTCCAATCTCTGTTTTTATAAATTATGACATAAAAGTTTAAATAATTGGTCTATAAAATTTTCGCTTGTGGAGCTTTTTTCATTTAGGTACGTAATGACGCAATGCAAAAAAAATTATTAAAGTTTATTATTTTGTTAATTATAATTTTTTTAAATTAACAAAAAATGAAATCTCTAAAATATGTTATCAAAAAAATTTTTTTTTAGTAATATCTTATTATTGCTGTTTTTGTATCTAATATGGGTATTGATTAACATTGGGAAAACAATTTTTACGTCATTTGTTGAGAAATTGTTTATGAACAAACAGACTATATTGTTTTATAAACAAAAAAAAATTTAAAGACTAAAATAATTTCTTAACTAATTATTTAAACAATTAAAATATATAAAAAAAATATTATAAACAATAAAAAAAAATATTTAAGAAAAAAAATTGTTTTTTAAATCATAATTCCACCTATGCAATAAGATAGAGGCAAAAAATTTTTTAAAAATCCCAAAATAGTCTGTTTGTTTATAAACAATTTCTTAACAAATGACGTAAACATTTTTTTTCTGATGTTAATTAATTCCTATATTAGATGCGAAAACAGCAATGATGAGATATTACTGAAAAAAATTTTTTTGATAACATTTTTTAGAAATTTCATTTTTTGTTAATTTAAAAAAATTATAATTAACAAAATAATTAACTTTAATAAACATTTTTTGCATTGCTTCATTGAGTACCTGAATGAAAAGAGCTCCACGTAGCGAAAATTTAATAGACCAATTATTTAATCTTTTATGTCGTAATTTATAAAAACAGAGATTGGAAAAAAATTTGTTAATTAAAAATGGTGTAACTTTTTGAAAAATCGACATGGAATTTTTTTCTTACCAAGGTTTCTTTCGTTCGAGTGATTCATTCAAATTTTTAAATTGTTATTTAATACTATAAAAAAATTATTTTAGGTGATATAACGGCTTTTTAGACGGTGCGCCTATGCCGTAACGACCTCGAGGAGCCCTATTTTCAGCGTTAAAAAAAATATGAATAATAAAGATAGAGTTCCGAGAGGTGGACTTTTTTATTGGAAATTTCCTTCTCTTTCAGGATCTTTTTTCATAATTCCTTAAATATCATTATTTTAGAAATTATTAACGAAAAACGAAATACCTTCTTTTTTTAATCTTATTTTGTTAATAACAATCACAATTTCTCACGTGCTAATAAACCCTTGAAAAACATTTTTCTAGACGTCATTTCGATCCGAATGAGCTATCACTCATATTTTTAGGAGCTTTATATCTATTTAACACGTTTTTGAACTTGTTGATTGGACTAACAGTCGAAAGCTTTCGACAGATCACAGAACACCGACGCGACAAGTTCTCCATTGTTTATTTCAGAATAAACTTCATACAATAAGGAGGAGATAGCATCATGAGTACTTTTGTTACTCTGGAATCCAAACTGATTTGCACTCATTATATTTTGGATAATTAAAAATGCGCTCATTCTTCTTTTTACAATTTTTTAACCGACGAAACCAAAAAGGAGGAGGTTCTCTAGTGGACGCGTATATTTATTTTTTTTATTTTTTTTTTATATGTATGATCACGCATAACATTTTACCGAGACGTCCGATTCCGATAATTTTTTTTCCAATGGATAGGGTGTACTTCGAAGTTGGTCCCGTTTGAATTTTGAAGATGAAATCCACCCCTAAGGGTAGCAAAATGAAGGATATTGATCACTCACCCTCTGAATTCTGGTCCGTTAACCGATTCTATCAGCTATAACTTTGTACTGGGATATTCGATTTGGATTATTCTTCTTTTATCAGATAGGGTATACCTCATAGTTGATCATATTTGGATTTTAAATGGAATTATCCACCCTTACGGATAGAATAATGGGGGATAATTGATTTTTCACTTGTGAACATTGGCACACATATGTAGTTGACAATGACAGATCGCTAGTGTCATTAATACAATAAATATATTCTATGAGAGGATGTAATGATATACAAAGTAATGAAAAAAACTACCCAGAACAACAAAAATAATTTATATTACTACAAATAGTAAAAGTAGATAATCATATTATTCAACTGGTAATAGTTGATGTAAGGTGGGTAAGTAAGTATTTTGGAAGTAATAAAAAAAAGTAGGTAGTAATTAGTAGATTTCAGCCACAAAAAATTGAAAAATAAAAACTTTTTAACTAAAAGTTAAACCGACGAAATACGGAACTGAAAAGTAAAAAATAAAATAAATCTTCTTAGTCTCAATAACTAAGCTCCTAAACTAATTTGAGTAGCTAATTTTGAGTCGGCGCCAAACAAACAATCAACGAAGATCATTTAACCACTTCAAAAAAATTATCAGAATGTCACCGCCCAACTCGATGCCATCATTTTACGCCTGATCTAATTCATTTGTTTGGCGCCGACTCAAAATTAGTTACTAACATTAGTTTAGGAGCTTAGTTATTGAGACTAAGAAGATTTATTGTATTTTTTACTTCTCAGTTCCGTATTTCGTCGGTTTAATTTTTTGTTAAAAAGTTTCATGATCTTAGCTATTGTTGGGATGACAGATATGGGACGAAAGTTAGAAGGGTTTTCCAAGTCTCCACCTTTATGTAGAGGAACCACAATGGAAGTTTTCAAGAAGTCGGGAAATATGCCCGATTGAAACGAAAGATTTATACCCATCACCAATATGTTTAAGGCATTCTCATGAAGATTCCCTATAATAGAAACTGATATCCCATCAATACAGTTTTTTTAATTTTTTATTCGTGGAGAATTTCCACTAGTGTTGTATAAGGTTGATTTCTCATCTATGTCAAATGTTTCTAGATTTCTCAAGGGATCATATGGACACGGGCTCAGACTATCATTCAACTTTTCTGCAATAGTGCAGTAAAACTCATTTAATTAATTGGGGTTTGAAGGAGTATCGATCATCTTACGATGTTTCCCTCTAAGATCATTTATTATTGACCAGCTTTCCTTAACTTTATTTTTTGCCAATTTAAGTGTATTCTTATAGTGTATTCTCATAGTAAATTACTTTTCTATGAATTTTTCCATAGTCATTGTAGTATTGATGGAAACTTACATTATACAATTTTTTTATGTAGTGTAAAGACCTTACATTTTTTGATGATATTTTTAATCCTTTAGTCAACCATGATTTCTTTTTATCATTCTGTTCGATTTTCTGGTAGGAAAAAGATTTATCAAAGATGTAGGTCAGCTGGTCATGGAAAGCACGAAAAGGATCCTGTTGGGTTGGGATGTAATTCCACTTACTCCGCGAGCAATTATCATAAAATTTGTTATAGTTTGAAGTGCTGTACAATCTGCCACATTTGAATTTGAGTGGCTTCATTTTCAGGTTGATATCTACAGTGCATTTCACAGCCTCATGGTCTGATACTCCAGATATTACCGTACACATAATTTTATTTTCTTCTATGTTACTACAAACGTAGTCTATTCTTGTTGAAGATGATTTAGTGATACGCGTATCAGAAGTTACATGCATGTTTAAGTTGAAAGAACTCAGTAAATTCCTCAGAAGAATAGTGGCCTGGCCATCAACATTATTATGATCCATATCTAAATCTCCAGTTGATATAAAAAAAATAATTATCTGGCAAGTCGGTTAAAAGTGAATCAAGACTATGCAGGAATATTTGGAGCTCCGAGGATGGTCTTCTATAAAGACATAATACATATGTGTTTATTTTTGTAGAGTATACTAGTGAAAACTCAAAATGTTCTTCACTTAAGTATTCATTGTATTTGTCAATTTCAATAAAATTTATAGAATCTTGCAAATGATTATTAATTAGTTTAGCAAGGAGTAGAAAGTGTCTCTAGTAGATTTTTTCCAGATCTCTATATTTTAGAATGTATATTTTATTTTCCTTATTTATATATTCACACATTTGGAACTGAGAACTTGATATCGGACATGAATAATAAAACTAGTTCAGGGTTTTAGCATATTTCATATCGTGGTCCTGAAATATTGCTGATCCGACTTGTATGGACATGCCTTTGAGACTTGTCTCCCAGGATAATATAATGTATGGATAACACAAATAATATATAATCCCGGGATTTAGTAATTGTAATATCACTCAAACCAAATAAAACCTCTTGTAAACTGCGCTTTCGAATAAATGTGATTTTGGGTGTCTCTGGTCTAATGAAAAATGTAGATGAAATGAAACAATGAAGTAACTGGGAGACTGGTTTTATTCGAAGTTATTAAACTCATTAGGATGAATTCCAAACTCCATGAATTTGTCATCATTCGGCTGATTTGTCTGCTAGTGAAATGTATGGAAGTATGGAAGTTAACTTCACTACGAGTTTTTGCATTAAATATAAATGGATTATTGCAATGCCGGGGATTCAAACTGGCGTGGCCGCGGGCGACTGCTGTTATTCTATCATCGTAGACCGTTGTTGAATTTAATATATCTCAATAGTTGAAAAATAGGAATGCATTGTACGTTCTGTCCTCCGAAATACGGCAACGATGCTTGTTTCGTTTTATTTGAAAAAAATTATTTAGTTTTTGCCTCTGTGTTTCATGATATTTTTTGTTTTTCCGCGTGATAATTTTTTTAATTGTGACTGGTTATATATTTTTCTGGTTCTTTTTCATACCTAGGATGGTATTTTTTCACTATTAAACTATATACTGAACACGTTGAGGTTATGAAAGATACCAACCCAGCTAAGGAAAAGAACCAGAAAAAAATTCACAATTGGGAAACATGATTACGTGGAAAATGGAAAAAAACAACATGGAGCATAAAGAGGCAAAAAATAAATATATATTCTCAAATAGAAGGAACAAACAAGTCTATCAATCAGGAATGAAAAATAAACATTGAAAATATTCTATTATGAAAAACTTTATCCAAATCCCAAGAAAAATGAAGCAAGAGGATTTGAGAATTATATATATATATATATATATATATATATATATATATATATATATATATTTATATATACAGGATGTTTCCTAACTACGTTACGAAACTTCAGGGTGTGATTCGTTAGGTCATTCGTTAGGTCATTTGACAAAAAAAAGTTCCTATGAACATATGTCCGGAGTTGCTTCGTTTCTGAGATACAGGGCGTTGAAGTATAGAAAAAAAGGTATTTATGAAATATCCTGAATATCCTGAAACCAATGTGGTTGAAATGTGGTACAGCTATTTGAAGTAATAAGGCAATTATTTGGCCCTAAGTAGGTCTAGTGGCGTCTCAGTGGGCACCACAGCCAACAATACTGAGAAAAAATTTATTTTCTCCTTTTCAGTGCATTTGAATATAAGCGTGGGTTCTAAAAAGTTTTTTATAAGCGTGGTAAAAATACAACAATACAGTGATAGTATTGGCATATCAGTGAAATTCAGAGTTGTCAATTAGCAGTGATTCCATCATGAATACTTTTACCAACGCTGAAATGGCTGACATTCACTTCATTTATGGATTAGCAAATGGAAATGCGGAAGAAGCACGGAGAATCTACCAGGATAGATATCTTAACAGAGTAATTCCATGTGCTAAAACATTAAGAACGATACATGCAAGATTATGTGAAACTGGAAGTTTTAATAAAAATGTAAGTGGTGGAAGACCAGAAACTGTAACAACGCCTGAACTAGAAGAAGCTTTACTTGATGCGATAGAAGAAGATCCTTCAAATAGTACCAGGAAGATTGCACTGCAGCTTGAAGTAAGCCCAAAAACCGTTTGGAAAGTTCTAAAAAGAAACCTCCTATACCCATATCACATACAGCGGGTCCAAGCTCTACTGCCTAGGGATTTCACCCAAGATTAATGTTTTGCAGGTGGTTGATTCATACGATGGCACACAATAATAATTTTTTACCATATATTTTATTTACGGACGAGGCAAATTTTTCACGAGATTCTATTATAAACTTTCACAATAACCATTTCTGGGCCGACGAAAATCCCCACATTATTAGAGAAAGTCATTTTGGGCAACGATTTTCGCTGAACGTTTGGGTAGGAATTATTGGTGACTACCTAATTGGACCCTTTTTTTCACCAGCAAGATTATCAGGTCCATCCTACACGGCTTTTTTGCGAAATCATTTACCCATTTTGTTGGAAGAAGTACCCGTACTTGTAAGAGGCAACATGTGGTTTATGCACGACGGAGTTCCAGCTCATTTTAGTGTTCTTGCTCGTCAGCATCTCGACATCACCTACCCTAATCGCTGGATTGGACGTGCAGGACCTCAACATTGGCCCGCTTGCAGTCCTGATATGAATCTTCTAGATTTATATTTATGTGATCATCTGAAGGCTCTCGTTTATGAAACCCCTATACCAGATGTGAATGATTCGAGGAATCGAATAAGTGACAATTGTAATGTCATAAGGAATACTCCAGGTATTTTTGAACGTGTCAGACACATTGCAGTCGTGTATTCCATCAGACGGTGGACATATTGCTCATTTACTTTAAGGTCGAAATTGTTTATTTTTTACTTTAGGTTTGTATTTTATGTTGTCCATGGATAATTTGTAGAATAAGTATTTTTTTCTCGAAAACGAAGCTTGACATGAATAAAACACAAGAGACCAAAGACTTGTATTTGCAGTTGTTTAATCTGAAAAAATAAAATACTACAAAAAAAAAGTACTTTTTTTTCTCAGTATTGTTGGCTGTGGTGCCCACTGAGACGCCCCTGGACCTACTTGGGGCCAAATAATTGCCTTATTACTTCAAATAGCTGTACCACATTTCAACCACATCGGTTTCAGGATATTCAGGATATCTTATAAATACCTTTTTTTTAATACTTCAACGCCCTGTATCTCAGAAACGAAGCAACTCCGGACATATGTTCATAGGAACTTTTTTTTGTCAAATGACCTAACAAATCACCCCCTGAAGTTTCGTACCGTAGTTAGGAAACACCCTGTATATACATATTCTACATATACTTCGGAGTGTATACATCATTGATAGTCTATCTCTATGGTATACATGCTTCATATACTTTAGGGTGTCGTGGGGTCAGTTCAATGTAAATTGATCAGTATATATTTATATACAGTGTCCGTCATAAAGTTGGCTACATATGGGAAAAAAATTGTTATTGAAATTTCTGAAAAACTCTAATGGCGGTTCGTTTCTGCATGTCTGACAACTAAAAAATCTGTTGCGACTTATATCACGTGACCTCAGATTTGGGGGGAATTTGAAAAAAGGTTGTCTGTTGTGCCGAAAAAGGGGTCAAATTGACAGGATATCGAAAAATTTTATGGAGAAAATGTACCAATTGAAAAAAATTCCATTACTAAGAATCATTATACCGTCTTGTTTCATCTGGAAACAGCTTTAATAACCTCAATCACATACGTTTTGATCAGAACTAATCAAATATTTGTGGAACAGACATTTTGCGGGAGATTTATTATGAAAACACGATTTAGTCTTGTTACTAGGTGTAGTCATGCCCTGTGTATTGATGCACATGAGCTCATTCAATATTTTCAAACCGTAATAAAATTTAAACCAACTAATATTTGTAATCAAAACTCAATAACACATTATTTATCCTAATTGAATTTAGTGTTGTTGTAAATAAAAAAAACTCAATAAACAAACAATGTACAAATTTTCAATATCCTACGTGACCACCTTTGCGCTCCATACATAGAATTGTTCTGGAAAACACTTCGCGGCGAACATTTTTCAACATACTTCTGTTGACCAGTGCTGCACAATTCCTTATACAAATTTTTGAATGTTCTACATTTTGAAACGGGGGTTGTTTATAAACATTGCTTTTCAGGTGACCCCATGATAAGAAATCACGCGGCATTAGGTCTGGACACCTAGCAGGCCAAGGATTACCTGAATATAGACCTATCCACTGCTCACCAAACTCATTGTTCAACCACTTCCGCCCTTCATTCGTAGAATGAATAGAAGCCCCATCTTGTTGAAAGAATAAACAAATCCGCTCTTGTAATGGTAGGTTGTCGATAAATGTAGATATCTCGGTCAGTAAAGAGTTCAAATACCGTTCGCTATTTAAACTTCGTGTAAAAAAGAAGGGACATACAATTCACTCATTTAGAATTCCACACCATACATTCACTTTCAAACTATATTGGTCCTTGGCTGCAATTATGAAATGAGGATCATGATCTGCCCACCATCTACAATTTTGAGAACGATTGTCTTCTAACATTCCCTGGAACCGTGCACAAAAATAAAATCGAGCGTCATAATCCCTGTCTTGCAGTACTTTAAAGTAAAATCTTAAAAATCAGTTCATTTCTGATGTGCACCGATATTTCTCTGTTAGCAACCTCGAGTTAGTAAGTTTTTTATATTTGAAAAAAAGAGTATTTTTACAATGTGATTTTGTTCTTTTCAGATGTCTTGATAATGAAATAAAGTATTTCTAAAGCTCGACAATTTAACAAAGAGTCTTCTTTACATGGCCATTTCCTATTGACTGCAACCTCAAAGGGAAACATAAAATTGGTTCTTGTGTTTCCTAAACTCAGTTTTTTTCTTCCACCAGTCCAGTCAAGAGACTACCTTCTTCTAAATATATATATATATATATATATATATATATATACATATATATATATATATATACAAATGCAGTCGTATTCGGGTTGTAATCAAATATTATTATTTCATCAGACCAGAGACATAGAAATAATACTATCTGTTATCTGGTCGCGTTTTCGGAAGAAAATTACATCATACATTACATAAAACTCTCCAATAAAACTTATGAAACACTTACTACTAACTTGAGAATAAAACATTCGAAAAAAAAATTGGTGCCTCAATCACACTGTAGAAGGAACCGTTGTCCTTACTTGATTTCAACAACCAGAGGAATCCACGCAAAGCAATGTGAATATTATAAAGAATAACACTGAGTTTTTTCCTATTCAAAGAAAAGAATAAAAACATTATATTACTAAACACTATCATAAACAAACTTGCCTAATTTGCAGGAGGACATACATTATTTTGGATTACAGTTTTGGCATTGTCAACTTCAATTTTGAAATGAATTAGAATTTCGAAACGATCGCAAATTATCATTCTCAAGTATTTTACTCAAATTATCGATATCAGATTTTTTATTCAAACAGTTATTTTCTTCATTTATGTGAATCATGTATTCTGTACATTAAATAGGCAAAAAACACAGTGTTCCTTCTTACAATATTCACATTGATTTGGATGGATTCCTCAGTTTGTTAAAATCAAGTAGTTTCTTCTAACGTGGGATTGAAGCACCCATTTTTTTTGTGTTTTAGGTTCACATTTTATTTCTGTCCGTGAAGTGTATGTTTTTTATTTTCAGTTCGTGTTAATCTCAAGTTAGTAAGTATCACATCAGTTTCATCGAAGAATTTTTGTAATGGTGAACTTTTGTCCATTTGTCTTCATAAAGCATTTTTTTTTCTTAGAAAGTTTGACCAGATAACAAAGAGTATTCTTCCGATGTCTCTGGCCTGATAAAAAATAATATTTGACTGCAATCCTGATACGATTGGTTTTTATATATACACAAAATTCATTATAAATCAAAAAAACTGGTAGACCACAAGCGAAAAACAACTAATTTCCTAGCAAATACCACGCAGAACATTGAATATCCTCCTGAAAATCTATGCAAACTTCCATTAACATGAAAATTGATTGCAAATGTTTCTTTTTCTGTCAAACTTGCTTATGTTTGAATTGTGTCAGGTCCGCCTAACAGTTTGTATATCGGTTTCAGGCATTTGGCCCTCATCAGAACGGACTAGTCACCAGTTAGAGATCCGAAGACCTCTGGCTGAAGCGAGACCTAACACATATTAAAACACCATCAAGCTTAATCACCTGTAGGATTCTCCTGTCTCGATGGAATTGCATAAATTTTCTGGTGGATATCATTCAATGTTCTGCGTGGTATTTGCCAGAAAACTAGTTGTTTCTTGCTTGTAGTCTACCACTTATTTCAATTTATATTGAATTTTGCAAGTCTTGGGTTTCTAATATTACACTTCACATGTTTGGCTCTCTTGTTTAATATATATATATATATATATATATATATATATATATATATATATATATATATATATATATATATACATGAATTGCAAAAATTAGAGATGTGACATCTATAATTTGCTGAGTGAAGCTCAGATCTAGTGAAGTGGAGTTCAATGGCAGGAAATTCCGTGCAACATTGAAAGGTCACCAACAGTTGTCAGTATAGGCCAATCCACGACACCAAATGTATATATTATATATATATATATATATATATATATATATATATATATAAAATTCCACGTCATCAGGTCTAAGCTTCACCACACAGATTATAGGTGTCACCTCTAAAATTTTCATATATATATATATATATATATATATATATATATTTGTTTCCTTGGATAGAAGGACGGATCTTGTACATCAGACATGCTATGCATATATGCATAAAGATAATCAGGATTTATTTAATTGGTTCGTTGAATCAAAAGTAGAAATTGTTATTGTTATCTCGAATGGTGGTTGTAGTAACTTCTGAAGTAGTTTTGAGCGATTTATCTATATCAAGTCCCAATTTTTCAAATTGATTTCTCGAAAAATGTAATGATGATGGTTATAACTAGGATCCTTAGAAGTTACCCCTTACCTGATGAAAAAGAAAACATTTCGAAAAAAAAATTCTTTTCGGAATATCTGTTCCCAAAATTTGCCATTGAAATCTTTGATATTGTCCCCAAACGAATTGTATATTTGAAAATATTTGAAACTACATTTATCAAATACAAATGGAATAATTATTTGTATGGCCATTCCTATTTTATCCAGTTGAAAAATACCTGTTATGCTAAATATGAGATTTGTTGCAAATCTGTTTGAATTATCATATAGTAGATTTAATGCATCTATTATAGGATTTTCTTTTTTGCAGATATTCATTTTTATCATACCGTCAGAGAGCTCAGGGAAATTCAAATTTATCATCACCAACGTCCGTAATAATGGGTAAAGATTGATGAGATAAGAATCACCGTTGAAGGCATTCGCAGTTATTCCGTAAAAATCCCATACCGACCGAAAATCCCCTTATCTACCCCAGAATGCTATCGATACTATCAGACTGTTGCATGTAAGGATTAACAGGTGGTTTTTGATCCACAGAGCATTTTCAACGGAAAATTCACTAGAATGGGTCTGTTTACAAACAAACAATCAACTTACATAACCTTGTCGTCTCTTCTGGCTCAACACAGCTCGGGGATCTGCAAACTTTCAATTCAAAACATCACGATTTCACCTACTTTTCGCACCAACGTGCAATGACTGGGGCTTAGTGGAAACTGGGTCCGAAAGAGACGTCGAGCAAAGCGCGTACGCGTCGATTTTCCCGACGCTGATGACGTCAGAGTCATGAGCATCGTTTAGGGCTGATAGGCGGAGGGCTTCGTCTCGTTATCTGCTGAAGAATTATTCATCTGTTGCTCTCTACTGGATATATTTGAGAGCATATGAACCAGAATGTCGGACTTGCGGAAAGTTTCACTTTCCACATTAATTTGACATTGACATTTGACAGGATTTATTCGAATCATGATAATATTAATATAATAATAATTATGTTCACTCAAGTGAGTATACAGATGGTATGAATGATATATAAATATAATATTTCATTTGAACAAACAGAAGAACCACTGAAGCTGTGTTAATCACAGCTTGTGCGTGATTCTTGCGTAAAATGTTAAATGTTCAAATATAAATACAAAGTAAATAAACATAAGTATGTGCTTTATATGAATCTATGCTATTTATCATCAAAATACACTATATATGGAAATAAGCAATAGGAGAAAAAATAACAATAAAAGGGAAGAATGAGTGTGAAGTCTACAAATACAAATTCAAAATAAATATATATAAGTATGTGCTTTATATAAATCTATG
The DNA here is from genome assembly GCA_018342105.1 of Gonioctena quinquepunctata. Taxonomy (NCBI): domain Eukaryota; kingdom Metazoa; phylum Arthropoda; class Insecta; order Coleoptera; family Chrysomelidae; genus Gonioctena; species Gonioctena quinquepunctata. The sequence goes on from JAFIRS010000090.1 coordinate 1,084,399, forward strand.
CTATCAATTATCAAAATACATTATGTATGGGGATCAAGAATGGAGTAAAGAATATTAATAAAAGCGAAGAATGAGGTAGATATTATAAAAATAAATTTGGGTTAACAAGATTGAATATAAAATTGTCTGGATGATTTGATTGTAAAGGAAATTATATGTTTTTGATTATTTAATGAACTGTTTTTCTCTCAGTGGCATGAAACCAGATTTCCATATTGAATTTAAAAGATCTATATTGTTTTATTGATTTGAGTTCATCTGGCAAAGCGTTGTATATTTTTGGATTGAGAAATTCTAAACTACGTTGTCCTATACTTTTTCCCCTTCGGTAATACAAAGTAATCAATTTCACATCTTGTATGATGATAGATGTGTACAAGAGGTTCCAACCTAATTTTTCCTTGATGGACGTTTAGAAGTCATCTCAGAGAAAAAAGTTGTCTCACTTCGAGAAATCCGCTTTCTGTGAATAATGCATTGCTAGGGTAAGTTATTTTTTTGTCATATATAATTCTGATAATCCATTTTTGTGACGTATTGATGTGGATAAGATGACAATCAGTGATTCAGCCCCAACCTAATATGCCATAGGATAGTTGAGATTGGACGAGTGAATAATATACAGTTTTCAAGTGGGGAATATCTAGGAATTTAAGACGTGAAAGTAATCCTCTCAATTTATTGGTGGTACGAGTAGCTTGTGAATCCCAACGCAAATGCCTATCAATTATTATTCCCAAATATTTAATTGATTCTATTTCTGGTATCTTGGTCCCGTGGACGAATTTCAGAGATCCCAAGTAGGGCAAGTCACTTGTGTAAGAAGTGAAGGGGAGGTACTTGGTTTCATCCATATTTAATGTTAATTTATTATATCTGAACCAATCTTTTATGACCTTTTAGTCTGATTCCACTCGAGTTTTCAGACTGATAAAAATTTGCGGTGTCATCTGCAGAGCTGAGAACCGAACCTTTTGTAGCCATGGCTAATAGGCTGTTGATGCATAAAGTGAATAGCAGTAGTCCAAGCACTGTACCTTGCGGCACGCCATGTGTAATATTTCTCATCTAATTGATTCCGATATGTATGCTTGTCCTTAATGTTCCTCTCACAAAAAAAATGATTTATTTGCTTTTTCACTTCTTTTTCATTTTCAGGAAGTGAAAATCAAAAACTTATAAAACCATGTCAAGAAATTTCTAGTCATTATGTTATTTTTTGAACCCTCGATAGTGAGTTATGATAAGTCTGAAGAGTTTTTTCTTGAGAATTCAAAGATGAAGTGGGTGTTTGGGAATGTTTCTTGGGTGATTCCAGCTAAATAGTTAAATTTGATGTAACTAGCGAATATATTGAAACCTATCAATTGCAGATTTGAAAATTGTAATGATATCAGAAACACCCTATCTTTTGAAGCTGCTAACAATAATTTTCCAAAAAAAGAGTTTCTTAGAAAAAATATAATTTCCCCTATTTATCATCGCCATGGACTATACAAGCATAAATAATACATTTCAAGTTTCAATTATTATAGCCTTTCATAGAATACATGTTGGGCAATTTCTGTATACAAAAATATTTTTAATTAAAATCAGAATTCATCCCATATGTGCCTCTTTTACTCTGTTACCAAAAATGTCCATCATCACCATGGACCATCCTGGTTTTTACCATAAATCAATCAGAGGAGTATACAGAACTATGCTAATATTAGACATAGATTTGCCATACACCTCATTTTTCCATCAGCATTGGAGGTGGTTGTGTGCTTTGCATTGCTTAGACTTTTTCGAGTGAAACAAGTGTTTAATGAGGTACATATTTTTCTAATACATCAACTCAATGTATCTCTTTGGCAAATCGTTTTTTGGTGTAAATGGCTAGTAAACGTAAAATTAACATATTAGCTTCAAGAAGAGATATTTTTTAGATAATTGTATTCACTTGAAAAATGCTAAAAATAATACGTTTTATCATCTCCATGGACTTGAACTGTTGAACTGTACATGGTGTTGAAATAAAGAGATTATTTTTTGTTTTTAATGTTTTGATTTTGCTCAGTGATCTATGTTAAGCTCTTAGGGAGAATGTCAAAGATTCATTTCATACCATTTGTCTTCTTGTTTTAGAAGTAATTTTTTATGAAAGAATAAAGCTTTTTCATTATTTTTAAACAGACTTTTTGTTTTTAGCACCAATTTTTTACAAAATGTAGACCAATTATAACTCCTTGGACAATCGATCATCTCCATGGACACGGTTTTAATTTTTTCCAGATAAAAATCTCGAAACCAAATAACGATCTCAATTTTAGGTGGGACTCAAACATATCTTGCCCCTAGAGAATGATGATGTACTTATTTAATCCATTTTCTAATTTTATTTCTCAAACTTTATAGAAGTGATGTTTCACAATTCCGCTGAAATAACCCACTTGAGATAATCGTCAGTAAAACACATGAATTTTTGGGACCGAATTTGTGAAGTTTCCCCAAGAACCGTGGGAGTTTAATTCATGTCAGGCTTTTTTGACATTACCGAAGACAAACTATGTATTAAAAGTCTACAAAATTTCAAATTATTCGTCCGAAGCTGTTTTCAAAAATAAGCCAGACTGATATAAATGTATAAATATCTTCTGTTCTCGTCATACTTACAAGAATCAAATATAATCTCTTAACTGCATTTCGTGAACATAACCTGAATAACGAAAATGTTGACAGCAACGTATAGATTATGAAATGTCGACAATCGAGACAGACGAAGACACACAAGACAGATAAAATATAAAAGACATACAAGACAGGTAAAACAGTCAAGACAGACGGGACCTAGAGAACAGGCAAGACAATCAATCTTTATTTCCATTTTTCGACATGGTTTACATGTTTCGGAATTTCAATAAAGATATAAAAATATGAAATACATAAAAATACGAAAGATAAAATTAACATATAAAATAAATAAATTGAAGCGATAAAAAAATTGAAAATTATTACTCAAAATTCTTCACACATATGTTTAATTTCTATAAAATCATTCACACTATGAAAAACATACAACAAGAAAAAAACACTTCAAATCTATTTGAAGGAGGTATATCCTTCGGGTTGTCTGGAAGATTATTAAAAAGTTCAAGACAAACATGATCAGGAGCACTTACGAAAAATTATTTCGAACATGACGACACGAAAGTGTCATAACATTCAAATATTTGAAAAAAATCTACAAGTTTCTCTATTAAATATTCCAAAAAAATATCTCAGGGTCCATTTTTGGCCAATGAAAACTTCCTTTGAACCAGTTGAATTACCTCAGAGACAATGTCTCGATTTAACTTGAGCGTAATACACATTCATCATCTGATCCAGTTCTAACATCGATCGTAAATTGATAAAAATAAATTTCATAGAATTCAACTGCTTGACAATGAGATTTCCAGTAAAAGTATTTGTCCAGAGATATTCACGAAACTATAACCTCACTATGTGTAGTGGATTGGACAAAATATTTTCACTAATTAAAATTTCGAGGTCTTCGATATTTTTCTGCCGATTGGGAATTCGCATCATTTGGGTCTTTTGGATACTGAAAAATAAGTTCCTGCAGTTGAAGAAAGATGAAAGTTTTTGAATTGTTACTTTGTATTTTTATTGCAAACTTTCAGTATCGGTAGCGGATATAACTAACGAAAAGTCTTTTGCATACGCTGTATATTCTCTATTGCCAATGACCGAATGCAAGTGACCAAATTGGGCCCAAAATGAAACCTCGAGGAACACCCATTTCGAGTTCCTTGCTAGTCGAACGAATAATTTTCATTTGGCTATCATGTTCAAACTGCATAGACACAATTTGTTTTATATTCGTCAGAAAAGATGAAATCCAGTTCAGCGGTATGACCCTGATACCAAAACTTTCCAATATATCCAATAATGTCCAGGTTCACACAATTAAATGCCCTACTTAAGTTGCAAAATATTGCAGCCGGACATTCATCTGCATCAATAAACTGGGCAATTCGTTTGTGAAACGGGTACATTGCCGTAGATGTAGACATTCCGGAACGAAAACAGTATTGCTCGGGGCTAATGGCATCGTGTTTTTCCCAAAAATGATGTCAGTCTGTCCAAGAAGGAATATGTACTCAAATGCTTTCGCGAGACTGTAAGACACAGTTACCGGGTGATAGTTCTCTAACAGAGTTCGGTCTTTTTTCTAAAAATAATATAGTTTAAAAAACTAAAAAACACGCTTATGAAGCAATAAGGACTAAAATGTTGAAAATAATAAGAATAAAGTCATTAACCAAAACATTTTCTCTTATGAAAAAAAGCATGAGGTGCTTGATAGCAGTTATCTTAATATAATTATGAAACGCTTTTTTTACATAAGAGAAAATTTTTTGGTCAATGACTTTATGCTTATTATTTTTAAAATTTTAGTTCTTATTAGTTTCATAAGCGTGTTTTTTTCAGTTCATATTGCTACAAAAGACTGAAAAAGATTATGGGAGAAAAACTCTGCGATTGATTCTTCCACCATAATTTGTCAAAGATGCATTCGCCATATTTTGAAACGAAAATTTTGCTGTGAAAAACTTGTGCTTTCGCCATATTTATTGAATGACATTTTTTTTTTACGATCTAGGTGAGAATACCAGGTCATATCTATGAAACTATTGTATTGTCATCGGTTCTCAATATGTATTCAAAATTTCAAATACTGGACATCTGGATGTGAGTGAAAATTAATTTCAAAGATTCTATTACCTACATACATACATTGATTGATACATACAGGTGAAGTTAATAAAGCGTGTATAAAAAAGGAAACAACTTTACCAAATTTGTAGTTTTGTAGAAAGTCTCCACACTCAAAAGACTTATTCACTAGAATTCTCAAAGGTTTTTTAATAAAAACCTTTAACACTTTTTCAAGACAAATCCTGGAACCTCTTCTACTCCAGCAGATTTTTTCATTTTCAGTCGGGAATTCAACAGAATGTACAATCCATCGTGTTGGTATGGCTTTCGAAACATGCTATAGCAATTGAATTGGGTACAAACAAATTAACATCACAGATGTCATTCACTAATTGTTTTGAAGTGTCTATGAAAAAAACATTAAGTATTCGGGTTCGGGTTCAATACAATACTTTTCATTTGTTTTCGTTTATTTGTCAATTCAGCTAGTACTTCCCATGAGGATTTCATTGCGTTCTCAGCATTCAAAATACGATTTTGATAATGCCATTTACGTTTTTGTTTGTGTGCTTTTTTTCGATTCTTTGTAAGTTATTCGCAAGTTTGGAGGAAATTTCTGCAATATATCTTTCAATGCTCACTGTAAATCCATGTTTTTTCCAATACCTCGAGAAGGACATGTTTTTGATGGAAAAGTCTCCCCATAGTGATACATGATTATAGTATAAAAAAATAGAAAGACTCATCAAATTCATGAAGTGAATCAAGACTAGACAGTCCTTATTCTCAAATTAAGTGATATTATCCACTTGGAAATTCCTTTTCAAGCAGTTTGTTTGCTTTGGTTTCACTTGCTAGCGATAGATATCAAGTTCAAGAAAAAATTATCTCTGATCTGATACCCCACATTCATTTTCATTATCGAAATTTATGGAAAGACGGATGAGATAAACGACATAGACAAGACAGAGAAGACTAGTAAGACAGATAAGACAGACGAGATATACAGACAAGACAAACAAGACAAACAAGACAAAAAAGTTAAACAAGGCAGACGAGACAGACAAGACAGACGAGTCAGACGAAAGAAACGAGAGAAACAAGACTGACCAGGCTGGCAAGATGTACAACATAGATCAGAGATATTAGAGATACGAGACAGACAAGACATACGAGATGGACGAGACGGAGAAGACAGGCGAGAAGGTCAAGACTCACGGGACGGGCGAAACGGACTAGACAGACAAGAAAGATGAGACGGACGTGATGGACGAAACATTGCCTTTATATTTATGAAAATCGGAAAATCTTGTATATATCCCCATAGCAGCTGAAAAGGGAGACATTCTCAATTGGATATTGAATAGAAAGATTTTTCTGTGAATTGAAAAATTCACGATAAAAATGAATACCCCACAAGAGATTATCTTGAACGATGGAAGATAGTGACTAAAGTTTATTATATTTCAGTCGCAGATGATTACACATCTGATTCTATGAAAATCCTGTTCATATTTTCAAACAAATCAATCTATCATACCCCATGACAGGTTTTAATGTCAGAAAAAAACTTATTTCAAAGTGCCTCTCCAAAAGAATTGTTTCTAACCTTTTTCCATCTTTGCAAAGTGAGATTGCTTCTAGAAAATGTGTTTTCCATTTTTTCCGTTCTTCCTGATGATCGTGGACGCGTGAAATAGATTTTCGTCGACAAAAATGTATTGAAGACCTAGTGAATCCGATGCCTCTCTTGCGTATGTATTACAATTTTTTGGTCTCTTTTTTGGAAAACATTCTTCTTTGCCTCATTCATCTATATGAGTTCTTAATTAGGACTGGAATAGAAAATCAAATAACTATCTGAATGAAAATGCAAATTTTCAATTTCAGTTTTTCTTTTTAGGGTCCTTTCGAATATCTATCAGATGTAGTTCAATGTCCAGCGTGGCTTTAGCCGGAAAAGTAGTTGTTTTCTGTTAGACATTCACAGAAAATAACTTCATATTTATCGTGGATTTTTCAATTCACAGAAAAATCTTTCTATCAATATTCAATTGAGAATGTTTCCCTTTTCAACAAGAATACCCCACAAGAGGTTATCTTGAACGATGGAAGATAGTGACTAAAGTTTATCTTTCAGTCGCAGATGATTCCACATCTGATTATATGAACATCCTGTTCATATTTTCAAACAAATCAATCGATCCCGAACTTCTACAGGTATAAGTGCAAGCACCAGGGTTTTAGACATCTTAAGTACGGACGTCGAAATTTTATAGCCGGGTACCTCTAAAGTAAAAAACCTAGACTTACTTTCAAAAATCCAAATAAATTGACTGAGGAAGAACTTTTGGCTGCGGCGATGTATTCAAGTCATGGAGACGATGATTATTTGCGAGAATCGGGTAACCTGAGTGACACGGATGCCGATTTTTTCCTCGAACAGGGTGAGTCTGATTCGGAAGAGGATGATTCAGATGATTATGCAGAGATGACAAGCAGTGGCCCATCTTATCCACAGCCAGATCTTGCAGATGACGACGATCCAAACTGGATTGATGCTTCTATGGATATGAAAGACTTTCCGTTTTTGAAAAACAGTGAACTTTTAGTGCCAATTACTGGTGGCAATGAACCCATAGATTATTTTCGAATGCTTTTCGACGACGTGCTTCTCAATCTGATGGTAGATGAAACCAACTACAATGCTGAAGAGATTTTTGTTGGGAAAGGGGTTTCGGAAAAGTCGAGGATTACTTGTTGGAAGCCCGTCATTGCTGACGGGATGTTGACATTAGTGGCGTTACTGCTAAACACAGGAACCATCAAATTGAGTAGGCTTCAGGACTACTGGAAAGGTCATCCATTGTTAGACCTGAAATGTTTTTCAGCACATATGAGCCGCGATAGGTTCCTTATGATATTGCGTTGTCTTCATTTTGCTAGAAATCCAGCTGGTGGAGAGCTTCTCAATGACCGATTACACAAAATAATGCCTATGATAAATGTTTCCAATAATAAGATTGCATCCATCTATTATCCAGGAAAAAACTTTCCCTCGATGTATTCAAGTCATGGAGACGATGATTATTTGCAAGAATCGGGTAATCTGAGTGACACGGATGCCGATTTTTTCCTCGAACAGGGTGAGTCTAATTCGGAAGAGGATGATTCAGATAATTATGCAGAGATGACAAGCAGTGGCCCATCTTCTCCACAGACAGATCTTGCAGATGACGACGATCCAAACTGGATTGATGCTTCTATGGATATGAAAGACTTTCCGTTTTTGAAAAATAATGAACTTGTAGTGCCAATTTCTGGTGGCAATGAACCCATAGATTATTTTCGAATGCTTTTCGACGACGTGCTTCTCAATCTAATGGTTGATGAAACCAACTACAATGCTGAAGAGATTTTTGTTGGGAAAGGGGTTTCGGAAAAGTCGAGGATTACTTGTTGGAAGCCCGTCATTGCTGACGGGATGTTGACATTAGTGGCGTTACTGCTAAACACAGGAACCATCAAATTGAGTAGGCTTCAGGACTACTGGAAAGGTCATCCATTGTTAGACCTGAAATGTTTTTCAGCACATATGAGCCGCGATAGGTTCCTTATGATATTGCGTTGTCTTCATTTTGCTAGAAATCCAGCTGGTGGAGAGCTTCTCAATGACCGATTACACAAAATAATCCCTATGATAAATGTTTCCAATAATAAGATTGCATCCATCTATTATCCAGGAAAAAACTTTCCCTCGATGTATTCAAGTCATGGAGACGATGATTATTTGCGAGAATCGGGTAATCTGAGTGACACGGATGTCGATTTTTTCCTCGAACAGGGTGAGTCTAATTCGGAAGAGGATGATTCAGATAATTATGCAGAGATGACAAGCAGTGGCCCATCTTCTCCACAGACAGATCTTGCAGATGACGACGATCCAAACTGGATTGATGCTTCTATGGATATGAAAGACTTTCCGTTTTTGAAAAATAATGAACTTGTAGTGCCAATTTCTGGTGGCAATGAACCCATAGATTATTTTCGAATGCTTGACGACGTGCTTCTCAATCTAATGGTAGATGAAACCAACTACAATGCTGAAGAGATTTTGTTGGGAAGGGTTTCGAAAAGTCGAGGATTACTGTTGAAGCCCGTCATTGCTGACGGATGTTGAATTTGTGGCGTTACTGCTTAACACAGGAACCATCAATTGAGTAGGCTTCAGGACTACTGAAAGGTCATCCATTGTTAGACCTGAAATGTTTTTCAGCACATATGAGCCGCGATAGGTTCCTTATGATATCGCGTTATCTTCATTTTGCTAGAAATCCAGCTGGCGGAGAACTTCCCAATGAGCGATTACACAAAATAATGCCTGTGATAAATGTTTTCGATAATAAGATTGAATCCATGTATTATTCAGGTAAAAACTCTCCCTTGATGTTGGTGTTGTGGCTTGATCGATTGATTTTTTGCAAATATATGAAGGATAAACGACCCAGATACGGTATAAAGCTTCATATGCTTACTGAGCCAAATGGCATTATTATGAAAGTGAATGGATGAGACTAGTGGAAAAATCCACACGAAGAAAGTGCTTTAAGATTTGATAAAAGATTATTTCAACTCGAGACATTCCATATCTATGGATAATTTTTACAATTCGTATGAATTGGCTAATGATCTAACGAAATGCAGAACCTACTGCACGGGAATAAGGAGTTTCCAAAAAAAGAATAAACCTAAAGCAGTTATTGATAAAAAACTAAAGGAAGGAGAAACGGTCGCTAGATATGCCAACAATATTATTATTTGGAAGTGGAAGGACAAACGTGATGTGCTGTATATAAGTAATGAGTACAAAAACGGAATGATTCAGTATATCGATGAGAGAAATTGCAATAAAAAAACCTATTCCCATTTTTCAATATAACTGGCATATGGGTGGTGTTGACCGCCAAGATCAACCCAATTCATACTACCTGTGTGAGAGAAAATCCATCAGATGTTACAAAAAATTAGCTATACATTTTTTTCAGTTGTTACTATTGAATGCCTATCTGCTACATAGAAAATATTCTGGGAAAAAAAAGTCAATGTACGACTTTCGAATATCACTTTTCTGCAGTCTCCTCCACATTGAGAAGAAAAATACTCCTGTAAGGAGGGCTACGCCTCAGCACGTGCTGAACATAATTGATGCAGTTAGAAGCGGTGGAAGAGTAAAAAGGAAAAACTACTGGATATACTGAAAACAAAATTAGAGAACAAACAATATACCAATGCAAAAATTGCCTAGGACAACCTGGATTTACTGTTGGTGAATGTTTCAAAAACACTCATGCGTAGAATATTGTTCACTCATTCAGTTGTGCTCTGAAAATTTACTTTATTTTATGAGAATTTATTTTATATTTCATTTTTCAGTTCTTATGTATTCGTTCATAGTTGAACTTTATTTTTGTTGCAAACATTTTTTTTTCGTTTTGTGCAATTAATACATGAATTTGTGTATTCTAACCATTTCGTAATCTCCATTCCACAATATTTTCAGAATGATGGGCGGCTCCGATAGGAGGCGATGAGCACTGGACAGAAAATTCGTGACCAGGTGCGCATGACTCTCATGAGAGTCACATACCAAAAATTAAGGAACACCCTGTTTAAACAATTTTCATTAACACATCTCGAATTCTGACACCTTGACCTACAGTATTTTCAAAAATAAAACATTCAGCATCTGGGATGATCCACAACATGAACAGTAGCAGCAAACTTGTTAAGCGTGAATAACGACTCTAGTGAATATAGTGATGTCCCAAGGACGATTTCAAAATTTTGAAATTGTATAAAAAAAGTGCTTCGGTCGTGCGTCAGGGGGGGGGAGTGGTCGATGCCTTCCCCCCTGTATCCGCGCCTGTACGAAACTCATTCCAAGATTCCAAGAAATACTGCATATATTTCAACCCAATTCTTGTAATGAGCAAAAAAAACTAAGCTCACAATAAACGTCATGAGTACAATACACGCAATCCTATGTGAAAATGTGTAGTCATTCCTGAAACCGAATCTCCCCGCCTATTGGACAGGGTTCCAAGCAGTCTGAAACGGAAAATAGATTATCAGCGAGTCCACGTGAATCCGGGGGAAGAGCCGAATGAGTTTGATGGTGGTGACCACTATGTAAATCCAAATAAGCTCACTTCGTTGATCGCTTGGATGCTATCTCGCTATGTAATTTATTGGTAAGATGATTTACTCGTAGTTTGATCACGACGATCGTTTAACATCTGAAGAAGATTATTGGTTAACGGGGAGTATCTCTGCAATGAACAAGACACCGAAGTTAATATAGTGAAAATGTATATCAGGATTGGAAAAAGTCTAAATGAACGAAAACCAGTTGACTTATTAACGTCTGAATGTTTTTTTGGGGAGGTATCGGAATTCTGTTTTTCATATTTTGGGATTTTTCTCCCCATGGATGTAAACATTATTTTTATTGTAAAGGGTATACTTCGAAGTTGGTCCAATTTGAATTTGAAAAAAATACACCCTCAAGGGTAGCAACATAGGGGATGATCTATTGATCTTACACCTGTGAACCGATTCTATTGAAACTTGGCACAAATATGTAGTTCTAATGGCACTACAACATAATGGTGGCTCGTAGTATCTGATGATGAAGACGGAAGACAGTTGAGGGATCTCAATCAGCAGCTACCTCGTGTTTGGGGTAATAAATATTTACATACAGTGCTTCTCAAAAGTCGCTCCCCCCTTCTTATTTTTGGAACGATTATACATGAACAAGTGAAATTTGGGAACTGAATATTAAAGGTTGTAAACTTCCCTACTAGTGATGATAGATGACGAAATCGTCAAAGATGACGTCACAAGGCCATTGTGATCAATAATTTTAAATGGAACCCTACGGCAAGCGACACCTCTTTTGAAAGGTATCGAAAAAACCTATTCAATGATACTTATTTTGTTTGTGTTTATGGCAGTTTTGGCAAGTCGCTTTCAGAAAACGCAAAGCTGTGATGAATTAAATCAGTTAATACTAAAATTCCAAATTCAAGCTCCGCCTCTGGATAGTTGTCAAATAAGCTGACGTTTCTGTTAGTCTCCCCAATTCGACGTTTCTGTAATTGTCCAAGTTTTTGTACATTTAATAATTTGTGTATTGTTGATCGAACGTTTAACTGTTTTAGCAGCTTTTGGTACTTTTAATATTTTTGTACATTTCAATAATTTGTTAAACTGTCGTGAGCCGAACGTTTAAGTGCTTCAAGGAGCGAAATGGTACGTCTTTATGTGATAAAGTAGCAGCGATCCTAATTCTTGGTGAAACTGGACAAAATATTCATGCAGCAGAACGCATATTCAATGAGAAGTTTCCCGATCGCCAAGTTTCGAGAACTTATTTGGGGAAGCTTCTTCGTAAGTTTGAAACAACGGGTAGTATTAATGATGCGAAACGATCTGGCACACCACAAATTTCTGATGAGAAAGAAATTGATATACTGGCAGAAGTAATAGTTAATCCTACTTCTTCAACAACTCTCGTTGCGTCTACCTGTGAAGTCAGTCAAAGTACAGTACACAGGGTGTTGAAAAAAAACAAATTCCATCCATACAAATTAAAAATGGTTCATCAACTCTCAGACGACCCAGACCGAAGACTAGAATTTTGTGAAAATATGGAAACTAAAATTAACCAACAGCCAGACTATGTCAAAACAATTTGTTTTAGTGACGAAAGTACTTTCTATCTAAATGGAATTGTAAATACACAGAATGTGAGGAATTGGAGTGACGCAAATCCTCACATGTTTCGGGAAACACATACCCAATTTCCCCAGAAGGTGAATGTTTGGGAACCACATCGTTGGGCCTCTTTTCTTAAATACTTATTTAACTGGTGAGGTTTATCTGGAGCTGTTGCAAAACGCCATTGAACCGTTAATCCTTGAAATTTTGGAAGATAATCCAGATGAATTCGGCAATTTGGAAATAACATTCCAACAGGATGGTGCTCCTCCACACTATTACGGTGCAGTTAGACGGTATTTGGATGAGGAGTATCGTGGTAGATGGATTGGACGACGAGGTTCAACGAAATGGCCAGCTCGATCACCGGACCTCACACCTTTGGACCTAAACCTGACAATATTGACGTTTTAAAACAACGTATTGTTGCAGAATGTGAGGCTGTTTCTGCAGACACATTTGCAAAAGTACGAGAAGTGTTTAAAAATAGGATATTTCACTGCCAGGAAGTTAATGGATGTCACTTCGAGCAATTTCTTTGAGTAGATACTGATTCTTAAATCTGTTATTAATATCATACTGAATGGAATTTAAATTTTAATGTTTACTAATGAGCCATAAAAACTGCCATAAACACAAACAAAATTAGTATCATTGAATAGGTTTCTTCGATACTTTTTAAAAGAGGTGTCGCTTGCCGTAGGGTTCCATTTAAAATTATTGGTCACAATGACCTTGTGACGTCATCTATCATCAGTAGTAGGGAAGTTTACAACCTTTAATATTCAGTTTGCAAATTTCACTTGTTCATGTATAATCGTTCCAAAAATAAGAGGGGTGGGAGGGGACTTTTGAGAAGCACTGTATATAATAGGCATGATGACTGATTTTGAACATTTGTTTTATGATGTTCGGAAGTATCTACTATTTACAAAAAATATTGTATTTCAGCAGAAAATAAAGGTTTTGTAATAAAAATTGCAATTGTAATTCTTTGTTTGAAATTTACGCCAAAACGTTCGCCAGATCATGACGGCTGCTTGTGACGTCACTTCTATCTTTCTCAACAGTAAACATTAGGTGCCAATGGAATAATTCAGTGATTTTGTGTGTTAGATATGTATTCTGAAGTGTATAGAAGGTGTGCGGTCCCTCAGTGTGATTACACATCAAAAAAACTCTTAGCAAGTTATTTGTTTACGTTCCACACGAGAAAACAATGCGAAATAAGTGGCTCAATCTTGCACGTCGAGATCCAACATCTATACATTCTCCAATTTATAACTGTGAAAATCATTTTGACGTAAGTTTCTACTTTATTTCGTTGATTCTAGAATGGTGTATGCACAATGATCTTGTTGGAGGACTGAATTTAATGATGAATTCAATCATTTGTGAGGTTAGCTGTCAGTTCTTGTAATGCACGTTGATGTGCGCGTAATGATTCATTTTTGGACATGCAGTTGCCAAATGATATGGACAATTATATGGAATATCATGTGATGGGATCAGTGTCGTAGGTCCTCATTGAAGCAGGATGTTCACCAAAAGCTGCAACATTATCCGGTCCCGTATCGGAATAAAAATTTTAAATCATACACGTGTCCGCAAACAAACCACTACGCGCACGTCAACGTGTACCTAGTCACTTCGTAATACGAAACAACCTTTCAATAACATAACCTCTATACTAACCTATCATGAAGTTCATACAAAAAGCAGATTTTACGGGTTTTGGACTTTCGAATACTTATGTTTTTTGAAGATTATTAATGTACTTACATGGAAGTTTTAACATTCCTGAAGTCTGCTGAACAAAAGTCTTTCTTGATCCAAGAAACTCTTCCATCAGTTCTAGGCATATTTGAGCTATTTGCCTTGGTAAATCCTTGCTCCTTGGTTAACGTTTCTTGATTTTGGTATAAAACACAAACTCAAAACTAGGTGAATGATCCTTAGGAACCACAAAATACTTGACAAACGCTGATACACGCAGATGAACAGTGCAGAGATTGTCGAAGTTCAAACGAAACAAAATGAGGTTTTCATAGAAGTGGCGTAATTCACTTTGATTGGTGTTCAGTATTTTGTAGTTCTATTTTTTTTTAAGTGTCACGCTCGCTCATAATATAAAAATAAATGGGTTTTCTATAATCCATGAATCCTATTTCATTGGATGAATATATTATTTCGGTGATTCTTGGTAACTGTCACCATGCCTATTACATGTCCTGATTCACTGATTGACTGATATACGATCAACGCCCAGACCAAACCGCTGGACATAAGAGCTAAAATTTTGACAGCATATTTTTTTGATATTCCATCCCTAGAGGGGTGAAAAGGTGGGTGAGAAGGGAAGTGAAAGTGGAAGTAGTTGGTTTTGAAATTAAAGTCATGGAAATTAGTATTTGGGCTCTCCTTCAAAAACAAAGATAAATGTGTTTCAGGGTTTTTGGAAATTCAACCCTAAAGGGGTAAAATGGAGGGATCTGTAGGGTTAGTTTTGATTTCAGGATCATGAAAATTGGTATTTGGGGTTCTTTGTTACAAACATAAAATAACAAATGAAAAACGTTCAAAAGACAAGCTATCATTCAATCTGTGTACTAAAACGTATAAAATCATCGCTGACAATGATTTATTGATTTCTTGTTGAATTATTGGGTTTTAAAAAGCTTGTAGCGCGAATTGTTCATGAAAGTAGGTACCAATTAATTTGATTGGGTAGTGATTGGTTGGTAAATAACAAATGGTCGAAGTATTAATTGTTTGCCATTCACGCGACAAGCTCTCAGAAACCAAATAATTCAACAACAAAAATTATTAAATCATTGTTAGCGATGAAAATGAGTATATTTTATCCGTTTTAGTACAGGGCTCAAATGAAAACTTGTCTTTGAAAAGTTTCGTTATAAGTAATTTAATTTTTTGCTTCTCAGTTAGTTGCCTTGATATGTTCATTTCTAATAAAGCATCGTTATTACAAGATCTCTTCCCTGTAAGTTTTGAGCTCAGAAAAATCATGATCTCCGACCCCAAAAACCATAACCGACCCACACACCAATTTTGAATAGAATCTGACCATAATCACGAAACTCGTCCACCATCCTGAAGTCGCCATCTTGAATTCATAGATTTTGACAAAAAATTCATGATCTCCGAACCTGAAAACCCCTGCATACCAATTTTGAACCGAATTGGACCATAGTCACGAAACTTGTCCTCCATCTTAGGGCCTCTATCTTAAATTTATGAATTTTGACAAAAATTTCATAATCTTCTACCAATTTTGAATCGAATCGGACCATAATCACAAAACTCGTCCGCCTCTTGAATTTATAAATTTTGAATAAAAGCTTGTTTTTAAAAAGGTTTTTTTATTAATTATTTTATTTTGTGCTTTTTAGTAAGTACCCCTAACACCCACATACTAATTTTAAATCGAATCGGACCATAATTACAAAACTCGTTCGCCATCTTGGAGCCGCCATGTTAAATTTGTGAATTTTGACAAAAAATTCATTACCTCCGACCCCGAAAACCCCCACATATCAATTCTGAATCAAATCGGACCATAATTACAAGTCTCGTCCGCCATTTTGTTTTTTTCTCTTACAAAAATTCCATAATGCATTGTCACCGGAATTATGAACACCTGCCATATTTCAAATTAATCATACGACCAGAGGTTGGTCAAAATTCACTTGAAAGATTTTACCAAAACTAACAAACGAACAAACTAATAATAACAAGTGAAACTAAATAAAAGCTTGTAAAAATAAGTGTTTTGGTGTTTTTGGAAATCCAACCCCTAGGGGCGTTAAATTGGGAGTGGAAGATTCTATAGGACTTATTTGTTTGAAATTATGAACAGGATGTTCATGATGTGGAATCATCTGCTTTAGTTACTTACTATCTTCCATCGTTCAGGATAACTTCTGGTGAGGAATTCCGTTAGTTTTCAAGTCGATGTCATAAAAATTGATATTTGAAGTATTTGCTAAAAAGAAAAGTTTTGTAATTATGGTCCAATTTGGGTCGGGGGTTGCGGGGTCTGAAATTATGAAATATGTATTTCAGTGTTTTCAGAAAATCAACCCCTAAAGTTTTCAAGTTAGGGTCATGAAAATTGGTATTCGAGGTCTTTGTAAGGGATAAAGAATACTTTTTCCAATGTTTTTATAAATGCAACCCCTAAGGGGGTGAAAGGGGGGCTGAAAGTTTCTATGAGGGTTCCGTCAGTTTCTAAGTTGGGGTTATAAAAAATAGTTTTTCAGGTCTTTGTTGCAAATAAAGAAATACGTGTTCCAGTATTTTCAAAAATTCCGTACCATAAAGGTGTGAGTGAATTTTCAATAGTCAAAATTCAACGCATATGAAATCGCTGGTACCAGCTAGTTATAGTATATAACAGTTAATAGTTAAAGTAAGGTAGTTAAGTAAGTGTGGATTCATGCAGCACAAAATAACAATTATCAAATAACAAATAAGAAATAACATTTAGCAATACAAGTTGAACTCTATAGTTTTCAATGACTATGTTCATGCAGACAAATAACAATTATCATTTAAGAAATAACATGTAGAAGTTGGCCAACTTTGATCTTTTTACATTATTTCAACGAAATTTTCTTCTAGTGCGCAACTAGTACGCAGATGACCGCGGATTGGTCAAACCGATGATGAAAATAACCCCACTTTTTCTAATATTTGAGGAATTGTTTTTGTTTCATATTGTTTATTGGACATTTTGAATTTTCACTTGTTTTTTATTATCGAGGGGACATGGAATTTCGAAAAAGTAGGATTACCTAATTTAAATGCCTTGGATCTCCGTCTTGTGCGCAAGCTTACTTTCAATTTCTTAATTGTTATTTTGAGTGCATGAATGCTACATTTTCATTCTTGGTAATTGATAATTGTTATTTGTTATTTCTTATTTGATAATTGTTATTTTGTGCTGCATGAATCCACACTAAATATTTTAAAAGTAATCCGAATTAGGTAGGTGGCAATTTGTAGATTTTAGCCACAAAAAAATAAAAACTTTTCAACAAAAAATGAAACTGAAAGCAAAAAATAAAATGAACCTTTTTAGACTAAATAACTAAGCTCCTAAACTAATCAATTTTTTGTCGACGCCTAACAAAAAATCAACGGAGATCCTTAAATTACTTTAAAGAGATGAACAGAACAAAATAACATAAAAATGCAACGTCATGTGCCCTCACGTGTGTACATGTTCGAGTAGCTATCTCGCTGATATTGAGTTCGAGAACGCTCGGCAATTTCCGGCGGAGGGAAGCACCGCCGCTGCGCGACCCGCACATATGTGAATTGTGGGTGTGACGAAGATATCCGATTTCATGCAATTTTTTTTAAATTAAATACACAAATCAGAAAGTATTATTCTTTGTCTGGGAGAGATAATTCATAATTGTATTCACTTTCGAGCGATCATCATGCACAGTGGTCTCCTTGACGAAAAAAACGGAACTAATCGAAATGTTCTTGCTCAATCGCCTCTTTGACTCTCAAAAATCATGAGAAAAATTTGAAAAAAAAAATTGTCGCAAAGAGGTGGTGATTGAAATAACAAAAATTGAACCGACGAAATACGGAACTGAAAAGTAAAAAAAAATTAACCTTTTAGTCTCAATAACTGTGCTCCTGAACTGATGTAACTAATTTTGAGTCGGCGCCAAACAAACAAGCAAATGAATCAGGTAAGGCGTAAAATGATGGCATCGAGTTGCGCGGTGACATTCTGATAATTTTTTTGAAGTAATTTGATGATCTTCGTTGATTGTCTGTTTGGCGCCGACTCAAAATTAGTTACTTACATTAGTTTAGGAGCTTAGTTATGGAGATTAAAAAGGTTAATTTTATTTTTTACTTTTCAGTTCCTAACGTCGGTTTAATTTTTTTTTAAAAGTTTTTATTTTTCCATTTTTTGTGGCTGAAATCTACTGATTACTACCTACTTGTTTTCTGATTACTTCCAAAATACTTACTTACCCACCTTACTTCAACTATTTCCAGTTAAATAATATGATTATCTACTTTTACTATTTGTTGTAATATAAATTATTTTTGTTGTTCTGGTTAGTTTATTTCATTACTTTGTATATCATTCCATCCGATCATAGGATATAATGATTGTGACGGATGTAGGAGAACAAAAATAATGACAATAGCGATCTGTCATTGTCAACTACATATGTGTGCCAATGTTCACAAGTGAAAAACCAATTACCCCCTATTTTTCTACCTGTAAGGGTTGATAATTCCATTCGAAATCCAAATATGATCAACTATGAGGTATACCTTATCTAATAAAAAAAGAATCATCCAAATCGGAAAACCCACTACAAAGTTATGCCTGATAGAATCGGTTAACGGACCAGAATTCAGAGGGTGAGTGATAAATATCTTTCATTTTGCTACCCTTAGGGGGGGATTTCATATTTTAAATTCAAACAGGACCAACTTCGAAGTACACCCTATCCACTGAGGAAAGAATTATCGGAATAGGACGTCTCAGTAAAAAGTTATGCGTGGTCATACATACAAAAAATATACGCGTCGACTAGAAAACCTCCTCTTTTTTTGGTTTCGTCGGTTAAAAATACAGTTTTGAGTCGGTAATTTCGCGGCTGACGAGAAATAGGGGAAAAATATTTTAAAAAATCTTGTCACAAAGGGGTGGTTTTTAGAAGAGGTTTTTCGAAGAAAAAATAAGATTTGCTTCTTTTTTCGCGGAAATTTTTCTAAGACTGACGAGAATCATGGGAAAAATATTTAAAAAATCTTGTCACGAAGGGGTGGTGTTTAGAAAGGATGATTCGAAAAAAAATCAGCTTCGAGCATTCTTTTCGCTAGCGGAATTGCTTCTAAGGCTGACTAGAATCATGGGAAAAATATAAAGAAAACGTCACAAACGTATTTGGAAGGGGTGGTTAAACAATAAAATCAGATTGAAGCCTTCTTTTGACGAATTTTTCTCAAAGCTCACGAGAACCTTAGGAAAATTTGTCGCAAAAGGGTTGGTTTTAAAAGGGGTCACTTTGGTATTAGATCAAATAATGACTTTTTGAATGTTTAACTTTAATTAGCAAAATCAGTACCGAAAATCTTCTCAAAATATTGTTTATAATATAGACAGTCACATTCTAGCAAAACAATCGATTTTTTACAAAATAATGAGGTGTTAATTCATTGGGGGTCAAAATATTCTTGAAGCGTTTTTGATACACTCTTGCAGAGGCTCGCAATTAATTTAATATTCAAAAAAAGTGCAAGTATGAGCAGGCAAATTTTTTATATGTTTTTATAGAGACTTCAGGCTATCCGTTGGATATTTTTTCAGAGCGGGAACTCGTGGATCTAACGAAAGTTGAAAATGTAGGCACGTTCATTCTGATAACAGCAGATAAAATAACTCTTAATAACTGAGTAAACCAATTTACCTTATCAAAAATGAAATTAAAACTATATACCTTGACTTTTCACCTGTGTTTCACAGGAATTATTCACAAGATGTTCTTTCTGGAGCTAATCGGAATCGGTAGAAAAAGTACACATATGACGTCGAGAAATGTACACGATATAATGGTCGTCTTTGAGTTGCTGAAGAGCGCAAATGTTTCGCAATAGTTGCCCACAATTCAGAGAAAAGGTTACCTGGTCTTTTGTTCACCCTCTCACAAAATTGGGAGCGTATACGGAATCTTTACCAAAATTCGAATTAGTACCGCTGTTTCATTATTTTGGACCTCTGTAATGTAGAGAAAGCAATGTTATCCTAAAAACACAAATTGGTGGTTTAATCTTTTTAAAGTTATGTGCGTGAATATTTCTGAGTAAATTCGGTGCCCGTTCAATGTTGATTTGTTGTATCACGCTGGTTTCGGAGAAAACGCAGCGTATTGCATGTTGGAAAATCATGAGCATGTTTTTCCTTCCTATGGGATTTCCCATCGCCTATCAAGCTCATACGATCGCATGACGAGTTCGAGCAAAGTTTTGCCAATTCATTGCGAGCATCGGATAAGCAATGGAATACTGTTCACAAATTATCGTGTGTATCTTCTTTCCCTAGATATCGATGTTAGAATTCGAATCGCATTGATATGCTTTATTTATTTTTTATAAATCTCTAATGAGGTACCCTTCAGAATTTCCCAATTCGATGATGGGTAACGAATCAACTGATCTCATTTGTACAACTTTAAATCCTTCCTAATTTATCAAACATATCCTGATATTTCTATATAACTTGGCTCAAATCGAAAGGAACAACCATAGAATCCCATAAAATTATCAAAAAGTTGTAGATTCAGATTAAAAATCTGAAAATACCCTTAGATATTGTACAAAAGCACACAATAATAATGATATTAATATATGTTCATTCATAATAATAATAATACATAATTTATACTTATACAAGTGTGCTTGTGAATAAACAGGTGGGTCACAGAAGTGTAAAATAATGGTATAAAATTGGGGGTTTGCCACATTCAGGTAATATATTACATCATAAATGGGGTCTTCTCATTGAGATTTCACATATATTAGCGGGTAAGTCACAATCGGGGTAATTTTCCAGACACAATACTAATAAAGGAGAGTTATGAAATATACATGATGGATACACACATTGATACACACGAATATGCCCACATACATACAGGGTGTCCCAGGACTTCCTCTTTTTCTCTCGGGAATGTATAGATGGGTTCAAAATATTACCAGTACTTCATATAACTTTTGTTCCTAAAAGCCTTCGTTACCAAGTTACGGGCCCTCAAAGTTACAAAATGAAAAATGTTTTTCATTGATAACTTTCAAAGTGAATATTCAAAATAATCTAAATTTTTGTGAATGACTGAACAAATGAATTCCTTCAATGAGCTTTCATGCAGGAGTCAGTTTTTTGCTACAAAGTCAGGAACGAATTACCCCCGATGGTCCACACTCCAAAACTTTGAAATGACAGGTAATTTTTCAATAGTTTTCAACAAAATAAGGTTACGTAGACAGTTTTCTGAATAAAAGTAGTCGTGTGGAAAGTCGATCGGAGCAACGATTCTTAATAAAAATGCAGTTTTACTCGACGACATCAAACCCGATCGTCCACCATTATTTGAAATGAAAAATTTTCACAGTAGAAATACTAATGCTAACGTTAATTCAACAACATTTATAACAGGAGTAACACAAAATATGCTAAAATAAAGTCGTAAACAAAAAGTACAGTACCTAGTTGAAAGTTTCATTCACAATGTAGATATTTTTTCAAATGAAATATCAAGTTATGTAGATTCGTGGTGTTTTTGAACTAACAAGCTACTCCACTATGAAATATCGAATTCAGTCCATATTTTGTATGTACGCGTGGAATAAGCACGTTTCGTGTTGTGTGTGTGTGTGTGTGTGTGTGTGTGATCTGAATCGCAAGAAACTCAACATTTGGATGTTGCAAATTCGTATTCACAGCTTAAATGTTGAGGAGTTTCACTGAAAACTATAATTTCATGGAAAAAAATCTTTAACCCGAAGATAAATTTATCTGAAAAAACGCACATCGGAAGACATAACTAATAAAAAGAAAACGAATAAACTACACATGAATAGGTGAAAAATATCCGGTGAATAAATTTATGTTCCATTTCTTCCACAGATGTTGACAAAAACACCTTGTAGAAAGAAATAAAATTAGTGTGGATAAAAAATGACAACTCAAATGCGATTTTGTTTTGTTGAGTGATGCTTTGTCATTGTATTGTCAATACTCTAATAGGACTAAGAAAATGTATTGAGAGAGACAGGGGTCATATCGAGCAGTTTTTGTAGCGGATTTTGCATTTCTGTTCGCTCTTGAGGCTTGCGATTGATTATTTACACCATGAGTTTTGTAAGGTGAACGTGTTTGCATGATAAAAATTCGTTATGAACATTGTACCTATCATTTCTATTTTCATTACAAATTAATCTTTTCGAATAATGGTAGACATCTCAGGTTGGATGTCGTCGAACAAAAATGCATTTTTATCAAAAATCGTTGCTCCGATCGATTTTCCACACGAGTACTTTTATTCAGAAAATTGTCCAGGTAACCTTGTTTTGTCAAAACATATTGATAAATCCCAGTCATTCCAAAGTTTTGGGGTGTGGACCATCGGGGGTAGCCGTTCCTGACTTTGTAGCAAAACAACTGACTCCTGCATGAAAGCTCATCGAAGGAACTCATTTGTTTAGTCAATCACCAAAATTTAGATGATTTTGAATATTCACTTTGGATGTTATCAAAAAAAAACATTTTTCATTTTGTAACTTTGAGGGCCCGTACCTTGGTAACGAAGGCTTTTAGGAACGAAAGTTATATGAAGTACTGGTGATATTTTGACCCCATCTATACATTCCCGAGAGGAAAAGAGGAAGTCCAGGGACATACACACTTATATACATCATAAATTGCTCAGTTATATGTGTTTACCTCTGGTTAACAATTTTGGTATATATAAGTCTATATGTGGCAATCCAATTTTTCATTTTTTTTTCCAACGTTCGTTAGTTTTTTATATCTTTCAAGTTGTTTGGTAATAAGGCATAGATTCTGGGTGCTAAATAATCGGTATTTCGTTGTCCGATAGTTTTTTCGTTTATGTAGAGTGAGTTGAATTTTTCCTAGTTTTACGAATATAATTATTTTTTGACAAAAAATCTGTCTTACATCTTTTATTTGGGATTCGCTGCAAAAGAGTATGTGGGAAAATATGCCTTTTTACCGTATATTACTTTCAAGATCCATTTTTGTAAAACATGTACTCCATTTAGAAAACAGTCATTAACTCCTTCCCAACCTAATATTCCATATGATAGTATAGACTTTATTATGGAGAAATATAGTGTCTTTGAATGTTTTATGTTCAGGAAATCTTGGAGGTGTTCAAATTTCCATAAGAATCCCCTGAGTTTTCTGACAATTTCTTTTGCCTGTAAGTCTCACCTCATATGGCAATCAACCGTTAAACCGAGATTTTGTTTTTTTCGATTCGGGAATTTGGGAGATCAATCCGACATTCGTAGACCATTTGTATATGAAGTGAAGGGTAAGTTGTTCGTTTTCTTGTAATTTAGTGTCAATTTATTCTTTTGTAACCTGTTTGATATATTTGGAAAATTGATTTCTTTTTTTCCTTCAATTTCTGCCAAGTTGGAGATGTATATAATATGGTTGTATCGTCGCCAAAACTGATGATTTTGCCGGTAGTATTGAGAGAAAGCATACTGTTCATATATATAATAAATAAGAGTGGGCCAAGGACAGTTACTTGGGGTACTCCAAAAGTAACTGTTCTTGCTGTATTATGAGTTCCTTCGAATTCCACTCTCTGTTCCCTATCAGATGAGAAGCTTTTCAGAAATTCGTAAGTGTTACCCCCAATTCCGTATTTTTGGAGTTTTTCAAGAAGGTTCAGGTTCGGGTTCAGCACACGCTGTCAGAGGCTTTAGAGAGGTCTAGAAATATGCTGATAAAAGGAATTTTTTTATCCATGGATTTATAAATGCTAGAGGTCATTCTGTATATAGCCTTCTCTGTAGATCTACCCTCTCTAAAGCCATATTGACGATCTGATAAAATACTAAATTTTTTAAGGAAATAACAAAGTCTTATTTTCATTAATTTTTAAATTATCTTGGATATATTCGATATAAGGGTTATAGGTCTGTAATTAATCATAATACCACTTCATAAAAGCGGAAAAAAGTCATAATATATAACATACGAGTTTGTTTGTTATATATTCTTGAACCTATAGTCGATCGAGTGTTAGAAATGAATCAGGCAAAATGGAAGAATGAGGAACATTGATTGTATGAATTGTATTGCAGGACAGAGACCGAGCTCCATATCAATTATACAAGCGCAGTCAGTTGTGTAACGTGTCTAGTGTCGGCCTCTACATATCCACGTTCTTTCTAGGTGACCACAACGTGCCACCAAGAAAGTGTTTCCCACCGTGTAATAGAACCGTGTATATTACGTGCAGTGATTGTGGTCAAACACCTCAAAGTTTTCCAGAATCGTGGCTGCTACTTTCCGTCCATTGAAAGTTATTACGCATTATACTGTCAATAAATCCTTTGATAAGAAAAGTCAAGTACTTCTAAGAAAGGTATATTTAGCAAGTAATGCGTAATAACTTCAACATATTTGACTTTTTTCCGCTTTTATGAAGTGGTATTATGATACCACTCTTCAATACTTTTGGGAAGCACCCTGTATCAAAACATCTGTTCACTAGAAAAGTTATCGGCTAGGCTATTTCCTGGGCTAAGACATATACAGTGCTTATTTAGGTTTCAATCTCAATATCACTTCGAAAAATAGTAACTAATAATTATTTACATAGGTAGTTAAACTTTGAATTCGAGTAATGTTGAAATCCAGGGACATCATGTCAAAGGAAGATCTGATTGACATGAACAAAAACACGGAGCATATAGGGCAAGCAGAAATCATGAATTGATTATTTGTTCCCATAAATTAAAACATATTCATAAAATTCGCAAATACCAATATTTTGATGTATTTCCGAATATGTGCAATACAAAATTCACAATACATGTATTCGAACTGAAAATGTTTCCCAAAAGATCTCAAAATTCAAGTACACACAGTGTTTCACAGAAAAATGCAATAGGGGAGACCGGGGAGATAATAGACACATTTTGTATTAGGAACTGTAGATTTTTCGTTTATACGAATATTAATTTTTTCTATATTGGAAGTCAACGCTCAGTCAGGATCACAACCTACCAAAATCAAAACTAAAATTATGTTCATTATTTAAATTTAATAATTAATTATAAAATGTATTTTGTCCATTGTCTTCCCATCCGTGGGAAACCATGGACACTTACCAGGGAGACTATGGACATCATTATAGAAACGTATATATATGGTTTTTGTTCGGTACTTTTATTAAGTTAGTTATGTTTTTTGTATTATTTAGTTGAAACACCCTATAATTTTATATGAATCGTTGCCAGGAGATGAGAAGAGAATTCATGAAGATATTTTTTGATTAATGTCACCTTTTATTTTGTAATTGTAATATAATTTATTCCCGGCTTGAAATATAGTCCAAAAGCAAAATTAGTTGGATTATTTCCCCAACATTTATGGTAGCAGAGCGTGGTTGTGCAGTACACACATATTCAGCAATAAAAGGTGACTGAATTATTTGAAATCAGAATGACAGCCCCGATGACGACTCGAAATGTTTAGTCCGGTAGCCGTAGGCACAATTTGAATCTTTAAGTAAGAGAGCCAGTTGCCCAGAGGAGTATCTACAGATTTCGACGGAGCGAGACAGGGGGAGCAGAACGACCAGAGATAACCATAGCGTGGTCGGCTTGAATTCCCAATATTTTTCCTATCCTCAATAACGAGTTTAGTATCGCATTTTCTAGTAGAGTAATTCCATTTTCGATATAGTTCACACGTTTTAGATCGGTTAAGTGATGGCAGATTTATCTAGAAAACGCGGAACAATAAAAATAAAATTAACTGGATTTGGAAAATTTGTTAAAAGTTTGAATGAAAGGGAAGATATTTCAATTTTTTTTTTTTTTAAGATTTAACAAGATTTATTTTATTTTAATTTATGATATTTTATATGGAGATTTTTTTATTAAGGTAAAGATGAATATAAAATAAAAAATATTTATATATTACAATTGAAGGATAGAATAAAGTTTTTAGAACAGATAAAAACTAAGTTCGAAGAAGTTCAATAGAGTATTGAATCAACCAGTGATGAAACCGAGTGAGAAAGTCACTATTTATATCGAGAAACTTTTGATAACGATTATTTCAGTCATTTAGCTCTTGCAAAGAAAATTTTGTCTGAATTTGCAGATAATAGTTCTAGTGGTAGCGTTCGTTCGGAACGCCATGTCAATAAAAATGGATCTATCAATGAGATACTGTTATCGAATGAAAGTGAGGGGAGGTTGCAGACAAATATGCAACAATCGGCCAGAGAAACATTGAAGCACATCAAATTACCAACAATAAATTGGTTGCAGACAAATATGCAACAATCGGCCAGAGAAACATTGAAGCACATCAAATTACCAACAATAAATTGGTTGCAGACAAATATGCAACAATCGGCCAGAGAAACATTGAAGCACATCAAATTACCAACAATAAATTTACCAAAGTTCAGTGGATCATTTCAAAGTTGGTTGGAATTTTGGGATACGTTTCAGTCTCTGATTCACAATAATACGGGGGTGAATAATGTACAAAAATTCCAGCAAATTATGAGGTTGCGTGGAAATCTTTACTAGACCGGTTCGACAATAATAAACTATTGATTTTTAATCATGTACGTGCTCTCTTCAGTGGTGAGCCTATTAATAAGGAATCGGCAGGTAGTTTGAAAAAAATTATTGATGATTTTTCGAAAAACTTACGTGCCTTGGAGCAATTGAATCAGCCTGTCGAGGAATGGGATACCCTATTATTGTATATGATAACCACAAAATTAGATTCGAATACACTTCGTGGATGGGAAATTCACAAGGGGGACAATGATTATCCGAAATTCGAAGAAATAAAGAGTTTTTTGGAGTCTAGGGCTGATCTTTTGGAAATGGTAGCACAAAATCATCCAGAAAGACGTAAAGGTAACAATTCAAATACGAAAGGATTTCTCGCAGCAGACAATTCTTTCAATCATAAAATTCAATGTGTAATTTGTGGCGAAGGTCACTATGTGCAGAATTGTACCACTTTTTTGAAAATGTTAATACCGGACCGTAATAAAAAAGTACGGTCGTTGAGGATATGCATCAACTGTTTGAAAAAAGGCCATCATAGTAGACAAGGACCATGCGTTAAGTGTAATCGAAAACATAATTCTTTATCGCATTTTGAACGTCAAATTCCTCAGAAAAGCAATGCCAACGTGGTTCAACGTTTCTGAAGCCCTCAATATTGATAATACTGTAGAATCCGGTTATCTGTTATGTCTGCTTGTGGGTCTATCGATCATGTATTTTTATCCATAGCTTTATTTCGAGTTTCAGATTGAAATGGATGTGCACATAGTTCGAGCATTATTAGACAGTGGAGCTCAATCAAGTTTCATCACCAGAGATTTATGTAAAAAGTTACATTGGAATTCGCATGAAGTTAAACTTTCGGTGAACGGATTGGATGGTATTTCTTCTAATATTTCTGCAAAATGTAAATTGAACCTCCAGGCAATGCATAATGAGTATTCAATTAAAACATGTTTTTATGTCATAGATACAATTTCTGGAAATATACCAACTGTTAATACAGATATGTCGAATGTGGTTATTCCAACTCATATGAAGTTGACAGATTTATCGTTCTTTGAGTCTGATAAAATAGATTTGTTGTTAGGTGCGGATCTATTTTGGAATGTGTAGGCCATCTCATTGGGCCAAAATAAGCCAGTATGGCAAAAAACTAAATTTGGTTGGGTAGTCTCGGGTCCAATTAATTTCAATACAACTTCCATTGTTTGTCATTTTGCGCAAACCACAATTGAGGAAGATAATATTCAGAATTTATTGAGTAGGTTTCGGGAAATCGAAGTAGTTGATTCGAAACCATCGTGGTCTAGCGATTATATTTCATGCGGAGAGAATTATGTATCTAACACCAAGCGGTCATCAGCTGGTCGGTTTATAGTGACTATACCTTTGAAAGACTCTATTGAAAAATTGGGGGACTAATATAATATGGCTGGAAAGAGATTTTTTTCTCTAGAATGAAAGTTACAAGAAAAGCCAGACTTCAAACGACTTTATACGAAATTTATGGATGAATATAAACGATTAGGACACATGCAAAAGATTCATCATTCAAATCGAGAAATGGTTCATTATTACATGCCACATTATGTGATTTTAAAGGAAGAAAGCCTCACTACGAAAATCCGCGTTGTTTTTGACGCATCCGCGTCTACCACGTCGGGATACTCATTGAATAATTTGCAATATGTAGGTCCAACTATTCAGCAAGATTTATTTTGCATATTAATTAGATTCAGACAGCATGAATTCATAATTTCCGCAGATATCGCCAAAATGTACCGGCAGATTACAATTGACCCGGAACAAACATGTCTTCAACGAATTCTATGGAGGAAAATCCCGGTGATCATATTGAAACATATGAGTTGAAAACAGTTACGTATGGTACGGCAGCAGCTCCATTTTTAGCAATAAGAAGTTTATTTCAATTAGCTGATGAGGTAGCTCAATCAAATCCGACATTTCGAGAATCATAAAAGAGGATTTCTACGTGGACGATTTATTAAGTGGTGCCGTTTCTATTGAAGATGCAGCGCAAATATGCTTAAAGGTTTCAAATATACTGAAGCAAGGCTGCTTTGATTTGAGGAAATTTTATTCAAACGATAAGAGGGTGTTGAAATATGTCGAGAATGCAGACGTAGAAGCGCAAATTGTCGATTTCAGTGAGAACGAAAATGCAAAAACGTTAGGTATCACATGGAATCCCTGTAGAGACAAATTGAAATACCGAATTTCAGGAAAATCAGATGAATCTCGGATTTAAAAAAGAATAATATTATCCAACATTGCACAAATATTTGACCCGTTAGGTTTATTATCACCTTGTGTTATACTTGCCAAATCAGTTTTGCAAAAATTATGGCTTGAGAAAGTAGATTGGGATGAGACAGTTCCTACAGAAGTATATAAAATTTGGCGTGATTACCGAAATGAATTACTTATATTGAATGATCTTTCAATTGATAGGCGGGTGTTGTGTGATAATCCTGTGCGTATCGAAAGGCATGGTTTTTCCGATGCCTCAGAAAAAGCTTATGGGGCGTGTATATATGTTCGGTCCATTGATATAAATGGTCAAACGATATCAAGGCTGTTGTGTGGTAAATCAAAAATTGCCCCTTTGGAAATAATTACACTTCCTCGTCTCGAGTTATCAGCTGCGTTAGTTTAAGCTCAATTAGCACATAAAGTTAAGGGTGCAATGCGATTGAATTTTAATCAGTGTTTTTTTTTCCTCTATTGTTTTGGGGTGGCTGAAAACTGAACCGAATAAATTAAAAACTTTCGTCAATAATAGGGTTGCTGAAATTCAAAACTTGACAGAATCAGATATTTGGCGTTATACATCGTCAGAACAAAATCCAGCTGATCTTGTTTCAAGGGGGGTCAAGCCCAAATTGCTCAAAGAATATAATTTGTGGTGGTATGGGCCAGAATGGTTACTTCGGGATGAAATACTTCGGCCAGAAAAACGGTTCACAGAGGAAAAAACAGAGTAGAAGAAGGAAAAGAGACAAGTGTTCATTGTAACCGAAAGTAAAAAAAAATTAATTGCTAACTATTCAAATTTTGTGGCGCTTACGCATATTATGGCATTGATTTTGCGATTTTGTAATAATTGTCGGTGTGTGTCTGAGAAAAAACAAATAGGAGCACTTTCAGTAAACGAGACAAAAAATGCTCTGAACTATTTGTTGAAAATATCACAAAGTGAGTTTTTTGGAATGGAGATTGATAAATTATCAAGAAATAAAACGATAAATAGAGACAGTAAATTGATTAGGATGAATCCTTTTCTTGACACTAACGGATTATTACGAGTTGGAGGTCGGCTAAATAACTCGCAATTTGATTTTGAAAAGAAACATCCCGTCATACTTGATAAAAAGAGTCATCTTGCACTCTTGATAGTGGAACATACTCATCACAAATTATTACATTCCGGGCCACAACATACATTGGCTGTTTTACGTGAAGAATACTGGATCATAAATGGAAGATCCATGATCAAAAGTCTTATTCGAAAATGTCAAGTATGTTTTCGTTTCAGAATCACCAAAGTTAAATCAATAATGGCAGCTCTTCCTGAATCTGGACTGAATCCAAAACACCTCTTCGAAATAACAGGTGTGGATTATGCAGGTCCTTCCTTAATAAAAAGTCATTCGGGACGAGGCTGCAAAATTTCCAAAGCTTACATTAGTCTTTTCATTTGTTTTGTGACTAAAGCTGTACACTTAGAGTTGGTAATTGATTTAAGTTAAGATGCATTTCTGTTAACTTTGAATAGATTCGTATCACGAAGAGGATTACCAACTCTCATAAATAGTGATAATGGCACTAATTTTGTAGCGGCAAACAATGATCTGAAGGACTTAGGGAAATTTATTAAAAACAATGAAATAGAATTGATAGATTATCTGCGAAAGAATAATATCAATTGGAAGTTCAATCCACCAGAGCCCCAGAGCAAGATGTCACAGGGATACCGCCAAACCGTTTATCCCTTCACAAACATCCAAGCCAAATGAAGCAGCATCTATGGAGTCGATGGAGCAGAGAATATATAGGCGAACTCCAAGAACGAACAAAATGGAAAATTCATTATGATGATCTCAAAGAAGGCGCACTAGTTTTGGTAAAAGAAGATAACCAGCCTCCAACTAAATGGAAGCTTGGACGAGTCGAAAAGGTTCACTTTGGAACAGCTCGAGTCGGACGAGTAGCGACTCTACGGACCGAATCCGGAATAATCAAAAGGTCATTTGCGAAAATATGTCCATTGCCGCCTGAGTGAGTTAATGTGCGAACTATGAACAAATTGATAAAGAGACTTAAGTTCTATATTCATTCAATTTGAAAGTTAGCCCTTTCAAGGTTTTTGATTAACGTCACCTTTTATTTTGTAATTGTAATATGATTCATTCACGGCTTGACATATAGTCCAAAAGCAAAATTAGTTGGATCAATTCCCCAACAGTTTTTGAGCAAAACATAATGTATGAAAAATATTCCCACTGCACTATCGCAAACTATGCTCAGTTGAATATTGAAGTATATCATATCCTTGAATCTTCACCTCGAATCTTTGATGGGATCAGGCAAAACCATTACTACTTCACTAAATGTGAGAATTGCTGGTGACTCATTCAAAAGACGAAATCTATTTGATGGTATGCTCCACTTTAAAAAACGAACCTCATAACCATCTTATTAGCTTTCATCAATAACAGCTACATATCTCATGCTACAGGACTTGCCAAAAACGTTTGCGATAATATACCCACCCTTGGGAACACATTTGGCAGATGTTTCCCAATGAGCACACGTACATTGTTCAAACGTTTTATCAACGTAGGGTTGGTTAAATAACCGTTTTGGGTTGAAAAGTTCAACGTTGTCAATTGGTTGTGATCTTCAACGTTGAAAAATTACGTTTTAAAGATTGATTTTCAACGATGTTCTCCAACTATTCATTGAAAACTGATGTTATAATCACGTATATCAAAAACGTTGATTTTCTCATTTGAACTTAACGTTTCTCTAACGTTATTTAAAATACAAAAACAATGTTTACCGAAAACGCTTCCTGCAATTCATTTATCAACGTTTATAATACATAATACATTCCCAAACGTTTTCATTACGTCATTTCCTAACTTCATAGTTACACGTTGAAAATTGGTTGTGATCTTCAACGTTGAAAAGGGACGTTACTTCTCAACAATTCATCGAAAACTGACATTATAAACACGTATATTGAAAACTTGGATATTTTCATTCAAACTAAACGTTTCTTCAATGTTATTTCAAATACTGAAAAAAAACGTTTACCTAAAACGCTTCTGAATTAATTAATTAATTAACGTTCATAATACGTTTCTTAACCTACATTTCCAAACGTGTTTAATAATTATTTCTTTTCTTCATAGTTCAACGTTGAAAATTGGTTGTGATCTTCAACGTTGAAAAGGGACGTTTTTAAGACCTATTTTCAACGTTGCTTTTCAACAGCTCATTGAACACTGACGTTTTAATCACGTATATTGAAAACTTGGATATTTTCATTTAAATTAAACGTTTCTCCAACGTTATTTCATTTACAGAAAAAAACGTTCATTAATCAACTTTTATAATACGTTTCTCAACTTCATTGTCAATAATGTCAAGTAATTGCACAAGTCTCGAGAGGCTTCTTAAACATGGAATTTCAAGTGATATACGTTGTCATTTCATTTACACGTGGTTTCTAGTGAATCTATACGAAAAACGTCATCTAAAAACGTTTCTGTTGAAATCCTTGTGATTTCATAACAACCACAAAAAACATTAAAAAAATTTGTCCCCCGATCAGCCGAAAATGTTGTGACGTTAGTCATTGTTTTCCAGTAGTTTGACATTTGAATTGTACACGCTAGATGTCGCTAACACCGCAGTGAATTATTATTTGTCATTTGTTCAGCGTTACCAATTACAGTTATTTTACGCGAAGAGTTATTGTTTAAGTACCAAGTTGTTTAGTTTTTCGATTTGGATCATGTTTAATGAAGGCAGAAAGGTAAGCAAACATTTCATAATGATTATCTCGTTATATATTTGATTAACATTTATAAGCATCAGAAAAAACTCTCGAGAAAAGACGAAAACTTATTGAATACGCTTTGTGTACGCTTCATTTTCCGCATTGTTTGGTTGAGTTTGAAGACAGGTGTTGGAAATATATAATTCTTCATGAGTGAATGTGTTTTATAACCGATATTTCATTCTAAGCTGTCTAAAAAATACATTGCATAATATGATTTATTTTTTTGCCGGAGTGAAATGAGGTTATGAATGAATTTTAGTGCTGATTGCTGATTTATGCTGAAATTATGTTTGCTCTTGGCTCAAAATGTATATATGTAGTGAATAATGATGATAGCTAAAATGTGATTTAAATGTTTTTCATTGCTGAAAAGGAGGAAATTGAACTGTTCTCAAGGATCTCCACCAGATTTTTTTGGAAGGGAGTGCTAAATCTGATATCATTTGAGTAACGCAAGACAATGTATGGACCCTATTCCTAGTACGTATTCTCTTGGAAGTTTGGTTCATGTATAGAAAATCTGAAGAAGTCGACGATCATGATTGAAATTAACAAGGAGAAACATTTATTCGTAATACAAGAATCAATTCCAAATGAGAGAACAGCTCATTTTGTATTCCGTGAGTGATTTTCCGACTTCGTGTCACCATCATAATCGATATTTTTGTTCGACATCCCAAAAACTATTTATGTTTGAATTTTTAGTTGATGCAATTAAACAATTGTTTCTATAAGATTTCTCCTTCCAGTTATCACCATCATATTCTATCAAATGTAAAAATATTAGGATATGTATGTATTAATTCCTTTTCGTTCTCAACAGCTGCCGTGAGAGTTCATTATGCCACCGAAATCAACGTGAAAGAGTGGTTGGAATATTCAAAGCTTGGGATGTGCTTTGGAAAACAAAAATAAATTTTTGAAATTTTTTTTCAGTAGTTGGATTTGTATTTTTATTTTTAATATAAGTTTTAGCAAATGTGTATTTATTTCAACTAGCAATTATTTTCAGGTGAATTTCAGAAACAGAATATGAATGCTTGGTTAGGCTCAGAACAGCACTGGTCAAATTCATTTGCAAGTATCTCGAAGTTTAGCATTCAGGTCACCCATAATGATAGCATTCAGGTCATTCTACTGAAATCCTTGCAAATGATTTTGACCATGCTTTGCTGAGCCGAGCCAGCCGTTAACAATAGGTTTCATGCTCAAGTCGATATTTATGTTTGCCGTTTAATAAACAATAGATAATGTTTCAAAACTGCCTGAATGAAACGTTTACATCATGTTTTAATAAACAACTGATAATAATGTTATTATGGTGTGTCAACTTGGTGAAGAAAAGTGTATTCTCCTAGTTGAATATCAGTCTATAAGTGACGTTTCCAGTTAATTTCACCTCATGAAATATCAGAGTTTTACGTTTGAATAAACGTCAGAAGATCTATTTTTAACGTTTCTTGAGGTGATTTAAAATGGGAATGAAACTATAATGAACATTCATTTCGTGTTTTTATTTTGTTGAAAACATCTCCATTTATCCTTGACGTTCAATAAGCGTGATTGAAAACGAGAAAAAAACGCTAGAGACCAACGTTTATTTCATGTATTCATTTGGTTTAAATTAACGTTATATATCATGCATCACTAACGTTCAATAAGCGTGATTAAAACAGGAATAGAACGATAATATGAAACGTTTATTTTGCGTATAAAAACAACGGTTAATAACAACGTTGTTTCGCGCGACATTTTTTCGTTGAATTAACTTTGTTAAATACCCCATTTCACAACGTTGTTTCAACGTCCCTGAGCTCATTGGGTTGTGTCAAATCACAAATCCTCATCTGGTGAATAGTCAATTGAAACAATTTCTCCACTTTCGTCATATGAGAATTCTTGATAAAACTTGTTTTATTTTCTTTGCAGACAGTTTACTCTCTCTTCTTTTCTTCTAATAGAAGTTCTTCAGAAGTGTCAGTAGCCATCATACATCGCCCCTATTTTTCTTCCTCGATTGCTATTTCCTATTATTAACCGACGAAACCAAAAAGGAGGGGGTTCTCTAGTCGACCCGTATATTTTTTTTTCCATCATTTTTTTTCATGTATGATCACGCATAACTTTTTACTGATACGTCCGATTCCGAGAATTCCTTTTTCAGTGGATAGGGTGTACTTTGAATTTGGTCCCATTTGAATTTAAAAGGTGAAATCCACCCCTAAGGGTAGCAGAATGAAGGATATTGATCACTCACCCTCTGAATTCTGGTCCGTTAACCGATTCTATCAGGCATAACTTTGTACTGGGTTCTTCGATTTGGATGTTTTTTTTTAAGTAGATAGGGTATACCTTATTTTTGGATTTCGAAAGGGATTAGCCACCTTACGGGTAGAAAAATAAGGGAATAATTGATTTTTCACTAGTGAACATTGGCACACACATACGTAGTTGACAATGACAGATCGCTACTGACATTATTCTTGTTCCACATCCGTCAAAATCAGTATATTTTATGAGAGGATGAAATGACATACAAAGTAATGAAATAAACTAACCAGAACAACGATAATAATTATATTACAACAAATAGTAAAAGTAGATAATCATATTATTTAACTGGTAATAGTTGAAGTAAGGTGGGTAAGTAAGTATTTTGGAAGTAATCAAAAAACAAGTAGGTAGTAATTGGTAGATTTTAGCCACAAAAAATTGAAAAATAAAAACTTTTTAGCAAAAAATTAAACCGACGAAATACGGAACTGAAAAGTAAAAAATAAAAACTTTTTAACAAAATTAAACCGACGAAAAATCAACTGAAAGCAAAAAATAAAATAAACCTTCTTAGTCTAAATGATAATTGAGCTCCTAAACTAATGTAAGTAACTGATTTTGAGTCGGCGCCAAACAAACTAGCAATTGAATTAGGTGAAGCGTAAAATGATGGCAGCGAGATGCACGGCTGCGTTTTGATGACTTCTTTCATAGATAATGATCTTCGATAATTGTTTGTTTGGCGCCGACTCAAAATCAGTTACTTACATTAGTTTAGGAGCTCAATTATCATTTAGACTAAGAAGGTTTATTTTATTTTTGCTTTTCAGTTGGTTTATTCGTCGTTTTGAAAGTTTTATCTCCTCCGGAGATAAACTATTTTTTCCACTTTTCTTAAACCTGAATCGGTGATCTCACCAGTATATAATGTTTTTCAATAATGATGATCTTGACATAGATGACTGATGGGAGTTTTCAAGTGTGGTTGGCCGTTCGAGCTCTGATTTATCCTGAAAAACTTTGACGATCGTTTTATTAAACCTTGTCATTCTAGAGACTCGTAGCCTTTGGCTTTCTGACAGACAATCTCGGATATTGATGCATGAAGCCCAAAAACCAATCTTCGGTAGCGCTTTTACCTTCCACCCATTTTGCAGGAACCGTCAAATAATTTTCCAAAGATCACTTGCGTTCGACTATGGGACAGACACTACTTTATGGTTCGCCAATGCTCTCAACCTATTGTTGAAAATGATATAGCTCCATTAATTCATTTTACTGTTGAAAGTTTAAATCTGTATTTAATAACAATCAAATATTTTTTTTTAGAAAAATCGTTTTTTACTAATTGCATCAAGCTTCAAACGGTGTAGATAATGAGTCATTTATATATTATGGTTTATGGTATTCAAAAAAAAATTACAGTGCATGTTCCTAATTCATTCATTCATTCATTCCAGTCAGTACCAAGCCAACGACCTCAGTTGAATTATATTAGAAAAACTGATGGTATGAATAGAAGAAAAAGGAGGTAGGTAGGGGCCTGGTTGCATACTCTGGCCCGGGACAATGCTGGCTCTCTCCGGCCCTGACCAAGATAGGGCTTCAATCTTTCCAGATGAACAACCTTTCTCCCACTCCAAGGGCTCCGCTATGTAAACCACGTCGTTGATCCTCTTTTTCCCCCAGTACGGTCCTTCCCAAAATGGTGTTAATCCCGGAGATGCACCTTTCTTTCCACGCGGATTGTACAGTCAAACCTGCTCATCTTCTTTGAATCCTCCTGAATTAGCTTTCAAATCATAACGAGCTTTCATCCTGTCACATGCTAGTGTAAACCTCTTTCAAGTTCGTGGATTTTCAACATGCTGTTCCTCAGTTTATCTTCATAGTCCTACACCTCAATCTCTTGGTTGCTTGCCATCAGAAATAGTGAATGGTGTCTGTCTCAGTTCTTTTGATGTTTTTCCACTACTTCGGAAATATGCTCTTCCATAGTTTGATTGAATATTTCAACTATGCCATTCGACTAGCGATGAAGCGCCGTTGCTCTGGTCTTGTTGATACCCATCAGCTCACGAAATTTCTTGAATAATTTCGACACAAAATTCCACCCTTGGTCAGAATGTTGTTCCATCGATACTCCGAACCTTGAGAACATGTTGCCCACCAATAACCTTGATATTGTGGAGGCTTTCAGGTCTGAAATGTCAACAAGGATGTATTTGTTACCATCATCGGTCTAGTTACATCTATGGCAATCCATTCGAATGTTGCATCTACGTTGTATTTCTTCATTTCACCCCTGGACCTTGTTTTGGGACCTTCAGTAGCGCCGCACTCTGGACATCTTCTGCACCAGATTTCTACATCATCTCGACATTGAATCTCTTCCTGACCAAGGTCTCCTTGACTCCCAGATGTCCTTGTTCATTCTTCTTTTGATTAACGATTTGCCGTCGTTCCTCATCCTCAATTTATGTTTTTCCGTCAGTCTTCTCTCTTGCTCGGCAAACTGCTGTTTGATAATTTTCCCTATGGCCTGTGTTTTTCATGTGTTCACCATTGATTTTTCTCGAATAGCCACTAAACATCCCACTTCTGACACCAACTGTTACGAAACTGGGGTTCGTCTATTTGAATGATATTGGAACAGTCAAAGAAACAGTACGTGCTTACAATCTATATATAAAATCGAGATAACTATATCTCGATGTATATCATATAATAAGAGTACCTAATGTTAAGATTATTGGAGTTAATGATATTCAAATAGATAATCGCAGGTCATATTCTGCAAACAGGGAAAGACCGAATTATAAGGGTGAAGGAAAAAACCTTTTAGAATAAGTGCATTCAGGCAACATGATCATTCAATAAAAACTCTTCAACTTTGTACTAGCATTTGCTGACTAGAAGCTTTCTCAATTTATTTTTTAATATACTGTGATTCCTTTCACTCGCAATTTCTTCGGGCAACTTATTGTATAATCGAGCCCCTGCAAAAGATGGGGCATTTTCGAACAAAGTTGTTCTATGTTGTGGTATCTGTAGACGAGTACCGTATCTTGTATTATAATTGTGATTATCACCACTTGTCAGGAGAGTAGAGAGTTTTGATTTGATTACTAATAATGTTTTCATGATGTAGATGCATGGTATAGTGAGGATGTTGTTTTCAATGGAGAATGGTTCACAAGAGTCTGTGCGTTTCATTCCGAAAATTAAGCGTATTTTTACACGCTTTATATTAGCTTCACTTGTATGTTTGTTTGTTTGTTTGTTGGTAACCGACTCATTTGGGCGCGATTTTGACCACTTCCAGACGTCCGAATGATTTGAAATTTGGCAGGTATACATAATTCCCGTGACAATGCATTAAGAAATTTTTGTATGAGCAAAACGACAAAATGGCGGCTCCAATATGGCGAACGAGTTTTGTGATTATGGTCCGATTCGCTTCAAAATTGGTATCTGAGGGTTTGCGTGGTCGATGATCATGATTCTTTTGTCAAAATTGGAAAATTCAAGATGGCGGCTCCAAAATGGTGGACGAGTTTTGTGATTAAAGTCTGATTCTATTCAATATTGGTATGTAGGGGTTTTTGGGGTCGAATATTATGATTCTTTTGTGAAAATTGGAAAATTCAAGATGGCGGCTTTGAAATGGGCCGAGTTTTGTGATTATCGTCTGATTCTATTCAAAATTGGTATGTGGGGGTTTTTGATAAGATTATTCCATTTTTTTATTTGCAAAAAAATAATAAAAATAATAAATTAAAGAAAACTAAAAAAACACGCTTCTATAAATAAACCACACTGAAAAGTAGGAAATAAATAATAGTTTAAAAAAACTGAAAAACACGCTTTTATAGAAAACCAGACTCAAAAAATAGAAAATAAGAAAAAAAAAATATTTATTATTTTATTTAAAAAAAATCGTGAGGTGCATGGTATCAATAATAATATAGTACATTACACACCTAGGGCAGTAAAGTGAGAAATGTCTCAGATCACAGGTCATTGTTGGCCGAAGCGATACCATGCACCCCACGCTTTTTTTAAATAAAATACATTTTTTTCTTATTTTCTATTTTTTTAGTCTAGTTTTCTATAAAAGCGTGTTTTTCAGTTTTTTTAAACTATTATTTATTCTCTTTTGAGATATCAGCAATATTTGAGATGAGACCCCATTACCCCAAACAACTATGTTGTGGGATAAGTGGGAATATATGAGGGCATAGAAAATGTTGATAAGTTGAGGCCCATCAAAGATATTTTCCTTCTGTAGAATAGCATAATACCGAGTATTTACTTTCCTACTGATATGATCAATGCAATTTCTGAAGAATAGATTGAAGTCTAGAAATGTGCCTGAAAATTTCATGAATTCTGATATAATCAGTGTTGTATTGCGTAGATTGATTTCTGGGACCCTCGGTTGTTTTTTAATTAATACTGCATAAGGATGGTTCTGCTATGATTAAGTAGTAATCGACTGGAGACGCACCAGTTGCTGAATTTGTTATATAGTTCGTTAACTCTCTCATCGAATTCGCGTTCATTTCCACTGTTACAGATACATCATCGGCGTATAATACCAGACAATCAGCATTCATGTAATCCGGCAGATCATTGATGAACATAAGGAAAACCAGTGGACCTAGTATAGATCCTTGTGGTACCCCTAGATTGATGTTATGCAATTCGCATCGTGTCCCATTATGTTTCACAATAATTTTTCTGTGTCTCAGAAATGACATGAACCACTTCAGTATATTTCCACGAATTCCTAACGAAAACAGTCTGGTTTCAGTATGATCTAGGTCTAGGCAATTGAAAGCTTTCGTGAGATCGAAAAATAGGGCACCTTAGTTATCAACACCAGATAAATAATATATGTCTGAATAACGGAAAACAGGTAGATCTCTATCTGTTTCATTTATAAAGCATAATTTATTATTCTTCTACTAACTTATATTGTTCTTAACACATTACTGTTCGTGAATCTGTTTCATTCATTATTGTGTGTCATATTATGGTTATTTTTATAAGGAATTTTAATATGTATTGTTAACCCATCTGTATTTTTAGCCCTGAAGGGGACGATAAATACACGTCGAAACGTCGGCAATTTTTTTAAATTTGGACCACTTTTATTGCCTTTGTTCCCGCTATACCAAATCTCCACGTAAATATATCATTGTATTGGATATAAAGCTATTTGCGGTATCAGTTCAGCACCTTCATTGTTCATATTATGTTGAGAGGTCGAGAGAAGTCTAGATGAAACAAAAGAACGTCCTCTCTTTATCCACGATAGAAAAACTATTTTCGTTGAGAAGATATCATGCATGAGTCTTTTCTGTCGTCTCGTCGCGGCGAGCGACATGATTTCTCAAAACGATTGTGTTGACAAGTAACTTTGAAAAAATAGAAAAATCGAATTAAACGGTTTTCTTCACATAAAGGATTATAAATTCATTTATTGTTAACAATATTAATAATAGTAAGGTACATGGTTTTGAGATATAATAAATATAAAATCAATGAAATATGTTTAAAATTAGATTATATCTATTCTAAGGATTCATATAGTTTATCAATAAATGATACTCGATAAGTAAATTAATACTTGTTTCGAGAAATAAACATAAGTAGGACATATACATATATGTATAGAGGACATGTAGGACTTATTTGTACTAGGTATTTGTAGAACATAAAGAATAAAGATTAAAATTCACAGTATGATAAGCAGGAATGAGTACATGTTAAAATGGGTTGTGTTTATAAGTATTTTGTTGATTAATAGCTATAACAATAATAGTAATAGTTGATAAGAGGTACAGTTAGTCATTAGTCACACGAATTATTATGTGTTCTCTGTTAAGTTTTTAATCGTTTCCCTGGGTTTATTGAAGATATGTTTTTTTAATTCTTTTTTGAATGGTAATAGGCCATTCCATGTTTTGACGGTGTCAGGTAGCGAGTTATACAGCTTGGGTGCCATGTATGAATAAGATCTTTTTGAAACCGACTTATGTACAACCGGGATTGTGTGAAGATGCCGTTTTTGTGTGCAGTAGGTGTGGATAGGTATTTTGGCTGAGTGTCTGTTTTGGTGGTATTTTAAATTGACTTTATAAAAATATAATTGCCTTATGTCAAATATCTTGGCTTCTGAGTATAGTAAATTTGAACCGTATCTGTGTGATTTTGACAATATCAGTTTCAGAAATCTTTTTTGAAGAATCTCGAGTGCGTTGATATGGGTTCTCAGAGCTCCACCCCATGCTGTTATACCATATTGTAAATGGCTCTCCACTAGTGCGTAATAAAGAGTTCTGAGGTACTGTGCTGGTAAAGATTTTTTCAGATATTTAAATACGTGCAAAATACTTCGCAGTTTTCTTATTACGTAGTCTATGTGACAATCCCATCTGAGATGCGTGTCTATTATAACCCCTAGATACCTAATGTTTGTCTTGGGCATAATTGTCAGTGAGGTGTTTTTGGTTTTCACTTCAAGCGTGCTAAAAGGCGGAGTATTAATTTTGTTGCATGTAAATGGCACATAATTAGTTTTTTGTAAATTTATCGTTAATTTTTTATAATCCATCCACTTTTTAATATTGTTGAAGTCCTCTTGCGCTTTCATTTTTAACTCATCCCAGTCGTGTGCTTCGTAGAAAATAGCTGTATCATCCGCGAATCCGGTTATTTCTCCGCTACTCTGGAGTGAGAACAGGCCATTAATGTAGATATTGAATAATAGTGGACCTAACACGCTGCCTTGTGGAACACCGTAACTAATTTTTTCCTTTCGACTGAGTGAGTCACCGACCCTCACAGACTGATTTCTGCAAGAACGGTAGCTTCTTAGGAGTTTGTGG
The DNA here is from genome assembly GCA_018342105.1 of Gonioctena quinquepunctata. Lineage (NCBI taxonomy): Eukaryota > Metazoa > Arthropoda > Insecta > Coleoptera > Chrysomelidae > Gonioctena > Gonioctena quinquepunctata. The sequence goes on from JAFIRS010000090.1 coordinate 1,126,519, forward strand.
CAGTTATTTCGTATACCGATTTCTTCCAGTGACTGTAAAAGTAATTCGTGACTCACCGTGTCGAAAGCTTTAGATAGGTCTATAAATATGCATAGGCACGGCTTTCCAACGTCCAAGGACGAGTGGACTTTTTCTAATAAATTTGTAATGGCATCTTGAGTAGAGATCTTTTCGCGAAATCCATACTCTTCTTTAGATATCAGCTGAAACTTATTTAGGTACGCTAGCAGTCTGTTTTTAAGTAATTTTTCGAATATTTTTGACAGGTGGGTTATCAGTGATATCGGTCTATAATTATTCACGTCAGTCTTGTCGCCTTTTTTATAAATTGGTATCACCAAGGTATCTTTAAAAACAGAAGGCCACAATCCTTCATTAAAACAGTAATTTATGGTGTATAATAGTGGATGGATGATGTCGTCCACTATTATTTTAATTGTTTCGGCTCTTATGTTGTCCGATCCAGCCGATTTTTTTGTTTTAAGGTTTTTGACAGTTGCTCTCAGTTCATTTTCATCGACTGGAGACAAAAACATTGAGTTAAGAGTGAATAGCCGATCAGGTTCGTAATTGGGATCACTTTTATTTTGTTAGCTAGGGTTTCTCCCATTTTAACAAATCTGGTATTGAACTCGTCAGCTATTACTTTTTTTTTCAGTTAGAAGATCACCTGCTACATTCTTTATTGTTTTGATTTCATGATTCCCGCGTTTATTTTTACTCAGTTTGTTGACTATTTCCCATAGCTTTTTTTTGTCTGTATTATTTGCATCAATTTGTGTTTTATAATAGTTATACTTGGTTTTCTCTATCAAGGTAGTTAATTTGTTCCTGTGAGCTTTATATTGTTCCTTGAGAACATTGTTAGTGGGATTTCGTTTGAGATTCCTGGCCATTTTATTTTTAGTGTCTATTGATTTGAGAAGAGCATTGGTTATCCATGGCGTGATTTTTGAGTATTTCCGGCGGACTTTTTTCACTACCGTACATTGTTGGATAGTTTTCGCAAGTCTGTCAACAAGTTGTTGAACCAGAAAATGGTAGATCTCAGGCGAAAAACAACTACTTTCCTGGCAAATACCACGCAGAACGTTGAATGATATTCACCTGAAAATCCATGCATACTTCCATATAATATCAATGGACATTGAATGCAAATGTATCTTTCTGATAAGCTCGATTATGTTTAATTTATGTCGTGTTCACCTAACAATCCGCATACCGGTTTCAGGCTTCTTGGCCCTCATCATTACGGAGTAGTCAACCAGCCAAAGGTCCAAAGAACTCTGGCTGAAGTGAGACACAACGTAAACAAACCATCATCGAGCTTGTAACACCTATAGGTACGCCTGAAAAGCAAAACTTTAATGGGACTTGAATTTTTTGGCTGGTTGACTACTCCGTACTGATGAGGGCCAAGAAGCCTGAAACCGGTATGCGGATTGTTAGGTGAACACGATATAAATTAAACATAATCGAACTTATCAGAAAGAAACATTTGCATTCAATGTCCATTGATATTATATGGAAGTATGCATGGATTTTCAGGTGAATATCATTCAACGTTCTGCGTGGTATTTGCCAGGAAAGTAGTTGTTTTTCGCCTGAGATCTACCATTTTCTGGTTCAATTTTATATTGAATCCTTTATGTGAAGAAAACCGTTTAATTCGATTTTTCTATTCATTCCACTTCACATGGCACTCATCTTTCACTATATGCTAGACGGGCTTGCCACTCCTACTGAGGAGGAATCTTTTATTTAGAAACCTATCGAAGTGGGAGATTTTCGGAGTGTTTCTTTCTGTCACTAGGTACCGCCAGTTAAAGTTTATCTTTTCCGGCGTACCTATAGGTGTTACAAGCTCGATGATGGTTTGTTTACGTTGTGTCTCACTTCAGCCAGAGTTCTTTGGACCTTTGGCTGGTTGACTACTCCGTACTGATGAGGGCCAAGGAACCTGAAACCGGTATGCGGATTGTTAGGTGAACACGACATAAATTAAACATAATCGAGCTTATCAGAAAGAAACATTTGCATTCAATGTCCATTGATATTATATGGAAGTATGCATGGATTTTCAGGTGAATATCATTCAACGTTCTGCGTGGTATTTGCCAGGAAAGTAGTTGTTTTTCGCCTGAGATCTACCATTTTCTGGTTCAATTTTATATTGAATCCTTTATGTGAAGAAAACCGTTTAATTCGATTCTTCTATTCATTCCACTTCACATGGCACTTATCTTTCAAGTAACTTTGATATTAGAAATAGTTCCTCAAAATTTAATTTACATTAGAAGAAGAATATAATAGACGATCGGACGAAATGACAAACAGATATCGGAATGGGACCATTAGTGAATTCTCAACTGCGGTGTGTAGTAGAAATCTGTTATAGTTAACAAATATAACGGGAAGTTCCCTTCGGACTTGATCTTCGAAACCGCAAGGGAGTAATTAATTCTGTATCGTCAAACTAAGCCAACTCATAATAAGTGGCGTCGGAATGGGGGGTTGTCATGCATGGAAATACAGTTGAATAATGTAAAGGGTTGAAAACACTTCTTCATAAAATAATTAGTGGAGGGTAATATGTGTAAATGGGTTTCAAATCATCGAATAAGGCCCACTTGTATAGGTTCAGTTCAAACTTCAAGTGTAAGACTTTAAACTTCGGTTTAATGAGTTCGTTGTGTGTCTGTGACTTCCATTCGGAATTTAACTGTCAACTGGTGGATGGAGGGCCAGTTAAACTTCAAGCTTCGGTTTAACACATGCGCGGATTGAAATACTGATGTTTTTACTGTAACCTATGAATATTTGTTATTCTCTTCGACAATATTTACTGTTTTCGAAATGGACACATTGGAAATATTGGAAGATATATCATTTGATGGAAAAACCCAAGAAGACCTCAATTAACATACAGGGTGTTAGTGAATAAGTGCGACGAACTTCAGGGAGTGATTCTGCATGAAAAATTAATGACAGTTTGCTTCATAACTTTTGTTTTTCGTAAAACCTGACTATTTATTTATTGCTCTGAAACCGGTCGAGATATGCGAATGAAATGTGGTGAGTTTCAAGAGGTACTTATTGCGCATTTTTTGACGTGCAATTAAGAATTTTATATTCATCATTGGCGCGCATACAGGTAATGATCTCAATTTTTTCAAAGAAAAAAATGGTACGCCACTGAGATATTTCAAATAAAAAATCATTTTTGAATTTCGCGTTCAATTTGTGACAAAACAACTCACATGCCTTTTTTTGGTATAAGGCGCCGTTTTATGCAAAAAAAATAAAACATCTTAACGCGTATTTTTCATTTCTTTAATACATTATCGAAAACTATCTAATACAATAACGTTAAACCAGAACAATAACCGAAAATAACACTAATAAATAATAGGCGCAAAGCTACAACAAATGTTCAAAATGACCTCCCTCAGACGTAATACAAGATTCAACTCTTTGCGCAAATATTCCTGATGTATTTCTTATTGTCTCACAGCCGGCTATAATTCGATTCCTCAGGTCTCCACCATTTTTGAGGGAGTGGAATAAACTAAAGACTTAACAAAACCCCAAATACAAAAATCTAGAGGATTTAAATCCGGAGATCGAGCAGGCCAATGTTCCGTGCCTCCCCTACCTATCCAACGATTGGGATATACTGTATCTAAGTGATCACGTACAACAATGCTAAATTGGACTGGTGCACCATCATGCATGAACCAGAAGTGTAGAGCTGTAGCGGAATTTCTTCAAGAAGAACAGGTAACTCTTCCTGTAGGAAATTCAGGTAAGAGTCACGTGTTAGTCGTTGTGGGAGGAAATGTAGACCGATTAAATGATCATCAAGTACCCCAAGCCATACATTTACTGAAAACTGATGCTGAAAATGAGTTTCAAAGATTCCATGTGGATTTTCCTCAGCCCAGAGGTGATTGTTATGGAAATTTCGTATACACTGTCGCCCAAAATTAGCCTCGTCAGTAAACAAAACGCCATTTAAAAAATTAGGAATTTGAACGATTTGATGAAGAATCCAATGGCAAAAAACTAGGCGCGGAAAAAAGTCTCTAGGTAGTAGAGCTTGCACACGTTGAATATGAAACGGATACAATTGCTGTTCTTTAAGAATTTCAAATACAGTGAAGTTGCTTACATTCAGTATGTTGGCAATTTTTCGAATACTTGTTTCAGGTGACTCCGCAATTAACTCGGGAACTGCTTTTTCTAGTTGCACAGTTCCCACTTCTCGAGGGCGCTCGCAGTCAGCTGTTTGTTTCTTAAACGTTGGTGAAGACGAGCAAATATTGTGTGATGGGGTACGGTACCCTACGTCCTGGATACAACTCAGCATACAATCGTCGAGCTAGCCGACCATTTCCATTACTTCGACCATAGGCAAAATGCATGTCTGACAATTCCGCATTTGTATAATTTTCTATTCTTTTAGATAAAATAAAAATTGATTACTCATTATCATTGATGTTTTACCAAACTAAAAGCTCAAAAATGAAGAATCGCTGATTTGACATTTCTTTGAAATTCGTATTTAACAGAATTTCGACAGTAGCCTACTAGCATCGCTACTAGATAATGTATTAGAGTAATGACAAATACGCGTCAAGATGTTTTATTTTTTTTACATAAACATGGCGCCCCATACCAAAAAAAGACAGGAGAGATTTTTTGTCAGAAATTGAACGAGGATTTCAAAAATGATTCCAATTTGGAATATCTCAGTGGCGTACCATTTTTTTCCTCAAAAAAATCGAGATCATTACCCGTATGCGCGCCAATGATGAACATAAAATTCTCAATTGCATGTCAAAAAATGCACGATAACTACCTCTTAAAACTCACGGAATTTAATTTGCATATCTCCACCGGTTTCAGAGCAATAAATAAATAGTCATTTTTTAATAAAAACTTTAACACCCCGTATCTCGGAAAACGAGGCATTTGCGCACAAAAGTTTTATAGCAAGCTGTCATAATTTTTTCATGCAGAATCACCACTTGAAGTTTGTCGCACTTATTCACTAACATCCTGTATATCAGGAATTGGTAAATGTATAGGGGTCATGCTCATGCTCCCTGAAAATAGCTGTAATATTTTTCTTACGAGTTTTTGCCTCCTGAACACGAATACGGAAGGAAAACTCGGTGGTCTCGTGCCAATTCCTTCTTCATTAGGGGATTTTTAAGCACCGTTTTCTCGCACAAAAATCACTCAAAATGCCTCCTTCTTTCAAACAACACCAAATTATTCAGTTTCGGCAGAATTTGTATCCAGTCCTATCGATTTTTTTTTGCTGAATGCTTATGCTTTACGAAAAACTATGTTTTTTGACTTGCGACTCGCAGAACCATTTCAATCACTTCTTTTCGGAACGGAAGCCAAAAGGACTCGCTCCCGGATGGGAAGTAAAAGAGCTTGTGCTCGACACGGAAGTAATTCAATCTCAGCTTTTATATCCACCGGGTTTAAAAGAAATATCGGACAAAAACCGTATAAAGAAAGACCCTCTTTCTGTCTGATTGACATAAGAACTGGACCATAAGCAGCTTATCTTTTTTTCCCCTTATGAAAGAGCATACCTACTAAGTTTTTACTAATGTGAAACTACCTTTTTCTACTCTCATAGTAAAAAAAGTCAGAAAAGTATTCTAGTCTTTTTGTACAGTGTAAAACGGCATTAAAAATTTATTTTGCTCAGTTTTGTGATCGATCCAGTAGCTTTGTATATTGACTTATTTTCTAAAAGGGGCATTATTTTGTTGCCAATCCATAATTAATGTTAAACCCCCAAATAGGCAGGGACGTACCAAGGTTGATACGTAGATAATTAAAGGTTATATTTTGTTCAAACTTACTAATATCTAATAAACTACAAAAATGTATAATAAGTAGAAGATATAAATCGTAGAATATATATATATATATATATATATATATATAGAAGAATCCTCTTTAAATTCGGGTATGCAGTCAACAAGGGTATGGAAATTAAAGTGAACTATTTTTTCTATTCGAACTTTCGAGTCATTTATTGTCTCTTCATCAGGAACTCTACAATGGATTAAAATTGAACATTATTAGATTTGAAAACCAAATTGGCATGTGTGTACTTACGAAAGTGAGGTTAAAAATCCCTTTCACTTGCAGAAATTTATAAAATAACATGTCACAACAGACAACACTCTTGATATAGTCATATATAGTTAAAACTCTGATCAAAATTGATCATGATTACTCAAACATAAGTGTGAAAACATTTTAAAATTCCAAATGGGCTCTTATGGAGGTCATGTTGGATTCAAGAGGAAGTGGTGACAGATGAATGACAATTGAAGTATAAATGAAGTTGACACTTGACAAGTATGCAAAATAGACTTGTTGCCAACATACAATGAGGTGAAAAATAATACCACCAACAAATCAAGGGTACCAACTTAATGTTAATTGAAACCATTATGGTATGTCTCATAAGGAGAATGACATAGAAAATATGAGTTTTTAGAAAAAGTTAAAAAATTCAATACCAACCATTCCAGGGGAGCAACTTATGTTTAATGAATTGAATTGAGGTCTGTCTCATAGGGAGAACGACTGAGTTAATTAATTTTATCAATTCGATAACATTTTTATTTAATTAATTGATATTTCTTTGATGAATTTGAAAGTATTAAGAAAAATTTCACACTTGTTTATTTGTAATTATAATTTGTTATTTTATGTTGAAAAGGGAAACATTCTCAATTGAATATTAGAAAGAAATATGTCACTGTGGATTGAAAAATCCACGATAAAAATGAAGTTATTTTTTGTGAATATCTAACAGGAGACAACTACTCCCCCGGCTGAAGCTACGCTGGACATTGAACTACATCTGATATATATTCTAAAAAGACCCTAACCCAAAAGTTCCACATCTGATTTTATGAACATCCTGTTCATATTTTCAAACAAAACAATTTGTCATTGTATGTTATTTATGTTATTTTTTTCTAATGACTTGAATGAAAATGTGTTTCTATGAATTTACAACCGAAAATAATTATTTGTCGTGTGTGTGAATGTTTGTCCAGGAATATTTCGTCTTGGGGGTGTTATGCATGGGGATGTTTTGTCTTGGGGAGATTTTGTCTTGAAGATATTTTTTGGGGGATATTTTGTCGGGAATATTTTGTCCGGGGATGAAAACGCATGGAACCTTTCTTTTATGTTGAATGCTATCCAAGGGCTGGTTTTTATCATGTTCTCGCTCGGTGAAGAACAGCAGTAATCAACTAACAACAATATATTATCCGATGGAAATTACACCATTCCATTGATATTATCGCTGTTAGCTGCCCCCAATACCCCACATGCTCAGGGTGGCCGAACAGTGAACACTTTAACGTCGGTATAACTTATTAGTCAGACGATTATTTCAACAATATTGTGTTTCCAAACTCAAATGAGTTACAGTTGACATCGCAAAGTTCCGTCACATATCAATTACAGAGTTCTGAAGTGAAACATTTTAACCTGAACTACAGTTACGAAAAGTGAAATTACGTCTCGAAACTCAGACAAGGCACAAGTCAATTAATTTCAACCAAAATATATGGTTAGTCGATATTATTGTAAAATAACTGATTGTAAAATGAAACACCAACAATAATTGCCCTGTTCGATAAAATATAGGTTGTTATCTAGTCCTCTGACCGGATGTCTGTTACTCACACTTAACACCAGTTTGGGAACCTCCTCTGGACAGACTGAACATGACAAGAATATTATTCAAAGATCTTGAAGCATTGTAACAGTTGATGCTTGTATTGATTACTATAATTCCTCTAACGATATCGTATTGAGTATATATGTATATACAGTGTGACCCAGGGGTGTGTCCCAACTGAACATTTTTTTTTCTATTAAAGTTATCGACTTGATTTTTTTTAAATGATAGGTCCGACAATGGGACACATTTGGTAAAGGTCAAGAAAATGAGATTACCCAGTATTTTCACAGGCGCTTCAGAAGACGATAAAAACAGTATAACAATCGAAAATTTAGCGCGGAAAAGATAATTTTGGGAGATATGGGCCCCCGATGGTCCATAAAGAGAAGTTATGGAATATCACTTTTGGAAACGGCAAACTGATTTGGAAAATAGCTTTTCATACTAAAATATTGACTGTACACTCATTTAACGTTCAAGTAATATTAAAATCACTTAAAGTCGTGAAAAAACTCTGATTACATTTCATTTAATTTTTCACATGAAATTTCAAAAATCAAATATTGGTGGTTGCACTGTGCTTTGATCTTGGCGTTTTATGGATATGCCACGTTGCCAACTATTCAAGTGAATTGGGCCAATCCGGATATTTGCAAAATTTTCACGAAATGTTCACGAAATAATCACAAAATTATCACAGGTGCTTCAAAACTCAATAAGAACACTCAAACAATCGAAATTTAAGCGCGAAAAATATAATTTGGGAATTATTGCCTTTTAAAGTTTAAAAAAAGTGTGGGTTTGCTTCTTCAAAATGAGAATGTGTAGATGGGTTCCAACTTGTCTTTCTGTTCGTTAGCAGCATATTTGCGTATTCGTTCGCTCATTAACTTTTTTTCGCTAAATATTCTTGATGTAGACAATTAAATGTACATTATATTTCTTCATAACTGAAGAGTTTTTGAAATCAGCTGGGGGACTATACGATCTCCGAAAACAGGCCGACGATTTCATCCATATGGCAAATGAAGATTAACAGATTGAATTGGAAGATCATTGAATCACTTTACTTCGAAAAAAAATCAGGGCCACCAATATTTTTCTAAAGAATCCATACTGCCAACGACATGATTACGAGCGCAGCAAAGCGTCGCTTCGTAAGGTGGATTGGCTTGCATTCAACTTGGATAACAATGTCAGCCAAGTTAGGTTAGGTTGTGTTCCTTCATTGTGTTTAACCAATTGGTTGGAGCGAGGCATCGCTTTGTGAGGCTGATTAGCATGCTTCCAAATTGCATAACAAGGTTAGTCAAGTTAGGTTAGGTTGTGTTCCTTCTTTTTCCTTGAGAAATTGGTTGAATAGAAATGTTCGCGAGCGGAGCGAAGCGTCGCTTTATAAGGTTGATTAGTAGCCAAGTCAGGTTATATTGTGTTCCTTCTTTTTACGTAAGAAATTGATTGGATGTTTTATCTCGTCCAGGCTTACGAGAAAACATCCAAGCCAAATGCGTTTCTCAGTCTGGTTTACAATTACTTAAAACAAAACAATCTGAAGTCACATTATTTTAATATATTTGGTAACTTTCTAAATGCGGCACATCAGCTTCACGCTTAATTTTAAAAAGCTATTAGACCCTCCCAAGAAACGTGGTCATATATTCTTTGCATTTTAAACTTCTATTGATACATATATCCATCAGAACTATCAGATCGTTTTTTCATGCTGTAATAGTAATAATTTATATGCTCAAATATGTATGTCGCCTTGAATTTCAGTACTTTCTTTTCCCCTTGGAGACATAGGCAACGTCGCATATCAATAAACTTCAAGATCCACGAGATTTGGATAGACATAACACAATCACCAACGTTTGATTTTTGACATTTCTTGTGTAGAATTATATGAAAAGTAATCGGAGTTTTTTCATTACTTTATCGAAAATTAAGTGAGTTTAATATTACTGAAACATTGAATGAGTATGCAGTTACTATTTTGGTGTAAAAAGAAATTGTTTATATCAGTTTACAATTTCCAAAAGTGATATCCCATAACCTATCTTTATGGATCTTCGGGGGCCTGTATCTCCTAATATTATCTTTTCCGCGAAATATTTTCGATTGCCAAACTGTTTTTACCATGTTTTGGAGCACCTGTGATACTGGCTGATCTCATATTATTGACCTATTCCGACACATTCTAATAATATTTCTATTTTCTAAGTTGTCATCTAAAACCATTAGAGGTACTCCAAAAATGGTTCATCAAAATAATATTGGGTAAACCGAAAACTTACCCAACTGAACAACTGTTCTCTGAATCCGGACTACTCGACATGAAACAATTGTTCTGTAAAACGATTATTCAATTCGTTTCTGGGAATAAAACTTATATCCATTCAGTGAACCATAAATATTCCACCAGAAACAACAAAGGGATCAATGTTTTCATGCCCAAAGCAAATAAGTTAGTTGGCCAGAGATGCTTCACTTACCTTGCTCCTCGCTTACTCCGTTTATTACCTGATGAACTTCAAAGAATCAATTCAAAATCATTACTGAAGAAAAGATTGAAACATTGGATCCTGGATACCGATAAAACAATAATTCACAGCATTATCACCTGTTTTTTCATAATACTTGCTCTCCCTCATTCCACTACATTGAAACCTTTCCGAATATGTCATTTACTGTATCTACTTTTTTACTATTATATCATGTGTCTTATGAAATGTAATTTTATGTGAATATTGTGTTTTTAACTGAAAGACATTCTGTAATTTTATAAGCATCGTTCTTTATATTTATATTTGTTTTTATTTTTTAACCAGCGCTATTCCTTTGAAAAATATTCAACCGAAACTTCAATGATATACCTATATCCTTTGAAAAATATTCAAACCATACAAAGAAATGAAAGATGGAGGTATACTCACGGACAAGTTCTTCACTGAACTTAAGTGAGTTAATATTTCCATGCATCTCACGGCTTTCCACATGGTTTATCCATTGGATACCGTTTCTGTTTTTTATTATTTTCCTGGAAAAATGTATAGCCCTTTCCGTATATTCTGTATTTTGTATATTTTCGTGTTCATTGTCTATATATCTCAAAAAAAAATAAAAAATGTATATATAGGATGTCGTAAAATAAAATATACAACTGAGTTTTGTTTTTTAAATGTCAACCCTCCATGTTTGTTACATTTTTGGATTCGCCACTAAATTGTCGATATAACGCACCCAGGTTTCTTAGACTTATCTGTAATAGTTCTTGACTCATGTCGATTTATACTATATTGTCCTACCTGGAAAAAAATTAAACAATGTCCCCAAATCAATTCGGCTTTAGAGAAGGTAAATCCATCCACGACGCGATTCGTTCACTAGTTGGCGAAATTATCAGAAATGTCGAAACAAGTACCCCAACACTATGTATTTTTGTAGACTTGAAAAAGGCTTTTGACACTGTTAGTCACAACCAACTACTGGAAGTTTTGCAGAGTATTGGATTCAGAGGAACACCATATTCACTCATGCAAAGCTACCTAAATGATCGAAAACAATATGTTAGAATATCAGAAGAAACCAGTGAATATCGATTGGTTAAGTATGGCGTTCCGTTTTGGGACCAATACTATTCAACTTATACTTGAATGATCTTTTTCGTGTTGATACTATAGGGCGCGTAGTTACTTTCGCAGATAATACTGCTATAATTCATAACGCAAAAAATTGGACAGATTTAAAAGAAATAGCAGAACGTAATTACTCACATATAATGGAATGGTTTCACGACAGATTACTAACAGTTAATTTAGACGAAACTTCCTATATGGCATTTACATCATACCCGAAATACCTACCAAACTATAATAGTCTATCTCTATCGAAAGATGATGACCCCGTCATCATACATTCAGTGAAAAACATAAAATAACTGGGTATTCAAATGGACTACAATTTGAAATGGGATATTCATGTGAATTTCATTATCGAGAAGCTGAGAACCATACTCTATGAAATCAAATAGCTTGTTGGAAAATATTTCAATACAAATCTATCTACCATTCTCTTGTTGATAGCCACATGATATATGGAATAGCTGCATGGGGTGGAGCGTACAAATATCACATCTCCTGTCTGGAAACAATCCAACGATACATACTGAAGGTCATATATCAAAAACCTAATCTATACCCTACCAACAAAATTTATGAGAAAACAAAAATATTTGATGTCAGCCAGTAATAATACAACAGCATAAAAACAAATCAGAACTGAAGAAAATCGATCATGACTATTGTACCAGATATAAATGTAATTTGAACTCCATTATTGTCGGCTATGTTCGCGGATGACACCACGATCTATGCCCACTCATTCCAGAGCGAAGTGGCTGCCAAACAGCTCCAGATTCATCTGGATCGGTTGGTCAAACCATATTTGGGGAATAACAAAATCAAGTTGTATCCCAATAAAACGGATGTCGTTAACTTCACGAGGAAACGAACTAATGTGAAGATCCTCGGGAAGTTAAAGGTCGAAAACAACAACCAAGTGATAGAGTAGCCCTCTGTGAGATACCTGGGGGTGGAATTGTATAGACGTATGTACTTACATAAACACATTTCGCTAGCATTGCAGAGAGGGGTGGCCGCAATTAAGCGTACGTACCCCCTCATTGCACGCAACTCTAACCTATCAACGGATAATAAATTAAGAGTATGTAAACAGATAATAAGGCCGGCCATGACATACGCCTGTTCAATTTTCTGCAGCTTACCCAAAACTCAGTTATCGAGAATGGAAAGGCTGCAGAACAAAGCGTTCCTTATCGCTACAAGTGGCAATAGAAACATCCGATTGGATGATCTTCGCGAACTGGCGGGGGTAGAAATACTGTCAGACTTTATCAGAAAGGTCTCTGATAAGTTTTATTGGTTCCATCTCCCTAAAAGTCCGCTCACAGTTGGCATAACCAACATCAGAATCAACCAACCAAGGAAACATGGCGTTATTTTTCAAAACTTAGATATCTATAGAGAAATAGACTAAATTAATAAATAACTAAGGAATAAATAACGAACTTAATCAAATAACAAATGAATAGTAATTCATCAAATTACAACACAGCCCGATAATAACAGGGATAACAATTCAATACAGGAGTAAGCATTATCTTAAACTGGTTTTTATTTCGAATTTTCCAGCATTAGTTTCATCTTCGACTAATAAAAACAATACGAAACGATAATACACAGTTAGTAATCCGGAATGAAGTCAAACAGGAAGAAATAAGCTTGAGCACTAAGCAGGAGGCTTCTCAAAATGCGAATTTTCGAACAAAATGGGACTAGTATGCCTCGCAAAGGCTAACCTGCTCAGTGTGAGCTTCATTCAAAGTTGCTCGAGATGTCTTTCTGATCCAATTATTTCATAGAAATGATGAATGCAGTAAGTGATGATTCTGGATAACTACCAAAATGAAAACTCCTTGAGAATCTAAATAGCAACGGTAACTTGGAATAATCAGGAAGATCGTGCTAGAATGTATCTGTCAATCTACGATATCAAGTTTTTCTAGTTATTCTGGATGATCTATACATTTACACGCTCTCTTGATGCGATGGTTTCCATTCAGTTGGCAAACGATTCACCTCCTGTAATTCGTCAGAGGCTCCCAAGCAAAGTTTGCGTTATACAGGGTGATTCAAAAGTACTTTGACAAACTTCAGGAGGGTGATTCCCCACAATATTTTAATGTGAATTGTCGAAATAAATATATATCCAGAAACGCTTCGTTTCCAAGATACAGGGTGTTGAAATTTTATTTTTATTTTTGTTTTTTTCAAATAACTTTCGAAATGCTCACCTTAATGGAACGAAATTTGGTATTAGGAGGTTTTGAAGGTGTCAAATTCGAACCTGATGTTATTATTGCTCTTAACCGTAGGGGGCGCCACCTACACGTCTTTTTCTTTTTTGAAGATTCATAACTTTTTTCGACTTGAAAATTTCAAGTCGATTATTTGATAATCGATGCGAGTTGCAGTTATTACCATTATTTTGCATTTTTTACAAGAATGCTTAGGAACTGAATTTGACGTTTAAGCAAGTAGTTTTGGTAATTACATATTATCTGATAGTTAAACGTTTTGTTGTTTTGTTGAAGTTTCTGTGAGTTTCAAAACACTTATTTTGAAAAAATGGATAATTCAAACAATAATGCTCATTAGGCAGATATGCATTTCGCTTATGGCCTTGCGGTGGCAATGCGCGCGAAACAAGACGTATTTACCAGGAGCGATTTCCTAATCGAGTATTGCCTTCAGCTCCAACATTTACCAGTCTCCACCATCGTTTGGCAGAAACAGGAAGTTCCGAGAAGGCAGCTGATATTGTTGGAAGACCACGAGCAGACCGAACCCCAGAATTGGAAGAAGCTGTTTTGAACGCTCTCGAAGAAAATCCAGAAACAAGTATGAGCTGAAGCTCTCAATTCTACTCAGTCCACAGTTTGGAGAATTATCCACGATCAACACTTCTATCCATACCATATTCAAAGGGTACAAGCTCTTTTGCCACGAGACTCTTCCCGACGCATTACTATGTGTCAGTGGTTTATGAGAAAATTGGCTGGAAATCCTCAATTTTCAAGATATGTACTCTCCACGGACGAGGCAAACTTCTCCCGAAATGCTATCACAAACTTTCATAACAACCATGTTTGGGCTCTGGAAAATCCGCACGCAGTTAGTGAAAGACATTATCAGTATCAATTTTCTGTAAATGTATGGGCGGCAATAATTGATAATGACTTAATAGGTCCTTTCTTTCTTCCGTTCCGACTGAATGGCGCAACTTACAGAGACTTTTTAGAAATTGAATTGCCGGGACTACTTCAGAATGTACCATTAGAAATTTGTATCCGCATGTGGTTTATGCCTGATGGGGCTCCGGCCCATTTTAGCGTTGTAGCCAGGGAATTCCTTAACACTGTCTATCCAGATCGATGGATTGGTAGGGGTGTAGAAGAACCTTACCAGGCGTGGGCACCAAGGTTCCCAGATCTAAACCCGCTATATTTTTGTTTTTGAGGACATTTGAAGTCACTAGTTTATAAAAATCCAGTAGCGAACAAGGAATATCTATGAAACCGAATAGTAGACGCATGTGAAACGATAAGAAACACACCAAAAATTTTTGAGCGGATACGAGATTCAATGAGTAGAAGACTGAATACCCGTATCTTCGCTGAAGGTGGACACTTTGAACAATTTATTTGAATACAATTTAGTTTCCTTTATTTTATCTTATTCTATATATTCAGAATTTTTCGAAATAAAATGTTGATTGTTCATGAAAGTTTTATTAAAACAAATACAGATTTTGCAACCTTGATACAAAAATAACTATTTCAAACGAATAAAAATAAATAGAATAGGTGGCGCCCCCTACAAAAAAACAAAACTACTTACTTAAACGTCGAAAATATTTCCTAAGCATTCTTGTGAAAAATGCAAAATAATGGTAATAACTTCAACACGCATCGATTATCGAATAATCAACTTGCAATTTTCAAGTCCAAATTTCGAGAAAACAATTGCTTATAGCGACTTGTAACAAGATTAGCTTTTTTACGTAGATATGATAGAGAAATTAATTTTTTTACCGATAAATGTGCTAGAAGTACGCTCTAAAAAGTAATGAATCTTCAAAAAAGAAAAGGACGTGTAGGTGGCGCCCCCCACGAGTTGGAGCAATAATAACATCAGGTTCGAATTCGACACCTCAAAAAACTTCTCAATACGAATTTTCGTTCAATTAAGGTCAGTATTTCGAAAGTTATTAAAAAAAAACGAAAATAAAAATAAAACTTCAACACCCTGTATCTTGAAAACGAAGCGTTTCCGGATATATATTTATTTGGACAATTCGTATTGGAATATTGTGAGGAATCACCTACTGAAGTTTGTCAAAGTACTTTTAAATCACCCTGTCTACTTCCAGGAATGGATATTCATTGATCTATATTTGATCGTTATTCCAAAATCAGAAAATGCTTGTAGGCAACATTATTCACCCCAGTTTCTCCAAGAGAAACATTCGACCTCCGCCTCTGGTGGAATTGATTCAGATGTATAGCTCAAATGATGTTACGGGGTTGGATTATTTAGCTCTGCACCCAAGCCTCAGACTAATTACAGCAGGTAAATCGTTCGCCAACTTTATAGAAACCCTTGCATAAACGGAGCGTGTAATGTATTGATCATCCTGATAACCAGAGAGAGTTGATATCGAAGATTGACAGATACATACTTTCACAATTTTGTCCTTCAAGTTTGTGTTTATATTTTGAACGATTTTCATTTTGAAGTTGTACAGAATCATTACTAGTTCATTCATCATTTCTATGAAATGATTGGATTGGATACCATCATGAGCAACTTCATATGAAGTTTATACTGAAAAAAGTTATTGCCCTTGATGTACAGGGAATATCTTCATGACTTAACAGAATCTATATACAGTGCGGCTTGTGTGCCCCCCCTGTTCGAATCAAGAATAAATAATTTTATTTTGTAAATAAATGCAATTTTCATATAAAACATTGTATTTCATATAGTTAATATAGATCTACAACATTATTAAGAAATACTTTGAGTTTTCTAATGTGTATTTTTGAGAAGGAGTTGTTTGATTTTATTTTGTAGCAAAATTATTTTAAAACATATATCCACTGCCATATCATATTGAAAAATTTATATTTAATTTCATCAAAGTAAGTGTGGATTTCTAAAATGTTTGTGATATTGCCTCCAATGGCGAAAATAAAAGGCTGAATCGACGACTTCTTGGATTGCAGTAAGTTTATCCGGTCCTCCGCTCCTTGAATAGTTTTGCTTATATATAAAAATGATAACTGCGAATCACGTATGGTGAACTTGGTCGTTTGAGATCTTCCATGCATGTCCTTTTCCATAACTTCATTAGGCACGAAAAACCCGTGAAGGGCCCACAAAACTACTGCATTTCGTCTATCTGAAAAACAAGTCAATTCGTGTTATAAGAAGTGGCACTTTCTCTTTCTAGTTTTTCAAAGGTGAAAAAATACAGAAATATATGATCAAGAGCATGCTACAAATAAAGGTCAGGGGGCTGCCGAACTCAAAACTCTTCGGACTTGATGAGGCTCGAGTATTGTAGATTTCTACTCAACCTCTCCCATTTATGACACAGAAAAATGGGAAAATTCATTTTTGCTGAAGTAATTAATTGAAGAGTGAAAACAACAGAACCTCAGTTGCCATGAGTGAATCGTTAAGTTTTTTTCCTATTGAATCATGTCTCTGCAAGCATCAGATGACGAAAACAATTTCAAGTTCGTTAAAAGTTACATCGAAATATAAATCAACACTGCTACAAAAAATAGTAAAAGATTTACGTACAAATAGAACACTACTGGTGTTGATGAAATGAAATTAAAAAAAATTGCTGCAATCACCTGCCACTTTATTGAGAGAATCAGGGGAAAAAATATTTGAAAAATCATTTCACAACGGGGTGATTTCAAGAAAGGGGTGTAAAAAAATTCGACCCGGGTTATTACCTGAAACTTCTTCGAGCATTGTTGAAATGAACTCCAGTCGTTTACTAAGCTCGAAGTATTTCGTGCCGACGCACAGTAGTCCCCATGATGATGAAAACGGGACTAATGTTTTTTTTTTGCTCAATCGTCTTTTTGGCTATCAAAAATCATGAAAAAAATTGTCACAAAGGGTTAGTTTTTTGGAGAAGTGGTTGAAAAAAAACGGTTTCGACTCTTTCTTTCGCAAAATTACTCTGAAGGCGACGACGAGAATCATGGAAAAATAAAAAAAAATGTCACGAAGGAGTGGTTTTTTAAAGGATAATTGGCCAAAAAACAAATTCAAGCCTTTTTTTCGCGGAATTGCTTCCAAGGCTCAGGGAAAAAATATTTAAAAAATCTTGTCACAAAAGGATGGTATTGCGAAGGGGTGGTTAAACAATAAAATCAGATTCAAGCCTTCTTTTTGCTGAATTGTTTTCAAAGCTCACGGGAACCATAGGAAACGTTGTCGTAAGGGGTTGGTTTCAAAAGGGGTAACTTTGGTATCAGATCAAATGTTTTAGATAGTGACTTTTGAATATTTAACTTCAATTAGCAAAATCAGTACCGAAAATCTTCTTAAAATATTGTATATAATATAGACAGTCATATTCTAGCAAAAATTTTTTTTACAAAATTATGAAGTGTTAATTCATTTGGGTCAAATATATTAATGCTTTTTGATACACTCTTGCAGAGGCTCACAATTAATTAAATATTCTCAAAAATGCAAGTATGAGCAAGCAAATTTTTGATATGTTTTTATAGAGATTTCAGGCTATCAATTAGATATTTTTTCAGAGCGGGGCACTTTTTGTAAGTCTAACGAAAGTTGAAGTCATGTCAGCTTACGTTCATTCTAATAACAGAAAATAACTATTAATAACAGAGTAAATAATCGACCAATTTACCTTATCAAACATGAATTTAAAACACATACCTTGATTGACTTTTCACCTGAGTTTCACAGGAATTAGTCACAAGATGTTCTTTCTGGAGCTAATCGAACTCGGAAGAGAAAGTACACGTATGACCCGAGAAACGTACACGATTTAATCTGTCTTTGATGGGCTGAAGAGAGCAAATGTTTCGCAATAGTTACCCGCAATTCTGAGAAAAGGTTATCTGGTCTTTTGTTCACCCCCTAACAAAGTTGGGAGCGTATACGAAAACTTAACAAAATTCGAATTATTTCCGCTTTTTCTTTATTTTGGACCACCGTGCGACGTCTTAAGAAATTGAAAATCATAAGGGTGAATACGGTTTGTGGTTACGTCAATTTGTAAGAGGATTTCCGAAACACAAGTTAGACAATGGTAATGCTCTCTGAGAAGTGCTTTGATCTGTGTTGGTGAAAAATATATTCAGGAGATGCTACTAAAAGGAAGTTTTCCTGAATTCCATCCATATCAGTGAGTGAGTTTTCCTGTCGCTCCACAAATCTCCGTATTCTGCATCGTTTTTTCAGTATTATCGGAATGACTTCATTCCTTTTCGGGAATTAAGATCAGTTTCATACATATGTATTCTGGATGTCATTAGACAGAAAAATGAAAAAGGAGCAAACTATCTATTGGTAACAGTGGGAACAAAAGTGAATCATTTTCCCCGCTGATTAACTGTTCCTATGTTAGACAATGCAATATTTCTTCGAAAGTTATTCGAAAAGTATAAGGTACTATTTCATAATTTTTCCATATATATATATATATATATATATATATATAGATATATACTTACAGGGTGTTATCTAACCTCTCGCACACCCGTGAATGACGAGTGTATAATGCCATTTTATAAGGAATTACAGTAATTACAAATCTGAAAAAAAATTGAAAACATATTTTGTTCTTTGTAAAATTCACCAAAATTTTGGGTAGACCACCCACCTAATTTCAGGTGACCTGCTCAGAAGAAAACGGCAATTGCCGAATGCAATGCACATTTAACTCGACATTTGAATAAAGTAGAATGTTGAACTGTGTGGTGAATGTACACATTTCAGGCTGCCTGGGATAGATATTCAATTTCATAGAGCAGAAAACATCTAACCTTGTTATATCCAAACTGGTCATGAAGTCAGAACTAGTTGACTCCATATTCTGCATTGAGGCACTTATCATAATTATCACTCGTAAGAAACAAACGACACAATCACTATTGAAAAGGGAAATATTCATTCGCAATTGCATATTGTTTCGTGAATTCACGGCCATTATTATGATTCAGACATCGGGTGAACTGAACACTGTTGCCAAGCACGCATGCACGGTTCACTAACAAAAGTATGTTATATTCTACCAGTGTTTTCTGATTGTCTGGTGGATGAAAGATCGCAATTATCAACAATCAGAAAACAGTAAGCGATGTGCAGGAGAATTAATTTGTACATTATTGTCTTTGTCTTTTGCTGTCTCTTAAACCAAACACCGAGCTGTTCCGTACGTATTTTGAAGAGTAGAAGACAAGATGAATCACTCGTCGCATTTATGAATAAAGTAGTTCACTAGATATCTAGTACAAAAACGCCCGCATAGTGATTAGCGTCTCCAACCAGAATGTAAATTTACTACTTCATTCATAAATGCCACTAGTCTTGTCCTCAACTCTTCGAAATACGCATGGAAAGCTGTGCTTAGTTTCAAGAGCCAGCAAAAGCAAAGACAATTATTTACAAATTGATTCTCCTGCACATCGCATACTGTTTTCTGATTGTTTGCCAATTACGATCTTTCATTCACCAGCCAATCAGAAAACACTAGTAGAAACTAACAAACTTTTGTTCGTAAACCGGGCATGCGAGAATCTTCACCTGATGTCTGAATCATAACAATGGCCGTGATTTTTCGAAACAATATGCAATTGCGAATTAATGTTCACCTTTTCAATAGTGTTAATTATGATACGTGCCTCAAAGCAGAGTAGAAGTCAACTAGTCTGACTTCATCACTAGTTTGGATATAACAGGGTTAGTTGTTTTCTCCACTTTGAAATTGAATATATATCTCAGGCAGCCCGCAATGTGTACATTCACCACACAATCAGTTCAACATTCTACCTTATTCAAATGTCAAGTTGAATGTTCATTGCATTCGGCAATTGCCGGAGTTTTTCTCTGAGCGGGTCACCTGAAATTAGGAGGGTGGCTCTTTCCAAAATTTTGTTGAATTTTACAAAGAACAAAACATATTTTCAATAATTTTTTTTCAGATTTTTAACCACTGTAATTCGTTATAAAATGGCATTACACACCCTGTATATATATATATATATATATATATTTGGAGTTTCCTTGGGTTTCAGATTCGATTGTATAAAAACGACGATTCAACAAGATTCAACACCGCCCCGAAATCCAACTATTGTTGGTAACAAAACACAAATATGGTAAAACCAAGGTACATAACCCAAAAGGTAATTACATTTCTTTTCAGACACAACCTAACTTTCTACATATGATGTTATCCAAACCAATATTTTATTTTCAGATTCTAATGTTTTCAATAAATTTTATTAAAGATGCCCCCAAACGAGGGCGAAATGTCTAAAAAAATTAATTTTCTTCTCGTTTTTATACAATCGAATCTGAAACCCAAGGAAACTCCAAAAATACAATCACGAAGATTCAAGAGCCCACTATACCCTATATATATATATATATATATATATATATATATATATATATATATATATATATTGGTTATGGTATCCTAAATATACCCGGCTATGAAAATACTATCTCTTTCTTTTAGTTTTTTACTTTCTCACTTTACCTTTGCTAACTCAGTCGGTACTATTTTTTTTATGTATTGATGAATAAATGTAATAGACCCAGAAAACGATTATGTAGTTTTATTTAATAGAATTCACTCAATAGAAATGTTTGGATTTCATATTTCGTCTCAGTATTCATAATTCAATTAATTTCCACCTACCACTAGGAGAAGACTACCTCATACTATTTTATGATCAATTCAAAATTGTTAAATTGAATTTCATTATGAATCATTGAAAGTCTGTCAATTGAAATTAGACTACTTACCACTTTGGTAGGAAATAGGAATAGGAAATAATTATTGATAGTCTGGATGGAAATTTCACTTAGTCCTTGAATACTTTCAGGGAAATATTTGTGATCTTGTAATGGAATATTTTCACTCGCTTTAAGTGTCCTGTGGATATAACTCTGGTTGATTTGTGGTGATGTTTACAATGTTGGCAGGAACAACTGCATCGGTGGATTCAGGATTTTCAATCTCGCTTTCTTTTGGTATGTCTCTTATCTGAAAACTTCACTTTCTTCTTACTTGAGCTTCAATTAGGCTTCGTTTCGACGTATTTATATCAATTACATAGTTGATTTGAAAGTTCTTTCCCAATATTATACAATATTAAAATTTCAAAACATCTTTCTTCAAAATTTTGTTTTCATTCCTCCCTCTTATTTTTTTCAATATCCATCTCTGGATACATCCCTTAATTTTTATAAATTCCACTTTTGACATTTCAGGCACAACACTTTTCACTTAATTATACTATGGTACATTTTTATTCAAAATATATCTCCAAACATTATACAATTGATTTGAATCTTCTCAATGACAGTATTTTCTTTCTTTCAGTTTTCAAAATCATTAACATCTGTCATATTCCACCTCATTTCATTTCAGTTCTGAAATCCTATAAGGTTTTTTTTACTGATAGATAATTTAATTTTCATTTAATTTATGAATTCCTATACTCAATCAAGTTGAATAAATATTAGATGAAATAATCGAAACATAACAGAACTCATCTGCCACACTCTTAAATTGTCAGGGTTGATTGGAAATGGCTGAAGTTACAGAGGTGCAAGCGTTCAGGCAAAAACAAAACTTTATAGCAGGTTTCTATGCAAATTTTCCACCACAAATTTAATATCATAACAATATATATATATATATATATATATATATATATATATATATATATATATATATATATATTATATATATATATATTATATATATATATATATATATATATTGAGGGTAATTCTGCGATCCGGATCGTCTTCGTTCAGTTCCTGTACCAATTGTATTGTGTATAGGGATGCCATTTTTCTTTTTTTAAATATTTACGAACAGTTGTTTTTCTAATGTGATTTTTGGTTCTACAATTCTAGTAGCCTTATGAGTGTCTTCATCTATAGAGAAAAAAATGTAATTTTTTATTTGCTCTGGAATAGCAGGGCGGCCACTTTTTGGGAGTTCTCGTACATGTCCAGTTTCTTCAAATTTATAAATAATTTTAGATACAGTACCACATGCTATAGGAGTTCTGTCTTCATACTTGTTATTAGATATTTAACATACATGTTCGTGTGTTCGTACCAAAAAAAAAAACAACTAAAATTTTATAATATTATGGTATTACCTGTCACCACATCCTTTTAATATTAAAATTTCAATTCTTTGACGCTCTGTTAAATATACCATTGTATTCTACTCAGATTTTTATCGCTGGTAAGCCTATTTTCAAAATACTATCACGACGTACCTACTGACCGTAAAACCTACATGATTTAGCGAAATGAAACCGATATATCATGTTTATCAGTACAAAAACAGCAAAGACTTTTTTAAACTTCAACAAATACCAAGTGGCCCATTTCATTTTCTCTTTATGTTCATATCAACCGTTGCAATAAAAATATTTTTCCTACTTTCTTAAAATTATTGGTCAATATTGGCCATTGCTGTAACTGTAACAGAAAATTGTAAAATATACGGGTAGCCCCATTTAAAAATAAACATATTGTTCGTATATCTCAGAAACTGTACATTTGGCAACGTCGAAAGTATAAAATTTCAAATCGCTGGTATACATAACCAAAATGTTGTTATTGAAGATATCTTCATGTTTCCATACTTTACGCGCGCACTGTATATTTGTTCTGAAAAAGGAGGAGACTGTACTGTGCCCTGTTTGTGTCAGCTTACCTTCTTCTCAGTTTGCGTCGCGTGTGTTAATCAAAAACTGACGGGTCGATAAAAGTTGCAAGCATCCTAATGAAAAGATAACATTAATGGATTGAATTTCTCGCTTCTGGAAACACAAGGTTGAACTCAAGGTAGCTGCCTAACTATTTTAGTAGTGGAATTCAACCATACTTCGAAGGAAATGACTCCACGTAACTGATTCCAACGCTACAAAAGTTCATTTGTGTCACATTTTAGACCTTTTGTTATGCTCTTTCACGGAAACAATTCAAGAATATTGTACGAGTTTGATTTGAGAAATACAAAGCATGCACTCCAATTACAATCAATATCAATAACAATATTTGTCGACACAATCGCCTTTGAAATGTTATACAGGATTTTCATGTATGGCATTATTTTTATTACAAGCTTTATTAACTTGCTTCGTTCGTATTTTCCGTTCAAAATTTGTAATCCATTTTTGGAGCACTTGCCGACATCCGATTGAGCTGAAATTTGGCAGGTGCTCATAATTCCGGTGACAATGCATTATGAAATTTTTGTTAGAGGACGATTCGATTCAAAATTGGTATGTGGGTGTTTTCGGGGACGGAGATTGTGAATTTTTTGTCAAAATTCAGAAATTGAAGATGGCGGACATGATTTGTGATTATGGTCCGATTCTATTCAAAATTTGTATGTGGGGGTTCTCGGAGTCGGAGAATATGAATTTTTTGTCAAAATTTATGTAATTAAAATGGCGGTTCATGAAATTTTTGTTATGGAAAAAACAAAATGGCGTTCTAAGATGGCGGAGGAAGATTTAGGTTCATGGTCCGATTCGATTGGAACTTGGTATGTCGGGGTTTATGAATTTAGTCGAAGATTATTGATTTTCAGTTAAAATTCATAAATTGAAGATGGCAACTCTAAGATGGCGGATGAGTTGATCTTTAGATGGTCTTCTCGTTGAAGAACTAGAGAGCTCAGAACTTACAGAAAAAAGGCCTCATAATAACGATGCTTTAATGAAAATGCACAGATTAAGGCGTACTTAAGTACTTAAAAGCACAAAATCAAATAATTAATAAAAAGACACACTTCAAATGCAATCCTGTCGTTTATGGTATGACGAATCTCAAAATCTGTATATGATTTTCTTTAGCGAGGTTACTTTTCATCAGAATTTCCAAAATGAAACCGATAGCTCTAATATGACAGACAAAATGTTTTCCTCGCTTCACTTGAAATAACGACTAGGATTTTTGGGGTCACAATTTTTTTATGAATTTAGAAATTTGAATTGATGACGTTATTTAGCGGTTGGATAATATCCATAACTAGCTTATGCCAGGGGCTTTGTCCTAAGAGGTCATACTTTCTGTAGGGTTGAATTTTAAAAAAACCTGAATTGCGTGTTTTTTATTTGGAAAGAAGAGCCCAAATACCAATTTTCATAACTTCAACTTCGAAACTAACAGAACCCACAGTATTTTTGTAAAAAATGTCACAGAGGAAGAAATTAGGGACATCATAAAATATAAACTAGAGAAAAAACATTCTTGCGGTCCTGATGAAATATCAGGTTATTTGATTAAAAAAATTGCTGATTACATCATCGAACCCCTCACTCATATAATAAACATATCTTTTCAAGAGGGTATGTATCCCACCAGATTGAAGAATGCACTAGTCTCCCCGATTTTCAAAAAATCAGACCCGCATAATTTAGAAAATTACCGGCCAATCACAGTGCCTCCCGTACTCTCGAAAATTTTCGAATATTCTATGCTTTCTCAACTCCTCAACTTTTTGAACGTGAATAACTCACTTCATCCCGAACAACATGGCTTCCGTACAGGACATTCAACTATCAGGTGCTATTAACTCTTTTTATGGAAACATTATACAATCTATTGAATCTGGACAAAATCCAACAGGAGTCTTCTGCGATCTTAGTCGAGCTTTCGACTGTGTAGTAAACGAAAAATTGCTCGGTAAACTGTATCTTAATGGAATAAGAGGTAAACCTTACGAATGGTTCGGTTCCTTTCTTGAAGGAAGAATCCAGCGGGTAAAAATCAATCACACCAACAACAAAATAACATTGGTAGTCCCCAAGGGTCCGTCCTAGCACCTATACTCTTTATAATTTATATAAATGAACTGCCAACTGTTCTGCCAAGAGCCTTCACCTGTTTGTATGCTGATGATGCTACCCTGCTTTTCTGTGATGAATCCGCAGTAGAACTTCAAAATAAAATAAACAACACAACTGATGCCCTACATAGTTGGCTGAGCAACAACTCTCTGTTTCTCAATACGTCAAAAACAAGTTTTACTACTTTTCATACCAGGCAAAACACCAATCCACCTTCCCTGGACCTGAACATATGCGGCACACCTCTTGAAAATAGTACATCCTCCAAATTCTTAGGTATCATAATCGACAACGATCTTAGCTTCAAATCACATTGCAATAATCTGACTAGCTCTCTACACTCCAAATGCTACCAAATTAGAATCCTCAAACGCGTTTTGGACAAACCTAGTTTGCTCCTATTTTATCACGCCCAGGTACAATCAAGAATTTGCTACGCAATTACAATATGGGGGAGCTCCCAAGCAGCGAAAGACGTATTCATCGCACAAAAGCGAATAATACGTTGCCTTGCAAACGTCTCCCAGCAGACGTCATGTCGAGATCTTCTCAAGAAACTTGGAATTCTACCACTTCCTGGTCTTTTCATCTTAGAAGTCATAACATATATTCACGCGAATAAAAAAATGTTTTCCACAAACAACCAATATCACAATTATAATACGAGGAAAAAAAACGACTTCCATTTACCACCCTCACATCTCACCATTTCTCAAAAATCACTGAACGTGATAGGACTGAGATTATACAATGTACTTCCAAATGAGCTAAAAGTAATAGAACAGACGCATATTTTCAGAAAAAAAATCAAAGCATTTTTATTGGGCATTACTCCATACAACCTTGATGAATATTTTGAATATTTTTAATGTTTTATTTTATTTTATTGTTATAACAAACATTTTACCTGAAACATGTTCACATTTATAATTGTTCAGATATTTATAATATTTTTATCGATTTTATGAGTTGATATCGTTGATGTGTGTTTCATTTTATCTATATTCAACTATGTATTGTATTTTATGAATAACTTTATTTATACATGTACTTTGTTTTGACTTGTCCTATAGCTTTATGAGCTCGCATTTGGATCAATAAACTATCTATCTATCTAACATACAAACTTTTACCTCCCATTTCACCCCTTCAGGGGTTGCATTTCAAAAGAAACACTGAAACACGTATTTCTTGACTTGTAACAAAGACCTCAAATAGTAATTTTTTATGATCCTAACTTGAAAACTAACGATATTCCTATACAAACTTCCAACCCCCACTCACCCCCTTCAGGATTGAATTTTCAAAAACCTGAAATATGTGTTTCTTTATTTGAAGAGAAAAGCCCAAATACCAATTCTCATGGCTCTAACTTTAAACTAACGCAACTCCCATACACCCCTTTGGGGGTTGAATTATATGAATGGAATATTCTCCACCAATATAATGACCCTAAGTGACTTCTTCGATTATTTCTTGTTTAAGTTGACAGGTAACGGCGATCGCCGATTCAGCGGCACAGCAGTGTCACATAATCTGAGTTTTCTCGCAATGGAAGAAGGTGGTTCTTTTTTTTGGTATTGATACATTGCTTAAGGAAAGATTGGATGATGGTGGGATAAGTATTGATAGGTTCTAATTCAAGATCGAAAGTTCCGGAATGTACTAGTGGAAACTTTTGAGTGAATATGATTTTGTCTTCTTCAGTGAAAATGTTTGTTCACACCGTATTTGAGGTAATCTTTGCAATCATCAAAATTTCTTTCAGATCTTTAGGGTATACGATACTATGGTGCAATGTTGTCAAGTAGCAAAGCTATAACTTTTCCGTTCATAAGAAAATTCATTGTGAAATTTATATTCAGTTTTATTTGATTCAGTATTCCTTGAATTCCAAGGTATAGGCCAATAGGATAGACACGATTTTCCCAAAATTCAATAATAATTACAAAAGTTTCAGAACTTCACTAGAGTGGAGAGGACTTTCATATGATATTTGGTCTGATTATGCAACCCTTTTTTCTGAACGGAAGATGTTGAAAATGAGGATTTAATGAATTTTCACATTATTAACGCGAAGTTTTGAAAAATAGCAATTTACATCCTCTGATAAATTTGCAATCATTCAAACAAAACGGAAATGTTTGTTTACCGAAAAAAATTGTTTCTAATTTTTAAATTTAAAAAATAACTAAAATAATGTTCTTGAGAAGAGTTTTACTTTGCAACCTCTTGCGTCAAACGGAAAATATATTTTTTCATGAAACTTTTTTTTTTATTAAAATAAGTGTCGGAATTATTACAAAAGATTCAAATAATGGTTGCAAGTGGAGATGTCCTGACATACAATGTTTTCATTAATTTGCAACCTCGTCTGCATCACGGAAATAAGGATAAAATCAAAAGAAAAATATTTTCGTATTCGTACTCTACCAAAAAGAGCAAAAGATCTGCAAATCGGGCAAACAACTCATTTTACCAATTGGTGGTATCATAATTTGCAAACTGTTACAATGCGGAACATTAGAAATTAAAAAAAAACTTGAGAGGTGTCAAGGGACACCCAGGATGGAACGAAGTTCCTTTCGATTAATTAGTGTAGGAATTGTAATAATTTTTTTTTTATAATTTTTTTTTTATCATTAACAAATATAATGTAATATAAACTCAATCACTAGGCTCAATTTTAGTAATAATTGGCTTGTGGTAACTGAAGTAGGAAACATATGTTTGAGATTCTATTTTATTTAAATGTCTTGAAAAAACTGCATCGATGGTAGTATTATATTTTGTTGTGGATTCTGCTGGATTATTGTTTATTCTTAAATCAAATTCTTCCTCTAGAAACTGTAGCAATGATTTTGATTTTTCATTGCTGAAGTTGATGTTAAAATCACCGGCCAAAATGAGTGGAAGTTCATCTAAATTTTTGTTGTATCTGCTAAGCGTTCGAGATACATCTTTAGAATACTCTAGCAGTGCTCGATGAATGAACTCCTGAATATCTATTAATCTGTTATTTGGTGAGACATATATGACTGCCATGATTAAGGTAACGCCGTTTTCCATTACACACTCTGCTGCACATAAATCTGCAACACTTGTACGTCTTACGTGCAAGTCCTGAATATTGTTCATAATGACCGACATATTTGGTGTAACAAGATTGGTCGTATCATTTGTGTTGTGATATATCGCAACTCCATCGCGACACCACACTGTTCAATGCGAAATAGAAAGACGGAACGAAAATAACTGGCTTGCTTTCTATGAGAGAGAGAGAGAGACAGACAGAGAAACACGCGCACGCCGCACGGCTCACAACTATAGCAGAAAGTGTCTATACAACTTTTGGTCTTAATTTATTCCGTCTAGCCCCCTTTCGCAACGCGTGATAAGGAACTTCGTTCCAAAAATATTTTATATGCCTAATAAATGACATTCAATGTTTCACCAAGTTAAATATCGACCAAGAAGAGGCTTCTCAACGGTAGGTGAAATCATTCTATATTGAAAGCTAACGTTTTCGATATGAATTCATAACATCATATTACAATTAGGAAATTGCATGAAAAAATGCGTTGAATCATTAGCTCAAAAAAAAAATTCGTAAAAATTAAATTTGAGATGTAATATCGATCTCACAAATTTTTATTTTTCAGCATAGTTTCTGTTTGATGATGAAAATTATGTACTTGCGAGATTTACAATCGATAACGTTTTGATATCTTTACTTCCATAGAGCATCGATTATTCATGTTAAAATCTCTTCGATTGCTATAAAGTCATGTTGTGACAAGAGAAAATTTTAAATGAAGAAAGATGTATGTCATATCTAATGCAATAAAAAAGTAATGTCTTCCAATTCTTTTTTAGCAGAATTTAGCAAAATTTTGTACTTTCGATTGTTGCATTCGAAAATGTTGGATTCAAATTATTTTGCTGATTAGTCTAAAACAGTGATTGTTTCTAAAATTAGTTTAAAATTGTGTAGTGGTTAACTACGTAACCGTTTCGGGGCAATCAACCAGTAGAGGTATTTCAAAACCTCATGGCATGCGACATGCGCGAAGGCGTGGCAAAAGCAACAGAATAAATACCAAAATCAGCACATCCAGAAAACATTGATCTCCCAATCACTAGCAGTGAGGTGAGCGGTGTGAAATTCACTGGTAGAATCTTGCAAAAGACTTTTTTTTAAACAAATAACTATTGAAAATGAAACAAAACAATAATTATAACCACCTGTGCAACAGCAAATTTTCAGTGGTGCTGGATGTTTTTAATTGGGATAGCAGATTTGTCATCCAATATGTTTTGGTCATCTTCGCATTCAAGGCCACATGACACGTGATTTTGAACCAACTCTACAAAATATAACAGATATACGCGATGGATAATCAAGTATTTAACTGGACCACTGTTGTATTACCACTGTTCCTGTGTGCGACATCACTTACATTGTGTATTGTGATAAAACAGTGGTTGTATAGTGAAAAATTGAAATTCTTTTATATGACTGTCTTCATAATAAATCAGTCTATTCAGTGGTTATAAAATCACAAGAAAACAATAATTTGTTAAAGAATAATCAACAAAATTATATGATTAACTTAAAAGGAACAGTCCTTTTTTGTTGACAATACATTGAAAGAATTGTTTAAAAACAACCAAACACAAAAAGAGCCTGGTGATAAAGAAGACAGGGCCGGACTCGGAGAATGATTAGCAAAAATGGCATGTTTTATTTGCAAGGATGTCAAAACTAAAGATGTCTTCAGCTGTGATGGGTGCAACAATTGTATTTGTAAGGGATGTGGAGGATTGACTGCATCAGAGGTTAAAGTTTTGCAGTTAGTCTCTGGTAGAACCCTAAAATTTTATTGTCCCAAATGCATCAAAGGAGATTCTTTTGATTTGTATAAAGAATTAGTAACATGTAAGGAGCAAATTATTGAAGACAAAAATGAAATTATCAAACTTTTGAAGAAAGATATCGAAGATGTGATAGTCAAAGATCCAATGTCTGGAGCAAAAATGGGATATAATGAGGTACTCAAAAGTAATAAAAAGGAAGAAGTTATATTGATAAAGCCCAAAAATACAGAGCAAACAAGCATTCTTACAAGGAGAAAGTTGGAAGAGGCAGTAAATCCCTGCACTTTAGGGGCAACAGTATCCAAAGTAAAAAATGTAAGACAAGGAGGTGTAGCCATAAAATGTAGTAACCAGGAAGAAATAAAAACAATTTGTGAAAATGTTCAAAAACAAATAGGAACAGATTATGAAGTTAAAGTACCAGAAAAGAAAAATCCACGAATAGAAGTGTTCAACGTTGGTCAGAAGCTATCTGAAAATAAAGATGAGTTGATAGAAAAATGGTAATACAAAACTGTATTACAACAGAGATAGAAAAAAGGAGCTGAAGTATTGAACCTGGGTTGGAAAACTTGTTATTATCGTAGTAAATATATTTAAAAACAGAAAAGGGATGATCAATGTTATAATGCAGTTAGATCCAGAGACATATGCTATTGTCAAGAAAAGAGAAGTATTGAACCTGGGTTGGAAAACTTGTTATTATCGTGACTACGTGAACATCATGCAGTGCTTTAAATGTTGGAGATTTGGACATCAAGCTAAGTATTGCAAAAATACATGTGATATATGTCCAAAATGTTCAGGAAAACATAAATCAGATGTCTGTACCGCAAATCAACATACTTGTGTAAATTGTAAATATGCATCAGAGATATTAAAGATTCCCAATATAAATTATGATCATCCAGCATACAACAGAGAATGTGCAGCCTATAGAAGAATCGTAATTGAAGTTCAAGAAAGAACAGACTATCATGAATGGAAGGATCAAAAAAGAGAAAAAGATGTAACTGCGGATAGTAGGCAATAACAATTAAAATATTTGAGTTCAGACATATTCTTAATGAACAGTCAAAGCCTAGTGTGTCACTATGATGAAATAAAATATTATATTGGTAAAAATCGACCTGCTGTTGTATGCCTAACTGAGACTCACGTAACTGATGATATAGAAAATAATGAGTTGTTTATTGAGAACTATATGTTATTAAGGCTCGATTCACAAAGCAGACACACAGGAGGGGTAATTTTTTATGTAAGAATGGATGTAACCTATAACAAATTTGGGACTTATATTATTGAAAAGAATATGTGGTGTTTCATGGTTCAAGTCAAGATTGCTAATAATAGTTACACACTAATGGGAATTTATCATTCACCAAATGAATCACATATTGTTTTTTTAGATTACTTAGGTGAACTGCTTGAGGAATATTTAACATTGAATCTATGTAATTGTAATTTTATAATGCTAGGGGATTTCAATATAGACTGGAATGCAGAAAATAGTCACAGCAGGAGATTGAAACAATGTACTAAAGATAATGGCTTAGGGCAAATTGTCAAAACAAATACACACTTTTGGAGGAATGGAAGCAGTATGATCGATTTAGTTTTCACAAATTTGCCTGATATATATACTTCTGTACTAGATGAATGCACTTTCTCCAATCATAGAGTTATTCAAATAAACATCCAAGATAAATGCCCTTTAAAAAAAGTTACCATTAGAAGCAGACTAACAAACATTTCAGAATTTAATGATAGGTTATTGAAAGTGGAATACAATTATAGAGAAAAAGACGTGAATATTAGATGTAACAATCTAACTAACCAACTGCAAACTATAATAAATGAATTTATGCCTAAAAAGGAAATCACAGTGGGGGGGTGCAAAAAAGAATGGTTCAATTATAATATTCGTCAAGCAATTCAAGATAGAGACATAAGTTTTAGAAGATTTAAATTCACTAGAGATCTGGTTGACTGGGAATATTATAAAGATAAAAGGAATAGAGTTGTGAGTATACTAAGAATAGAAAAAAATGCTTATTATAACCAGAAAGTTGACATGTGTAAGGGTGATTCTAAGGAAATGTGGAAAACATTAAAAAGCATTATATCATCCAAAACTAAAGATCATTTAACAAAAAATAAAATTCGGGGATGAAGTTGTTAGTGACAAGTTGCTTATGGTAGAAAGACTGAATGAATATTATATTAAAAGTACACAAGATATTGTAGATAGCATTCCAAATAATGTAACCAATTTCAATTTGTCTAATAATAACAACAATAATAAATTTACTGAATTCAAACTATTAACCAAAATCGAATTGGAAACAATCGTCAATACATTAGCGAATAAAAATAGTCCAGATGAAATTGGGGCATTTGTGTCCAAAAATCATTTTAGAAACATAGCAGATCCTTTACTAAATCTGATAAATAGTTCATTAGAACAGGGAATTTTTCCTGACAAACTCAAAGTCTCAAATATAATTCCTATTAAAAAAATTGCAAACAGCAGTAATGCTGAAGATATGCGACCAATAAATACTTTACCGGCTATTGAAAAAATCCTTGAAAAAGCTGTATATGTTCAACTTAAACAATACATAATTAAAACAAAATACTAAGTGAATATCAGTCAGGATTCAGGGAGGAATATAGTTGTGAAACAGCACTACAATATGTTTTAAATGAATGGAACGAAGGGAAAGATGCGAGTAAAATAATAGGAGTTATATTTGTAGACCTGAAAAGAGCATTTGAAACTATTGACAGAATAAAATTACTTGGCAAATTAGAGGCATATGGTATTACTGGCAATGTATATAAATGGATAAAAGACTATCTGAATAATAGAAGACAAAAAGTGAAAATAGGAGATACAGAGTCAAATGAATTAGGTATTAACTTGGGAGTACCGCAAGGTAGCATACTGGGACCATTATTATTTATATTATATATAAATGACATTCAGCATATATTTCAAAATTCTAAATATCATTTGTTTGCTGATGATACAATTATTTATATGGAAGGAAAACAACTGGACACTCTTGTAAATAATATGAATGAGGATTTAGAGAATTTGAAGGATTGGTTAGAGGTAAATAAATTGAAATTGAATGTCAAAAAAACGAAAGCAATGCTGATAGCAAACGGCAATGTCCGCACACAATTCGAAGAAAACAATTTGAATTTTGAAATTTATAATGAAGAAATTGAACTTGTGGATGAAATTAAATATCTGGGGGTAATAGTTGATTGTAAACTGAAGTTCGATAAACACATAGATTATACTTGTGGTAAAATAGCTAAAAAAATTGGTGTGTTGCGTAGGGTGAGTAAATATTTGACATTGTATTCTAGGAAGTTGATTTATAACACAATTATTCTACCTCATTTCAATTATTGCCCCACAATTGTATACATGGCAAGTCAGAGTGAAATAGAGAGTTGCAGAAAATGCAAAATAGAGCCATTAGAGTTATATTACGGTGTGATTATAGAACTTCGGTTCAATCTATGTTACACACCCTGAACTGGTTGGATGTCAAATCATTCATAAAGTACAATGTTATGGTATTCATCCACAAGATCAACATAAACACATGTCCTCAATATTTAAAAAATATATTAGTAAAATTCAAAACTGTTCATGACTATGATACTAGAGGTAAAGATAATTTTGTTGTGAAGCAAGCAAAGAAAACACAGACACAGCGTTCAGTATTCTACAAAGGTGTGGTAGAATATAATAAACTAGGAAACGAACTGAAGATGAGTCCACTGAATATGTTTAAGAA
Organism: Gonioctena quinquepunctata; assembly: GCA_018342105.1. NCBI lineage: Eukaryota > Metazoa > Arthropoda > Insecta > Coleoptera > Chrysomelidae > Gonioctena > Gonioctena quinquepunctata. The sequence continues at coordinate 1,160,711 of JAFIRS010000090.1, forward strand.
TCATGTCAAGGATTTTATCAGAAGTGAACATATTAATGTAATATTATAATTTTGTATTGACATATTATATATGTATTGTTGGAATGTATAGCGAAAGGCTAAATAAAATTACTACTACTACTACTACTGTAGACATATGTCGGTCGAATATATATCTTAAACCTATTTGCAGAATGTTTACAATTTATGGCCAAATTATTTAAAAAAACAAATCAATTATATGAAAAAAATGTTCCATTGAACAATGACGGTTGCAAATCTCTTGCGTCACGTAAAATATTAGTCGTTATTATAACTGCAATTTGCAGAACTTTTGCAATCAGTTCAGCGTTGTAAAAATGCAAAAAAATTATATTAGTGAAAAAATAGTTCCGTATTTCGTATGAGGTTGCAAAGTTACATACCACTGAGACCGATATTATCTTTATTTAACCAAAAAATTTTTTTAATGTATTGAAAATGGCAGCGCCGATAAAAAAGTTTTATAAATAAATGATGCGTTTTTCAGAAATGGTTGCAAATGTACGTGGATATGTTAATTTTGTTTTCCATTCACCTTTCCAATTTGCAGAACTTTTGTAATTTTTTTAAACAAATTACAATGAAAAACTTAAAAAAAATACAAAAAACAAGGTTCCGTAACTTTTACAAGGTTGCAAACTCAATGTATGTTGTGAAACATCATTACTATCGGTAATTACAATTTTCAGTCCAAAAATAAAGCATAAAAACGTTTTTTGCAATTGAAACAATGTTCCGTTCATCGCAAAATTTTATAGTTTGTTTTCATTAATGCACTATCATACCATTGAGGTTTGAAAACTTTTGGAATTAATGTGAATTGGTTGTCTATTTCTACTGGCAGTAATGGCAAGTTATATTGATTTTATTTTCGATTGATTTTTATGATAAATTACAGGTGAAAGAGTATCATTGGTATTTCTCGTAAATTTTTGGGTGAGAAGAATCACTCGTTCTGATTGGGCTCTAATTCAGATATGCCTTGATAGATTTCTTGTGTATCTTATTCGTCTACATTTCTAGAAAAATTGCCCCTTCGAATCTCTTTTTGGGAAAGAGAAATCGAAACTTTCTCTTGACTATATTTAAAATAAAATGAAAAAAATAATATTTATTAATCCTTTCAACTATCAATAACAATAAATAGGATAAGTCAATGTTTCAATTTTGAATGTCATGAAAGAACAAGGTATTATTAAGGTTTAGCTGACAAACAAACACGAAAAGAAATATAAAAACAAGACGAAACAATTACAATGATGACTAACATAAACTGTGAAATACTTCTATATAAGTTCAAGACTGAAAAGTAGGATTCGAATTCCTCAACAGTATAAAAGCATTATCTGACAAGGAGTTATTTAAGTTCTACACTTAAAAACAGCCGGGGATTCCACGTTTTTTATCTCATTCGGCAGACAGTTGAAAAACGACAGCCTGCATTGATGGAAGATTTTTGTAATAGGAGTGTTTGGGCTTGTTCGGTTAGATATTATTTTTATTTCTGGTGTTGTAAGAATGTGAATCACTGTTAATGGGAAATGAATGTTTGTTATTGAAAATTTATGTTGGAAGTTTCATCAAATAAATTGATGTTACCGTGAGGATCCGTTTTGATTTGAAGAACTGTCTGCCTGATTGGCGACTACTAATGTTAAAAATTGGCCTTATGATTCGTTTTTGAGCAACAAAAATTCTTGTAATATCTGATGCCTGACCCCATACTATAATGTTATATGAAATTGTGGAATACACTGTTACGCCCTGTAATTACAGAAAAACTTTCTTCCCTACAAAACAACATAATATTCTTAAATAGAGAACTTGACTGCTCGACTGAAAACTGATATAATATATGCTCGTAAAAACATATTTCATCCTTGGAAGACAATTAAATGCACTTAAAAATAATTATCAAGAAATAACCCTTGTACACCGGAGGCATAAATAACTCATCTAGGAAAAATTAACGATGGGAAACAAGATTATTGATTTTCACTTGTTTACATCGCAGCGCGTTATCAGTTATCATAGAACGGGTTTAATGCAATTGTACCGACAGAACGCGCTATAAATTCACCGAGTATGACAGCCATTCAATATAACTCTTCCTCAAAAAGGCATAAAATTATGTTTTATATATTTTTTTCAATGACAAAAACAAAACTATTAATTATTGAGCTGCGGACAAGTTAGAGATAACGAGTGTGGGAATGAAATCCACGTATGAATCGAGATAGGGTTGAATAGTATAAAAGCAGGAATTGCATGCAGTAGAATAATCAGTCTCAGAACAGTAGCCAAGTATCATAGTCGTTACTCCGGTAATATGTTCCTCTCAAAAGTGAGGTTAAGAAGTCCATCGAATCACAGTATCGTACAATAATGATGGGAGTTTCCAATCAATGTAGTGAACGTCAGAAAACATTAAACTAAGCAACTGCAAACCAAGTATTGAACGCTCTAAGTGAAAGTACGAGTGAACAGTAGTTTTTTCCAAAAATTGCCTATTTTTGTCAACGCTTCCAGAACAGAGATAATAATAAAATCAAAACTAATTGTCGTTTAAAAACCTACACCAGTGAATAATTGTGAAACAGGGTGAGTCCAATGTTTGTTTTCTGTACTTATGTTTATGGCAAACCCAACCTTTTTTAATGTACATGTGTCTGTAAAAGTATCCCCATAGTTTCAAGTTAACAAAGATCTAAAAAGAGAATTATTTCTAGCCGTTTGTGGCAATTGATGTCAAGATTGTTTTTAGTAAATCTATTTCGATTTTGTAGCCAACTGTAAAGTTAACTGCCAATAAGCAACACTCGTTTTCGTTGTAAGAATATTGTTTCATATTATTCGTCTATAGAACGAATGAAATAATTGTGTCAAATTTTACTAAATATATATGTACATTCTTACTATTTTTATGAGTGCATTTTAATTTTTTTGGTAAATTATTGTTTTTCGAATCCTTCTGAACGGTAGTACTTCCTGAATAAACAACCCACGTTCCAGTATTAGAGAGAAATGAGATTTGTTCTGTAGCCGCTCCAGAGACAGTTGTTCGACCATCTTCAGATAGTCGATGCTCTCAATACTGTTTTCCCAATCTAACGAATAATGTCTGGTATTGCAGGTGTAGTGTGTTAAGTCATAACACCATGTAGTCTGGTCTTTAACAACACAAATGCATAGTAAACCTGCAATAATGAATCTGTATTTAAAATAATTCTTAGTGTTGCCAAAACGTAAAAACTTTTGTTGATTTTTTTACAAACCATTTGTATTTGTACCTCCCATGTTAAGTTGCAATCTATTAGCGTCCCTAAGAATTTAGATGAACGATATTATTATTGATTCCGAAAGTGAAATTGGACGATGTTCTATGTTTCGTGTAAAACTGGATTATTACTATTTCACTATGATTCATTATAAGTTTATTTTGCATGCAGTAATCCGCAAAATCTTTCAGAGCTGAGTCTGTTTGTTGCTGTAGTCTTTGGCGATCAGGACCCGGTACCGCAATGGAGGTGTTATCAGCATACATGAAGACTCTACCATTTTTTATGTTATGAGGCAAGTCTTGACATAGGTTAGGAAAATCAAGGGACCTAGGACACTCCCTTGTGGTGTTCCTAGATCTGAATCGTATTCCTTCGATATGGTTTCACCGATTCACACGATAATTTTTCTATCTTCATGAAAGGACGTTATCAAATCATTAATTGGGCCACGTAGACCTGAGTTGTTGATTTTTTCCGATACGAAATTACGATTTACCGTGTCGAATGCTCGCGTTAGGTCAAACGATATAACACTCACATACTCATTTTTGTCCATCAGATCGTTAATGTGTTGAATGAGTTCTGTTATGGCTGTTCCGGTAGATAGAACAGAGCGGAAAGCATGTTGGCAATTAGTAAAGTATTTTATGCTTTGTGAAGAAATCTGTAATTCTCTTGCAAATGATTTTTTCAAATATTTTGGAAAATATGCTCAGGAGGGCAATTGGGCGGTAGTTCTCTATGTTTCTCGTATCACCTTTTTTGAATATGGGAATGATTGCAGCCAATTTCAGAACAATAGGAAAAGTGCCTGAAATCACTGATAAATTTATAATGTCGGCAAGGTATTGAGATATAATACAAGCACCCTTTTTTATTATATCAATCGGGATTTCATCTAATCCAGTGGATTTTTTATTAGGTAAGTTAGCAATAATTTCCTCAACTTCCTCTTTAGTGGCCGGTATGAATACAAGAGAATTACTCGGGCTGTTGGAGGTTGTGCACGACTTGGATATATTATTTCCGAAATGTTCAGGTATTTTATTTTCGATAACGGTGGATAAGTAGTTGCCAAATAGATCTGTTATGATGTTGAGGTCCGTGGTTAAATGACATTCATGAGAAATTTCAAGTTCTCTCCATTTTTAAGATTTCCCTGTGACATTATTAGAGATGGTCCAGATTGCTTTGGATTTATTACTGGATTTTTTTATTTTATTGTTGTAGAATTCGCGTTTTTCTTTTTTAATATTTTCATCCACTTGTTTTTTAGTTTTTTTATACTGTGTTTTGATTTCATTGTCATTTCTTAACCAGTCTAATTGTTTCAAGTTATCCAGGTAATTTTTCAATTTGTCTGATAAGATTATTTCATCCGAAAAGTTTAGATTTTTAGCTACCTTTTTTTTTGGAAAAGGCCAAATCAAAGCACCATAAAATTCTATTAGGAAAAGTTGGAATGTCTCATTTACATTGCTCATGTGTTGGTATATTGCGCATTGTCTCTTCAGATGAAAACAGAATTCATTTACAAGACTCATCGAGGCACGGTAGGAATAGTAGGGGTTTTTTTTTCAGTTTCATTCTCGGTATGAAGAGTCATGTCGGTTATTTGAGCGTGGTGTTCAGATAGACCTGGATCAAAGTTGATTACTTTGCTCAGATCAGAGTGACTAGTGACAACAACATCAATACATGAAAAACTAGTTTTGTTATTTATAGTGAAGATTCTAGTATAAGTATCGTTCATAGAAGACATTCCAAAAGAACTGAAAATATCAGTTAGGATTCTCGATTCAATTTTTCCCCCTTTCATGTCAATGTTCAAATCTGCTCAAAGCATTAAATAGGTGAAAGAGCTGAATGCCTTCGTTAGTAGCTGAGATAGCTGATCATAAAAAATTCGTAGATCTCTGCCTGGTGGCCTATATATATTTATGACACAACATGTTTTATTGATTGATATTCAGAGCATTCTAGGATATTTTCAATGGAATAATTATTTAAAAATCCTATTGATTTTGAAAACGAAACCAGATCATTTCTTCAAATATGATAGATGTGTATGATTTTTTCTATTAAAGCTACTTACTACGGTATAATTATTTATATGGATACTGTCGAGATGTTCACTTTTTATCAACCATAAACATGATGGATTATACTGTTATAATAGTGGTTCCATAAGGTTCAGTTTATTTGAAAGACACTGTATGTTGAGAATACGTACTAAATTCCTCTTGTAGTTGGTACATTGAGTCATATTTTCGGTCATACTGCAGTCGAAAATTTGCATTTCGGAAGGTAAATCTTTGAACTTTGACTTGTATTCCAAATATTCATGAGCATTTCTTTCTTAGTGGTTATCAATTACAATCATAGGAAAACGCTGTCAAAATTTCAGGTTTTCAGGTCCAGTGGTTTGATGAATCAGTCAGTCGTAAGGACATAATTTTATATGTATAGATTATGTGATAGGTACAGGTCTAGTTTGATTGGCTTTCGTGATATCTAAATTCAATTTTGATGAACTCATTCACTCCTCATCACTTTCATATTAAAGAGGGTATTCAGGATCTCAAAGACGGGGTTACCAGCATAGGCGATGAAACATAGTCATTTTGTATCCGTTAAAATATTCTCCGTTTCGGATATCAATCACCCGTTCTAACGACTCTCATCAAATATAAAATGCTAACACCGGAAGTCTATGACTATTATGATGCAGTGTAAGGATTTCTCCTGATATCTTCGATGGGTAGTTTTCAGGTAATCGGAAAAATGTACACATTTCTATTTTTTGACAACACGTTCTTCTCGAGTGATGAATCGAAATATCTCATTTTCATTCCAAATGCGTTTTTCGCCAGGAAACAGCATCGGGGAATACACGTTACGGTTATTCCATATCAATGAAGGAAATCCAGATTCATCATCGAGAAATCTTTCAATACAGTTTCCAGAGACTGTGATCAGGCCCGATTCTTATTTGAATTTCACTCAGTGGTTTCAACGATCAAACTGGTCCAATACTAAACCATTTCACGCTGCTGTGAAGTTCGTATCAAAAGAAGTTCATATTTAGTAATTTATGCTATGTTATTTTACAGTTTTTCTGAAAACTTATATAATATTAGTCAATACATATGTTTTGAATAAACATGTTTTCAACGTTACAAGCAATTGGCATAATTTATAAAAATTATAGAAATCAAAATTTACTAATATACTTTTGAGCACAAGCAGACAACAAAATGTTAAAGTTAGAACATTCTGTATATGAAATTAGATCTGAACACAATAGCCAATGAGATGCCAGGAAAGATCTTGATGCAAAATAATAAATATTGAAAATATGAAAAACAGAAAACGTAAAAAATGATTTTGAATATATCATGTATATAGTATGTAAGGTATTTAGAAACTATTAGTGAATAAAATCTGTCAAATTAACGAAAATAATGAAAAGTGCAACAGTAAGTGCGTGGAAACCGAGAATTCGAGAAGAAAACAAAAGATATGTGGTATCGAGGGAAAAAATCATCAAGCGAAGGAGATTGAAAAAATATTTTTTGGAAGAACGAACTCAACAAAATTTAATTTGGAAAAATCAAGCATATTTCACAACAAACACAGTTATTTGCCACTACACCACAAGAAAATACCAGAGAGAACATTAGCTGATAAAAACCAGGTACATAACGAATCTTACCTTCTCATTCCATACATATACCAGTCCGAAGACGAATTCACAGGCGAACAAGGGGGCTGCAGACTGGAGCGGCATCATGATCTCCTATCACTGTTAATTATTCAAGTGTAACCCTAAGGCTCTTACTTTTTAGACTTCGAATATGTGGGCCTCAGCCATTCACGGTTTGATAAAATTTTGACTGGTCAAGCACTAGAGACCGGTCTCTAGTACTTGCCATGAGGGTGTTTCTCGAAAATGACCGAGAGGGAATTTGATATGAAATTTGGAAAAGTAATTTCTATTGAGGATGCAGCTTCGCTCCAGTATGGATTAGCGGTAGCCATCACTCTAGAGTGCTGGACGTTTAAAACGCGGGTCGTCAGCAATCAGTGCTTCTGACAGCGATTCGTGGTGCGCAATCAATACTTCGATTGCGTTCTGAATATCTCATGGAGGCGATTGTCGCAAGGATCATCGTTCCACGTACCACGGGCGTTCATCATCCAGAACTCGATTTGCCCGTTCAGGATATTAGACCCATTTGGTATGGGCATACAGAATAAGGCCTGACATCATCTTGTAAATCTGATTTTGTTTTTAATGAGTTTACTCTTCCTTGACGAGAGGTATGGATTTTGTGACAATCTTGTCTAATTTTGACTGGACCAGTGGCGATCACAGTGACTCCCAGGTACTTGACCTGCTCGACATTCTATCTCCTTCCGAGATAGTCCTCTCCGGTTATTTCTCTTACGTCCCATCAGATTGCCTTGTTTTATCAGATTCAGCCTTATTTTCCTCAGATACCAGCTGGAGGTCGATTAATGCATTTTGCAAATAAACGACCCCATCAAGTGGTCGGCTGCAGGAAGCAACCGTATCATCGGCGAACAGGATCTTCCATTTCGCTTCTTGGTATATCGGACGTAAAGGGCGTATATACAGGCACACTGCCCTGAAACACCAGCCTCAATTTCTCCTAATCGAGAAGAATGACCCTGACTTGAAATGTCCTACCTAAGAGGAACGATTTTAACCATTTGACCAAACCCAATGGCAAATGAAAATCAATGAGTTTGGCGAGTAGAACGGCAGTTTCCAAGAACAGGAGAGTGATCCAAGACAGTGATCATTTGCATTTCAAGAAACCACAGGTACATTAGAACCATTAAATTACAAAACTATGTTTGAAAACAAACCTTTTAGAACTCCTTCGATATAAACTTCCATAAATTGATATATAGACTAACTATTCACTGGAATCAATATAACCTACAGAAGTGGGTTACATTTCACTTTTTTTTATTATCACTGAAACTATGAAACACTGATTTGAGTTAATTATCGCAGGATAGGTAACAGTCTTCCTAAATAGAGGAAATTATTATTTTGATGAATTTCTGAACATATTTTCGATAATTGATCAAAACAATTTGCCATCTTTCTGAAACTGACATCAGGAACACTACCAGAGGGCTCCACAGTGGAACTTACTCCTGAGATTACATAGGCGTACCGATTGAGTTAGCTGAGGTAAAGAAAGTAAGGTGAAAGAGTCAACTAGCTAAAGGATTTGAAAATAGTAAAAAAATATTTTGTTGTTGTGATGTCTGATTGTGAAAATAATAAAATAAAATAAACCACAATCACCTCATCATAACAATATATATATATATATATATATATATATATATATATATATATATATATATATATATATATATAAATATATAATATATATATATATATATATATAAACTGGGTGGTCTTCATTGGGAAGTTTGAATATATTCAAGAGGGTGAGCAGCGCTAAATAACAAATAAGAATTAAAGAATTACTACCATTACCAGCGGTGTTTTTTGCAGATCAGGCGTAGGTTTTTCATCTATAATACGTAACAAATATAGAAATAAAATCAATTTTCCACGAATCTTGAATTATTTCCACTCCTCCGGGATATTCCATGAAGAATTCATTCGAATAGCTATGATGAACGGAATGCCGTCTGAACAGATTTTCGAACATGGCAAGCGGAGCCAATATTTCATCATCATTAATTTTACAATACTTGGGATTCCAATAGAATGGAGCTGCGGCTCTGAGACGAAATAGCACAGTTAACGAAGTTCATTTACAATCCAACAAAGTGCAATAGTAATGAACACATAATATAATAATAAGAGTTTATCGCACTCGACGTGAAGTTGGCCGAGTTGGACGACACGTCGAGTGCAATAAACACTTTTTGCATGAGTTGAATACAATATTTTTTCTACGTTCATGCAAAAACTAAAAAATGTTTTATTCTGATGGCACTAAGTCTAGGAAAATAAAAGGCGTCGATTTGAGGTTTATGTTTGTCATGATCACAAATGACAGATGAAGAATGACAGATGAGTGCAATAAACATTTTATTGCACAGTGCAATAAAAAACCACTTTTTCCACAAAATATAGTTCAATGAAGTATTGTTTTTTGCATGAATAGAGAAAAAAAATTATTACAAAATTGGGCCCATTTTTAGTAATATAATCGAATATTTCATTCGGTCTGTTCATTACACCTCGAAAAGACAATAATGCAATCTGATAATGAAATAAGCAATCACTGTTTACTGACAAAACGTACTGCACTGCACTGAAAAATATTCACCTTGTACTCGCTAATATGAATTACTACTTCTTGAATGATTGACAGATCTTCCACAATACGCCCGACCCTATACAGGGCTTTCCACGATGAGCGTTAATTAGACGTTTCTGGCAAACCAGACAACGGATCAACCTGAAAATTCCACAGTGTGCATAAATTGATATGATCTACACGCCTAAAATATTTTGGACGATGCGGCGTTGCCGATTCTACTATGAAGTAGCGGCTACTTTGATTTTTCAAATGGAACACCCTGTATATAATATCATAATGATTTCTTATCATTTCGTCGACAACTTCGTTTGATATTTCCCTATACCTATCGTTACCTTTTAGAAGATATAAATTAATTTCAATTTTTTTTTACCAAATATGTACTTTTATAAACTTAGTTAATCTTGAACTCTCTGGTACTAAGACGATCAAATTCGAAATGGAGTGGAGTGATACCATGAGGATCTTCACTTCGAGCCATATTTTTATTTGCCTCATACAGGGTCTTTAAAAAATGCAGATACTTTGTTCCCATGAAAAAATGAGTGGAAGTCAATTTTTTCAAATGGAACACCCTGTATATTTCCACAATTTCGAGCACTACATCCAATTTTAGATTAACTTTGTTCAGATAATCCTATTTCGATTTCGAACCGTTTTCGAGATAAACTGTTTCAAATAGAAACTGACGTGGTCTCCTGATTTTTTTTCGTTTGACGTACGTACGGTTTATGCATAAAAAAATATAATTGATTCATTTGCATCTCGCTAGACCACTAACGACAAAAAAACAATTAATGTAACTTTAAACAAACATTTATTAATTTTAAAACAGTCAAATTATAAAATCAAAGCAATCTAAATACATTTTGGAATACTAACAAAAAATTACCCTGAACGCCCAAAGAAATAAATCAAATCAGATGTGCAGAATGTGAACCTTCTGCAAATATGCATGCCTCCGCTCTTATTCTCATGAACTCACGTACTCTTTGGAAAATGCCGGGACTGTTTCTAATAGTTTCGCGAGAAACTATGGTGCGATTTATCAACTGCTCTTTACTATGAATTGGTGTGCTGTAAACCAATGTTTTGAGATGATCCCACAGTAGATAATCTGAAATATTGAGGTCCGGGGACCGAGGTGGCCATGCCTGTGGTCCTCCGCGACCTATCCAGCGTTTATTGTAGTTTTGGTTTAAATATTCGCGCGCCAGAGCACTGAAGTGCGCCCCGTCGAGCGTAAGCCACAGTCCACTTTATTAATCACCGCATATTCCGCCCACACGTTGACAATAGATTTTTCTGTGAATTGAAAAATCCACGATGAAAATTAAGTTATTTTTTGTGAAAGTCTAACAGAAAACCACTACCTCTCTGGCTGAAGCCACGCTGAACATTGAACTACATCTGATGGATATTCTGGAAGGACCCTAATTCTAAAGAAAAAATCTTAAATTGAAAATTTGCATTTTTATTCAGATAGTTATATGATTTTGTATTCTAGTCTCAATTGAGAACTCATATAGATGAATGAGGCAAAGAAGAATGTTTTCCATAAAAATAAGTTCTAAAACTAAAACCCGACTACTGAAAAATCACGCTTTGAAAAGTATGAATCAAAAAATCATATAATGAATAAACAACTCACACGTAATATATTTTAATGTATTCAATACATATTCATAGTTATGTTCAGAGGTGGTCATATGCCACCTACCCTAACAAAACAATTCAGGATTTGAGTTTTTGAACTTATTTTTATTTCATACTTTCGTGATAAAGTATTTGCAGAACTGCTTTATTATTTTTCTTTGTTTAGGTTTTATTGTTTTACATGCACCTAGATAATATACCACGTGGAGATACCCTCAGCTTATGTCATTATTATTACACACGTTTTGGTTTATACCTATCGCGAAGTTAATACCTATCGGCAAGTACAAAATTGTGAGAAGCATCAAATTAAAGATAGTGACATCTACTCTACGAGATATCTGATACGAATTTGAAAGAGACCACAGGCCGTCCTGATGATTGGGCAACCATGAAACAGGCTGTAGACGGATGGTGGGCTCTCTTGGATTCGTAACAGATTTCTCTTATTCTCGTTATTTGTTTTGCGTTACTCTGAACGCACTAGGAGTACGACTAGTGGTGTCGTGGGTTGGCCTATGCTGACATCTGTTGGTGACCTGTTAATGTGCACGAAATTTTGTGCCGTTAAAATTCCACGATATTAGGTCTAAGCTTCGCCGCACAGATTATAGGTGTCACTATCTATAATTTGATGCTTTCCACAATTATATATATATATATATATATATATATATATATTTATATCACATCTGAGTTTTAAAGATTATATATATATATATATATATATATATATAATTTTTCTATACTTATTACTATTCTAGAATCTTATAACATGTTCTAGTCAACGCATATGTATCGAAAAGTCAGTCCTGGAGTATCTCTATTGTCATAAGTATGTGACTAACAATACATTCAATTTGTACAAACAATAAAAATAATATGGAAATTTAAATTCATAAAAAAAATTGGATCTCAAGTAGATGGAATGGTATACAAGTTGGAACATGGTAAATCATATCAGGAGAAAACCCAACAGCGAGATGTCAAAAACAATGCGAGGCAAACAATGAAATATAAAAATTATGAACACAGAAAAATGTCAAATATGAATTGTAACCAAATTTGTACATATAATTATCGGAATCGGACGTCTCATTAAAAAGTTATGCGTGATCATACATAAAAAAAAATATAAATACGCGTCGACTACAGAACCTCCTCCTTTTTAGTTTCGTCGGTAAAAAATATAACAAAAATCAAGATAAAAACAAGCAGAACTATCTAAGACCGCTATACAACTGATTCACATACAAATAGAAAAATAAGCAAACTAAAATAACAAAGTCCAGTCCATGCCATTCCCAGGAACAAAAAATTAAATATACGCGTCGAATAGAGAACCTCCTTTTTGGTTTCGTCGGTTAAAAAAGGGGCTCTATGCAGTATAGCTGTACTTTTCCAGTGAGCAAGAATACTTCCAATAGACAGGAGAACACCAGAAACCAGGTATTTCAACAACACTAAATAAGTGCAACATAACAGGTCCAGACACTTATAGTGATTAATTGATCATTTGTGTCCATTAATTTGAACTTTTGTTGGTTTGTTCTATTCTCACAGACTGTCCATAACATTCAAATGTTTATTCACCAAATATTTATCTTACACAAGAAAGTTTACCATTTTTCATCATTGTTTTCAGTTAGATAAGTTAGATTTCGCAGAGTAGGACAGTTTTGAGGATTGATTTAAATAAAAACATACATTTGACGATTTTTCTGCAATCTGTGTTTATCTATTGAGCACTTAACCATAATTTTACCCACAAAATAGCATATTTGAGAATAGAGATGACTCACACTCCATAGGCGTACCGACTGAGCAGGAAAAAGGTAAAAAAGTGTTGAAAAAGGGTAAGAACAACATAGCCGGAATTTCATTTCTGTTATGATAGGTATTTTTTTTCCATTATTAAACAAAAAGGAAATCACTTAAACAAACCTACCATAATATAAATATAAATGGAGCACCTATCACAACAATATATATTTGAGATGTGTTAATCAAGCCCTTTCATTTGATACCCACCACGGCATAATTTTTTTTTTTAGTTCATAACTTTATGTCCTCTAGAGGGCAGCATATTCAATTTGATGTGAGGTCACATAGCCTCAAACCAGCGGACGATCAAGACGCTTCCAATGATACCTCATTTGTCAAATTATTCTAAGTAGTTCAGAAGTTATGAGGGAACAGATGAACATACATACATACCCACATACCCACATACATACCGGTCAGAATCGTAACCCTCCTTTTTGCTTCGCCGTTGTCAGGTAAAAAGAGAGTACTCACCAGAAATCATTCGTAACATTGACGCAGGAGAGGCAGCGAATTCAATAGGTCTTTTCATACATTTTTGTCGACGAAAATATATTACACGCTTCCACGATCATCGGGGCGACCGGAAGAAATGGAAAACACATTTTCTAGAAGCAATCTCACTTTTTAATCCTTGATAACATCGTGCAAATGAAAGAATTTTATTTTTTTATGCGATAACCATACTTCAAACAAATAAAAGAAAACAGGGGACCAGATTAGCTCAGAAAAGATTGAGGATTTCAAAAATGATTTTTAATTCAAGAAAAAGCAGTGGCGTATTACTTTTCTCTTTAAAATGATTCGGTGAAAATCCCGCACGAACGCCACTGCCAAAAATAATAAATGGACCAAGAATAACCTTGAATATTAGCATGTTATTAAGAAACACCCTGTATACTCGTTCTCGGCTTCCAGAATCTTCAAGCAGTTCGTGGAAATATCGAGATCATTCCATGTTTGTTATCGGAAAACCCCCAAAGTTATATTGTCTAGCGCGTGATGAACAACGCAAGGGCGTACTTTATTAATTTTGGTAACATAATTCCATCAATTTGCACTAGGCGGCTAAACAAAATAGCATGTTTGAATCTAAGAAATAAATGTTACATATTTAAGAATTTTAATCCGTTTCACAATGTTAACCTCTCCCTCAAATGCCCTATTAAACTTCTGGTAATGATATTGACTGACAATGCGAATAATTCAGCAGTGATAAGAGTATCCTCCCTTCCATTCTCATCCGAAAATATAGTTTCATCATGATGGGGATTCAATCTAATGAGATGATCAATTTCCTAGGGACTCGTTGAATTATGTAAACCACATCCCTTATCCTAATTTTTAACCAATGAAAAACGTAGGAGGATCTCTAGTCGACCGTTTATTTATTTTTTCTTAATTATGACAACGCACCACTTTTTAACAGGAAAGTCTGATTTTGATGATTCTTTTTTTTTTATTGGCTAGGGTATAACTTCGAAGTTGGTCCCATTTGAAAAACAAATCCACCCTGAGGTAGGAAAATAGGGGATTCACTTACTGATTTTTCACCGATTCTATCACTCATAACTTGGTACTGGGTTATCTGATTTATATGATTCTTTCTTTATTGACTAGGGTTTACCTCAAATTTGGTGGCGCTGACTCGAAACGAGTTACTTACATTTGTTTAGGACCTCAGTTATTAAGAATAAAAAAAAGGTTAATTTCATTTTTCGCTCTTCCGTTTTTCGTTAAAAAGATTTTATTTTCCCTTTGTACGGTCATTTCTCAATTATATATATATATACAGTGTCCGCCAAAAAGTATGTACCATATGGGAAAAAAGTTTTTTATTGGACTAGTGGAAAAATATTCTGGGAGAAAGTTTGTGCATGTCCGATTACCTAAAAATCGATTTTGACACATGTCCGTGATCGCTAGTATGCCGGCAAATTGAAAAAAGTTGCTATGAAAAGGCGAAAAGTGGGGTAAGATGGCAAGATATCAAAAAAGTTATTTGAAAGAAATACTAAGAATTCAATTTTATGCACATAAACGAAGTTTTAAGAGATAATTCGGAAAAATTGGAAACAGCAATTTTTTTGAATATTTTTCCCATCTATTTGAAAATATCAAATTTTTTCTTATGAATAGCTTGACTATACTGAAACATCTGCATTTCAATGATAATGACAGAACTTTCTAATTTTCTCCTCACTATATTTAAAAAATAGTATTTTGTCAGAACGCTTGCTGTTACATCGGTTCGTATCTAACAGTTATATCAGAATTCCACGACAATTGTGATGACATGACACTCCAAAAACATGGTGTTTTCCAGATTCTAATCGAATTCCGATGATAATCGTGGATGAGCGTAAGTCTCTTAAATTTGACTCACTATTTCATTCTGAATATTTTCACAATTCTTTTGGCAAATATAAACATCGAAAATAAACCATACTGAAATGAAATCAGGTTCATTCAGTGATCTACATCGGTGTCCTAACATATTCCTCAATTATGTCACAAAATTCCTTTCCAAAATACTATTTCCTGTGCTTTTCAAACAAATCCCTACCTACTTATTTATCACATCAGGATTCTATAATAGTAAGAGCATAGTAAAATTCCTTCGTTTTCCACAAAATCAAAATGTAGTACACCAAACATGCTTTCTTGAGTATGAAATGCACCAGAACATGAAATTTTGATCTCTTGAAAATAGTCAGTGTTTAAGTATTGCATCAAATTTCCTCATATTCCACAAGATAGCCATGGATTTATTTGACAGAACATACGTAAACTTATTGCAACAAAAGTCTTAGTAAGAACTCCATATTTATACATAGTGACGTTGATAATACCAGCAAGTTTTTGGTTGATTATGTCGAAGTCAGCAAGAAAAAATCGAAATTGTTTTGATTGTGGGAGAAAATTACAAAAGCTATAGAGAAGCCGCAGCGATTTTCAACGAGATAAAATTATTTCACATGTAACTGTTGGAAGAATTGTTTCCAAGTTCAAAAATACTGGGACCGTGGAAAACTTATTCAGAAAACAACATAGGATCTGGGTTACTGCTGAGGAAACAGAGTGTGAAGTTATACAGAGTGTAGTTGAAACTCCAAGAACATCAATTAGTAAATTGTCTGGGAATGTGGGTTTATCTTCAACTTCTATCCGAAGATGGCTCAAAAAAAAAATATTCACACACTCAAGGAGAGAGACTACGATCCACGCGTGTATTTTTTTTTTTTCGGCTGCAGGGACAAATTGAAGAAAATATATCATTTATGAAATTTATTTTATTTAGTGATGGTTCAACTTTCAATTCAAATGGTGTTGTTTCATCTCAAAATTGTTGGTGGTGGTCGGATGAAAATCCACATAATTTGAATGCTGAAACGTACTTGGATTTTTTGAGTAACGATTACTACAATGAATTAGACAATTTCACGTTAGAAGAAAGGCGAAAAATTTATTTCCAACAGGATGGGGCTCCCATCCATAGTACTTTGGCAATAAGGAATATTGACACACTTACGAAAGTGGATAGTAAAATTTCAGAAACCTTTGCCGAATTCATTGACCTGACCCCTGTGACTTTTCTTGTGGCATTTAAAAATACTTCCAAATTTAGACCTTTTAATGTTGAGCACTTTGAAGAAACTATCCGTCATCTACAGAAATTTCTCCAATTTGTTGAACGTTCGAAAAGAGATATACCGATTAAACGATTTTATGTATAGAAAAAGGAAGGCATATTGGATATGAATTGTTATTATATAAATAGTTGAAAATTGTTTTGTTAAGAATATTTGAATTACTTGATTGATAAAAAAAACCTGTTCTGCAGAATGTCTTTTCAGGACCACATCTCATCATTTTGAATTGAGGTATACTTTATATTAACACCAATAATTAGGCATCGATCAATGCTGAAAAAACTATGAAAATATTCAGAATTTCTATTTTAGATTAATAGTGCGATAAATTAAATAGTTTTCCAGGTTATGTACGAAGTGAAATGTTCATGCACCATTATCATCGAAACTTGATCATAATCTAGGAAACACGATGTTTTTGAAGTGTCATGTCTTCACAATGGTCGTGGAATTCTGATATAACTGTTAGATACGAACTGATGTAACAGCAAGGGTTCTGACAAAATCCGATTTTTCAAATATAGTGCCCACTAATGAGGAGAAAATGAGAAACATCTGTCATTATCATTGAAATGCAAATGTTTCAGTATAGTTAAGCTATTCCTAAGAAAAAAAGTTGATATTTTTAAATGGGAGGGAAAACATTTAAAAAAAAATAGATATTTCCAATTTTTCTGAATTATCTCTTAAAACTTCGTTTTTGTGCATAAAATTGAATTCTAAGTAACTTTTTCCGAATAACTTTTTTTTGATATCTTGCCATCTTACCTAACTTTTTCCCCAGAATATTTTTTCCAATACTCCAATAATAAACTTTTTTCCCATATGGTACATACTCTTTGGCGGACACTGTATATATATAAATATATATATAGATATATATATATATATATATATATATATATAAAATGGAAGGAATTTAATGGACATAGCCCTCAGAGAAAAGTGCTAACCGTAGACACGTGTTTCGGGCTCTCGGCCCTCAACAGTACAGTGGAGAAGTGCAAGGATGAACAACACTTGGTAGAAAACGACAATTCAACGGAGTCAACAAACAGAAGCCAGCCGCTCATTTGTGCTTTCGGTCAGCAGACCCTGAATTACAAGTGTTGTTCATCCTTGCACTTCTCCACCGTACTGATGAGGGCCGAGAGCCCGAAACATCTGTCTACGGTTAGCACTTTTCTCTGAGGGCTATGTCCATTTAATTCCTTCCATTTTGTTTTTAACAGTCCCCTCGATATTGCTCTTTCATATTTATATTCCTGGACTCGGATGTCACGCAGGTAGCTATAGCTGCCTCCATGGTAACGTTGGTTGTTGCCCTGGAATTCAGGGTCTGCTGACCGAAATCACAAATGAGCGGCTGGCTTCTGTTTGTTGACTCCGTTGAATTGTCGTTTTCTACCAAGTGTTGTTCATCCTTGCACTTCTCCACCGTACTGATGAGGGCCGAGAGCCCGAAACACGTGTCTACGGTTAGCACTTTTCTCTGAGGGCTATGTCCATTAAATTTATTCCAATTTGTTTTCAACAGTCCCCTCGATATTGCTCTTTCATATATATATATATATATATATATATCGAGAATGAGAGAAATCTGTTACGAATCCAAAAAGACACACCATCCGTCTACAGCCTGTTTCATGGTTTCCCAATCATCAGGACGGCTTGTGGTCTATTTCAAATTCGCATCAGATTTCTCGTTGGTTCATAGCCTTAGGCCAATACAAACATGTGAATTGCATCAGATTATTGATAGTGACATCTATAATCTGTGCGGTGAAGCTTGGACCTAATATCGTGGAATTTTAAAATCACGAGATTTCGTGCACTTTAACAGGTCACTAACAAATTGTTAGAAAGGCCTACCCACGATATCAATAGTCGTACTTCTCATGCGTTTAACGCAAACATCGATATCGAGAATGAGAGAAATCTGTTACGAATCCAAAAAGACACACCATCCGTCTACAGCCTGTTTCATGGTTTCCCAATCATCAGGACGGCTTGTGGTCTATTTCAAATTCGCATCAGATTTCTCGTTCTTAGATGTCACTATCAATAATCTGATGCAATTCACATGTTTGTATTGGCCTAAGGCTATGAACCAACGAGAAATCTGATGCGAATTTGAAATAGACCACAAGCCGTCCTGATGATTGGGAAACCATGAAACAGGCTGTAGACGGATGTGTCTTTGATTCGTAACAATTTCTCTCATTCTCGATATCGATTTTGCGTTAAACGCATGAGAAGTACGACTATTGATATCGTGGGTAGGCCTTTCTAACAATTTGTTAGTGACCTGTTAAAGTGCACGAAATCTCGTGATTTTAAAATTCCACGATATTAGGTCCAAGCTTCACCGCACAGATTATAGATGTCACTATCAATAATCTGATGCAATTCACATGTATATATATATATATATATATATATATATATATATATATATATATATATATATAATTCATAGCTTGATTGAGATGTGATAAAAAATGTTTGTCCGTGTATATATTAGACTGCATGTGTGTGTATTATATTATGTATGTATGTTTATTGACATATATGGTACAGTTACAAGTTAAAATTTAAAACATTTCAATAAACACATATAAACCACAGAAACTATCTGGGCGACAGTTTGTACGTGGTGAGGTGATTAAAAATAAATAATTAAAATGTATAAAATAAAATGTAGTACTTAAACCTAAACTTATCTAACGAACATCCATCGAAAAAATTCAGTAGATGACTCAACATGTAACAAAAAATTAAAAAGTGATTTCACTTAAACCTAAGCTTATTTAGCGAATATCCATCGAAAAAATTCAGTAGATGATAATATGTTCAACATGTAACAAAAAAATAAAAAAGTGATTTCACATATCAATAAAATCATCATTTGTATAACTATGGCATCACAATCAAAACACGAAATCAGTAAATTTTTAATCAAGGATTGTCAATTAATTCATGTATTTCTCTTCTTGGCCTACTCATTATATATTTTTACTTCAGTCTTAAATCTTTTGACTGTATTTTCCTTTTGGTATTATCTGGCAAGGTGTTGTATAATTTAGTCCCTAAGTACAAATAACTTCTCTGTCCGATGTATTTGTTCATAATGGGTGTAACATACTTTTTGTTTATTTCTAGTTTCATAGACATGTGTACGACTGTGTAATGCACCTCTGTTTAAGTATTGTCTTATATTGACGTGCAAATAATATATCTGTCGGATATCTAATACTTTCGCTTCGGCATATAGTTGATCAGTAGGATACCTATGGTGTTTGTTCAATAGTAATTTCAAAAATGTATTTTGTGAAACCTGTATTGCATTATAGTGTGCTCTTGAAACACCTCCCCAACCTATGATTCCATAACTCAAATGTGATTCCACCAAACTCTGATAAACTATTATTCTTTCTTTTTTATTCAAGAATTCAACAATTTTTTTATATCTATATAAAATGCACCTTAATTTTTTTGATAGGTAGTCCACATGAGTTTTCCATCTGAAAGTACGATCCAACATTATTCCCAAATATTTAATTTTATTTGCTAGTTTTATTGTGAAAGAATTTTGTATGGTTATATCATAGTTTGGAAGAGCTGTCTAAAGGCTACCGAAAGGTAAGTAAACCGTTTTTTTTTAAATTCATCGATAATAATCTGTAGTCCAGCCAGGTTTTAATTTGGACAAAATCCCTTTCAATCTTGATTTCCAAATTGTACCAGTTTGTGTCCTTATAGATAACCACAGTATCATCGGCAAAGCTGATGATTTGACCCTCTTTCTCCAATAAAAATATGTTATTCATATAAATAGTGAATAACAAAGGACCCAACACCGTTCCTTGAGGCACAACACATGATATTTCCCTTGTTTCGCTAATTTTATCATTCATTTTGACCTGTTGTTTTCGGTTTTTCGAATAACTTTCGAAAAAACTATGTGCTGGACCTCTTATTCCCATGTCCCCTAAGGTTTCCAGTAGAATGGAATGGTTGACGGTGTCGAAAGCCTTTGCCAAGTCAAGAAATATACCGATTACTGGTTCACCTTCATCTATGCACCCGTAAATAGTGTTTGCTAATAAATGTATTGCATCTTGAGTTGACTTGTGGTTTCTAAATCCGAATTGAGAGTTTGAAAGTAAATGATGCTTTTCCAGGAATTTGTTTACTCTAGCTTTCACAATCTTTTCTAGTACTTTAGCCAGGCTTGTTATTAGTGAAATTGGTCTGTGATTTGCCACATCATTTCTATCTCCAGCTTTGAAAATTGGTATTACAATACTGTTTTTGAATGCTATTGGAAATTGCCCTGTCTCGAGTGAAATGTTGATTATTGCAGTTAGGGAAGGCTTATATAATTTACTATAATTTTGAGTGTTTCTGCACTGATCTTATCGTACCCAGGGGTTTTTTTGGGTTTCATGTCGTATTTAATAATTCTTTTCACCTCACTTTCAGTTGCTGGATTCAAAAATAACGAGTGGCAACTCACAGTCCTCTTTT
Organism: Gonioctena quinquepunctata; assembly: GCA_018342105.1. Classification (NCBI taxonomy): domain Eukaryota; kingdom Metazoa; phylum Arthropoda; class Insecta; order Coleoptera; family Chrysomelidae; genus Gonioctena; species Gonioctena quinquepunctata. Next base: position 1,182,020 of record JAFIRS010000090.1, read on the forward strand.
CTTTATAGTTATGAGGTCGATTGATTTTACTGGCTAAATTTTCACCAACATCGATAAAATATTCATTGAATATATTTGCCTTTTGCTCTTCGTCGCTGATTAATTGGTCATTGTATTTGATACTTTGAATCTTCTCCCTATCGCTTTTGGAAACAACCTCATTGACTAGTTTCCATAATTTTATCGACGAATTTTTTCTTTTTCCACCTTTTTGTTGTGATAACTTCTTTTCGCTTTCTTTATTAATTTTTCTGTTGCACTTTTACAATTCAAATATTCAATTTTTTTGATATTATTGTTAGGATTTTTTTTGAATTCAACATACAAATTATTTTTTCTGTTAACAGATTTTACCAGCGAGGGAGTAATCCATGCTTTTCGTTTTTTTTCATTATGTTTTATCCTTGTGTAAATAGTAGATTGTTGTATTGCTTTTTGTATAATATTTATTAATTTGTTTGTTTTGGTATCAAGATCTGGTTCCAGAAGGATGTCATTTAAGGGGGCGGATTGAATATTTTTCAATAGTTTTTTGTTATCAATGTGTTCAATATATTTAATGTTATAATAGTTATTTCTTCTTTTTATTTTGGTATTGAGAACGAGTTGCAATAAAGTAGTATGATGGTCAGTTATAGATGTGGCGATTGCCAACGGTAGTATGTTATCATAATTATTTGTATGAATAAATATATGGTCCAGACATGTGTGTGAATCATTTTGTACTCTTGTGGGAATATTGATTGCTGACCTGTAACCATGTTCACTCATGATATCAAGATAGTTTTTTGTTTCCTTTGTTTCTTCTGAAATGTTAATATTAATATCCCCTAGAAAAAATTTATAGTCACATTTTTCGTTATCATTTTGTAATATGTCATTTAACTCATTGATAAACGTGTTCACATCACTAGAAGGTGATCTGTATAATGTATTTATTATGAAGACGTTATTTTCACAGTTTAATTTCAGTCTAAGAAGGTTACTCTTATTCAATTCTATTAATTGGTGAGAGACATACATTTCAGATTTTATGACTAATACCACTCCGTCATTTTGATTGTAACTGCCCTTATTATACAAAGTTCTGTACCCATCAATATTGAATACATTAATATCAGGTATCTGTCTTGTTTCGGTTAAAACTGTGCAATCAATACTGCTCTCTAGGCTTTCGACAAATACCAAAAATTCATCTAGATTGCAATCTAAACCACGTATATTGCTGTTAACAATTTTAAAATTTGGGCTAATCTCATTAATTTCCAATACTTGTTTCAATTCCTCAGATGTTTCAAGGTCATATGTTTCAATTTTTTCAACGACAAAGTCTTTTATATATGGGTCCATCACAATAAATAATTATACTAATCAACTGATTATTCTTAAAAAGAAAAATGAAGAATAATAATATTAATCATACTGCTAATATTTAAAAAATAAAAATAAGGATTAAAATTAAAAATGAAGGAAATTGCGCTTTTTTGTGGATGTATTTATGCTTTATTTTGGGATCTTAGGGATGGCTTCCTATCTTTAGGCTGTTGTAAGACTGAAGAATTTTTGTCTTTGTTTCTATTTTTAGTTTCGTCTTCTTTATTTTTCTTTTCATCAGCGAGGTCCCTCTTCCGTTCTTCTTTCTTATCTTCTTTTTTATTATTTTCTCTTTTGTTCGTGCCTGTTTCTATTGGTCCTTGTAGTTCTGCATAGCTCTTGGATGGTGTTTGGGGCTCGCTCGATGGTCTTGCGAAGAAGCTTTGCTCTTTCCTTTCTTCGATTTCCAGTAGATCTTCGACTGTGAATATCTGGTTGTTTCTATATAGTTTTTCACCCTTAATGTAACAGCGATCTTGTGTTGTATTCCTGATGTCCTTCAAATGATTTCTTAAAATTTTGTTTCTTTCTTGTTGTATTTGTGTCAAATCTGGAACTATGCTAATATTCGTGCCCTTTAGTTTCTTACAATTTTCTAGAACGTTTGTTTTTGATTGATACGAAATGAATTATTATATGTATGTATATGTTATAACTATCACATTCATCATATTGATATTTTATCACTATACCAATCAGATTCTAGGCAAAAAAACTCCACAGACAGTCTCTGACTTTGTGAAAAATGATTTATTTACCTGAATATGGCTCTTATCTATGAAAAATATAGTATCAAATTATAATTACTCTTGTTAAGTACGAGTTTTACATATCTTTTATTCATATCTTCTTCACAAAATTCATGAAAACTATACTTCTGTAAACCTAGTCTTCTTCTTCTTTGAGTGCCGTCTTCTACCGAAGCCGTAACACATCCCTCCTCAACCCCATCCCCCTTACACCACGGAAGAGGAGCAGAGAATGATTGTTTTATTGAACATATTAGTTAAGTTTTATATATATCATGTAAATAAGAAATAATAAATATTATTGGATTATTGGATTGGTTGCCTATTGTAGTTACCCTATTGAGCATCGTCTACAGATCCTCGATGCTATCTGCCAGTATAACAGTATCGTCTGCATAGCGGAGATTGGTACACATCGCACAGTCCGATGGAATTTGACCGGTATCGTATATCCTATTAACAGGTGCAGTAAAATATTTAGATCATTCTATTAATAACCTTTAGAAATTGACTGGTATTTCATCGAATCCTGCTTTTCCATCTTTTGTTTGTTCTAGTCTATATTCTATATTTTATACTATGTAACCCTACTCTATATTTTAAACTGTGTATTTCCTGTAAATAAAGTTTATTATTATTATATTATTATTATTATGTAAACTCATCCTTCCCTCAATGTTGAAACAAGGTTTCAGGTTATTCAGTTCTACTAGAAATGGGTTGCGAGAGTTGTTCCAGACTGTGAGTGTACTCTAAATACTCTGATTCAAATTAATTTCGGGAACATCCACAGATAATGAGGGGCGACCCTAAAATACCTCTCCCGCGAAATGTTCCTTCCTACTGAATTCCTTGCTCGTTTGGTCTACTTTTCGGTTATAATATACATTTAGCTGTTTCGGATTTAATTAAATTCATCCAGGTGTGTTGGTTATTTGGGAGCTCCCACGTTCCTCTTGCTGTTCTCGACTGAAATTGATATGCCGGTGGAAGGAGATTAAAGAACAGGGACGTCTGGAAATACGCGATATGCCAATCGGTCATTCAGATTATTCTATTGGAGATTCATATCTTCCATGATGATAGCAATTCGATTGTAAACAAAGTACCCCGGGAGTGTGGCTTGCTTTGTGTGTGTGGCCTGCTATGGTTTTCACCTAACCAGTGAGCATCGATGATGCCTTTGTCTGCTAATATTTGAATGAATATTGCCCGAAATAATAATTGATTCTGTCCACCGGTTCTGCCGTATGCACACAGCAGTTATTGCAAATATTATAGTATAGTGTGTTTGTGAGATGGAATGAGTTAGGAAGGAACAAAACACAAGGATTAAAAATTATAAATGCCAATAAGAATAGTACATTGTATATCTAGTAGAATAAAACTTTTTAACAAAATATTAAACCGACGAAAGAAGAAACTAAAAAGCAAAAATAAAAGGAACCTTTTTAGTCTCAATAACTAAGCTCCTAAACTAATGTGAGTAACTTATTTCGAGTCGGCGCCAAACAAACAGGCACATTAATTACGTAAAGCGTAAAATGATGGAGGCGAGTGCGCTGCGGTGGCGCGTCCCTTCGCCGGAAATTGCCAAGCGTTCTGGAAGTCAATATCAGCGAGACAGCTACACGAACGGGCACACACTAGAGGGCACGCGTCGTTGCGAGTAGTCGAGCGGAGAGCGCATTTTCGGAATGTTATTGTTTATAGCTGGTGATATCACGTTGCATTTTAATGTAATTTTTTTTACATTTCTATAAAGTAATTCAATAATCTTCGTTGTTTGTTGAAAAGTTTTTATTTTTTGTGGCTAAAAATAATTCTGCTACTTAAATTGGATTACTTCTTAAATAGTTACTTACCCACCTTACTTTAACTATTAACTGTTATACAGGGTGAGTCAGAAGTACTATGACAAACTTCAGGAAGTGATTCCTCACAATATTCTAATATGAATTGTACAAATAAATATATGTCCGGAAACGCTTCGTTTCCAAGATACAGGGTGTTAAAGTTTTATTTTTATTTTCGTTTTTTTTTAAATAACTTTTGAAATACTGACCTCAATTAAACGAAAATTGGTATTGAGGGGTTTTTTGAGGTGTCGAATTCGAACCTGATGTTATTATTGCTCTCACTTGTAACGCCAACTACACGTCTTTTTCTTTTTTGAAGATTCATAACATTTTTAAGCGTACTTCTATTCCTCTATCATATCTACGTAAAAAAGCTACCCTTGTTACAAGTTGCTATGAGCAACCGTTTTCTAGATATTTGGACTTGAAAATTTCAAGTCGATTATTTGATAATCGATGCGTGTTGAAGTTATTACCATTATTTTGCACTTTTCACAAGAATGCTTAGGAAATGAATTTGACGCTTGAGTAGTTTTGTTCTTTTGTAGGAATCGCCACCTATTCTATTTATTTTTACTCGTTTGAAATAGTTATTTTTGTATTAAGGGTGCAAAATCTGTATTTGTTTTAATTTTGAATATGTAGACTAAAATAAAATAAAGGAAACTAAATTGTATTCGAATAAATTGTTCAAAGTGTCCACCTTCAGTGGAAATACAGGCATTCAGTCTCCTAGTCATTGAATCTCGTACCCACACAAAAATTATTGGTGTGTTTCTTATTTTTTCACAGGCGTCTACTATTCGGTTTCTTAGATCTTCCTCGTTCGCTACTGGAGTTTTATAAACAAGTGACTTCGAGTGTCCCCAAAAATAAAAATCTGACGAGTTTAGATCTGGGGACCTTGGTGCCCACGCCTGGTTAGGTTCTTCCACACCCCTACCGATCTATCGATTTGGATAGGAAGTGTTAAGAAATTCCCTGGCTACAACGCTGCAATGGGTCTGAGCATAAACCACATACGGATACGAATTTCTGATGGTACATTCTGAGGTAGCCCCGGCAATTCATTTTCTAAAAAGTCTCTGTAAATTGCGCCATCCAGTCGAAACGGAAGAAAGAAAGGACCTATCAAGTAATTATCAATTATTGCCGCCCATACATTTACAAAAAATTGATACTGATAATGTCTTTCACTAACTGCGTGCGGATTTTCCAGAGCTCAAACATGGTTGTTATGAAAGTTTGTGATAGCATTTCGGGAGAAGTTTGCCTCGTCTTAAAAATTGAGGATTTCCAGCCAATTTTCTCAAAAACCACTGACACACAGGAATGCGTTGGAGAAAGTCTCGTGGCAAAAGAGCTTGTACCCTTTGAATATGGTATGGATGAAATTGTTGATCGTAGATAATTCTCCAAACTGTGGACTGAGTAGAATTGAGATCTTCAGCAATTTTCTGTACTTTTTGATTCTCCTCGAGAGCGTTCAAAACAGCTTCTTCCAATTCTGGGGTTCGGACTGCTCGAGGTCTTCCAATAATATCAGCTGCCCTCTCAAAGCTACCTGTTCCTGCCAAACGACGGTGGAAACTGGTGAATGTTGGAGCTGAAGGCAGTACTCGATTAGGAAATCGCTCCTGGCAAATACGTCTAGCATAAACGAAATGCATATCGGCTAAATGAGCATTATTGTTTAAATAATAATTTTTTTCAAAATTAGTGTTTTAAAACTCACAGAAACTTCAACAAAACGTTTAACTGTCACATAATATGTAATTACCAAAACTACTTACTTCAACGTCAACTTCCTAAGCATTCCTGTGAAAAATGCAAAATAATGTTAATAACTTCAACCTGCATCGATTATCAAATAATCGACTTGAAATTTTCAAGTCCAAATATCTAGAAAACGGTTGCTTATAGCGACTTGTAACAAGGGTAACTTTTTTACGTAGATATGATGGAGAAATTGATTTTTCTACTGAAAAATGTGCTAGAAGTACGCTCGAAAAAGTTATGGATCTTCAAAAAAGAAAAAGACATGTAGGTGGTGCCCCTACGACTAAGAGCAATAATAACATCAGGTTCGAATTCGACACCTCAAAAAACCTCCCAATACCAATTTTCGTTCAATTAAGGTCAGTATTTCGAAAAAAAATAAAACAAAAATAAAACTTTAACACCCTGTATCTTGAAAACGAAACGTTTTCGGACATATATTTAGATGGACAATTCATATTAGAATATTGTGAGGAATCACCTCCTTAAGTTTGTCAAAGTACTTCTGACTCACCCTGTATATGTACATATTACCCTAAACACGAGGTAGTTGCTGTGAGCCGTTGAGTAGAACCCTCGACTGTCTTTCGTCTCCATCATCAAATTGACTCCCGTATATTGTAGTGTCATCAGAACTACATATGTGTGCCAAGTTTCATCAGAATCGATTCACAGGTGTAAAATCGATCAATTATCCCCTATTTTGCTACCCTTGGATGTTTTACGTTAATTCCAGTTGTAATCAGAATGACACATGAACGAAAATAATCGGCCCTCTTATCACTCGATCACTTACTTACGCGTTTCGTTGTCATATTTGTTGTTCACTTGAAATATGAGTATCAACAATTCAATAATTGAACATTATTATATCATTCCATGTGTGCTTCCAAAAATGATTAAATTCCTCGGAGAAATCTTCTGATTTTATATATTCTGAGAATAACTGAAACGTATTCGATAATAATCGTGAAATATCGATCCTCTGCGCAAACAGCTTCAGAAACTCATTACAGCTAAATGGGAAGATTCACCGGGCTTCAATACATAACAAAGCCATAAGCAGAGGGATTCGAAAGGATTATGACCCGGCACAATTTAGAGTGGCCGACTCCACGAGTCGATTGTATTGGAAAATAATTCAAATTTATTCGCAATCAGCTTAAATTTGGAATGAATTATTTATTTGACAAATAATGCATGTTTGAACACGAATTGGTTTTTTGATATCAACCCAATCATTAGATAAATTGGGATAGGGCTGTGTTGACATTATACAGTGCGTTCGTAAAGTGTGGAAACACTTTTTTTATTTTAGTTTTCCACCTTTTTTTAAAAAAATTGATTTTTTCCCTCCACCTTCCAAGATTTGACATCATCGATATATTTTTTTTATTGAAACGGTATATTTTTATATAAAAAATTGAAAATTTATATTTCTCTGAGTTCAACCATACCACATCATCATATGTAACACTTCAAGTTACAGTATACTGGGTATAAAGGAAACCAGTGTTCATATTTCTTAACATTCATTCAATTATTTATTTTGCAATGAAAATATCATAATTAAGTAGTAAAAATAAACAAATAACAAATTCACAACAAATGCTCGAACTGAGCTCCAAGACGTCTGATGAATTCTTGGATTACGTTTGACAACAGCTCTGGTGCAATTCGTTGAATTTCAGTTCGAATTCTCTCTTTAAGGTCTTCCGCTTCTGGAGACGGGTTACTGTGCTCCTGAGAGAATCGATTCTCCACTTGAGTTGGACGAGGCCGTAGCGCGTTACGAGCTCACCATCAAAAATGCTCTCAGTGATTCCTCCCGAAGGGAACCGGCTCCTAGATATCAGGATGAATTTCCTCGAAGAATTAAAAATCTTATTCGAGATCGAAATCGGGCCAGAAGGGCCTATCAAAAGAGTTTGTTCACTGCGGACAGAATCGGTCTAAATGAGTTGAATAGGGAGGTTAGAAATAACGTAATCGAGTTTAAAAACGAAAGATTTGGCAACACATTAGAAAATTTAGAAAATGACGGACAACTTTGAGAATTAAATCGAAATTGAAAGTAAAAAGACTGATTTCCCCCCGATTCATGGAGAGCTCGGTATGTGCTACGACTTCGAGTCCAAAGCTCAAGCTTTTGCTGACTCGATGGAAAAGCAATTTAAACTTAAGAGTCGACGAGATTCGTGATCTTCTGCTAGAAAATCGGGTTCACCGCACTCTTAGAGAACCTGATCGTGATATCATTCGTCCAGCTTCGTTGGATGAACTTAGAGCGTATATCAAAGGTTTAAATCCCAAAAAGCGCCTGGTTGTGAAGGAATTCACCTAATTGAATTATTAAGAATTTTTTGGACAACCAGGTGCAGTCATTAATGAATATCATCAACAATTCACTGCGCCTTAAAATATTTTCTCGAAGGTGGAAGCAAGCCATCGTGGTCATGATCCCGGAAGAAGGTTAGAACCCAACCTTCCTGCAAAATCATCGACCAATCAGTCTGTTGAGGTGTTTAGCTAAGTTGGCTGAAAAATTCGTTCTCAAAAGGCTAGACGAAGTGGAGGACAGAAATGTCTTACCGAATGAGCAGTTCGGCTTTCGTCGCGCTCATTCCACCGAGCTACAGGTTTTGAGGCTGGTGGAAAATACAATCACTTCGCTGAACACAATCAAGAGTGCTCATATTGACCTACTAGACATAAGTGAAGCAGAGTATGGCACGAAGGTCTGCTCTGCAAATTAATCGATTTCCACTTGCCTTTGAGCCTGGTGAAGTGGGATGAAGCCGTTTCTCATGGGTAGGACATTTCACACCAAGGTTGACAATTTTCTCTCGGACTCGAGATAAACTGAGGCCGGCGTTCCTCAGGGGGCAGTAATGTCTCCTGTATTATACGCACTCTTTACCTCCGATATACCACGAACCGAACATGTGGAAATATTCGTGTTCGCCGATGATACGGCCTCACTTCCTTCGTCAGCCAACCACCTGATGGGTGTTGTTTATTTGCAGAATGCATTAAACGACCTCCGCAGTGGTACCTGGAGTGGAAAATAAAGTTAAATCCCGATAAAACACAAGCGATCTCGATGGGTCGCAAGAGAAAACAACCGGGGAGGGGAGTGACTATCTCTGGAAGGGAGATAGAATGGTCGGAACAAGTCAAGAACTTGGGGGTTACTGTGGATCGTCGGCCCACCTGGAAGCCGCATGTGAATATAATCAAAAACAAAATTGCTAAAAAAAATTGCGCACTTTACCCTCTGATTAATAGAGGAAGTGAACTTTCTTCAAAAAGAAAGTCAAAATCTATAAAATGATGTTCAGGCCTGTCATTTTGTATGCCTCAGTCGCCTGGGGCCAAACCTGCAGGACTAGCATTCGTATCCTGGAACGAGCGCAAATGAAAGTCCTGAGGATGGTAACGAACGCTCCGTGGTATGTCCGGAACAATCGGATACTCGAAGACTTGAACCTGCCTTCCATCAGGAGTATAATCAGAGACCGCAATCGGATAGGATTCGATTGCTCAATAACCCACGAGAACCCCTTCGTGAGGGAAGCTACTGATCACAACATAGACGATACCTCGCGTTTTGAACGTCCCAGGCACTCCCTGGAGTAATGGGCTATCTATCAACCTATCCCGGTAGTAAAAGCTGCATCCTCTATAGAAATTCAAAATTCTTTCTCGGCCATTTTTGAGAACTACCATCATGTGAAGGCCTGGTGACCGGTCTCCAGTCCTTGTCCAGTCAAAATTCCAAATCCGTGAATGGCTGTTGCCTACTAATTGAACAATGAGGATTTTCTTCAATCCTAAGTAAAACATTCAATTGAGTGTCTTCGGCAACGGTAGGCCTGCCACTCTTAGGCTCATCCCTAAATTGCCTATCTCATTAAATTTATGTAATATTTTGCTTACGTCGATTTGCTTGTTGGTTCTCGATCAGGATATTTTTCATTAAAGATGTCGCATACTTCTTTTACGATCGCCGTAACCTAAGATCATCAAAACTTCTATTTTCTGTTTTTCTGACTGCACTATCATAATTTCAAATAATTTCTGCTAGGGTAATATTTTTCCGAAATGTATTATTGAAGACTTATAAATCGAAATGCTACACAAAAAATCAATTTAATACTGACATATGACAATGGTAACTGAGAACGTATTGTCTGGTTGCTAAGGGCTTCCAGATGTTTTCATAGCCTACTCAAGTTTGGCAATATACTCGTACTAACTACTGGGTAATCCTCAGGTTTTCATTGCAAAATAAATAATGAAGAAAATGTTAAGAAATATGAACACTGGTTTCCTTTATACTCAGTATACTGTAACATGAACATATGACGTATGTGATATGGGCTTTCGAATTTTTATATAAAAATATACCCTTTTGATTTAAAAAAATTATCGATAACGTCATATCTTGTAAGGTGGTGAGAAAGAAATAATGTTTTCTTCAGATGGTGGAAAACTAGAATAGCTTTACCTCCGAAAATGATTAACTCGTAAGATAATGGAACGTTTCCCACACTTGAACGCACTGTATAGCCTTATATCAAGAAATTATATACAGATGAAGAAGGGCAAATGAAATAATCCACCCTGATAAGTTACTGTGTTTATCAAATAACTATTGTGTGAGAAAATTATTGGATTTTTCTCACCGTATTCTGAATTTGCAACTCAAAAATTCAATGAAATGATACTCCTCTATTCCAAAAGTTAACATTTCGGGGACTATATGTCCGTTCCCAGAACTGGTTGTATTCTTGTTCTCGAATGGTTTAAATTCTCAATTCTATTTTTCGATCCGTGGATGAGTTGAGAAAGCGTTATGGATTAATTTGTCACCAAAATGATTCGCTGCTTGTTGCCAAAATTCAAATTTCTTATAGGAAAACTCACGTATGATCAGCTGATAAAGAAAGACCACTCCTTAGTAGAAAGTCGATATGGAATCATTGCTCGGGGTGCAGAAATATAATTGAAAATATCATGAGAAAATTTTACTACCCTACAGCTGAACTCTACAATTAATCACAAATATTTGACATCGAATAATTCTGACAATCGTGACAAGAATTCATAAGACAGGAAATAACTTAGCTGAGATTGATCACATATATCGTACCCGACATAAAGCAAATTTTTCAACAGTAATTTTCCTACATCGGCTCGAAACTCTTCAATTTCTTACCTGATGATCTCAAATTTCTTAAACCAAATATCTCGAAACACAATGACGAACTCAAGAAATTGTTGCATTCCACGCCGAGATATCTTATACATAATCTAATTCATTCCAATGATAATCAATAATTAAAATTACTAGTCAAACAATTATCATTTCTTTTCTATACTTTCTTATATCGCATAATCTATATTAGCATATGCTCATTATCATTTTATTAATTTGAAAGATATTCCATAATTTGAACTTCAATTCATTCCATTCCTTCTCAAGATATACTTATATTTTTTTATATGTATATGTGTATATATATATATATATATATATATATATATATATATTTTTGGAGGTTCTTGGGATTTAGATTCGATAAGAGAAATGAGAGTTTTCAGATAGACGTTTCGCCTCTGGCCAGAGGCTTCACCAGTATTGGTTTTTTTTATTAATTAAAAGAAGATAATTACATCTATTTTGTTTAACAACATTGCTGAAAGAAACAATCATCATTAGAAGGGGGACAATAGAGATATTGTTGAGGTGGTGATGTGAGTTTGTTATGATTATTAATTCATGCCACGGAACGTACCTTGGGCATAACAACAGGGTTATTAAACCATTTTCTCGTTGTTTACACATTTAAGCTTATTGCTTTATATTTAAATATCATTTCGGTTTTTCCTTTGAAGATATATATATATATATATATATATATATATATATATATATATATATATATATTTATCTATATATATATATATTTATTATATATATATATATATATATATAAATATATATATATATATATATATATATCCATATATATTGTAATGTTATGATGATATGCAAATATCAATTAATTTTATAATTGAATTTTGTTATTATTATTATTATTAATATATTTTTGCACCGCGTTGGGCGCCACTTGTGATGTTATGATATATTTTCAATATGAATTGTTGTTACAATATGAAATTGCTAATAATGTTTGCTTACTTTGTGAGCCAAATTGTTATGATATAGATAGTATATTTTTTGCCCCAGTATAATATTGCAATGATGTAATGATAATTGCTACTACGTCACTGTTCTCTCGTCACGTTGCTGCCAATTGTTATCATTTTTCTTACCACAGCTACAAAGTTGGTACACCTCTTTATCTTGATAGCCGGTTCAAGGATTTAGCCACTACTTGATATGTCAAAACTCAATTTATTCCATGGTCGTAGGAATGATTGTTGATCATTGTAAGAAAAACAAACAACGTATCAAAAAGCAATTATTTCCTTTATTCAGAAGACTTAATTTTACCTGGCCTACGAGAAATAACTTATAATGAATGTGAATCTACAAATATTCACGGATAATCATAAAATGAAATTCATGGATAGATAGACAGAACCTCACTTTTTCCTTGAGAGTGAAATTTTCTGTTATAGTTCAAAAAAAGTGAAAAAAGTCTCTTCGATGTGAACTAATGCTATTTTGTGAATTGTTCAGGACCGGATTGCACTATTAAAAGTTTTATACCTGGCTGGAAATGTCGGTGTTCAAGATATGCCCTGAAACTGGATCCCTTCTCACCCAAGCTCCATCAGGAACTCCAATACCATAAATCAGGAACCATACAGATGCAGAAATCAGCTTTGGATACTTGGATATGTTGTATAATTAAGGCAATATTGGTTTTGTTCTTCAAATGTTGGAATTATTTCGTTTTTCTTCTCCAAAAATGATGCGTGGCATTCCTTTCAAAAATTTTTTTCGATCTCCTTTTGGCTTTCGTTTTCTGTCGCCTAGCTACGAATTTTCTTCCTCTTTTTTCATTGGAATTTTTGAATTCGTGCACCAAATTGTCACATTTCACTGTTTGTTTCTTATATAATTTATATATACAACTATTTTCCATTCTATTACTATTTACAAATTTCCAAACCTGCATAACATCACCCCTGTTGTTATTCTCTACAATTTCCAATTTTCCATGTGACCATCTATTCCCTGATTCTTAATCTCCATCAAGGAGTTTTGTCTCTACCATTGGCTACTTTTAGTTAGGTACAATTTCATATACTGTATGTTTCAAATTTATAAATGTGTTGATCATTTTATTCATGAAAATTTTGTAAAACTAGACTTTTTATTGTCTTTTTACCAATTATGGGTTATAATCATTATGACAGTGTATGAAATTGATTGTGTCATAGTATTTCGACATTTTTATCTATCCATATTATACAGGTTACAAATAAATAGAACTTCCAAAATTATGTAAAAACAATCTCTTGAAACTAATAACTATTTAGTAATCATTCTTTTTGTGTTTTTTTTTCCTTTTAAAACTTATAACTGGCATAACATAACATAACAACATTCCTAAATTTATATTCAATAATTTTCTACTATTAGAAAATTTTAATATCGATATCTTTATTTATATTTATTAACTTTACTTTGACTAATACTATTTTTTTCTACTTTCAGAGAACTACCTTGCTGGATTTCCCACCAGTTCAAGAAAAACAAATTCTACAACGATAACTATTATTTACAACTACTAGTACTATGTTATTCGGTTCCAGAAAAACTTGACCTCCGATATATCTTCGTATCAAGAGAGAAAACTTTTCAAGATATCTTCATATATGACATTTTATATTTTATGATTATCTTACTTTCATTTTATATTTTATACTGATATTATTTTCAATTATCGATTTTACAATTACTGGTACTTTCAATTATGCTGTTTTATTATTTTTCCTATCTCTTCCTTCAGTTGTTCTTTAAATTCATATTGAATTGGATATTTTATTAATTTGAATCTTTCATTTTATTTACTTTTATTTTGTGTACATACTCTTTCGCTTTTTCATTATTCATACATAATTAACATATTATATTCATTTATAATTCATTAATATACCTTCATTGTATTTATCATTATACCTTTATCATCATCATCATCATCATCATATTTCTTATAATATACTTTTTAGTATTATTATTATTATCATTTCCACTTTCATTTCTCATACATTCATTTTACACACAAAAATATTTTATCTTCATTTCTCTTCATTTTTCTTCAAAATTCACATCATTTATTAACCATTTCTATATTTTTCCTTCTTCATAATCTATATTGTTTTTCACTTTACTTCATCTAACTAACCTGTACCAATAATTTTATCAACTTTTCTGTTTTTCAGTATTATGATTGTTATTCTATATCTTTCTTTTCTTTCTATACTTTTTATTTAGGCGTTGTTTTGTTTCCTCTAATAGTTTCTCTCATTGATGTATTTTTTTTCTTTACGTTTGTTTTTCATTTTCTTTTCTTTTATTCAAATGTTTTGAACCTTAACTATCTATCAAACTATTTTTTTAACTTTGTTCCCTTTTTTTTTTTAATTCCAAATTTTTTTAATTTTTTTCCCAATTTTTTTTTTTTTTCCTTGGAATTTTGTTTTGTAACTGCAAGCCTATTTTTTATTTCAAAAATTTTCAATTGAAATTTTCTGTAAAATTTTTCAACTATTTTCATTTCCATGAATTCAAATTTTTGATAGCCACGTTCATGTTATTCATTTTTATTATTATTATTTTATCATTTTCTTTCCCTTTTTGCAATTCAAAATTCATTTTCGCCATTATTATGTCATATATTTTCATTATCTTCACCTTATTATTTATTTTACCTTTTTGCAACAAAATTTTTTATTTTTCACATTCATATTATGCATTAGTTCATTATTTTTGAGATCGAAATTCTTTTTTATATTTTGTATTTGTTTGTCATCTTTTTCTAATAATTTATTGCTATCATCTGTTTTTTGTATAAGTACTCCCTGAATTTCATTTTTCTCACTACTTGTATCTGATGATTTACTTATTCCTTCTGTACTTTCTTTTAAATCCTCTTTCATACTTTCTTTTATTTCATTTTTTAAACTTGCTGTATTTTTCTTTTTTATTTCATTTCTATACTTCCCATATTTTCTTCCATCCCTGACTGAATTTTCTTTTCAAATCATTTATTTCATTTGTCAATCACCTTCCATACCCGCCATATTTTCTAAATTTTATTACACAAACCTCAATTTTTGCACTCTGCAATCTGTCCAAACCATTTTTTATTCACCAATATCTAGCCTTACACCTTGAAATGCAATTGCCAATGTTCGCACAGTGTTGCGATGAATATTAAGAAATAATATTTTTCCTTAACTTGCCCTTACTCTGCCTTGAAATGATATATTGCCCTTACTTTGCCTTTTCTTGCCTTTTCCGCCCCACGTTTTGTGCCACTTGTAATGTTATGATGATATGCAAATATCAATTAATTTTATAATTGAATTTTGTTATTATTATTATTATTAATATATTTTTGCACTGCGTTGGGCGCCACTTGTAATGTTATGATATATTTTCAAATATGAATTGTTGTTATAATATGAAAATTGCAAATAATATTCTTTGTGAGCCAAATTGTTATGATATAGATAGATATTTTTGCCCCTGTATAATATTGCAATGATGTAATAATAATTCCTAGCTACGTCACTGTTCTTCGTCATTGCTGCCAATTGTTATCAATTTTCTTTACCACAGCTAACATTTGAAATTGGTACACCTCTTATCTCGATAGCCGGTTCAAGGCAATTTAGCCACTACTTGATATGTCAAAACTCAATTTATTCAATTTGTCGTAGGAATGATTGTTGATCATTGTAAGAAAACAAACAACAAAGTATCAAAAGCAATTATTTCCTTTATTCAGGAAACACTTAATTTTACCTGGCCTACGAGAAATAACTTATACTAATGTGAATCTACAAATATTCACGGATAAATCATAAATGAAACGGGATAGATAGAACAGAACCTCACTTTTTCCTTGAGAGTGAAATTTTCTGTTATGTTCAAAAAAAAGGAAATAAAGTTTTTTTCAGATGTGAATCTGTTATTTGTGAAATTGTTCAGGAACCGGATGTGACTATTAAAAGTTTTATCCCTCTTGGAAATGTCGGTGTTCAAGATATGCCCGGAAACTGGATCCCTTCTCACTCCAAGCCCATCAGGAACCCAATACCAAACAGGAACCAAAGGGAAACCCAGCTTTGGATACTTGGATATTTGTATAACAAGGTAATATTGGTTTTGTTCTTCAAATGTTGGAATTATTTCGTTTTTCTTCTCCAAAAAAATGATGCGGGATTCCTTTTTTTAAATTTTTTTTCGATTCCTTTGGCTTTGTTTTCTTCACCAGTTAAAATTTCTTCCTTTTCTTCTATTGAATTTTGAATTTTCCGCACCAAATTGTCACATTTCGTTTGGTCCTTTTTTATAATTTATATATAAAAACCCTTTTTCCATTCTTAACCATTTACAAATTTCAAAAAATTGATAGACATCCTTCCT
Source organism: Gonioctena quinquepunctata (assembly GCA_018342105.1). Classification (NCBI taxonomy): domain Eukaryota; kingdom Metazoa; phylum Arthropoda; class Insecta; order Coleoptera; family Chrysomelidae; genus Gonioctena; species Gonioctena quinquepunctata. The sequence goes on from JAFIRS010000090.1 coordinate 1,198,417, forward strand.
TTTATTCTCCCCACAATTTCCAATTTTCCATGTACCATCTATTCCCTGATTTCTAATCCCAAGTTTTTGGCTCTACCATTCATTTTAGTTAGGTAAAATTTCATAAGTATTTTAAATTTTAAATAAAGGGTTTTTAATCACTTTTATTCGGGAAAATTTTGAAAACCATTTTTTATTGTCTTTTACCAATTATGGGTTGTAATCATTATGAAGTGTATGAAGTTGATTGTGTCATAGTTTTTGACATTTTTATCTATCCATATTATAAATTAAAAAAATAGAACTTCCAAATTATTAAAACAACCCCGAAACTAATAACTATTTTAATTATTCTTTTGTGGTTTTTTTTCCTTTAAAACTTATAACTGGCAAACATAAAGAATATATTTTTGTAAATGACCTTCTAGAAAGTTTGGAGATCGATGAAAAAAAAGCGAATACTTTTTAATTTTAAATAATTATAAAGCTGAATTTGTTTCACCGAAATTAAACAATAAAGGAATGTCTTTGTTGATATTTTGATGTGATTTCAGAATGATATCTCTTACATTTTCAAAGATTAACAAAAGTTCGGAAAATTCCTTTTAATGTTAAAATGGAATTTAACGGAAAACAAAAAATTGTTTATTTAAAGGGAAAACCACTTTTTCCTTACGCGAACAAGTGATACGAGTCTTTATCGAAGCCATTTTTTTTATAAACCGAACTTATTTAAATCAATGATTCCATGAACATGACTTACAATTAGTGTAAAAAGAAAAATATAATATTCTCATATTCAAAACTAAAAAAACTAGTCCAATCAATTCTCATTGATTTGAGAAAAAATATTCTAACTTACATTGGGAAGTTTATACAATTCATAGGAAAGGGGTTTCCACTCAACGGAAAGGTCTTCCAAATATGAAGCCATCCCTCGATTTCACGGCTAAGAAACATTTCAGCGGACTTCAGGAGCAATCAGCAACTGTTTCATGATTCATTCTCGAATGAGAATCTGCGGTATGGCTTTCGATTCGAAAAAAAATTACATTGGAATTGTGGAAAATTCCCAATGTAAGACATCTGCTGTGTAGAAATCTACAATAAGAAACAAAATAATTGAATTCCACATCTGCAAGAGTTTCCTCGAATTCAAGATCTTATTTTTCATACAAAATGGAAAAGCAGAAATCCAAAATTTTCCTTCAAATCCAACAGTCTCCATAAAAATCAATTGTATAATGTTTGTACAGATTTAGGCAGACGAAATCTAATTGTTCATCAACACAAAAGGAATTTTGAGAAAACAAGGAGATGACGTAGATCATTCTCTGGAAAGAAAACGAAAAGATCAATAATTTAAAAGTTGATGAGGCCACTAGAGAGAGCCCACTAATTCAAAACCACCGACTATCCTGAATAAGCCTTCCGCCCGGGTGATATAAAAAAACTTATCATTTTTGCAAATACAGAAAATATAATTATTTTAATTCCCGGGTTTCTTTTAACTTAAAACCTTTCCAAATGTTTTTTTAAACACCACCAGACAATACAATTTTGGGCGGGTAATTACCGAAATTATAATTATATCAAGATCTGAAGCCAAGCAACACCGGGCGCGGCTAGTACTTGGTTGGGTGACCGCCTGCCAAGGGAGGTGCGTGTTAAAAATGTCATGAATAACTGTAGCGTAGTAGTGTTTTCGCAGCTGCAGGCGTCATATCAATGAGCACGAGATATGACGATAGATATGCCGACCTTGGGAAGGCGGTCCCGAGTTCAATGATTTTGAGCTCGTTAAAGAACCCTACCTCTGAAACAACAGAGGATTCGACCAAATTTCCGGTTGGGAAAAGTAGTCTCACCGGCGTCGATATTGAGCCTAGTCGCAGAATCAGGCCGAAGTTGAATAAATGATAAAAAAAAAAAAATGAATTTTTAATCATTGGGAAGGTTATTTAAATTTATTTCTATTGTATATTAGCGTGAGAGGATGAGAATGAGTCAGTTGAACAGTCATTCACTCCTATTAAGATTTCGAATCCTCACACTTTGTATTTAGAAATTTTAAGGCAACAAATTGAACACCTTGTTGATGAATGGAGCACAGGAAAATATATTTTCAGCAAGACGGGGCTTCGCCTCACAACAGTGCAATTGTCAACAATTTTTTGGCTGCAAATTTTAGCAATAATTGTATAGCCAACCAAGGACCCAACCATTGGCCGGCCAGGTCACTGGACCTAACGCCTATAGACTTTTACCTCTGGGAAAAGGTTGGAAGATCCCATTTTTAAATTGCCGACCAACTCTAGACACGAACTGGAAGCGGCAGTTTTGCTTCTCTCACTCCCATTGAACTAATTAATTCGGCAAATGTTCAAAAAAGGTGCCGCCTGTGTGTAGGAGAATCTGGTAGACATTTTGAACACCTCCTCTAGAGAAATATTTTGTTCTTGTTTGTTCTCTATTATTATTATTGTTAAAGTTTCATTTATTAGTAGAAAACATAGTATAATTTTTTATCAGTTTTATTGAAACTATGAGTTTTAATTACTGCTGTGAACAGCTTTCTTAACATTTGATACACTATTCAAGCCATCCTGAAGCCAAATGACTCAGTGGACGTGCTGATAGAGACCCCATTGAATAACACTAAAACTCACCAAACAGGATATAGTGCTGCTATGGACTGATGAAATTAGCTCGGATATTGGAAGTTAATTTATACCAAACATGACGCATACAAACCATATAATTATCACGCAGCCCTTCCGATATGACAATGCGAAAATGAATGATTCAATATACATAAGCAACCTACAACTGAAGGAATCACTACATGCATGTGTTTTTGAGTTTAGTAACATCCTAAGGGAATCTAATTACTTAAGAAATGGATACGGTATAACATCAAAAGGAAAATGGTATATTTGTAGAGCCATTTGGAAATGCATTTCAAGATTGGAAATAAACTCCTCGCATAAACGAGATGGCAATGACTTCCACCTCTCTAGGATGAACAACATATGTCACCCCCAGTACCATTGGCGGATGAAATCCAGGACACAATTGAAAACTTTACTAACCAGGAAGTAGGAAACCGGAACAATTTTTTATACCCGCGGCTATCGCAGGTTGCTCCAGAAATGTTTCCATGAATATGATTTGATAAAAAAACAACAAGAAACAAATAAGATATTGAGAAATTACCTAAAGAAAATACGTGAAAGTGGTGAAGAAGGCAGCTACATAAGAGGAGAAAAGCTCTATAGAAACAATATAGGATACACAGCAGAAGATATCTTGGAGATTGAAGAAAATAGTGAATCGCCAGACTACTCGAAAGCCGCTAGTGCACCAGAAACTCCATCAAGGCCATCCGCAGAAAGAACAAAAAATAAGAGAAATAATAGAAGATGCCTCACAACTTATGAAACTAGACAATACTAAAGTAGATATAAAAATACTCCACAATAATATAAGGAGTGTGAATAAGAATTTAGATCAAATGAAAGTATTACTAGAAGAAACTAAACATATTTTTGATATAATAATTCTATCTGAGACTTGGCAAATCAGAGATATAGACTCATATAATATGAATGGGTATAATCTCATCTACAATTATGGTAACGTGAACCAAAATGATGGAGTCATCATTTTTATAAAAAATAATCTATATTTCACTCATGATATAATACATCTATCAAATGGAATCAAAATCATTCAACTGAAAGTCAAACTTCACAATAAAAATATACATTTAACATCTATTTACAGTTCACCATCCACATCAGATCAGATATCAATATTAACATAATGGAGAATGATGACATTACAAATAACTATTTGAATACACTTAGTGCTCATGGATTCATATCTCATATAAATTCTGTAACAAGGATCAACTCTGGTACTTGTATAGATCATTGTTTCGTGAAAGATACCTCGAATAACTTCAAATACAATTCATTCGTCGTAGAAACAGACATAACTGACCACTTCTCTATTGTACTACAAATCATTTCACCTGAAACAAAGAAAAAATTATCAGTAATATCAAAATATAAAAAATTCATTGATACCAAAAAACTTAAACAAAATATATGCGAAGAGAATTGGCTGGATTTATACTCAGTAGATAATATTGAACTTGCCACTCAAATATTCATTGAAAAAACCAAGGAAATCGTGGAAAAAAGTACAAACACAATTAAAGTTGGTAGGAAAAACATAAAAAGAAATCCGTGGATTACTGATGGTATACTCAAGTCCACTCATGAAAAATACAATCTTTATAAAACAATGAAAGGGAACCCAACAGAAACAAATAAAACAAAATATAAACAATACAAAAATAGACTGAAAAAAATAATAGAAGAAGCCAAAATATTTTAAAAAAAAAAAAACAATACAATCAAAGAGATTCAATGTAATGATGGCTCTATGACTACTGACCAAAAAAAAATTGCCAACAAATTTGTTGAACAATATAGTGAAATTGGTGAAATCCTGGCGAATAAAATACAAGAAAGACCAAACTACAAAAAAAATAAACCAAAAACAAAATTATAAATTCCTTCTTCCTAGAAAAAACTGACGAATGTGAAATCTTTCAAGTTATTGAGAACTTAAAAAACAAAAAATCTCCCGGGATTGACACTCTTAGAGCTGAAACTATCAAACTGGTAGCAAAAGAACTGGCGATACCATTGACGTACCTAATAAACTGGTCATTTAGTAGTGGGATATGTCCAACTCCATTCAAATGTGCTGTCATTTCACCAATATTCAAGTCTGGTAATAAACTCAAAGTAGATAACTACCGCCCAATATCTGTAATTACAAATTTTGCAAAAATATTCGAAACCATTTTACAATCACGCATTGAAAAATATCTAACAAAATATAACATTTTATCAAAAAATCAATTCGGATTTCAAAAGGGCAAGTCAACTGAAGATTCAATAACACTGCTTACCAACAAAATCGGTAAATATGTAGACGAAAAATTAACATCACTATGTATATTTGTGGACTTGAAGAAAGCATTCGATACTGTCAGCCATAACCAGCTTCTAGAGGTACTTGAGAGTATTGGATTCAGAGGAATATCCCACCAACTTCTCTATAGTTATCTCCATGAAAGGAATCAATGTGTTAAAATCGAAGACACTCTCAGTGAATCTCGAATAGTCCAATATGGTGTACCCCAGGGGACAGTTTTGGGTCCGATCCTCTTCAACATCTACTTAAATGATCTCTTTGCACTAGACGTGGAAGGGGACATAATGAGCTTTGCAGATGACACAGTAGTTATTTACAAATCGGAAACATGGAGCTCTCTAAAAGAAAAAGTAGAAAAAAATTTCAAAGCTAAAATTCAATGGTTTGAAAGTAAACTACTGACTATTGATATGGATAAAACATTTTACATTACTTTTACATCCTATGCTAACAATTTACCAAGTTTCAAATCACTACTTATAAAATATGAAAACGTAAATCTCACTAACTCACCAGTAAATAATATAAAGTATCTTGGCATATATATATATATATAGACGCTCATTTGAAATGGGACGCACATATTAATCATTTGGTGAAAAAATTACGTAGTGTAACATACAGACTGAAATACATGATACCCTATCTAGATATAGCTCAGATGCGCACACTCTACTATACTTTGTTTGAAACCCACCTCTCCTATGGGATAGTTGCCTGGGGAACAGCAAATGCCTCTCATATAAAAAATCTAGAACAAATAAAAAAATTAACTCTGAAAATAATCACAAATAAAAAAAGAACTCACCCTACAGAAGCGCTATATAAAGAAACATTGATTCTAGACATAAGACAACTCTACTTTTTCAAAACGGTTATAAGGCAACACAAAAATGAACATGAACTTAAAAAAATTGAACACCATTATGCAACTCACCATAAAATGAATTCAACCTATGTGCCAAAATCACAGAAGAACACTTTACAAAAGTGTTATACTTATTTAGCTCCTCGACTGTATAATCTCATTCCAGCAGATACCAAAGCTATCATTAGTAATAATTCATTCAAAAATAAGCTCAAAGTTTGGATTTTAGGTTTGCCAAGAGTACAGATACACCAATATGTCGATATGAAAAATACATATTACTACAGTGTATAAATATTAGTTGAAGATGTACTTACATGTTAGTTGGAATTGCATAACCTGTAATTCTATTCTCCATTGTTTATTTTATTGATATGTGATTGATGTTTGATGCAAATACCTATTACAATTTGTTTTATTTCTAAAATAGGATGTTCTTCTTATATTATTTATAAATGATCCTTAATGTGATATCTACATAAAATTATTTCCGTGCCTTTCTGCTCACACTGAAAGAAACTTCATTTTCACAATTTTATTTATTTATAATAATTCTATTGCGAATTGTTTCATTTTAAAAATAGTATGTTCTTTTTCTATATTATCTATAAGTGATTTTAATATGATATTTATATGCTGATGCTCTTTCGCTCAGACTGAAAAAAAATTTATCTTTACAATTTTATTCATTATAATCTATGGTACATTAATGTTAAAACCCACGCACAGGTTCATCCTTCTGTGTATTTATTTATCGTTAACTAAAATTATTGTATATTTCAAATTGAATGGTAAATAAATATTATATGTATATATATATATATATATATATGTATATAGAAATAAAGAAGGAAGATAATAGTAGCACTAGGAAAGGGCATCCAGGCTATGTGACTGTGTGCCATCAAAACATCCAGTGCCTTGGTAATAAAATTTCAATAGATGTGTTAACAGAAAATAGCCTTGTGTGTGATATATTATTTATTTCTGAACAATGGCAGAACAACTTACAGTTGGATGCGATGAAGTTGAAACATTTTAGTTTATCTACCTATTTCTGTAGGAGTTTGACGAAAAATGGGGGTGTAGCAATTTATATAAATGATGAAAGTAGGCTTAAGATAACAGTGGTTGATTTGACAGGATTCTGTGTAGAGGCAGTTCTTGAATGTTGCGGTGTTATGACTCCAGTTTTATCTGTGTATGGATCTACAGACCTCCATCAGGAAATTTCATTTCGTTTTCGAATCACTTCAACGGACTACTAACCCTAGTGAGTAGGAATTATGATACCGTTATAATAGATGGGGATTTCAACATAAACTTTACTAGTAATAGTAGGGATTTGAACTATTTTCGTGATCAGTTAGCATGCTTCAACTTGAAGTATACTGTAAATTAACCAACGAGGGTAACTGCAACTCCAAGTACATGTATAGATAATTTTATTATCCTCAAAAATTCTGAATATAAGGCGACGGTTATAGATCTCAGTTTGTCTGACCATTACGCCCAAATCATTCAAGTTTCAACAAAGATAGGATGTCAAACACAAACACGTAATCAGATTAGTAATGGAAGATCATTCTCAGAAAACAGTATTAATAACTTCAAAGCTCTCTTGAGTAACGAATTGTAGAGTGATCTCTACAACGAAAAATGCCCAAACAGGGCCTATGACATCCTGCATAACATACTTCAATATTATATCGAAGTTGCGTTTCCGTTGAAGCGCTTTCAAGAACGGACAAGAAATTTTAATGCCAACCAACTTACTCCAGAAATTAATGAATTAAAAAAACTAGTTTGTTTTTACTCAGATTGTGCTAGAGTAAATGAGAACTCCAAAGATATAAGTAAGCAAACAACACAAATGTACAGGGAAAAACTGAAAGAAAACTACAAACATTGTGAAGAAGACAAAATAAACAACTCGACCAATAAATCGAAGACTATGTGGCAAATCGTGAACCAAATTCAAAAAAGGGAAGCAAGTCTAATATTATTAAAATTTGTGAAGGTAACGTTGAAGTCCATGAAATCGTCTTGGCCAATAATTTCAATAGTCACTCTACCAAAGTTCCACAGCAAAAAGAAATTGATCTGAATTTTATGGAAAGGAATATCGAAACATGTCCCAACTGTTTCTTCTTGCATCCAATTACTGAGATTGACGTTAGTGATTATGTGAAAAAACAAATTCAAATGCAACTGGCCATGATGAAATTTCAAATAATCTCTTGAAAAAATGTGCTTATCAACTCTGTAAACTAATAACATACATTGTGAACTTGTATATGGAACAAGGAATTTTTCCAGATAAATTGAAAACAGCATTTGTCTTACCAATATTTGAAAAAGGTGACTCAAATCTTCACGATAACAACAGAGGTATTAGTCTCCTCTCGAGTATTTCAGAAATTGTTGAGATAAATATTAAGAACCAATTGGTGTCTTTTTTTTCTGCCAATAAAATCCTCTCACCAAATCAACATGGGTTCATACAAAACAAAAGTACTGATACAGCCTCATACGAATTCAACGAGTACGTAATAAATGCTCTGGACGGGAAACTACACATCTGTGGACTATTCATTGATTTCTCCAGAGCTTTTGAGTGTGTTGACCATGGGAAATGGAAAATTGGAACGATATGGTGTGAGAGGAACAGCTTTGAGTTTGATGAAATCATACTTGATAGGAAGGACCCAAAGAGTATTGATTCGGAACTCCAAAAGCCAACCTGCAACTATCGAACAGGGCGTCCCTCAAGGCTCTATATTCGGACCCTTTCTTTTCCTTGTATACGCTAACGATCTGATGAATTACTTCAATAATCTTTCAGAAACTCATGTAGTCGCTTTCGCAGATGACACGAATTTTCTTGTCAAAGGGCAAAACGTGACAGCTCTCACAAAAATGACACAAACTGTCTACGATCAAGTTCATAACATGGGCAAACGAAAATAATTCGACTCTCAACATATCCAAAACAGCGTTGATGAAATTCACCCTGCACAATATCCCAGAAAATTTCAAAATCCATGAGAATGACGAGTTACAGGTTGAATCATGCTCTACAACTAAAATGCTGGGTCTAACATCAGATCACAAACTTGCATGGACTGCTCACATTGAAACTCTATGCGAAAAAATACGTAAAAATTGTTACGCTTTGAGTTTTATGTCGACGCACTGTGGTAAAGAAGTGTTGCTAAATCTGTATTATGCGATCATACATTGTCATTCACGGTATGGAATTTTGAGCTGGGGTACAGGGTCTTCTGCGGAAAGAGTTTTTATTTCACAAAAATATACAGTCAGAATCATTGCACAAATTGGGTGGAGACAATCATGAAGAAATAAATTCAGAGAATTAAAAATACTTACTACTGCTAGCATCTATATCTACGAACTTTGTAAACACGTAGATAAGAATAGACTCAATTTCGCACCAAACCAGTATCAGTACTTGACATGTTCTAGAGACCTACTGATACCCAAAACGCACAGAACTATCCTATATAAAAAAAGCCATCTTTATCTAGGGCCCATACTTTATGATAAGCTCGATGATTCCATGAAACTGCGCCAAATGTCGATGTTTTTTAATCAAGACTAAAGACTGCCTCGTCGAAAAAAATTGCTACACTCTCGCTGAATTTTAACTTTGATTTTAGAGTCTCGTAGATTTTTATGATATATGTTTGTTTTTTTGGATGTGATATATATGTATATGTGTGTGTATGTGTATATATGTACTTGTTTTATTCATGATATGATACGTTATGGTGTGATATGATATGATTAAGATATATCTTTTATTTCTACTACATAATACATATTAAGTATCTATTGACGCTTTCCTTGTTATTGTATTTATAGAATGTTCTCCACTTTATACTTTTTAACAAGAGAAAATAAATTATTATTATTATCACTAGTGAACACTTGCTTTCTGTTTTATCGCCGCGTCGTACAAAGCCTATTTGTTCAAAGTATGCGTTTCAAAGTCTATATGAAAAAACCTAAAAGCTCTACATTTCAGAAGTGCTACATTTTGTAATGCTAATTCTAAGCTCTATTGAAATATGCAAGAATATACAGGTTGACTCATCTAAAAAAATGATTTTTTCATTAATAACTATCGATATATGATTTGAAAAAATGAATTACTTACACCATTGAATTCTATGTATAAAGGTGCTCTGAAATGTTGTGATAGAAACAAATAATTTTTGACAAGAAAAAAGTTACAGCAACTTATCGGAAATGCACATTTTTGAAAAACATGCTGTAACTCAGAAACGATGATAGATATCGATATGCGGTTTTCACCATTAACTTTGTCATAGAAATTGACCCTCAGACACAGCCATGAGTTTTCATCTATCTAGTTTGAAAACAGGACTTTCCCTTTAAAAGTGTCCAATTTGGCCCACTAGGAACAATTAGATTTTAAGATTATTTGAATAGAAATCAGTAATTGAGTTCAATAAGCTACCTATGACTATTAAAAACTGTGATAATTTAAATCAGTGCAGAAAGATCAGAAAATTTGATGAATAAATGGTTGTCATCTTTTATTTCAATAATTCCATACCTAATTAAATGTTATTCAATTAAGTTCAATTTTTCTATATATAATAATGTTTATAACTTTCGTAATTTTTATGTAGCATTGATGCTAAATAAATACATTATTATTATTCTGCAGGACACTGAATGAACAGTGATGCTTGTTATTATTATTTTTTATTATACACTTTCCTGATACTTTTTATATCTTAGATCGCTCAGTGATAACATCTGCCGGTCCCAAGCCTGGAATAAAAGAAGAATTTGATAGGAAATCAAAACAATAAATTCAGTTCTTTTATGATTTTTTCGGCACAACTCACTTCGAAAAAAAATGTTTAAAGAAAAATTGACAAAGTTACATCTGAAGTTAAAGAATAAATCTCCGCCTATGGTCGGCGGCGAGTTCGATCAAAGCGCAAATCCTATTATGTTTTATCAGGGGTTGATGATAAACTCCATCCTCATCCAGCTTAGGATGGAAAGCATCCAGCTTGGAATGGATTATAGATGTCGCGTCTATAATTTGTATATTTCAAACAAAAATGATATCAGAAATAATTGATACAAAATATCCTTCCTTTGATGACGTTTCGGAATCACTTCGATTCCTTCCCCAAATCACTTCATTTCTAATAATTAGTATGTGTATTTTCCCAATTCGGAACAAATTTAGTAATTTGCCCTTATTGGAACACGGAGAACTATAAATATAGAAAGCAATAATCCGATACCTCCCCAAAAAGACGTTATTCATAAGGCATCAACTAGCCCTGTATTTTTTACTAGTTCCCTTAAATCAAGTAATTTTGATATTTTTCCTATATTTTTTCAGTGGAAAATAACTTTTTTGGCTCTCTACCAATCCATTATGTTCGGAAAATAAATTCCAAAAATTTCATTTTGTATTGAAATTCTTGAACCCAACCAGATGTCTTGAATTGTCAACTTTCCACAATTCATGAAATAATAGTTACAGGAAACACATTCACTAACCTAAAATGTTCCTCAAATTCAACATATTTTCTATAGAAATACAATTTCACAACTCATGCAGTTTTTGGCCACCTATATTTTTCCGAACGGCATATTGAATATAAGTATAACATATAAATTCATGTTGACAAACCAAACATTACCAGTTGACTATTAAATAGAAAGATAATAATAATAATAATAATAATTCGTCTTTATTCAACATAAAAATATAATAATAAGTACAACTATAACAGTAAAGGTGAAAAGGCGGAGTGTCAGCGAGAGCTGTTTTTAAACTCAACCTAATGTTAAAAAATAAATAAAAAAGAATAAATATGAACAAAATGTTGACAATATGAAAGTAGTAGTAACTTTCTAGTAATAACTTTCCAGTAATAAATAGATCAGTGAATGAGGTTAGCCGAGTCAGTTCGAACAAAGACAGTCTATTTGCCAAGATGAACTTCTTAAAATTACTCAATGAGTAGGATCTAAATTCACTGGGTAATGAGTAATAACATTTCGGTGCGCTGTACGAGAAGCTACGGGTGAAAAATGAAGTTTTATGCTTTGGAATGATGAGAGTTGTTCTATCACGAGTGGAAAATCTGTTCGGGTCCGAAAATGTTTTTAGCCTTTTGAAGAGGTAATCTGGCCGTTGGATAGTTAGGACTTTGTGGGTAATTGTAAGAAGGTGTAATTTTCTGAGTTTCTCTAAATTCAGCCAACCTGATTTCTTCATCGGCTCGGTTATATGGTCGTATTTACGAATGCCGAAAGAAAACCTCAGGCAATTATTTTGTATACGTTGCAGGCGGTGACAATCATTTTGTCGTAAAGCTGAACCGTATATACTGTCACAGTAGGATATTTTAGAATATATTAGCCACTCCCTATTAGGGTAAAGTTGCCTTGAGACGTTGTAGGAAGAGTGGCTGAGGTGGCTGACGTGTTTAGTGAATCTTAGCTCAGGATCAAGCCAAAGTCCTGGATTTTTGAATTCTTTCACATTTGGGAAAAAGACATCGTCTAGGCGAATTTGTATGGTGTTCATTGAGGCCTCTGTTTTTTTTGGTGCCGAATAGCATCACTGCAGACTTTTTTTCATTGAGTTTGAGTTTATGGGCTGTAGATATATCGAAGATGGTTTGGAGATCAGTATTGATTTGAGTTTGTGCCAAGTCTAGGTCACGAATGGGAAATGAAAAATAAATCTGGGTGTCATCGGCATACTGGTGTATTGTACAAGTGTTGGCAAAAAGGTGGAAGTCAGATATGTAAAGACTGAACAATAAGGGTCCAAGAATGGACCCCTATTGTACGCCTTTAGTTACAGATTATGCCTCTGAAATCGCTCCATCAAGAGTTACCTTTTGGGTTCGATCTGACAAATAATTTTTTATCAAGCGTACTGCATCCAGCGAAAAGCCGGAAGCGACTAGCTTCTGACAGAGGATATTGTAGTCGATTATGTCGAACGCTTTGCTATAGTCGAACAAAACCAAACAGGAAACACAGCCCTCGCCAACCGCTCTAAAAAAATCGTATGTAATTGAAAGAAGAGCTGTGGTAGTACTATGTTGCAATCGGAATCCCGAATGGACGGATGAAATTATTTTATGTTCGTTTACAAAAACATTGATTTGATCCTTGAGTATCATTTCCATTACTTTGGAAAGAGAAGGTAAAATGGAAATAGGTCGGAGGTCCGTTGAGTCAGAGGGAGTGTTACATTTTGGCAGAGGTATAACTAATCCGCTTTTCCACTTGTAAGGAAACTGTCCCGAAGTTATTATTAAATTAATAATGTGGGTTATATGGTTCAGTAGATAGTTTTCAAATAGGTGGATCATCTGTATGGAAATGTTATCGGAACCTGTTGCGTTACTCTTTATCTTGTTAATGTACGTTTTTATCGTGTGTGCAGTTACGGTAGAAAAGGAAAGCAGGTTACCGGACTTTTCTTGTACTTTGTAGCGGTCAAGTAGAGAAGTCTGGTATGCAGACCTGTCGGGCTGCGAGATTGTGTTGAAGTATGAATTGATGCGATTCACGTCTTTCAAATCATTCGGGATTCCAGGGGTGGCTTTATCCCTTAAAATTTTGAGAGATCTGAGTGAGATGATCCTGAAAAGTAAAAAATCTATGATAGAAATGAATTAATTTTTTGTGAATACCTGACAGAAAACAACTGCTTCCCCGGCTGAAGCCACGCTGGAAATTGGCCCGGATTTGCTGGATATTTTGAAAGTCCCTAACTCAAATGAAAAATCTGAAAGTAAAAATTTGAATTTTCATTCAGATTGTTATTTGATTCTATTCCAGTCTTAATTCAGATTTCAATGGCATCGCATTCACTAGGTCTTCAATACATTTTTGTTGACGAAAATCTATTTCACGCTTCTATGATCATCTGGACGACCGAAAAAATTAGGAAACACATTTTCTAGAAGCAATCACACTTGATTTTCCGATCACCCTGGTTTACATTTTCAAACAAATCAAACGTAGAAATTCATTTTGTAGGTAATATTTTCAGGAAGAAGTATAATAAAGCTGCAAACTATTTATAAAATCATATCTCATCACAACACACAAATATACATCACCGTTCAGAATAACGTTTTCATAAAGGTGTCCTAGAATCCTTCGCTGATAATACCAAAGGGAGTACATAAATGAGCTCACACAATATGCCTCCGTTAGCTCTATATTGAGCTAACAACAAATGGTTTCTCCAGGCATATTGTCTCAAATTACAATCAATAGATCCAATTTATATTATCAAACTGCATGTAGCATGTCTATCTACTTCTCTAAAGCTGATTATTTCGTTCCTTTATAACCAGCTTTTCTCTCCACTACCATTTCCAGTGGAGCAGAAAGCAGATAATAAGCGATGGGAGTTAGTTCTAGGAGGAATATGTTATGAAAAACGCTTCCATTGGGAGAGTTGATGTGCAGGAGAGTGGGGTAATGGAGTATGCAGAATAGTTGGGAACGGCTTAATATTTCGTACTTTCCCCTATACTACTACTCGGCCTATCAGAAACTCAGAACGGGGTTTATCGATCAATTACCCTTCGATAATATCAGACTTTGAGCAATTGAAAGAATCGTGTTCGAGTGTTAGGCAACTATTTTGGAACTGACTTCGTCTATTCTCGCGTTCCAGGATATCCTCGAGTATCTCAGAATTATCATAGGCCGCAGCATGACTTTTTCAAAGAATGTACATACAGTGCGTCCATAAACTAACGCATAAATTCATTATTAGCTACATAAACAATATTCAGAGCTGTGCCGACCACTGACGGAAAATGCTTCGAGCACTAAGCACGAAGCACTCTTGAAAAGTGCTTCCGAGTCTGGAGCACTCTTTCAGTTCTGAAATACTCGCGATTATTTGGATGATGTTATGCAATAATCCGCTAATCAACTCAGGTCTCAAACCGAGAAAATCCACTTCAAAGTTTATTCATGTTTTATAATTTTGTGGAAGATTTTTCTGTAGGTCGGATACTATTCCATCGGAGGGAATGCCTTTAACACTCATGTGCAATTATTCATAACAATACATAGCATCTTTGGGCACCAACTTATAACACCCTTTATTTTTGAACCCCAAATTTGAAGTACCTGATTGAAATTTAAAAAAGGTGAAATCACTTTGCTGATAGGCTGCTCAGATTGATACGGTTACTAGTTCAGTCGGGCGCCAGGCTTTCTAAAGACAAAAGCCAAAGATAAACAAAAATTTACCAAATAAATGTCATCTAGCTTGTATGGGAAGGCAAATAATAATGCAGGAAATCAACTTAACAAATTTATTCCAGACCAAGAAATATTTTGACAGTCACTGGATAGTATGAGAATTCATAAGAAAACTTTGAACAATGTTGCTTACTCCCTTGGAGAGTAGAAAAAAAATTCAATGGAAAAATTCAAAAATTAAATATACATAGCAAATTTTGACTCCGATCAAATTTGCCTGCGGAGAAGGTCTTCAATGGAGGGAGATGAAGAAGGCTGGTTTAGACGAAGATGGTCTCAGCGGTACGATGACGAGTCTGGTCGTGGGTGGGTATCTGTTGGTTTTTAGACCCCCTTGTTGGCATGAATTGGTTTCATCTTCACGGACCAGGCTGAATTTGACGTGCTGTATGACCTCCTAGAGTACCAGTCCTTCTGTCTCAGTAGGTGGCTCCACTTCACTTCACGAAAATCTGACAGTATAGAATCTATATTGGACCATCAACAATAACCATGCAGTACCTCCAAGAATTCGAATATTACCATCATATTAAAAGCAAAAAAAATATGTTAATCAACTACAACATTGATTGCAAAATAAGGAAAATAATTATACTCCACCAATATCAACAGTGATAGGCCATTAAATTTAAAGATAGTAACGTACCAGAATCAATTCAATCAGCACACCTGCATATGTCGAGGTTCAATCGAGGAAAGAGAACGATAATCCTTTCGATTCGACCAAATCACCACTTCGCCTGTTTTTCCCCAAACCAATCTCGGTTTTTTCTAGAGTTTAAAACACGTATGGAAAAAACAAACGCTCAACTCGACATGAACTACGAACTGTCATGATTACATTCTCAAGGATCGATAATAAAGATCCCAGTATCGCAGTTTACGACCTGAGTAGTGACTACTGACTCGCACCCGTAGAGGTAACCGAAAAAATAATTATAAATTGATTATGTATAAGGAAGTAACGGAAAATTCGTTACAAACTTGGAAAATTTTTTTTTCAAATCTTCTAATTTTTCTGTCAATGAAGTTTTTTCATTTGGCCATATCAATGAAAGCTCGATATTTTTCAATGCTGGTTTTCTTCCACTTTTTGCAATGTCAACTTTTTGTATTGAGGTTATAATAAGTGACTTTTTATTGCTATTATTGTAGGCTCAGATTTTTTTAATATAATTTCGTGGGTTTTCATCCATGATACTTTATTCTTTTTCACATCTTTTTTTCTATTAGTGATACTTTTGACTAAGTTTTCCACAGAAACAAAATTATTTTCCTCCATGCGAAAGGCTGAACTTTCGGATTCTTCTGCATTTTTCCATTATTATATAGTATCCGTATAAATACGTTCTTGGAATTTCAATGCAGATTACAAATCACCAAATTCTGAGTCATTGAGTAAAAAACTAGGCCCAGGCTGTAGGAATCGCATGGATATAGTTTCCAAAGTCGGATGATTGAGTAAAGAATGTAAGAGTAATAGAACAAGTTTGATGCTCCGGTTTTGTCCGCCTCAGCAGTCTGGCCATAACCTGGATTCTTCAATGGGAGCTTCAATGTTGTCTTTTATGTATTTGATAAGACATGACCAACTTCTTGTGTACCTCTCCCAGCTATATTTTCACTCAATATATTGAATATTGCTCGGCCAGAACTTCCCACGTGAATCCCTGAATCAGCCGTATTTTATAATAGACTGTTCCTGTGGGCACCTCAGGTATGGGATGTGTTTTTTGAAGATCATAAGTTAGTGTTTCGATTTCAGTGTTTCTTTTTGCCTCCTCTAGATCTTTCTTCATTGTATCTCTGAGAGATTTGGCTTTACCCCAATGTGCTTCAGGTAATATGTAAGTACAGGTTCTAAAACCTTACCAGTTGAACTATAACATTTTGTGTTATAAACATCCCAGAAGACATGTTTTTTTGGTTTGTTTTGGAATTTTGCAAATTATTTGCTCACATCACTCAAACCACAAAGCATGCTTGTCAAGCAAGAATTGATAAAGAGAATTTATCGAGGGTAATAATATTGAGCGTGACATCGAAGTGTGTGGCATTGAACTCAGCACTTCTAAAATTGCCGTTATCACAATATATAGATCAGCTTGTATAAATGACTGTACCATTTTTTTTCACAAATTAGAAGAACTTCTGATCTCTATCTCGAAAAAATTTGTAAAAATCATTCTACTGGGTGATTTCAATATCAATTTCCTGAGAACATCCACTGATCTCAGTAATTTGATCTGTCTAATAAACTCCTTTGTCCTACATTCAACTATTGCTGAGTTTACTAGGATTGTAAATGGCTCTAGCAGCTGCATTGACAATATTTTAACAAATTTAGATGAATCGTGCTATCAGACTGGCGTAATCGATCCCTGTCTTTCCGACCACTACGCTCAGATACTGAGTCTTAAAAATTCCGAGAGACAAAAAAGTGCCCCGTATTTCAGGAGGCAAATAACCAGCCAGGGAATACTCGCCTTCCGAGCCTCGTTACATACAGTTAACTGGAACACATTCTACTCGTCAAACTCCTCGAAAACAAGGTGGATTTCCTCTTAAACCTATACTGTCGTCTAGTAGAGGAACATTTTCCTCTCAAAAAATATCCTCTGAATTTGCACTCAAATACCCTCTCAGGTGGTTCAATGACGATCTGAGAAAATTAGGATACGGTACGTGCGGTAAAGATAATTTGCGATGCAACAAATGATCCGTTCATAAGCAAGCTTTCAAAATGATCAACAATAAATATCAAAAGGCCATTATCGAATCTAAAAAAATCATGCGATAATTTTATCAACCAATCTGATAATAAAATCAGAGATAGCTGGCAACTGATCAATTTTGAAAAGTAAACCAGCATCTCATGTAAAATCCGACGCGATCTCCCACAGCAATTCAACTCATACTTTACCACCATTGCCGAAACCATAATAAGTCAACTCCCACTCAATGCTAATACCCTTCTCTAAAATCACTGGACAATAAACTCAAACCTACCTCACCCGGGTCTTTTTCTTGAACCCATCACTCCATCCGAAGTTTTAATGCTATACATGAGCTGAAAACTCCTATTGCCTTGATGTATACAATCTAAACAGCAAAATCATAAAAAGAAACCTGTACATATTTGGTTGATCCACTGACGTCTATTTTCAATACTTGTATCAGCGAAGGATCTTTTCCTGATGAATTTAAAATCAGCAAAGTCATCCCTGTTTTTAAAAAGGTGACCAAAATCAAGCTGAAAACTATCGACCCATTTCTATCGTTCCCATTTTTGGTAAAATTTTCGAAATTATTCTCAAAAACGGCTTGAACTTTATTTTGAGGTGAACAATCTTCTTAACTCGGACCAATACGGTTTCCGAAAATCATGCTCCACTGTTCAAGCGGTAGCACGAGTTGTGAGGGACATAGTCGACGGATTTGAAAAGGGTCATCACAGCTCTGCAACACTGTGTGACTTGAGTAAAGCGTTCGACTGTGTCTCTCATATTAATATGTCACATAAACTGGAAGAATATGGAGTTAGAGGTCTGGCACTCTCACTCTTTTCATCCTATCTGACGAACAGAAAACAGCTTGTTGATCTGGGCAATAACAGAACATCTGATCTACAGCCAATTGAATTTGGTGTTCCCAAGGATCCGTTCTGGGGCCTCTTCTGTTTATTGTCTATATCAATGATCTCTTCTATGAACTACAACCTACAAATGTGTCATCTATGCCGATGACACATCTATTTTATGCTCTGACAAGAACTGCCAGACTCTGCTTGCCTCCATGTCACATGCCGAAAAACAAGCTGAATTGTGGTTTAACTCCAATCTACTGAAACTCAATAAGGAAAAACCCAACAAATCATATTTTCAACTAATCATAACATCTCAGTGGGAAAAACCGTCAACTTATTGGGAATTACACTTGATGACAGTTTGAATTGGGCACCTCACGTAGAAGTACTGAGTCAGAAACTCTCAAAATATATTTTCTTACTCAGGCAATTGAGAAACTTTGTAAGCTTGGAAACGCTTCTCTCGGCGTACTATGCATTTTTCATTCCCATGCTAGCTATGGAACTCTGCTCTGGGGCAACTCCTCCAATGCTACAAAAGTTTTCACGCTCCAAAACGCGCAATTAGAACAATTTCGAATGCAGGTTACCGAGATTCATGTAGGCCCCTCTTCATAAATTTGGGCATCATGCCATTACCATCTATTTTCATATACCATACTCTCTTGGAAATACATAAACATAAAGACGGTTTTCCGACCAACTCCCATTTTCACGAGTATAACACCCGTGGGGCTAACCTATTGAGACCTTACCGGTTTAATTTACAGAAATCCTCAAAGAACTCACTCGATGTCAACCTTTACAATATCTTACCGTTCACTACCAGGAATTTACCCTTGCCAATGTTCAAAAAACAAATCATGGAATATTTAATTAAAAAATGTTTTTATAGTACAGAGGAATATGTTGCCTTAACCTCAGTGCTTGAATTTCTATAACATTTCTAATATGTACCTATTATTAAGTCTGTATGTATGTACGTTTGTGTGTTTATATATCAGATCTATTTTACTCAATGTTGTACATTAACTGTTTATATATATATATATTTTTCTTTTTTATTTCTAATGTTCTAAAGGATCTTTGCGCAGATCTGCTGTTTTTATTATCACTCTGTACTACTGACTTGCTACTAATGTATCCTTATATACCGTAGTTAATAAACATCTATCTATCTATCATAAGTACTAGGGATTCTATCGCCCATATTTTTTTGGGAAAAATCCATTTCTTCTGTTCCAATTCAATAAACAAAATGCAAAGCAACGATATTCCAAATGATTCAATGAAAATGATTGTTGTCTCGATCCAATTCGTCGAAGTACAACTTCGTTTCCAACAAAATGAAAAAAATATCAAGCAATATTGTGCACCGTAATTTCCCAGCGGGACGCACCATAACATCATTTCATTTCGGCAGCTATATTCCCGATTCAATACATACATGTTAACAATTGAATAATGAATTTGGGCCTTCCGAAACACATTGAACCCTCCATGAGTATGCAAAATCATTTCACATTCAGGAGGAAGAGATCGAGAAGTTCATCTCATAAATCAGGGTCTACTATCACTATTATATTCGAGTGTAACCCGGAGGCTCTTACTCTTTCAACATAAAAACAAGTGGGCTACAGCCATTCACGAAATTTGAATTTTGATTGGACAAGGACTAAAGAAGAATCTCCAGTCATTGCCATGGTGGTGATTCTCAAAAATAGCCGAGAAATAATTTTTGATCTGAAAGTTTGGAAAAATATTAATTTCTAGAGAGGATGCAGCTTTCACTACCCTGTATGGATTAATAAATAGCCCATCACTCCAGAGAGCGCCTGGGACGTTTAAAACGCGAAGGGTCGTCAATATTGTAATCAGTTGCTTCCCTCACAAGAGGATTCTCGTGGGCTATTGCACAATCAAATACTCTCTGATTGCGTTCTCTAATGATACTTCTGATGGAAGGCAGATTTAAGTCCTCAAGTATCCGTTCGTTCCGCACGTACCACGGAGCGTTCGTTATCATACGCAGAACTTTCATTTGCGCCCGTTCCAGGACGCAAATGCTCGTTCTGCAGGTCTGGCCTAAGCGGCTGAGGCATACAAAATGACAGGTCTGAAAACCATTTTGTAGATCATAACTTTATTTTTCAGGGAAAGTTTACTTTTCCTGTTTACTAACGGATAGAGTGATGCGATTTTCTTATGTATTTTATTTTTTATCAATTTAACGTGTGGCCTCCAGGTGAGTCGGCGATCCAATGTAACTCCGAGGTACTTGACCTGCTCCAACCAATTAATCTCCCTTCCAGAGACAGTCACTCCTCTCTCTGGGTTGTTTCTCTTGCGAACCATCGAAATAGCCTGCGTTTTGTCAGGATTCACCCTTATTTTCCACTCCAGATACCACTGCTGGAGATCGTCTAATGCATTCTGCAAATAGACGACACCCATCAGATGGTCGGCTGAAGAAGAAAGTAAGGCCGTATCATCAGCGTATCTCATAAATAGAACAAAAATAACTAGTTCCAGCTTATACGATACCAGTTGTTAGAAGTTTTTCATCATTACGTCTTTTGCTGCTATTGAAAAAAAAATCGAGAAATGGATGGAGAATCCAAAGAATGACTTTCTTCAATTTCATCTCTTTTTTCGAAAGAAAAGTTCGCAAGTACAAAAAGATTGGATATATATGTATATATATATATATATAAATGTATATATATATATATATATATATATATATGTGTGTGAGTCAGAATAAGACCGACAAACTCCGACTACAGATTCCTCACCTCATTTCGAGGTGAAAAGTTGCTATCAAGGTATGTATCAAGAGTCCCATCTAAGATATGGCATTGCGTTTTGGGGATTTCGTAATCAAACACTCCTAAATCAGGTATTTGTACTGCAGAAGAGATCTCTTAGGTACTTGTGTAGGGCTAACTACAGGGATAGTTGTAGACAACTTTTTGTTCAACAAAGAATTTTAACAGTAATAAGCATCTTTATTCTGGAAGTGGTATGCCTGATTCACAAAAAATATGTTACTGATTCTTCTGAAAATAGACCTTACAATACCAGACAGAGCTGCAATATTCACCTGCCAATACCTAAACTGAATTTAACAAAACACTCTAATGTGTATGAAGGAAAAAGGATATTCAATCACTTGCCACAGTTAATTAAAAACATTTCAGATCATAAACTCTTCAGAAGATCAGTTAAAAATATGCTTCTTGAAAAGGCTTTTTATAGCCTGCAGGAATATCACGTGAACATGTCTCAAATACCGTAAAGTGATGCTAAAATAATTATTATGTAAACACTTTTGTTTTGTTTTGTTTTTTTTTCTCTCTCTCTTTTTTTTGTGTTTTTTTGTTTAATACTATTTTTAACATGTACGACGGTGCATATATATTATTGTGAATACATATGTTATTTGCTTGACGAAATTTTGTATATATTGTGATGCAATTGCTTTTATAGTATGCAAGGTTATTATTATTATTTATTATTTATTTATTAATTATTTTTTGTTTTGTCTATATTTTCATATCTATCTGTTTTATATTCAATCGATTTCAATACTTATATGTTCTACCAATCCCTTTATTAATAACTTTATTTTTTATCTTACTTTGTCAATGAGAAATTCTTGGACAATAAAGTATATATCTATCTATCTATGTCCTAACATGCATCCCCTCTGAGATAAGGGTGTCGAAAGTACGAAAGAAATTAAGATTTAATTTGTTTTCTCCAAAATTCCTGAAAGAAAAAATTTTAAACTTGGTACACTAATCAAGGTTTCTCAACGTGCTAATTTAAAGTCATAATTTTTTATTTTCGTAAACCAGTTACGATGGTATGTGGTTATATGTTCCTTCATATTTTCTTGGGACAAGTGAATAGACAAATGATCATTTGACATCAGTTCGGTTCATCGAAAACCTGAAAGTCAAAACATTCCATTTGCCTAAAAGTGGAGGTTTCTGAGATAATTGAGAAAAACTGAGGATATGTCCTTAGTAGAGATATAATTTCCTATGTGCAAAAATCGCATAATGCTAATTTCTTACAACATATCGGAATATGTGTCAACCTCCAGCACATGCAATGTTGGGAGAATAGGAAACATAGTACGAGTCAGAAAGAGACCGATAAATAAATTTTTTTCATTCATCATATTATTTTATAGAATCGATGTCGTGGATTCACTGATATGTTGTTACCATACTTTCTTGCATATGATTGTTTGACAGATCAACTGACAAACAAACCAAACCTCAAATTCATAATACTCCACTTAGATAAGAGTTAAGGTCTGAAATAATGTTTGCGAAAAACTGGAGATAAGTACTCTTGATTTGTTGAAGTTTATGTTGGAGTATCATTATCAAAGCCATTTCTGATCCAATCAACATGTTATCGGTGAAGAAAAATAATTATTGGGTATTAATATCTACTTAAATGATAGAAACGGTTTAGTGGGTATACTACATAGAAACAAACAAGGCATTAAAGCAAATATTCAAGTGGTCCACAATTTTGTTCAATACACAATTGGCATCTCCGTATCATCGACTCTCGCACGCTTTGGAATATTCCTGGTGTATCCTGTATTAACGTATATGCCGCCAAAACTCTTGCCGTTAAATCTTCCACAGATTCTACAGGTGTTTCATACACTAGGGATTTAAGATACGCACACAAAAAAAGTCTAGTGAAGTTAAATCTGGAGAACGTGCAGGCCAATGTATGGGACCACGTCTACCTATCTACCGATCATGGAATGTTTGATCAAGAAATTGACGAAAGATTTGTTGGAAATGGGTCGGTGCTCCGTCATATTGATACCACATTTGACGAACCAATAGAGGTACGTCTTCAAGTAGCCCAGGTGAAAAATGTTCAAGAAACACTCGGTAGTTCTGCCCATTCAAAGGGGGAGGAAGAAGATATGGTCCAACGATACAATTTCCGATAATTCCTACCTAAATATTCACTGAAAACTTTTGTTGGTAGCCTTTTCGAAACATTCCATGCATAAATGGCTGTTCCCACTTTTGAAATATCCATCTCTTGTGAAACATGCCTCATCCGTGAATAGAACATATCTAGGAAAAGTCGTTCGATCCTTCATACGTCCTCAAAAATCATTCACAAAAAAATCTACGAGGGCCATAATCACCAGCATCTAGGGCCATCATTTTCTGTAGGCGAAATGGATACAATAGTTGTTCACGTGCTACCCGACTTACTGTTGATTGTGACACTTGTAACCTATACGAAATAGCCCGAGTGCTGGTAGGAGGATCTGCGTTCACGAATTTGTTTTTCCTCTTCTTGTTCTATTTGCACCACAATGGTATTTACTGAATTCATAAGGCCCCGTTTCCTCCAATCGTCAATGCACAGCTATAAAAGTTGTGAAATTTAATATATTTAATATATACATTTAATGACAGAAAATTATATCTAGATACATTTGGGGAAAGAAAAAAAAATGAAACCTGTCAATAGGTTACAAGATTGGTATAAACCATTCTTACTGCAAGATTGAGAATGGTTTATACCAATCTTGTAACCTATTGACAGGTTTCATTGAGGTGCAAGACCTCAATAAATAATAATAAATAAAAAATAAAAAAATACGAAGAAAGAAAAATATATAGACGTGAAATTGATTATAATTGTAATAATTATGATGAAGGGTGTTTATTCCATTGTTTTCTCGATGGCGATTTCATCAAGTAGACCATGAGACATTATTAAAACAGTTTTGGAATAAAATCAAATCATGAGATCCACTCCCATACATATGAAAGTATACAAACACTATATGGATATTGTTGCAATATTAAATCAATAATGGTATGATAATAATGTGAATAATATAGAACGACAATGATAGAGAGAAAAAAAAACATTGAAGAATACAGAACAAAATACAATATGAAAGAGAATGAATAAAGCTTACAAAAATAATAGGTGGTAATTATTACAGTGGAGAAAAATATATAAGTTTTTGATAATAGATTTTGCTTGTAATAATTTTTGAAACACACAATAGATTTAGATTGGAGGATCGGCGGGAGGTCATTATATAACTTTGCGATGGTATAAGTAAAAGATCGCTTGAAATGCTCGGTGAATCATTTTACGTCTTATGTTCTCATGATGCACATCCGTTCTGAACTGTATTTTATTATATAAGTATGGGGGTGTATGAGTGACAACTATTTTATGGAATAACACCGCGGAATGAAGTGTGCGCCTATCGGACATTTTCAACCATTTTGCTTTTTCAAGGGTGTGTGAAATGGGATCCCTCTTCCTAATGCCAAATGAAAATCTCAAACATGAGTTTTGAATCTTCTGAATTCTCCGTTGTTCATTGGTATTCAAGAAGTATTGATATACTACATCACAATGGTTGAAAGTGGACAGAATCAGAGAATCACACAATAGCAATTTCGTTTTCAGGTTCAAGGAATGTCTGTGAGGATATAATAATTTCATTTTTCCATAAGCCTTTTGTATTAACAGTGATATATGCTTTTCAAATTTTAGGTCGTCATCGATTGTAATTCCCAAATTTCTCACATGACTCTTCACCGGAAGATGTACACCACCTATTTTTATACCCAAATCAGCAACTTTCAACCTAGTACCCTGTCTTCCAAATTTGATTACAGAGCACTTGTCAATATTTATGTGTAGGGAATGTTTTTTCGATACTCCCACTAAGAGGTTCAGTTCTTTGTTTATGATATCAACACTATGCTGCATCACATCGTATTTGAATGAATAATACAATTGAGTATCATCGGCGTACATATGACACTTCAAATTGTTCAATCCTACGGTCAGTTGAGTCGTTTATATAATGTACAAGAAGAAATGTGGATTATGTCTGTTTGAATATCTATATTGATATAATTCAGCAGCGACTCTGACATTTCCCCCTGTTTCACCGTAAACGAAATTCATATCTGTATATTCTTCAGATGAATAATCAATTTTGAATCGATTTTCACTGACTCAAATGATGACAGATGACTTGACAATAATACAAACTGTTTTGGGTTACTCTCAATTATGTCTAATGTATGTATCGATATATCAGTGTGTTTCTACCGGGAACAATGAAAAAGGGCTACGTTTCTTTTTAGTTCCAAATTTCGTGTATGTTTTATGCGTTGATCCGCGGTGTACTGAACTGTACCACAAACTAGCATGAAAGGCTCGACTTTGCAACACGTTATCACGAATCGAAAGAAATCATTAAAGTAGATATTAATACGAAATAATTGTTTTTCTTCATCGAAAACATGTTGATTGGATAATATTTCCTTAGATAATTCAATCAGAAATTAGGAATACTTATTTTTAGTTTTTCGCAAAAATTATTTCAGACCTTAACTCTCATCTAAGTGGAGTATTATGAATTTGAGGTTGGGTTTGTTTGTCAGTTGATCTGTCAAAACAACCATATGCAAGAAAGTATGGTAACATATCAGTGAATTCACGACATCGATCCGATCAAATAATATGATGAATGAAAAAATGGACTTATCGGTCTCACCCGTACTATGTTTCCGATTCTCCCAACATTAAAAAATGTTCAGGAGGTTGATACATATTCCGATATGTTGAAAGAAATTAACATTATGCGATTATTGCACATAGGAAATTATGTCTCTACTAAGGACATATCTTCAGTTTTTCTCAATTATCTCAGAAACCTCCACTTTTAGGCACATGGAATGTTATGACTCTTAGGTTGAGTATCGATGAGCCAAACTGATGTCAAACGCTCATTTGTCGATTCACTTGTCCCAATAAAAAATTAAGGAACATATGACCACACACCATCGTAACTGGTTTACGAAAATAAAAAATTATAACTTAGCACGTTGATAAACCTTGATTAGTGTACCAAGTTGTTTCCTTCAGGAATTTTGGAGAAAACAAATTAAATCTTAATTCAAACTTTCGACACCCTGTATCTCACAGGGGATGCTTTTCAGGGCATACCTTGATGGAAATTTTTCACCTCGAAATGAGGTGAGGAATCTGTAGTCGGAGTTTGTTGGTCTTATTCTGACTCACCCTGTATAGTGTGTCTCGCTCTTCATGGAAACATACCCGTATCTTCCGTGATTATTGGAGTAGAATTCTGTAATTTTCACGATCGGTTGCTATAGTGGGGATTAGTCTAAATTTTCTCATGGGGTTGACCTGAGTGACTACACTGCGCGCCAGAAACGATGGATATACCGAGTTTTGCGAAAAATAATATTAGGTGACAAGATAGGCTCAAAATTCTTACGGGTTCGTGATCAGGATATCAATTTCTCCATATTTTCGCTGAACAATTTTCAGTTCTGAAAAATCCGAATTTGTCTCACTTCCCATGGAAACGCCTACGTCTCTTCCGTTATTATTAGAGTAGAATTCTGTAATTTTCACGATCATCAGATATACCGAGGATAAGTCTAAATCTCTTCTGTGGTTGATCTGGGTGACATACACTGCGCGCCAGGGGCAATGGATATATTGATTTTTGTAAAAAATAATATGAGGGGGCAAGATATGCTCAAAATTCTTACGAATTCGTGATCAGGACATCAATTTCAGTACCATTCCATATTTTGATAAAGTCGTTTTTTTGGTTCCATATTTTCGCTGAAAAATTTTCAGTTCTGAAAAATCCGAACTTGTCTTACTTATTGGAGTAGAATTCTGTTATTTTCACGACCGTTGAATATACCGAGGATGAGTCCAAATCTCTTCTGAGGTTAATCTGAGTGGCATCACTGCGCGCCAGGGGCGATAGAATTATTGGTTTTGGCGAAAAATAATATAAGGGTGCAAGAGAGGCTAAAATATCTTACAGATTCGTGATCAGGACATCAGCTCTGGTACCAATCTATAATTTCACTGAAAAGTTTTCAGTTTTCAAAAATCCGAATTTGTCTCACTTACCATTGAAACGCCCCCGTATCTTATGTTATTATCGCAGTAGAATTCTGTAATTTTTACAATCGTTAGATTAGACTGGTTCACAAGTGCCATTTTGTTCCAAACCTGGAGGTCAGTACCGAAAATTATGATTTAGGGCGTATTCGATTCGAAATGCCATCTAAAAAAAATGTTCAGCTGGAAAATTGGTGCCGGTAAAAATTGCAAAGTTATAAACAATTAAGTAAAAAACAAATATATGGTTCGGTTTTTTGAAAATATCCGGAACTGTGCCGGCAATATTTATAATTTTAATTTAGCGGGGAAAAAATGCTTTGCTCTCGTGCTCACCGACCGAATCTGACACGTGAACAAAAAAAAAATTTTGACCGATTAAATATCAATATTAAGGAATAAAAAAATTTAGGTACTATCTAGACATATCAATAAACAATAATCCGTCGGCAAAAATGAGTACTTATATGAAAACTTCTACAAAAAATATCCATTAGAATTTTATGAATCTTTTGTAGACGATGATATTTTATTCATGATATTAAGTAGGTACCTTCATTTTATTTTTATCAACTTAGATTTCTGTAAAATTTTAGGTCGGAGAGACTAATCGTTACGCCCTGCAGGACAAAGAGAAAAATAAAAAGGAAGCGCACGTATTGCCACCTGGCGCAACACTGATGTCGCCGAAATGAAACGATTTCTTGGTATAGTTATCTGGATGGGATTATGCCGTTTTCCATCTTTGCAGTCATACTGGTCAAAAAATACCCTTTATCTAAACCATATCAAAAAGATAATGCCAAGGAACCGCTTTCAGATATAGAAAAAAAATGTTTCCCATAATAAACGACACATAGTTGTTTTCAGTATATTTTTTAGTATTTAAAAAAAATATACCGAAAATTCATTATTTATAAAAAATTTTTTTAAAAAAAATGAAAAGTAAATAAAAAAATTGTTTTTTCCATAATATGAGAGAACGTGAAGAATAATGATGATGAAAAAAATGGTTTCTTAATATTCATATTTAACAACAACAAAAAAGTTGCGTTTATTTAAGAAATGATTTTTTTCTTAAAAATCATCAATTTTATCAATAACTGGATTCTCATAAAAAAATTTGTTTAAATCTAATAATCAATGCATTTGTTTATAACCATTTTTTAAATAAAAAAAGTAAAAAAATTTAAAAAATTTTTTATATTGCTTTCAGCAATAAGAAAACAAATTAATAGAGATAATAAAAAAAAACTTTCTTTAATTGTTTTTTTAATTTTTTTTTTGATTGTTAATAAAAAAGTTAAAAAATAACGATTTTTCCAACGGGCATCTTTTTTAAATAGCTCCAAGATATGAAAAAAAACTAGGTTTTTAGTTCAACAATTACCAGGGTTTTTATAATAACTTTCAACAAGTAAAATTTTTTAATTAAAAAAGGCATAATTAATTGAAAAATAGAGGTAAAATTTTTTTGCCAACGGATTATTGTTTACTGATATGTCTAGATAGTACCTGAGTTTTTTCATTCCTCAATACTAATATTTACTCAGTTAAAATATTTTTTTTTGTTCTTTTTTTTTGCCGCTGAATTAAAATTATAAATTTTGCCGGCACAGTTCCGACTTTCTCTTAGGAAATTTCCTGCTCTTTAATGATCTTTTTTCAAATTTCGGATATCTCAAATAGTTTTTGAGATAAATTCAGAAAACCAAACCATATATTTCTTTTTTACTTAATTGTTTATAACTTTTGCAATTTTTTACGGCCCCAATTTTTTAGGTAAATATTTTTTTTACATGCTTTATATTAGCTTCACTTGTATGTTTGTTTGTTTGTAAGCGACTCCTTTGGGCGCGATTTTGACCCACTTTCAGACGTCCGAATGATTTGAAATTCGGCAGGTGTACATAATTCCGGTGACAATGCATTAAGAAATTTTTGTGTGAGGAAAAAACAGGATGGCGGCTCCAATATGGCGTACGAGTTTTGTGATTATGGTCTGATTCGCTTCAAAATTGGTATCCGGAGGTTTTTGTGGTTGGAGATTATGATTCTTTTGTCAAAATTGAAAAATTCAAGATGGCGGCTCCATAATGGTGGACGAGTTTTGTGATTATGGTCTGATTCTATTCAAAATTGGTGTGTGAGGATTTTTGGGGTTGAATATTATGATTCTTCTGTGGAAATTGAAAAATTCAGGATGACGACTTTAAAATGGCGGCCGAGTTTTGTGATTATGGTCTGATTCTATTCAAAATTGGTATGTGGGGGTTTTTGGGGTCGAATATTATGATTCTCTGTGAAAATTGAAAAATTCGAGATGGCGGCTTAAAAATGGCGGCCGAGTTTTGAGGTTATGGTCTGATTCTATTCAAAATTGGTATGTGGGGGTTTTTGGGGTCGGAGATTATGATTACCTGATTTGATAAGATTATTCCATTGTTTAATTTGCAAAAAAATAATAAAAATAATTGTTTGAAAAAAACTAAATAAACACGCTCTTATAAATAAACCACACTAAAAAGTGGGAAATAAATAATAGTTTAAAAAAACTAAAGAACACGCTTTTATAGAAAACCAGACAAATAAAAATTGAAAATAGAAAAAAAATTATTTTATTTAAAAAAAAGCGTGGGGTGCATGGTATCAATAATTATATAGTATGCAACCCACGCTTTTTTTAAATAAAATACATTTTTTTCTTATTTTCAATTTTTTTAGTCAGGTTTTCTATAAAAGCGTGTTTTTTAGTTTTTTTGGAACTATTATTTATTTAGATGCCATTTCGAATCGAATGCGCCCTAAATCATAATTTTCGGTACTGACCTCCAGGTTTGGAACAAAATGGCACTTGTGAATCAGTCTAGATATACCGAGTTTGAATCTGAATCTCTTCTGGGCTTAACCTGTGTGACATACACTGCGCGCCATGGGCGATGGATAGAACGATTTTTGCAGAGTTTATAACTGTATAACGTGATATCGAGGGATAATTATCACTGAAAATGCAGTATTATTGAGAAAAATGTCTACACTGAGTTTCTAAAGCAGCAGTTTTTTCAATGAATACATATTAATGAACCAAAAAAAAAGGATTTTTTAGAGATATGCTCCAATAACACTTGTTTTTTCATTTTGAACACTTTTTTCGATTTTGTGAGTTTTTGGAAATAAAGTTCAATACTTCCTTCAGAAAATCCATATTTTTCTACTCCCCTCCGGAAGCTCATCAAATTTGACTCCAGATGTTATTTAGACTCATCCCCTACCTATCGTGGAAATTTCAGAGCTCTACTCCACTAATTACGATACATACGGAGGTATTTCCATGAGAAGTGGGAAAATTTGAATTCTTCTGATCTGAAATATTGTTCAGCAAAGAAGCCTATCGGTTATAAATTTGATGTAAATATCACTCAGGTCAACCCTAGAAAATATTCAGCATCATCTCCGGTATCTAAGAGATTTGGACTTATTTTCGGTATATCTAACGATCGTGAAAATTTCAGAATTCTACTCCAATAATTACGGAAGATACGGGGGCACGTCCATGAGAAGTGAGACAAATTCGGATTTTTCAGAACTGAAAATTTTATAGGGAAAATATGGATTGGTACTAAAGTTAATGTCCCGATCACGAATTCGTAAGAATTTTTAGCCTATCTTGCCCCCTAATATTATTTTTCGCAAAAATCGGTATATCCCTCGCTCCTGTATGTCACTCAGGTCAACCCATGAGGAAATTTAGATAAACCCCCAGTAAAACTACCGATCGTGAAAATTACAGAATTCCTTCCAACGTTATCATATTCTACAGTTATTTATGAGAAATAATCCATATTTTTCTTTAAAATAATCGATTAATTTTTTTTAATGTAATAGGAAGTTGGATTAGCACCACCATAGAGAAACTAAAAAAAAATAAAGTTGTCAAACCTGCAGTGGAAGTTGGCACTACGTTTAGACAGTGGCGACATATCTTGCAACTGGCCGAACTAAGTTAGTATAGTTGGTAAAACAGATTTATCGTCAGTTACCGATTGAGATAAGGCGAGTTTTTTGAATGTGTTACTTTTATTTGATAGATATGGTATATATTTTATAAGTGATCGATTTGCCATTCCTGTATTTCCTATGGAATACAGGAATGGCAAATCGATCACTAATAAAAAATATACAGTAATCGATTCGTAGAATCTGTTAGTTCGTTCATTGTAAAATAAAGTTTCAAAATGAATCTTTGTTTCGTGATATCAAGAACGAAATTAAAGTTCTTGTAAACAAGAATAATTAGTTGAACACTATAAAAACGTATTTTATTGTATTTAGGACAAGGTACAACTATAGACGAAACAATAATAAAACTCTGAAAAACAACAAAATTAAAAATATTCTTTAGTTTTATCATCAAATCAACCAAAATAAAAACAATTTCAAATTACATTTACAACAAACCTCCAATAATTTTGTTCATTTATCAGCACAAAGGAGAACGAGTAAGTATAACAAATACTCCAGTTTGATGATAATCTCCGTACTTTTTCAAGTGGTGCTAGGAAATTGATACTGATAGACGGAAATAAGTATCAGTTTGTGAAAACATTTCTGCAACTGACGGATGGATATAAGTATCAGTTTGTGAAAAGCAGCTTATATTTTACCTTGTAAAAGAATATTTCCAGGAATTTCAGCATCAACTCGATTAACAAAACATCCTATTTTCGATGTTGGGTCCTAATTCAAGTCCATAGTATAATTTCCATCATTAATTTTTCAATGACAATAACAGTAGAAGAATCATTCTGAAATTATTGCGTGGTTTGTCATAATAAAAAATACATGTGTAAACAATAGACTTCTATTTTCTGACAAATGTCGAAATTGTAAAATTATCATGTCATCAGTCATCTGTGGGTTGCGGGCAGCGCCTCCATGCGGGACCAGCCGTACCATTATACCAAAAACTTGGTGGTCAAGATCGGCAATGTTCCAAACAGTCTCTTTATTTTTAATTTGTCCATGATCAGCACGAACTGAACAACCCTCCAATCAACAGTTGAGTATGGAAGGTGATGTAGCCAATCAGATTCCTTTCAAGTGTATTTTTCATACGAAATGACTACAACTCGTAGAGCCCGCTGACGGTAATGTCAGAATAACTAAGATATTCACTGAAGTGCGGTTACAATGAACTCCGTTGCCCTACCTTCGAAGCGAAAGTATATTATTCCTCAGTCTCTAAGAAATACTCTGGGAAAACTTCATAACATGAGATTTTCCATCTCCATGACACAGCATTCCAGTAATAATTCGCATTTTTCAATTCCGGAAGAAATTAATTCCCCAGTTCATCAAAAACTCGACGCATACCTCACTTGCCCGACAAAAGATGTTCAAGGGCCGTCCGCGAACCATGAATAAATGAATAAATTTGTTCCATAATGAAAGACAAGAATATATTACGTTCAGAATCCCATCCCAAGTTGGATCGCAAGAATAAATGACAGTGATTCAATTTGCGATCGATGCGGAAGTTATACCCGACCATTCTTTTGGTGTTACCGGAATTATTGGGTAAAAATTGATTATCTAATCTGATAAAATATTATTTCATAGAAAGTACGCATTTTCAGCATCAGTTTTCAGTAAATGTATGGCTTGGGGTACTTGATGATCATTTAATCGGTCCATATTTCCTCCCACAACTACTAACAGGCGACCCTTACCTTAATTTCCTACAGGAAGAGTTATCTGTTCTTCTTGGAGGAATTCCTCTACAGCTGAGACAACACTTCTGGTTCATGCATGATGGTGCACCAGTCCATTTTAGCATTATTGTACGTAATCACGTAGATACAATATATCCAAATCGTTGGATAGGTAGGGGAAGTACGGAACATTGGGCTGCTCGATCTTCGGATTTAAATCCTCTAGATTTTTGCATTTGGGGTTTTCTTAAGTCATTAGTTCATTACACTCCCGTCGAAAATGTTGAAGACCTGAGGAATCGAATTATAGCCGGCTGTGAGACAACAAGAAATACACCAGGAATATTTGCTCGAATACGACAATCAATGAGGCGAAGAGTTGAATCTTGTATCACGTCTGAGAGAGGTCATTTTGAACATTTGTTGTAGCTTTGAGTCTATTTATTTATTAGTGTTATTTTTTGTTATTGTTCTGGTTTAACGTTATTGTATTAGATAGTTTTTATGTATTAAAAAATTGAAAAATACGCGTCAAGATGTCTTATTTTTTGCATAAAAACGGCACCCCATACGAAAAAAAGGCATGAGGAATTTTTTGTCACAAATCGAACGCAGAATTAAAAAGATATTTTTAATTTGATATATCTGTGGCGTACCATTTTTTCCTTCAAAGAAATTGAGATCATTACCGGTATGCGCGCCAATGATGAACATTAAATTCTTAATTGCACGTCAAAAAATGCGCAATAACTACCTCTCAAAACTCACCAAATTTTATTTGCATATCTCGACCGGTTTCAGAGCAAAACTCGGAAAACGGAAAACGAAGCATTTGCGAACAAAAGTTATATAGCAAACTGACATAATTTTTTTATGCAGAATCACCCCCTGAAGTTTGTCGCACTTATTCACTAACACCCGAATATCAAATTGAATAGAGGTATATATTCGAAACGCAATTTGATCTTCCTCTCAGATTTGATATTTTTACGAATCGAATTTCTCAACCGGCTCATGTACTCCTAAGATGTCTCCCTTTAGATTTGTCAATACACCAGGAAATATGTCTGTTCGTTGATCTCGCCAAAGCGTTTGTACTGTGAGCCACCCAGACCTGAATGGCAGCCTTGGATTCCGCGGAATCCCGTATCAGCTCATGAGGGATTATCTAAGTGAACGAAAACAGTGTGTGATTCTAGATGATAAAATGAGCTGCAACAGAGTAGTCAGTTATGGAGTTCCCCAGGTCTCATTATACAGTGACCGGCAGAAAGTACGCATCATATGGGAAATTCTTTTATTAATACATTTTGACGAATATCGATATGTGCAATCGCTTCTGCATCAAAAGCAACCCCAAAAGACGTTGTACAGTGCCGTTCGTCTTTTCGTGTTTGGAGGGAAATTTTCAAAAATTAAAAAATATGTTTCAAAACACACTTAGTTGGGAAAATATCGAAAAATGTTATTCGAAAAAGTTGTTCAGAACGTTATTTTATAGGTATGTACAAGTTTTGAAAAAAAATCTGAGATAAAAAAATAAAAATATTTTTTTTGTTATAATAAAAATTTCAATTTTGAAAAATACATTTTAGACAAAGAAACTCATTAGTAAGGCCAACAGTAATTAAATGATATTTTGTAAATATTCGCAAGCTACTTCTATTTTATTCGGAAAAAAATTGAAATCTATGGATTTGCCATGTATTCAGCTGCTTCATAAGAGGTCACTGAAATATCTCCAGGACATTATAATCCCGATACTGTTCATTATTAATAAAGGTCCTTGTATCTACATAATTTCAAATTGAATTTTTCATTCAAACAAAAAATCAATTGATTTTTGGCAAATTGTTGGAATCATACAATATTATCATTGTTGATGCGTGCATCAACAGATTTCCTCATGATCAAAGAGGCCATGAAACAATTGACTAATAATGACAATGTGTTATTAAGAGTTGTCAAACGATTTAGTAGTGTTATTATTTATCCAGGTGTTTTTATCGTCTTTTTTCTATAGTTTTTTTTCATTGTAAAAGTTACATTTTGTTGTGTGTTAACAATAATTAGAGATGCCCCAAGAAAAGCTGAGTTTGCAAGAAAAAATTGAGCTCGTCTTAATATGTGGTGAGCGTTTTCATAGTTCCAGAGAAGCAGCAGATATATTCAATGCTAGATATCCAAATGAAAATATCCATGGATCTACTGTGTTGCGTATTTTAAACAAATTTAAAGCTACAGGCCATGTAGAAAATCGTTACAAAATTCCACATAGTAAGCCCGTTACTAATGAGGAAGGTACCTTTAATGTTTTGTTATCGGTCATAGAAAATACACGGATGGCACTATCGGAAAAATCCATAAGAAGAATTTTGAAGAATAATAAATTTCGTGCAAACAAACCAAAATTCATCCACACCTTACTCGATAGAGATTTTGATGCACGCTTAGATTTTCATTTTGGCTCCAAGGCATGATTGAAGAATGCCAACATTTTCCTAGAAACATTTTATCTACTGATGAGGCTACTTTTACATCAAACGGTACTGTCAGTTCCCAGAATTGTAGATGGTGGGCTGATGAGAACCCAAATTGGAAGATAGAGGCAAAAAGTCAATTTTATTTCAAAACTAATGTTTGGTGCGGCATATTAGATACACAGATCGTTGGGCCTTACTTTTTTCGGGGCAACCTTAATTCACGAAATTATTTAGTGTTTTTTAATAATGTGTTTTTTGATTTCTTACATGGATTACCGCTGCAGAGAAGGAATGATATTTTTTTCCAACAAGACGGAGCGTCAGTACATAGTACCCTTGAAGTCAGAGCGTGGCTTAACGAACACTTTCCTCATAAATGGATAGGACGATATTCAGAAAACCCGTGGCCTGCAAGATCCCCAGATTCTACGCCCTTGGATTTCTTTTTATGGGGGTACCTTAAAAGTAGGGTTTATAAACATCGGCCATTTCGTAATATCGACCATTTAGGAGAAGTAATACGACAATGTATCAATAACATTACACCACAAATGCTGCGAAATGTGTCCAGAGAAATGAAATCCCGAACAACTACATGTATTGAACGTCAGGGTAGACACGTCGAGTGATGGACATTTACAAACTTTCGAGTATGCATTAAATTGTTTGGTTTATAATTATTTCAGCTTCTAATTTTATTATAAAATGTAATTATGTAAAAAATTGAATCAATTTTTTGTTCTGATAAAAAATACATATTAAAATTCTGTAGATACATGGTTCTTTGTCAATAATAAACAGTATCGGGATTATAATGTCCTGAAGATATTTCTGTGACCTCTTATGAAGCAGCTGAACACATGGCAAATCCACAGATTTAAAATTTTCTTTGAATAAAGCTGGTGAATCTTTACAAAATATTATTCAAAATATTACTCTTGGGCTTCACTAATGAGTTTCTTTGTCAGAAATGTATTTTTCCAAATTGAAATTTTTTTTATGGCAAAAATTGATTTTTATTTTTTCATCTCAGATTTTTTTCAGAACTTGTACATAGCTATAAAATGTCTTTCTAAACAGTTTTTCCAAATAATATTTTTCAATATTTTCCCAAATAAGTGTGTTTTGAGACATAATTTTTAATTTTTTTTAATTTTCCGCCAAACAAGAAGAGACGAACGGCACTGTACAACATGTTTTGGGGATTCTTCTGATGCAGAAGCGATTGCATGTATCGACATTTGTCAAAATATTATATTAAAAAAAATTCCCATATGATGCGTACTTTCTGCCGGTCACTGTATACATATATACAGGGTGTTTCTTAATAACATGATGATATTTGAGAAGGTTATTATTTGGTCTATTTTGAGAAAAAACTTCATATGAACATATGTCCTAAAGGTCTTAACTTTTGAACTACAGGGTGCTAACATTAAAAAAAAACTTGTTTTTATGATAACTTTGGTATGATCCTGGATATTTTTGTGAAACGTAGTCATCTTCCATGCACCAAAAAGCATTTTCTGCTGTACAACGTTATTTTTTATTCTTGCCAGTGGCGTTCGTGCAGGATTTGCACTGAATTATTTTAAATAGAAAAGTGATACGCCATTGCTTTTTCTCAAAGTAAACATCATTTTTGAAATCCTCATTTCTTTTTGAGTAAATCTGCTCTCCTGATTTTCTTTCTCTTGACGTACGATTTTCGCATAAAAAAATAAAATTCATTTATTTGCATCTTGCTAGACCACTTACGAGAAAAAATTTATGTAACTTTAAACAAAAATGTATTTAGGAGAATAATTTTCGAACCGTAAAATTATAAAATTAAAGTAATCTTAATACATTTTAGAATGCCAACACCAAATTACCCAGAACACACAATGAAATAAATTAAATCAGATGTTCAAAATATGAACCTCCTGCAAATATGCATGCCTCTACTCTTTTTCTCATGGACTCGGGTACTCTTTGGAAAATGCCGGGACTATTTCTAATAATTTCGCAAGAAACTATGAAGCGATTTCTCAACTGCTCTTAAGTATGAATTGGCCTGCTGTAAACCAATGTTTGAAGATGACCCCACAGGAAATATTCTAAACTATTGAGGTCCGGGGACCTAGGTGGCCATGCCTATGGTCATCCGCGACCTATCCAGCGATTATTGTAATTTTGGTTTGAATATTGAAGATGGAAGGCAGGCACTTTTTGTGAAGATGGAAGGCAGGAAATTGCAGATGAACTACTCCACAGCATTGATACTGCTAGGCGCGAAAAATGGACCGAAACAGTTGAAAATCTAGACTTTCAAAAATCAAGCAGACAAGCCTGGTCCCTATTGCGAAAGCTCGACAGTAGCAACCCACCAGACCGCCCTATCGATCTAGTAACGCCAAACCAAGTGGCGTCCCACATAGTGTCTACCTCAAGAGCACCCCAAAACCGTACACACACAATTAAAGTTAAAAAAGATCTCTAGACCCTCAAGTCCACTTGTGCCCTTAGAACAGAATATGCCAACCCCTTCACCTGTGAAGAAGTTACGGGGGCCCTGAACGAAATGAAAACTGGAAAAGCCCCTGGTTTCGATGGCATCCATGCTGAATTCCTAAAGCATAGCGGCAAATTTACTAAACAATGACTTGCAAAATTTTTCTCAGACATCCTCAAGACGGGCA
The DNA here is from genome assembly GCA_018342105.1 of Gonioctena quinquepunctata. NCBI lineage: Eukaryota > Metazoa > Arthropoda > Insecta > Coleoptera > Chrysomelidae > Gonioctena > Gonioctena quinquepunctata. Next base: position 1,237,053 of record JAFIRS010000090.1, read on the forward strand.
ATATACCTTATCAACTCAAGAGGGGAAAAATCGTCGCCATTTTAAAACCAGGGGAAGCAAATGACACACCAAAAAACTATCGTCCAATTGCCCTCCTAAGCATGGCCTACAAACTTTTTGAAAGACTGCTATATAACAGGATTGGCCCAACAATACTGCAACATATACCTGTGGAACAAGCAGGATTCCGTCCGGACCGCAGCTGCACAGACCAAGTACTCGCACTAACTAACTATGTGGAAACAGGCTTTCAAAAGCAACTAAAAATATATATTGCTTTCATAGACCTGTCAGCGGCATACGACACTGTGTGGAGACAAGGAGTTATATATAAATTAATGCGAGCTATCCCATGCAGAAAGACGGCTGATCCCATGCTATCCAATAGATCTTTTCAAGTCATCATGGGCGACAAGACCAGTACAAAAATGAAACTGAATAATGGCCTTCCACAAGGATCGGTGCTTGCTCCCCTGCTCTTCAGTCTTTACATAGCAGACATGCCCAAAACTACATCAAAGGAGTTCGGCTACGCAGATGACTGGGCGCTCGCTACAAGCCACAAGGAGTTTGAGATAACTGAGCAAATTCTAACAAATGACTTGGCTACCCTTAGGAGATATTTTCGCGACTGGAGATTGCAGCCAAGTGCCGCAAAGACGGAAGTATCGTGCTTACCTAAACAACAGGATGGCCAACTACCAACTTAAAATCAACTTTGAAGGCAGACTTCTCAGTCACAATATGCACCCAAAATATTTGGGTGTCATACTCGACAGAACGCTAAGCTTCAAAGGACACCTTATGAAGACAGCTGCAAAACTCAGAACCCGAAATAATATCCTGCAAAAGCTATGCGGCACCACATGGGGTTCCACAGCGCCCACTCTCAGATCGACAGCACTGGGCTTAGTGTACCCCGTCGCGGAATACTGTGCACCGGTTTGGATCAACAGCCCACATACCAAACGTGTTGAAGCCCAACTCAATCAAGCTATGCGAACTATATCAGGCACAATCAAGGCCACCCCCACTTATTGGCTACCCACACTGAGCCACATAGCTCCCCCACAAATTCGCCGAGAATATGCTCTGGTCAGGAAGTATGGAAAAATCAACGCCGATCATGTGCTCTGCTCCGGCAGAACCATACATAGGCTACGCTCACGAAACCCCCCTCTAAAAATGGCAGAAAATTGAGCGGTGGAAAGAAGACTGGGAGAAGAAGTCCACACCTGCCAACCAGGACATGCCATGCGTTACAAGCAAGCCGTAGGGTTTTGATCAACCAAGACGAATCTGGACAACACTTGATAGAATAAGGACGAATTGCGGCAGGTGCTCCGACTCACTTTTCAGGTGGGGAAAAATACCTTCCCCAAATTGTGATTGCGGCGCTGAAAGACAGACTATTAAACACCTGGTAGAGGACTGCCCAATTAGTTCCTACAGTGGCAACCCATCCGATTTCCTGATTGCGACAAGAGAGTCAATAGAATATATTTGTAACCTTAATGTCTGTTTGTGAAATTTTACTATTTTTTTCTTTTTGTTATAGATCTACCTGTGATGTAGCCATACGCTAAATAAAAAAAAATTTAAGAAACCATTGGCAAAAGTTCATTCGTTATGGATAGTCGCGAGGAAGCGCCCGAACCCGTTGGATATGGTAGGGATATGATATTTTCATTATATCCCCACCATGCTGCATTGTTTTCTCCTCCACTTTTCGCACTGCCCCCACTTTCTAGTTTGCTTCTACTGACTTTCTTGCTTGTACCGCACTAACTTCTTTTTTTCTCTCAATGTCCATTCCTTCCATCGTTTACCAGATATTCTTTTCTTGTAGTCACTTTTTTGTAATTTGTTGTTTTTTCCTGTCCCAGATTGGTAGTTGGTTAGATGGTTAGATGGTTGGTTCTGCTTCCACATCTACTTGTCTTGGAGAGGGGGTGAATGGTTCGCTTTGTGCGTTCCTTTGGATGTAGTTGAGAGATGTAGGGTTATCTTGCCCTTCATAGAATATATCTTTTTCTTCTGCTGTGAAGGATTCTCCTACAATCAGTAAGCCTTTTATAAGTACGTGTCCATTTTTGTCTCTTGCTTCTTTGAAGTTTCCCACTATAATTTCCAAGTCTTTATTTGCCAGTTCTCTACTTATTACTATGGACTTAGAGCACCTTTGTAAGTGGCGAAGTCGGGCGAATTATTCCAGATAGCGCAACTAATCTGTATTTGCCCCTTTGATAGTGTTTTCAGAGTGCAACAGTTCAAATTTGTTTGTTACAAACGTGAAAACTGCGGTTGCGTGGTGATTCGGCATGTATAACTTTTGTATTAAATTGCTGGTTTCGTAAATTGTCCTAGTTATGAATAACATGCAGATTGAAACGAGTAGTCTGCAAACCGCATTCAAACGACCGAACTCGTGCACTGCGAATACCTAATTCGCCTGAGATCGTAGTGGTTACACGTAATTTATTGTCAAGTTGAAAACTGTTTTAGATGGATCAAGTGGTTGCAACTGGGTTTTTACCCATTTCAAGCCACATCGTTTTCAAGAATCACTCTGTGAAAGAAAGAAACAGCATTGGTGCGATCGGGTCATGTGTGTCAGGTGCGGGACGTAAAAAGAATTGATTATTCCAGCATACATGCAAAAGTGATTAGACAAGCAGCAGCGAAAACAAATCAGTACTCTGTCGAATTAGAGGTGAATTGATATTTTCACAAATAATTGATCAAATTCAATGAAAACTTAAATGTTAGATGTAGGAGCAGATTACACGAATAAAAATAACAATGATGAAATATTAATAATTATGGAAGTAATATAAAAATATAAATTGAAAATATTGTTTTCTTTTCTACATACATACATTTTCACATATTTTTAATAATGTTGAGAAACTACTTGAAATAAAATGTCCTTTTTACGATAAAGTAACAGAAAATGGTCAAGGGATTGAAAATGGTCAAGGGATGTGTAGAATCAAAAGAAACTCATGAATACTACACGCAATGCCAAATTCAAATGTATGTTCGTGGTTTAACGGTGTTCGATTTGTTTATTTGGTCCCCAAAAGAATTTCTAAGAGTTGAAATTCATAGGGACGAAGAATTCATAATAGTTCTTATTCCAAAGCTATACAATTTCCATTTTACAACTTATTTACCTGCTTTGTGTGCAACGAAAATGTTTGTGAATCTGATATGAAAGGCTTGTAAAAAAAGATTCATAACATCCTAGGTGTAGTTTGTAATTCATGAGTTGTAAGTGCATATTACAGAAAAATGTATTCATAATGAATGCAAGTGGATTATAAAAAGAAATTTTTGTGTGGATAATTTTTCAAAAATGAAATAAAGTAAAATTTATATAAAACTAATATCTGCCCCCAATTTAAAATTAAATTGGAAAAAAATTTTAAAGAAAATAATGTCTCGTTACAACGAGGAATTTCACACCCTTCTCATTTCATTCAAAATTTCATTTAACAATAGAAAATAAAGTTATTTTCCCATGAAAATAAATATACACGTATGCACATGAACCATCAAACATGAATTGATAATGAAATCGACGAAACAAAACAATCTGGTATATCATTTATTGATTGTTCACAAGGGCATCCAGGGCGAAACATTCATATGAAATTTTAAATATCGTCGTCATCAAATGTTTCTGCAAATTTACCAGTGCGCAGCACATAAATATTATGGCGTCAGCTAATGGAAAGATTTTGATGCTGAATTCGATAAGTCTATCGTGTTTCGGACACTTCTTCTGCTGTATAATGCTTTTCATGCAGAAAAAGGAGGCATTACAAGCACAAACCCTTTTCCAGAATCATTTTAAACAGTTTTAATCTCAGGAAAACCTTATTTGTGTAAGCATCAGAAACAAAACATATATATCCACATGGAGTACAATCAACAATTTTTTTATTGTATATCCTTTTTTGTAATGAGAATAGAAATAGTTACATCAGGTGGTTGTTCCACTTTGAATTCAGTAATATACATATAGATATATATATATATATAGATATATGTATATATATATATATATACTAGCGGACCCGACAGACGTTGTTTGTCCTGTCCAAATTTATATGTTCCCTAAAATGTTTTTCCCGAAAATTTTCCCGTAATCCCGTTATCCTATTTTTCTGTTACCCCCTTTTGTCTTTACCCCGTTATCCCTTTTTCCCATTATCCCCTTATCCTGTCATCCCGTTATCCCGTTTTTTCATTATCCCGTTATTCCCGTTTTCCCGTTATCCCGTTTTCCTGTTATACCATTTTTTCTGTATCTTGTTATCCCGTTTTCCCCTCATCCCCTTATCCCTTTATCCTGTCATCCCGTTATCCCGTTCTCTCGTTTTCCCGTTTTTTCGTTATTTCGTTATTCCCGTTATCCCGTTATCCCGCTTTCCTGTTATCCCGTTTTTTTTCGTTATTCCCTCATCCCGTTATCTCGTTTTCCCATTTTTTCATTATCCCGTTATTCCCGTTATCCCGATATCCCGTTATCCCGTTATCCCGTTTTCCTGAAAAAAAATAAAAAATAGGGGTTGATCGTAGAAGGGTGAATTAAGAGTAATATGAAATTTTTTATTCTAAGTCATGACAAAATAAAAATAAAAATCTTGCCAAAAAAATAGGGGTTGATCGTGGAAGGGTGAAAATTCAGGGTTGTATGTATTTTTGAATGCTGTATCATAAAAAAATTAAAAAAAAACATTTTGTGTGAAAAACTAAAAATAAAATTAGGGGTGGACCACCCTCAACATTAAGGGGGATGATTTGTGAATCTAAACCACCATATATATATATATATATATATATATATATATATATATATATATATATATATATATATATATATATATATATGATTCTACTGTGCGTGTGTTGTCACTGAACTCCTCCTAAACGGCTGGACCGATTTGAATGATTTTTTTTGTATGCGTTTGGGTGGCGCCCTGGATGGTTTAGATTCACAAATCATCCCCCTTAATGTTGAGGGTGGTCCACCCCTTAATTTTATTTTTAGTTTTTCACACAAAATGTTTTTTTTAATTTTTTCATGATACAGCATTCAAAAATACATACAACCCTGAATTTTCACCCTTCCACGATCAACCCCTATTTTTTTGGCAAGATTTTTATTTTTATTTTGTCATGACTTAGAATAAAAAATTTCATATTACTCTTAATTCACCCTTCTACGATCAACCCCTATTTTTTATTTTTTTTCAGGAAAACGGGATAACGGGATAACGGGAATAACGGGATAATGAAAAAATGGGAAAACGGGATAACGGGATGAGGGAATAACGAAAAAAAAACGGGATTACAGGAAAGCGGGATAAGGGAAACGGGAAAACGAAATAACGAAAAAAGGGAAAAACAGGATAAGGAGATAATGGGAAAAAGGGATAACGGGGTAAAGACAAAAGGGGGTAACAGAAAAATGGGATAACGGGATTACGGAAAAATTTTCGGGAAAAACATTTTAGGGAACATAGAAATTTGGACAGGACAAACAACGTCTGTCGGGTCCGCTAGTATATATATATATATATATATATATATATATATATATATATACATATATATATATCTATATATATATATATATATATATATATCTATATGTATATTACTGAATTCAAAGTGGAACGACCACCTGATGTAACTATTTCTATTCTCATTACAAAAAAGGATATACAATAAAAAAATTGTTGATTGTACTCCATGTGGATATATATGTTTTGTTTCTGATGCTTACACAAATAAGGTTTTCCTGAGATTAAAACTGTTTAAAATGATTCTGGAAAAGGGTTTGTGCTTGTAATGCCTCCTTTTCTGCATGAAGAGCATTATACAGCAGAAGAAGTGTCCGAAACACGATAGACTTATCGAATTCAGCATCAAAATCTTTCCATTAGCTGACGCCATAATATTTATGTGCTGTGCACTGGTAAATTTGCAGAAACATTTGATGACGACGATATTTAAAATTTCATATGAATGTTTCGCCCTGGATGCCCTTGTGTGTAAATGATATACCAGATTGTTTTGTTCCGTCGATTTCATTATCAATTCATGTTTGATGGTTCATGTGCATACGTATATTTATTTCATGGGAAAATAACTTTATTTTCTATTGTTAAATGAAATTCCTTAATTATTTTCATTTAAAATATTTTTATTCCATACAATTTAATAATTATTATTGATAAATTTGGGGGCAGATATTAGTTTTATATAAATTTTACTTTATTTCATTTTTTAAAAATTATCCACACAAAAATTTCTTTTTATAATCCACTTGCATTTATTATGAATACATTTTTCTGTAATATGCACTTACAACTCATGAATTACAAACTACACCTAGGATGTTATGAATCTTTTTTTACAAGCCTTTCATATCAGATTCACAAACATTTTCGTTGCACACAAAGCAGGTGAATAAGTTGTGAAATAGAAATTGTATAGCTTTGGAATAAGATCCATTATAAATTCTTCGTCCCTATGAATTTCAATTTTTAGAAATTCTTTTGGGGACCAAATAAACAAATCGAAAACCGTTAAACCACAAACATACATTTGAATGTGGCATTGCGTGTAGTATTCATGAGTTTCTTTTGATTCTACACATCCCTTGACCATTTTCAATCCCTTGACCATTTTCTGTTACTTTATCGTAAAAAGGACATTTTATTTCAAGTAGTTTCTCAACATTATGAAAAACATGTGAAAATGTATGTATGTAGAAAAGGAAACAATATTCAAATCGGTCCAGCCGTTTAGGAGGAGTTCAGTGACAACACACGCACAGTAGAATCATATATATATATATATATATATATATATATATATATGGTGAATTATTTTCTCGACTATACTATACTATACTGAATTATTTCGAGGAATTAGTGGGTATTCAGTCTGGTTTTATATAAAGAAAAACTCTTCTTTACTTTTCCAAGCTTTCGACAATTTATTTTGTCTTTATCAGGGCTAAAAAACAAGAATGGTTGAAAAATATCAAATATGACAAATTGCTATGAACTTACATGTAAAATGAGTTAAATTAACGAATATAAGTGTATAAAATATATCGACATTATGACTTCAAAGAATTGTCATACTGATAGACATTTGCATTTTTGTGAGTAGTTGATGTGTTTCTTTGTTAGGTTGTACAGGGGATTCTGTATGAATATTTATTAAAATAAAAGTTCATTTTGAAAGTAGATACGAGTAAATTTTGCGTTGGTCGATGTCAGATCTCTCATTCATGATATTTACGTCACTATTAATTGGCACCTACCTATCTGACATCTACCAACCAAGCAAAATCTACTCGTATCTACTTTCAGAAACAACTTTTATTTCAATAAATATTCATACAGAATCCCATGTACAACATAACAAAGAAACATCAACTACTCACAAAAATGCAAATGTCTATCAGTGTGACAATTCTTTGGAGTCATAATGTCGATATATTTTATACACTTATATTCGTTAATTTAACTCATTTTACAAGTAGTTCATAGCAATTTTTGCCATATTTGATATTTTTCAACCATTCTTGTTTTTTAGCCTTGATAAAGACAAAATAAGTTGTCGAAAGCTTGGAAAAGTGAAGAAGAGTTTTTCTTCATATAAAACCAGACTGAATACCCGCTAATTCCTCAAAATAAAAATTATATATATATATATATTATATATTATATATATATATATATATATATATATATATATATATATAAATATTTTACTATACATACAAAAAATTATAATTTTTACCTGTCCACTGATTTCTCCAATCCATTTTTTTGCGATACTGGGCCTGAAAGATTCTTGGCACGTAATTGAGACTCCGAGGGAAATCTGATTCTTTCCTTTCTTATGATATGTACACTGCAAATCTTCGATCGCCTACTCGGTTGCCATGGACTTTCATCGGAACTACATAAAAAACAATATTTATGTTTTTCTACCCAAATATGTGCAAAGAAAATAAGAATTGACTTTAAAAATGTCCAAGAAGATATATACAAGACTGCATTCATTGCAATTCGTCAATAATTTTCAACAAAAAAGTAATACCAGTTGTTTATTAGTGTATAATAATAACATACAGTCCACTCACTTTACTCTCCTTACTGCCAGTATCAATTTTCCCTTTGGTCACGTTTGTAGCTCACGGTAGAAAAAATATAAAATTCCGTATTCGCAGGTGCACTTCAACGCGTAGTAGTCACCCGACCACTTTTTTGCGTCCTTCACGTCATTTACATTTGATTCGAGGTTATTTGCGGCCGACTCGTTCATTGTCATTCATTTATTGTACGCGCACTTTGAAGACTGGGCCTCTCTTTGAAACGAAGCTTTCACCTGCCGAATCACAACACAAATGCCATTTTGACTTTTGCGACCGAAAAATTTAGACTATCATACTTTGTAGACAACCTTTTTGGGGATAAGTGATACTGTCTGGACCAGTTTGTCCGATTCCTCCACTGCGGCGCTGCACGTTAACCTCCTCCTCCATGCTCCAAGTCCATACTTTCAAGTTTTGAGCCGTTTCGTAGGATATCATTTTTTTGTTTGTAGTGAGGGATAATATATTGGTCTGTTGTGGTTACTTCTCTCGCCTATTCTGAATATATCATTGATATGGGGGTTTTAAATTTACAACTCGATTAACTACGCCATTGAAAATAAACAAATTTCACAACAGCCAGACCACCCCCACAAAGTGCTTAGTAAATCGAAATATTAAAACATATATAAATAAACATCATCAAAATATATATATATATATATATATATATATATATATATATATCTTCATCAAAAAAAATAAAAAAACTACTAACATGTGATAGAGAGACACATCATACACTCACTCGTTGAAAATTGATTCCTGCTATTTTGTCCTTCTGAAATACTTTGCGAATATGTATTCTGTAATATAGTGCTTCTCAAAAGTCCCCTCTCCCCTCTTATTTTTGGAACGATTATACATAAACAAGTGAAATTTGGAAACTGAATATTAAAGGTTGTAAACTCCCCTACTAGTGATGATAGATGACGAAATCGTCAAAGATGACGTCACAAGGCCATTGTGACCAATAATTTCAAATGGAACCCTACGGCAAGCGACACCTCTTTTAAAAGGTATCGAAAAAACCTATTCAATGATACAAATTTTGTTTGTGTTTATGGCAGTTTTGGCAACTCGCTTTTAAAAAACGCAAAGCTGTGATGAATTAAATCAGTTAATACTAAAATTCCAAATTCAAGCTCTGCCTCTGGATAGTTGTCAAATAAGCTGACGTTTTTGTTAGTCTCCCTGATTCGACGTTTTTGTAATTGTCCAAGTTTTTGTACATTTAATAATTTGTGTATTGTTGATCGAACGTTTAACTGTTTTAGCAGCTTTTGGTACTTTTAATATTTTTGTACATTTTAATAATTTGTTAAACTGTTGTGAGCCGACCGTTTAAGTGCTTCAAGAAGCGAAATAGTACGTGCTCAAGGTGATGAAGTAGCAGCGATCCTAATTCTTGGTGAAACTGGACAAAATATTCATGCAGCAGAACGTATTTTTAATGAGAGGTTTCCCGATCGCCCCGTTTCGAGGACTCATTTGAGGGAGCTTCTCCGTAAGTTTGAAACAACAAGTAGTACTAATGATGCGAAACGATCTGGCAGACCACCAATTTCTGATGAGAAAAAAATTGATATACTGGCAGAAGTAATAGTTAATCCTACTCCTTCAACAACTCACGTTGCATCTACCTGTGAAGTCAGTCGAAGTACAGTACACAGGGTATTGGAAAAAAAAATTCATCTATACAAATTAAAAATGGTTCATCAACTCTCAGAAAGCGACCCAGACCGAAGACTAGAATTTTGTGAAAATATGGAAACTAAAATTAACCAACAGCCAGACTATGTCAAAACAATTTGTTTTAGTGACGAAAGTACTTTCTATCTGAATGGAAATGTAAATACACAGAATGTGAGGTATTGGAGTGACGCAAATCCTCACCTGTTTCGTGAAACACATACCCAATTTTCCCCGAAGGTGAATTTTTGGGCAGGTATCCTGGGAAACCACATCGTTGGGCCTCTTTTTTCAAATACTAATGTAACTGGTGAGGTTTATCTGGAGCTGTTGCAAAACGCAATAGAACCGTTAATCCTTGAAATTTTGGAAGATAATCCAGATGAATTCGGCAATTTGGAAATAACATTCCAACAGGATGGTGCTCCTCCACACTATTACGGTGCAGTAAGACGGTATTTGGATGAGGAGTATCGTGGTAGATGGATTGGACGACGAGGTTCAACGGAATGGCCAGCTCGATCACCGGACCTCACACCTTTGGATTTTTTTCTGTGGGGGTACCTTAAATCGAAGGTTCACGCCACTGAACCTGACAACATTGACGTTTCAAAACCACGTATTGTTGCAGAATGTGAGGCTGTTTCCGCAGTCACATTTGCAAAAGTACGAGAAGAGTTTAAAAATGGGATATTTCACTGTCAGCAAGTAAATGGAGGTCACTTCGAGCAATATCTTTAAGAAAATACTGATTCTTAAATCTGTAATTAATATCGTACTAAATGGAATTTAAATTTTAATGTTTACTAATGAGCCATTAAAACTGCCATAAACACAAACAAAATTAGTATCATAGGTTTTTTCGATACCTTTTAAAAGAGGTGTCGCTTGCCGTAGGGTTCCATTTAAAATTATTGGTCACAATGGCCTTGTGACGTCATCTTTGACGATTTCGTCATCTATCATCACTAGTAGGGAAGTTTACAACCTTTAATATTCAGTTTCCAAATTTCACTTGTTTATGTATAATCGTTCCAAAAATAAGAGGGGGGGAGAGGACTTTTGAGAAGCACTGTATAATTATAGTATTCATGATTTTTCTATCAAATATAAATCAATAGAGAATACATTGTTTCGAAATATTTGGGTAAGCGAATATTCTAAGCTCGGCCCTGTGTAAAATTAATTTTAGTTGACATCGTTTATTAACCACGCTGCAAGATATACGGATACCAACTGGCTCTTAATGAAATGATTTCGTTTTTGTCTCCGTTGAGCTATTTGAGTTTCTTTGACGATCAAACAACTCAAGCACCACAAAAAATTCTGAGGCAGGGAACATGTCGAGTTTGGGGAGAGCTTTTCAATTAACGAATTCTCTCCTGCCTCTTCATATTCTAGTAATATAGTGATAGCGCAATGCACAGGCTTCAGATTGAAACATGTCCCGTCAGAAGAGTTGGCTACTTTTTTCAGAAAACCCTCAGGCTTTCAAGAAACCTTTCCGAAACTCATTCAATAATTTTAGTGATGCAACTAGATGGAAGACTTGATTAGCTCCAGAAAGAACATCTTGTGGATAATTCTTGTGAAACTCAGGTGAAAAGTCAATCAAGGTATGTAGTTTGATGAGGTAAATTGGTCGATTATTTAATCAGTCATTAATATTTATTTTCTGTACTGTTAATAGGATGAACGTGCGTTCATTTTCAACTTTCGTTAGACTCACAAAAAATATCTAATGGATAGTCTGAAGTCTGTATAAAAACATATCAAAAATTTGCTTGCTTTTATGAATACCTAATTGATTGTGACCCTCTGCAAGAGTATCAAAAACGCATCAAATATATTTTGACCCACAATGAATTAACATCTCATTATTTTGTAAAAAAATCGACTTTTTGCTATTTTTTGTTGTATATTATAATAGTTATTCATACAACAGGAAAATAAAGCGAGAAGTTTTCATAACGATTCGTAGGCGAGTTATGTGCAGGGCAAAAAAGAGGCTTTATATTCGAGGTGTATACATGATTTTTTCCAATACTTTGGTTTTTTAATATAAAAATTAAAAAACCCTTTGCTACACTCGGTGTAATTTACACTCGATATCAGTATTCGTTTGCTGATTGGATTTACAGCAGTGTAGACGAGGTGTAGTTTATCTCCACCTAGTCGAAAGGAGGTGTGAAATGCACTCAAACAAAATGTGTGGTAAATGTTCCGGAAATGTTGACTTGTAATGTAATTAATTTATGATTATGAACAAATTTGTTCTTAATTTATGGGAACTTGGAACTCTACTTCAAAATGGACATGTCTAAATTCAAAATTTGCAATAAGGTCATCACTTTACAAGAGGATGAAGAACTAACTAATCTTCTGAGAAACGGTAATACCAATTGGAAATTGGTTTGTTGAATATACTTACCAATTGACTTTTCAGATGATGCATTCATTGTTCAATTTTTTGAAAAAACCGTGAGGGAAGGGAGATTACAACAGTTTTGGATATTATGCAATGGAATTGATAACTTGGAAATCATCCGCTTAGAGGAGGATACCACAGTTTATAACCACTATGGGGATACTGAGATGGATACAGAAAAGATGTCTCATATAGAAAGTCCATTTGAGGAATCTAGAGATATAGTGGGTCTTGTGTCCACAGAGAAAGGTATTGATGGATCTGAAAATCGGCAATGTTTATAATTATGAATGTTTTCTTCTACAGAAAACGATTCTTGGAATACAATTTCAACCAAACGTTTGTAAAACCTGTATGTAGAAACTTGAAAAATTGGAAAATCCCCTAATTTAAAAAACAAAAAATCGTTATGGAAGCTAATAAGTGAAGAGATGGTACAACATGGGTATCATTTCTCCCCAAGACAGGTTAAAACCGCTTTAAAACATTGGATAGAGGATACAAAGATAAAACGGTGAATAACAAAAAGACAGAAAGAAGTGAGGCAAGCTGTGAATTTCAAAGGTAACTACAAATCTCCTAATAATACTCATAAATGTAAATGCATGTCATTTCCAGGGAGTTGGATGGAATATATGCAGATAACAGAGCAGTTTATCCGGAGTATGTTATGGGGTGAAGTGATTGTGGACAAACATGTGAGGAAATTAAAAAAAAACTAGTATATCAACAGAGATAACCTCAGTGAGTGGAGAATCAAGTTCTTCTCATGAGCAGATGCCAATATCATATGAGGCTCATGATGGAGGGACGAGCAAAAGAAAACACAAATCAAGATCAATTTTAGAAGAAATCAAACAATTGCGCCAGATTAGAGAGAATGAATTAGAATTAAAAAAACAGAAAGAAACAGAACGAAAAAAGTTCAGATCAGAACTTTTGCAACTTGAGAGGGAGAAATTGGAATCATACAAGGAAAGGAATAACTTGTTCAAGAAAAACGCACGACATCTTTTCTGATATTGATTAGAAAAACTTTGTTATATTAATGTATATTGTTTACTTATAGAATCTACTTGTGTTCTCTATTGTGGACTAAAAGACTACTCTAGTCATTTGATTATTATTCAGTTATTTCTTATATGAATTAATATTTATTTAATTTCTCTTCCAGCATTTATTTGTTTTGTGTGTTATGTTTCAAACGACAGTTGAGAAATATGTTGCAGTTTGTATGCTAAATAAAACCAAAGAAAAGAATTACCTAATTTCTATTCTTAATTTTCATAATATTTTAACACCTGAATTACACTATTTTGGAGGCAACTCAGAACAAATTTTGTTTCTTATAGATCTACCTAGTTCACTATCTTGTATAAGAGAGATTTCATTGTCATATACAGAACTATTATGAGAATCATTGTATTCAAGATCACCATCCATTATAGTGAGTTCCTCTAAACCAGACAAATTGTGTAATACACAACAGGCCCGAATAAAATTACATAAATGTTCTATGCCTTGCAGTTTGCAGTAATACAATCGCCTGAAGCGTTGTTTCAATATTCCAAATATATTTTCTATATCCACACGGCACTGGCTCAGTCTGTGATTGAAATTTTTTGCAGCAGTAGACAAATGTCCATGATCACGATATGGTGTTATCAGGTTTTGCTGGCAGGTATAAGCTGAGTCACCAAGGATATATTGATCAAAAAGACAAATCAGATGTAATTTCAATGTTTGGAATTTATTATCCACAACAATTTACCTTTACATAAATGCCCTAATTTTTTTGAAATTGTTGAATTCTGAAAAACTCTAGAATCATGTACAGATCAAGGATATCCTGTGAATATATCAATGAACTTTTAATTTTGATTACATATGCCTTGTACATGAAGGGAAATGAACCAAGTGTATATATATATATATATATATATATATATAAATATATTGTAATGTAATGATGATATAACAAATAATAAATAAAGAATTTTGTTATTATTATTATTATTATTATTATTAATATATTTTTGCACCGCGTTGGGCGCTAAATTGTTATGTAATGATAATTTGTAAATAGAAATTGTTTTTATAAAATGAAGATTGCTAATAATTTTCCTTATTCTTTGTGAGCCAAATTGTTATGATATAGATAAGTATTTTCGCCCTGTATAATATTTTGTATGATGTAATAATAATTACTAGCTAACGTCACTGTTCTCTCGTCACGTTGCTGCCAATTGTTATCACTTTTCGAACCACAGCTAAGCACAGTTGGTACGCCTCTTGTCTCAGATAGCCGGTTCAGGCAATTGAGCCACTAACCACTGCTTGATATGTCAAATTTATATTTATTCAATGGTCATAAGTATGATTGTTGATCATTGTAGAAAACAAACGACAAAGTATCAAAAAGCAATTATTTCCTCTATTCAGGAAAACTTAATTTTACCTGGCCTACGAAAGATAACTTACTCTAAGGTGAATCTACAAATATTCATGGATAATCATGAGAAAAGTTCATTGGTAAAATATACACAACCTCACTCCTACCTTAAAAGTGAAAATTTCTTTAATAGTTCGAAATCAATTGAAATAAAGTTCTTCCATGGAATATGCGTTATTAGTGAAATTGTTCAGTTCGGAATGTGCACTATGGAGGGTTTATACCTGTCTGGAACTGTCGCTGTTCAATACACACCAGGATTTGGATTCCCTTTCACTCCAATGCTATCAGGAACTCCAATACCAAATAGAAGGAACCATACAAATTCAGCAATCAGCTTTGGATACTTGTATACGGTGTTCAAATAAGGTGATCTTGGTTTCCACTCATAATGTGGGAATTATTCCATTTTTCTTTCTCCCAAAATATAACGTGGCATTCGTTTTAAATTTATTTTCGATCTCCTTCTGGCTTTGTTTGTTGTCACCTAGATACCATTTTTGTTCCTTCCCTCTGATTCGAATTTTTGAATTCGCGCACTATATTGTCACATTTTCACTGTTTATGGTTATTTGTCATAACTTATACATAAAACTATTTTTCCATTCTCATTAACTATGTACAAATTTCAATAATAATTGCCTCTGACACTTTCCCGCTCTTATTGTCTTACAATTTCAAATTCTACATGTGACCATCTGTTCCCTGATTGGCTATTGTCATCAAGAAGTTTGCTGTTCTACCATTGGCTACTTTTAGTTAGTTACAATTTCATATACTGTATGTTTCAAATTTATAAATTTGTAGATCACATTTTATTCAGGAAAATTTTGTAAATCTAGACTTTTTGTTGTCTTGTGAAGAATTATGGGTTGTAATCATTCTGACAGTGTATGAAATTGATTGTGTTATATAATTTGGACATTTTTATCTATTCATATCATACATAGGCTTATAAAGGAAAAGGAAATTCTAAAATTATGTAAAAACAATCTCTTGAAACTAATAGCTATTTATTAATTATTCTTTTTATGGGTTTTTTCTTTTTAAAATATATACCATTTTTTCATAACATAACAATATATATATATTTATATATATATATATATATATATATATAAATAACTATGAATTTGAAATAAACTTTGTAGAAAGGATATTCCTCGAGGTTGCAGTCAAATTTAATGGCCAGTGAAAAAAGAAAAACTATTTCTTATTTTGTCAAGCTTTCGAAAATGTTCATTTTCATTATCAAGACAGTAAGGTGAGGTTAAGTGAAGACAGCGAACTAATCACCATTTTGTGAATGAGGAAATTTTTTCAAAATCATATGACTATGAAACACTACTAGTAATATATATAAAAATTAAACAATTGTAAAAGCACATATTGTTTAGGAAACTTAAGTTAAACAATTTTAAATTATATATATATATATGATTTTTTGTATTACATTGTTGTCAATTTTGATTGATATCTAAAGACAATAAATAAGAGTAGATCTCACTCATATATATATATATATATATATATATATATATATATATGTATATATATATATATATATATATATATAACAGATATTAACCATTTGAGTGAGATCTCTCATTTATTGTCTTTAGATATCAATCAAAATTGACATGAATGTAATATAAAATTATTATTATTTTTAACATTACCGCCACCTAGTAACATCAGTTGGTAACTGTGAATATTTCCAAGTGACACCCGTCAGGTGTCGGCTTAAATTCAATTGCGAGATTCAATCTAACCTGTCAGTTTCACTTGTCACACCACATAGAGTACACATTTATATTAATATAATTTTAAACAACGCTAATTTGGTTGTAGTAACTTTGAACTTTGTTTTATTCCTTGATCTACGATTTTTTTTCTTTTGTATCACTATGTTAGATGAATAACATCATTGAAACCAACATCATTGAAACCAACATCAACAAAGTTGTAAGTAAGTAGCATAATGTTTCGCACTTGAATATGTATTACTATGGGTTTTTTTTCATCTGTTGTAGTTTCCGAACGCTTGGATAAACCTTAGAGTTTACTTTTTCATTGCTGCTTACCCCAATATCTTTAGTTTTGTATATATATATACAGATTTATATATATATATATATATATATATAAATATTTATATATATATATATATATATATATATATATATATATATAAATACATATATATTACCAAGCGAGACTGAGTAAACCTTGAGATATCCTACCTATATATCAGCTTTCCGGACCAAGATGGACCTTAAAATATGTAGTTTATGAAACTTTCATATTTGTCAGAACTTCTTTTGAAATAAAGTTTCTTTCGATTTTTTTAGTGCAAAGACCAAAATGGCCTGAACGAAATAAAAGCACAGTCCTTACCCTATACACAAATGTTTTTGGTATTTCCACAAACGATTTTTGCCTCAGTTATTGCCAATCAATTGTTTCTACTTTATTCAGACGTATGGTACGTTCCAAAATTATGCTGCGTATTTTTGGGGTCATTTAAAGATTTAATTAGCATCTCTTGAGGATGATATGAGGAGATTACTGAGCGCCGTCCACAATATGAATATATATATATATATATATATATATATATATATATATATATATATATATATATATATATATATATATATATATATATATATATATATATATATATATATATTATATATAAATATATATATATATATATATATTATATATATATATATAAATATTTATATATATATATATATATATATATATATAAATATATATATATATATATATATATATATTTATTACCAAGCGAGACTGAGTAAACCTTGAGATATCCTACCTATATATCAGCTTTCCGGACCAAGATGGACCTTAAAATATGTAGTTTATGAAACTTTCATATTTGTCAGAACTTCTTTTGAAATGAAGTTTCTTTCGATTTTTTTAGTGCAAAGACCAAAATGGCCTGAACGAAGTAAAAGCACAGTCCTTACCCTATACACAAATGTTTTTGGTATCTTTCACAAACGATTTTTGCCTCAGTTATTGCCAATCAATTGTTTCTACTTCATTCAGACGTATGGTACGTTCCAAAATTATGCTGCGTATTTTTGGGGTCATTTCAAGATTTAATTAGCATCTCTTGAGGATGATATGAGGAGATTACTGAGCGCCGTCCACAATATGAATATATCGGAATATTCCGTTCTTTCGTTTCCAGATAATATTGAACGCTTGAGAATTTTTCAAGAGGACATTCCGTTAACTGGCGCGTCTTTCGATTCAAGTAGTTCAGAAGTACCTACCTACCGATTCAGCCTATTTTAAATGTCCTTCAAACTCTTTTCTCTACTCGCGGAAGTTTCGAGAAAGTTTTTTATTATTTTTCGACCACTCAACGGAGAGATACTGATGTTAAAGCTTCAGCTACCTGCATCAAATATAACCAGCCCATCAAAACATCAACTGAAATAATGTAATCCCCAGTCGAATGCCGATATTGCAAGCTTTTTGGAATAAAGCAGCAACAGAGTTCGCTATTATGGAGGGAGGATTACAGAAAATATCATGACATTATTCCGAAGAGAGTATTCGGTCTACAGGGTGATAAAACAAGTAAGGTCTGTCATATTTGTTACTGCCAGTATATTTGGAATCACCGACATATTTAGCCTTTTCTTACCAACGATTATTGATAAAACGTCGGAACTATTTTCAGTAGAAATAATTTTAGCTCTCATTTTCAATCTAAACTCATCAGTATTTCAATCAAAAATTACTTTTCAGAGTAGATGCGTTCTCAATTCTCAACAAAATGTAGAACTGTAATATATGGAAGTTGCAAAATAGTGGAGATATCATAATTTACATATTACCAGCTGATTCCTCGGCTAAGTTCAAAGAATGTTGGCATACTATTTCATAGTGCTTCATAGTGCGTACTATTTCATAGTGCGTACTATTTCATAGTGCTTCCTCGGAAAGTATTTCTCTTAGATGTCCGCACCAACAGAAAGTCGTTATAAATTATCATTGATATTTTCCAGTGAAGGAAAGATTGCATCTAAATCGTTGTTATTCGCATTAAATTGCTGGGTATTGGACAGAAAAACAACTGTGCTACGTCTTTGCTAAGGTTTCGCGATTTATTTCTCGCTTCTTCAGAGCTAAATTAATTGAAAAGAAAACAATATCATAATATTCCACCAAAACACTGACGCAATCCACCGTTACTGTAAATACGGATAAACTCACCTCAGGCGTAATCAACGGTACATAGTATTTAGTTTTACGAAGTAGAAAAACTCGAAGTAGTCTCCACAATTTAATGGTCGATTAGTTAAAAGATGGTGGAAGGTTAAAAACTATCGATTAGGTAAACATGTTTCGAACCTCTATAGGTTCATCATCAGCGGAGAATAAAATTTCTACAGTAAAAGAAGAGCAAAGAATTAAATCCATAGGTAGTGTGATACAATAAGTGCTACTTACATGGAGATGAAAAAATTATGTTATAGGTTAAAGAGTAATATTATTTCAAGTCAAGAGATCATATTGGGACAAAATGAAAACATGAAATATTTGCCTTTAAGGGTTGTGTCCCCTTTTTTAAATTTAGGGGGGCTAAATACATTAGCCGATGCAAAATACCAAGACGACATGAGGACCGTGAAAATAATGGTAGCAATGACTGGTGATTGACAGCACACAAAGAGCCATCCATCTGGCAAACTGAATTGTCAAAACCAAACCATGGCGCGGCGACATGAGAACACCATGCACGGAACAATGATGAAATAGAAGCAAATCCAACCAAAGCAATTAATATTCCATGACAATTCAGTTTGCCAGATGGATGGCTCTTTGTGTACTGTCAATCACCAGTCATTGCTACCATTGTTTTCACGGTCCTCATGTCGTCTTGGTATTTTGCATCGGCTAATGTATTTAGCCCCCCTAAATTTAAAAAAGGGGACACAACCCTTAAAGGCAAATATTTCAAGTTTTCATTTTGTCCCAATATGATCTCTTGACTTAAAATAATATTACTCTTCAACCTATAACATAATTTTTTCATCTCCATGTAAGTAGCACTTATTGTATCACACTACCTATGGATTTAATTCTTTGCTCTTCTTTTATTGTGGAAATTGTATTCTCCGCTGATGATGAATCTATAGAGGTTCGAAACATGTATACCTAATGGATGGTTTTCAACCTTCCACCATCTTTTAACTAATCGATTGTTATATTAAATTGTGGAGACGACTTTTTCTACTTCGTAAAATAATACCACTCCACTTCGAGATACAATGGACTTCTACCACAGGTTATAGTATTTAGTCCTTGTTGATGTGCATTGTGACAATGCATCGTTGAAATAGTTGGTTATGGATCAATAAAATAAAAATAAAATATTTCAAAGTAGCTGGTCGACTGACGACTAACATTCAAGAGTGAATGGAACTTATCAGTAACGACAATGATAAAAGTAGGGATACAAAAACATTACAAATAAAAAATATATACAATAAATAAATTTTTAACTACAAATAATTCGATGCACATAAACCTTTCAAACAAAATCAGGTTCATGTCCACTATAAACAGATCTTACAAATTCACTTCCAGTTTTCCGGACGTTCAAGTAATTGATGAGTCGATGATGTTGTATATTCCACTGAGATATTCGATATATGTATGCCTGTTTACTGAATTTCTGTGGCAATGAATATGGATCATTTCTGAAATCAACCTTCTGCGCTCGATGTATCATGATCAAATATTTGTGTGTTATCTCGACTGTAACTCTTAAGGTAATTTGTCATTAGCTTTTGGGAAAATTGTTTTCAATTAATTTTCATTGTACAGTGGTATTGATAATTGTTCCCCTTGTAATACTTTGCTGAGTTTCCCTGATAGCCCTTTAACGTAAGTTAATTTGAAATACTTTGTATTCCCCCTGGTGGACACAGTGCTAGTGTTTGAGTTCGAACGGTTATGTAAGATTCTATTGATTAGTGCTTTGGTATATTGAATTTTTGATAACATGTTTTTTTATTTTTTTGAGGTTTTCTTCGTGGAACTTACCATCGCTAAGAGCGAGGGCTCTGTGTTTCATTCCTTTAATGATAGCTGTTTTTTGGAAAAAAGGAGGATGTGATAGAAAATTGAGAAGTCTGTCCGGATTACTGGTTCATGTACCAATTGCTGGACAAACTCCCATCCTCATTTCTTATCATAAGAGTATCAAGAAAAGGTATTTTTTATCTTTTTCATTTTCCAATGTGAATTGATTCTACTTGGAAATCATTGAAAATAGCCAGAACTTCTTTTTTACTGTTTCGGGGAATGTCTGTCATAAAGAGAATACGAAATTAGCCAAAACAATCAACAGAAGGACCTACTTTTTACAGTGCAGATACAATGGATTAATTCCAGAACACATAAACTACTGAACATCCCTTTACAAATGAGGTAATGTCCATTATCAATCGATTTCACAAGTCAATTCTTAACATTGAAATCAAAGTAACCATTCATAATTTGAAATGTATTTCGGAAACAATAAATTGGTTGAAGGCACAGGCACATGAATGTATTCCACAGGATATACTCCTGGAATTTGAGAGGTTTGAGAGAATGAAATATAACAGAATATTTTTAGCTTGTAGCGGGTCTTGAAGCCATTATTTATACAGTGCTTCTCAAAAGTCCTCTCCCCCCCTCTTATTTTTGGAACGATTATACATAAACAAGTGAAATTTGGAAACTGAATATTAAAGGTTGTAAACTTCCCTACTAGTGATGATAGATGACGAAATCGTCAAAGATGACGTTACAAGGCCATTGTGACCAATATTTTTAAATGGCAAGCGACACCTCTTTTAGAAGGTATCGAAAAAACCTATTCAATAATACTAATTTTGTTTGTGTTCATGGCAGTTTTAATGGCTCATTAGTAAACATTAAAATTTAAATTCCATTCAGTATGATATTAATTACAGATTTAAGAATCAGTATCTACTTAAAGAAATTGCTCGAAGTGACCTCCATTTACTTCCTGACAGTGAAATATCCTATTTTTAAACTCTCCTTGTACTTTTGCAAATGTGTCTGCGGAAACAGCCAGACATTCTGCAACAATACGTTGTTTTTGAAACGTCAATATTGTCAGGTTCAGTGGCGTAAACCTTCGATCTAAGGTTCCCCCACAGAAAAAAATCCAAAGGTGTGAGGTCCGGTGATCGAGCTGGCCATTCCGTTGAACCTCGTCGTCCAATCCATCTACCACGATACTCCTCATCCGAATACCGTCTTTCTGCACCGTAATAGTGTGGAGGAGCACCATTCTATTGTTATTTCCAAATTGCCGAATTCATCTGGATTATATTCCAAAATTTCAAGGATTAATGGTTCTATTGCGTTTTGCAACAGCTCCAGATAAACCTCACCAGTTAAATTACTATTTAAAAAAAGAGGCCCAACGATGTGGTTTCCCAGGATACCTGCCCAAACATTCACCTTCTGGGGAAATTGGGTATGTGTTTCACGAAACAGGTGAGGATTTGCGACACTCCAATACCTCATATTATGTGTATTTACATTTCCATTCAGATAGAAAGTACTTCCGTCACTAAAACAAATTGTTTTGACATAGTCTGGCTGTTGGTTAATTTTAGTTTCCATATTTTCACAAAATTCTAGTCTTCTGTCTGGGTCGTCGTCTGAGAGTTGATGAACCATTTTTAATTTGTATGGATGAAATTTGTTTTTTTTTCAACACCCTGTGTACTGTACTTTGACTGACTTCACAGGTAGATGCAACGTGAGTTGTTGAACTATTACTTCTGCCAGTATATCAATTATTTTCTTAGAAGTTTGTGGTCTGCCAGATCGTTTCGCATCATTAATACTACCAGTTGTTTCAAACTTACGAAGAAGCTATCTTAAATAAATCCTCGAAACGGGGCGATCGGGAAACCTCTCATTAAAAATGCGTTCTGCTGCATGAATATTTTGTCCAGTTTCACTAAGAATTAGGATCGCTGCTACTTTATCACCTGAAGCACGTACCATTTCGCTTCTTGAAGCACTTAAACCTCACAACAGTTTAACAAATTATTAAAATGTACAAAAATATTAAAAGTACCAAAAGCTGCTAAAACAGTTAAACGTTCGATCAACAATACACAAATTATTGAATGTACAAAACTTGGACAATTACAAAAACGTCGAATTAGGGAGACTAACAAAAACGTCAGCTTATTTGACAACTATCCAGCGGCGGAGCTTGAATTTGGAATTTTAGTATCAACTGATTTAATTCATCACAGCTTTGCGTTTTTCAAAAGCGAGTTGCCAAAACTGCCATAAACACAAACAAAATTAGTATCATTGAATAGGTTTTTTCGATACCTTTTAAAAGAGGTGTCGCTCGCCGTAGGGTTCCATTCAAAATTCTTGGTCACAATGGCCTTGTGACGTCATCATTGACGATTTCGTCATCTATCATCACTAGTAGGGAAGTTTACAACCTTTAATATTCAGTTTCCAAATTTCACTTGTTTATGTATAATCGTTCCAAAATAAGAGGGGGGAAGCGGACTTTTGAGAAGCACTGTATAGCGACAAGATGTTACTTTATTTCCCTCGGCTAATTTACTCAGAACAAAAGACTTGTGTGGGAACTGGCCCTAATAGATTCATATAGTGTGATGTTAAATATTATTATTTTGTAACCCTTTCTCTTATTTTTGGACGCCATTCAGTTAAACATAAAACTAGAAAAATAATCTACTACAACTGAGAACTTTAGATTAAAACGAACATAAATTATAGATAATTAAAAAATACTCTGTGGATGGGTTTATTTAGAAATCAAACTCTGGTTGCTTATAATATCCAATGTATTTCCAATTGTCACAATATTACATTACATTATACATTATAAAAATCACATATAGATATTCAAGTAAAAAAAAATGTTTTCGATATTTTCTCTACTGCACAATCATTGTTACGTTTCGAAGTATAGTATCGATACAGGCGTTCCCTCGATTTTAAAATAAAGTTAATATGTGAATATAAACATATAAAAACAACGGTATCGGTGCTATAATCATATATACAATTTTACATTGTTGATTAGGTTTATCAATAAGTACAGTTATATATAGGTATCTGTACTTCCGTAGAAAACATATGACAACAAAAATTATCGGTATTTCCCAACTTTGAAATATTAACCACTGTTGTATTATCAATTGTTTATAGCTTTGAAGAAAATCAACACAATGAAGTTGAATCAAATTTTTAGTGAAGAAATCCATACACAATGTAAATAGACAATGGAATTGAAAATCGACAACGCAATTTGTACCAACAAAGTAAGCTCTGTACCAACAACGTAAGCCCTGTATTGTAGAACCTGAAAAATTTACTATATTGCCATCCTCAGTAGATCAAAAACTCTTCAACAGTATTCAAAAAATGATGATAACATGAAATATACCAAAATACTCATCTTGAATTTGTTTAGTGTTGATGGTTTGCTATTTTTCTTCAAGTAGGTACTCATTTCTGAATGGAAAAGGCTGCCATAAAAACACAGGTTTATTAATTTTTTTGTAATAAGAAATAAGTAAATAGAAAAAAATATACATAAAAATAAAATGTAAAATTAAAAATAATCAATAACAAACACAATTCAGAGAGAGGGTAACTCAAAGATCACTTGTACGAGATTTAAAATGTATATATATATATATATATATATATATATTTTAACAAATATTTCTCCTTTGTTTGACGTCATGGCGTCATCCATTTCTTCGCAAACTTCAACCAGTCTTTTGTAGCTGCTATTTGGATGTCAGTTCTGCTCCAAACTCTGTTTTGACAGCAACTGCAAAAATGTTTCAATATAATTATTGTAAAATATGGAAAATAAAATATGACCATACCATAAATTAGTTGGATCACATGTGTGTCCTTGAAAGCCTCCTTTTCTTTACCCTTCCAGTTGTAGAGGCAAGATAGCTCATTCGTTAAAATTAATCTTGAAATTCTCCTTGTATGATCTTCAGGAGAAGTGCCATCACTTTACTTCAATCCTGTGACCTAACAAATAATATATACACTAATGGACATCATTATGTAGGTATTCAGTAGCAAAAACATAGTCATATCCAGCACATTGTACGTTACAAGGTGATAATACAACATCACAAAGTCATAGACATAAAAAAAAAAATATAAACGGCATAAATAGGTTATTTTTGAGTTCCAGTGATTATGGGGTAATCCAGATGTTTAATTGGTGTTATTTAGTGTTGACATTTGATTGCTATTTTTTGTTTCGACCTGATTATTCTATATAATTTCACACAGAGCACAGGACCTCGAGCTGACCGGTTTTGCATTGTACAACTTAAAATTTCACCTGAAATTTCGGCTGATGATATCCTGTTCGAAACAAATTCTGGCAAATCAATAGTCAACTTTCATGAAATAATGTGAAGATGATTGCGTATTTTTTCAGGTTTACAGAATATATCGAGTTATTTCAAAGCAGTACTACTTTCTACTTTCAACATTCGATGACTAGTAGTTGTCAATAAAAAAACACAACTTGAAAAATAATTCCCACTATTTGATTCATGCAAATAAATGAATAACCCAAAAGTTTCGTGCTGTGGAAGTGTCTGGAGTGTAACGTGCGATAAGGAACTTGTTCCAAAAATTACTTCCAGAAATATCGGTATATCCAAAACACCCATAAATCGTTGAAGTGAGATGTTCAAGGAAAATTCAAAAATTCTACTCACTTGGCACTCCCTATAAGGCAGTAGTACCAAAACTATTTAAGAAAGAACGCACATAGTCTATTTCATATGCATACCGAACTCACAAGTTTTTCCAACGTAGGCGATCCATCTCATAAGTGGAGGTGATATTGGTAGGTAAAAAACAACCAAAAAAAATGCTTCATCATCAGCAAAATGGAAGTGGTTACAAGCAGATCATTGTATGGTGGACAAAATTATGAAGAAATGACATTGAAAACAACTACAATAACATTATTATGTCTGCATCTAGTGCGGGTTCACTAATGTTAGGGACCGTGGTTAGTCCTAACAAACAACATTTCAATATATTGCAATGGATTTATAAAATCATCAAATACACATGGATGGAAAGAACCCGTGCTGCGACTCAGATATTTTGTTGCATACATGCCAATATATTTTTTCATACAATATGTGTTCAAATAATTTTGAGATACCGTTCAAAATTGCAATGGGTCTGTAATTTGATATAACAGATTTGTCAATTTTTTATGTATGGTTGTAAGCTTAGCCTGTTTAAATAATTCTGGAAATGTTCCCTGTGATAATGACGTTTGAAATATTATCATGAATCAAAAATTCCACCATCATGTATCTCATCATTTAGCCAAGTTTCTGTAAGGACAATAACATCATAATGCTCCACCAGTACATCCATAAAACTGTGAAATTTTGGTTCTAAACCCCTGCAATTTTGGTAGTAGATTCTAAGAAACATTTTTATCTTTTTAACGAGATTCCTCAAAACGATTGATCACAGTGAAGACGAAATATAAAGAACAATATTCTTGTAGCACTGGTGCTTAATTAAAAAGAGAAAAAACAAAATAGGGAAATGAATAGTATTTTTTAATTGTTTTATAATTAATGAAATACGAAGTATTAGGAACAATATTTTCGTAATTCTGGCATTTAGTTCAAAATTTTATTTTGAGATGAAGAGTGAGTATTTAATAACAGAGAAAAGAAAAAAATTAATTGTATCCAAAGAACAATGTACATATATGTAGTAGAAAAAGGAATCACAGTGAGAGACTAGTCGTGTTTGTCACAGAAAGTTGGAGGTCTAAAGATTAAGGAATGTTTTTTGAGTTTATTTAGTTTGTCTTCCGGAGATGCACCTGTTTCTCTTTTTCTTTTGTCTTCCTTTTTACGGTTGGTAGAACTCTCGGATTCGTTCAATACTTCGTCTTCTTGATTTTGTGTGTTACCTATCGACTTGAGTTCTTGCAATCCTTCTAAACTGAATGTTTCACCATTTATCACCAAATTGAATCCCTTGATAACTTGACATTTATATTTAGAAATAACTGCTTCAACCACGAATGGGTTATTAGCAGTGGTACAATATAGATAACATAAAATTATATTTTATTGTATAAATTAATGTCTTTCAGGTATTCAAATAGATTTTGGAAGTTGCAGTCATCGTTCAATAAGTTCACTAGAGAGTTAGGGATGTTAAATTTGATTCTACTAGTTGTATATTTAGGACACTGAAGTAGGAAATGTTTGACACTGATTTCTGTATTACACAATTCACAACCAGGGGGTTCTTCTTTCTTTAGTAGGTGTTCATGGGTGTATCGGGTGTGGCCTATTCTCAGGCGTGTTATGATTGATTGTTTTTTTCTGGATATTGGTAGACGAGTCCAAGGTGTGGTCGTTGTCCTGACCTCCCTGAGTTTGGTTTGTGATGATGTCCAAATATTCTGCCAGTATTCACTGCTTTTAGATTTGATGAAAGCTTCAACGTCAGGTAGTGGGATCGGGTCCTCAGCAATAGGCACCATGTTGTTAAGGGCTGTTTCTTTGGCTAGGATATCTGCTTTTTCATTGCCCGCTATGCCGATATGGGAAGGAACCCATATAAACTCAAAAGCTTTGTTCATTTCATGAATTGTGCTTAGCTGTTCTTTCATTAAAAGTAACAAACGGTTGTCTGAGTAGAGATGATTTGAGCTCTTGATGGTACTAAGTGAATCGGTGATAACCAGGTGATGTTCATGTTGGCTTTCGGTGCAGAATGTAAGGGCTTTATGAATTGCGTACATCTCCGCCGTAAATACACTGAAGATATGTGGTAGTTTGTAACTAAGATTGACATTTTTAGTTATTACAGCAGCTGAAGTACCGTTATCAACTCTAGAACTATCCGTATAGATCTGTTGGTGATTGTTATAGTCATAGAGGATTTCTCTGAAGCTGTTTAGAATGATTTGAGATGGGTGTTCAGTTTTACTGAAGATCACGAGTTGTGTATTGCACTTAGGTAATGGTAAGAGCCAAGGCGGTGTAGTTCGAATTTGGAGAGGTAATGTAGTAGGAAAAATGATATTGTATTTTTGGCAGAGTGTGTTTATTCTTTGGTAGAAGGGGGGGATGAGCCAAGGGTGATTAGTGAAAAGCAGCTTGAATCTATCAGAGAATGTGAAATTTCTTGCAGGATGGTTGAGATTATAAAATATGTTCGTGGCATATTGGAGACTCAAAAGTTCTCTTCTTAGGACCAGGGGGGTTTCACCAGATTCTATCAGGACACTCTCTCTCGGACTGGTTTGGTATGCTCCGATTGCCAGGCGTAACGCTGTATGTTGTAAGACCTCGAGTTTCTTTAGGGACTTTTTGCTGGCTGTTAGATATATAATGGATCCGTAGTCAATCCTTGATCCAATGAAGCTTTTGTAGATTTGGAGCAGAGTTTGACGATTACTTCCCCAGTTAATGTTTGATAACATTTTCAATAAATTTAGTCCAGGAAGACAAGATTTCTTTGTATTTTCCAGATGGGACTGCCAATTCAGTTTGCGATCAAGGGTCATGCCTAGGTACCTATGTTCTTCTACGACTTGTATTCTTTTGTTGTCCATTGTGAGGACAATTTCTCGGTGACTTCGATGTTGATAGCGAGAAAATACAATACATCTGGATTTTGTAGGAGATAGTTGCCAGCCACTAGTTGAAAACCACGACGAGACTGCAGAAATGGATGTCTGAAGGTTTCTTTCGACGGCGTCCATGTTTTTGTCCCTTGTATATATGACCAAATCGTCTGCATATAAGCTGGCGTAGACCGGGGATTGTGTGCGCTACGTCATTAATAGCCATTAGAAATAATGTAACACTTAATATAGAGCCTTGGGGTATACCGTTGGTCTGGATATGGGAGTTGGATGTTGAGCCATTTACTTTTACAATAAAATATCTAACATCTAGAAAATTTCGTATGAATTGGAAAATAATTCCATGTAGTCCCCGTGATGCTGACCATTTGAGAATCCCATGTTTCCATACCATATCATAGGCTTTAGTGATGTCGAAGAATGTTGCGGCACAGACCTGTTTATTAGCGAGACTTTCTTGTATGAAAGATTCCAAAACGATTAGATTGTCATTGGTGAATCGGTGTGTTCTGAAGCCGCTTTGTATGTTAGTTAGACAGCTGTTCTTTTCGAGGTACCATATCAACCTCCTATTGACGATTTTTTCCAAAAGTTTGCACAGTGTGCATGTTAGTGCTATGGGGCGATAAGAGTCTGGATCCGATTTTGATTTATGTGGTTTTAATATAAGGATTACCAGAGCCTTTGACCAGGAAGACGGAAAACAATTATTCGAATATATCATGTTGTAAATTTTGAAAAGGTGTTCCTTGGCATTCATAGGTAGGTTATGTATAAAAATGAAAGGTATGTTATCTGGGCCTGATGACGTATTTTTGCAACTTGAAAGGGCATCTTGTAATTCGTCCATTGATAAGGTTGAATTAAGTGGGCTTATTTCAATGTTGGAAACTGCTGGAATCTCCTCTTGTTCTACTACATTTTTGAAATTGAGGAATTCTTGTGAGTAGTTTTCGTTGCTGCTGTTTTTTTCATATGTAGAAGCTAAGATCTCTGCCATTTTTTTTGGATCATTAATAAGATTGTTATCAAAGGCCAGGTGATTTATTCGATGGTAATTAGAGGGCTTGCCGTTGATCCTCTTTATTCTGTCCCACATTATATCATTTGGTGTAGTGTTGTTTATTGAGGAAACGAAGTTAATCCATGATTCTTTTTTGCTCTTTTTTATTGTCCATCTAGCTTTGGCTCGGAGTTCCTTGAATCTTATTAGATTTTCGCTAGTCTTGTGTTTTTTATATTGATTGAATGAGTGTTTAGAGTTTTTTAAAGCTGTTGCACATTCAGGATTCCACCAAGGTACTGTAGGTCTTCTTATAGTTGTAGTTACCCCAACTGCTATGTGTGCTGCAGATGTAATTAGGTCGGTGAATGACTCAACTGTTTCATTTATATCACTACTGAATATGCAGTCGGTTAAATGTTGATCTATGTAATCTGAATATATTTCCCAGTTAGTTCGTTTTATTTTCCATTTTGGATCTTGAGGATGGGTAATGGTTTCCTCGTTGTTCCTAATTGCAATGGGCCAGTGATCACTTCCATGCAGGTCTGAATAAACATCGAATTGTAAGTTGGTGCTCAGATTGCTATCACATATGCACAAGTCAATAGCACTGGAGTTTCCAGACCGCAAATCAAAGTGGGTCTTTTCGCCATTATTAAGTAAGACCAGATTGTTATCGTCTATGAATTTTTCTAAAACTATACCCTTGGGCTTAGTGCTCTCACACCCCCATGCAGTATTGTGACAGTTCAAGTCTCCCAATATAATCCTAGGTTTAGGGATTTTATTGATGGCATCAGAAAGATCGTTGTAGGTGAAGTCTTTATCTGGAGGGATGTAGAAATTACAGACATATAATTTACGGAATGTTTGTACTTCGACAATGCAGGTTTCAAAGTTAGAAGCTATTGGTATTTCTTGGCAATCTAATGAATCATGTATAAAGGTACTAACTCCCCCACTTGCTCTATTTGTATTATGTCTTATGTGATGAAACGCCTTATAATTTTTTAATGTGCCCTGGTATCTTTCTGAGAAGTTGGTTTCTTGAGAATATGATTAATGGGTTGTACTTTGAGACCATAAGTTTGAGCATTTCAAATTGGGGTTTGAACCCATTTAAATTCCACTGAAGAATGAATGATTGAATATAGTGTAGTTGTGAAGAATGGCGATTGACTTAGAATGTCTCTTGTGATGATAGGTCACTATCTGTATCCGTAAGGTTCATGGTAATGTTGTCAGTGTTTACATTTTTCATCAGTATTTTTTTTATTTTGGTATTTCTACTCTTCATACTTTTGTTATCAAAAAGTTGATGAATTTTTGAGAGCATGTAGACTAGTCCTTCTATGTCTTCAGTATACTGACGAGCAACGCTTAATATATCTTTGGAGCCTCTAGTGTTATCATAGAAATGTTTGAGTTCTTCATAGGTTAGTGGATACTTCGAGGCATTGGTTTCGATATGCTCTTTCAAAGATGATAATTGCTCTTCAATATTTGATGTTCGTGGTTTTTTAGGTATTCGGTCTGCCGGTTGTTCGAAATCAGTTTGACTATTTGTTGGAATTTCTTCTATAGAGGATAGAGTTTCGAGATGAGGCCTTTTGGAAGATGTCGGGGTTTCAATTATTGGAGGAGTGTCTAGTGGAGTCAGCGGAGTGGGAGAGAGAGGAGAAGAATCGTCTTGTTTAGGGAGATTGCACTGCTGGGCAATGTGTCCTGGTTGTTTACAGTTGAAACATTTCAGATCATCCCTGGATATGAAAATTCTGTAGTTTGTATTATCAAAGGTGAGTGTTATAGACTCTGGGATGATGAGGTTATTGTCTGTTGGAGAGATGTATGCTTGTCTTCGAAAGCTCAGGATGTGGAAGTATTCAGGGGTTTTGGATGTTGATTCGGAGGAAATTGATTGGGGACAACAGCTTCAGATTTAATCGTTTTAGTTCTTCTTCAATCACTGAGTGGGGTATAGAGGGGCAAACATTAGATATAATCAGTCGAATTGCTGGAGTTATTAGACATCTTGCGGGAATGCGTTGGTTGTTGATGGTTATACCACCATGGGTTTCCAAAAATTTGTCGACAATTTCAACCGAAGAGAGGTATGCACAAATTCTACTGTTTGAGATTTTTGAACAGAAGAGTATATTTCTAGGGCCTATTAATAAGCCGAGGCCGATTATATAGTCACTGAAGTTGATATTATCTATTGCATTTAAAATTATTCCTTCTGTTGGTTAGGAAATTTCGGTGTTTGTTGGCTAACTGCTCTTGAATAAAGGTTCGACTGATTTGTGACTGGATTACCAAGTGGGTTCGTATGGGCGGAACCCCTTGGTACTGGTTCATCCATTTCAGGTTGATTGGGCCATACGCTCCTGGCGACGGACCTGTACACCACTGAAGGTAGCAAATTCTGCCGATATGTGCGACAGTTTTTACTGATGAACAATACACCTTGAGATGGCTAATCTAGATGCTATATTTGTTATACAGGAA
This sequence comes from Gonioctena quinquepunctata, assembly GCA_018342105.1. Taxonomy (NCBI): domain Eukaryota; kingdom Metazoa; phylum Arthropoda; class Insecta; order Coleoptera; family Chrysomelidae; genus Gonioctena; species Gonioctena quinquepunctata. Next base: position 1,269,086 of record JAFIRS010000090.1, read on the forward strand.
CTAATTTGTAGGTTTAAATGACTTACTGGTGTTTGAGTTTTCACTGATACTATTTCGTAAATTAAAAGTAACTGTTTACTATCGATTTCGAATAGTTTTGGCAGAGCTAATAAAACACTGTTTATCGTTGGCTAGTAAGGACCGGCCTCCCCCTTGATAACTGCCAAGTAACCTTTCTCCCTCATAGATTTTTGTTGGGTTATGAGATACTTTTTCTCATATGGAATCAACGTTCGAAAACTACTATAAGAAAATGTTGAAGAGGAGTGGTCTGCCAAACAGATTCTAAACGTTGCTCTCATCCGCTTGAATATATGTTGGAGAAATGTAACCAAATACAAATTTCATGAATGATAGTATATGTAAGTTCGGCTCATTAACATTTTCAATATATCGCTTCCATTGGGTGCTAAAATAAAGAAGAGAGGAGACGAAGTAAAAAGTTGCTTGTTTTTGTTACGATGTATGTACTGAATAAACGTTGAAGTAGTCCAAAGAAAATTAGTTTTGCAGAAATCAAGTGAACAAAGCAATTGATTCCCAACGTATCTGATAACAGTTGAAACACGTTGAAAAATAGTCAACAAAATGGTTGTCTCAAGGTTGTTGTTAAATACTTTATTCAACGGATCAAACACGTAATTTCATAATGTTAAATAAACGTAGAAAAAAAAAAGTTGCTGATACGTAGAATATAGGTTGCTCAAAGCTTCGGGTTGTTGAATAACGTTAATAAAATGTTTTTTAGTTCCAATTGAATATACGTTGAGAAAACACGCTAAAGACACGTTTTATAATGGTGACTACATTAACGAGTTGAATCATATACGTCTATTATAGGTAAATTCAACGTTTGGTTGAATTTAGTTCAAAGTCACGTTGTGAAATTCTACGAGTAACGTTTAATCAACGTCAGCTGCCACATATAAACGTATATTACACGTGTGTGTGTGTTTATTGGCAGGGTGCCGGAATTTTGGGGTTTTTTTTATGATAACTTTGGTAGAGCTCATCCAGTATTGAAACGACCTGTTGGTAGGTAGAGAGGGGGAAAACACGAGTGGACACGATTTGATGTGGCTGCTCATACTACGGCGAATGGGCGAATATTCACCAGTGTCTTGACATGCAGCGTTTGGAAGGTTAGGTTTGTTTGATTAATGAATAAGTAGTGCAGTTATTTATTCAACTTTGCAATAGTTCACTTGTTACCTTGCCAAAATGCCCAGTGGTAAGTACTATTCAGTAGCGGAAAAAGAAATTATGGCAAATGTTATCAAATTCATGAAAAATGAGGCCAAAAATGAGATACAAATACCTTTACAAAATTACAGAGAACGTGCCAAGGCAGCAATGGGTATAACGGAATATTGTTTTAAAAAAATTCAAACGGATCAATCAGCTGTGAATTTAGGTAGTATTCCTTTTTTGCCGTCTCCGCAAAAAAAGAGTAGGAAGAATAAAGTCGAAAAATAATATTACGGAAGGGCAGGGTGAAACAATAAGAACGATTATAAATGATTTTTGTTTGATTGAAAAACAACGCCCTACTTTAAATTCTATTCTTAAAAAAATCAAAAATGCTCGGGTAGGGTTTGAAAGCAGTCGTTCAACATTGCACATTATAATCAAAGAGTTAGGTTTTGATTGGGAAAAAACGCCTGATAATCGAACAATATTGATGGAAAGTCATGAAGTTAGATTACTAAGGGTGGAATTTTTAAGAAAATTGAAAATGTATCGTGAACAAGGAAAAAACATTATTTACACTGATGAGACGTATTTGCACAGTTCTCATACACATTCTAAGACGTGGGTTGATGAGAAAAATCCTAATTTAAATTTTAAAAAACCATATAGTGAAGGAAAACGATTAAATCTTGAATTTTGACAAAAATTTCATAATCTTCGACTCCGAAAACCCCCACATACCAATTTTGATCGAATTGAACCATAATCACAATGTTTGTCCTCCGCCATCTTGAACTTATGAATTTTGACAGAAATTTCATAATCTTCGACTCCGAAAACGCCCATATACCAATTTTGAATCGAATCGGACCATCATCACAAAACTCGTCCGACATCTTGAATTCTTGAATTTTGACAAAAATTTCATAATCTTCGACTCCGAAAACCCCCACATACCAATTTTGAATCGAATTGAACCATAATCACAATGTTTGTCCTCCATCTTGAAGCCGCCATTTTGAACTTATGAATTTTGAGAAAAATTCCATAATCTTCGACTCCGAAAACGCCCATATACCAATTTTGAATCGAATCGGACCATATTCACAAAACTCGTCCGCCATCTTGAATTCTTGAATTTTGACAAAAATTTCATAATCTTCGACTCCGAAAACCCCCACATACCAATTTTGAATCGAATTGAACCATAATCACAATGTTTGTCCTCCATCTTGAAGCCATCATCTTGAACTTATTAATTTTGACAAAAATTTCATAATCTTCGACTCCGAAAACCCCCACATACCAATTTTGAATCGAATGACCATAATCACAAAACTCGACCGCCATCTTGAACTTATTGAATTTTGACAAAAATTTCATAATCTTCGACTCCGAAAACCCCCACATACCAATTTTCAATCGAATTCAAACATAATCACAAAGTTTGTCCTCCATCTTGAAGCCGCCATTTCGAACTTATTGATTTTGACAAAAATTTCATAATCTTCGACTCCGAAAACCCCCACATACCAATTTTGAATCGAATTGAACCATAATCACAATGTTTGTCCTCCATCTTGAAGCCGCCATTTCGAACTTATTAATTTTGACAAAAATTTCATAATCTTCGACTCCGAAAACCCCCACATACCAATTTTGATTCGAATTGAACCATAATCAGAAAACTCGTCCGCCATCTTGAATTCTTGAATTTTGACAAAAATTTCATAATCTTCGACTCTGAAAACCCCCACATACCAATTTTGAATCGAATTGAACCATAATCACAATGTTTGTCCTCCATCTTGAAGCCGCCACCATAATCACAAAACTCGTCCGCCAGAAACTACGTCTCGTGTTTCGCCTATACCAAACAATTTGGTACGCCTATGGAATTTCTATTAATAGCCACAGTTAGACAATGGCTCGGGTATCTTCGAGAAAAATTGGTTGTTAGGTGGGGGAAGGCCAAAGAGGTCGTTTCAGTACTGGACGAACTCTATGACCCTATATATTTTTGTGAAACGTAGTACGCATATATGCATCAAAAGGCATTTTCTGCTGCACAACATAATTTTTTACTCTTGCCAGTGGCGTTCCTGCGGGATTTGCACTGAATCATTCGAAAGATAAAAGTGATACGCCACTGCTTTTCCAAAGTAAAAATCATTTTTGAAATTCCCATTCATTTCTGAGCAAAATTCATTTATTTGCACGTTGTTATGAAATTGGGTATTATCAAGGATTAAAAACGTATCTAGTAGGTAAGAAGCATATTTTATTGAATGAATGTGGTTTTTTGAGGAGGAACAACGTTTCTTGACATGTTTTTTGGGTAACCTTCCACAGTCTGAAAATTAAAATATAATCAGGAAAATCTATACAAGTGTAGAAAGGTTACCCAAAAAACATGTCAAGAAGCATATTTTGTTTTGTAAACATAAACAGTTTTGACAGTTGTCTACCTAGGCTAGTTGCCACGTATTTAGTCATCAAATTAACAATATTATTAAATAAACATGGTCCATTTTACGAATGCTGAGTTTGCAGATATGCATTACATGTATGGGCTTGCTGATGGTAACGCACTGGAAGACAGGTGGTTGTAAGAAAATCGCTTTCCAAATAGAAATATTCCAGTTGTGCGAAAAGGGAAGTTTTGAACCAGACAATCATCTGAAAGGAGTACAACGTACTGTGAGAACACCAGAAATTAAGGTAGCGGTTTTGAATTCAATTGAGGAAGATCCCGGATTAAGTACACGAAAAATAGGGAACAATTTAAATATCTCACATATTCTTCTTTGGAAAATTCTCCATGACTTTTTATTATATCCCCACCATATACAACTGGTTCAGGCATACTCCCTCGAGACTTTCCATTACGGATAAACTTTTGCCAATGGCTTCTTTCAAAAAGTGTATGAAAATCCATTATTTGATACTGAAATGTTATTAACTTTCACAATTATCATTTTTGGGCTAAAGGAAACCCACATGCAATCTTGGAATCCCGTCACCAGGAGCAGTTTTCCGTTAACGTGTGGGCCGGAATATGCGGTGATTATTTATTCGAACCCTATTTTCTTCATGCGTGGTTGAAAGGGCATAATTACTGGCAGTTTCTCGAAAAAGAATTGCCAGCTCCGATGGAAGATGTTCCCATTTCAGTCAGAAATCGACTGTGGTTCATGCACGACGGGGCGGCAGCACACTTCATGGATAGGTCGCGGAGGACCCCAGGTGGCCACCTAGGTCCCCGGACCTCAATAGTTTAGATTATTTCCTGCGGAGTCATCTAAAAACATTGGTTCAAACGTACCTGACGAAATTAAAACTGCTACAATTATACCAATCCCTAAAGTCGCAAATACGAATAAAGCAAGTGAGCTGAGACCAATAAATATGATATCAGTTATAGGCAAAGTACTGGAAAAATCGGTCTTCAATCAAATTGTGGATCATTTGGAACGCAATAAGGCTATCACATGTGTTCAGTCAGGGTTCCGTAATGAGCATAGTTGTGGAACCGCTTTGCAATGTGTTCTCCATGATTGGAAGAAAAATTAATGACAGTGACAGTTTTTCTTGATTTGCAAAGGGCTCTCGAGACTATTGACAGAGTATTGAAAAAATTGAAAGCTGTCGGAATTGTAGATGCAGCATTACAATCGATTGCGTACTATTTGGATAATCGGAAACAAAAGTTACGACTCAACTATGTTACATCTAGCATAATCGATATTAATATAGGTGTACCTCAAGGTAGTGTTCTGGGTCCTTTATTGTTTCTAGTGTATATAAATGATATGGTTGAGGTGGTGAATGGATGTTGTATACACCTATTTGCTGTTGACGCTGTTATTTATTCTACTGGAAATAACCGTTCGATATGCTTCAATACAATTAATGAAAATTTAGAAGCTATACACAATTATGGCTGTGGAAATTTGTTGAAAATAAATACAAACAAAACTAAATGGATGTTGATCAGTAGAGACAAAATGTATAAGGAAATGATGAAGACAGCACCGAAATTGTCTATTGGTGGTGTCCAGATAGAGTTGGTTGAGAAATTTAAACATTTAGGGGTATTAGTTGATCGTCAACTGTACTTTAATGATATTGCAAAAAATGTGATAAAAATAATTGCCATGAAAATAAACTATTTGAGGAGATGTTCTCAGCATCTTACCCAATGGAGTAAAATTATAATTTACAATACTCTTATACTTCCTCATTTCAACTATTGTGCCACTGTGCTTCATCTGGTGAATCAAAATGTGCTAAACCGATTACAGAAATTACAAAATCGAGCCATGCGAATTATTCTTTGTTGTGCATGAGATACGTCGATAAATTCAATGCTATATACCCTCAATTGGTTACCGGTTAGGAATTATCTATTATATCACTCCCTCATATTCATTCACAAGATTCAAACCGGTATGACGCCTGAGTATTTGCAGAATATTCTGATTCTCAATCAGGAAGTTCATGAGCACCACACTAGATATAGAGGCGACCTTCGTGTTCCCCTGGTTATCAGAACATATAGCCAGAATTCTATTTTTGTCAAAGGTGTAACCATGTACAACAGAATTCCAATTGATGTAAAAAATTCTGGAAGTCTTGATATTTTTAAAATTAGGCTGAAGAAGCACCTCTGTACAAACATATTGTAACATCATTTTTTTTATGTTGTGTATGTTCTGCATGTTTGTTCATTTTGCTACATATGTTCCTTTGTGAGTACCTATATACATATTTTTTACGAATTTCATATTTTTATATTATCATATGTTTTTGTGTTACTCATTGTACTTGATATTAGTTATATGACTAAATAAACGATTCATACTGAGGAGCAGTTGAGAAATCGTATCATGGTTTCTTGCGAAACTGTTAGAAACCATCCGGCATTTTCCCAAGAGTACGTGGGTCATGAGAAAAAGAGCAAGGCATGCATATTCACATTTTGAACATCTGATTTAATTTATTTTTTTGTGCGTTCAGGGTAATTTTGTGTTAGCATTCCGAAATGTATTTGAATAACTTTAATTTTATAATTTAACCGTTTAAAAATTATTCTCTTGAATAATTTTTTGTTTAAAGTTACAAAAATTCGTAAATGGTCTAGCGAGATGCAAATTAATGAATATTTTTCCTCATGCGAAAACCGTTCGTCAAACGAAAATAAATAAAGAGACCAGATTTCCCAAAATAGAATGAGGATTTCAAAAATGGGTTTTACTTCACGAAAAAGCAGTGGCGTATCACTTTTCTCTTTAAAATGATTCAGTGCAAATAACGCACGGACGCCACGGGCAAGAATTAAAAAATTATGTTGTACAGCAGAAAATTTCTTTTGATGCATAGAAGACGCGTACTATGTTTCACGAAAATATGTGGAATCATACCAAAGTTATCATAAAAAATTAACTTTTTTCTTTAAACTTTAGCAGCCTGTAGTTCAAAAGTTAAGACCCTTAGGACATATGTACAGGTGAAGCTTTTTTGTCAAAATGGACCCAAAAATAACTGAAACACCCTGTAAGGTGTTATGTAATTGTTGGTTTTTTTTTCTGGTCTTTATGAAAGTATCTATTTTTCTGGAAATTATGAGTTTGAAATTTTATTATTGTAAGAAATACTGGAAGAGTCTTTAGTTACTCAGAAATTCTTAGTTTCTTTCATTGAAATAATATTCATACAGTATCGGAAACATTTTATCTGGGGTATAGACAGAAATCTACACGAGCAACAAGGAACGCAATGATATGATAATACCACATAAACAAGAGAGACGTACTGCTGTGCGCCCCTCCTGTTACCCAACCCAACGCATTTACTGACCACGTGGCAATGCGACACAGCGCATAGCTTGCCGAGCCGTGGTTGCGAAAACACAAGATCGTGACAATTATTACCTTTGGAAACATTCCGCCTATTTACACAACCGCAGAGAGAGTACAATAGATTCGGCTATTGTTTGGCCCAAAATGGTGGTTTGTTCGAACATTTAATAAAATAATTCCGTACACAAAATATTTAATTTGTTTTATCTTCTCTTGTAAATATTTTTTCCCCTCCATTCAAGAAATAATTGTTTTTCTGTTAGAAATAAGTTTTTTGTTTTTATTGTCTTCCAGAAATATCGTTTGCTTTTGTTTATGTTTGAGAATTTTCTTTTGTTTTCGTGGCCACCACGTCACCAAAGATATTTTGATCTACCTGTCGTCCGACAGATTAAATTGAATCAATGATTCAGTTTAATTTGTTCAAATTATCTGAAGTGAAATTATCGTCAATAATTCTTCTTCATTGCACATTCTCCCGACTGCTGCTGGTATGATACTGACGTCCTGAGCTGACCGCCGGGACCGCCCTGATTCTCCTATCTCTGTGTCGTGACGTAAATATCCCTTCCTCGAGCGAGTCGAGGAGAAATTGTAATGCTCTCTCAACATAAAGCAAGCTATTCTTTACACTCTCATGAAACCACCGTACCCAAGATAAATACTTTCCGATACTGTATATGGTGGTTACTGGAAGTCAACCATCAATCTTCGATGGGAGATTGAAAAATAATCTATTATCGGTTGAGAGTTCAATTGTTTATTTAAGTTCGGAAGTTGTGTTAAGATTTATTCACACAGTGTTATGGTCTAATTGCCGTTGTGCTGAAATAACAAGAATTATTCGGAGAAAGACTTCATCTAGAAAAATCACGCAATGATTAGTAGCCAATAGGATTTGAATATGCAAAAGTACCTCTTAAATAAAAGACCAATAAGGGATTTTGAAATGGGGGCTACGCCTTGACGCTAACTTGGAGCGGGAAGAAAATGAGATGAAATTGAGGAATTCGGTCGGTGGGCTTCACCCGAACAGACGTGCTAGGCACGGACGCAGTGGTTCGATGGAAAATGTTTGGTAACAGATTTGGGTTTTTTCACACGCTTTATATTAGCTTCACTTGTATGTTTGTTTGTTTGTTTGTAACCGACTCCTTTGGGCGCGATTTTGACCCACTTCCAGACGTCCGAATGATTTGAAATTTGGCAGGTGTACATAATTACGGTGACAATGCATTAAGAAATTTTTGTGTGGAAAAAAACGAAATGGCGGCTCCAATATGGCGTACGAGTTTTGTGATTATGATCCGATTCGCGTCAAAATTGGTATCTGGGGGTTTTTGGGGTAGGAGATTATGATTCTTTTGTCAAAATTGAAAAATTAGAAACGGCGGCTCCAAAATGTTGGACGAGTTTTGTGATTATGGTCTGATTCTATTCAAAATTGGTATGTGGGGGTTTTTGGGGTTGAATATTATGATTCTTTTGTGAAAATTGAAAAATTCAAGATGGCGGCTTTAAAATGGCGGCCGAGTTTTGTGATCATGGTCTGATTCTATTCAAAATTGGTATGTGGGGGTTTTTGGGGTCGAGATTATGATTACCCAATTTGATAAGATTATTCCATTTTTTTATTTGCAAAAAAATTATAAAAATAATAGTTAAAAAAAACTAAAAAAACACGCTTTTATAAATAAACCACACTAAAAAGTAGGAAATAAATAATAGTTTAGAAAAACTAAAAAACACGCTTTTATAGAAAACCAGACTAAAAAAATAGAAAATAAGAAAAAAATTATTTTATTTAAAAAAAAGCGTGGGGTGCATGGTATCAATAATTATATAGTACATTACACACCTAGGGCAGTAAAGTAGGAAATGTCTCAGATCACAGGTAATTGTTGGCGATACCATGCACCCCACGCTTTTTTTTTAATAAAATACATTTTTTTCTTATTTTCTATTTTTTTAGTCTGGTTTTTTATAAAAGCGTGTATTTTAGTTTTTTCAAACTATTATTTATTTATACTACGGTGGGGAATAATATTTTGTTTGAAATTTTGAAGCGTCGAGACATATTTATATGAAATTTCGGGATAAAGTGAGTTTTTCGTGAGTCAAAATGGGTGGAGTACTTTAAGTATGGGATTTTATTGTATCAATAGATCGAAAGGGAATATATACGAGTGTCTGAAACATGAGACAGAAAACTGGGACAAATATTTGGAAAAATTGGTTAATGGAGGCAACAATTGTTCTGCAGGTCAAGTGCAAAGCTTTTAGGAAAAAAGTAGTTTAACGCTTGCTTTAATTTATTGTTGGGGTGAACCACCTGTACAAAAATAATTCGTATTCATGCAGGTGTATTACATGTTCTGGTATTGACGCCAATGCACAAAAAGTTTTATTAAAATTAGGGAATTATCGATAAACATAAGATATGAGGGTTTCACGGAAAATATGGATTTCATTTGTTTTAAAAATAAAAGTATGAGCTCTTTTATTGAAATAAATTTGGTGTTGATCGATGTTTTCAAATTTATGGTTTCAATCTTTGGTTGAAGCTAGATATGATTTGTTCATTTTATTATATTGTTACTGTTTTTCGATGAATTTTTTTTCAATGTTATATTTTTTTTGTGCTTTTATTTAATAGAAGTATTAAAGTTATTTCGTGTATTATTTGAGAATAAAGTAAAGCAAAAGATAAATTGAATTCAATGTAAAAGTAATTTTATTTGAGAAGAAAAAAAAAAATATATATATATACGAGTAAAATCATTAAGATCGACAAGTCCGATAAATAAAGTGAATTGATATAGAAGGGGCGTTTACATTGGTACAAGTAATAATGAAATAGGTATAAGTATACAACCAGGGCACTATCTGTTTATTCTATTATTCTATGAATCATTTCTCTAGAGTTTTCAAAAATGAAACTTTTGAGGTGGTATTTGAAGTTTTCTAATTTTTTTGTATTTTTAATATTATCTGGGAGTGTGTTATAGAGTTTAGGGGCTAGATAAGTGTAGCATTTTTGGCCAGTCGTTTTCTTGGTCTTTTTTAGTACGTACGTTTTTTTTTATTTCGTGTGTTGTATTCATGATTGATATTTTTAAGTTGATGCACATTTTTATGTTGGTAGATGTTTGTAAAATAATAGTAAAGCTGCCGTGTGTCCATTATAGAGCTTTCCCGAAATAGATTGTCGGATGGATGAGTAAAATCTTTTTTATATATAACTTTGATGATTTTTTTTTAATGACATCAAGATTTGTCAAAGTAGTTTTCCAACACTTCCCCATGCTACTATACCATACATCAAGTGTGGCTGGACAAGTGAGATATAGACTGTATGTAGCATCTTAGGATTGAGAATATCTCGTAGAACTTTTAATTTGTGTATTAAGAATCTAACTTTTTTAATTTTCTCAAATTAGAGTCCAAGACGACTCCCAGGTATTTAAATTCATCAACAGCATTTATATGTGCGTTATTTAGAGTTTTTATTGTTTGGAAGTCTGGTGATGTTCTACTGTCAATATAAGTGGGAAGGAACGATGTTTTTGCAAAGTTTATGGTGAGTAATTATATATATATATATATATATATATATATATATATATATATATATATATATATATATATATATATATATATATATATATATATATATATATACATATATATATATATATATATATATATATATATATGTGTGTTTTGTTCGATTCTTGAATCCTTTTTGAGAAATTTAGATACCCTTCTACAATCTATCTAAATTTCTCGCAGAAAGCATTACCAACATAACAGGACAAAATTAGCACTATTTGAAGGACAGTTTTTCTTTCAAAGATTTTATTGACAAAGTCACAATACCAAACGATTATATACTAATTTCCCTTGATGTAACATCTTTATACACAAACATCCCTATTAACCTAATCAAAGAATCTATTGAAAATAAATGGAACCAACTAAAAACCCACACACCATTGCCCTATGATGAATTCATCAAAGCAGTGGAATTAACCCTCAACCAAAATTTTTTCAATCAAAAATTTTTTGAACAGCTAAGGATGCGCAATGGGATCTCCAATACCTCCTCAGTAGCCAACTTGTCATGGAAACAGAAGAAACAACATTAAAAAATTAGATTTCCACATACCCTTCTTCAAAAGATATGTAGATGACTGCATTATGGCCATCCCTAAGAATAAAACACAAGAAACTCTAAATGTATTCAACTCTTTCCATGAAAAACTCCAATTCACATTAGAAGAAGAAGAAAACAAAAAAATCAATTGCCTCGATCTAACACTAATTAGGGAAAAAATGACATTTTAACAGAATGGTACACCAAACCAACCTGGTCAGGAAGGTATCTAAATTTTAATTCATGCCACCATTTCGCCCAAAAAAAAGGAGTAATTATAAATATAACTGATCGTGCCATAATATTGAGCAGCCCCTCCTTACGAAAAAGTGCACTAGAAAAAGTCAGGTCTACACTTACAAACAACAATTATCCCAAATTTAAAATTTAAATTTAAAAAAATAATCAAACAAAGAACTCATAAATTCTACAACAAAACAAAACATTCACGCCCAACAGAAACAAACCCAAACTTTATTTACAGCATCCCATGTAACGATTGCCCAAAAGTTTATATTGGAATGACTTCACAACTCCTTGAAAACAGGTTAAAAGGGCACAAATACATGAAAAATTCTAATACAGCACTAAATAAACACATCCTAACTGACAACCATAACCCAAATTTCACCAACACAAAAATCCTAACATACGAAAAAAACTTAGGAAAAAGATGCCTAAAAGAAATTATATATATCAAAAGAGAGCCTAATTCCATGAATGATAGAACAGATATAATAAACCTGAGTCAACTGTACCATGATATTCTATAAAATTCACTACCAGTAACCAAAATCATATTTCAGTTGTTATGAAGAACCAACTAGCCCCCATTTCCCCTAACACCAATACACTGATTCGAAATCCCAACCATCCTAGCTACGAATTCAACGAGCAAACACGAACTCCATGACAAGATACGCGTCATTTCCGACCACATCTCTGTCAGCCATTCAATGAACGCACGCACAGCCAAGAAAGTAAACTTTCCAAAAGTGAATAAGATATCCGATTTTGATAACTATAGCCACAAAACATAATGAGGCACAAAAACCAAAAACCTAACTGTATAATTACAACACCTCAGTGGTAATACCACGATCATTACTCGCAGTTTTTTTTTCAAAAAAATAGCGAACTTTCTGCCAAGGTAGGTCACCTGTTTGTGTATTGTTTCCCAATGTATGTTACAGAAAAATATTTTTTTCCAGCAAACCATGTATGTTTTTATATAAAAAAATAAATAAATAAAGAATTGAAAATGTCCCCGGCCAGGGACGAAACGTCTTCTCCTACGAACTACTAGAACATTGTTTTCAAAGAATCCAAAACCCAAGAAAACCTTCCCAAAATATATATATATATATATTCATATTAGGAAAAATTTTATTTGAGGAAAAAATTACTATTTGATTCATTGGAAAAGTAAAGTTGTTCAAAAGAAGACCTCGCATGATGAGCCGAGGCCACTTTTATTGTCCTGAAGGACAGGTGACTCGAATTAATCAGTGCCTTACAAGAATTTTTCAAAATCTGGTGAATTAAATTAATTTCAAAATTTGTGGAATGTGTCAAAAAATCTATTTTTGGTCATTCCCCGTATAATATTCAAAATATTATATGTATTCTTTTGGTCTTATTAGAAACAAAAAAAAACAGATAGTGTGGCTATATGGGACATCAGAGAAATATAGTGATAGTAAGTATGATTTTTTGTTTAAAAGTCGGTATATTATTGAATACTTTTACAATGGTGACCAGTGGCGGGATTGAAAAAGTATAGTATACATTTTTCTGAGTAATATAAGAATTTAACCACCAACAATTAATTTTTGGTTTAAGACACACTACCAATGAGTTCAAATCGATCTCTTTGGAATGAAGACACCCGTGGAGTTCTTGCTTCTGGATTAGTTTCGCTAGTAGATTCTGCTTGCTAATAAAGGAATTCTGTCAACTCCGCCAATACAGTAGACCATACTCACTAATTCTTCGTGAATAAAATTCATTATTAACCATTAGACGTGTAAAATTATTGAATGTACACGGATGTGTTAAATTTCACGACAGCCTCCTACTCAATTATTTTTTTTCGAAAAACTCATCAAAATTTCTTATGTAGAAAAAAAACTTTAGGAAAATGCCATGCAATAATGCATTTAAAATATAGGGTTGGATTTGAAAAAGTCGAGTTATTGCCATTTGTAATTTGTCATTTTCGAAAAATCGTAGTAGGCGATGGAACAAAAAAAAACATGAGAAAAACTCATATGATAGTGGTACCCGATAACGATAGGGGGCGTACTCATTCATCATGAAACTCGAGATGTATTTGATGTTCCACCGTTTATTCTGAAGCTTGCCCATTAACACGACTCTCGATATGAAATGGAACACAACCTGTAGGGAAGGTTCATTTGGAAAGTTTCATTACTAGAATGGAAAATGAGTTGAAATTGACTTGAAACCCTGGCAACTGAACCCAGAACATCCAGTTCAAAGGAAAGCACTGCTATCAATCGAATATTCGAGACTATTCCGCCTCCTTACTTTCATATCAAAAAAATGTTTAAGGAAATAATTATGTCGCTTGGGGCATAAGTTTATTGAAATAGTTCAGAGGTAATAAATCGACATATTCGAAACTTTATTCGGACTCTTTTCTCCACGGTGTCTTCTATCAATTGTGTTCATTCGCGGGAAGAGATACTAATGTGAAAGTTTCAGCTACATGCATTGAATATGATCAGTCCATCAAATATAATTCCCATTCGAAAGTCGATATTACAAGCTTTCAGGAATTAAGCACCAACAGAGCTCATTATTCACTGTTGGTTCATTAAAATATAATGATCTATTCCATTAAGCAGAATATAACTATGGAGGTATATGGTATTTTCAATCAATTAATCAAGTTTGTTTTATGAACCGAACGGTAAGCGCCTTAAATGATGGATAAAATATTAGTTCGGGAGGTAGCGTTGCACTTTTACAAGGAAGTTTATACAGAATGAATTTTATTTTAAATAATTGTTTGATATTCAATTATTAACAAAATGAGCGTCAGTCGCCGCTCCCGCGGTGGAGCTAGAAATTACAGTATGTGAATGTTGTTGTAAATAGTAATTTACGTAACAAGTCCGGAAAATAGGGTTTTTTTGGACGAATAGACAAAATTCTAGGACGAGCCGTAGGCGAGTCCTGGAAGTCTGTGAGTCCAAAAAAACTATTTTCGGGCGTGTTGCGTACAATATTTTTTCGGCAACCGTGTAGAATAACAAATCAATGAGACGACATATATCTTTATTTCTTTATTATACATTTTAATTCTTATTTGAATTAAACAGAACAGAACAGAAAATACTACATATTAACAGAAACATTTTTATTCTCATTATATTAATATTAATATTAAAATTCGAGCAATTGCTTGAAGGGATTCAATTTGTTTGATGGAAATTTCCCAAGGCACATTTTCAAAGTCACTATCGCTGCTGCTTTCCATATTTTATTGCGAATTGCGATCAAAAAACATGCAAACTTTTGACAACTAATTTCATATGAACTGTCAGCCGTTATTTCGTTGCTATGGTAATGATCAACTGCATTTATCAAAACCATACCTACCAAGATTTTCATCATTTACAATGACAACGACGTGATTCTTCCCGGCCCAGTCCGGGAAGTACGTACTTTCTCAAAGAAAAAGCGTCCGGGAAGTGGGTACATCTCGGACGGTTGACGAAAAAAAAAAATTCTACGAGTATTTTCATACCGTGCCAAAGTTCATGGGATAGTTTTTTAGATCATTCCAACCAAAAACTAATAATCAGCTGTATTGACTAGAGTGGATTATAAGTCAGTCACGTATACAGGGTGTCCCAGGGGTGCGTGCAAGCTCCATAACATTTTTCTATCCAAGTTATCGACTTGATTTTTCAAAAAAGGTAGTTTTAACAATGAGGTACATTCTTAAAATAGTTCTATTTATATGCAGGATGTCCCAAAATAAAATACACAACTAAGTTTTTTTTTAATGTAACCTGCCATTTCTGTTACATTTTTGGATTTGCCACTAATTTATCGATATAACGCACCTGGGTTTCTTAGTCTTATCTGCAATAGTTTTTGACAGACACTCAGAAAAATTTAAAACTTCAGAGCCATTCCAGATAAATCAACCGACTCCCTAGGCTTTAGCAAATCTTCTGTGATGCAGTTGAACTAGGAGTTGAAGTTCCATCGCCTACTACGACTCTTTGAAAATGACAAATTATAAATGGCAATAACTCGACGTTTTCAAAAGCACCATCCTATATTTCATTACATTATTGCATAGTATTTTTAGGAGCTTTTTGCCGAAATAGGGTTCGTGGGGTCTACTATGTGAAATTCAAGAGATTTATTGCAAAAAAAGAAAAATTTATGATGTTTTCGGAGAAGAAAGGAATCAAGTAGCTGTCGTAAAATTTCACACATCAAAATTAAAAAAATCAAAGTTCAACAAAATTGTAGTATATATCACCTATTATTAATATTTTATTCATGCATCTAGTTAGTTATTTATTAAAAAAAAGGTTTTTTGGATTATAAATAATGTCATGTAACTGTCAAAAACCACAAAAATATTCATTTATTTTGAATCTATTCTTTTACTAATATAAGCAAGTAATCAGTATATTACAGTGGCGACGAGTTGTGTATAGAACCCAGATATCATACTATATCAGAAATGGCGAAAAAATTTGCACCCGTCGCAGGTCACATACAAGAATGCACCCAATATTTCTGATTGGTCTATTTATGAAAGACGATTAGAAAATTATTTCTTCGCTAATAATATCGACGAAGAAGAAAGGAAACGTGCCATCCTCCTGAGTTTTTTGAATGAGACAGCTTATAAACTTTTATTCAATATTTGTATACCAGATGAACCGGAAACAAAGGAGTATAAAGACGTTATTTCTCTGATGATGAACATTTCAAACCGATAACGTCCATATTCTCGAATAGAGAAAAATTCTTCAAAGCCAAAATGGTACATTCGGAATCTCCAAAGGAATGGGCAGCGAGACTTAGAGAACTTATAGCCGTTTGCAAGTTTGGGGGTGCCAAGGAAATTGAAAATGCTTTGGTTAACCAGTTTATCATTCGATATGAAGTTGTTAAAACGAGACTCTATGAAGAAAAGGAATGCGTTAAATTTGCGGATGCAGTAGAAATTGCGTCAGCTAAAACGTCAACTTATATTAAAAAAGAGGAGCGTGAAATAGGAATCAACTTCACATCAAAAGAAAGAAACGAAGCAGTGGAGAAGTCTGTTACATCAAGATCGTTTCCCAATGCAGGAACTAGAAGAAACTCAGTTGAAATGTACTGTATGCGGCCGTGAAAATCATTCAGAAGATAAGTGTTCTTTCAGAGAATGTTGTTGCCATATTTGCAATGAAAAAGGTCATTTAGCACCCATGTGTCCAAACAGAAAGAATTATCGGCGAAAAAGTAATATATCTACTTAACTTCTTATATTCTGATGAAAATAACTAATATGGAAAGGGATGTCACGCCGGTTTTCATAGATGTCCAAATTAAAAATGACACATTCAATTTCTATTTGGACACAGGGGCTAGTTACAGTGTCATTTCAAAAACCTTTCATGATACTTATTTGAGACGGAAACAAATTATGATTACTGATAAGGTATTCAATCTTTATGATGTTGTATAAGGAGGTAAAGTTTCAAAATTGCATAACTTTATCATAAAAAATGGTGGACCTCCATTATTGGGTAGGGATTTTTACCGGATATTCAATTTGAGAATAACAAACTTAAATTTCATGGATATTCCAAAAGATTCAATATATTTGAAGGATAAATACAAAGAAATTTTTTCTTCAGGTCTGGGAACTTTTACCAGAGGCGTTATATCTATCAAACTGAAATCTGGAAACATAGTTCCTAAAATTTTCAGAGCAAGGCCGTTACCTTTTGCCATTAAAGACAAAGTTGAGAAGGAATTGAATCGTTCAGTGACATTGGGAGTCATTGAACCGCTGGAGTATTCTGAATGGGGAACTCCAATCGTGCCAATATAAAAAAAAAAGGATCTGTAAGAATTTGTGGAGATTTTAAGGTAACAGTGAATCCTTTTGTTGGAATCGATCCATTTCCTTTACCTAGAATTGAAGATATTTTCGTCAAACTACAGGGTGGTGTTCATTTCACAAAATTGGATCTGTCAAATGCTTACCAACAAATATGTTTAGATGATCAATAAAAAAACATTGTAACTATATCCACACATAAAGGATTATTCAGATATAGTCGAGCTCCGTTTGGTATTTCAAGCATTCCTACGAAATTTCAATAAATCATAGAATCTTTGTTACAAGGTATAGATGGAGTTGTTTGTTTTTTAGACGACATTCTCATAACAGGTAAAGATAGAACTCCTAACATCAAAACATTAGAAGAAGTGTTGGCTCGTTTAGAAGATGCGGGTCTCAGGTTATATTTAGAGAGATACAAAAGGCATGTCGTTATGAGGATTATAAATAATGTCATGTAACTGTCAAAAACCACAAAAATATACATTTATTTTGAATCTATTCTTCTACTTACATAAGTAAGTAATCAGTATATTACAAAAATGAAATTGTAATAGAAACAGGAGTATATCACAAAGGAAACAATTCTAGTAACCTTTACAAGAACAGGAAAGGATGATTAACAGAAAACAATGTAAACATTTTGAGAAAAGGCTTCTCGTGAATGCTTGAATGGGTCACTATCATGTTCCACATAAGCTGCTAGTCGTCTAGGGAATGAGCCCCGAACTCTAGCAAGCATTAATCCATCAGTTGAATGGAAGGTTTCCGTGATCCTGTTTTCCATATCCTCTGCAGTTGTTGGACGATCTCTGAAAAACCTTTCCTTCACGTGCCCCCAGACGAAAAAATCTATAGAAGTAAGGTCTGGAGATCGCGCGGGCCAAAGGATAGTACCTCCTCAGCCTATCCAACGATTAGGATGGTATTGATCTAAAAATTATCGGATCCTATGGTTATGCACTGCAGTACCATCGTGTGGCAACCACATGGCCCTTCCGGCGTTCAAACCACCCCATCTAGCATCCTGGAATGATGTTCGCAGAAAAAAATTTAAATAGCTTCTTTCACCATTCAGCACATTGTTGAAAAAGTATGGCCAGTAATGTGATTTTCAATAATTCCTCCCCAAACATGAAGCGACCATCGCTTTTGGTGATCAACAGTCCTCAACCAGTGATGAATAATCCTCCTCAATCGTACCGTTCATTTAAATACCAGACCAGATCAGAGCTGAACCTTTGAAAATGGTAAAAAGTAAAAAAAAAATAGTAGGTTGAAACCCATCGGAAAAGGAAGAGAATATAACAAAAATGACAGGAAAAATAATTTACGGGCGATCTGAGGTCGGGAACTGGGAGGGGGTGGGTTTTTAAGGGTAAAAAACGGTTTATCTCAATTTCCGGCAAAACTACAAGTCCTATGGAAAAAAGTTAAATGGCAAAGTTGTAGGTAATGAGAAGATCTACAACTATTGTATATAACCTCAAAATTCATGTGAATAATTCAAATAACCAAGTTTTTTGTTTTTTATTTTAATCTTTTACAAAACAAATTTTTTTCACGAAATTTGGTGAAAACTTACTTTTTTTATGTCCAAAACACAGTGTAATATTTTGACTTAATATCCAAAAAGCACCCTAATTTTCAATCAAAAATTCTCCCGTCAAAATATTAGCTTTTTTGAAGAAGTCGGTGTGCTTTTTGTTCGTTGAAATCTCTACTTTCTGATGGTGTAAAAAAAATATACATTACTATGGTAAATGTTCTCAGAAAATGCAAAGAAATAACAGGTAGTAAGACCTAGACCCTCCTAGCCCCTTCCCCAACCAAACCAACCAAAAATATTTATTTTTCAAAATTCATATACATTCGACTTAACCTAAAATATACATACTTAATGCTACTATACATAATTACAATGTATGAGCACACGCTTGCTCTTCATACGAAGGGCGAAGGGTGTGCCCCCGCCCGAAGGCGATGGCTTGGTACATCCTCGGTTTCTGCCTTTAGACAATGCTAGTGTAAAACTCCCCTCCTGCTTACGCTTATGGGAGTGCTTAGTTTATTTATTTTTTAAAGAATTCAAAGTATTAATTTTGCATCATATTATCTAAAATTTTTCAATTACTGTCTGGAAAAGGGGGTGCCGCATGATTTAAAATCTTGCGTAACACCTAAAAAACCAGCTCATGACAATTCAATTATTAAAAAACATTTTAGTCGTGAATTTGAGTTTGTAAGTTTTGTGTGCGTTTTATTTGTGGAGATTTGTGGATAGTTCTGTCAAAAAATTTCTGTAGTATTATTTCTGTATCTCATTTGAGTCAATTTGAGGAAGTTCTGTCAAAAAATTTCTGTGGCATTATTTCTGTATTTAATTTCAGTAAATTTGAGGAAGTGAATTTTTGTATTTGTTTCAGTCGTTTTATTTGTGTTTGATTTCAGGTGTTGTTTGTGTGGTTTTGGCCGGGGTTAGGCCCCGGACCTCTAGTAGTTGTTTGTGTTTTCAAAATTTGAGTATACTTAGAGAACCGTTTCCACCTCCGGCAGCGGCTCCCGCGAGCAATGCAGGGACTCTTGCGGTCAGTCCGCCGTCCCCACATGCCCCCGGGCCCGCTCCAGAGACGGGACGCTTCTCTAGACTGTTTGTGTTCTTGTCAAGTTATGAACTAACTCTCTTAATATGTTTGTATTTGTGTTTAGAATGTTGACGATCTCATACAACATTTCCAATATTTGTGGTAGTCCTTCCAGGTTTGTGGGGGGGCCCTCTTGTCCTGGATGTTCTCGGGTGTTTATGATATTTCCTTGCCTTGGGAGTGCGCTCCCACCCTGGCCTCCCAGGGGGTGGGTTGGCGGTCTGCTACTTCCAATGTTTTCCCCATCCGTTGAGGGTTGTATTCCTTTGTCTCTAAGGGCCTGTACATATGCATTACAGCCCTTGTAATTTGCTGGATGTTGTTGTCCGCAATTGGCACATTTTGGGGGGGTGTCAATGCTTTTTGTGCATGTTTCTGAAGTGTGATTTGCTGCACATTTCACACATCTTGCCGGTAAGTTGCAATTTGGGGATATATGTCCCCATTTCTGGCATTTTCTACATAGAGTAATAGGTGTTTCTGCTCTCCTGGTTTCCCATGACACCTGCCTATTCATAACTATTTCTATTTCCTCGTTTAATTTCTCGAAGGTTATTTGTCTGTTTGTTATTACGAGAAACATTGTCCTTATGGTTTTTCGCATTTTATATATTTTTATTGTCTCCAGGATGTGCTCCTGTTGGAGTGCCTTTCTGACTTCTTCGATGCTTTGAATGTCGTCAAGTCCTTTCAGGACATGCGCGCTTTCTTTTTTACCTTCCCGTGGGTAGGTAAAAAATCCTATTTGATTTGCTTCTAGCATTCGTTCCGTCAGCTTTAGTTCGTGAATGTCTGTTATGTAAATATGCGTGTTATTGTTCAGGAATTTAACACGATATCCATTTCTGCAAATTTGTCCTAACTTTAGTTCCAAAGTTTTTCCTAGCATTTTTTCCCCTCCAGGATGATTGGTGGTTCTTTCTCTAATTGAATTTTCCCCTTTTCGATCCCTGGTGATTGAGGGGTATCATCCCTCTTTTCACTGGTTTCTGGGGTGTTTCTTGGGGTATTTGATCTTTTTTTCGGTTTAATTTTCGGTTTTATGCTCTTTATTTTTGTTATGTCTCGTTCATTGTCCGCCAATCCTGTGGATTCATCGTCACTCGACAGGTCTGTAGGCCCATCTGTTTGGACGATGGTGACAGAGACAGGTTTTTCTTCAATTTTTCCTTGATTTTTCTCATCGGTTTTCTTCACTTCGTTATTTTTAGGGTTTTCAAAGTTTTCTGAATTTATACCCTGTTCAACATATGTGTTTTTTGCCACCTTTCCCTTGTCTATTTTTCCGTCAGGTTCTTTGACAGTGACTGACGGATGCAAACATGGTGGTGGCTTCATCTTTAGGGGTGGGAGATTCTGCTTTGCCATCTCCTCTGTCTCCTTTTTTTCCCTAGCAGTTTTCCCTTCTGCTAGCAGTCTCTGTATTCCGCTTGTGACTTCGAACATGCTCATTTTGTTTGTTTTAATTTCCTCCAGTTTTCCTTCTCTCTCTCGGAATCTTTGGGATTTTTCTGGGATTTCTTCGTCCGTTTCTGAGTTAGAAAGGTGATTGAAATATTCATCTTCCATATAGTCTTCATTACTTTTGAGAACTTCGCCTTCACCTTTCAGCTTGGCGAAGTTTACTTTAAATGCTTCCCATATTTCAGGGATTTCCTTTTTCCAGATTTCGCAGATTGTATAGTATACATCTGTATAATTATCTGGATTTTTAAGGTGTGTTCTTTTGCCATTGGCTACGTCTTGCATCCATAGCATGACTCTCTCACATATCCCCTTCCCCACCCCTCTATGAAATACCTTTTGATGGGCTAAAATTTTCCGTAGGTCACTCAGGTATATAAGTTATCTTAAAATACGCATATAATTTGAAGAAGATTCTACAACTTTCTTAAAATATTGTAGATGTCTTATTAAATTTTTTGATTCGAGTTTTTTTAGTTTTTTGCATTTTCAGAGAACATTTACCATAGTAATGTATTTTCTTTACACCATCAGAAAGTAGAGATTTCAACGAACAAAAAGACCACCGACTTTTTTTTTAAATCTGATATTTTGACGGGAGAATTTTTTATTGAAAATTAGGGTGTTTTTTCGATAACAAGTCAAAATAAGATGAAAAAATTATTATTTTAAATCAAAATAATAACACTGTGTTTGGGACATAAAAATGTAAGTTTTCACCGAATTTCGTGGAAAACAAGTTTTGTTTTGTAAAACATGAAAATAAAAAACCAAAATCTTGGTTATTTGAATTTTTTACATAAATTTCGAGGTTATGTGAAAAAAGTGTGGATACAAAAGTTGTAGATCTTTTTATTACCTACAACTTTGCGATTCAACTTTTTTCCATAGGACTTGTAGTTTTGCCGGAAATCGAGATAAACCGTTTTTCACCCTTAAAAAACTCACCCCCTTCCACTTCCCGACTTCAGATCACCCGTAAATTATTTTTCTTTTCTTTTTTGTTATATTCTCTTCCTTTTTCTATGGGTTTATCCTACTATTATTTTTTTTGGTTTCATAAATTATCGACCCTGGTCTAATTAGCAAAATCATTACCATACAATCCTTGATGTAGATAAGGGTGGAACTAATGTTTCAATATTATTCTGTTTCCACTACTTTGTGAAATATCCCTTTCCCTAGTGACTAAGTGAAGATTTTCCTGTAGCATCAATAAAACTTGCAAGTCATTTTCTTCATTGATCCGACCACCAACAATTTTCCATTTGGTAATAGATTCAGTACCGATCTCTTAACTTTTGGATTGAAGACACCCGTGGAGTTCTTGCTTCTGGATATTTTTTATGGTAGATTCTGCTTGCTGATAAAGTCATAGTTAGAGAGTCGTGGGTTCTGAGACGCGATGACCCACAACGTCAACGTCACATTCCAAATATTTTTAAAATCGGAAAGGCCTACTCCAGTATGAAAGGAAAATGAAAATGAAAAGTATGACTGTGTGCACGTATCGATATAATCGATGAAAGAAAATTGTATTTCGTGCATAAAATAATTTATTAAAATCGTAGCAAAGCGCTTTCGACCGTTAGGTCATCATCAGTGCACCTGAAAGTAAGTAATATTAACAGAGAACAAGTTACTAAAAAGTTTTTTTGAGAAAGAAAATTGACATATTTTGAAAGTGAGGTTACTTACTCGTCAGGTGTACAAAAAGCCAAAAAGACCATAAAATATATCATGATCATTGATAGGTTTACGTGACACACATGTTAAAATACATATTCTAGGCCAGAATAAAAATTGAGATTACATTTTCATTATCTTTTAAAAAGCCATTGTTTCGGTGTGATAGCTGGACCCAAGTGACAAGATTGACAAGTGAACGATGAAATATATTGACATGGAATACAGAACCATGGAGATATCAGAATCAAGAAAGGAATATCCCTGTCATACGAAAAACACACTAGAAGATGATCAATCTAATGAGGACTGTCATCTGTCAAATATATGTTCCAGTATTCCAAGGAAGACCTGACAAACTCTTCAATTCTCACATTTAAGTCATCGTAATTGAATATAAGTTCAAGGGAGAAGTCTAATTAGACCTGTCCTGATCAAAACAAAACAATTGAATAATTCTGGTAGTGTCCATTTACAATGAATTTAAATTTTTCTTAATAAAAATAAAAATCCTTGTCCACCATGGCTCAGTTGAACCGCAACTGGGGGATAAGAAGTGTGATACAAGTCTACTGGGAACTAGAAACAAGTGCACAAGTAAAATTGGAAAAAAGGAAATTAAAGAGATAAAGAAAAATCATCATAGAGAATGGAAATTGAAAATTATTAGCATGATTAACAAGAAAATTAAAATGTGAATTAGAGTTTAAAAAAAAGGTGGCTAAGGAAGTTCAATATTATTTAATTTAGACGTCTATGAAGTGGAATATAGGATCTATTTATATTGACTTGCGTGTTGAGACAAAGGTTATTGTTGAGTATTTCTTTACTAATGTGTAAATCTTCAAGAAAATCTAATCTAATATAATTTTTGGAACTGGCCTCATGTAAGATTTGTGAATTTCTATTTGGACTAAAATTATGATTGTTGAATCTCAAGTGATGACCGAAGGCAGAAACTTTATTACTATTTAAATGTTCCATAATACGAACTTTCAAAGGTCTACAAGCTCTACCAATGTAGGCTACATCGCAGTCTTCACAATTCAACTTATATATACCACTTTTGGAAAGTTTGGCAATTTTGTCTTTTGTATTGACCAAAAATCTACTCAAGCTATTTTATTTAAAGTTTATTGTTTTAAAAAAGGAATTAAAATTTTTTTTTTATTTTTAATTTTTTGAATCAAAGTGTTGATAATGCTAGGATTATAATCATTGTTGAAAGCTATTTGTTTCAAAATATTCAATTCTTTTTGATACTCAACAGTAGAAAGAGGTACATTTAAGAGTCTGTGGATGTAACAATAGAAGGCAGCCATTTTGTGCTGATGGGGATGATTCGAAAAACTAGGTATCACATGATCAGTTTGTGTAGGTTTTCTGTCAATATCTACAAAAAACCTACCTACCTGTGTTCTATTTTACAATTTAAAAATATTAATTTCTCAATTTTGTTTATCCCAGGAGGCCATGATCAGGTTAAAATCTATACTAATATTCATCAGTAACTCATAGCAATAGTCATTTCTGCGATAAGATCAATAACAAATCCTACGCAGGAATTGAAATTTTCTAAACGCATTTTTAACGAAATAATCGTTTTTTTAAATGGTACCTACCGAGGGCCATCTTGCCATTCGATAGATAATTTAAATACCAATTCAACGATATACATTATGTACCACTTTCTTTTTGTTCAAAAGGTAGAGAGCCATCTAACAAAATGAAATCAATCTGAAAAAATTGGTAGGTAACATGACATCTATTCATTCTTCCAAACCTTACTTCAGAACAATGAATTGCCAAAAATAATCG
Organism: Gonioctena quinquepunctata; assembly: GCA_018342105.1. Lineage (NCBI taxonomy): Eukaryota > Metazoa > Arthropoda > Insecta > Coleoptera > Chrysomelidae > Gonioctena > Gonioctena quinquepunctata. Next base: position 1,294,016 of record JAFIRS010000090.1, read on the forward strand.
ACTTGACAATATGTAATGATCATAAACCCATTACAGAAAAAATAACTTTAATATAATCAAACTGTTTGAATGAATCCAACGACTGAAACAGTGAAACATTCAACGTACAAATTATTACTCACAATACCATTATCCTGTTTTCAAAAGAAGAGTTTCACAACCATCGAGAAGTCATTTCATTTATTGATGACCAATGAATTGTTCGAAGTGTTGCAGTTTTCCCTAACACATAGCCCAGTTCTATTTATTGTACACCTCATCACATTTATCAGTTCGTGAGCAGGAATTTCCTGAAATGCGCGCTCAACTCTACCTCTCAAGTCCGCCAAAGACATTGGTCTCTTCCAGTATACTTTGGATTTTATGTGACCCCATAAATAAAAATCATTAGGGGTTAAATCGGACAATCTGGCTGGCCATCTGATTGGACCATTCGTTCCAATCCATCTCTGTCCATAGGTATCACTAAGATATTGCCGAACAATATTAGCATTATGTGGTCCTGCACCATCCTGCTGAAAAAACATATTTTCCCTGATGTTCTCAGGTGAATCGTTGATATTATTTTGAATATCGTTCTCTAAGAATTGTAGATATATTTGGCCTGTCAATGATTCTTGTCCCTTTGTTTCCTACCCAGACGTTAAAACCAAATCTTTCCAATAAATTACCTTCTCTCAGCAACCTTCGATTTTCTTGAGCCCAATACCTTGTATTATTCCTATTGAACATACCATCATTCGTAAACCTAGACCCATCTGTAAACAGTATCTTCGAGACAAAACCATTATTCAAATCATGATGACGCAAAAGCCAATTACAATAAGTCAGTCTCCGTTCTGGGTCATTTTCATATATATGCTGATGCAAACTGTATTTATAGGAGCGATATTTATGTGTTTTCAATAGTTTTCTGGTACTTTTCCTGCTGATCCTACATTCAATTTCCAATTCTCGCACTGAGGCAGATGGAGGAAAATGAACATATGCTAAAACATTAGTTTCCGCTTCTTCACTGATGAAGTGGATGTGGTTTTGATCAGCTGGTTCTTTTCCATGATTCCACGGCTACCTTTCATTTCATCAAAACTAAATGGATAACTCATTGGAATTTGTAGGCTTCGTATAAAATATTGTACAAATTCAATAATTTATCGTTTTAGTTTTGAACAAAAAGAAAGTGGTACATAATGTATTTCGTAGAATTGGTAATTAAATTCTCTATCGAATGGCAAGATAGCCCTCGGTAGGTACCATTTGAAAAACATTATTTTTTCGTTAAAAATGCCTTCAGAAAATTTCAATTCCTGCTGTAGGATTTGTTATTTATCTTATCGATGAAATGACTAATACTATGAGTTACTGATGTAAATTAGTATAGATTTTAACCTGATCGAAGCCTCCTGGGCTAAAAAAAATGAGTTTTTTTTTTTCAATTGTAATTTATGTATGTAATTTGAGCCGTAGAATCCGAAAAACATCAGACATACACAATGTTCCATTCGAAAAATCGAAGTTGGTGGCTATTTCTGGCGAAACCGGAAGTCGGCCATTTTGTTTTCATATTTCTGTCAATCCGAAATTGGGTCTCATATCTATGTACAGAATTTAATTCAAATCGGTTGATAAGTGAAGAAGATATAGGCATGGCACTAGTCCCATTATCCCATTCGACATCAACAAAAAACTTACGGAACAACTATATTCATGGAGATGTGAAATAACAAAAGAAATCTACTAAATCCCCACGATGCATTAGCAGTGAATTTCAAATGAGAATGCAACTGTAAGCGAGCTCAATAGAGATTCTTCACTATCTTCCTACGGTGATTCTCAGAATTCCCAGTTAACACAACTCTCAACATAATAACTTCTAGAAATCTAATTCAGAAAGATTTATCACCAACGTGGGTGGACAACGGGTTTAATTGAGTTGAAACCATGTGTACCAAATCCAGAATATCCAGTTCCGAGAAAAGCACTGCCACTATATGAATATTTCAGAATATTTTTCTCCTCGTTTCCATTTACCCGATGATTTTTCAGAGAGATTATTCTGTCACTCGGCGCATATTTGAATTCGAGCAGTTCAGAAGTAATAACCCAACATATTCGAAACTTTATCCGAACTCTTTTTCCCACAGTGCTGAGGAAGTTTCCAGCAAAACTTTTATTATTTTTTGTCCATTCACCGGAGAGAGACTAATGTAAAAGTTTCAGCTACCTGCATTAAATATAACCGGCCCATCGAAACACAAATTGGATAGATGAAATCCCCAGTCGAAAGTCGACATTGAGAGTTTTTTTGGAATAAATAGTTCATTACTCGGTGTTGGTTCGTTAAAATATCATTATCTATTTCATCATATAGAATCTCATTATAGAGATCTTTTCCATAAGGTATTTACAATTGATCTATCAGATATGTTCAGAAATCAAATGTTACACGCATCAATATTATATATCATGAATTGAGTTTTTTGGAATATTCTTTGATTGTAAGGTAGAGAGAAATATATATATATATATATATATATATATATATATATATATATATATATATATATATATATATATATATATATATATATATATATATATATACTAGCTGACCCGACAGACGTTGTCCTATCCACATTTCTATGTTCCCTAAAATGTTTTTCCCGAAAACTCTCGTCCGCGTAGAATTTCTTTTTTTCTATGTTTTCCTTTATGTTGTTCCATCTAGACTATGCTTTTGACTCCTTCCGCTTCCTGTTGTTCCGTTATCCCGTTTTCCTGTTATCCCGTTTTTTCTTTATCCCGTTTTCCTGTCATCCCATTATCCCGTTTTTTTTTTGTTATCCCGTTATTCCCGTTATCCCATTTTCCTCTTATCCCGTTTTTTCTTCATCCCGTTATCACCTTATCCTGTCATCCCGTTAACCCGTTTTTTCTTTATCCCGTTATTCCCGTTATCCCGTTTTCCTGTTATCCCATTTTTCATTATCCCGTTATCCCGTTTTCCCCTTACCCCCTTATCCTTTCATCCAGTTTTCCCGTTTTTCCGTTATCCCGTTATTCCCGTTATCCCGTTTTCCTGTTAACCCGTTTTTTATTTATCCCGTTATTCCGTTTTCCCGTTATTCCCTTATCCTGTCATCCTGTTAACCCGTTTTTTCGTTATCCCGTTATTCCCGTTATCCCGTTGTCCTATTATGCCTTTTTTCCTTAATCCCGTTATCCCGTTCTCAATTTATCGTACTACAATTATTATATTCGATTGCCATCTTGCAACCCTATTGCGGATCTGTGGATAAAATAAAAAAAATAAAAATCGCGATGGAAAAGTAGGGGTTGATCGTAGAAGGGCGAAAATTAAGGGTTGTATGTATTTTTGAATGCTGTATCATAAAAAAATGAAAAAAAAAATTTCATCTGATAAATAAAAAAATAATTGAGGGGTGGACCACCCTTAACATTTAGGGGGATGAAAAATAGATGTTGTCCGATTCGCAGACCTAACCAATATGCACACGAAATTTCATGAGAATCGGTCGAGCCATTTCGGAGGAGTTTAATTACAAACACCGTTTCACGAGAATTTTATATATTAGATATATATATATATATATATATATATATATATATATATATATATATAAATGTGTGTGTGTGTGGATGGGTAGTATTTGCTGACTAGTTAGGTACAAAACTAGGGATATTGGGGTAAGCGGCAATGAAAAAGTAAACTCTGTAAGGTTTATCCAAAATTTCGGAAATGTGTATTTCCATCATCCGGGAAACTACAATAGATGAAAAAACCAAAAGTAATACATATTCAAGTGCGAAACATTATGCTATTTACAACTTTTTTGAGGTTGGTTTCAATGATGTTAAACATATTCATCTAACATAGTGATATAAAAGAAAATCGTAGATCAAGGAATGGAACGAAGTTAAAACTTAATACAACCACATTAACATTGTTTAAAATAATGATCTTTGCGTTTGACCAATATATAACTGTAATTTATGGTATTTCTTGTCATGGTTGTAACAAACAATATATTGGTCAAACGCAAAGATCATCTTCGAACAGAATAATTTCTCATAAAAGTGACTGCAGATTGCATCCTGAAAGATGTGCTCTGGCAGAACATGTGAATAAATTTGACCACCAGATAAATTACGATTCAGTGAAAGTGCTAGCGACAGAGGCACAGAGATCATTTTTAGAAATCGCTTTCATTTCAATTGTATAAAAAAAACAGATATTTACCATTTGAGTGAGATCTACTCTTATTTATTTCTTTAGGTATCATTCAAAATTGACAACAATGTAATAAAATAATAGTTATTTTCAACATTACCGCCAACTGGTAACAGCAGTTGGTACTAATCTAAAAGTTGGCACCACTATAATAATTTCCAAGTGACACTCGTCAGGTGTCGCTCAAATATAATTGCAGCAATTATTCCTAACCTGTCAGTTTCACTTGTCACACCACATAGAGTATATAATTTTAAACAATGTTAATGTGGTTGAATTCAGATTTAATTTCGTTTTATTCCTTTTATTATATGTTAAATATAAAAAGAATAAAAATTCGATATAATGATATTTATACATTACATGAATACCTGCTATGAATGTTTTTACAATTTTTCTGTGTACTTTGCATCTCTGAAACCTTTGGCCATCCCACAGTCAACGCAGATGATCCAAGAGTTTAGCAGTGGAGCTTTTCTATTATCATCAGAATGTTTCCAACAATCCATTTGATTTGCAAAACCTATTAAAGTATGGGAATCAAAATCCACAAATGAAACTTCTATCTAGAAGCAAGAACATCTTGTATGCTGATCTTGAGACACAAGGAACATGACAGGGACATATGAAACTATTTTCCATAGTAAATCATCAAAATAACATATCTGAGAACAGAAAATGGTTGAATATGAATTTTGAACAGTTCTGTATAAATAATGTTAGATGTATACAAATTGTAAATAAAAAGTATATCATATGTTAGAATTAGAGAAGGTGTTTCAAGAAAGTGTGCAAAAAGTGAAAGTCAGATCGGTAAAACAAAAAGTGATGGTTGCCTAAGGAAAAAAAATTAGCAGTCGAAAAATAATTTTGGAGAGAAGCGGTAACAAAAGTTTTTCATCATCAAAAATCAACGCAAATAAGCAGACAACAAATGTAACAACAATTTCAACCTTAAATCCAAATCAAGAAACTGTCTGGCAAATATTCGACCAAAGACCCACTTACCTCCAATCCAAATCAGATCATATTTCCAATACATGACATAACCAGCAACAATGGGGCCAACATCAGCTAACTTCACTCCCAGTAGCAATTGAACACCTACTCCAGTATTTTCGTGAGTGCACGAACTGAATGCACAAAAGGTATTTCATCAATAAAAACTATACACAGTGATACGTTTCGCACTAGACACTTTTTATGGTTCTTTTTAATAACACCGATTCACAGTGGTGAATTTTCTTCCGTACTCATGATTAAAGTATAAATTTAACCTCCAAATATTTACTTGCAATATTCAGTGATTTCGCTTGAGCAAGCATTTGATGTTTTGAATTTGATTGTTTCAATTAAATTAATCATAAGTTAGATATCGCAGGAATAGGTATTTGGAATATTTGAAAATTTATTTGAATAAAAAAAACAATCATTTAACTATTTTCTTGTCTCGTTATTTATCATTTGATCATATAACAAGCTATATTTTCATGAAACAGTAAATTAACTTCAAGCAAAACGACTAGATGGCGCAACTGCAATCCTCCTGAGATTTGAGACGATCTACTCTACATAGGCGTACCGACTGAGCTGGGAAAAAGTAATAAAAGAAAGGCAAATGGTAATTGAAAAAGGGTAAGCCGGAGTTTATTGTTGTGATGAGTTTTTGAAAAGCACATAAAAAAAATAATAGTAATTATACATAAAAATAATAATACAAATCATCATCATCATAACAATATATATATATATATATATATATATATATATATATATATATATATATATATAAATATATATATATATATATATTTATATATATATTTAATATAGGAAATGTTTTCAGATAATGAAACTGACTATTCCACGCACCTTGGAATTTTCACAAAATCTGACCAATCAAAAACCAAAGACAGCTTGTATTATCGCGAAAACACCAGCTGTCTTTCAATTCTGATTGGTCTGTCAGCATCGTGTTTTCAACGACGTAACCATGGATACGGATCGCAATGCAAAGTTTGACAGTTTGACCAAAAATAATTGTAGCTGCAAACGTCAAAATGAGTAGCTTCGGTGCTACTTCAAACGAAGTAATAAAGCAAAATATTAAAGAAAATATACCCAGTAACACAAAAAAATCAAAATCTCATATATGGAGACAATTTATGACGTTCTGTGCGGAACGCAACTACAAATTAGATGCAGAAAATAGCAACGAAAGATTAGCATTCATTCTAAAAGACTGGGCATTAAATATGCGGAAAATTGATGGTAGTGATTACAAGGAGAGTGTTATTAAAATCATATGGAACACTACTGCAAAATTAGTACAACAAAAATAGTTTTGTATCAGAGACATACTGATCCCTTCAAAGATATTATGTTCAAGGAGGCGAGGGCGGCTCGAGATTTTAAGAGAAAATTGTTGGAAGCTGTACCCGAAAAAAAGAAAATGAGTTCTGTCGCTATGACTGCAGACGAATATAGAAATATGTGCTAACAATGGGACGAAGACACGCCAGAAGGACTCCAAAATAAAATTTTCTAACTAGCTGCAGTAGAACTAGCTTGGAGAGGTAACGAAGCAACTTTTTCCATGTTAAATTTTTTTAAGGAAGAGAATGACAACAAAGGTTGTTCAACAATTGCATTTATTCCGATATTCTCCAAAACCCGCCAATGTGGTGATAAAAACTGTGCAGTTACTAAATGGCTTACTTAAAATTTGAAAAATCCTGAAATGTGTCCTGTGAGATTATAACGGAGACTTATATCGAAAAGGTGAATCATTACCAATGACAGACTTTCTCTGACAGTGAATGGCAAGTAGAATAAATATAATTATAATAATATTTGCTACAAGAATTGCCCTATTGGTATCAATACAATATCAAAATGGACAAAACTCTCTGTAGAAAAGATACGATTAGACACTAAAAAACTAAAAATAACAAATCACTCTAATCGTGCCTCTGAACAAGAACAAGAAGCTATGAAAATTACTGGACTTGGAAGTTCGAACTCGATGAAACCGTATTTACATCTTAGTGCTGAACATCATCAGAATATAGTGAATACTTTTAGGAGTACTCCAAGTACATCAAGTAATAATATCAACAATACATCGTATCTACCTAATAACGGTCATACTATTCAAAAATGTTTATAATTTCACCATTTATAATCATTATAGTCGAGAATAATGTATTATGTTCGTGTTCATAAAATGTTATTAATTATTATAGGTAACAAATAATAATTAAAACAAATTGTTCATAGTTAAAATAAATATTTCATGATTATAATTAAATTTGAATTATTTATTATTATTGAATTTCTTCCTCTCATTCTGCCGAATTTAATTTTTTTTACCTTTCACTTTGTTCGTGAAATAGTCTAATGAAATACCACTCGTGATTGAATTTATCTTATAAGTCTGTCTTTTATTTCTAAACTCAACTGAGTTGCTTGAAGAAAACACCACTCAGTTTCGTTTAGAAATAAACCGACAAACTTATCGCGAAAATTCAGTCACTAGTGGTATTACTACTGATAATTCATTATTATTAGGTATTTATGTTATCGTGGTTTTATGCTGTTTGTTTTACAATTTTTCTATACATTTGCTGTTCTGAAATCTTGTACCATGTTCTTGTCAACGCATATGTCTAAAAAAGTCAACACTGAAGTTTTTCTATTGTCATAAGTATGTTGCCAACAATACATTCAATTTGCACAATCTATAAAAATAATATAGAAATCAAAATTTATGAAAAAAACTCAAGTTGGAACATCCTGTATGGTAAATCATATCAGAAGGAAAACACAACAGCAAGATGTTGAAAACAATCTGATGGAAATAGTAAAAAATAACAAAAAAAACCGAAAAGTGTCAAATATGAATTCTAACAAACTTTGTACAAATAAAATCCTTAGAATTTTAAAAAAAAAAAAAGAGAAAAAGCTTTAAATTCGTGAAAATAAACAAAAAGTGTGGATTGCCAAGAGGACAGATAACAAGTTCGAAAAAAAAATTATGTAAAAAAAAAAGATATAACGTACGAATTTTGAAGAATAATTGATTATAAAACACAAGGAGAAAAACAAGCAAATATATCATTAAACGTTATAAAACGCATCCAGAGAGGAATGGGAATATAAACCATCAAGGAAAAACTACTCATCTGATAAATACAACAAAAATCCTGTCCGTGACGTTGCCAAAAACAAAAAGGGCCTTCCACAGTGGAGCTGCACTTTCCCATATATGAAGAACACTTCCAAGAGACAGAAAAAACTCAAGAGAAATAATAGCAGGTATTTTTAGACCAGAACTATATATAAATGAAAATATTAGTGCCAGACACTTCTTTTGGTTATTTCGATCACTTGTGTCTATTCATTGAAACATTATTTGTCTTTTTCATTCTTATAGACTGAGCATCACTTCGAAACGTATATTCACAAATTATTTTATCACACATAAGCAAGCTATTTACTACTTTATTTCACTGTTTTGATCAAAATAAGTTAGATATCGCAGGTAAGGTAGTTTTAAGGATTCATTTCAATATAAAGATACCTATTTGACGATTTTCTGAATTCATTGTGTATCTATTGATCACCTGACTACAAATCTTCCCACAAAACAGTACTTTTGACGTCAAGCAGAGCAACAAGTTGGCACTACTGAATCCTACTTTGAGAACGGAGATACATCATACAATCATACTCCATAGGCGTACCGACTGATCTGTGATAAGGTAGAAGAGTTCAGGTAAAAGAGTATTGAAAAAGGGTAAGAACAACATAGCCGGATATTCATTACTGTTATGATAGGTATTTACTTTTCAAAATTATCAAATCAAAAGGAATCAATTAAACAAATTTATTATAACAAATATTATATTATGATGACTACTTATTAAATAATAAAAATAAATAAATAGCAATAACAATAATAATAATAATTAGTACCATCATAATAATATAATATATATATATATATATATATATATATATATATATATATATTTGTAACAGAGAGCCAAAACACCAATTTTCATTATCCTTAATTGAAAATAAACGGAACCCCAATACAAATTTTCACCCCGTTAAGGATTGAATTCCTGAAAACACTGAAACACGTATTTCTTTATTTATAACAAAGACCTCAAATACCAATTTTAATAACTTGAAAACTTACGGAACCCTCAAACAAATTTTCTCCATTTTCCCCTTTGGGGGTTGAATTTCTAAAAACACTGAAACATGTATTTCGTTATATGTAACAAAGTCCTTGAATAGCAATTTTTATGACTCTCACTTACTAACGGAACCCTCATACAAACTTTCACCCTTCATTTCACGCCTTTGGGGGTTGAATTTTCAAAAACACTTAAACATGTATTTCTTCATTTGTAACAAATACCTTGAATACCAATTCTAGACCCTAACAAATAAAAACCCTTTTTTCCCCAATTAAATTTTAAAAAAAAAAATTTCGCCCCTTTAGATGGAACACGTATTTTTTCATTGTAACAAATACCAATTTTCATGACTCCAACTCGTAAAAACTAACGGTACTCCTATACAAACTTTCAACCCCCATTTAAACCCGTTTGAGGTTGAATTTTCAAAAATCCTGTGATAAATTTTTCCTTATTTGAAAAGAGAAGCCCAAATACCAATTTCCATTACTCAAACTTCAAAACTAACGGCACTTTCACTTTATATATGTATATATAAAGTGAACTAAAAATACGTCACTACGATTTTCACAAAAAATGGTTTACAAAACCTACGACACGTGTTTCGCCAATATAAAGCTTTTTCAAGCGGAAATAAACTAAATTACAATCACTGGGGTTCGATATAAATAATAGGAGCAGGTGACAGGTAATTGAGTGATTATTGGAAGAAAGATTATTCAATGTCTAGTAGACAGATTTAAAAGGGGCAAATTATTCAAATTAATCTGGACATTTAATAAGTATTGTGAATTCTTGTCTCTAAGCTTTCTAGGAGATTGAGTTTTTGACCATTCTTTTCCACATGCAAAAGTTCAAAGTCACAAGCAAAGCAATGTTTTTCAGTCAGGAGATGGATAGCGAAAGTTGGATTAGATTTGCCCTTGATAAAACCGTTTCTATGCTTGGATATGCTTTGCTTAAAAGTTCTACCTGTTTATACTATGTCAAAACTTGGACAAGTACCACAACTTAGTTCATATACTCCAGATTTGTCAGACATTTCAATTCGATCTTTGTTGTTTTTAATAAATTTTCCCAAAGTATTATTTGTTCTGTGAGCAAATAATAAGAAATTTTCTCTGGAGGTTTGCCGAAATGAGTAATAACCCTGAAATTTGCTTTTATGTTTGAATCGGTTGGATGAACTTCCTAATTTACCTTTTTATAGGTTTTTTTTTCGATAGAATGCTGTCTTCTAAACTTGCGTTATATCTGTTATTGACTGCAATTTGTTTAATTATATTTAATTCTTTATTGAAATTATCTTCTGGCAGAGAGAAGAGAGTCTGTGGATCATACTATTATATGCGGCTATTTTGTGTTGGTAGGGATGAGTCGAAGTACTTTGTATTGTAATATCTGTATACGGAGGTTTGTAGAAAATTGAAAAATCCTATTTTTTGTTTATTTTCGTTATGGTCAAATCTAAGGAATCCATCGAATCATTCATTTCAATTCCTTTTGTAAATGCCATTAATGAAGTCAAAAACTATATTTAATTGTCTATCAGTTCCTACAAAGCAACATAAGATGTGGTCTACATATCTATACCACTATAAGAAGTTTTTTATCAACGGCTTGTTATGAGTTTTACTTTCGAGATTATCCATGAAAATTCCTGCAGGTAACGGACTCAAATGATTACCCATTATTATCCTTCTACTAGAAGAATAAAAATTATTATTAAATTGGAAATAATTTTGGGTTGAACAAATTGTAAGTAAATCCAATATATCTCAACTTTGATAATCGGATTAACATGGTTCCTATCCTCTAGGCTACGTACTAGTATAATTTGGGTTCAAAAGCAGCGCCGCAGCTGATGAAATGATCCACCCCTATGGGTATAAAAATAGGGGATGATTGATTTTTCACTTGTGAACATCGGCACACATATATGTAGTTGACATTGATCCTCCTACATCCGTCACAATAATTACATTCTAAGACAGGATGGAATTATATGATGAAATCAACTAACCATAATTTTCAAAAATAATTTATATTATATAACAATAAATAGTTAAAGTAGAGAATCATATTATTTAACAGTTGATAGTTGAAGTAAGCTAGGTAAGTAAGTATTTTGGAAGTAATCAGAAATTAAGTAGGTAGTAATTAGTGAATTTCAGCCACAAAAAATTTTAAAATAAAAACTTTTTAACAAAAAATTAAACCGACGAAAAAATCAACTGAAAAGCAGAAAAAAAATTAACCTTCTTAGTCTTAATGATAATTGAGTTCCTACACTAATGTGAGTAACTAATTTTGAGTAGGCGCCAAACAAACTAGCAATGGAATTAGGTGAAGCGTAAAATGATGGCAGCGTTTTGATTACTTCTCCAAAGTAATATAATGATCTTCGATAATTGTTTGTTTGGCGCCGACTCAAAATTAGTTACTCACATTAGTTTAGGAGCTCAATTATCATTAAGACTGAGAAGGTTTATTTTATTTATTGCTTTTCAGTTGATGTTTTGTTAAAAAGTTTTGTTACAAGAGATTCATCAACGGAATCAGTTCTATCAAACCACACAGCTTCAACCTGAACCACCGATCGGAGTGTGCCTGAAAACATGGTTTTTCTACAACCCTTTTGTAATAGAATACCTTCAGCAAAAACGTGATTTCCGACGCAAGTGAGGGAAATTATCATAACGTTAACTTTCGTTTTTAGTTACAAAAGTTGGATTTATATTTTCAATCATTTCCCGCCCTCGTATATAATGTTTTGATGACTTTAAGCTATTAATAAACAAAGACAGGAATCATTTCTATAATTAGAATGCTTTTTTACTTTTGTTTGATTAAAAAGCAAAATAAAATCCTAAAAATACCGTGAGATTAAAAAAAAATATATATAGTTGCCAGGTTTCATTAGTTTGACGTTCCTCGTTAATTGTTTAGAGTTTGCACTGAAAGCATTGTTAGTTTTTCAAGTCATCATGATTTCTGATTCGGAAAGTGATTTAGATTTTCCAAATACACTTCCATAAATAGCAAATCAAGCTGAGGAAACCTCTTTGGATTCATTACCAGTAAAATCGAAGGAGAGACATGAAGAAATATATGCAAACTTCATGGATTGGAGAGTTGATAATCACCCTAATTCATTTTCGGAAACTGTGCTGTTTGCGTATTTTGGATGGTTGTTAAAAAAATTAAAAGTCATCGACGCTATGGTCTATGTATTCGATGTTGAGAACCACTTTATCGATTAAAAATAATATCGATATCAGTAAATATCCCAAGTTACGTTCTTTTTTTAAACGAAAATCTGATGGTTTTAAATGTCTAAAAAAAAATCTTCCGATGAGATACATACTTTCTTGAAGAAAGCACCCGACTCCAAATACTTAATGATTAAGGTAAGTTAATTACTTTATTATTGCGACAAATTCTCAATGATATTGATATTAACGTTTGTAG